>QXDM01000008.1:0-1200000 GCA_003730235.1 Pythium guiyangense | reverse complement strand
GTGAGCGAGTGCGAGCGAGTACGAGCGCGTGTGCAACGCGGTAGGGTTGCACTGGTGGAATCAAAATCAATCAAGTGAGCCAGGACAGATTGCAGATCGCTCGCGACGTTTGGAGCCCAGTGTTTGGAGCTTGGCGCTAGGAGCTTAGTGTTTGGAACACAGAGGCTTTCGTGAGCTGCAGAGTTGCAGAGCGCGTGAGCGAGCGAGAGACCAAGAACCGCTCGTTGCATCAGCTTCGCCAAGAGGTCTGTCTGTTGCCTCAGCGGTACATGTGGTAGCAGCAGAAGCAGTGGGTGCTTCACACTCTTCGCAAAAGAACAGTAGCTCGACTCACCAGAGCAAGAACAAAGCAAGTGAACAACCAAGAATGCGAGGACGAAAAGAAAAGAACGAGCAAAAAGACCACTATTGGCGTCGCGCATCGAAAGAAGCGAAGCGAGTGTGCAGCGGGCTTTTGCCACAACACCAGGACAGCGAGCGTACCGCAATGTGCCAGCAATAGACGCCATTTTTGACTCAAAAGAACGCACCAAACTTGATTGTTCAAGTCGCTCGACGTCAATGCTGCTCCATCTCCCCAACACCAACACCAACACCAACACCGAACCCAAACCCAAACCAACCAACCTATCCGTCAATCTAATCCGTCAATCCACCGCAAGCCGGACCGACACGCAACAGACGCAACAGACAACACACATAGGCAAGCAGGCAGCGTTCCGACAGGTGCTTCGCAACACCTGACAGTCACGCTCACACGCACCACACGCTCCCGCTGTTTCCTGCTCTCAATCGCTCGTCTATCACGCTGCGATCGCTCAATCCGCGCGCTGGTGTCTTTGCAGTCTCATTCTTGTATCTTCTCGGCAGCGAGCAAGTGACCAAGGACAACACACAACACACACACACACACACGCGCGCGCGCCGATCAACAGACCGACCAACGCACCAACGCACCAACAAACAACAAACAACAAACAACAAACAACAAACAACACACGACAACAAACATGGCAGGCGGCGTGGCAATCAACGTCCCGAGCGGACGCGACTTTGACGATGCACCAACGGAGGGCACGCGCACGTACGCGATCATCGTGTGCATCTTCGCGTCGCTCGGCGGTCTCTTCTTCGGCTACGACCAAGGCGTGACGGGCGGTGTCCTCGTCATGGACTCGTTCATCAACGACTGGTGCGTCGGTTGGCACGGCCAGACGTACGACGAGTGCGTGGCCAAGTCGACGTCGCTCCCGGACCGCTGGATCGACTACACGCTCTGGTACAACATGACGTACAACATCGGCTGCATCTTTGGCGCGCTCATCGGCGGCTGGGTCGCCGACAAGTTCGGTCGCCGCGTGACGATCTTCAACGCCGGTCTGCTCTTCTGCATCGGCACGTCGTGGGTGTGCTTCGCGCCGGCGGGTGCGCACGGTTCGCTGCTCGTGGCGCGTGTGATCCAGGGCATGGGCGTCGGCAACTCGTCGTTCTCGCTCCCGATCTTCGGCGCGGAGATGGCACCGAAGGAGCTCCGCGGCTTCCTCTCGGGCTTCATGCAGATGACGATCGTCACGGGTCTCCTCCTCGCGAACATCGTCAACTTGATTGTCGAGGACCACGCGCGCGGCTGGCGCATCACGAACGGCGTGGCCATGGCGGCGCCGATCATCGTCATGCTCGGCATCTTCTTCGTGCCAGAGTCGCCGCGCTGGACGTACCTGCACAAGGGCAAGGACGCGGCCGAGGCCGTGCTCAAGAAGCTCCGTCAGACTGAGAACGTCGGCCGCGAGCTGAACGCGATTGGCGACCAGATCGCCGAGGAGGGCGAGCCGGCGGGCTGGAGCGAGCTCCTGCAGCCGTCGATCCTCAAGCGCGTGCTCATCGCCATGGCGATGCAGGTGCTGCAGCAAGCCACGGGCATCAACCCGATGTTCTCGTACGGCGGTCTCATCTTCAAGGACGTCGTGGGCGACGGCATCCTCTCGGTGCTCATTCTCTCGATCGTGAACTTCGTGAGCACGATCCCGGCCATGCGCTGGGTGGACACGTTTGGCCGTCGCCAGCTCCTGCTCATCGGCGCCGTCGGCATGGTGCTCGGCCACGTGCTCTCGGGTATCACGTTCACGGCCGGCTGCGACGGCAACACGGACGACTCGGGCTGCTCCAAGGGTGCAGGCTACATCATCATCGTCGGCACGGCGTTCTTCATCTTCAACTTTGCCATTTCGTGGGGTCCGGTGTGCTGGATCTACCCGGCCGAGATCTTCCCGCTCAACGTGCGCGCCAAGGCCGTGTCGCTCTCGACCATGTCGAACTGGATCATGGGCACGTGCATGACGTGGGTCGTCAAGCTCTTCCCGTCGCTCAACATCAACGGCGTCTTCTTCCTCTTCTGCGGCACGTGCATCGTCTCGGGCGTGTTTGTGTACTTCTTGTGTCCGGAGACCAAGGGGCTGCTGCTCGAGGACATCGAGGCGCTCTTCCACAAGGGCGACTACAAGAAGCATGCCGCGGGCACGTCGCCCAAGTACGTTGAGGCGGTGTCGCCGATCCAGGCTGCTTAAGGCGGCACACCATATCATCCACATCCAGACGCATGCACTTGCGCATTTGCAGTTGCACTTGCAAGTGGATGGGATACCAAGGCGTGAGCGCGATCAGAAGCGCAACCAATGTCTGGGTCGAGGCTCGGTGCGAAACAGACGTCCGGGCTCGAGACCGAGTACAAGTAACTTACTTTAGATCCGACAACGCTTGCCTGCAGCAGCGCGTGCATGCGCCAACAACAACGCGAGCAACGCTAGTGTAGAAGCAGCAGCAGCGATAGCAGTAGACCAGTTTGTCGGTCGTACAGTACGATGCAGGACGCAGTGTGCCGAATGCAGAGTGTCATGAGTATTCAGTACTACGAAGTATTCATTCCTCCATCTACTCGTCTGTTCATGTATCCATCCGTCTAGTGAGCTAACCAGTGATCCAGTGGACCGATGATCCTGTGACCCACTGACCTGTCCCTTTGTTGATCGAGTGATCGAGTGATCGAGTGATCCAGTGATCCAGTGATCCAGTGATCCAGTGATCCAGTGATCCAGTGATCCAGTGATCGAGTGAACCGATGATCGAGTGATCTCTTTCTCCAGCAGATCAACTGAACTTTGTATAGTGATCCGTTGATCCACTGGTCCACTGGTCCACTGGTCCACTGGTCCGTTGATCCCTCCTTTGTCGATGAACTGCCCACCTAGTTGGCTCGTTGATGCGTTTGTCCGATCTTTGGTCATTCGCCATACTCGTTATACTCGCCATCTTTGCCATCCTCAGTGTGCTGTCTGTGTTGTTTGTGAGCGTGCAAGATGCGATGCGTGTATATCTTGTGCTGTGAGGCTGAGTGGTTGATAGAGATCGAAACCACGCCAAACAAGTCAAGCGACCGCGAATACCACCGTCAGCCAGCCAGCCCCTTCGAACTACTAGTACAGTATCAAGCTCCCTTACTCGACTTGCTAACTTACTATTCTCAACACGGAAGTCTCGGTTGTCAAAATGATCATTTCGTAGCACTCGACACTCAATTCTTCCATTCACATTTACGAAGCGACTCTCGAGCTAGCCAAACAAACCAAACATTCATACAGATCAAACAGATCGAACGAATCAAACATTCAAACCAAACGAATCGAACGAGTCACTCGAACGAGGGCTTCAACTACACATTGCACTGTCAAGCAACACTGTTGCACCAACTTCGTTGTCGAGCCAACTACCCTAGCAACATACCAACCAACTACTACACCAACTACTAACCAACTACTAACCAACTACTAACCAACCAGCCAACCAACGAACTGGTCAACAGTGTCAAACCAGCCATCATCAGATCATGTTCGGGGTGACGTTCTAGTACCGACCACCCATTCTAAGCGATGAAAAGCTGACAAACCTCGGACTGCGCACAGCTGGCACGCTCGAGCTCATCGGTTCGATGTTTCCGAACGGATCGCATGCGAGCGACAGTGTCCACGTCGCACCGCACGAGCTCGGCACACTCGAGTCGATCCAAGCGGTCTCGAAAGTCCTGGACATCCCGCTGCGCGACCGCACAGAGTCTGCGTCACAGATTCAGCTTCCACTCTACGTCGTGCTCCGCGACGCGTTTGGGTGTCACCTGTACCGTATCGGTGCGTACCTGCTGTGTTGTGTTGTGTTGTGTTGTGTGTGCTGCAAAGATGATGGAGCTGTGCCGACTTTGACTGACCGTGTCATTGCTCGTGATGATCGTATGACTGGCATCGTTGCTCGTGATCGCTATTGGGATGGGTTGTGGCTGATGCAGCGATTGACTGGGAAGCTGCGACGCCACTGGACGACGCGACGCCGTTCCAGCTCTGGAAGGATCTCCGGCTGCCTCGCTGCGGCATCTGTGCTTCGTTTGGCCAGGCATCGTCGTCATCAGCAACTCGGCCGGCACCAGACGCCAAGTGTGCGCCGTTTGGCGATGTCGTGACACCCCATGGCGTCCGATTGAAACACGCGAGCGATGGTCGCAGCCGAGAAGGAGCAGCAGCGCACTCGTCGTCTGGTTCGTCCATTTCACACTCGACACGACCATCCAAGTGGACAAGCAGTCCATCAACGACTGCGATAAGCGACGCAACGCCAACAAGCACAGCAACGTCCGAACCACCTCACGTGACGTCTGCGACTACAGTACAGCCGCACACAACGCCTACCACAGCAACTCAGTCAAGTGTCAAGCCCACGAAGCAGCCAGTCGCAGCACGTCCGGACCCGAAGACAAGCTCGTTGTCGGCAAATGCGGAACGTGATGGCGCGGACAGCACTGCGTCATCAATCTGGACGCCGACGTCGTTCTACGTGTTGCTGCCACTTATGGCAGTCGTAGCACTGGCGCTCCTGCTCGTCGTTGTGCTTGTTCGTCGACGTCGCTATCGAGCGGCTAACGGTGCTGGCAGCGGCACGGCAGCGCCATTGAAGCGAGGCAGCCAGCGCTACTCGCGAGTCGTGAGCGACGACGTGACACCGTCTCCCAGAGGCATCGCTCGTGACAATGATGATGATGATGATGATGACCACACTGCTGCCGATCGAGAGTATGGCGACGGCCGTCTTGACATCGACATCGACATCGACGGCGACGATGAGCTTGAACTTGAACGTGAGCAGCGCAGTCGGCGTTCACTCGGACGACGTCCAACGAGTCCACGTCGCGGCTCGCAGCCACTGTCGCCTCGACACCCGCACTCGCCGCAACGATCCAGCTCGCCGACAAAGAGACCAGCCGCGCGCACTGACACAGATGCCGTCGTGTGATACCGTCAACAACACGCGTAGGATGTAGGACATACAATTTGTCCAACGTGCAAGGGGTGTCTGTAATTTTTGTCACGCCAGCCACCATCGAGTTGAACATATCTGTCGTTAACCGTATGAGCACACGCGAAGAGGTTGGTGTTGCAGTGCTGGATTGGGGTTTGGTAAGGTCGACTCACTCGTTTGTCCGTCGAGGTGTATACTCTAGTTCACTGGTTCGTTGATATTGGGTGGTTGGTTGGTAGTAAGTAGCCCTGCATGACGTAGATGATCTGATGATGGCTGGTTTGACACTGTTGACCAGTTCGTTGGTTGGCTGGTTGGTTAGTAGTTGGTTAGTAGTTGGTTAGTAGTTGGTGTAGTAGTTGGTTGGTATGTTGCTAGGGTAGTTGGCTCGACAACGAAGTTGGTGCAACAGTGTTGCTTGACAGTGCAATGTGTAGTTGAAGCCCTCGTTCGAGTGACTCGTTCGATTCGTTTGGTTTGAATGTTTGATTCGTTCGATCTGTTTGATCTGTATGAATGTTTGGTTTGTTTGGCTAGCTCGAGAGTCGCTTCGTAAATGTGAATGGAAGAATTGAGTGTCGAGTGCTACGAAATGATCATTTTGACAACCGAGACTTCCGTGTTGAGAATAGTAAGTTAGCAAGTCGAGTAAGGGAGCTTGATACTGTACTAGTAGTTCGAAGGGGCTGGCTGGCTGACGGTGGTATTCGCGGTCGCTTGACTTGTTTGGCGTGGTTTCGATCTCTATCAACCACTCAGCCTCACAGCACAAGATATACACGCATCGCATCTTGCACGCTCACAAACAACACAGACAGCACACTGAGGATGGCAAAGATGGCGAGTATAACGAGTATGGCGAATGACCAAAGATCGGACAAACGCATCAACGAGCCAACTAGGTGGGCAGTTCATCGACAAAGGAGGGATCAACGGACCAGTGGACCAGTGGACCAGTGGACCAGTGGATCAACGGATCACTATACAAAGTTCAGTTGATCTGCTGGAGAAAGAGATCACTCGATCATCGGTTCACTCGATCACTGGATCACTGGATCACTGGATCACTGGATCACTGGATCACTGGATCACTGGATCACTCGATCACTCGATCACTCGATCAACAAAGGGACAGGTCAGTGGGTCACAGGATCATCGGTCCACTGGATCACTGGTTAGCTCACTAGACGGATGGATACATGAACAGACGAGTAGATGGAGGAATGAATACTTCGTAGTACTGAATACTCATGACACTCTGCATTCGGCACACTGCGTCCTGCATCGTACTGTACGACCGACAAACTGGTCTACTGCTATCGCTGCTGCTGCTTCTACACTAGCGTTGCTCGCGTTGTTGTTGGCGCATGCACGCGCTGCTGCAGGCAAGCGTTGTCGGATCTAAAGTAAGTTACTTGTACTCGGTCTCGAGCCCGGACGTCTGTTTCGCACCGAGCCTCGACCCAGACATTGGTTGCGCTTCTGATCGCGCTCACGCCTTGGTATCCCATCCACTTGCAAGTGCAACTGCAAATGCGCAAGTGCATGCGTCTGGATGTGGATGATATGGTGTGCCGCCTTAAGCAGCCTGGATCGGCGACACCGCCTCAACGTACTTGGGCGACGTGCCCGCGGCATGCTTCTTGTAGTCGCCCTTGTGGAAGAGCGCCTCGATGTCCTCGAGCAGCAGCCCCTTGGTCTCCGGACACAAGAAGTACACAAACACGCCCGAGACGATGCACGTGCCGCAGAAGAGGAAGAAGACGCCGTTGATGTTGAGCGACGGGAAGAGCTTGACGACCCACGTCATGCACGTGCCCATGATCCAGTTCGACATGGTCGAGAGCGACACGGCCTTGGCGCGCACGTTGAGCGGGAAGATCTCGGCCGGGTAGATCCAGCACACCGGACCCCACGAAATGGCAAAGTTGAAGATGAAGAACGCCGTGCCGACGATGATGATGTAGCCTGCACCCTTGGAGCAGCCCGAGTCGTCCGTGTTGCCGTCGCAGCCGGCCGTGAACGTGATACCCGAGAGCACGTGGCCGAGCACCATGCCGACGGCGCCGATGAGCAGGAGCTGGCGACGGCCAAACGTGTCCACCCAGCGCATGGCCGGGATCGTGCTCACGAAGTTCACGATCGAGAGAATGAGCACCGAGAGGATGCCGTCGCCCACGACGTCCTTGAAGATGAGACCGCCGTACGAGAACATCGGGTTGATGCCCGTGGCTTGCTGCAGCACCTGCATCGCCATGGCGATGAGCACGCGCTTGAGGATCGACGGCTGCAGGAGCTCGCTCCAGCCCGCCGGCTCGCCCTCCTCGGCGATCTGGTCGCCAATCGCGTTCAGCTCGCGGCCGACGTTCTCAGTCTGACGGAGCTTCTTGAGCACGGCCTCGGCCGCGTCCTTGCCCTTGTGCAGGTACGTCCAGCGCGGCGACTCTGGCACGAAGAAGATGCCGAGCATGACGATGATCGGCGCCGCCATGGCCACGCCGTTCGTGATGCGCCAGCCGCGCGCGTGGTCCTCGACAATCAAGTTGACGATGTTCGCGAGGAGGAGACCCGTGACGATCGTCATCTGCATGAAGCCCGAGAGGAAGCCGCGGAGCTCCTTCGGTGCCATCTCCGCGCCGAAGATCGGGAGCGAGAACGACGAGTTGCCGACGCCCATGCCCTGGATCACACGCGCCACGAGCAGCGAACCGTGCGCACCCGCCGGCGCGAAGCACACCCACGACGTGCCGATGCAGAAGAGCAGACCGGCGTTGAAGATCGTCACGCGGCGACCGAACTTGTCGGCGACCCAGCCGCCGATGAGCGCGCCAAAGATGCAGCCGATGTTGTACGTCATGTTGTACCAGAGCGTGTAGTCGATCCAGCGGTCCGGGAGCGACGTCGACTTGGCCACGCACTCGTCGTACGTCTGGCCGTGCCAACCGACGCACCAGTCGTTGATGAACGAGTCCATGACGAGGACACCGCCCGTCACGCCTTGGTCGTAGCCGAAGAAGAGACCGCCGAGCGACGCGAAGATGCACACGATGATCGCGTACGTGCGCGTGCCCTCCGTTGGTGCATCGTCAAAGTCGCGTCCGCTCGGGACGTTGATTGCCACGCCGCCTGCCATGTTTGTTGTCGTGTGTTGTTTGTTGTTTGTTGTTTGTTGTTTGTTGTTTGTTGGTGCGTTGGTCGGTCTGTTGATCGGCGCGCGCGCGTGTGTGTGTGTGTGTGTTGTGTGTTGTCCTTGGTCACTTGCTCGCTGCCGAGAAGATACAAGAATGAGACTGCAAAGACACCAGCGCGCGGATTGAGCGATCGCAGGACGCAGCACACACAATCGGATCGCGTCGCTTGGACTGCCTGACGTCGAGTGCTCGCGCTCTCTCTCTCTCAATCTTGGAGCGGACAGGTGCGGTAGGCGGACCCATGCGCGAGACCGAACGGCTGTTGGTAAATCAATCAAGTTGGCGCTCCAGGTGCAACTTGGACGCAGAAGACGAGTGCGCGACAAACAACAAACAACAAACAGACAAACATACAAACATACAAATGAGAGACAGAGCAAAGGACCAAAAGACCGCGCAAGCGCGTTCTTGAGAACTGTTGCGAGTTCAAAAGACCACAACAAAAGAGCGTTGAAGACCAAAGAAGCTCTCCAAGACACGACGGAAAAAGAGACCAGCCAACCCTGTCAAATCTGCTGCAACTGAAGCAAGCGAGCGAGTGAGCGAGAGACAGGGCGGGTCCTTGCATAGGTCGGTCGTTCTCTTTCTCTCTCTCTTGGCCTTTGGACTCGGACTCGGGTCGTTGGTCGTTGGTCTTCTCGCGCGATGATGATCTAGATGGTGGTGGTGGTCACCTGGCTGACTGGCAATGGCGATTCGGAGCATGGTCCGTCTAGCGCACTGAAGCAGGCGCACAGGCGAGCGGCCGAGTCACAGTAAGCGAGCGCGCAGGCGGTTCATCGCTTGATTGATTTCCGCCTCGAGTCGCAAAGTTCAACCTCACCTCTCTTGTTCTTGTTCCTCCTATTCATGTTATCCATTCACTGATGGCCGTCTTGGCGCGGTGGCCGCGCTTGTTCTCGGCAGCAATGCTCTCATGCTTTCATGCTCCAATGCTCCGATGCTCTTGTGCTCTGATCCTATCGAGCGAGGTCTCAAAGTCCCAAGTCGTTAGACCTCATCATGCTCGTAGGCTCGGTGCGCGTGTGCGTACGTGTGTGTTGCTTCTTTCACCGAGCTTGATGAAGCGTAATAACCGCTTCGGGAGACCTCTTGATCGCGGCGCTGTCGCTCGACTCGTACTAGTATCCGCGAAGCGAGCCGAGAGTCTTGACAGCCCACCCAAGTCCGCGTCGCTCGAGTCCGCATGATGTGCCAAAGACAGTGGACGGAGTGAACGCACACGCACACACAACTTTAGATCCAAACCGACCAGACTAGACAAGTTCTTTGCCCATGCGTCCACGAGCCCGCGCTTCCATGGGTCCTCGCATCATCGCTCCTGCGTGTCGTCGCTTAGTTGCTCTTCCCCCGACAACGAAGAAAGTATCTAGTCGTCAAGGGATGCAAACGTTGCGAGCGTTGCGAGGGGTGGCCAACCGTCCAATCCATCCAACTCATGATTCCAGCCGCAAGTGAGCAAGTAAGCTTATGAGCTAGCGAAAGCGAAGACACGTATCCACCGCGGTCCGCTCCGCTGCTTCGTTCATTCGTTCATTCGTCCACTCGTTCGTTTGCTCGCTCGCAGTCGTCTCCGCAAAGATGATATGGCTCGCCTCGTCGAGGAACGCGTCGGAGTCTAACAGCATATTGCATTGAGTGACCGTGCAGGGCGAGTGCATCACTGTTCTGCGCTCGTCTTGAAAGGTGCGCGACGCTCCTTGCTGCCGGCAACTCATCCTCCTCTTGATCATCCTCTTGTTCGCCCTTTGGGCCGCCATGGCCTCAAAACTTCAGCAACGAGAGTCGATAGTTCGACACTTTGCTTCGAGACTGCTAGCCAATCAGTCAAACAGTCAGTCAGACAGTACCAGTCATCTCAACTCGCAACTCGCTGCCGCAACAATGCTCGTAGCAACAGTGATCGTCCGCACTTCAGTAGCATCGTTACCGACTACTAGTACATGTCATCGTTGTCTTTGTCGAGGCTTCTACGCTTGCCTGAGCTTACCTGCGCTTGCCTGCGCTTCTGAGCTCGCCTAGGCTTGCTTCTCTTTGGTTGGACTTGTGCGTTTGCCTCGCGTCGACAGCGTGTGGCACCGCTGGTCGACCAAGCATCTCGAGCCGGACTGCAGCGCACAACACACACACACACAACGACAGCACACTGCACGACATCAAGCGCGCAAAGTGCGTTTGTGCGTTTGTGTTGTGTGCGCGCGCAGCAGCACCACACAAGCAAACGAGTGCGGTGTGTGTGCGAGGCGCGTCACGACGCGGCGTGCTGATGTTAATCGCCCTCAAGCTCACACTGTACTTGTACATTGCGCATTTTGCACTTGCACATTGCACATTGCACACGCCATCGCTTTACCACACACAACACACACGCGCACAACACAGAGCAACGCATTTCGAGCTTGCTTCAGCACGACTGCATTGTGCACGCTGTCTGTGCTCGAAAGCACACTCGTGAAGAACGGTTGTCACGTCCCGAGCGACTTGTCTGTGTCTCGAATGCTGTGAGTGAGCGAGTGCGAGCGAGTACGAGCGCGTGTGCAACGCGGTAGGGTTGCACTGGTGGAATCAAAATCAATCAAGTGAGCCAGGACAGATTGCAGATCGCTCGCGACGTTTGGAGCCCAGTGTTTGGAGCTTGGCGCTAGGAGCTTAGTGTTTGGAACACAGAGGCTTTCGTGAGCTGCAGAGTTGCAGAGCGCGTGAGCGAGCGAGAGACCAAGAACCGCTCGTTGCATCAGCTTCGCCAAGAGGTCTGTCTGTTGCCTCAGCGGTACATGTGGTAGCAGCAGAAGCAGTGGGTGCTTCACACTCTTCGCAAAAGAACAGTAGCTCGACTCACCAGAGCAAGAACAAAGCAAGTGAACAACCAAGAATGCGAGGACGAAAAGAAAAGAACGAGCAAAAAGACCACTATTGGCGTCGCGCATCGAAAGAAGCGAAGCGAGTGTGCAGCGGGCTTTTGCCACAACACCAGGACAGCGAGCGTACCGCAATGTGCCAGCAATAGACGCCATTTTTGACTCAAAAGAACGCACCAAACTTGATTGTTCAAGTCGCTCGACGTCAATGCTGCTCCATCTCCCCAACACCAACACCAACACCAACACCGAACCCAAACCCAAACCAACCAACCTATCCGTCAATCTAATCCGTCAATCCACCGCAAGCCGGACCGACACGCAACAGACGCAACAGACAACACACATAGGCAAGCAGGCAGCGTTCCGACAGGTGCTTCGCAACACCTGACAGTCACGCTCACACGCACCACACGCTCCCGCTGTTTCCTGCTCTCAATCGCTCGTCTATCACGCTGCGATCGCTCAATCCGCGCGCTGGTGTCTTTGCAGTCTCATTCTTGTATCTTCTCGGCAGCGAGCAAGTGACCAAGGACAACACACAACACACACACACACACACACACGCGCGCGCGCCGATCAACAGACCGACCAACGCACCAACAAACAACAAACAACAAACAACAAACAACAAACAACACACGACAACAAACATGGCAGGCGGCGTGGCAATCAACGTCCCGAGCGGACGCGACTTTGACGATGCACCAACGGAGGGCACGCGCACGTACGCGATCATCGTGTGCATCTTCGCGTCGCTCGGCGGTCTCTTCTTCGGCTACGACCAAGGCGTGACGGGCGGTGTCCTCGTCATGGACTCGTTCATCAACGACTGGTGCGTCGGTTGGCACGGCCAGACGTACGACGAGTGCGTGGCCAAGTCGACGTCGCTCCCGGACCGCTGGATCGACTACACGCTCTGGTACAACATGACGTACAACATCGGCTGCATCTTTGGCGCGCTCATCGGCGGCTGGGTCGCCGACAAGTTCGGTCGCCGCGTGACGATCTTCAACGCCGGTCTGCTCTTCTGCATCGGCACGTCGTGGGTGTGCTTCGCGCCGGCGGGTGCGCACGGTTCGCTGCTCGTGGCGCGTGTGATCCAGGGCATGGGCGTCGGCAACTCGTCGTTCTCGCTCCCGATCTTCGGCGCGGAGATGGCACCGAAGGAGCTCCGCGGCTTCCTCTCGGGCTTCATGCAGATGACGATCGTCACGGGTCTCCTCCTCGCGAACATCGTCAACTTGATTGTCGAGGACCACGCGCGCGGCTGGCGCATCACGAACGGCGTGGCCATGGCGGCGCCGATCATCGTCATGCTCGGCATCTTCTTCGTGCCAGAGTCGCCGCGCTGGACGTACCTGCACAAGGGCAAGGACGCGGCCGAGGCCGTGCTCAAGAAGCTCCGTCAGACTGAGAACGTCGGCCGCGAGCTGAACGCGATTGGCGACCAGATCGCCGAGGAGGGCGAGCCGGCGGGCTGGAGCGAGCTCCTGCAGCCGTCGATCCTCAAGCGCGTGCTCATCGCCATGGCGATGCAGGTGCTGCAGCAAGCCACGGGCATCAACCCGATGTTCTCGTACGGCGGTCTCATCTTCAAGGACGTCGTGGGCGACGGCATCCTCTCGGTGCTCATTCTCTCGATCGTGAACTTCGTGAGCACGATCCCGGCCATGCGCTGGGTGGACACGTTTGGCCGTCGCCAGCTCCTGCTCATCGGCGCCGTCGGCATGGTGCTCGGCCACGTGCTCTCGGGTATCACGTTCACGGCCGGCTGCGACGGCAACACGGACGACTCGGGCTGCTCCAAGGGTGCAGGCTACATCATCATCGTCGGCACGGCGTTCTTCATCTTCAACTTTGCCATTTCGTGGGGTCCGGTGTGCTGGATCTACCCGGCCGAGATCTTCCCGCTCAACGTGCGCGCCAAGGCCGTGTCGCTCTCGACCATGTCGAACTGGATCATGGGCACGTGCATGACGTGGGTCGTCAAGCTCTTCCCGTCGCTCAACATCAACGGCGTCTTCTTCCTCTTCTGCGGCACGTGCATCGTCTCGGGCGTGTTTGTGTACTTCTTGTGTCCGGAGACCAAGGGGCTGCTGCTCGAGGACATCGAGGCGCTCTTCCACAAGGGCGACTACAAGAAGCATGCCGCGGGCACGTCGCCCAAGTACGTTGAGGCGGTGTCGCCGATCCAGGCTGCTTAAGGCGGCACACCATATCATCCACATCCAGACGCATGCACTTGCGCATTTGCAGTTGCACTTGCAAGTGGATGGGATACCAAGGCGTGAGCGCGATCAGAAGCGCAACCAATGTCTGGGTCGAGGCTCGGTGCGAAACAGACGTCCGGGCTCGAGACCGAGTACAAGTAACTTACTTTAGATCCGACAACGCTTGCCTGCAGCAGCGCGTGCATGCGCCAACAACAACGCGAGCAACGCTAGTGTAGAAGCAGCAGCAGCGATAGCAGTAGACCAGTTTGTCGGTCGTACAGTACGATGCAGGACGCAGTGTGCCGAATGCAGAGTGTCATGAGTATTCAGTACTACGAAGTATTCATTCCTCCATCTACTCGTCTGTTCATGTATCCATCCGTCTAGTGAGCTAACCAGTGATCCAGTGGACCGATGATCCTGTGACCCACTGACCTGTCCCTTTGTTGATCGAGTGATCGAGTGATCGAGTGATCCAGTGATCCAGTGATCCAGTGATCCAGTGATCCAGTGATCCAGTGATCCAGTGATCGAGTGAACCGATGATCGAGTGATCTCTTTCTCCAGCAGATCAACTGAACTTTGTATAGTGATCCGTTGATCCACTGGTCCACTGGTCCACTGGTCCACTGGTCCGTTGATCCCTCCTTTGTCGATGAACTGCCCACCTAGTTGGCTCGTTGATGCGTTTGTCCGATCTTTGGTCATTCGCCATACTCGTTATACTCGCCATCTTTGCCATCCTCAGTGTGCTGTCTGTGTTGTTTGTGAGCGTGCAAGATGCGATGCGTGTATATCTTGTGCTGTGAGGCTGAGTGGTTGATAGAGATCGAAACCACGCCAAACAAGTCAAGCGACCGCGAATACCACCGTCAGCCAGCCAGCCCCTTCGAACTACTAGTACAGTATCAAGCTCCCTTACTCGACTTGCTAACTTACTATTCTCAACACGGAAGTCTCGGTTGTCAAAATGATCATTTCGTAGCACTCGACACTCAATTCTTCCATTCACATTTACGAAGCGACTCTCGAGCTAGCCAAACAAACCAAACATTCATACAGATCAAACAGATCGAACGAATCAAACATTCAAACCAAACGAATCGAACGAGTCACTCGAACGAGGGCTTCAACTACACATTGCACTGTCAAGCAACACTGTTGCACCAACTTCGTTGTCGAGCCAACTACCCTAGCAACATACCAACCAACTACTACACCAACTACTAACCAACTACTAACCAACTACTAACCAACCAGCCAACCAACGAACTGGTCAACAGTGTCAAACCAGCCATCATCAGATCATGTTCGGGGTGACGTTCTAGTACCGACCACCCATTCTAAGCGATGAAAAGCTGACAAACCTCGGACTGCGCACAGCTGGCACGCTCGAGCTCATCGGTTCGATGTTTCCGAACGGATCGCATGCGAGCGACAGTGTCCACGTCGCACCGCACGAGCTCGGCACACTCGAGTCGATCCAAGCGGTCTCGAAAGTCCTGGACATCCCGCTGCGCGACCGCACAGAGTCTGCGTCACAGATTCAGCTTCCACTCTACGTCGTGCTCCGCGACGCGTTTGGGTGTCACCTGTACCGTATCGGTGCGTACCTGCTGTGTTGTGTTGTGTTGTGTTGTGTGTGCTGCAAAGATGATGGAGCTGTGCCGACTTTGACTGACCGTGTCATTGCTCGTGATGATCGTATGACTGGCATCGTTGCTCGTGATCGCTATTGGGATGGGTTGTGGCTGATGCAGCGATTGACTGGGAAGCTGCGACGCCACTGGACGACGCGACGCCGTTCCAGCTCTGGAAGGATCTCCGGCTGCCTCGCTGCGGCATCTGTGCTTCGTTTGGCCAGGCATCGTCGTCATCAGCAACTCGGCCGGCACCAGACGCCAAGTGTGCGCCGTTTGGCGATGTCGTGACACCCCATGGCGTCCGATTGAAACACGCGAGCGATGGTCGCAGCCGAGAAGGAGCAGCAGCGCACTCGTCGTCTGGTTCGTCCATTTCACACTCGACACGACCATCCAAGTGGACAAGCAGTCCATCAACGACTGCGATAAGCGACGCAACGCCAACAAGCACAGCAACGTCCGAACCACCTCACGTGACGTCTGCGACTACAGTACAGCCGCACACAACGCCTACCACAGCAACTCAGTCAAGTGTCAAGCCCACGAAGCAGCCAGTCGCAGCACGTCCGGACCCGAAGACAAGCTCGTTGTCGGCAAATGCGGAACGTGATGGCGCGGACAGCACTGCGTCATCAATCTGGACGCCGACGTCGTTCTACGTGTTGCTGCCACTTATGGCAGTCGTAGCACTGGCGCTCCTGCTCGTCGTTGTGCTTGTTCGTCGACGTCGCTATCGAGCGGCTAACGGTGCTGGCAGCGGCACGGCAGCGCCATTGAAGCGAGGCAGCCAGCGCTACTCGCGAGTCGTGAGCGACGACGTGACACCGTCTCCCAGAGGCATCGCTCGTGACAATGATGATGATGATGATGATGACCACACTGCTGCCGATCGAGAGTATGGCGACGGCCGTCTTGACATCGACATCGACATCGACGGCGACGATGAGCTTGAACTTGAACGTGAGCAGCGCAGTCGGCGTTCACTCGGACGACGTCCAACGAGTCCACGTCGCGGCTCGCAGCCACTGTCGCCTCGACACCCGCACTCGCCGCAACGATCCAGCTCGCCGACAAAGAGACCAGCCGCGCGCACTGACACAGATGCCGTCGTGTGATACCGTCAACAACACGCGTAGGATGTAGGACATACAATTTGTCCAACGTGCAAGGGGTGTCTGTAATTTTTGTCACGCCAGCCACCATCGAGTTGAACATATCTGTCGTTAACCGTATGAGCACACGCGAAGAGGTTGGTGTTGCAGTGCTGGATTGGGGTTTGGTAAGGTCGACTCACTCGTTTGTCCGTCGAGGTGTATACTCTAGTTCACTGGTTCGTTGATATTGGGTGGTTGGTTGGTAGTAAGTAGCCCTGCATGACGTAGATGATCTGATGATGGCTGGTTTGACACTGTTGACCAGTTCGTTGGTTGGCTGGTTGGTTAGTAGTTGGTTAGTAGTTGGTTAGTAGTTGGTGTAGTAGTTGGTTGGTATGTTGCTAGGGTAGTTGGCTCGACAACGAAGTTGGTGCAACAGTGTTGCTTGACAGTGCAATGTGTAGTTGAAGCCCTCGTTCGAGTGACTCGTTCGATTCGTTTGGTTTGAATGTTTGATTCGTTCGATCTGTTTGATCTGTATGAATGTTTGGTTTGTTTGGCTAGCTCGAGAGTCGCTTCGTAAATGTGAATGGAAGAATTGAGTGTCGAGTGCTACGAAATGATCATTTTGACAACCGAGACTTCCGTGTTGAGAATAGTAAGTTAGCAAGTCGAGTAAGGGAGCTTGATACTGTACTAGTAGTTCGAAGGGGCTGGCTGGCTGACGGTGGTATTCGCGGTCGCTTGACTTGTTTGGCGTGGTTTCGATCTCTATCAACCACTCAGCCTCACAGCACAAGATATACACGCATCGCATCTTGCACGCTCACAAACAACACAGACAGCACACTGAGGATGGCAAAGATGGCGAGTATAACGAGTATGGCGAATGACCAAAGATCGGACAAACGCATCAACGAGCCAACTAGGTGGGCAGTTCATCGACAAAGGAGGGATCAACGGACCAGTGGACCAGTGGACCAGTGGACCAGTGGATCAACGGATCACTATACAAAGTTCAGTTGATCTGCTGGAGAAAGAGATCACTCGATCATCGGTTCACTCGATCACTGGATCACTGGATCACTGGATCACTGGATCACTGGATCACTGGATCACTGGATCACTCGATCACTCGATCACTCGATCAACAAAGGGACAGGTCAGTGGGTCACAGGATCATCGGTCCACTGGATCACTGGTTAGCTCACTAGACGGATGGATACATGAACAGACGAGTAGATGGAGGAATGAATACTTCGTAGTACTGAATACTCATGACACTCTGCATTCGGCACACTGCGTCCTGCATCGTACTGTACGACCGACAAACTGGTCTACTGCTATCGCTGCTGCTGCTTCTACACTAGCGTTGCTCGCGTTGTTGTTGGCGCATGCACGCGCTGCTGCAGGCAAGCGTTGTCGGATCTAAAGTAAGTTACTTGTACTCGGTCTCGAGCCCGGACGTCTGTTTCGCACCGAGCCTCGACCCAGACATTGGTTGCGCTTCTGATCGCGCTCACGCCTTGGTATCCCATCCACTTGCAAGTGCAACTGCAAATGCGCAAGTGCATGCGTCTGGATGTGGATGATATGGTGTGCCGCCTTAAGCAGCCTGGATCGGCGACACCGCCTCAACGTACTTGGGCGACGTGCCCGCGGCATGCTTCTTGTAGTCGCCCTTGTGGAAGAGCGCCTCGATGTCCTCGAGCAGCAGCCCCTTGGTCTCCGGACACAAGAAGTACACAAACACGCCCGAGACGATGCACGTGCCGCAGAAGAGGAAGAAGACGCCGTTGATGTTGAGCGACGGGAAGAGCTTGACGACCCACGTCATGCACGTGCCCATGATCCAGTTCGACATGGTCGAGAGCGACACGGCCTTGGCGCGCACGTTGAGCGGGAAGATCTCGGCCGGGTAGATCCAGCACACCGGACCCCACGAAATGGCAAAGTTGAAGATGAAGAACGCCGTGCCGACGATGATGATGTAGCCTGCACCCTTGGAGCAGCCCGAGTCGTCCGTGTTGCCGTCGCAGCCGGCCGTGAACGTGATACCCGAGAGCACGTGGCCGAGCACCATGCCGACGGCGCCGATGAGCAGGAGCTGGCGACGGCCAAACGTGTCCACCCAGCGCATGGCCGGGATCGTGCTCACGAAGTTCACGATCGAGAGAATGAGCACCGAGAGGATGCCGTCGCCCACGACGTCCTTGAAGATGAGACCGCCGTACGAGAACATCGGGTTGATGCCCGTGGCTTGCTGCAGCACCTGCATCGCCATGGCGATGAGCACGCGCTTGAGGATCGACGGCTGCAGGAGCTCGCTCCAGCCCGCCGGCTCGCCCTCCTCGGCGATCTGGTCGCCAATCGCGTTCAGCTCGCGGCCGACGTTCTCAGTCTGACGGAGCTTCTTGAGCACGGCCTCGGCCGCGTCCTTGCCCTTGTGCAGGTACGTCCAGCGCGGCGACTCTGGCACGAAGAAGATGCCGAGCATGACGATGATCGGCGCCGCCATGGCCACGCCGTTCGTGATGCGCCAGCCGCGCGCGTGGTCCTCGACAATCAAGTTGACGATGTTCGCGAGGAGGAGACCCGTGACGATCGTCATCTGCATGAAGCCCGAGAGGAAGCCGCGGAGCTCCTTCGGTGCCATCTCCGCGCCGAAGATCGGGAGCGAGAACGACGAGTTGCCGACGCCCATGCCCTGGATCACACGCGCCACGAGCAGCGAACCGTGCGCACCCGCCGGCGCGAAGCACACCCACGACGTGCCGATGCAGAAGAGCAGACCGGCGTTGAAGATCGTCACGCGGCGACCGAACTTGTCGGCGACCCAGCCGCCGATGAGCGCGCCAAAGATGCAGCCGATGTTGTACGTCATGTTGTACCAGAGCGTGTAGTCGATCCAGCGGTCCGGGAGCGACGTCGACTTGGCCACGCACTCGTCGTACGTCTGGCCGTGCCAACCGACGCACCAGTCGTTGATGAACGAGTCCATGACGAGGACACCGCCCGTCACGCCTTGGTCGTAGCCGAAGAAGAGACCGCCGAGCGACGCGAAGATGCACACGATGATCGCGTACGTGCGCGTGCCCTCCGTTGGTGCATCGTCAAAGTCGCGTCCGCTCGGGACGTTGATTGCCACGCCGCCTGCCATGTTTGTTGTCGTGTGTTGTTTGTTGTTTGTTGTTTGTTGTTTGTTGGTGCGTTGGTGCGTTGGTCGGTCTGTTGATCGGCGCGCGCGCGTGTGTGTGTGTGTGTGTGTGTTGTGTGTTGTCCTTGGTCACTTGCTCGCTGCCGAGAAGATACAAGAATGAGACTGCAAAGACACCAGCGCGCGGATTGAGCGATCGCAGCGTGATAGACGAGCGATTGAGAGCAGGAAACAGCGGGAGCGTGTGGTGCGTGTGAGCGTGACTGTCAGGTGTTGCGAAGCACCTGTCGGAACGCTGCCTGCTTGCCTATGTGTGTTGTCTGTTGCGTCTGTTGCGTGTCGGTCCGGCTTGCGGTGGATTGACGGATTAGATTGACGGATAGGTTGGTTGGTTTGGGTTTGGGTTCGGTGTTGGTGTTGGTGTTGGTGTTGGGGAGATGGAGCAGCATTGACGTCGAGCGACTTGAACAATCAAGTTTGGTGCGTTCTTTTGAGTCAAAAATGGCGTCTATTGCTGGCACATTGCGGTACGCTCGCTGTCCTGGTGTTGTGGCAAAAGCCCGCTGCACACTCGCTTCGCTTCTTTCGATGCGCGACGCCAATAGTGGTCTTTTTGCTCGTTCTTTTCTTTTCGTCCTCGCATTCTTGGTTGTTCACTTGCTTTGTTCTTGCTCTGGTGAGTCGAGCTACTGTTCTTTTGCGAAGAGTGTGAAGCACCCACTGCTTCTGCTGCTACCACATGTACCGCTGAGGCAACAGACAGACCTCTTGGCGAAGCTGATGCAACGAGCGGTTCTTGGTCTCTCGCTCGCTCACGCGCTCTGCAACTCTGCAGCTCACGAAAGCCTCTGTGTTCCAAACACTAAGCTCCTAGCGCCAAGCTCCAAACACTGGGCTCCAAACGTCGCGAGCGATCTGCAATCTGTCCTGGCTCACTTGATTGATTTTGATTCCACCAGTGCAACCCTACCGCGTTGCACACGCGCTCGTACTCGCTCGCACTCGCTCACTCACAGCATTCGAGACACAGACAAGTCGCTCGGGACGTGACAACCGTTCTTCACGAGTGTGCTTTCGAGCACAGACAGCGTGCACAATGCAGTCGTGCTGAAGCAAGCTCGAAATGCGTTGCTCTGTGTTGTGCGCGTGTGTGTTGTGTGTGGTAAAGCGATGGCGTGTGCAATGTGCAATGTGCAAGTGCAAAATGCGCAATGTACAAGTACAGTGTGAGCTTGAGGGCGATTAACATCAGCACGCCGCGTCGTGACGCGCCTCGCACACACACCGCACTCGTTTGCTTGTGTGGTGCTGCTGCGCGCGCACACAACACAAACGCACAAACGCACTTTGCGCGCTTGATGTCGTGCAGTGTGCTGTCGTTGTGTGTGTGTGTGTTGTGCGCTGCAGTCCGGCTCGAGATGCTTGGTCGACCAGCGGTGCCACACGCTGTCGACGCGAGGCAAACGCACAAGTCCAACCAAAGAGAAGCAAGCCTAGGCGAGCTCAGAAGCGCAGGCAAGCGCAGGTAAGCTCAGGCAAGCGTAGAAGCCTCGACAAAGACAACGATGACATGTACTAGTAGTCGGTAACGATGCTACTGAAGTGCGGACGATCACTGTTGCTACGAGCATTGTTGCGGCAGCGAGTTGCGAGTTGAGATGACTGGTACTGTCTGACTGACTGTTTGACTGATTGGCTAGCAGTCTCGAAGCAAAGTGTCGAACTATCGACTCTCGTTGCTGAAGTTTTGAGGCCATGGCGGCCCAAAGGGCGAACAAGAGGATGATCAAGAGGAGGATGAGTTGCCGGCAGCAAGGAGCGTCGCGCACCTTTCAAGACGAGCGCAGAACAGTGATGCACTCGCCCTGCACGGTCACTCAATGCAATATGCTGTTAGACTCCGACGCGTTCCTCGACGAGGCGAGCCATATCATCTTTGCGGAGACGACTGCGAGCGAGCAAACGAACGAGTGGACGAATGAACGAATGAACGAAGCAGCGGAGCGGACCGCGGTGGATACGTGTCTTCGCTTTCGCTAGCTCATAAGCTTACTTGCTCACTTGCGGCTGGAATCATGAGTTGGATGGATTGGACGGTTGGCCACCCCTCGCAACGCTCGCAACGTTTGCATCCCTTGACGACTAGATACTTTCTTCGTTGTCGGGGGAAGAGCAACTAAGCGACGACACGCAGGAGCGATGATGCGAGGACCCATGGAAGCGCGGGCTCGTGGACGCATGGGCAAAGAACTTGTCTAGTCTGGTCGGTTTGGATCTAAAGTTGTGTGTGCGTGTGCGTTCACTCCGTCCACTGTCTTTGGCACATCATGCGGACTCGAGCGACGCGGACTTGGGTGGGCTGTCAAGACTCTCGGCTCGCTTCGCGGATACTAGTACGAGTCGAGCGACAGCGCCGCGATCAAGAGGTCTCCCGAAGCGGTTATTACGCTTCATCAAGCTCGGTGAAAGAAGCAACACACACGTACGCACACGCGCACCGAGCCTACGAGCATGATGAGGTCTAACGACTTGGGACTTTGAGACCTCGCTCGATAGGATCAGAGCACAAGAGCATCGGAGCATTGGAGCATGAAAGCATGAGAGCATTGCTGCCGAGAACAAGCGCGGCCACCGCGCCAAGACGGCCATCAGTGAATGGATAACATGAATAGGAGGAACAAGAACAAGAGAGGTGAGGTTGAACTTTGCGACTCGAGGCGGAAATCAATCAAGCGATGAACCGCCTGCGCGCTCGCTTACTGTGACTCGGCCGCTCGCCTGTGCGCCTGCTTCAGTGCGCTAGACGGACCATGCTCCGAATCGCCATTGCCAGTCAGCCAGGTGACCACCACCACCATCTAGATCATCATCGCGCGAGAAGACCAACGACCAACGACCCGAGTCCGAGTCCAAAGGCCAAGAGAGAGAGAAAGAGAACGACCGACCTATGCAAGGACCCGCCCTGTCTCTCGCTCACTCGCTCGCTTGCTTCAGTTGCAGCAGATTTGACAGGGTTGGCTGGTCTCTTTTTCCGTCGTGTCTTGGAGAGCTTCTTTGGTCTTCAACGCTCTTTTGTTGTGGTCTTTTGAACTCGCAACAGTTCTCAAGAACGCGCTTGCGCGGTCTTTTGGTCCTTTGCTCTGTCTCTCATTTGTATGTTTGTATGTTTGTCTGTTTGTTGTTTGTTGTTTGTCGCGCACTCGTCTTCTGCGTCCAAGTTGCACCTGGAGCGCCAACTTGATTGATTTACCAACAGCCGTTCGGTCTCGCGCATGGGTCCGCCTACCGCACCTGTCCGCTCCAAGATTGAGAGAGAGAGAGCGCGAGCACTCGACGTCAGGCAGTCCAAGCGACGCGATCCGATTGTGTGTGCTGCGTCCTGCGATCGCTCAATCCGCGCGCTGGTGTCTTTGCAGTCTCATTCTTGTATCTTCTCGGCAGCGAGCAAGTGACCAAGGACAACACACAACACACACACACACACACACACGCGCGCGCGCCGATCAACAGACCGACCAACGCACCAACGCACCAACAAACAACAAACAACAAACAACAAACAACACACGACAACAAACATGGCAGGCGGCGTGGCAATCAACGTCCCGAGCGGACGCGACTTTGACGATGCACCAACGGAGGGCACGCGCACGTACGCGATCATCGTGTGCATCTTCGCGTCGCTCGGCGGTCTCTTCTTCGGCTACGACCAAGGCGTGACGGGCGGTGTCCTCGTCATGGACTCGTTCATCAACGACTGGTGCGTCGGTTGGCACGGCCAGACGTACGACGAGTGCGTGGCCAAGTCGACGTCGCTCCCGGACCGCTGGATCGACTACACGCTCTGGTACAACATGACGTACAACATCGGCTGCATCTTTGGCGCGCTCATCGGCGGCTGGGTCGCCGACAAGTTCGGTCGCCGCGTGACGATCTTCAACGCCGGTCTGCTCTTCTGCATCGGCACGTCGTGGGTGTGCTTCGCGCCGGCGGGTGCGCACGGTTCGCTGCTCGTGGCGCGTGTGATCCAGGGCATGGGCGTCGGCAACTCGTCGTTCTCGCTCCCGATCTTCGGCGCGGAGATGGCACCGAAGGAGCTCCGCGGCTTCCTCTCGGGCTTCATGCAGATGACGATCGTCACGGGTCTCCTCCTCGCGAACATCGTCAACTTGATTGTCGAGGACCACGCGCGCGGCTGGCGCATCACGAACGGCGTGGCCATGGCGGCGCCGATCATCGTCATGCTCGGCATCTTCTTCGTGCCAGAGTCGCCGCGCTGGACGTACCTGCACAAGGGCAAGGACGCGGCCGAGGCCGTGCTCAAGAAGCTCCGTCAGACTGAGAACGTCGGCCGCGAGCTGAACGCGATTGGCGACCAGATCGCCGAGGAGGGCGAGCCGGCGGGCTGGAGCGAGCTCCTGCAGCCGTCGATCCTCAAGCGCGTGCTCATCGCCATGGCGATGCAGGTGCTGCAGCAAGCCACGGGCATCAACCCGATGTTCTCGTACGGCGGTCTCATCTTCAAGGACGTCGTGGGCGACGGCATCCTCTCGGTGCTCATTCTCTCGATCGTGAACTTCGTGAGCACGATCCCGGCCATGCGCTGGGTGGACACGTTTGGCCGTCGCCAGCTCCTGCTCATCGGCGCCGTCGGCATGGTGCTCGGCCACGTGCTCTCGGGTATCACGTTCACGGCCGGCTGCGACGGCAACACGGACGACTCGGGCTGCTCCAAGGGTGCAGGCTACATCATCATCGTCGGCACGGCGTTCTTCATCTTCAACTTTGCCATTTCGTGGGGTCCGGTGTGCTGGATCTACCCGGCCGAGATCTTCCCGCTCAACGTGCGCGCCAAGGCCGTGTCGCTCTCGACCATGTCGAACTGGATCATGGGCACGTGCATGACGTGGGTCGTCAAGCTCTTCCCGTCGCTCAACATCAACGGCGTCTTCTTCCTCTTCTGCGGCACGTGCATCGTCTCGGGCGTGTTTGTGTACTTCTTGTGTCCGGAGACCAAGGGGCTGCTGCTCGAGGACATCGAGGCGCTCTTCCACAAGGGCGACTACAAGAAGCATGCCGCGGGCACGTCGCCCAAGTACGTTGAGGCGGTGTCGCCGATCCAGGCTGCTTAAGGCGGCACACCATATCATCCACATCCAGACGCATGCACTTGCGCATTTGCAGTTGCACTTGCAAGTGGATGGGATACCAAGGCGTGAGCGCGATCAGAAGCGCAACCAATGTCTGGGTCGAGGCTCGGTGCGAAACAGACGTCCGGGCTCGAGACCGAGTACAAGTAACTTACTTTAGATCCGACAACGCTTGCCTGCAGCAGCGCGTGCATGCGCCAACAACAACGCGAGCAACGCTAGTGTAGAAGCAGCAGCAGCGATAGCAGTAGACCAGTTTGTCGGTCGTACAGTACGATGCAGGACGCAGTGTGCCGAATGCAGAGTGTCATGAGTATTCAGTACTACGAAGTATTCATTCCTCCATCTACTCGTCTGTTCATGTATCCATCCGTCTAGTGAGCTAACCAGTGATCCAGTGGACCGATGATCCTGTGACCCACTGACCTGTCCCTTTGTTGATCGAGTGATCGAGTGATCGAGTGATCCAGTGATCCAGTGATCCAGTGATCCAGTGATCCAGTGATCCAGTGATCCAGTGATCGAGTGAACCGATGATCGAGTGATCTCTTTCTCCAGCAGATCAACTGAACTTTGTATAGTGATCCGTTGATCCACTGGTCCACTGGTCCACTGGTCCACTGGTCCGTTGATCCCTCCTTTGTCGATGAACTGCCCACCTAGTTGGCTCGTTGATGCGTTTGTCCGATCTTTGGTCATTCGCCATACTCGTTATACTCGCCATCTTTGCCATCCTCAGTGTGCTGTCTGTGTTGTTTGTGAGCGTGCAAGATGCGATGCGTGTATATCTTGTGCTGTGAGGCTGAGTGGTTGATAGAGATCGAAACCACGCCAAACAAGTCAAGCGACCGCGAATACCACCGTCAGCCAGCCAGCCCCTTCGAACTACTAGTACAGTATCAAGCTCCCTTACTCGACTTGCTAACTTACTATTCTCAACACGGAAGTCTCGGTTGTCAAAATGATCATTTCGTAGCACTCGACACTCAATTCTTCCATTCACATTTACGAAGCGACTCTCGAGCTAGCCAAACAAACCAAACATTCATACAGATCAAACAGATCGAACGAATCAAACATTCAAACCAAACGAATCGAACGAGTCACTCGAACGAGGGCTTCAACTACACATTGCACTGTCAAGCAACACTGTTGCACCAACTTCGTTGTCGAGCCAACTACCCTAGCAACATACCAACCAACTACTACACCAACTACTAACCAACTACTAACCAACTACTAACCAACCAGCCAACCAACGAACTGGTCAACAGTGTCAAACCAGCCATCATCAGATCATCTACGTCATGCAGGGCTACTTACTACCAACCAACCACCCAATATCAACGAACCAGTGAACTAGAGTATACACCTCGACGGACAAACGAGTGAGTCGACCTTACCAAACCCCAATCCAGCACTGCAACACCAACCTCTTCGCGTGTGCTCATACGGTTAACGACAGATATGTTCAACTCGATGGTGGCTGGCGTGACAAAAATTACAGACACCCCTTGCACGTTGGACAAATTGTATGTCCTACATCCTACGCGTGTTGTTGACGGTATCACACGACGGCATCTGTGTCAGTGCGCGCGGCTGGTCTCTTTGTCGGCGAGCTGGATCGTTGCGGCGAGTGCGGGTGTCGAGGCGACAGTGGCTGCGAGCCGCGACGTGGACTCGTTGGACGTCGTCCGAGTGAACGCCGACTGCGCTGCTCACGTTCAAGTTCAAGCTCATCGTCGCCGTCGATGTCGATGTCGATGTCAAGACGGCCGTCGCCATACTCTCGATCGGCAGCAGTGTGGTCATCATCATCATCATCATCATTGTCACGAGCGATGCCTCTGGGAGACGGTGTCACGTCGTCGCTCACGACTCGCGAGTAGCGCTGGCTGCCTCGCTTCAATGGCGCTGCCGTGCCGCTGCCAGCACCGTTAGCCGCTCGATAGCGACGTCGACGAACAAGCACAACGACGAGCAGGAGCGCCAGTGCTACGACTGCCATAAGTGGCAGCAACACGTAGAACGACGTCGGCGTCCAGATTGATGACGCAGTGCTGTCCGCGCCATCACGTTCCGCATTTGCCGACAACGAGCTTGTCTTCGGGTCCGGACGTGCTGCGACTGGCTGCTTCGTGGGCTTGACACTTGACTGAGTTGCTGTGGTAGGCGTTGTGTGCGGCTGTACTGTAGTCGCAGACGTCACGTGAGGTGGTTCGGACGTTGCTGTGCTTGTTGGCGTTGCGTCGCTTATCGCAGTCGTTGATGGACTGCTTGTCCACTTGGATGGTCGTGTCGAGTGTGAAATGGACGAACCAGACGACGAGTGCGCTGCTGCTCCTTCTCGGCTGCGACCATCGCTCGCGTGTTTCAATCGGACGCCATGGGGTGTCACGACATCGCCAAACGGCGCACACTTGGCGTCTGGTGCCGGCCGAGTTGCTGATGACGACGATGCCTGGCCAAACGAAGCACAGATGCCGCAGCGAGGCAGCCGGAGATCCTTCCAGAGCTGGAACGGCGTCGCGTCGTCCAGTGGCGTCGCAGCTTCCCAGTCAATCGCTGCATCAGCCACAACCCATCCCAATAGCGATCACGAGCAACGATGCCAGTCATACGATCATCACGAGCAATGACACGGTCAGTCAAAGTCGGCACAGCTCCATCATCTTTGCAGCACACACAACACAACACAACACAACACAGCAGGTACGCACCGATACGGTACAGGTGACACCCAAACGCGTCGCGGAGCACGACGTAGAGTGGAAGCTGAATCTGTGACGCAGACTCTGTGCGGTCGCGCAGCGGGATGTCCAGGACTTTCGAGACCGCTTGGATCGACTCGAGTGTGCCGAGCTCGTGCGGTGCGACGTGGACACTGTCGCTCGCATGCGATCCGTTCGGAAACATCGAACCGATGAGCTCGAGCGTGCCAGCTGTGCGCAGTCCGAGGTTCGTCAGCATGACGCGGACCGACGCAGTCGACGCTTGCACGCGCACTTTTGTGACGCGCAGGTCGTAGTGCGCGCCTGCGACTGTTGCAGCAAAGAGGTTCGAGTAGTGGAGCTCGACCGAGAGGGCTGGGACGTCCTCGCGCAGTGGCCAAAAGCCGAGGCTGTCGGGCGTGTCAAAGTCCGGCCCGACTTCCGGCGACATGGCGTAGATCCCGTGCGTCTGCCACATCCAGTCGCTCGTCTCGCCGTTCACAGTGTACAAGTTGCTCTCTTTCCACGGCTGGCCGTACTTGAAGCCGTTGTACCGCGTCATCTCGCGCGCCAAGTCTTCAAAGATCGCGAGCTGGTCGGGACCTGGGAGGCCGCTCGCTTCGCACGCAAACGGAATGTTCACGTACCGGCCGAACGAGTGGTAGTTGAGCGCAGTGCTGAAGTTCATGCCGTGGCGCTCAACAAAGTCCCGGATCGCCTGTGTCTCTGGCTCAGAGAATGCACTTGGGCCGCGGTAGTCCTCTGCACAGATGCTCGGGCTGCTCCCAACGTCGTCGCGCACAAAGCAGACGTCGTAGTTCCGGTTCAAGTCGACGCCATTCTCGAGCTCTGTGGCGCAGCCTGGCCGCGTGTTCTTGCGCTGACCGACACCGCTCGGCTGTGCCCAGATCCGCTGCGCTTCGTTGCGTGCGTACCCGTCCGGGTTCACGACCATGACGAACCAGAGCTGGCGCGAAAAGAGCAGATGCAGCGCGTCCAAGTCGCCGTTCTCGACGTCTGTCGCGAGCACGTCGATCGTGTACACGAGGTTCTGAGGGCACACATGCGTCTATCTGTCAGCAAGCTTGTCGGCAGTCACAACAGCGAGAGCTGGCCATGCACGTGACCGAACGTACCATCATCGAGATCGGCTATGAGCAGTCAGAGCAACCAGATCCGACCAAACGACCATGAGAGTGTGAGCTCTAGGTCCAGCTTCATATAGAGTTGCAGCAGCAGACACGCACCTCGCGCGAGTGGTGCATCCCAGTGAACAGCGCCTGTGGAACGGTAGCGTTCGAGTCACATGCGCCGACGCAGAGTGCGAGGATCGGTCGCTTCTGCACTGTCGTCCCGATCTGCTCGACGCGCGTGAAGCCTCGCGGGAAGCGCTGCGTAGTCTCGTTCACAAACGAAGCGACCTCGCTCGACGACAAGTAGCCTTGGTTCGCACCCAGGCGCGGCTTGAACGCTAGCACAACGACAGAGACATGGTCGTTCACGACATTGTGTGAGCGCATGAGCAGGAGATACACATCAGCTGCAGTCTCGTGACGTACGCGTCTTCTTGCGGCAGTTCGCTGCCGTGTGGTGACGCGGCGCACACGCAGCGTCTGTAGCGTCGCCGTGCTTGAGACGAACGCTCTCGACTTGGAACGCTGAGGCTAGCGCTGTTGCCGTATGCTCGACACTGTCGGCGGCGCGGATCGGTACGACGCTCCAGTCGACAACGACCGATCCATCGCTCGCTTCGTTCACAGGACGCACAGCCCGGAGCGGCTCTTCGTAGACGATCGAGTCGTCGACGAGCCACCGCAGCCACTTGGTGTCCCACGAGAACGCGAGCGTATGGAAGCGCGCGCGAATGTCCTGAGATGCACCACCGAGTCATTGTCCATTGTCAGTGCCACTGGCGCCGCTTGCTCGAAGGACATGGAGGCATAGGACGTTGATGAATCGTACCGTCACACACGGGATCTCGGCCAAGATGCTAGTGTTCTGGCTCGACTCGAGGCGCACGACGTGTTTGCTTGAGCTCCAGTGCGGACTCACGCCAATCGACATGTGGACGTCGAGCGGCAGGACGTGAACGCGCATCACGGCTTCAGCTGCTCCGTGGTCCTGTGTAACATCACGAGAAGCACTCACGCTCGTGTTAGTGTGCTAGTTGGTGTACGGCCACTGAACCTCATGAAACCTGACGCGCTCGTGTACATGCACACGGACATACCAGAGGGAACTGAACGTGCGCCTGCACGACGTTCACACCGCGCCATTCGCTCTCGATGCGCTTCTCTGTGCGCACTTTTGCTGCGCCATGCGCTGCTCCGAGCGCGAGTTTGCCGTCAGTGACTTGCACGTGCTGCTTTTGCCAGCACGGCTCGCGATCACTCGTGATCGTTGCGTTCGCCTCGTGGTCGCTGCAGCTCGTGCGATCAAATTGCGTCCAGAGCGGATCGCGCTCGAGCGCAGCACTGTCTGCAAAGCGCGCGTCCCAGAGCGTCGTGTATGCGCACGTGCGCTGTCGGTGGATCACTAGGTGTGGTGCTGCATTCGCAACGACATCGCCCGCTGCTGCTGCTGCTGCACACAGCGCGAGCGCGAGTACGCGCATGGTGCTGTTGCAGAGACCTTGTTCGCTGTTACTGACTTGTTTGAGCTTTTGCGCAACCTTTGCAATAGCATATGCGATTGAGCAGGTCGCTTCGTTTCCCTTTCAATCACTCTTGCCGATCCACATTGCCGATCAGCTCGAACATGGCGACGATGAGCGGCGGCGGCAGCGCGCTGCGGGAGCATCAGCTCGAGATCGCGGCGCTCGCGCAGCGCCAGGACGTACTCGTGAGCGCAGCGCAGCGCATCGGCAAGACGTTCACAGCCGCGCATGTCGTGCGCGAGCACTTGCAACGCGCTGCTGCGACAGCGTCTGCAAACTCAGCAGCAGCACCTCGCACGCTCGCGCTCGCAGTTGCGGCGACGCAGCACGAGCGCGCCGCGCTGTACCGTGAGCTCGTGCGTGCGTGCGGTGTCCCTGTGCTGCTGTGTGGCGACCCAGAGCCAGCAGCAGCAGACGTACCGCCAGACACTGTGGCGCAACCGCAGCAGCAGCAGCAGAGCAAACCACCTTCGACGCCAACGACCACTGCAGTCAACAAGTGGACGAGCGACTTGGAGTGGGCGACGCAACAGTTTGCAGACTGTGTTGCGCGCCACGGTCAAGCTGTCGCAGTCCTTTCGCCCGCGACGCTCCTGCTGCTTTTGCGCAAGCACGTCGTGCGTATCGACACAGTCGTGGCGATTGCGATCGAAGAGACTGAGCAAGTGCAGCTCGACGCGCCGGCGTTCTTCCGCGCGCTCATCGAGCAGCTCGAGACACTACGAGAATCTGTGCGACCTCGCGTTGTCGCGACAACACGCGCGCGTGCATCGAACTTGGACCTGAACGCTGCGTCGCGCAATGCGCTGTACGCGCGCATTCGCGTCCTGAGCATCGTGCCGCTGCTCAGTCCTGCGCAGCTCACAGCGCCAGCGACGTTCCCACCGCTGCTCTGCGAGCCATTTGACGCAAGTGCTACGGTTCGCGAGACGGACACAGCAGATCGGTACACGATCGCAGTCGACATGCGCTCGTTCCTCACGGGCGAGAACCACAAGAAGCTCGACTTCCTCCGCGTCTTCCGCATGGAGCTCGAGATGGGCAACTCAGCTGCTGTCTACGACGAGCGCAAGCGCCAGGACAAGATCAACCGGCTCGTCCAGGATGCCGAGTCGGTCTACAACCACCTTGGGTACTGGTGCTTGCTCAAGTTCATTGGGCTCGAGCTCCAGGCGAATTTGCAGGCGTGTCTCGTGGATGACGACCAGAACGTGAACCACAGGAAGAAGCGACAGCAAGCTGCTGCTGCTGCGGCAGCGACCGCAATGGATGACGAGACAGAAGATGGCGAACTCGTCGAGAGTGACAAGGGCGAAGACAACGCTGACGATGAAGACGACGACGATGACATGGCGAGTCTCGACGACCAAGAGAATACCAGCGCGAATACGGCGCAGGCGCCAGACGACCTCGCTGTGCTCGTGTCTTCAAAGCTCGACTTGGACGACGCGACGCGAGCAAAAGTGAGTCCGATCCTGAACGTCATTGCGTGGCTCAGCCGCCAAACGACCACGAAGATCAGCGTCGACGTTGCAACGCCTCGGCTGCGTAAGGTGGCGCAAGTTGTTCGGAGTCAACTGCTGAGCGCTGGTGCACGCAAGCGCGTGTGGGTCTTTCTCGAGCGTCGGTCGCACTGTCGCGTGATCGCCGACTACCTCACTGCGTTCCTGCGCGACTTGGCGCTCCCGCCGTGCTGCTGCATGCTCGGGACGTCGCACGCGCGCGTGTCCGGGTCGCTCCACTTCTCGTCCAACTTGAAAGTCATGACGATGTTCAAGAGCTGCGCAGCGAACGTCATGGTCACGACGTCGATCGCAAAGAAGTCGAAGAAGGTGCGCGTCGATCCGCCGCAGTGCGACTTGGTCGTCGTCATGGACGAACTGCTTGAAGCCGACAAGCTCTTTGAGTTTGCCAAGCGCGCGTACCCTGCGACTGGCGTCGTCAAGTACGTGACGCCGAACGCACCATCGGACATGAAGAAGTTCCACGCGCTCGTGAAGAAGATGCACGAGTTTGTGCAGCTGGACGAAGAGCAGAGCGCAGCGCAAGCGCTAAGTCAGTCAACTGCCACAGCCGCAGCAGTGGCGAGTGACGCGAGCACTGCGCTCTCAGCCGAAGTGTCGGCGATGCTCGACCCGAATCAGCTGATGCGCGACACTCAAGGGCGGATCCACGTCGTGCCGCGCGTCGCGCCAGCGCCAGTGAACCCGTTCGAGATTGTGAATCGCGACACTGGCACGATCCTCAATGCGAACAACGCTGTGGCGTGCTTGAGCAAGTTCTGCGATTCGCTCCCAGGTCTCGATACGTACGACAAGCGACCGCAGTACATCGTGAAGCGCCATCCGCTCTCATCTGGCATGTCGCTCGCGACGAAGCAGTACAAGAAGAAGCGGCTCAAGTACAACGCCAAGATCCACGACAAGATCGACGACTGTCGCGCAGAAGCCGAAGCCAAGCTCGAGATGACGACATCAACAATAGCGGTCGAAGCAGTCGACAACCGCTTCGAGTTTGCTGCGACGCTCAAGCTCCCGCTCTCGCTCGGTATCAAGCGCAAGCTCGCGAGTCACAAAGTCCCGACGCCAGAAGAAGCAAAGGGCATCGTCGCGTTCAAAGCCTGTCAAGAGCTCATCAAGAAGGGACTGCTCGACCGGCACTTTCGCTCCAAGCTCATTGAAGACCAGACCGCGACGATTCACTGCGACAGCAACGGTGCCGCAAGCGCAGCAAGTGGTGATAACGCGTTCAGTACAGCCGTTCCAGATGACACGATCATCATCGATGCAGAGGACGACGTCAGCGAGCCAAAGAAACTCAAGGACCTCTCGACGCAAAACTCGTACGACTTGCCGCCTGTGAGCGCTGCGGAGCTGAGTCTCCGTCCGATCCGGACGCTGCTGAAAGAGACACAAGCGACGGGCGATGGCGCGTCGGACGGGTCAGTCACAATGTGCTGCTACGGCTTGACTGGCGTGCGGTACGCGATCCTCGCTACGAACGAGCTGTACACTGGGAACACGAACACCGGTTGGCGCTACGACTTTGCCACGAGCGACGTCATGGAAGCTAACATCCACCCAGTCACGCTCGCAAAGACACCAGTGCGCGTCCAGCTGACAAAACAGGAGCTCGAGAGCGCGCTGCACTTCCACTTGGTCATCATGCGCCTCGCGTGCATGGGCGTGCAGGACGCAATGCGCGACGTCGACATTGCTGGCGACGACGTTTGGAAAGAGTTCTCGGAGCAGAACGACAAGGGCTACTTGGTCGTCCCGAGCATGGTTGTCAACGACGACGCAACGAGCGCATTTGCGATCGACTGGAGCTACGTCCACGACATCCTCGGCAAGCCGCTCATTGAGCCGATCTGGCCGTTCCCAGACGCGAGCGCATATCCGCACGACGAGTGGATCTGCGTCCCGACGTTCCGGCGCAACGTGACGTACATCGTGCAAGGCATCTCTGCGCAGACTGCAAAGGACACAAAGGCTGCGTTTGCAGACAAAGACGCGTGGGACAAGCACATCAAAGAAGCCAAGTCGACGAGTGGGCACCCAATCTTGGGGCGCTGGCACACGGCTGAGCAGATCCTCCAGGCGCAGGACGACCAGCCGCTGATCTACGGCATTCAAGTGCCGCCGATCGTGCCGATCATCCGCCGCGTCATGCAGCGCAACAACGCAGAAGGGAGCATTGCGATATCGAGCACCAAGTTCAACGAGCGCTTGCTGCTGCCCGAGCACACGTCGCGACTGCGCCTGACAAAGACGCGGTACTTTGACGCGATCGGCATCGTGCCTGTGCTGTACGAGTTCGAGCGCAAGTGTCAGATGTCGAACTTGATGCACCACATTGGCTTGGAGCTCGATATCAGCTTGCTCGACGACGCGACGTCGAAACCTGCGTACGAGCGCTTTGAGATCCTCGGCGACACGTTCTTGAAGCTCGAGACAACGTGGTTCATGTACGAGAACCGGCAGGACATTACGCAAGAGGGTGAGCTCACGCGCTTGCGGCGTGACATCATCCGGAACGACCGCTTGAACGAGTTTGCGCTCGCGGCGCGACTACATCACTACATCCTGTACCCAGCGCAGATTGAGCAGCACCCGTTCGAGTGCTGGAAGCCGTCGTGCATGGGCAAGACGCCAAAGGCGATTGTTGCGCCGTCCAAGTGGATCGCAGACGTCTTGGAAGCGATCTGCGGCGCGTACGTCGTCGGGCAGGACGAGAAAGGTGCGCGGGTACTTCCTCAAGTGGATCGGCGTGAGCGTCGTGGACGCGCCGTTCACGTTTGCGCGGCCGTTCTACCCCGACTGTTTCCCGTGCGAGCTCTACGGCGACGACGACTTTATGGCTGGCGACAGCGCTGACCCACGCGCACTGGACTTTGCGATCGCGCGCTTTGAGGACTTGCCGCAGCGCCTCGTGTGGCTCCAGCAGCGTCTCAAGTACACGTTCAGGAACAAGCGCTTGCTCTTGGAAGCCGTGACGCACCCGTCTGCAGGCCACTTGGAGCTCCAGATGCGCACCGACAGCAGCAGCAGTAGCTCGCAGCCAAAAGAGTATTGGCGCGGCGACTATGAGCGTCTCGAGTACCTCGGTGACGCGATCATCGAGTACCTGACGCTCTCGTACGCGTTCTTGCGATACGAGACGTGGCTCCCTGGCTCGCTCTCGCAGTGGAAGAGCGCCACCGTGTCGAACGACGCGCTCGGGAAGACTGCGCTCGCGTGCTTTGGCATTGACGACTGCATCTGCGCTGGCGCTGTGCGCATGGACCGCGAGACAATGGACGTCGTCGCGCGCATTGAGCGCACGTACGCGCGTAGTGACAATGGCGCATCGAGTACGAGCTACTCGGCGATTCCTGTTGCGCCGTCGCGCAAGAAAGCGAAAGCGACTGGTGCGAACCCGATGGCGCTGCCCAAGATGTTTGCTGACGTCTTTGAAGCGCTCGTCGCTGCCGTGTTTCTCGACTCGGGCAATGACCTCCAGACCACGCGCGACGTCTTCTTGGGTCCGCTGCTCCACACCGTTGGGAAAGATGCGCTCGCGTACGTGTGTCATGCGAGCGGTCTCACGATCGAGCAGTTTGACGACGACGCGAGCGGCGCAAACGACCAGGACGCAATCATGGAGTCGCTCTTTAGCGATGATGACGAGGACGAGTAGCGCCCCCGACAGATGCATGTGCTACCTTAGTCGTCGTAGTAGGAGAGTGAAAGGTGGGAGCCTAGTGTCATCACGAGGATCATCACAACAGAGTTGAAGTCGTAGTTGCCTCTGCGTGGACCACATTGACCATATCATGAACCGCCGCGACGTGCTCGACTCTCTCGTACAGCGAGACGCACGAACACGATGCGACGCATTGGTGTGCGCGACAAGCTCTTCTTGCTCACGACTGTCGCTGGCGCGGCGTTCGTCTCGACGCAGCTCGAGTGCGCGACGCTCGACTTTCAGGAACTCGGTCGCGCATTCCCGACGCTCGCGCCGTCGTTCGAGGGCCAGCGCGGCTTCTTCAGCGTCCTGCGATGGGCCGAGAGCATCCAGACGTCCGAGGACATGGCAGTTCTCACGCGCATGGTCACCCAGAGCGCAGTAACGTCAGATACACGTGGCAGTGAAGCGTTTGGATCGACGAACAAGACCAAAGCGAGTGCGAACAGCAGTGCTGCTCAGCCAGTGATGCCGTTCCACGTCCAGCTCGCGCAGATCGCGTCGTTCGAGACGTACGTGCAGTTGAGCAAGACGCTGCTGCAGTGCGGGATCCTGCTCTTCCTCTATCGCTTGAAAGTGCTCTCGCGCCGACGCGCGGTGCCGATGCTCTGTGTCTGCTTCCTCGTGCTCCTGTGCTGGAAAATGGCGCAGACGTGTCTCCAAGAGATCCTCTCATCATCGTCGTCAACATTGTCGACATCGTCATCGCGCAAGACGCTTCAGACCACAACATCGACTGATGCAACGGCAGCACACAATGCAAGCGAGATGCACGCAGCGTTCCTCAGTACACTCTTCTTCCTCCGCTTCGCCGGCTCGATCATCGTCAACTGCACTATTGGACGCGCGTACCAGCGCTACTTCTGTGCGCCGTGGCCCGAGACGTGGCGCCGCGTGCCGCGGTACCTCGGCTCAAAAGACCTCGTGCTCACGACGCTGTACTACGCATCGAGCTGCGTCGCAGGCATGAGCGTCTCGTGCGCTGCGCTCCGGTCGCTCTCGGAAGCTGCGCTCCAGTTTGAGACTGCAGCACTCACTGTGTCGCTCGTGCACGTTGTTGTGCATCGCATGACACACGAGAGCGCGTCGTCCAAGCCCAAGCAAGCGTAGGAAGCAACCAAGCGAACGAAACTAGCAGATGTAACGCGCTCATTCTACGTGGCGACCTCGCTTGCGCTCCTACTCCTCGTGATTGCAAGCATCCACCGCCAACCATCTACGACGCGCTTTCGTGGCTGCTGCCATCTTCTCTGCATCGATCCGCTTGTCAACTCGGTCGTTGTAGAGCGCATGAAGCGCACATCTTCAGACAGATAGACGCGCGGACTGACAACGCACTCGCAGCTTACTGGTTCTTCTTCTCAGCGCCAAGACGCGCCTCGAGCTCGCGCGCACTGATGCGACGGCCGACAAACTTGAGCACTTCGTCAATCAAGATGACTGGGAGCGAGAACGCGAGCACGACGAGCCACTCGTTCAAGTCGAGCGGCGTGACGCTGAACGTCTCCGCGAGCACGTCGACGTACAGGATCACAAAGTGCATGCCAAACGACACGACCATCGCGATGATCAAGTACGGGTTCGACCATGGCGGCATCGTCACCAGACTGCCGTCCTCCGAGAGCGCGTTCAAGGCGTTGAACATCTCGATCGCGACGAGGACCGAGAGCGAGAGCGTCGACGCCGTCTTCTTGCCTTCCGTGAAGTAGCGGCACGGGTCCGACGAGAAGTCCATGCCGTCAAAGTTGTTGACCGTGAAGTCCTTCCACTGGTGGCACTGCGTCCAGTGCGTGAGCTGCTCAAACGTAATGAGCGTGTGGCCGTCGCCAGACGCGTCGTAGTACATGTACCAGTACGCAAACACGCCGACACAGGCGAGACCGACGTAGATGCCGACGACCATGTAGCGGAAGAAGACCCAGCCGTTGATCAAGACGTCGTCGCTGCGGCGCGGCGGCTTCGTCATGATGTCCTTGTCTGGCGGGTTGAACCCGAGCGCAGTCGCCGGTGGACCGTCCGTGACGAGGTTCACCCACAGGAGCTGCACTGGGATCAAGCCTTCTGGGAGCCCGAGCGCCGCGGTGAAGAAGATCGCCGCGACTTCGCCAATGTTCGACGAGATCAGGTACCGGATGAACGCCTGCATGTTGTTGTAGATCGCGCGACCTTCTTCGACCGCCGACACGATCGTCGCAAAGTTGTCGTCTGCGAGGACCATGTCAGCCGCTTGCTTCGCCACTTCCGTGCCCGTGATGCCCATAGCAATGCCAATGTCGGCTTGCTTGAGCGCCGGTGCGTCGTTCACGCCGTCGCCCGTCATCGCAGTCACTTCGCCCTGCTGCTTGAGCATCTTCACAAGCATCTGCTTGTGCTTGGGCTCCGTGCGCGAGAAGACCATGCCGTTGCCGGTCTTGTCCATCAAGTACTCGACTTGCTTGACCTCCGAGAGCGCAAAGAACTCGGCGCCAGTGAACGACTTGTGCGACACGTCCTGCGTCTCGCTGAAGATCCCGATCTTGCGCGCAATGCTCTCAGCCGTGAGCTTGTTGTCGCCCGTGATCATGATCACGCGAATGCCAGCAGTGTGGCACGTCTCGATCATCGGACGCACTTCTGGACGCGGCGGGTCGAGCATGCTCGCGAGACCGACAAACGTCAAGTTCGACTCGATCTCAGCAAACTTGTCAGTCTGCTCGAGCTGCTTGTGCGCTGGGTGGTGACGGTCGCCGTCGTACGACCCGAGCTCACCGAGGTCCTCTTTCTTCGCGAGTGCGAGGCACCGGAGCGACTTGCGCGCGAGGTTCGACACTTGCGTCAGGATCACTTGACGCCCAGCGCTCGTGAGCGGCTTGATCGAGCCGTCCGCGAGCTGGATCGACGAGCAGCGGTCGATCAGACCCTCTGGCGCACCCTTGACAAACAGCACGTTCTGGTTCGACGTCGCCGAGCGCGTCGCGCGACCAACTGACGCTTGGCCCGACTTGGAGCAGAGCACCGACATGGACTTGCGGTCGCGCGAGAACTCGAGGATCGCGAGCTTCTTGTGCTGCGCGAGCCAGTACTCGTTGCAGAACTGCACTGCCTTTGCTGGGTCCGAGCTCTGGAGCGACGTGAACTCGGCGTGCTTGGCAGCGTCGTCTGGGACGCCAATCTTCTCGACAAGCACCTTGAGCGCCGCCTCCGTTGGCTCGCCAATGCGCACGTACTTGCCGTCCTTGTACTCGATCGCCGACTCGTTGCAGATCGCGCAGATCTTGGAGATCGTGCTGATCGTCTTCGACTGCGCAAGCGGCGCGCCGAGGATCTTGCCCATCGGTGCGTACGTGTGGCCCTCAACGTCGTACGTCACGAGCTCGGTCTCGGACTTGCCCGGGTGCGAGAACGTCACGCACGACATCTCGTTCGTCGTGAGCGTCCCCGTCTTGTCCGAGCAGATCACAGATGTGCACCCGAGCGTCTCGACCGACGGCAACTTGCGCACGATCGCGTTCTTCTTGGCCATCTTGCGCGTCCCGAGCGCCAAGCACGTCGTGATGACTGCTGGCAAGCCCTCTGGGATCGCAGCAACTGCGAGCGCAACCGCGATCTTGAAGTAGTAGATGCAGCCCTTGAGCACGGAGCCGTGCGACGGGTCAAAGAAGTTCTTGTAGTTGATGATCCAGACCACGAGGCAGACGACGCCAATGACCTTCGAGAGCAGCTCGCCAAACTCGTCGAGCTTCTTCTTCAGCGGTGTCGACTCTTCGTCCTCTGCGGCTTCTTGCACCGACTGCTGGATCTTGCCAATCTCCGTCTTCATGCCGATCTCCGTCACGACGCCGCGGCCGAGACCGTTCACAACGACTGTCGTTGCAAAGAGCAAGTTCGTCTTGGCTTGGATCACGTTCTCTGTGCCTTTCGGCAGCGCGTCGATCTCTTTGTTCACCGACGTGCTCTCGCCCGTCATCTGCGCCTGCTCGACGCGGATCGCCGTTGTCTTCATCGAGATCAAGCGCATGTCGGCTGGCACTTTGTCACCGACGCGGATCTCGACAATGTCGCCAGGCACGAGCTCGCGCGCTGGGAGCGTGGCCATCTCGCCGTCGCGCAGCACGCGCGCGTTCTCTGGCTGCAAGTCCTTGAGCGCATCGAGCGCCGCTTCTGCGTTCGACTCTTGCCACACACCGACGATCGCGTTCAAGATCAAGATCACGAGGATCACGAGCGGCTCGACGTACGCCGAGATGCCCTCGTCGCCGCTGCCTTCAAAGTACGCGAGCACGAACGACACGGCAGCAGCGCCGAGCAAGATCTTGACAAGCGCGTCGTCAAACTGTTCGAGCACGAGCTTCCAGAGCGGCGTGCCATCCTCTTTGTCGAGCTCGTTGAAGCCGTGGACCGCGCGCTGCTTCTCAACTGCGTCCTGGCTCAACCCGCGCTCCTCCGTCACGTTAAAGTGCGCAAGCACTGCGGCTGGCGATTCCTGTGGTCACGCCGAGACACAAGCCGACGTAAAGCTTCGTCAGTCTCACTCTTCACTGTAATAGCAGTCGCCACGCACGTGTGAACGACGCGCTGCAGTCAGACAACGCAACGCACCAGCTCAAGACGCACGCGGGCGTCAGTCATTGTTGTTGGTGGTGTTCTTGTTCTTCCGCTGCTGCTGGAACGCGGTGCCTCGCTCTCTCTCTCTCAACCGCGCGCTTGCGTAGTGTTGCTCTCGATGTGGTGCGCTGTCGTCGTTGCGCGGCACACTGATCGCTCCTCGCTCTTTGCGCGTCTCGTTCTCTCACTCGCTCGCTCGCTTCTCCTCCCCTCCTCTTGGCGCCGAGCGGTTATGTATGTGAGCTATGTGTGGTGTGTTGGGCCAACAGCGGCGCGGCGAGACGCAAAGATTCGCTCGCGTGAGGTATCTAAGCGACCGCGCGCAATTCAGCACTGAATTGCTGTGAGCACGGTGCAGAAGCCAGCATACATAAAGCGAGATGAACGCGATGGAGAATGAATTGCAGTTGCGAGCGCAGGCACAACAGCGCTCCACGTGGCACACAATTCAATCGCGATTCCCTTTCGAATTCGTTACCCTTTCAAAGTCGATCATGAAGTCAAAATTCAAAATTCAAAAAATGGGTGAAGTACAGTCGACACTCTCATTATGATATTCCAGTCATACATAATACACTTTTCAAACAGATTTGTTCAGATCACAGACAAATGCTCTGCTAACCAACACCATTCATTTAGCCAAGCGCTGAGCTCCGCGTGCGAGTAGAGAGCACAGCAAAAGATGCCAGGAAGTACACGCGCACGACTAACGCATGGAGAAAAGCAGCATATCCGCGATCACAAAGGTAGCAACAAGTCGCTCACACAGCTCGAGCTCGCGAAATGAGCACAGACGCGGTTCAACCCGCGCAAATCGCTGGCGTCCTCACAATCGGCCGCACACTGCGCGACTCCATCACCACCAGCAAGCGCTCATCGACCAAGACCACGCACATCATCACCTCGCAAGAGCTTGAGCAAGATCTGCTTGAGTGGGTGCGGCGATGTGAGGAGCTGCATCTTGCTGTCGTGACGGGCGCTACGATTCGCAAGAAGGCGTCCAAAATTCGTGACGCACTCGCCACGACAGCAGACGATGCGACCTTGACGACGCTCCGCGCGCTGCAGTCCTCCTCTGGCTGGCTGTCTCGCTTCCAGTCGCGCCACAAGCTGGCGTCAAGGCACACGCATGGCGAAGCGGCGTCCGTGTCAGTTAGTGCTGTTGAGAGTGGGCGAAAAGAGCTATATGAGTCACGCGCCAGTATGAGAGACGCAACTTATCCAACATGGATGTGTTAGCGTTTTTCTACTGTGCACATCCCTCAGTTTCAATCACTCGCTCTCGTATGTCTGGGCGCAAGTACGCCAAGAAGCGCATCATTATTGCTGTCTGTTGCAACGCGGACGGCACTGTGAAGCTTCCTCTGTTGATTGTCGGTGCCGCGTGAAGCCCGTGCTGCTTTGGGAAGCAGAACGCACAATAACACGGGCTCGAGTACGCCTTGTGTGCAAAGGGCTGGAGGAATAGCGAGCTGTCTCGTCATGGCTCGAGCGTCTGAACACGCGCATGCGCGATGAGGAGCGCAGCAACTTGCTTCTAGTTGGCACTGCGTCCTCGCATCGTAGCGAGAGAGAGCTGTCGCACGTACGCCTATTCCGAATACCACAAAACACGACGGCCGTCTTGCAGCCGCAGGACGCCGGGGTCATTTGGTCACTTAAAGCAGCCGTGTCGAGAATCAAGAATCGCTGCGTTGTGGATCAACTAGACGACGCGATCAGCCGAGGAGAGCAGCTAGACACGAAAACGGCAGCAGCACTGCTGCAAGTCGACATCCTGATTGTAATGAAGTGGGCGCAATAGGCGTGGAGCACTGTCACGCAGACAACCGTCTCTAACTGTTGGCGCCACACTCAGGTCTTAGACGACGGCGTGTACGAGCTGATAGATCGATTAGACAGCGTGCATGTGAGCACACCTACAGCGAACTATCTACTCAATTAAACATCCAATCATTTATATCTGCATCTCTAATGTTTCCTCGCACACATTATACATTGGACAGTCAAATCCACCTATCAAAATGAGGAAGTCGACTGTATTAGAAGGTGGCAACTGAACATTTTCACATCGATTATGTATTAAAACAGTTTCAGATATTTCCTACTCTTATATATTTTACGAGGTTTCAAAAAGATAGAGGTGACGAATCGAGAGCAAATTTTGACATCCTGGCGCAGATCGCCGCAAGAACAGAGGTGCGGCATGGGCGAGCAACTAGCAGTGCTCGTATCCAGAGTGCGAGCGCTTCGTGCTCAGCATGCGATTGCGCTCAAGACACAGCGGAGAGCGACGATGCAGTGTGAATCTGTGCGGCCGCGGCCCCATCAGTGGCTTCAGCACATGCTTTTCCCGCGGCGGCGGGCGGCGCTGCGACCTCGCGGGCTGCCGGCGCAAGACTGTCGCGCGATCACTTCACTGCGACGAGCACACCACAGCTATGGGCGCCTCTGCTCTAATCATCTACTCACAGAACACACACGGAATGAGGAAGGGGATCATCACGCATTGGCTCAAGAGCCTCGAGCAATACGCCGTCTCGATTTTACAGGAGACAAACACCACACGCGCACTCGAGATGCGCGAGACGACGACTCAAGTGCTCGGCCAGAGCCTTCACAGCCTTTGGTCGGAAGGTCAACACAACTGCAAAGGCGTCGGGATCGTGTCCAGGCACCCTTTGACGCCATGGAAGATACTCTCGTGGACGCCGACTGTCATAGCTGCATTGTGCGTCGTACGAGGCGCGACTTCGTCATTACTCAACAACTGCACTTGTTTTTCTCGTTATCACGACGATCAGTCGTGTGTAAAATATCGTACGAGTCATAGATTTTGAGTAGGAAGTGATCATAGTGTTGTACAGTACTTAAACAATACAAACAAGACAGTACACCGTTTTGCAGTCTTGTGTTTCATTTGTGCAACGAAATGCACTCATGTTCAGCGAATTGCACTCGTCGGTGATATGATATCGTTCATTGCATAAACGTATATGCAGTGTGGATACATCACATTTTCGAACGTGTTTTTGAAGAGTTTTCTCATGTTGGTTGTACGATTTTGTGTTTCCTATTATAATTGATTAGAATCACAGTATTAAACTGTTAAAGGTAACTTGGAGCAATTCGCTGCAAATGGATGCTGCGCTGGAGCTGTTGAATTACTTGATTTCGAGTAGGAAGCGATCATAGCAACTCACTGTACACCTTTTCGTAGTCAAGTGTTGCGCTCGTGCAATGAAATGCACACATTCCACGCGCGCTTGGACGCCACATCGGTTCGGGCCAGTTCGGACAATCTTGTGTGGGCCACACATCATTTGAAAGCAGCGGAAGAAAATCCAAAACCAAACACGACGACGAGACTCGCAACAGCGGCGCGAACGCGCACGCGAGCGCGAGCGGGATGTGACGACCCGGCACTCGCGACTCGTACGTGCGCGCTGCACGATGACTTAACTGTGTGTGTGGTGTCTGTGTGTGTGGTATGTGTTGCCATGCGTGTACAGTTTTACCGGCGGCTAAGCATGAACCTGTGCGATTTTTGCTGAGGTGTGGTGTCCTCGATCGCTCCAGTACGTACGCTCTCGTCGTGTTGTGCGATCAGACTGTCGAGCGAGCCACTCTTGTGTAGTTGTTTGACCACTGTGACCGTGGTTCCGTACGCATTGCAAGCGAACCCGTGCGATCTCAAGAACGCGAGAGCAGCACGTTCGAGTTCTCCGCCAGTCACGAGGACGGCTTCCTTGCTGATGACACCGTTGTCGACCAGCGCCAACCGTGTTGCAAAGAGCGTCATGAAGGCGACGGTGAGTCGTGCTTCATGCACGCGCTGCCGCTGATCTGTCTTCCTCCATGTCTTGTCGACGTGCCACGAGCACCACACTGACAAAAGGCTGGCACACGCCTCCTTACGCTTTCTCTTTCGCGTGCTTGTGGCAGGTTCTTGTTCGCCGACACAATGGACGTCCGGAACAGAGTTGTGTCGATGCGGCGGCAGAGGTGCGACTGGTGTTGCGACTTGCTGCCGTGCAGCGTGCAAGTCGCTCTCAATTGCTGACACCTGCTGCACCAGCGCCTTCGTCTGCCCCACTAACACTGTGTTTTGCTTGACCAGTGTCTTGATGAGAGCTTGCATGCTGTCACGCTCGCTTGACGCTGCAGATGCTGAGCTTGATGGCGTGGCAAGAGAGTCGTGTGGTGCGTGAACCGAGCTGTGCATTGCCTCGCGGAGGACCAGCGACCACGAGTCAAGCTCATGCAGGCTGACCATGTGCTCGTGCGCAATCTCGTGTACGCGGCAGACGTACAACGACGCAGGCTGTAGAGCTCTCATCTCTGGGAGGTGCAGGAGTGCGGTCGCCGTGAAGACCTCAAGGGCGTCGTCGCGGAGGCTCGTGCTGGTGCTGTACCTGTGTGCCGACGAAAAGATCGCCAAGAACAAGGTGCGCACACGACCGCGAACGATGCTGTCAAATGGCGCGAGGCTTGGAAGTGTTGCGTCGCGTTCTTCTGCCCAGCCGCTGAGGGAGCGAGCCACCTTTTGGTCTTCTTGAGTGGTGTTAACGATGTAGGCAAAGCCTGTGCTGAGCGACGTGAGGCTCCATCCTCCACGATCCAGTATCCGCTGTGTGGACATGCCGCTGTCGGCGTTGGCGCTCTGCGTGGCCCCGTGCCTGAACGAGTGCGATGTAAGTCCTTGCGTGATCGCTCCGCCGTTGCTCGAGATCTCCTGCGTCAAAGACTTGACCAAGCGATTGACGTACGCGTGGATGCTGACTCCTGCTTTTTGTGCCTTGGTTGGCTGTTGTTGCTCGTGCTCTCGGTCGCGGCCGCGCAGAGAAGACATTGCTTCAAGCAGATCCTCGTCGTCGTCTACGAGCGCGTCACCAGTGTCGTCGCCATGACCGCCGCCAGTTGCGCCATGCCACGGTGCGTCTCCGAGTAGGCTGGTGGATGGTGTCGTTTGAACTGCGAGCGCGACAGCAAGGGAGTGGATTGGACAAACAGCAAAGCTTGAGAGATCCTTGTACAACGCAACACCTTGAGCATTGCCCGTCTTCATACGCTTCATTCTCAAGAACAGAGCACCTCCTACAGCAACAGTACTCGTTAGCGCAGTTATAAGTCGATCCTTCTCACATCGCTCACAGAGCAGGACTGACCTGGGTAAATCGAGACTTGCGATTTCAGGAGATGTGCTGCATCTGAGCTCCGACCGAACAAGAACCAAAGCACGTTGAGGAGCACTGCATTTTGGTTGTCTCGCGGGGACGTCGCGCGCTTGTACAGCTCTGTCGATAGGGTGTACAGGTCGGTCTTTTGCATGGCGGTGCTTGCTTGATGTACGTATCGTCGCGTTTGTTGCAGTGTCGTTCGAGAGAGTGCACGACCTTCTTGAGCTTGCGCTCCGTCAGCCCTCGCAGGCGTTCATGGTGATCGAGGAGGTGGTTTTTGACTTGACCATAGTACGACAGCACCGTGTTTGTCTCGAGGCGCTTTCCACCTTGCCCAACGTTGAGCGCGAGATGTAAAGCAAACTTGTCCAACAACACAATCAGTGCCGTGCCTGTGTCGTCTTTGGCAATGGCGCGCTCCACCTCCTCTCGGCTCACGTGACGCAGTGCGAGGAATGCGTCAAGCGCACCGAGCGCGTTTGAGCGCGTGCGCTGGGACGCTGTGGCGAGGAGCGCTGCGACTGACATGTCGTGTCGAGGGGGGTTGGTCGTGTGCGTGACGTTGTGTGTTGTTGTTTGAGTGTTCATGCTCAATGGTGCCAAGGTGTCCGAATTGTCCGAACAGTGATGGAATTTTTATGCAATCGTTTTGTCTCGACTCTAGTATACATATATAAAATATATATTTTTCATTCGGACAAGAAATGTCCGAAATGTCCGAATATGCTGCTATTGGCTAAAATAACTTACAAGGCGTTACGCGATTGGCTGCACCACGAAGTGCGTACTTAACCGAGTGTCCGAACAGAAGCTTAATTCCTGCGTTTAAACCGATTGCAATGTCTGGATCATCTGACCAACCTCGCTCAAGATCGCAAGCAACTTGAGCAACTCAAGCAGCTCTTGAGCGCAGGGAGACTTGATTGAGCGCTTCTTGAGCTGAGGTCAGACGAGAACGGTTGATCATGACGATCGGCGTCAGATCTGCGTTAACTCCAAAGTGCGAAGCGATGCGATCCGCTTGCTGCTCTTTGAGCAGCGCAGCGCAGCACTTGTGCTTTCGTGCGTGTGTCGTGCGTGTCGTGCGTGTCGTGCGTGTGTCGTTCGTGCTGCGACCACCTGCAACCACTTGACCTGCTCGGCGCGACAACGCGCATAAGGAGCACGACGAGCGCTGCGAGCGCTGCTGGACGAACGACGGACTAAGCGTGCTCGTTCGGCAGGGCAACACGCCCACGACAACGATGCTAAACAACAACAACATGGGTTCGCTTGATTGACCGCCGCTGGTGGTGTCGCTGGTGCGCTCATTCAAGCGCAAGCTCAAGCTCGCGACGCGCGTGCGATCCATGCTATTCATGCTACTCATGTGCTCGGTTTTTGCGGGTCGCAAATGAGAGACAGCGTCTCTGTGTGATGCAAAGCGTGCGTTTGCGTTGCACTGGTCTCGCTCTGCTTGCGATACTAGTACGCGTCTGGCAAAGCAGAGGCGCAAAGCAAGCAGTATCTTGCTAAGGTGGAATGGACGCCATGCTCTCGCTGCGTTACTCTGCCTTGATTGAAGCAGATTGAAGCAGCAGCGGCAAACAAGAACGCAAGCAATAGACGACGATGACGACTCGACTCCGACTCCGATTGGGCCGACCGCGATCTTGTCAGGAACTGGCACGCGCGTGCTCGCTGTCGTTGTTGTTGCTGCTGCGTTACGACTAGTAATGAATGCTGCTGCTTGTTGTTTGTTGGTTTCTTCCAGAGCTGCAGGTGGCAGCAGCACCGCATCAGCGAGCATCGACGAGCACCGAGCACCGAGCACACTGAGCGCATCGCCATCATCAACGGACGAGCGAACAGACCGACTCTATCTCTCTCTATCTCTCTTGCTCGCTGCTGGCTGAGCTCTTTGTGCTCTTTTGCACAGCACCAGGAAGCACGTCATCGGCAGCACAGCACACGAGCAATGGCAGCAGCAGTAGCAACAACAACAACCGCCGAGCGCGCGCGTGAAATGGATCGACGATCGCATCGCGATCTCCGCGAGCCGGAGTGCGCCGTGCCAAGTTGCAAGTCGCTTTCTTTCTAGCCTTTGCCCACTGTGTGTTCATGTTACGAGAGTGCGGTGGTGTATCCATATTGATCTGATGTGCTGTTGGGCCAGCGAAGCAAGCGCAGTGCTGCTCGCGAGCGCTGACTCTCCGGCGCAGGGCCGCCATGATCCCGCAGCAGCAGCAGCACATACGCTACCGACACTAGCAGCAGCGCACGCATGTAGCTCGGACGCGAGCGCAGCAGTGCCGTCAAACAGTCAAAAGGCTCAAAGGCTCGAGAGACACCTGCTCGAGCGTGACTTGCATTTACTATAGGCTGTTATCGGTTGCACACACACACTCTGACGCCAGTGCTGCTGGCAAAGCGCACTTGAGTTTTGAGAGCCCGATTCTCGCACTGCCCCTTCTCGCTTTGTCGCGCACCTTTTTTTGCGTCGCGCTGTGGAGCCTCAGTTATCGATTCGCGCTCCAGCAGGGACACCAAGCCAAACGCCAAGGCAAAGCAAGTGAAGCAAGACCAAGAGCGAAGCACGAAGGAACAGCATGGTGAATGGCGACGACTCGACCCGCATCTTCGTTGTCTACCGCGACAGCAACAGCGAGCCTCTGCACGCGCACGCGCACAAGACGCGCTTGGCGTCGATGACGCTCTCGTCGATGTCGGCGCGCTCGTCCACGATGTCGACGACTGCATCGGCCGCGTCGCCGCACAAGCACGCGCACCACGACCGAAGTCGCTTGCGCAAGCTCGTGTCGCTGCGCTACTACTCGGGCAAAGTCAAGAGCTGGTTCCACCGCGAGGACCGCGACACGATCGTCTGTGAAGACGACGAAGACGCTGGCGCGTGCGGCGGACCGAGCGCTGGTGCAACACCAGCTGTGGTCGTGCCGCCGAGCGTCTTGAACAACCCAACAAGCGTCGCGAGCGCGTTCTACGCGTCGTGGATGGAAGCGAATGCCGCTGCGAACGCTGCAGTGTCCGTGGCGACCGTGACGCCGCTCGATTGTGACGCGAGCAGCAGCAGCGAGTACGAGCCGAGCAAGGAGCAGCGCTGGTGCACGAACTGCGCCAAGTGTTTCCAGCGCAGCTTGAGTCGCTACGACCAGTTCTGCGGTCTCGACTGCCGCACGGCGCACCGCTTCCGTCTCGCGGCGTGAAGCGCCGAGCTCAAGCGTCGTGCGCAACGAGAAGCAGAAGAAGAAGAAGAAGACCGCGTTGGTGGTGCAGATGATGGCGCGGGGCGCACATGAACGTGTCGTTGTCGCCTGTAGAGCCATCCATCTCTCCATCCATCCATCCATCCATCCATCAGCAGCAGGAGCAGGAGCAGTATTTAGTTAGGACCCTCTTGGACAGACCGAGTCCGTCACGTGTACCAATACATCATCATCATGATCTTATGAACAGCAGCATCGGTCTTGCTTCTCATCACACACGAGGCGTACATGAAGCGCATGAAGAAGAGCGAAGAAGAGCACTTTGGGTCGTTTTGTTGTGTGCTGCGACACAATTTGGGTGCGAGAACTATAAGACCGATTCTCATGCAGTATGGCGACGCTTACAAAGAGCGCGTGCATGAACGCTGTAGTAAGACCCATGGGGAGATCGCTATGAAACAGAGCAAGCAGCAGGATCAACAGCGGATCGTCGTCGTGCAGCGCGACAGCATCAGGTGCAGCGCCTTGAGCATGCGACGCACTTCAAGCACATGGCGTCGTGACTTGGATTCAGTATGTTGGATCTGCTGGAATGTCGGAATACAGCTATCAAGTGAATTTTTGGACATGCGTTTTGAATGTTGGTTCTGGATACTGATTGTGCGCGAAGCTGCTCACAAGACGACCGACGCACGCGCGCGCGCAAGAACGACCTGCTTTGGCGTCTCGCGCTTCGAGCTTCGAGCACATACAACCACGCGCGCACGTGAGCGAGAGCGCCTTCGGAGGACACGATGGTGGCAGCGAACAAGATCGTCGTGTGCGACAATGGCACAGGGGTGCGTCCTTGTCTGTATTGCGTTCGAGCGAGGGACGAGAGCGAGCATGGGCTGCTCGCTCGTTCCCCTCCTCGCGCACTGCGCTCCTTCCCCTCACAACAACACTCGTAACCATGCGAACTCATACGCTCGCTGCTGTAGTTTGTAAAAGTGGGCTTTGCGGCCGAGAACTTCCCCAAGTGCATCTTCCCGTCGCTCGTCGGGCGTCCGATCCTGCGCGCTGAAGAAGCCGTGCAGAAGGACATTCTGCTCAAGGTACGCACTCATGTACGAGTCCTCTATCGATATATGCATCGCTCTCTCACACATACACGCGTTGCTCTTTCTCTCTCTCTTCATGACAGGACATCATGTTTGGCGACGAAGCTGCAGCTGTGCGGTCGAACCTCGAGATCTCGTACCCGGTCGAGAACGGCATTGTTAAGAACTGGGACGACATGGAGAAGCTCTGGGACTACACGTTCAAGGAGCGTCTGGGGATTGACCCAGCCGCTGGGCACCGGATCCTCCTCACGGAGCCGCCGCTCAACCCAAAGCGCAATCGCGAGAAGCTCGTTGAGATGATGCTCGAGAAGTACGGCTTTGAAGGCACGAACATCACGACGCAAGCGATGCTTACGCTGTATGCGCAGGGCATTGTCACGGGCGTTGTGATTGACACGGGCGACGGCGTCACGCACGTTGTGCCAGTCTACGAGGGCTACGTGCCACAGCACTTGATCCGGCGCTTGGACATTGCTGGGCGCCACATCACACAGTACTTGATCAAGCTCCTGCTCCTGCGCGGCTACGCGTTCAACCGCACCGCGGACTTTGAGACGGTGCGGCAGATCAAAGAGAAGCTGTGCTACGTCGCGTTCGACCCGGCAGCCGAGCGCAAGCTCGCAAACGAGACGACAGTCTTGGAAGAGTCGTACGAGCTCCCAGACGGCCGCATGATCCGACTCGAGCGCGAGCGCTTTGAAGCACCCGAGGCGCTGTTCAACCCGAGCTTGATCGACATTGAAGGCGCGGGCTTGAGCGACATGGTCTTTGACATGTGCATGAAGGCCGAGATCGACTTGCGCCCCGAGTTCTTCAAGAACATTGTGCTCTCGGGCGGCTCGAGCATGTACCCAGGTCTCCCGAGCCGTCTCGAGAAAGACATCAAGGACCGGTACTTGACGGACGTGCTCAAGGGCGACAAGTCTCGCTTGAGCAAGTTCCGTCTGCGCATCAACGACCCACCGCGCCGCAAGCACCTCGTGTTCCTCGGCGGCAGTGTCCTCGCAGACGTCATGAAGGACAACGACGACTTTTGGATATTGAAGAAGGACTACGACGAGCAGGGACTGCGCTGTCTCGACAAGCTCAAGGGCTAAGCGCTTGCTAGGCTCGAGTGGCGCAAGCATCGACACGCAGTACTGCAGAGTGCATGAGCGGATGTCGGAGTGACGACATCGCTTTCGCAAACGGATGAAGAGAGAGAGAGAAGAGAGAGGAGAGAGATCCCATGAATGCAGTTTTGTCGACTGTGTGCTTGTCCTGCGTCGTTCGCTGTGGATGGAGCTGAAGGTCCTAGACGTCCTGACAGTGTCGGTCGTGTGCGCATGGCGATGAAGAAATACACTAGACCAAGCATCTCGCAGAGGCTATCGACTTGAGCGCTCGATCGCCACGTAGGACGCACATACAGCACTACGAGTGTACTCGCTCCAGCATCCTGGATGACAAAGTTGACGACGATGTTGAGGAAGACGAGCTCAAGGCGTTCTCTGTGTGACAGCCCATGGTGTGATAGTGCAAGAATCGAGGTATCCATGTGTGCTTCAATTCCAACGATTACCTTGTAAATTGTATACTATTGCGCGAATGACCAAATCGATCGATATTTTGATCAGCGTTCGGCATTTTGGTCATTGCGCGAGGTGATGATGAAGCCGCCGCTCGACGTGCACGTCGAGGAGATCGGGCGGCAGCGCTTCGCCGCGGCGCTGCCCAAGCTCCGCGCAATCGTGCGCGACTGCTCGTTCGTGGCTATTGACACGGAAATGGGCGGTCTCTCGCTGCAAGAGTACGTCTTCGTGTCGTCACGATGGTCGTAGTTGCAATCATCAAAGAGCAGCAGCAGCGCATTCAGTCACTGTCTGTGTGACCCTCGCTGCTGTGTGTGCTGCTGCCTGCTCATGTGTGTGCCTGTATATGTGCATGTGTGCTTCTGTCTCTCTTGCTCATACACCGCAATGCACAGCTGCCGCCCGAGCATGATGGACTCGATCCAAGAGCGCTACGAGCAGTTCCGCACGAACGCGCAGCAGTTCCCAGTCGTGCAGTTTGGCTTGAGCTGCTTCACGTGGGACGCCGAGGCGCGGCGCTTTGACGTCGACGTCTTCCAGTTCCCGATCTTCCCACGCTTTGCAAAGATCGAGGCGAGCGAGCTCCCGGACCGGCGCTTCCTCGTCCAGCCGCGCTGTCTCCAGTACATTCGCGACCACGGCTTTGACCTGAACGTCTGGATCGACCATGGCGTGAGCTACCTCTCGCACGCAGACCAAGCGCGCTTCGAGAGCTCGCTCGCGACGTCTGCGCAGCCAGAGGTCCTGCGCAAGTTTGACCCGAGCGTGCCTGCGATCATCACGGCCGACACGCGCGAGTTCCTCCAGGACATGACCAAGAAGATCCGCAAGCGCTTTGCGTCGCAGCAGCGAGGCACTAGCGCTGTTCGGACAAAGCACGGTCGCCGCGACAGCCGGAGCCGTCGGTACCAGCAGCAACAGCAGCAGCATCGCCGCAGTAGCACGAGCAGCAAAGACGATGACGGTGGCGATGACGACGACGGCGGCGGTGGTAGTGGCGAAGGAGCCGAGAATGGCGACGCCAATGCTGAAAACGGCGACCTTGGCGGCGAAGTAGACGGCGACATGGAGACGGACGAGCAGCGCGACGGGAGTGCGGGCGCGAGCAGTCCTCGCAGCTTCTCGCACACGCCGACAGAGCTCCGATCGGCGCGCAAGTTCCTCGACGCGAGTCTCGAAGCGGATGCGAGGAGCAAGTACCGTCCCGAGTGGCCATCGGCGGTGTTCTTGAGCGAACCACTTGCGCCGTTTCGGCGCCACGTGCTGCTGCAGCACGTCGAGAAGACGTTCCCGTACGTCGTGGCGTTCGACTGCAGAGCCGACAACAGCGGTGAAGACGTGCAGCAGAACCCGTGGAAGCGCCGCGTGCGGCTCGTTGCGACGACGTCTGCGAAAGAGAAGCACTGTCTGCTCACGGCGTACGAGCAGATTGCGCAGCAAGAGGTGTGATGGCGTCCATCAGTGTCTGTGCTGTCGTCTGCCGATGCACGGCGCCGTATGCTCACGCCTGACTGACTCTGTGGCTGTGGGACCAACGTGACGTGACAGCTCCGGGACCGGAACCTCGAGCTCATTGGCTTCACAGAGCTCATGGACGTGATCGTGCACGCGCGCAAGCCGCTCGTGGGCCACAACCTCCTCCTCGACCTCATGCAGTGCTTTGAAAAGTTCCACCAGCCGCTGCCGCCGCGGTGCTCCGAGTTCCTCCACGAGCTCAACGCCTGGATCAGCGGCGATCGCGACTCTACTGCTGCTCAAGTTAGCGACAATGACGACACGACGAGCGCCGCGGCAGCGCTGCACTTGCGCGGCGGCATCTACGACACGAAAGAGATGGTGACGTTTGCGATGGAGACGCTCGACATGTTTGCCAACAACGTGCAGCACAGTGCGCTCGAGACGGTCTACGACGCGCTCTCCAAGACGCCGTTCCACGGCGCCGACGTGCGCATCAAAGGCCCACACGCGTCAGCGGCTGCGAGTCCTAGCAGCAGCAGCAGTGGCAGTAGCAAGCTCTCGCCGCACAAGCACAAGCTGCAAGCGCACCAAGCTGGCTACGACGCGTTCATGACTGGCTTTGTCTTTCTCCGCGTCTGCTCGGGGCTTGGGATCGCAAACAGCGCGATCGCAGCGCTCGGTGGCATCCGCGCGCCAGAGGACGATGCGCCGGCGCTCGACGCGCGCTTGCTCCAGTTCCGCAACGTGCTCCACGTGAGCCACTTCTTGCCAGCGCACTCGCTGCGGGTCCCTGGTCCGTTCCCGGAAGAGTCGGAGACGCCGTCGCGCGCGAGCTACGTGCGTCTCCACTTGGTGCGCACGGCGGCGAGCGGGAGCCTCAAGACGTTCCACATCAAGCAGTGCATCTGCTGGGCGCTCGACCTCAAGTCGCCCAAGCTCGTGCAAGTGCACTGGGAGGGCAAGCAGTGGGTCTACGTCGCGCTCCCGACGCCGGCGCTCGTCGAGCAGCTCGTGCGCATTCACGAGAGCACGCGCGAGTGCAAAGGGACGCCGAGCGACCCGATGCCGTCCATGGGCTGCGTTGACATCTACCGCTGTGCGTCGCCGGCGCCCGAGCGCGAGCGCACGGGGTCAGTCGCAACGACGCGCGAAGGCGACGACCTCGAGCTCGAAGCCGAGAAGAAGCAGCCAAAGCGGCGAAAGTGAGTGCCGTGGACGGCCAGAGCAGCTACATCGTGGAGGAGGCGCTCCGGACGCCACGTGCTGGTCGTGGCAACTTGATCATGCGTAGGACACACGAGCGGAAGGACACTGTCGAGACAGAGACGGCGATGGCGACAGAGAGGACGGAGCTGTGTACATCGGCGAGTGGTAATGGACACTGACGACTGCTACGACAGCCGATCGTAGTGACGGAGGCGCTCGCACGTGTTCAGCCCATGCGCTCGAGGACAAAGCGCACAAACGCTGTCGTATTGGTCGAGTCGGTCGCTACGCAGTGCGATCCGCGCGTCCAGCGCAGCACGAGCATGTCCCAGCGCTTGAGCGCCACGTCCGCGACGTTGAACACGCGCGTGGGCACAGCGTCGCGGCCGCTTTGGCTGCTGCGGCCCGTCGTTTCGTGCTCGAACGCGCGCAGCGGAACGTTGTTGAGCAGCAGGTGGTACGCGTCGTCGCTGTCGTCTGCGCCACTGGCCGCAGCGTCGCTCGTATTGGCGCTGGCGTCGCCTTCTGTGCCACTGCGCTGTGACGGCGGCACGTGCGACTCGGCAGGCTCAATGTACACGCGGAGGCGGTACGTGCCGCTGCGCAGGATCTCGATGCGCCGACTGCCGTCGTACAGGTCCACGAGCGACTTGGCGTGCTCCGGGTCGCGCACTTGCCACTGCAGCAGCAGCTCCTGCGTCTCGGTGCTCGGGACAATAGCCGCAGGACAGATGAAGCAGCAGCCTTCTGGCTCAGCGGTGGTCGTAGGCGCTGGCGCTGGCAATTGCGGTGCAGCAGACGGAGCTGGTGCTACTGGCGCTTCTGCTGGTGCTACTGGAGCTGCAACTGGTGCTGGTGACACTTTGGTTGGCGCTGGTGCTGCCACTGGTGGTGATGCTGGAGTCGGTACTGTCGGTGCTGCTACTGAAGCTTTCGTTGGTGTCCACTTTGTCGACAGTGCCGGTGCTGCAGCCTCCGTAGTCGCTGCGACTGGTGGTGGTGGTGTCGCCGCTGACGGTGTTGCTGCTGGCGGTGCTGGCGCTGGTGCTGGCGCTTTCGTTAGCGTCGGCACTATCGACGGTGTTGGTGTTGGTGTTGGTGTTGGCGTCGGTGCTGGTGCTACAGGAACCGACGCTGACGGCACCAAGAGGTCGCCAATGCGGGAGCTGTTGGCACTGGCACTGGTGCTGCTAGCGCTAGCGCTAGCGCCGGTGCTGACTGCAGCGCTGTCGTCATCTGTGCGCTGGCGCTTCGCACTTGGCGCCTTCTCTGTCGCCTTGGCTTTCATCTTCGCTCTCGCGTTCGGAGCAGTAGGACGGAGGCTCTCGTACACACTGGCGCCCGTGTCGTTGATACTCGCGCCAGGCTCTCTCTGCGCGAACGTCGCGAGCGAGAGCACGTACCCTCGACGGCTCTGCTGCCGCTCGACGAACGCGTGCGGGTCCTCAGCGAACTCGTGCAGCAAGCGCTTGCGCGCCTGGAAGCAGTTGGCGTACGACGGCCGCAGCCCGTTGCGCTGGAGCAGGTCTTTGATCCACGCGGCCTTGAGCTGCTCGCCATACATCGCCACGAGCGCGCGCACTTCGGGGTACCGCGCGATCTGCGTCGCTCGGCACGCGCGGCTCTCCAGCAGCTTCTCGTTGGAGACGCCACCGCCACCGCCAGACGACGACGCACTCGCATCCTCTGCGTCTCCAGCGCTCGCTCCGCCAGCAACAGCCGTAGGCGGCGCAGATGACGCTGGCGCAGCAGAAGCAGAGGCCGACCCGCTGTCGCTCATGCTGCACGTGTGCGCGCAGAAGTGCGTGGGCGGCTTGTACTTGGTCGAGAACGCAAAGCGCACGACGAACGCACACGCTTCGTCGACGCAGCGCACTTGGTAGCGCCGCCGGTCGCTCGTGTGCACTCTGTACGCGCGCCGACGCATGTGGTTGTACTCGGCCACGGCAGTGATCACGTCGTCCTTGCACGTGTACAGGCGCGAGGTAAAGAACAAGCAGTCGTCTTCATAGTTGTTGCTGTTGGTTGTTGTCGCGAGGCGAGTGCTGTCCGAGGTGCTGTCGTTGTCGTGCCTGGCGATAGTGGCGGCGCTGCTGGTGTTGCCACTGGCGCAGTCGTCGACTGTTGGCGCTGGCGCACTACTACTTGACGGCGGTGGTGGTGCTGGGGCACTACTCATGATGATCGACGGACAGCGCGCAATGGCGTACAGCGCGATGGCGTGGCGATGAGCGAAAGAAAGCGTTGTCGTTGTGAAAATGCGCCACTTTGGATTGTGAGTGTGTTTTGTGTCGATTGGTCGGTTTGTCAGTTTGAGTTGGATTGAGTTTGAGAGCGACAGTTGTGAGTGACTGGACGTATTGGCAGATTACATGTGAAGTCTATTCTGACAGTCACAGTAAACACACACAGAACGCATTAGATTAGACATTTAGACGATTGGATTGAATTCAACTGAACAAGCAAATGAATCGAGCGCATCATGTATACAGTCGAGACATAATAGACAAAAGACAACGAGCAAACACAATCATCAGCGTCTATACACACGCACACATATCGCTCTGCCTCACACCAGACTCATGTTCAAGCAACGATAGTTGCATTAGATTAAGCTACAAAACGCCTACAAACTAAACCTATCCAGATCGACAAGATCCACAAAAATGTACCAGCCATGTGGTCTCACGTCATCACCACAGCCAAAACTGGAATTTTTACAGCGCTCCTACAGTCCATGTATTGAGGTCCATGTATTTTCCATGGATCACATCCAGGTTTCGTCCAGGGACGAGGAAATCACAAGCGAACGAAAGTTTAGAAAAATCAGGCGTAAATTTCGTATCGAAAGTTTCGGCAAACGCTTGGCTGTGCGCGCGCCGCCCCCTCACATATCAAAAAGAAGACATTTGCACCAGGCGACGAACGTGTACGTGCTCGCATCGATTCTGCGCGTATGCGCTGGATGTACGTCGATGCTGCTCGTGCTGACGATACCATGCGTGCTCTCGAGGTTCGTATAGCTGTGTAGGCTGCAACAGACGCGTGTACGCCTCGAAGGCGCCAAGAACCAGCGAAACGCTATCGTGCATGCTCGTGCACACGCTTGCGGCGGTTGTTCGCGCTTGCGGCAGTTGCTCACGCGTCTGCCTGTTGTTTGAATGCGTTTGTGTACGTTTGGCGCAGTGTCTAGTGTCGCAAAGCGTGCTTGGAACATGGTGTTTGACAACGGCGCCCACGCTGTGTTAGACGGACCGTACGTTCGCGCTTGACGACGGCCAAGTGCATCGCGCAAATACACTACAAATACGAACCCGATCAGTTGCAGAGCTTGTTCGTGCGATGCGTGCGCGGAAGAGTGAACGTGAGTCCGGAAAGGTGACAGCCTCGTCGTCAGCGGCGGTCGACTACGATAGTAAGGCGTCCGACGCAGCGGAAGACAGCAGTCGCGACGAGCTCGAAGTGTCTGAGTACGAAGACGACAACGAGGGCGACGACGACGCATGCGAAGAGTCAAGCGACGACGCTCCACAAATGTCCAAGGATTCTCCAAGTACCATCCAGATCCTCGACGATCCGGTCCACGTCCCGAAGCCGTCGACGTACCACGACGACTGGGATGCGTGGTTGACGTACTTGGCGGAGTACCAAGAGAGCACGGCTCAAGTCATCCGTGTGCACGAAGTCGTTCAAGTCACGTATCGTAACAAGCGTCTTTTCAACACGAAGGCTACGAAGCGAGGCGAAGTCGTCAAGTCAGTGCCGGAGCGTCTTGGTGTGTACCAGCGCACGTACATCTGTACGCACGGCTGGCAACACAAGAACCGATGCGAGGGCAAGCGACCGCGACGGCACTTGCGCAGCATCAAGTGTCCGTTCCGATTCGTCGTGCAGTGGATCGAGCACGAAGACACCTGGCGCCTTCAAGTGAAGAACGGCGTGTTCGCACACAACCACCCAGTCGACGACCAGACGTTTCGCACGTATCCGACCACTCGTGGCGTGAAAAGCCAGGGAACAACGACGCCGTCGCTACGATGATCAAGAGCGGCGCAAAACGATTGCGGATCTACGAGTTCCTCCTCGAGCAGGGCGAGAACATCGTGGCCAAGGACGTGGACAACTTCGTCGACTCCAACCGAGCAAGCAGCCACAGCCACGAAGACGACGACGCGACGGCTGAAGTTGTGGCACAGTTCCTCGCCAGCGACGACGCAAACATGGTGTTCGTCGACGAGACCGCGACGCGCGAGACGGGCGTCGTGTCTATCAGCTCAAGACACATGCGCGAAACACAGACGCGGTTTACCGAACTGCTCCTCGTCGATTGCACGCACAAGACAAACGTGTGCGACTCATGTCGGTGTCGATGCTCTTCCGCACTCTGCCAAATGTACGTATATTGCTGATCCATGTACCAACCATGCTACATGCATTGTCCAGGTACAACTACCAACTCTGCACGTTCACGACGATGGACGAGTACGGCGAAGGGCGAGTCGTGCAGCAGAGCTTGGTCGAGACCAACGGAGCGTGACACATGTCAAGAGCTCTCGAGCACTTCATTCGAGCGAACCCAGACGCGACAAAGCAACTCCAAGTGACCGTGGTCGACAAGGACCTCAACGAAGTTCGCGTGTTGCAGTCGTTCTTCCCTGAAGCGCGGATCCTGATATGAATGTTCCATGTGATCAAGTGGCTCGCTCTCGCGTCGCGCAAACCCGAGTACGACGGATCTCTAGCGACGCCCACACGGCTGTCGGCCACACATTCCGCAATCACACGAACAGCAGGCTCGAGAGCTTCTTCGGCAAACTGAAGGACGCGATCACCGGGTCGATGACCATGGCGTCGTGCGTGTCTGCGATCGTTGCGTCCAAGTGGCGCCGTGCCAACGAGTACCAGTACAAGAAGCTCTGCGTCGGTCGCAACTTCAACGCCAACTACGACGACGAGATGAACCAAGTCCTGATCGTCACGACCCACTTCGTCGCCGACCACATCGCAAGCGAGTACAAGGCAGCGATCGACAAAGCGGACGTGTACAAGGTGCGCGAGGAAGATGGCGTCGCGCACGTCACTGGCACATCAAAGGTGCACAAGGTCTGTACGACGACTTGGTCGTGCGACTGTGCCTTCGCGTCGTCGATGAAGCTTCCTTGTCGCCATGCCATGGCAGTGCGCAAGATCACGAAGCGCTCTGGCTCAGTCATTCCGCTCAGGCGCATCGATCCAAGGTACAGGAACACACACACTCATCCATGTACTGCACACGGACTACCCATGTATCACTCATGAATCAACCAACCATGGTGTGTGTTTCTCTTCGTAGATGGGTGCAAGTCGTTGCTGACGTCGCGCGGGCTCCACGACTCACATACAACGGCTTCGACGGCAACACCGACGCTTCCCTGTCGCGCAGACCACGGACATCCAGAGAGCGTTACAAAGCAGCTGTTTAGGCGACTCACGTTATTTGCAGCGAGTTGGCGCAAGTTGAGGACGACGACGAGTTCGACGAGCTGATCGCGTGCCTCTCCAAACAGTGGCGCAACGTGCGACAGCGCAAGCGTGTGCGCCTCGACAGCGTGGACGACTTCGACGACGGTGAACACGTTCCGGTCTTGCAGGCGCACAGTTTGTACTCTGAAGACATCGGCTCCATCCCGATCGCGCGTACAAGCGCGGTGGTGATAGCAGAGCCAGAGACTGTTCAGGTGTCGCAAGCAGCGTCGGACGCCGCTTCACAGACCATGCCACCAGTCGAACCAGCCATAGAGTGCAAGCCGAACGCAGCAGCGGCGTAGGACCAGGTTGGCGATGGCGAGAGCGACTTTGAATCGGCAACACATCCACTGCCGTCGATCCGACTGAATCCAAGAGCTGTCAAGTCTGGTCGTCCACCTGGCGTCCGCAAAGTCCGCAAAGCGGAGAACCGTTTGAGCAGAGTACAGTTCAACGCGACCCAGGAGCTTCGACACACACTCGGCGAAGTCTCGCTCGAACCTCTGGTTACGTCACTTGATCGCGAGCAGCAGACCCGGTGAAGACGCTCGCGTGAGACTTGTCCGTGCCAGCCATGTTTGCCGAGCACGTGAACAAACGACCAAAGTACTCGCTCACAGCGAATCCGATCCTCAACGCTGACGCCTACTACGTGCTGCAGCTCAAGCTTTTGAACGCGTGCCTCAGGGTACTCCCTTTGTCGAACAACAGCGACGCTCCGATCACGCTGGATGCCGGCGAGACCAGCGAGACTGCGGTCAAAGCGGTCACGATCTCAGGCGTCGGCACGTTCTCACGCTCGCAGATCGAGACGATGAAGCGTCTGCACAACCTTCGCGAAGCATGCGAAGAGAGTGCTGAGTTCGTCGACGGGCTCAAGGTCGACGGTGCAGCTGCATGGATGTGGACGATCAGCGAGACGTTCAACTGTTGGCGATCCATATCTCGTCCTTGTATCTAGACAGTATTGTCCATGGATACTCAAGCGACCACCACATCTTGATGGGCTACCGCCTGACTCCTCCGCGCTGGGTAAACGATGACCTGATCGACGCGTTCTGCGAGCGGCTCGAGCAGACCTACTGCTCTGTGCGTTTCGCCGGCATCGCGACAGCTACAGCAAGCAAACTTCGCGGGCGCGGCCCACCGATGGACAGCGCGTTGAAGGACCGTGTGGACGAGGCGATGAGCGCACGCGGCGTCGAGACAATCCTGCTTCCGGTCAACTTCGGCAATCAGCACTGGTGTGGAGTCACCGTGGCGCCTGTGCACAAGCGCTTCTTGTACTACGACTCAATGAACAGCGGCGCATACACGACGGGTCTTGATCGCATCGCATGGGAGATCGCGAGAGCGGAAAACACAGATGACTACGATGTCATATGCGCCAACACGTCGCTCCAGTTCGATGGCTTCAGCTGCGGCATGTTCGTTTGCATGAAGTTCTGGCGACAAGTGCACTCTGCTGTCTCGAAGGAAATGTCCGAGCGCACGCTCACGGCTCTGCTCTACCGCATCGCGAAGTTCGTTCTCGGCTTGTAGTCGTGCTCACTCAATCTACTCGTAATACATGTGTGACTTGGCGCACTTCACTTCATCTTGTGTGAGCTCACTGGTTGCAATGTCTTTGGTTCTCGTTCTTTTGCGCGTTGCGACTAGATCGTTGCGCGGAGAGCATCTCGTTTACAACTTCGCTCATACACCGTCGCTCTCACAGCGTCTCTCATACAGCTTCTCACTAACACCGTCGCTCTTTAAGCGTCTCTGTTAAAGCATCGCTATCACAGCGTCTCTCTTCGAGTGTGAAGCAGACTGTATCTTGCTTGGAGCGTCTTTTGGGGTGCGTATTGAGGGAGCTGAGTAATGTGTTTCGCTGGAAAACAGCGTTGAGAGCATTGAGCAAACATCGTCGAACGTAGTGCGTCCTGAGTAGATCATCTTTCCGAACTGTGGCCTGTGTAGCGCATCCCTGTCAGAACATCGTGTGACTGGGTGTGAGCGCATTCCGGTCCATTGCAAAGTTTACCTCGATCAATATCACGACCTACTTATCACAGACAACAAAATCGTCTATACTTTTGTACAGCACTTGGCCATGTCATCCATGGAAAAGTACTGAGCGCAACAACTTCAATATAATACGAAATCGACCGAATATTATGCATATGACATAACGTAGACACCTTCAAACAACATATGACATATGGTAGATCATTGAAAAATGACAATACACACACAAATATTCCCTCATTAAATTACCTCAAAATACTGCTCTTCAGACTAGTGTGTTTAAGAGGTTGTGAATCCATGTGCAATACATGTAGCAACCATGGGATGAGTGATGGTAAAAAATGTCCATGGATTACAATCCATGGACTGCAGCACCCGACAAATTTTCAGTACGTATAGTCGACAGGAGCTGCACCGACTCACTTCACATGACCACCGACGTCGTTTCCAGGCGAGAGCGCTGCACGAGGCACCTATCAATTCATAGTCCAATTTTCCCTCCAGCTTCACTTCCTCACACTGTACGACATGTGACGGACGCTTGGCCCGCCACAGCTGACAAATCTCTGGTCGCGCTGCTCGCTGTCGAGAAACTTATCCACAGTGGTGGAGCCGCACTTCCGACTCAAATGAACAGTTACAATTTGGAGCACTCAAACCAAGTGTCTTGTTTTGCTTCCGTCTTTACGGCTGGAATCCTTGCAGAAGGTGTTCACACACGCTTCCTCACAAAGGTGCTGCGTAACTCGGACACGTCTGGTTACACGGCGGCTCTGTGCGCGACAGTCGACGCGCATGATCGCGAGATCTCGCGCATGCGCTGGAGCTCGCCGGTCACTTTTCCGGCACCGACGTACCACCCGCCGTACTGTGTTCAGCGCGAGTCCTCAAGCTCGTACTCGAACTCGCGCTACGGCTGTGGCTGGGACCAGCCGAACCATCGCGATGGTTGCTCTGGATACTCGCCGCGCGATCGCGATCGCGGGCGCTTCGAAGAGGTTCGCGAACCTGATCGTCGTGCCAACAATTCTTGCTCGGCACAGCGCTCGAACGTCTACTCGACGCAGCGCTCAGACGATCAGTCGGCGGACTCGGCGCAGGAGGATCGCGGCCAAGGTGGCGCGCGGGCGGATCTTGATCCGGCTCACTCTGAGCATCCTCCGGCAGCCGATCCGACTTGGGCATCCCGACGTAGAACGTCGGATGCGTCTGCAGCGCCGGCGGCAGCAGCAGAGTGCACGTCCGCCCTCGGACATGCAGAGCCTTGTACGGTCCGACGTAGCGAGGACGTAGCTTGTTGGTGCCGACAGCGGACACGCGACCTAGTGGTAGGTTCTTTGCATTCAGTAGGACTATGTCGCCCACACCAAATACATGTTCGTTTGAACGACCACTCTTGTCCGCTTGTCTCTTCTGTGCGTCATGTGCATCCGCCATGGCGTCTCGCACACTACGCATGACCGCGATGCGCGCAGTCAGCAAGTCGTCCACTTGCCGTCGCACCGTCGCTGGTGCGCCACTCGCCAAGCGAGCCACAAAGTCGTCTTGGCGCCAGCGTCCTTAACCCATGAGAGTCAGAGAAATGCGCGGCGCGCGCAAGGAGTTCACGTAGAACGGCGTGAAGCCGGTCGATGCGTGAACTGCGTTGTTGATGGAAAACTCAACCAACGCGAGCATCTCGCTCCAACGTGTTGGATGCTCAGCAGCTGCGCTGCGCAAGATGTCTTCGACGACGCGATTCCCGCGTTCCGTCTGACCATCGGTCTGCGGATGGTAGGCTGTGGACATGCTCAGCCTCGTGCCGAGCAAGTCGAACAGCGTACGCCACACCTGCGAAGTGAAACGTGGATCACGATCCGAGACCAGAGTCTCTGGCAGACCATGGTGTCGGAACACCGTATCCAACTGGATACGCGCAGTGTCAGCCGCGCTGACCTGCTCGCGCACTGGCGCAAGCCGCACCATCTTAGACAGTCGGCAAAGAACACGACCACGCCGGTGCATCCTTGTGTGTCCTTTAGATACCCAAAGACAAAGTCCATGGACACCAACCGCCAACAGTCGGCTGGCACGTGCAAGCTCTGCAGCGGAGCTGCACCGTGCTGCGAGGTCATCACTCGTTGACAGACCTCGCACGTCTTGACGTATATGACGACCCACTTGTACATGTGGGGCCACCAAAACCCATCGCTCATGAGCGCATACGTCTTCTCACGACCAAGGTGGCCATTCACCGGCGTGTCATGCGCCTCAAACAGAACCTTGTACTTGAGGTCCTCGTCCTGAGGCACGACCACGCATGGTTTGCCCTCCTTCCCGACTCGGAAGTACAGGTTTCCGTTTTGCAACGAGTAGCGGTGCAACCGCGACCGCGCTCGTGCCGACAACTTCTCGGCGGCACCCTTGCCAGCCGTGAAGTAGCGCAGTAGTTGCGCGCACGACTCGTCGTGCTGGTGCGCTGCTCGAACAAGTTCGAGCAGCGGCGTCTTGAGAGCGCGTCCGCAAGGACGTTCAAGCGTCCGGGCTTGTACTCGATCTTGAAGTTGTATTCTGCAAAGAATGACAACCAGCGCGCCATGCGCTGCGACAAGCGCGAAGAGCTTGTCACCGTCCTCAAGGACGCATGATCTGTGTAGATCACGAACTGTTCTGGCCCAAGCAGGTGGACTCGGTACTTGACAAGAGCGTACTTCGTCACGAGTAGCTCCTTGTCGTGAACTGGGTAGTTCTTCTCGGCTGCCTTCAGCTACCGAGACTGGAAAGCGATGACACAATCGCGATCGTCGTCATCCTTCTGCAGCAGCGCGCAGCCGATCGCGAAGTCTGATGCGTCACAGACGGCGGAGAACGGCTTCTTCGGGTCTGGCAGCGCCAAGATAGGCGCTCGCACCAGACTATCCTTGACCTTCGCGAAGGCGGCTCCGTGGACCTCAGTCCAAAGCCATTCCACGTCCTTCTTGAGCAAGTCGGACAGCGGACGGACCATGTCCGCGTAGTGGTGGCTGATCCTGTGAAGGTAGTTCGCCAAGCCAAGCCACTTGCGCAAGTCCTTTTGACTGCGCGGTGAAGGCCAATCCACGATTTCCTTCACCTTGCTCGGGTCGGCGCGTACGCCTTCCCGACCGACAAAGCATCCGAGAAACGGGATCTCCGTTGCTCCGAAGATGCACTTGTCGACGTTCGCATAGAGCTTGTTTGCTCTCATGCAAGCGAGCACCTCTCGTAGGTGCTCCATGTGCTTCTGCACGTCCGATGCTCCATCTTCGGCCATGATGTAGACGAAGATGACATCAAAGACGTCTGCGCAAACTTCCTCATTGGACGGAAGAGTTGCGTGACGAGGCGATTGAACGTCGCCGGAGTGTTCGAGAGATCTTGCGTCATCACGAGCCACTCCCACAGCATGCCACTCGGTGTACTGACTGCCGTCAGTGGAACATCCTGTTCCCGCATGAGGTTTTGGTAGTACCCATCTATCAGATCCAGTGCACTGAAGATTGTGCACCCGGTCATGTTGTTGACCATGACGTCCTTGCAAGGAATCGGCGTCTGCGCCAGGATCGTCGCCGCGTTCAACTTGTGGAACGCGTGGGCGATCCGCCACTTGCTGTTCGGCTTCTTGACGCAGAACGTTGGGCTTGAGTGCGGAGACTTCGATTCTCGCACAAAGCCTGCAGCTTCCTTCGCTGCGAAGAACTCGTCGATGACGCCGACTTGTTCTTTGGGCAGTGCCCACTGCCGCGTCACGCAGTACTTGGTGCCTGGCACCAAGTCGATTTCGTGACGCACACCACAATCTGGTGGCAGCGACGTCGGTGGCACCACGTCGCTGAAGTCGATGAGGACTTGATACAGAGGATCGCTTGGATCCTTCTGAATCTGCGCTCCGCGCCGCGACTCAAACTGTCACTTGAACTCCTCCAAGACGCTCTAGTCCATGACAGAGGAGGAGTTCACCTGCATCTCTTCGTGCTCTAGTCGTATTATGGTCATCTTGGACAGCTCTCCAGTCTTCAGCAAGGAGAGGAAGTCTGAGAAGCTCAACATTTCAAGACTGTGAAGTTGAGCGAGCTCAGGGAGTGGCTCCAAGACGACACCCGTGTCCGTGACTGCACCAGTCAGACCGTCGACAACCCTGTACTGGTCGACGGGGGGGAGTCTGCATTCCGCGTGTATCAACACGCCGTTCGCCCATGCGAACGTTGGACTGCCCACGCCTGTTGCGTTCGCCCTTCCGTCTCGCGTTTCTCTTCGTTGAAACTGAGACGCGCCGTTCCTCGGCGCTGGCACGGTCGTGCCGTGAGCTCACGTCGTGATGTTCATGCCCGTCGCGTATCCCAAGTGACACGTGGGCCCTGTCAGAGCTGTCGCGAGCAACTGGACACACAGCGTCTTGCTGTGGCAACTGCTAGGTCTTACTATGCCCACGCGTTGCAGCGGTTCCGGTGAACCCGATGCTCTGCACCTGAACGTCGTCGCGTTCGTCTTTTTCTTCCACTCTCGCCTTGAGAGGAGCTGGCGCGGCGGGGACTCGAACTTCGCGGCGCAGGTGCACCTGAACGTCTTCGCGTTCATTCTTCGCTTCCACTCTCTTGTCGGGAGGAGCTGAAACAGCAGCGGTTCTTTTGAACCCGGTGCTGCGCACCTGAGTATCTACACACTCGTCCTTGGCTACCACTCTCTTCTCGAGATGAGCTGGCGCGGCGAGGACTCGAAACTCGCGGCGCTCGTGCATTGCACGATCTCGGCGAGCTGTTGCCGTCCGTGGACGCAGAACAGCTTCGCGCGGTACGTGTACCTCACACGCACCGACGTCCACCACGTTCTTGTGGGACGTTTTCGGCTCCAGCCACGCTCGTCGCGAGCGAGCAGAGGTAGGAACATGACTCACCAAAGCTCTGTTGCTCGCGACGGGCACGCTTGCGCCGATCGACATATTTCGCCAGTCGATCCATGGTTGGTGCCGTACTAACCACGGCATGCCATGGATCACGTCGTAACGTGCATCCATGTCGAGCACCATGCAGGTCTCGACGCAGTTGAAGTCTTCAAACTTCATCGTCAGATCGACGAGGTTCTTCGGTGTCGCGACGACCGCACCGGCCGCCAAGCGGACACTCACTTGCCCACAATGACGACTGTCTTGACGAGCGTCATCGTACACCGCCTTGTTCTGGGCGATGCTCGCAAGCCGCACGTAGTTGCAGCTTGCTCCTGAATCAATCAGGAGCTTCATCTTCTCCTTGAAGTCGTTCACGCTCGCGTGAACGACGATCAGCTTGTCACTGATCGGTTCTTCTTGCGGAGGCTCGCGAGAGTCTCCGAGGGCTATACATGCATGCGTCGCGGTCTCGCGACCGTCATGCACGCCTTTTGGCCCCCCAGTAGGACGCCACGCGTGGCAGGTCGAACCGCGTTGCCGCGCACACGCTGGTTCGACTGCGGGCACTCACGCATGAAGTGACCCGCTCTACCGCATTGGTAGCAATGCAGATCCGAGCGCTGGCGCTTGATCGCATTGACGTCCATCGGCGTCGGCCCTCCAGTGGAACGCGTTCCACTTGGAATGTACGAAGACGTGCGAGCTTGACGCAAGCTGTACTCTTCGAGCCGAGCGACGCCAATCGCCTGCACAAGTGTCGTGGGACACGAGCGGAAGACTTGGTCACGTGGAGGGCCCATGCGGAGCCCATCCATGAATATCGTGACCTTGGTCTCTTCCTGCAGCGGCTGTGAAGCCATCGCTGCGACAAGCTCTAGAAGCTCGTTCATGTACTCGCTGAGTTCTCGCTTGCCTTGCTTGCAAGCGAGGAACTTCGAACGCATTCGGAACGCCACGTTCAGTTGCTCGATTGCGTGGCGGAGTTCCTCACGGAGCGTACTCCACGTGGGGAATGTCTCGTACAGGCTCTCCGAACGGGTCAAGACCCATGCCTTGGCTCGACCACCAAGGTTCGACACTGCGAATGCGATCTTGGGCCGCTCCTCCGAGAGGAGAGTGGCGTCCATCGCAATCTCGAGCTCTTTGATCCAGAGCAGGAGATTCGTGGACTCCTTGCCCTCATAGACTGGTACCTTCAGTCTAAGAGGCTTGGTCGCCGCGTACAGCGGCTGACCATCCACACGCTGTGGAGTTGACGGCTCGGACGCGTCCGGAGCCGTCTCACGAGCGTGGTCAACCAGGTTCGACTCAAACCGTAGGTACTGGTTGACTCGCTCGACCTGCCAAGCAGGGCTTGCAGTGGCAAACGATGCCGCGCCATCATCTCCGATGATCTGAAGGATGAAACCCAGTTCTCGCCACTGGTTGTCATCCAGATGAGGGAACTGCTCCCGTTCCATCATCTTGCCGTCTTTATCCGCGAGGATTCAGACCAGTCAAGTCTGCGTAGGCGTGGATTGACAACTAGTGCTACCAAGTGTGACGGGGTCACACAGCACAATACGCTGAGGAAGCGTGCGCATGTGTGCGCTGCAACTCAAGTTGCTGGGAACGTGTTCCCTCTAGCCTGGACGTTGTGTGAACAACAGAGCAGGTTCCAAACTAGTGCATTGGATGGTTGTCGCCCTACAATATGCATGCCTAAGTATCCCTATACTAAATGCAAGATAACCATCGAGTACTGTGAGGTACTCGCGACTCAATTGACAACGAGTCGCTGTAGTGCGTCCGACGTGACGACGACCTCTGTTTGGTGTGTCCCACACCACAACAGACCATGTCCAGGATTGGACATCCCGGATTGGTGTACGCATACACCAATCCATGTAACTGGCCATTTGGCCCCGTTACACTCAACGATGACGCCCAGCAAATGCAACTGCGTACTAGCTCAGCAATCGTCGCTCTAGTCGGAAACCTAGTGGGAGTCCCCGGGTCAGCGCCAGTTCTCGTCCTGCACCCGGACTCGGCAGCATCTGGACCCGGTTCAACCCCGGGACCCAGACCCGGAACAACCCTGGACCTGGATCAACCCTGGACCGTGTTCAAGACCGGACCCTGAACCCGAAACCCGGGATCAGATAGCCAGTTTAGAGCCAGTGCGATTGTGGGTTCAGACCAGATATCAGGTGCATGTCTAGGAGCATTCGTACATATGCCAAGCGTGCCGACCTGGAAACACCAGGTCACACCTTGAGCCAATTCAGTAGTCGTTTTTCACTCTTCCGGCTCAGGCGAGCAAGAACCAGTGTATTAGTGGGCCTGCACATACATCTCGCTTTGCTTACCCAGAACTGCGTACGTGTGCGTGCAAGGGCGAACGTGTGATTAGTGGCGAAGTGCCTCCGAGCGATTGACTGAGGACCTGGGCAGGCCAGAGAACCAGTCCTTTATACATTCCCTGGTCGTGCTTCTCACGATCGGCGATTTCGTAGTAGTGCGAGTGTAAGAGTGTGAATACGGTGTGAACGGATCAAGGGGCGCGAAGCCAGATCCAGCGTTTGCTCCATATCGCTTGGGTCGTCTTGCCTTTTGGAGTGTGTACGAGTTTGTGACTCTCGTACACTTGTATTCGTATAGTATATATATAGTCACCAACGCCGAGCTCGCTTCCCCAGTGAAAGCCCGGCTTGCCAGCGTCATTAATGCACTCTTGCGGTGCTCCTCCTATCTGCGAATCAAAGAACTCACCAAAGGGGATTCACATTGTGAGCGACTGGCCAGAGCAGTGACTTGTACATTGAGTGCTTGCATTTGAGTACGAGTGCGACGCGTCCGGATCGACCTAATCCCTTGGTCGAACCAGGTTTGAAGTGTTGTGTGCAAGATTTCTACATCGCTATATCACATCTTCATGCGGCTTGAAAGCCTTGTGCATAACGTATCGACCAGTGTCGTCAACCGCGCAGTGAGATTTGCAATGAAACATTGGTGTAATCAGTCGGCGGCACAAACGAACTGCTGGAGCTTGGCCGCAGTCGCCGGCACTGACATGTCGACGAAGACCTATACTGCTACCACGTCTTGCTTGACATCGGGCGAGCTTATCGCATTGCCGCACCAGGTTGCACTTAGTGAACAAACAGCAGTTGCCCTGGTGTCTCTTCAGATTAAACTCGCCATACGTCGCTCTCCAGCACGTCCGTCATATCGGCCGCCACCTTTTCAAAGCCCCGGATGTCGTCTAGCCCGACCAGGAGGTTCTGTAAAATATTTAACCCTAGAACATTTCCCCATCAACTGTTGGCAAAATGCCGCAAAAACGCACGTATCTATTGGCGCTCGGTTTGGTGTCTAAAGCTCGAGCTTGGTCACAATAGCGAATAGTTTGCATGACAATGAATGTGGTGATAGCTACACGTAACACCTAAAACCGTTGAGGTCGACAAAACCATCCAACCAACGGACCTTCGCATCGCAAAACGCCAGGATGGGCAAAAAACAACACGCGCCAGCGTGGGCATTGGAAAACTGACTGTGCCGAGTGCATGTTCACCGACGCCAGTTACGATTACTGGGGAGCCGCAGACACTCAGGGCCCACTGTGGATATGTTTCTCGAGCTCAGTGAGCAGCGCGACCAGAGATTTGTCAGCTGTGGCGGGCCAAGCGTCCGTCACATGTCGTACAGTGTGAGGAAGTGAAGCTGGAGGGAAAATTGGACTATGAATTGATAGGTGCCTCGTGCAGCGCTCTCGCCTGGAAACGACGTCGGTGGTCATGTGAAGTGAGTCGGTGCAGCTCCTGTCGACCATACATACTAAACATTTCCAGTTTTGGCTGTGGTGATGACGTGAGACCACATGGCTGGTACATTTTTGTGGATCTTGTCGATCTGGATAGGTTTAGTTTGTAGGCGTTTTGTAGCTTAATCTAATGCAACTATCGTTGCTTGAACATGAGTCTGGTGTGAGGCAGAGCGATATGTGTGCGTGTGTATAGACGCTGATGATTGTGTTTGCTCGTTGTCTTTTGTCTATTATGTCTCGACTGTATACATGATGCGCTCGATTCATTTGCTTGTTCAGTTGAATTCAATCCAATCGTCTAAATGTCTAATCTAATGCGTTCTGTGTGTGTTTACTGTGACTGTCAGAATAGACTTCACATGTAATCTGCCAATACGTCCAGTCACTCACAACTGTCGCTCTCAAACTCAATCCAACTCAAACTGACAAACCGACCAATCGACACAAAACACACTCACAATCCAAAGTGGCGCATTTTCACAACGACAACGCTTTCTTTCGCTCATCGCCACGCCATCGCGCTGTACGCCATTGCGCGCTGTCCGTCGATCATCATGAGTAGTGCCCCAGCACCACCACCGCCGTCAAGTAGTAGTGCGCCAGCGCCAACAGTCGACGACTGCGCCAGTGGCAACACCAGCAGCGCCGCCACTATCGCCAGGCACGACAACGACAGCACCTCGGACAGCACTCGCCTCGCGACAACAACCAACAGCAACAACTATGAAGACGACTGCTTGTTCTTTACCTCGCGCCTGTACACGTGCAAGGACGACGTGATCACTGCCGTGGCCGAGTACAACCACATGCGTCGGCGCGCGTACAGAGTGCACACGAGCGACCGGCGGCGCTACCAAGTGCGCTGCGTCGACGAAGCGTGTGCGTTCGTCGTGCGCTTTGCGTTCTCGACCAAGTACAAGCCGCCCACGCACTTCTGCGCGCACACGTGCAGCATGAGCGACAGCGGGTCGGCCTCTGCTTCTGCTGCGCCAGCGTCATCTGCGCCGCCTACGGCTGTTGCTGGCGGAGCGAGCGCTGGAGACGCAGAGGATGCGAGTGCGTCGTCGTCTGGCGGTGGCGGTGGCGTCTCCAACGAGAAGCTGCTGGAGAGCCGCGCGTGCCGAGCGACGCAGATCGCGCGGTACCCCGAAGTGCGCGCGCTCGTGGCGATGTATGGCGAGCAGCTCAAGGCCGCGTGGATCAAAGACCTGCTCCAGCGCAACGGGCTGCGGCCGTCGTACGCCAACTGCTTCCAGGCGCGCAAGCGCTTGCTGCACGAGTTCGCTGAGGACCCGCACGCGTTCGTCGAGCGGCAGCAGAGCCGTCGAGGGTACGTGCTCTCGCTCGCGACGTTCGCGCAGAGAGAGCCTGGCGCGAGTATCAACGACACGGGCGCCAGTGTGTACGAGAGCCTCCGTCCTACTGCTCCGAACGCGAGAGCGAAGATGAAAGCCAAGGCGACAGAGAAGGCGCCAAGTGCGAAGCGCCAGCGCACAGATGACGACAGCGCTGCAGTCAGCACCGGCGCTAGCGCTAGCGCTAGCAGCACCAGTGCCAGTGCCAACAGCTCCCGCATTGGCGACCTCTTGGTGCCGTCAGCGTCGGTTCCTGTAGCACCAGCACCGACGCCAACACCAACACCAACACCAACACCGTCGATAGTGCCGACGCTAACGAAAGCGCCAGCACCAGCGCCAGCACCGCCAGCAGCAACACCGTCAGCGGCGACACCACCACCACCAGTCGCAGCGACTACGGAGGCTGCAGCACCGGCACTGTCGACAAAGTGGACACCAACGAAAGCTTCAGTAGCAGCACCGACAGTACCGACTCCAGCATCACCACCAGTGGCAGCACCAGCGCCAACCAAAGTGTCACCAGCACCAGTTGCAGCTCCAGTAGCACCAGCAGAAGCGCCAGTAGCACCAGCTCCGTCTGCTGCACCGCAATTGCCAGCGCCAGCGCCTACGACCACCGCTGAGCCAGAAGGCTGCTGCTTCATCTGTCCTGCGGCTATTGTCCCGAGCACCGAGACGCAGGAGCTGCTGCTGCAGTGGCAAGTGCGCGACCCGGAGCACGCCAAGTCGCTCGTGGACCTGTACGACGGCAGTCGGCGCATCGAGATCCTGCGCAGCGGCACGTACCGCCTCCGCGTGTACATTGAGCCTGCCGAGTCGCACGTGCCGCCGTCACAGCGCAGTGGCACAGAAGGCGACGCCAGCGCCAATACGAGCGACGCTGCGGCCAGTGGCGCAGACGACAGCGACGACGCGTACCACCTGCTGCTCAACAACGTTCCGCTGCGCGCGTTCGAGCACGAAACGACGGGCCGCAGCAGCCAAAGCGGCCGCGACGCTGTGCCCACGCGCGTGTTCAACGTCGCGGACGTGGCGCTCAAGCGCTGGGACATGCTCGTGCTGCGCTGGACGCGCGGATCGCACTGCGTAGCGACCGACTCGACCAATACGACAGCGTTTGTGCGCTTTGTCCTCGAGCGCATGGGCTGAACACGTGCAAACGTCCGGAGCGCTTGGACTCTGTCGACGACGAGCAATCAGTTGTGTGAAGAGCATCAGCAGCAGCACAAGCGCAACACCCGACGCGATGACATGGAACGGGATCTATCACGACGTTAGCAAAGCGCTGCTGGTGCTTGCGACGGACGCGTGTCCTCGTGTCGTGTATGTGAGAGACTGCGGACTCGCGACGCTTGTGATGGCGATCGCGAGCGCGCAGTCTCGTTTGTCAATGCATCTCACTCTCTCTCCTCTCTTCCTCTCTCTCTCTCTTCTCTTCCTCTTGCGTCGTGTGCCTTAGCTCTGGATGAACGCGAGCTCGCTCTGGAGCGTCTCGTGGCGGTACGAGATGCGAATGTCTGGGACGTTTGTCATACGAATGTCTGTACAAAACGAATGAGAGGCCAGACATTCGAATCTGTCAATACAACTGCAGTCACAGAATCGACCGTCAGCAGACACCATAGCAACAGACGCACCGTTGCCTTGTGCGCCGGGGAGCACGTAGTTCTTCCCGAGGTAGTGCTCCTTGAACTCGTGCTCAAAGCCCGACTGGAGCACCGAGTTGCGCGCGATCTCGCAGATGTCGGTCGACGTGAGCTTCCACACTTGCGCTGCGACGCTGTACTCCTCCAGGAGCGGGTCCTTCGTGTAGTGGAGCATGAGCGGATCGTCCGTGCTGAGCGAGACGTTCAAGCCGCGGGCGTGGTACGTCGGGAACGGGTTCCGGTGGTACTCGAGAAAGAGCTTGTTGTTGCTCAGCGGCGACATGGCAATGCCGATCTGCGTGAGGTAGTACAGGTACTGCAGCGCCACGGACTTGCGGAGCGTAATGCCGTGGTTGATCCCGTTCGCCGTGAGGAACGCCGCCGCCATGTGGTCTGGGTCGCCAGCTTCGCCCGAGTGCGGACGGAACGAGAACGTCGAGAGGCCTTTGCTCCGCCGGAACGCGTTCAGCATCGTCACGTTTGCGTAGATGTAGTAGCACCAGTAGTCGTACGGCGGGTTGTGCTCGTTCGTCCAGTCCTGCGGCTTGGGGAGCGCTTTGCCGCGCTCGGCACGGAACGGCTCGCTCTTGCTCTCGTCGTCGACGCAGTCAAAGCCGACCATAGTCTCGAGGAAGTAGTGCAGCGGCGGGTTCGACGCCGGGTCGCGCGTGACTTCAAAGAGCGGCATGAAGATGTTGTCGATCATGTCTTGAAAGTGCTCGATCTCGCCCGACTTCTTGTAGAGAAAGTAGAGCCGCGGGATCTGGACCATCCACCGCACGTGCGGCGACACGAGCTTGTTGACGTAGAACCAGCGCGCGAGCTTGTCCCACTCCGAGTGCTTGCGGCCGTAGACCGAGACGCGCCACTCAACGAGCTGGTACTTGCTCGCTTGGAGGTCGCTCATGACCTCTTTTGTCACTTCAGCGAGGTACTTGCCAGCGATGAGGTTGTCGGTCTTGAGGAAGATCTCGCGCAAGCGACTCTGCCCAGCGGGGTTGTACTTGAGATTGAACCGATCGAAGCGATGGAACGTGTTCGACGCGTGCATGTCGAGCGTATCGACGCTCAAGTCGTACGCCGTGAGGTTGAGCGACCGAAAGACTTCGCTCAGTGTCATGAACCGACCGTCGCGAAAGATCACAATCTCGCCTGGGCTGCTGCGCAAGCGCGACTTGATGAACCGAAGCAAGTGCTTCTGGTTCATGCACGCCGAGTGGTGGATGTGCGTGTCGACTTTGCGGATGTTGTAGAAGTCGCGATGCGGCACGGCCTTTTGCGCGAGGAGCTCTCGGTCCGAGTTGAGGAGCGTGTGGAGGTTAAAGCGCGCTTCTAAGAGCTGCAAGCGCTTAAATGCGAGCGTCTTCACTGGGCCAAAGTTGATAATGCGCTTGACTTCAAAGTAGTCATCGTAGAACGCTCGCTGAGAACCGATGGCAAAGATCGGCTCGGATGGGTCGTGCTCGTCAAAAACCGTCACGACACCGTCGCGCATCTCGATCCGGTGCGCAGTCGTTGGTGCAAGCGGTCGCTGCAGTGGCTCGTACGGGATCTCGTCGCGGTGGCGCAAGCGCGCGCCGTGGTGCCGAGGGCTCACTGGTGCGTGCGGCGGTGGCACAGCAGGTGCTGCTTCGTTTGCGCTCACCCACTTGGTGCGCAGTGCGAGGCACTTGCGGATCATCTCGCACACTTCTTTCGACTCGCGGTCGATCTCGTCCGGCGCGCTCGTGATCTCAATGCGCTGGTACGACGAGAGCTGGCCGTACGGCTCAGGGAGCTTCTCAAAGAGCTCTTCGAGCTCTGCTTGACCAGGGTCACCACACGCATAGGGGTGTGAGCTACTGGAACGACAACAGGAGAGCAGACAAGAGATAGCGAGACGCACCGTTCATCGACTCTTTGTCGCCGACAGACGAGAGACGGCGAAGACGCTTCTCGCTCTGGACCTTTTCAAGGATCGAGGCCTTGAGGAGCCCTTCGTGGTGCGTCAAGAGCGCTGACGTCTCGTCCTCTTCGTCATTGTCTTCGCTCGCGTTCGTGCCCGCAGTGCCGTTTGCGACCATGACTGCGTTGATCGACGGCGATCGCATCAAGTGCGTGCGCGGACTGTCGCTACTGCCAGGAGCGCCTGCTGCCGCGATCGCGTCGAGTGCGACAGGGTGGAGCTGGTGACGGTGCAACAGCGCGGCGTGTTCGCGGTCGCGTTCGTCGAGAGTGAGCTCGCGCTCGAGTTCGCGCGCGACCGAGTCCATGACAAGTGCGAGTGCGAGTGCGAGTGCGAGTGCGAGTGCGAGTGCGTGGGCGAGTGCGAGTGCGAGTGCGCAGCGAGAGCTAGAGCGAGGAAGCAAGCGCGCAGTACGAGTGCTCTTGTGCTTGAGCCTGGCCTGGTGAATGCGTGAATACCGGATCCTGAATGCGAAGGCTGTTAAGCGTACTTAGAAGAGATCAACGTGCACATAGCGCCACACAATCGCTAGTGTCTCCATGGCCTCTCGCCGTCGGTCTTCTTGGCTCTGCATGAGCACTTCACAGCAAACGCTCGCTCGCTCTGTACACGCACGCTGCGCATGAAGGCATGGCACGTATGTGCTGTAGTCACAAAGACTGATCGTCGTTCGAATGAGCTCTAACAAAAGTCTCGACATCCTACAGACCAATTGACCTACAGCAGACCTCATGAGAAGCGAAGACCATGAAGGAATGGAGACGTACGAACGGATGGATCATTCAAGAACTTGCGTGTTGCAAAGTGTGTGTCTGCGCAGTGGCCGCAGCGCTGCTCGCTATGGCGACTCAGCGCAGCGCTGCGGCCGCGGCAGATCGATAGATAGGGAGTGTAGATACACAACGAACGAGACGCGACGACACGCACGACGACAGCGAGAGGCGGCGCTCGCTCTACATGCTCAGCGCGCTCATCTGGCACGACACTTCGAGGAACATCGCGTCCGGCTCGGTCGGCTCGACCGCAGGCGAGAACGCGCTCAGCGGATACAGAAACGACACCGACTCGTCCGTCCCGAGCGGACTCGTCTTTGGCGCCGTGTTGTTCGCGTGCGGCGCTGCTGCGGCTGCAGCAAAGAGGTTGCCGTTCGCCATGCTCTCGCGGATCGCGCTCATGTCGGCGACCGAGCGACGCGTGACTTCGTTCTTGCCGTCGAGGACCGTGAGCAGCACTTGGTTCTTCTCGTGCCACAGCGCCGTGAGCTTGTCAAACAGCCGCGACGTGATCGACGGCGTCGCCTCGGTCTTTGACGCTGCGGCAGCCGCGCTCGCAGCTGCGACGTTCGACGCCGACAGCGCGTGGCTCGTGGTGCTGACCATGTCGTCGTCTGCGTCGTCCACGTCGCTCTGGCCAAAGTCGTCTGCGTCGTCGCCAAACCAGTTCGTGTCTGCGAGCGCTGGCGCGAACGGATCGTCGACCGGGTACACAAACTCGTCAATCAGATCCGTCTCCAAGCCCGTCAAGCCCAAGCAGTCGTCAATCTGCTGCGCAGGTGAGTCGCACATGCCCGACGAGTCCGTAATGTCAGACGCCGCCGACGGCGACGCAGCAGTGCGCGGTGCGTCGTCCGTCTCGGTCGTCACGTCTTCTGCTGCAGTCGTCGCAGGCGCCGACGTCCACGACGCAATGTCGCGAAAGTCCTTCCACGACGACTTCTCGAGCGACGACATGATCTTTGACGCCATGTTGAACTGCGAGAGCTCCTTCGGCGGGTTCGCCTGGAAGTACGACGAGAACGTGCTGCCGCTCTGGACATCAAAGAAGAACGGCGAGTTCCCAAAGAACGTCGCCGAGAACATCATGCCCATGACCATCACAATGTTCTTCTTCGCAGCGTGGATCTCGTGGTGCGCCGCGTGCTCCTTCTGCTCACTCGCCATCGCAGCTGCGTACGCTGCGAACGGATGGTCAAAGTCGCGGAGCAAGTCGTCGGCTGCAACGTCTGCCATCTCCGTGTCGTCGAGGTTCGGGAAGCAGTAGTCCCAGCTGTCCTTTGAGGCCGTGGGCGTCGCGGCGACTGGCGTCGGCGGGACGTCAAACGCAGACGCAACGTCGACGATCGGTTCGGCTTTGATCACCACGTCGTCTTCGATCTGGACGATCGCAGCAGCCGCTGGCGCTGGCGTCACGACTGGTGCAGCTGCAGCAACGACGGGTGCAGCAGTCGGCACTGCCGCTGCAGCAGCTGCTTGCGTCTGCGCGAGTTGCTGCTTCATGAGCAAGCTCTCGTTCGCCATCGCGTTGAGCTTGTCCTGGAGCGCTTGGAGCTCGCGCTCTTTCTCGAGCAGCTGGTCTTCGAGCTGACCGACGTACGCTTTCTTGCGCTCGCGGTGGAGCTGCGCCGACATGCGATTCCGGATGAGCCGGCGCTTCTTCTTTGCTTCTTTCGAGTCTGGATCGAGGCTCTCGAGCTGCGCCTCCATTGCACGCAGACGCTCTTCGCCAAGTGCGTCAATCTCTGAGCCAAACAGCATCGACGAGCTGCTCAAAGGCGAGCTCGCGCTGCTCTTCTTCGCAGTCTTCACGTCTGCTGCGTCCATCGCAGTCGCAACTGGCGCTGACGTCGTCTTGCTCGTCTTCATCTTCTTCGACTTCTCGAGCGGCACCATCGCAGTAGGTGCTGCGCTCTCGAGCGTCATGTCAACGTCTGCGCGCGGCGACGACACTGCAGACGACGCGCAGTCGTCACTGTCTGAGCTCGACGACATCGTCTTGCGCTTTGTCTCGCGGCGCGCGTTCACGACGTCGCGTCTCGCTGCGCGCTGCGCTTTGCTCGCGTCGATATTTGTGCCAGCGACGGTCGCCGACACGTCGGGGATCTCGACTTTGATCATGCGCTGCTTCTCCATCGCAAGGAGCGACGCCGTGGCGTCTGCGCTCACGCCGAGCGTGCAGGCCGACGGCGGGACTTGGATCTGGTCGACAGGGCGGACTTCGGTCTTCACGGTCGCGCCAGCAGTCGCTGTCTGCGCGGTCTGCGAGCCCGCGTTGTGCGCAGTCTGCAAGATACTTCGGAGAAAGTCGGTCATCTTGTGTCTGTGTCTGTGTGTGTCTGTGACTCTATGCGTGGGCGGGCGTCAAGGCGTAATGAGCGAGAGAAGTGCTTGTGCTTGTGTTGTGGGCGTCTGGAAGTGTCGATCGCGCGCCGCACAAGGAATAGTAGAGATCTGCTTGCATGGCCACAAGCGCACCGGTGTGTGAGCATCCAGATCGATCCAGCAGCGCACTAGCATTCGGCACGCTTGCCATGACAACTAGCGCGCCATACACACTGTCACTGTCACACGCACGCGCGCGCTTCTTACCTGTTGTCGGTGTCTTTCGGGAATGACTCGAGCGAGCCGGAGAGCACGCGCGTGCTTTTGCTTTTGCTTTGGCTCGGATTTGTTCAGGTCCGAAAGCGTGAAGCGAGAGGGAGTGGTGTGATTCGCGGACGAGAGCCAGGACGCACAGCAAGCTGTGGATTCGAATGTTTCTGAGTAAAGCGGAGTGGAGAGTCGAATGCGCGAGTCGCCCTGTCTCTCTCGCGAGTCTTTAGCATACAAACAACAAGTAGTATCACTGACACATTTGCGAGCTGTATGCCGCATACATCATTCAAGTCACCCGAAGTGGAAATCCAGAAAGATATGTGAGTTTTGATTTTTTACATTTTGGAGATGGATCTTGCGATGGCCAAAACAACCTTTCTGAAGAGGCGCGCGCGGACTGCCACTCATTACTCGTGTTTGCTTTGTTCTCGAATGCGCGCTCGGATGTATGTGTGCACGAGAGCCTGCAATGATGATGGTAGTGGTGCAGGTCAAAGAGGTCGTCGACCGCGCTGTGGATTTGACTGTACAAATGCTAGCACAAGAAGTACAAGGGCGCGCGGTTGCAAGTTGCAACGGGCAACGACCAGTTTCATGCTTTTCTTCACGCTCGGCGTCGCCTATCACAAGAGTTTTCTGGACCGTCACTGTACCGAGTGTCGTGCGAGGGAATGATGATAGTCAACCAAGTCTTCTTTTAAACTTCATATTTGTAGCGAAATGCGCGAATCAGACCATCCAGATAGATCGTCTGATCGCTAGCTGCGCTGACTTGTGGGTTGAGAGGAAGTGCTTGTTTGTTTCACCCAATCGATCGGTCAAAACCTCTCTCGCTTTCAAAGCCTCACAGCAGCAGGTTGTTCGTTTGCAGTCGGCAGTGAGGGTGGTTCAGTCGCACGGATGCACATACGACAATACCATGTGTGCTGGTGTGTGCTGGTTCTGGTGCGCTGGCACAGCGTGAGTGGCAAAAGCGCCGCGCCCGGTCTCGCTCTTTCGGCGCGCCACGATTCTTGTGTGCGTGTTTTTCATGATGGAGTTTGCGTTGCGACCGAGCCTCTTTCACAAGCCAAGCAGTATCTACTCGCGATGTAGCAGAAGTCATCGCAATCGTGTCAGCGATGATGTTGATGTCGGTGTCCGTGTCGTTCGGTGTGCATCTTGTGCGCTCGCGCTCTCGCTTGGTTTCTCGCTCGCTGCGCAAGACTCAAGTCACAAGGCTTCGGTGCGCGGCGCTGGAGGCGGTCGCTCGTCGTAGTCAGCGCATGTCAGCCACTCCGAGTCACTGCTGCTCCGACCTTGCGGTCCTCGGCACAACCGCGCCGCGGATGTTCAATCGATAGTCAACACGCTCACTTTCACTCTCTCACCACTCTCGGCCTCTCGATGTCAACGCACACAGCCTCGAACCTTCGCTTCTCAATGCACTCGTCGCCATACACATGTGTTCACTTGCACAGCTACAAGTCGCAAGTTGCTGCGGCTCGTTGTGTTGCTTGTCAAGGTTCTCAAGCTAGGCCAAGTCGTCTCAAGTCTCTAGACGCCAGTCTCAAGTCGCAAGACTCGGACGCGAAGGTGGATCGATCGATTGACGACTCGGATGCTCTTGACGCACTCGTGTGTCTGTGCTTCGTCCTCTTGCTCGCATTCCATCTCTTGCTCTGTGTGTGACTCTCTCTCTCTCTCTCGCTCGTCTTGCTGCTTTGGTTTGGTCTGGTGTGGTGGTTCACTTCGAGACGTGCTCAGTCGAGTCGACGATGTCTGTTGCTGCTGATGCTACTTCGTTGTCTAGCGCGATGCCGTCGCATCGGTCGCTGCAAACGTCGCTGTCGAGGCACCAGTGCCAGCATCACTACCGAGTGCGTCGATGGCGTCGTAGAACTTGCTGAGCGACGCTCGCTTCTCGGTCGCGAAGAGCTGGGCGGCGGACGCGAGCGCCTCGACGCGCGCTTGCTCGGCGTGTCTGAGAACAGACCGAGCCACAAGCCATTGCAGAGCAAGCATGTCAGTAGCGTTCTCAGACCAGCGCAGCGCAGAGGCTGTACGTAGTAGCTTCCCAGGCTCCACTTGAGGGCACACTCAAGCACACTCAAGAGAGCACACTCAAGAGAGAGAGAACAGCTGCGCGTTCGTCTGCATGACGATGAGATCTGCAACGCAACCACTGCTGTCAACGTACGCTAGCTCTTTGCTCGCCATCTGTGTGCGCGCGTGTGCCCAAGTGTGTCCGAGTGAACAAAGCAGACAAACAAGCAAGCAGTGAACGGACGAGTCGCGGTCAGCGCCAACGCACGAGTACGAACGAGCCAAGACGCAACGAGTCAAAGCAGCAGATCCACGCAAACGCCAACGCAAGAGCATGGACGCTGTATGCGTGGCAGTCAGCCAACACAAGTCGAGCGATCGCTCTCGGTCGCTTGAGCACGCCTTCATCGGACACTTGCTCTGTTCTCAGACACACAGTCACACACACACAACGCACTCTTACTCTCTCTCTCACACATGCACATGCACTGAGCTCGTGCTCGCTCACCTGCGCGAGCGCCTTCAGCCGCTTCTCCGCTTTTGCGTTGATGCTCTCGTTTGCCTGGCAAGCACAGCGACCAATGCACCATCCGTCCGTCAGTGCGCTCATACGCTCTCACACGCCCAACATGGTCAAGCACACACGGCGTTGCTGTCGCACTCGGCGCTGATCGTCTCGGCGTTTGTGGTCAACAGACGCACGTATGCACACGCACGACGGATGTGCACCGACCTCTTGGAGCGCCTGGAGCTGCCGCTCGGCGTCCGCCATCTCGCGCACGACTCGCCGCGTCAGCGCCGCGTACTGCTGCTCTAGCTGGCGCATGGCTTCTTCTCGTCGTGCTGTGTGTAGCAGCACAGACCAGAGATGTTCACGTGTGCGAGCGCATACGAGCTGTCAGTATCACCAGCGTATGAACGGAGGCTCCCTCTGTGTCTGTGCAAGCACAAGCGCGTTCTCTCACACTACCTCGCGTCTACAGACCCACACTTGCGCCACACGGAGAGCAGCTCCAGCACGTACAGAGCAGACACACAGAACAAACACGCTCGCACTTGCAGACAAGCACCACTACAAGCGCAACACAGCACACCACTGCTCACCATACGCTAGGGATGTACGCACACGTTCGCACCTTCAAGCATGGCTTTGACGCTCTTCCGTACTGCGTGGACGCGGCCAGACACGCCAGTCGAGCTTGCAGCTGAGAGCACGGCACCTCGTTGTTCGCGCAGCACGAGTGGCGTCCGCAGACTTGTGCGGAGCTCGTGGCTTCTCTTTGTTGGTGCTGCTCGCGCTCGAACCGCCGCGACATGTGTGTTCACGCTAGTGCGCTCGACAGTGTCTGCTGTTGCTGCTGCAGACACGATGCGTGCTTGCGTCGCTGTCTCTGGTGTGAACAGTGCAGCGCTCGCGTGTGTTGGCAGCAGCGTCATATGCGCTGTGGACAAATATGCGATTGCTGTCGAAGGCGTCGATGTTGGTGCTGCTGATGGTGATTGTGATGCTGGCCAGTCGTTGCTTCTGCTGCTGGACGGCGCTGCAGCAAGCGAGACCTTGTGCGTGTCATGCCGTTGCGGGCGCGAGTGTGTCTTCTTAGAGCGTTTGGCCGTAGTCGCCGTGCGCGCCATGACGAGCGATGCGTATGTTCGAGTCTACCGATCTGACTGCGAGCACTCGCATGCACAAGCACAAGCTCAGAACGTCAGACTCCATGCGATGTACAAAAACGCTGTGTCACACGACACAACAAGCACATGCACACACGCGCAAGTAGCTCATCAAAGCGCTTTATGCCATGCACAGACGCAGACGCACAGACGCAGACGCACAGACGTACAGACGCACGCGAGCTCGATGCGCGTGCTTGCTTGCTTGAGAGCAGATGACGATCGCGTGCGGAATGGGAATGGCAACTCGGGCGAAAGGAAACCCGCCAACTTGAAGTTTCTGCTTTGTGGGCCACTTCAAGTGGTGTGGCAGACACAAGTTGACGTGGGACACAAAAATCCAAGTGGCGCACCCACGCACACACCTTCACAAAGGAGACGAGAGAGAGGCGACGACGACGAGTGCCACGAAGAGCGCCAAAGGCGTCGCTGTGACCGACCGAGAGGCTCGACATTGCACGCGCACACACGTGAGTGCTCGCGCCATTGACAAAGAGCGAGGAAGCGACTGTGCGCGCAGCCCAGCGCAGAGCGGAGCAGAGAAGGAGGAGAGACAGCGGCAGCAGGTCGACTGCAGAGACACACGGTCGCTCGTCACTGTGTGTGGCTCGTCAGCACTCCATCGCCGTGTTCAAGACTGTTAAAAGCGACCACAGCGCTCTCTCGAGTCGATCAATACGTCGCTGTGCATAGCTGAGCACACCCGCCGCAAGCGCGAATGAAGATGGAGACGCACAGTGCTGCGTCGAGCGACGACACCGTACGCTGCAATTCTGCATGAGAGACTGCAGGTGCAGCCGCAACGAGTGTCGCTTCCACAAACGCTGTGCTAACACTACGCTATTGCTACTACTGCTCTCGTACACAGCCGAGTCCGTCGTCGTCGTCGAATCCGTTCCGCAATGCGCTGCACAAGTTTGCGCAGAAGAAGAAGGAGAAAGCAAACCTCGGCAGCTCTGCGACGTCTGGGTTCTTCTCGCGCGGTTCGAAAGGGAAGCACAAGCAGGAGCTCCCGCTGCCAGGGTCCGTGAAGCAAGTGAGCGCTGGGCAGTTGCCGCCAGTGTGGGTCACGCCTGCACCCGCACCGCCACGGTACGTGCAGCTCGCTTGAGCTTCGTGCTCGTGCGTTAGACACCGAGCCACATGACACAGAGTCTGACGAACTCGCGCTTGCGTGTGCGCAAACTGCGGCTCGAGCAGCAAGATGTCGTCACCGACGAACGCGCTCTCCAAGTCGCCGATCGCAGCTGCGCGCGCGACGAGCAGCGGGAATGACGACGACGAAGTGTCCAAGTCGCTCGACAGTGTCCACGGCAAGCGCACGGCGTCGCAGCAGAAGCAGCAGTCGAATGGCTCAACACCGACGAGTGCATCTCGCCCTGCGTCTCGGAATGCGGCTGGGAACCACCGCAGCGAGCAGTTCCACGCGATGCTCCAGAGCGACGCAGTTGACTTGGACAAGCTCCGGAAGCTGAGCTGGGGTGGCATTCCTGTGCACCACCGACCGACTGCGTGGCGATTACTCCTCGTACGTCTGTGTCTGCGAGAGCGACGGAGGACTAGAAGCCTCGCTGACAGTGTCGTATGTCCGAATGATGTGTGTGTATGCGCTAGGGCTACATGCCGACAAAGCAAGACCGCCGCGAGCCGATGCTCCAGCGCAAGCGCCAGGAGTACGTCGACTTGCTGCAGCAGTACTACTACATCCCCGACACGGACCGAGGCGCAAAGGAGCAGACGACGCTCCGCCAAATCCTCGTCGACATCCCGCGCACGAACGCTGACGTGAAGCTCTTTAAAGAAGAGCGCATCCACCAGGTACAGACCGTCGTCACGCATGACCCAGTGCCTGGACTCGAGGACACTGACATGGTCTCGTATGTGTGTGACTTCGTAGCTCATGGAGCGCGTGCTGTACACGTGGGCGATTCGGCATCCCGCGAGCGGCTACGTGCAAGGCATCAACGACTTGCTCACGCCCTTCTTGGTCGTCTTCCTCTCTGCCTACGTCGGTGCGTCCAGCCATCGTGTCGTTCCGAGCTCGACGCGACGCTCCACTGGACTAACGCCCGTGTCTCGTTGTTCATCCTAATGGCGCCGACTATGAGCGCAGATGAACCGCAACTGTGTGACCTCGACGTTGTCTCGGACGACGCGCTCGCGATCGTCGAAGCCGACAGCTACTGGTGCTTGACGAAGCTCCTCGATGGCATCCAGGACCACTACACGTTTGCGCAGCCTGGGCTCCAGCGCATGGTCCAGCGCATGGAGGAGCTCGTGCACCGGTGCGACGCCGACTTATTTAAGCACATTGTCGAGCACGAGGGCGTGCAGTTCGTCCAGTTCGCGTTCCGGTGGATGAACTGCTTGCTCATGCGCGAAGTCCCGCTCCTCGCGATCGTGCGGCTCTGGGACACGTACTTGTGCGAAGACAGCGGCTTTGAGAGCTTCCACGTCTACGTCTGCGCCGCGATCTTGATGACGTTTGGCGAGCAGCTCAAGACGCTCGAGTTCCAGGACCTCGTGCTCTTTCTCCAGCACCTCCCGACGAAAGACTGGCTCGAGGACGAGATCGACCCGCTCCTCTCGCGCGCGTTCATCCTCCAGACGTATTTTGCCGACTCACCGAGCCACTTGAGCTAGACGGCGCCGCGGCGTGGAGACAGACACACAGACCGACCGACGCAGCTCAGCGACGCTGCGTAGTAGTATGACGAGATTGAGGTGTGAGTCGCTAGGACGCTCCGTCGTGCTCCTGCGACCGCGACTGCGGTTGACAGTGTCTGTAGACAGCACCAGCGCCTGCACTCACAAACTGTTGCTCATGAATGGCTTGCGCCCACTGCTCCACGCTTGCGAGCTCGCGCATCTGGAACATTCGTGTACATGCTCATGTGGACGAGTGAGCTGAAACGAGAGCGAGCCAAGAGCGCTCATGTGCCAATCGCTCGCACTCGCTCTCTTCTCGACCTTGCGCATCGTGTCCTCTTCATTGCCCACGCAGCACCAGTATCTGCACCAATACCTGCATCTACACCTGCGTCTTCACCTGCATCAATCCCATTAGGTCAGAACGAGACGATGTCATGCTCGTTCAAACTGCTTCTCGCAGTCGAGTGTCACGATCGCTCTCACAGACAACAGCACCTGCACCTGCACCTGCGCCCGAGATTATTCACCTGCGAGACTCACTTGAGCTCTCTCTTAGCCAGACTCACCTGGTGCTCTTGCTCACCTGTTCACGCACCCGCATGCTCGCAAAGTTCTCACCTGGTCGCTTCCACACGAGCGAAAGAGAGCGACTGCATGTCTTGCCTTGCCTTGACATGCGCCTGGTGCACGCAGTCGACCTCTGGAGACCAGAGGAACATTCTCGTTGTTGTTGTTGTTGTTGTTGTTGCCATAGCTGCTCCAGTTGCTGCTGCACGAACTCGCCGTTGTCGTTGGCCATGCTGTTGTGGAGCTTGCGCTTGCCATCTGCCAAGCCGGCAGCTGTCACCAACTCACGACCATGACCACGCGAGCTGTGCTGCTTGTGTACTTGTGTTCTTCTGCTGCTGCGTGTGGTGGCGGATGCTCGACGATGCGTGGTGCGCATGCGTTGCTGCACCACGTCCTCTCGAGAGCGAGCGAGAGGGGATCGATCGCACACGTGGTCGTCTCTCTCTCTCTTGCTTGCATGTTTGTCTGCATGCTTGCACTCACGTGCACGATCGTTGCATGGTCACGAATGCGCCAGCTCACTACAGCTACATGTGCTTGGGCCACCACCGCCACTGCCGCCACGACAAGGACCCTGTCATACACGCACGTGCAGTGCGAGTGGCCACGTATGCGGTCGCGCGGCTCGCAGGTGGTGCGCTCGCTCGGCCACGTATGCGCTTGTCGAGGGTGTTGGAAAAAGCCCGCGGCCAAGAGCGAGACATCTTGCATCTTGTTGCTCGCAGTGCTCGGGTCTTGCACCGATTCGCGCGCAGAGCTGAGCTGAGCTGAGTTCGTCCGCATTTCTGGTTCCATCTGGTTTGCGCATTCGGGTGTATTTGCTTTGCCTCGAGATAGCAGTTATGTCGTTTTGGTCAAGAAGAGAGATCGTATCAAGCAAACGATTCAAGAGGGTGTAGATACAGACGCAGTGTGCTGTATTGCAAGGTCGTACCTTGGCGAAACAAGACAGTACAGAGACCGTGACGCAGCAGGCATCACGCGCACTTTACGAGATCGTCTGCGTACTTTGCAATCACGCCTTGAACTGCAGTTGCATACAACGTGCTCTCGATCGACGCTTTCCGATCATTTTACTCTCTGAAACGACCTCACTACGAGCATACACTACTTTACATGGCCGCTCAAGTACGAACCACTCGCAAAGTCCGCGCGCACCAACACGCTGCACCGAGCCTCAGCTTCTTGGAATATTCTTGCTGTTTGGAGACGTCGGAAGGAGGACGTGGCAGCAGTCTCGTGTCTTCTCGAAGCCCACCCGAAGTGTTTGTGACACCGAGCGAGCACACCCTGCAAGAACAGCACACCACAAGCAAGAGCACAAGCAAGAGCACAAGCAAGAGCAAGCTCAAGAGCAGCGCGCATTCATTGCAAGAGAGAGAGAGAGAGAGAGACCTGGCGCACTACACTGCAACGTGACCGACCGACCCGACAACGACGATCGTCGGAGCGCTCACTCTTGAATACACGAAGAAGACCCCATGCCATCGACGATCCCAACGCGCATCAACATCAACCCGAATGAACCGCAACCATCCCACCAACCAGAACAACGCCTGCAGCAGCAGCTCTCGCTCGATCCAAACACCCGTCGCTCACATGTATTGGTGACTGAACTTGCTGTCGATCTACGAGCCCTTTAATGCTACGACTGGGCAAGTTTATATCGCATTTATTTCACTCCCCAAGAGCTCAATATGGTGTTGGACATGCATGCAGCACGTTGCGTTCATGTGACCTATGTCTGTCAATCGCCAATAGTCTTCGGTTTGCTCTGTCCCGTCTTGAGCACCGGGTCCTTGTTTGTCACTACAATCGCGTTTGTGTTCGGGACGATCAGAAGTTCAGCGCAGTTCCTCTACGCTCCATCAAATCGTAGTTGTATACGCCAGTGTGGCGAAGCAAATCACGTAAGCACATCCAACACAGAGTTCATTCTCACAGAGGCGCGGTCTTTGACAAACCCGACGACTTTGGTGCGATGACACGCATGCATTACCCTGATTCGGTTTGCAGCATATTTGACTGTCGCTGATAAAGGAAATACCAATAGAGTCAAGACAAGCAGACACTCAGAATGCTCATAGCAGGCTCAGGTCGTGGATCCGCGGAGACTCTACAAGCCGACACTCGTTGGCTGTGCTCATTGCAGTCACAGATTGTGAAAATCAAATCTCGACCTCTTGGTGCTGCAACAGTGATTTAAGCGGCAACGAAACAGTGACTGCGAACTGGGTGGTCCAGCTAAAACGTAAAGCGATTGTTCACAGAAATGATGGTGCAACTTAATGCACAATCGGTGGAGTGAATGAGCGCAGTCCTGGGTTTCTCATCGTTGACGTTAACGCTCACACCCATGAAGATTGACACCGCCTACGCATGCATGCACGCACTCGTGAAAGTTAGCGCTGATAAAATACGATAACATGTAGCGACAGCGGTTTGCACGCGAGTGAAACAAGTAGTTTGATCTGTATAGTATATCTGGGCGTGCCAAAACCGACAACGCGCTCGCTCGTACGAATCGGCCTTTTGGCTGCTGCCTATCCTTTCAATCTTGCGCGCTTGAACAGAAAGCATAATTCTTCGAATCCCTTCTAGCACCTACGCTTACAAGCAACGGCGATAGGTCGCGTGCGTGCGACGTGGTGGAAAGGGTATTCGACAACATATTAGTACTAATAGAATTGGGCAGCATCTACACAAGAAAACGCCTGTGTGCGAGTGTGATAGCGCTTGCGCAGTTCGGCGACAGCACACCTCTCTGGAGCCGAGTCCAGCTCCGGCGTCATCTCAGCTCGACTATCCCAAGTCGCGAGTGACTCGGTCGCAGTACCACCACAACAAGTTCCCGACTTCAGACATTGTGTACAACACGCCGCGACAGCGTGCGTGGCCAGCCGAGCACCTTCGACCCGGACTCGTGCTGTTTGACATCCCTTCGACCGCGTACAAGCACACCTGACAAGATCAAGTGTGCTACCCGGCTCTCTATGACGAAGCCCGGCGAGCACAAGTGTGTACGAGCTCACCAAGTGTCGCTCTAACCGGAACCCAAGTGGAAGTCCCCAGTTCAGCGTCAGTTCTTGGGTTCAGCGTTGGCCAAAGTCTGGACTCTCAACACCAGATACCTGATTCAGTTCCGGATCCAGATCCGAACTTAGCACCCAGAGTTGCACTTAACGCCCAAACTCCATAAATGGATCTCAGATTCGGACCCGTAGCCGGGCTCAGCGTCTATATTCCAGATTTTCCTGGACTCAGACTCGGACCCAGACAAAGAGAGAGCGCCGGGATCTCAGATCCCGGATATGAACCTAAATCATATGCCAGTCTGGAGCTAGTGTGTTTGTGAGTTCAGCCAGATGTCAGGTGTATGTCTTGGTGCATTCGCAATTAAGCCACGTTTGTTGACCTGGAGACAACGCGTCACACCTTGTGTAACGGGGTTGCTGTGCTAAGTACGAAGTAGCACAGCAGACACCCAATTAGTGGCTCAACCTGATTTCTGGACGACCCTGGTCGTCCCATCAGACAGCTCACTATTTAGGTTAGGTCCCTCACTTTCATCACTATGCATGGTCCTAATACAAAAACCTCAGAGTTGAAAATACCGAGTTCAGCGCAGTCCCTCTGCGCTTCACCACATCGCTTCCTCGTAAGACCACGTGTAAGCTACGTCACGGAGAACACTCCCGTGACACCTGGTAGCACTTAGTAGTCCGTCTAACGACCAAGATGAGCACGCTCCCGATCGAAGGTGACAACGGAACGTCGCTCAACTACAGCGACTTCGCGCACCTGACGCCATACGAGTGGGACGCGCTGCGCCGCCTCGCCGACGTGTCCGGCCTGACGGCTGTCGCGGCAATGCTATCCGCGATGTCGCAGGAGCACCAACGTGCAGCTGCACAAGAGTTCATGGTCCGCGAACTCGCCGACGCGCGTCGGCGAGGCTCAACTCCCGCGGCATCATCAAGGAGCGACGTCGTCAAGCTCGACGTAACCAGCTACAACGGCGAAGGTCCCAACCGACTCGCTTTGAACCGCTGGCTGTGCGAGGTCGACATTGCCATACACGCGCGGCAGCTCACGTCCGAAGTATCGCGCACCCACTTCCTCCTGTCCAAGCTCGGTGGCCGTGCAAAGGAGTGGGCTTTGGGCCGGCTTGTCGCCGACCCTGACTGCTTCCCGACACTTGACGCGCTCAAAAGCGACCTGCGACTCGCATTCGAGCCGCCTCAAGACGAGATGCACCATCGCGCTGCGTTCCTCGCGCTCAAGCAAGGTCGCGCGTCCATGCGCGACTACGTGCAACGCGCTCGCCACCTCGTGTCATGCGTGACATCGGCCCCAATCGACATGGCGACCCAAGTCCATGTCTTCATTTCCGGTCTGAACGCTGGACACCAGCGTCTGTACTTGACCCGGAAGCCTCCGGCGTCGCTCGAAGAGGCTTTTGCGATCGCGATTCGCGAAGACTTCAGCGTATCCGCCTCGCGGGGCCACCACGCGGTCGTCCCGCGAGCTGACAACGGCGCCGAGCCGATGGAGATCGACGCGATCGAGCACGACGCAACCCCGCAGCGCGCCAGCAGTGGTAACGGCAACGGCAACGGCAACCGACGCAGTGGAACAAGCAACAAGCAGCTCATTTGCTTTCGCTGCCGTAAGGTCGGTCATCGCGCGGCGGTGTGCCGCGCGCCAGCTCCAGTACTTGCTACTGTTGAGGTCGAAGACGAGTCCGAGCAGCCCGCGCATGCAAAAAACGCGGGCTCCCAGTAGGTGCAGGGCGACCTACTGGGCTCATCCAGCGGAACGTGCCTCCGGTGGCGTCACCTTCTGCTAGCCCCTCCAACGCCGCGCTTCATGCGCAGCTCTTTGCCACCACCTCAAGCAGCGACAAGCGACTGATCGTACTCAGCTTGCATGTCGCCGGCGCAAAGCGATCACTTCGCGCCCTCGTCGACTCCGGTGCGACGAACAACTTCGTCCGAGCCGAGTCTTTGAAGCTCCTGGCCTCGCGGGTGCGCGCCCGCGAGCAACCAGGTGCGATGATCGTCAAGTTCGCAGACGGCGAGCCACGGTCGCTCCCGCGGCGATCGGTCGAGTTCCAGTATGAGTTCGACGGATTCAAGAGCACCGACACGTTCCTCGTCGTCGACCTCGGCGGCTCGTTCGACTGCATCTTTGGAATGCCGTGGCTGGCGCGCCACCGGCCTGACATTGACTGGCTGAGTCGCACTGTAAAGCCGCGCGACATCGACGTCGACGGTGTTCTCGCTCACTTGAGCGATTGCGCGAGCGCCTGGCCGCACGTGGCTGTCGTGGACCCGGACTCCACGACCCTCAACCCGCACGAAGTGAGCGATGGCCCTTCGTGCGCGGTTTGCTGCAACGTACCGTGCGCCACGCCAACGAGACAAGCGAACGCTGATGACCAGTGGGTCACAGTGTGCCGCAGGAAGCAGACCGATCCTGCGGCGAGAAGCGGAGAGGTCCCCGGCCGTTCCAAAGCCGACACAGCACGAGCAGTGGCTCGCGCTCCAGATTCTCAGGCGCGCGAGAGACATCCACACGCGCCGGCTTGGCCCGTCGCGCCGGCGCCGACGTTCGACACGATCCACGTCGTCAACATGACTGGCCACGGCCCGCCGCGCCACGGCATGAAGGTCGCATCCCCACCACGCGCAGCAGCCGAACTCACTCGGCTGCCTGTGATGTCTTGGAAGAACATGCTCAGCGAGATCAAACTCGGCCACATCGAGCAACTGTGCGCCGTCGTGATCGACCCAGCGGATCCTGCGGTTGTTGTCAGCGAGCGGCCTACCGGAGCAGAGCCGAAGTCCGCTCGCGAAGAACGCTACGCTGCGCAGTCATGGAGCGAGCTCGAAGCCTCTGGAAATCCCGTCCTGGATCTCGCCCGCGAGTTCTCCGACATCTTTCCTGACACCATTCCGCCGGTGCTTCCGGCGGACAGGGGCGTGCGACACGAGATCGATCTCGTGCCCGGAGCGAAGTACTGCGTGACGCGGCAGTGGCCGCTGCCTCGCGATCAAGTCGAAGCGATCGACGCGTTCTTCGAAGGCCGGCGAGCCGCCGGCCATGTCCGCGAGTCGACATCACCGCACTCGAGTCCAACGTTCTGCGTGAAAAAGGCGACTGGAGGATGGCGCATCGTCCACGCGTTCAACAAGCTCAACGACGCGACGATCCCAGCACAGACGCCGATCCCGCGCAAGGACATGGTCCTCGACACCATGTCTGGCAGCACGATCTTTAGTACCATCGATCTCACCGACGGCTTCTACCAGATCCTCATGCGCGAGTCCGATGTTCCGCTGACGGCAGTCAGTACTCCCAGCGGCATGCTCTGGGAGTGGCTGGTGATGCCGCAGGGGCTGAAGAACGCCCCTGCCACGTTCAACCGCATGGTGTCGCACGTGCTTCGCCCGCTGCGCGACTTTGCCCCAAGCTACTTTGACGACATCTTCGTGCACAGTCGCGCCACCGAGGGCGCGACAGACCTGGACGTCCATCTCGGGCACTTGCGCAAGGTGTTCGAAGCCATGCGCGAGAACAAGCTGTACGCCAACTTGAAGAAGTGCATCTTCTGCGCTCCCGAGATCCCAGTGCTCGGCAGCTACGTGAGCGCGGACGGCGTCCGCGCTGATCCAGAGAAGGTGGCTTCGATCGTCGCGTGGCCGGTACCTCGCGACCAAAAGGAGCTCCGGCAGTGGCTTGGGCTGGCGAACTACCTTCATCATTACGCGAAAGACTTCGCGTCCGTCATCTTCCCACTCTCGCAGTTGTTGAAGAAAGACGCCACGTGGGAGTGGCGTCGCGAGCACCAGACAGCGTTTGATGACGTCAAGACGCGGCTCTCCACCGCGCCGGTTCTTGCACTGGCGGATCACGCCAAGGCGTTCCATGTCGTTTGCGATGCGAGTGACTTTGCAATCGGCTGCGCGCTCATGCAGCACGACGACGAGGGACGAGAGCGCGTCATCAGCTTCCAGTCGCGGCAGCTGAAGCCCGCGGAGCGCAACTACCCCGTGCACGACAAGGAGCTGCTCGCGATGCGCTACGCGTTGGTGAAGTTCCGCGTGTATCTGCTGGGTGAGCAGACGTTCGCGATCTACACCGACCACGCGTCTCTCCGAACCGCGACAAAGTCGCCGCATTTGAGCCAGCGCATGGCGCGCTGGCTGTCGTTCTTCGCCGAGTACAACTTCGTCGTCTTCTACAAGCCGGGCGCGACGAACATCATCGCTGACGCACTGTCGCGGCGTCCCGATTACGACCCGCGACCCGACTCGCCGCAACACGCTGTCGATGATGACGACGAAGAGTGCAGCGCGTGTGTCGCGCTTGGTATAAGCGCGACAACGTCGACAGCTGTGAGCCCGCTTCGAGATGAGATCGCCGCGGCGTACTCCCGCGACCCGTCGTGCGCCGCAATGCTCAAGTACTGTCGTGACCCGTCTCCGTCGGCGCTGCTGCAGCTGACGCCTTCAGCGCGGAGTCAAGCACCGCGCTACTCGGTATCCGGCGACTTGCTCAAGTACCAGATCGATCGCTTCGACAGCCCTCGCGTCGTCGTGCCGCTCGACGACGACCTGCGCGCTCGTATCTTGCACGAGTACCATGACGCTGCGCCTGGCGGTCACCTTGGCCGCGAGAAGACGTATCTCGCTCTTGCACGCGACTTCTACTGGCCCCACATGTACAAGTGGGTGCGCAAGTGGGTTCGGTCGTGCGAGACTTGTCAGCGCGTGAAGCCCGCGCAGTCGTCGCAAGCCCCGTTGCAGCCCCTCCCAATCGCCGCGGACGCCTGGCGATCCGTGAGCATGGACTTCATCTTCGGGCTGCCTCGTGATCAAGCTGGTCGCACGGGCATTTTTGTGGTTGTCGATCGCTTCAGCAAGATGACACACCTTGCGCCAGTCGCGGTCGGCATCACCGCGCAGGAGACAGCTGAGCTCTTCCTCTCCATGGTGTATCGGCACCATGGCATGCCAACGTCGATCGTCTCTGACCGCGACCCGCGCTTCTCGGCATCGTTCTGGGATCGCCTCTTCCAGCTCCTCGGGACGCGGCTGCTCATGTCGACCGCGTCGCACCCAGAGACCGACGGGCAGACCGAGCGCGTCAACCGTGTCGTCGAGGACGTGCTGCGCAGTTATGCGTCGTCGCACACGTCGTGGAGCGCGCTGTTGCCGATAGTCGAGTTTGCGATCAACAACGCGGTGCACGAGTCCACTGGCCACACGCCGTTCTTCATCAACAACGCGCGTCATCCGCGCGTTCCCGCGGTTCTTGGCTTTGACGACGGCGGCTCTCTTGAAGGGGGAGGGACACCGAGTACATCGGTATCGCAAGGCGGCGCTCCTTCAGCAAAAGAGAAGAGCTCGTGCGGTGACCGGTCCGCGCGCTGCACAGTCGCGATGTCACCAAACGAAGCGACGGCTTGGGTGAACGCGGCACTCATCGCGCCGTCGCGACGCGCGATCGCCATCACCACGCGCACTGGCGCGGACAAACCATCCGCGCATTCAGCTACGATCGACGAGGACCGTGTGCTCGAGTTCGTTCAAAAGCGCGAGTCTGTCGCTCGCTTTGTGCGCGATGCAGTCGCCGCAGCAGTCGATCGACAGAAAACCGCAGCCGACCAGCGTGGGCGCAAAAACTTCGAGAAGTTCGCGGTCGGTGACCGTGTTTTGCTATCGGCGTCCGGCATTGCACCTGGTTCTGTCACGAACCTTGGCGCGACCAAACTCGCGCCGCGCTTCATCGGTCCGTTCACGATCGTACGATGCAAAGGCGAGGCGTACACACTCGACATGCCAAGTGCATTACGTCTGCACCCGACATTCTATGTCGGGCGCTTAAAGCGCTATGTACCGGCTATGACGCCTGCGGACGAGCTGCCTCGCCAGGCTCGAAGCGCGACCCGACGTGACGAGGACGCGGCTTCGTCAAAGCGCTTGGCGGCGTCTGACCCGCGCGGAATGCCCGATTGTCCGCGCGAAGAGCCTCGTTCGCTTGAACGACCTTCGCCAACTGCGCCTTCAGCGCAGCAACTTCGGAGTCGAGCCGATCTGTCTCTGCAATCGCGTCGTCAGCGCGGCTCAGAGCAACGTCGGCGTCGTGCGACACCATCTCCAGCCGATCAGGCACAGGCGCGACTGTCGCCTCGTCGCGCCACGTTCCGCCGCGATGGTCCGCCGCCGCTTGTTGACAGCGCGGGTCACCCGCGCTGGATCGTCGATCGTCTGCTTGAACACCGCGACCGTGGTCGCGGTGCCAGTCGCCGCGAGTATCGCGTTCGCTGGCTGGGCTTCGACTCGGCCAGTGACTCGTGGGAGCCTCGCGCCACGCTGCTTGAGGATGTCCCCGACTTGGTGACGGCGTACGAGGCCACTGCTCGCGCCAAGGCGACGGCGCGCGCGCGCGACCACGCGACCGAGAGCGTGAACGCGATCGTCTCGGCTCTTGCCACGCCACATGCCTCTCCTGCGAGCGCGCGACGCGCGCGCTGCCCGGATACGCGCGCGGGGGGGAGCGCGCAGGCTGCGCCCTCGAGACAAAGAACGCGCGCTTGTCGCGCGACGAGACGGAGACGATGAGCGAGAACGGCCGCGCGAACGAGAGCGAGAGCGCGCGCGCTCCGCGCGCGCGTGCGAGCGACGTGGTGGCGAGACGCCGCGGCGGTCACCGCGCGCAGCGCGGTTCGCCGCAAGCGCGCGTCGATACTGGGCGAGGAGAGCCTTCTCGTCTTCGTCGAGCGGATACTCCGCGAGCATCGCTTCCCACTGCTCGAGCGTCGGCTTCTCGCGGTGCGCGCAGATACGACAGTACGCGACGACGTGCACGAAGCAGCACGGCCGGTCTGCGTCCCACGACGCAGAGCACACACGCTCGGCGAGCTCGCCGAGATGGTATCGTCCGTGCTGGGACTCGCGGCGCTCGAGGGCGAGCGCCATGCCTGGCTCCAGGTTCCAACGCGCGACAAAGCGCGTCCACGACTCGTCGAGCGCCCCCTTCGTCACTTGGCCGGTCGTCGTGATGGTCTTGCCGCGCGACTGGCGCCATCGGCGCCACATGTCGGCGAGCTCCTCGTCGCCAGGGGAGTCGCGCACAGTGCTACAGTCGTACAGCGACAGTCGGCGAAGCGCGTCGGCGTATGTCGCCGTCGCTGCGATCACGCTCGAGCTCGGCAGAGGCTGGCGGCAGGCGTCGCACATAGCTCGGCTCTCGTCGCCGTGCTGCATGGTCTCCGAGGTCGTCGCTGCTGTTGCTCTCTGCGTCGCGCCACGTGTGCGCGTCGTGTTGCTTCTTCTTGTGTGCTTTTGCTTTCTTTCGCTTGTGTGTCTGCAAGCTTGTGTGGGGGATGGTGTAACGGGGTTGCTGTGCTAAGTACGAAGTAGCACAGCAGACACCCAATTAGTGGCTCAACCTGATTTCTGGACGACCCTGGTCGTCCCATCAGACAGCTCACTATTTAGGTTAGGTCCCTCACTTTCATCACTATGCATGGTCCTAATACAAAAACCTCAGAGTTGAAAATACCGAGTTCAGCGCAGTCCCTCTGCGCTTCACCACATCGCTTCCTCGTAAGACCACGTGTAAGCTACGTCACGGAGAACACTCCCGTGACACCTTGAGCCAAATTAGTAGTCGTTTCCCCCTTCCGCTCAAGTCGCCTCCCTCTTCCAACCAACCTAAGCCAGACTCGGTGTCTGTGTGCATTCACATTCATCTCGCTTTTGCCTATCTGGATCTGCGTGCGTGTACTCGTTAGTGTGAACGTGTGATGAAGTGGTGAGGTGCCTTTGAGTGAATGACTGAGGGCCTGGCCATGCCAGAGAGCCAGTCCTTTATACATTCCCCGGCCGTGCTACTCACGCCTGGCGGTTTCATAGTAGTATAGAGTGTGAATACAGTGTGAATGGATCTAGGGACGTCAAGCCGGACCCAACGATTGCTCCTCATCGCATGAGTTGTCCCGTTATTTGGAGCGTGTTCATGTGACTCTCATATACTTGTATATTGTATAGTCATCGGTCCTAGGCTTGCCGTCCCAGATATAACCCGGCGTGTGGAGTGTTCATTGGTCTTGGTCTCGGTACCCGACTTGAGTCTCGTGTTGTCAGTGTTGGTAGCGCACTCTCACAGTGCTCCTCCTATCTGCGAATCTAACGAACTCGGCAAAGAGATACACATTGTGAGTGACTTACCAGAGCAGCCACGCTTGTAATGAGTGCCTGCATTGAGGATGAGTGTGTCTGCGTCCCGGATCGATCCTACTCCTTGGTCAGCCTGGTTTGAAGGTGTTGTGTGGAAGATTCCAACATCGCTTTATCACACGAGACAATGCCTTCCCAGATACTATTGTTACACACACAGAAAACCAATAGCAGTAAAACGGCTTTGGCATGAGTCAGAGGAAGTAAATGCATCGTATTTAGAAGCGCAATTGTACGTAAATTCTGCAACATAGCGTCCTTTGCGCCATACTTTACGTGCAGTTACTGTGAACACACTTGCTCGCACCTCCACGTGTCCGTTTTAGTGCTACTCAACGATTTTGGCGACCATTAGGCCAAGTATGTTTCGGGATTACTCGTCCTCAATGGACATCGTGAGGATTAGGAGTCGGAACAGCAAAATGCCGGTCTATTAGCTCACCGACGTCTGCTGCATAATCTATTCAAGGACCGATGTGCTAGACAGACCCGTTGATTAAACAGGGCTGCACTGCTAAGCAGCAATAAACGATATTACAAGAGTTCTGACCTCCGTGTTCGTCTATTACAAGGGTGTACTATTTAGCTCAGCCCCACAGCATTATTTATCCGTGAACGTTATAGTTGAATACAACGGGCTCAACGCAGTTTCTAAACGCTTCACCCAAGTAGTTCCTCGAAGAGCGACGTGCAAGCTACGTCACGGAGCGACCTTCCGTAACTGATCAAGTGCCTTCTTCATTTGCGCTGACTTGTCCTTTATGTGCTCAATTTAGTCGTGCAGCAGTTCAAGATGGCATACCCGAACCTTGAAGTTATCGCGGATGCCTGGCAAGAGACATCCGGCATGACGTGTACAACTTCTGATCTTTGCCATTGTCATCTATTGTTGAGCAACAATACCATACAGAGGATATGCTGCAAAATCGATCATCAGTACAAAATACCACTGCAAAGGTATTTCATGTCGACCTCACTCGCTGTGTCGCAAAATCGAAGTGAACCACCACACCAGACCAAACCAAAGCAGCAAGACGAGCGAGCGAGAGAGAGAGTCACACACAGAGCAAGAGATGGAATGCGAGCAAGAGGACGAAGCACAGACACACGAGTGCGTCAAGAGCATCCGAGTCGTCAATCGATCGATCCACCTTCGCGTCCGAGTCTTGCGACTTGAGACTGGCGTCTAGAGACTTGAGACGACTTGGCCTAGCTTGAGAACCTTGACAAGCAATGTGTCAGCACGAGGGTGCTCTGCGTGAACGTAAGTTTGCTAACGAACATCTTGTTCACTCCAAAGCACTTGCCCTTGCCTGTGCGATGTGAGTGCAGACTTTCTGAGTGTCAGTCTGCCCATCAGCATCACCAGCACCACAGTTCATCGAATCCAACAGCGTAGCATGGTGTAAAGCGTTTGGTCTCTCTGGTTGTGCACTCACGAGTGTCTGGACGTGCCTCGAGTAGCACCAACAGCGACTCCTTGTGCCCCAACTGTAGACACACTCTGCTGCTGATGGCGATGCAAGGCAAGCCTCAGTCGTCCTACGCGTGCATCTTGCTCTGCTTTGTCGCTGCGACCATGCGGACGATCGCGAGGTTCGTGAGTGCGTTCACGACTGCCGCGAGGCGATAGACAAAGAGCGAGAGCGTCGAGATCGCGAGCACCGCAGACGGCGTGTCTTCGTTCGTGCACATTGTGCGCCAGATCGTGAGGACGTACGCGAGCTGCGGGCGACCGAGCGCAGCTTCGCCCCAGCACGCGAGGTACGTGACACCAAAGAGCTTGAGCGCGTCGAGCGCACCGAGTTGGATCTCGCAGCCCGAGAATGCTGCGACGAAGACGAGCACGAGCGGCAAGCCCATGGCCTGTGCTGATCGATTGAGCGCTGCGAGCGGCGGGTAGATCGCACCAAAGACTGCGGGCGGCACCTCTTTCGTGCGCATCACGGCTTTCGTCGCGACTGACAATGGCAAGAACGAGCTCTGGAGGATCAAGGCATAGAGGATCGGCGTCGCGACGCGCATGAGCCACACGAACGGGTTGCGCTTCGTGACGACGTAGAGCGCAGCAGGGACGATCACGACGCAGTGCACGAGCGCAAGGACCACGGCTGCGAGGCAGTAGTAGCGCGCCATCGACATCGTGTGTCCGGTGTCTGGGTGAATGAGCACGGAGCCCATGAGCATCGCCACGCTGGCAAAGAAGACCGCTTGCTGGAGCGACTCGAGCATCGAGAAGAGCGACGAGTAGATGTGCATGACGAGTCGCAGGAGCGGATTGCTGCGGCTCTCGAGGCCGCGGAAGCTCCGCGTCACAGCGACGCCGACGACGCTGCCGATGATGAGCGCACTCAGAGACTTGTCTTTCGCGAACGAGGCGACGAGGTTGCTTGGGAAGTACGTACTGAAGAGCACGGCAAAGTAGCCCGTGATGTCGACAGTCGAGACTGCTTCGTCGAGTTCGAGCGTGCCGTCGCGGTCGACGAGCCACGGGAACGTCGTGTTCGCCTGCACGGCGTCGCCGCGGCACGTGAGCGACCCATCGAGCTCTTGCTGGATGTACTTTCCGTTCGGGCACTTGAACGCAAACTTGGCGTGCGAGAGCGCGAGACCGAGGTCACCTTGCTGCTTCATGAGCGGTCGGATCAAGTACGCGATCGTGACCGCAGCGAAGACCGACACGACGCAGATCGCGGCGAACGCACTGAGCGTCTTGAGCCAGAGCTTTGCGAGCGTGTTCTTGGTCGTGAGTGTCGAGACCGACACGACGACTTGGCAGAACGCCATCGGCAGTGTGATGCAGTTCACCGCGCGGATGTACAGCGTCCCGACCTCGTTGAACCAGAACCCGACCTCGCTCGGCGAGTCGAACGCAAGACCTGCAGCACCGGCGCCAAACGACGCGAGGATGACGGCGAGGAGCCACCATGGCTTCATCGTGCGCGGGAGCTTCACTTCCGGCTCGAGTGTCGGCATTTCGTCCGGTCGCGTGCTCGGCGGGTCACCTGGTGGCGTCCCGAGCATCTCGTACGGATCTGTCGGCGTCCCGACGTCCTGCGCTGTCGTGAAATTTGTGCGGATGTACGGCTGGTAGTCGATCGGCATGCGTCCGATGCGGTAGCTCTGCGACGACGTCGAGCTTGCAGTGTCGAACGTGAGCATACGGCGGCGCTCCTGCGACGACACTTCGCTCGCAGTTGCGCCATCCGCGTGGCGAAAGCGCAGTGGGTTGTGCTGTTGCTGTGCGAGCGCTTGGTGCGAGTAGCTGTACGCCTCGGCAGCCGATATGGGCTCGGAGAGGATCGAGCCGCCGACTGTCGTGCCGCCGATCGAGAACTGCTGGTCCCACGAGTCTGCGACGTCGTCTGTGTCGTACAGATCCAAGTCGAGCTCGCTGTGCGCGTCGTCATTGTCCACACTCTCGGCACCGGCGCCGTCTTCAGCGTACAGCACGACGCGTGGTCGATCGCCACCGTTGCTGCTGTTGTCGCTCGTGCGCACCGTCTCGGCGCTGCTGCGACCAGTGCTGCTCATAGCGCTGCGGTCCATCCTGCCTGTTGTCTGCTTCCTCTCTCGCACACGCACACACACACACGCGCACGCGCACAGGTACTTGTGCACGTACGCAAGTGAGTGCGACGACTGCCTCAATGCGCTTTGAGGCGTCGCGTCGGTTCGTGTCCAAGGTAATTATCTGATAATGACGAAATCGAGGGAGTGTGCAAATTGCATATGCGATTACACAGTATTGTGGAGCCATGAGCCCTCGGTTTCTTCACTATCAGATCACTACTCAACCGTGCTTGTCAAGCTGCAAGCACCATCATGGAGCTGCGATACGAGATCGCCGAGGAGCAGCTTCGCGTGTTCGTCGCTGCGCTGCACTGCCTCGCGCATGTCGGGAAAGAGATCTCACTCGAGTGCGAAGGCACGTCCGCGCTCACGTGCCGCGCACTCAACGATGCACACTCGGCTTCTGGGCAGATCGCGCTCGATCGCTCGTTCTTTGCGGACGTGCGGCTCCACTACAGCGCAACGAGCCGCGCAGCTGCTACACTTGCGCGCTTTGTGCCGTTCGTCAAGTGCAAAGTGTACGCCAAATCGTGCTGCAACATCTTCCGCACGCTCAAGCACGTACGCAGCGTGCAGCTCGTGTTCCGGCTCGACGAGCAAGCAGCGCTCGCAGACCTCGAGCAGCTCGCGAGCGGCAGCAGCCGCGCTGGTAATGGTGATCACAGCGACGACGACGCTGATGAGCTCGATATGGACTGCATCGAGCTCGTGTGGCGCTTGCGCTGCGACTTTGACGTGACAAAGACCCACCGCATGAAAGTGCACACGTGCCAAGTCATGCGCGCAGTGTTTGATCGCGAGCGCTGTGCGAATCGCCTCGTGACGCGGCAGCACCACTTGGCGTCGCTCCTCGGACACATTCACCAGAGCGCCGAGGTGTGCGTGACGTGTGCGCCGACGCACGTCAAGTTTGAGAGCTACGTGGCGAGTGGCACGGAGAGTACGTCTATGGGGGTCTATGGACGTGTATGGACGTCTACGGGTGTCTTTGGGCGTCGAGTCCTCACTGACGTGTCGTGACGCACACAGGCAAAGCGCAACTCCACACGGAGACCGCAGTCGAGAGCGTCGAGTTCAGCGCGTACACGCTCGTTCCGAGCTCACAGGCGCTCGAGGCGTCTGTGCAGCTCATCTTTACGCTCAAGGAAGTGCGCGTACGTCACGTTGTTCAGAGGCTAGCGGCGCTCGTGGCGATGGTTGTGACGCTGAACAAGGCGTCCTGGCACTGACAACGAGACTACTGCGATGCCGTCGCTAGGCGCTGCTGGCGTTCTGCAAGACGAGCGACATCCTCGAAGTCGCGTTCCACTTTAGCGACGGCGGGAGGTACGCGTCGCTCGACTCTTGACGCGCGTCTGTGGCCTTTGAACGCCGTGACAGAGTCAACTGACCACGTTGTGTCCTGCGGTGGTCAGTCCCGTGCTCTTTGCCGCAGAAGCGACTGCAGTCGCCAAGTTCTCGATCGAGATCACGCTCTCGACCGTCACGACGTTCCTCCCAGCGCTCTCGCAGACGCGCAGGTCCGTGTGCGTTGGCTTCTCGTGTCCAAAGCACTTGACGATGGCGTACTCACACTCTCACTGCGCTCACTGGCGATCGGTCGAATGGTCGCACAGCGAGACGGAGTTCCCGCTCTTCCACCAAGCGCTCGCCGAAGGGTGCGTCCTAAGTCGCTTGCTGCACTTGAATGGCTCTCACGCGCCGCTGACTCACATGTCCTGCTTGTGCGGCGCGTGCCTAGAGACGACGCACAAGCGAGCGATGCGTCACAAGTAGCGAATGCGCGGTACCTCACGCACAGCAAGCGCCCACGCGTCGACTGATCTGCACTACATCCGCTCTCTCATACACGACTTGCTCTCGTCAAGCGCAACACTGTCTGTCACTCTTAATCAAAGTGTTGCTTGAGTGACATGGATACATTGTTTGATACAAACTTCAAGTCAAACGTGACACTATCTAGCAACTAATAGTGAAAAAAGTAAAGATTACATGAACAAACAGACAGACACTTCAAGCAGGCGCAAAGACCTCAAAGACCCTCTGGACGACAACGCGCACTCGGAGCGCATCGTCGCCTTTGCCAGTCATGTCATCGCCGTCGGACTCGGAGCACGACAGTGACGATGCGCCGCACTCGTCTGATGCAGTAGCGTCGCCACACATGCGGCGATCCAATGGCGATCGCCAGCAGCGCCGTCAAGCTGCGCGTCAGCAACGTGGCGCGTATCCTTCGAGCCGCTCGAGCGCGTCAAAGCCCTCGAGCTCGTCGCTCTGGCGCACGCGCGAGAAGCAGTTTGAGGCATTCCGAGCGTCGACGATCGTGCTGCCTGTGCCGCCGTCGGTCGTGCGCGTCGACAAAGCGCGCGGGTACTCGCTCCAGATCATGTCGGCGCTCCGGTGGGTCCTCCCAGACGTGATCGTGCGCAGTAGTCGCCACCCACTGGCTCATCGTAGTGACAGTGACGGCAGCGAGAGCAGTGGCGGCGAGAGCATCAGCGACGATAGTCCAGAACTCCTCGTGACGCTCGGTGTTCACGTGAGTCTCTTCCACGCTGCGACGAAGCGCTTCTTTGGCAACACGTGGGTCAGTCCCGAGCTCGCGCTCGACCCGTTCATGATCCAGCAAGTGCGCCACAGCAGCGACCAGACGCTCCAGTACGTCGTCGAGCACGTCGTCCTGAACTTCCGCGCCTACTTCCTCTCGGACGTCGTCGACGCCGCGTGCGTCGGTGTCGTTGAGCTCGTCGCGTACGAGAAAGACCCCGACTCGAAAGCGACCGTGAGCGTCGTCGGCTGCGGCTGGACGCTCTTGCCGCTCTTTGCTGCGCCGGCCACTGGTGTCAAGGACGCAACCACAAGAGCTCGGACAGCGGCAGCGCCGGCGTTCACGTTCAGCGCCGGCGCAAGCAGCGGCGAGTCGGTCAATGTCTTTTGCGGTAGTCCGCGCGTGCTGTGGGAGCTCCCGTCGACGCAGTGGCACGCGCAGCCCAAGCACGACGCATGCAAGCTCTACTACCAGCTCGTGCAGTACGACCCGCTGCTGTCGATCGCCATGGTCCTGCGCAAGCACGAGCTCGTCGGTGCGCTCGACCCGATCCCAGGGCTCAAGCACACGAACCTCGCAAACATTGACGTCGGGACGAACCCAAAGGTGCTGCTCCTGCGCGAAGACGGCGACACGAGCTACGCCGACGCGCTTGCGACGTTTGTCAAGCTCGCGTCGCTCGTGCCAAAGAGCATTAGCCTCGCAGAGAGCTTCACGCTCCGCGTCTGCGCCACGACCGTCGCCGTCCACTTGCGCGACGAAGTCGAAGCGAACCTCGTCGCGCGGCTCCAGATCAGTCGAGCGCGGCTCTACGCTGGCGCTGCGAGTATCCACGGCGAAGTCTCGGCGCGCGTGCTCAAGCTCGCGCTGCACAACGGCCGGTGCTACCGCACGCGCATCCACACAGTCGCTTTGAAAGCCGAGCAGCTAGGGAGCGACCACTTGCGCTGCGTCGCGCGCGAGACAAAGCTCCCGGGCTTTGTGCTCCATCCGCACATGGCGATCGTCGTGCAGCTCCAGTTCACCGTCCACTTTCGCATTGCGTGGCCACCCAAGGTCAAGCAGCAAGCGATCGACGCGAAGAAGCCGCTGCCGCCAGAGGAGGACGTCGTGCTCGTGGCGATCGGGACGCGCACACTCGTGCCGAGCGACGGCAAGAAGCTCTATCTGTACGACAAGCAACACGCTGCGACGGCTGCTGCGAGCGAGCCACTCGTGCTCGCAGGTGCACTCCAGGATCCAACTGCTGACCGTCAAGAGCAGCAGCGCCGCGTCCTCCACGTCGAGCTGCTCTCTGGCGCACCGTGCCGTCCGTACTCGGACAATGCGCTGTACACGCCGCCGCAGCACCACGGACGCAAGGCACTCGAGAAGCAAGGCCTCGCGCTGCACGAATCGATCGCGTTCGTCGATTTGCAGCTCGCAGTCGACGGCAACGGAGCAGCGCCACTTGCGACGTCGCCTACGCACGGCACAAAGGCACTACTGTCGCCAGCCAAGTCGCCGCAGCGGCGGACAAACCAAAGCGACAGCGATGCAAGCGGCAGTGACGACGGCACGACGCACGCTGCGACGCACTGGGCGGCCAAGATGCTCGGCAAAGCCGACAAGAACGCAGTGCTCGCGCAGACACTCAACGCGCTCGCAACGTCTGAGGCTCGGCCGTCGAGTCCAGTCAAGCAACCGACACCGTCGAACCAAGACCCAGCGCCTCCAAAGTCGCCTACCAAATCAAAAGCGCCGCCGTCGCCGCGCCGAACTGACCCAATGCCGCTCCTAGCGCCACACACGCAGACATCGGAGCTCAGTCGCGCGTCCAAGACGCTGCTCACGCGCCACGGCTTCCTCGACGCGCACGACACGAGCGCAACGAGTCACGACCACACGAGCACTTCGCCGTCCAAAGCGACGCGTCCTCGTCTTGACCTGCGAGCGACACCGCCAGCGCCAAAGACGCTCGAGGCAGAGCTCCGAGACGTCTACCGCGCACACGAAGTGCGCTTCCACTTTGCCGCGTACCGCGCGCTCATTGGCGCTCCAGGGTCGCCACGCGTACCAGCGCGCGTGTACTTTACGTTCGAGTTCTACACGTTCGCGCCGACGCGGACCGAGACGCTGCGGTTGAGCAAGCCGTTTGCGAGCGGCAGTGGCGACAGCGCGACGCACTTGCTCATGCGCGAGAGCCCTGCGAACAAGCCGTCGCTCGCGATCCAGTTTGACGTCGACACAACCGCGACGCAGGACCCGCTCGCACCGCGCCACTTTGCCGAGTACCTCTTGCACCAGCGCCTGTACGTCGACGTCTGGGACGCCGACAGTCTCTTTCAGCTCGGGACGTGCGCGCTCCCGCTCCACGAGCTCCTGCGCCAAGGCAGCGGGATCAAGAAGTTCCAAGCCGAAGTCGACGTCGTTGAGCCGATCGATAGCACGCCGTGGGACACGAGCGCCGAGAGCGAGAGCGCCGAGCCGTGCATTGACGTCGCGTCGCCTCGCGGCCGCGCAGTTGTCGCGAAAGTCCAGTTCCTCATGAGCAACTACGGCTTGAAAGGCCGGCACGTGCTCCCAGCGACCGCGACAGCAGTCGTGACGCCTGCGCCACAGTCGCTCTTGAGTCGACCAGGGGCGGCAGCAGCGCCGACGCCAGTGCGCGTGAAGCACCGCGTGCGCGCTCGGCCGCTCGTTGACTCGAACGCTGAGCTCTACCACTTGCTCGCACAGGAGGGCTTCTACGGCGCAGACGAGCGTGGTACGCGTCACCGCAGTGGCCACGAGCACGCGCGGAGCTCCAAGCAGCGCGCGCGAGGACTGAGCGACGCAACGTCGCTCTCGCCAGCCGAAGTCGCGATCCTGTGCGACCTCTTTGGCGCCACGCGGCAAGTTCCCAATACTGCGACTGGAGCGACGCAGCAGACGCGATCGGCGCGGATCAAGTGCGACTTGCGCGGCAAGAGCGGACTGCTCGCACTGCTGGCTGTGGCGCCAGTGCAGTCGCACCAGAAGGCGAGTGCGACGTCAGCCGCTACAGCACCAGTTCCATCCGATCTTAGCTCAGCAGCAGCAGCAACGGCTCCAGTGGCAGCACCGCCAGTCAGCGCAGAGCCGCAGCAGGTGTCACCGCCGAACGCGCTCCATGTCGATCGCCTCGCTCGCGTCCTCGCGCTCGTGCAAGCGAACCAAGTCGGTCTTGACAAAGCGTTTGCGCTCTTTGATGCGAACCATGACGGCTTCCTCACGCACAGTGAGTTCCTCAACGCGCTGCGGTCCATGGGCACAGTCTTCGCTGACGTCTCGGACGCCGACGTCCTTGCGATCGCAGTCGCAATGGACACGGACCAGGACGGTCGCGTGGACTACAGCGAGTTTACGACATTCTTGACAGCCCAGACAGCGTCGAAAAAGACGCCACTGCACACAAAGACAGCGACGCAGTGGCGCGACGACGTCCAGCGCATCCTCTTGCGCGCGCTCGACAAAGGCATCGCCGTGCACAAGATCTTTCGCGAGTTCGACGCGTCTGGCGACGGCAGTTTGTCGTACGACGAGTTTGCGAACGCGCTGCAGAAGCTCGGCGTGCCGCCGGAGCTCGCGACGACGCACTGCAAAGAGCTCTTGCAGTCGTTCGACACAAACAACGACGGTCACGTGTCGTTCACCGAGTTCCTCGCATCGCTCGGCATTGCACTCGACGATGCAACGCAAGCGGCGATTGTCCAAGACACAGTCGACGACATGGAGACGATCGTGCGCGAGACGCTTCGGCGCGTCGCGGCACAAGGCGTCGAGCTCGCGCAGGTCTTTGCGCACTTTGACGCCGACAAGAGCGGGAAGCTCTCGATCGACGAGTTCACGCAAGCGCTGACGCAGTTGCTCGAGCCAGCGAGCAGCAGCATGAGCGCCAACCCCGTGCGCGCGCTCGAGCAGACTGCGATTTCGACGTTTGTCGCCAAAGTGAACGCTAACGGCGACAGTGAGATCGACTACCGCGAGTTCCTCACGCTCTGCGGCATCTCTGGTCGCGCGCTCGAGCAGCAGACCGAGCTCTATAGCGCAAGTGACCGCGTGCTCGCAGAGAAGAAGCTCATCAAGCTCCTTGTGCGCGCGCTGCAGAGCGGGTTGTCGATTGAGCACATTTTCGACCATTTCGACACAAATGCGGACGGGAAGATCACGATCACCGAGTTCCAGCGCGCGCTCGACAAGCTCTTTGGTGGTGGTGAAAGCGGCAGTGGTCTCGGCACGAGCGACGAGACTGCACAGATGATTGCCGCTAAGTTTGATGCCGACGGCGACCGCGAAGTCTCGCTTCACGAGTTCCAGAGCTTTGGTCGCGAGATTGCGCGGCAGCAGCACTCGCTCGTGAGTCTCTTGCAGTCGCACGCGAGCAAGCTCACAGACGTCGCTGCAACGGCGCCAGCGCTCGCGCTCGGCAAGTGGCAGCAGTTGTGTACAAAAGAGCTCAAGCTCACGCGCCAAGACATGGACGCGCTCAAGCCGCTGTTGGTGTACTTTGACCTCGTCGACGCGACAAAGAAGGTCGACATCGCACAGCTCTGTGGACTCTTGAAGCAAGCACCAGTGGCAGCACCAGCGGCAGCAGCATCAGTGAAAGACGATCCGATGACGAGACTGCGCGCGCTGCTGCAGAAAGCGCGCGCGATGGGTCTCGATGCCGCCAAGCTCTTTGGTGAGTTTGACGCAAACGGCGACGGCGAAGTCTCACTCGCCGAGTTCAAGAGTCTCTTGGACAAGCTCGGGTGCTTTGCCGACGTCTCGGACGCAGACCAAGCAGCGATGCTCGCACTCGTAGACAAAGACGGCAGTGGGAAGCTGTCTATGACCGAGTTCACGCTGTTGCTTGGTGACCAACCTGACGCTTCAGTGTCAAAAGCGTCGAAATCAGAAGACATGTCGAAAACAGCAACTGATGCACCACTGCTCAAGCGGTTCACGTCGCTGCTCCAGGACGCCGTTGCGCAAGGCGTGGACGTGCTCAAGTGCTTTGCGCACTTTGACAAAGACAGCGGCGGGCAGATCAGCAAGCGCGAGTTCATCGATGGGATGCAGCAGCTCGGACTCGGTCCCGACGCTCAGGACGACGCGACGCTGAGTGCGATCTTCAGTTCGCTCGACCGCGACAGCAGCGGCGAGATCTCAATGACCGAGTTCAAAGAGCTCTTTGGAGCGTCTAGCGGCAGCTCAGAGCGCCAGGGGAAGCAGGAGTCAGCGCCAGCGCCAACGCAACCTGTCGACCCAGTGCCGTCAGACTCGACACCAGCAACAACAGGCGCAGTCGCAATCTCAAGCGCAAGTCAAGCGGAGCCGTCGGCAATGGATCGCCTTCGGTCGCTGCTGCAGCTCGCAGAGCAGAGCGGACATGACGTGAGCGTCTGCTTTGGCCACTTTGATGCAGACGGTGACGGCAAGATCTCGTGCGCAGAGTTTGCGCAAGGGATGAAGGCGCTCCCAGGCTTTGAGAGCGTCTCGGATGACGAGCTCCAGGCGCTCGTCGCTGCACTTGATGGCGATGCAAGCGGCAGCGTGAGTCTCGACGAGTTCCAGTCGTTCATGCATATGACGAGCAGCAACAGCGGTCCAAGTGTCAGCGCAGTAGCATCCAAGACGCCAGCGCCGACTCGAGAGCCTCCTGCTACTGCGTCAGAGACGGCGATCGAGGTAAACGAGACAAAAGACACAAGCACCGAGCCGTCGCAGGACTCCAAGGACGCGCTTGCTACACCAGCTGAAGCTGCTGACGCACTAACACCGACTGAGCCAAGTGCCAGCCCGAGCACCGACGCAAGTGAGAGCAAAGCAGAGAGTCCGGATGTCAATGAGGTCGTCAAGCCGTCGACTGGCGTCTCAGAGCAGCTAGCAGAAGCAGCAGCAGCAGCGCCAGCGTCCGGGACTGAGTCAGCGCCACAGCCGCAAGCGCTTGGAGCAAAGAAGCCTGGTGCACCGACGCGATCGGCGTCGTTCGCCACGCCAAAGGGCAAACCGCCGCCGTCGTTTGCTGCACGACGCGCAAAGACCGACTCTACGACGGTCGCAGCTGCAGCGAGTGGCCAAGTGCCGCCTGATGGAGCAGCAGAAGCAGCAGGCGATTGCGCTGCACCTCCTTCCACTGACGCCAGCAGCGACAAAGCTCCTACTGTAGCAGCGACAGCGCGACCTGGCAAAGCGCCGCTCCAGCGCACGCCATCGTCGTCGTTTGCAGCTGCACGTGCTGCTAAAACCGCTGCTGTCAAAGCAGCAAAGGCTGCAGCGGCTGCTTCACCTTCGCCCTCTGTAGCTACAGAGTCAGTGCCAAGTGCTAGTGTCGTGAGCGGAATCGACAAGCTCCGGACGCTCCTCGTGCGCGCGCAGGAGCAAGGCGTCGCGCTTGAGAACTCGTTCCAGCACTTTGACAGCGAGAAGACCGGGCGGCTGAGCTACGACGCGTTCGCACTCGGACTCAAGGCGCTCGGACCGGACTTTGCGCAGCTGAGCGAGCGCGACGTCCAAGAGATGGCAGCGGCGCTCGATCGAACGCACGTTGGACACATTGTGCTCGACGACTTTGCGCAGCTCGTCAACGCGCCGTCGCCAGTCCAAGGCGCTGCGCCAAGTGCAGCAGCAGCGCCACCGATGGCTGCGACTGAGTCTCAGGCGCCAGCGAGCGCTGGGGCGGCCAAGTCAAGCGACGCACCGACTACATCCGCTCCAGAAGCGACTACCAAGCGCGCACCAATGTCTGCACGAGCGTCTGTGAGCGACCGCACACCTGGTGCAGCACAGGCGCCAGTGCGGCGAACGTCGTCTCTTCGACCGTCCGTTAAGACCGGCGGCGCCACAGTGACGGCTGCTGCTGCAGACGCTCCAACCAGCGCGAGTGCAAGTGCGACACAAGCGCCAGTGGCTCGCACAGCATCGCTCAAAGCAGGCGCCAAGAAGCCTATCGCATCGTCCGGCAAGAGCGGCGACAGCACCGCAGCTCCAGCGCCAGCAACAGCGTCCTCTGGTGCACCTGCCACCGCTGCAGCAACGCCACAAACAGCTTCATTGCCGGCGCTGTCTGCGCCGTCGGAGCCACTCGACCTCGTCACGAACTGCGCGTACACGTTCCACTCGGACCCGCGCATCCGCGCCGTGGAGCTCAAGCTCCGTCGCGCTGCTGTCGACGCGTACACGCGTGGCGTGCTCCCGCATCGCGTCGTCACCAAGTTCCTCCACACTGACGATGCAGACGGTCGCGAGCGCCGGCGCACGCGCGACGAGCTCCTGCGCGTCGAGTTCCTCCAAGTGCTCATGGAGCTCGGCTTGAGCTTGCTCTCGGACCCGGGCGACGCCAGCGCCGACAGTCTTGGAGCAAGTGCGCTCGACGCGGATGGCAATGGCGCGCGCGTCGGTCCTGGCACCACGCGCTTGAACGACCACCTGTACGCTCGCCAGCTTGAGCGCCTCGCGCGCTACAAGCACCACGTGCGCGACGCCTCGAAGGCGCAGAAGCAGCTCGTGCGTGCCGTGACCAAGACGAAGCGCGCGACGCAACAGGCTGCGGCCGAGGCGTCGCTCCAGCGCTTTGCCGACGACAAGTCCCAGCTCCTGCGCGTGCTGTCGTACTACCGCGACGGCCAGAAGAAGGCGCTCGTGTACGGTCTTGTGCGGGACCACGTGACGACGACGATTGCACTTGCGCCGCACGTCGCTGCGCTGCTCTTCCTCGAGCTTCCGTTTGCGAATCCGTACGGACACTACGAGCGCTTTCGCATCGAGGTCGCCGTGCCGCCAGTCGGAGCAGCGCAGCGCCTCACAGGTGACACGAGCGCGAGTCCGAGCGAGCTCCTGGATCTTGCGATCGTCAAGAGCGACGTCGAGTGGCGGTACTACCGCGAGCACCTTCCGCTTGCGTTTGGCGACGACGCAAAGCGCGACGCAGCGTCTGTTGAGCGCGAGATGATCGACGACGCGAACGAAGTCGTGATGGACGCGAGCGACCGCATTGCGATTCCGCTGCGGCTGCGGTGGCTCGACACGCGCCACCGCGCGAGCTCAGAGCCTCCGATCCACGCGTCTGTCATCATCCGGAGCTGCACACATGGCCACACGGTCGCGCTGTTCAAGCTCGAGCTCTCGCCGCAGCCGCTCGTGTGCCACCGCGTCTTGCGGTTCTCGCACCCGAGCAACGCGATCTGGCGCGTGCGGCTGCGGTACCCGCGCGGCAAGTTCGTCATTTGTCTCGACCCGCGCATCGCAGTCGACATGACCGCACAGGATGAGAGTGTCGGACTCAAGTGCCGCGTCGGCGTGTACCCGGCGCTCGAGGAGTTTGACGTCGTGCTCTACGACGACGAGTACTTTGCGCGCATCTACGAGGTCTGGCACGTCCGTATCCAAGCAAAGCTCCGGCTCGACGTCCACGCAGTCTTGGGCCAGCGCGTGACGAGCGAGCTCGTGATCCGCGGCGACACGCAGCGCCGGGACCGGCACGTGCAGTGCTTCACGCCGATTGGGACGCTCCCACTCGTCACGTTCCGGCCAGCGCAGGTCTTTCAGCTCGTGCCAAACGCGTTCAACCGCATCGAGCTCGTGTTCTGCGCGACGCACGTCCCAAGACGCAGCGGCGCGAGCGAGCGCGTCCTCGTGCACCTCGTCGACGTCGAGACGCACGAGCTCGTGGGTGCGTGGGTCGTCTACGTCGCGCTCAGTCTCCCGCGCATCACCAAGACGTACGACCTCACGCTCCCGCTCGCTCAGCCGGCGCAGAAGAAGATCGCGTACGCGAACCCGTGGGACGAGCCGCAGACGATCATCTTGCGCTCGAGCGCACCAGCTCAGCTCGCGCCGCGGGACACAGTGCTCGAGCTCCCGAGCAACGGCACCGTGTTCTTGCCCCTGAGCTTCCCTGCAACGACACGCGCGCGACAGAGCGAGGTCTACCTCTTCATCAACGACCGCGCGACAGAGCAGAACGAAGAATGTCTGCTCTTCCGCCTCACGTACGCCTGAGGCGCGAGGCATCGGCACAGAGGCATCGGTCGGCAGAGTTGTCGGTGCCAATGTAAGGATGCCCGAGAACTAATATCCCTGGTATTTTTTGTTATGGTATCATTTGTAGGACCAGAGCATACATTTTTATAAATTACGTAGTACGAATGTTTATTTATGCTTCAATACCGTAAATAGAAATATTCGCCAAGGACATAAAGATGGTACATACCAACTCAGAAAATCTCCCAGATTGCAACATCGTCGCGACGAGTTGTTCGGTGTTGTTGGTGGTATTGTAAAAGTTGTGATCTCGGCTTGCTGAGCCTGGCAAGGTAGTGCAGAGATGTCGCGCGTCGACAACCCTTGCTTGCACAAGCAACAACAACAGTGTTCGCTTGTGTTTGATTTGACCCAATTCAGGTCACTGGCTTTGTGATTGTGTTATTCGCACATATATGAGCCGTAGTATGAAATCGTAAAATTTTCATGTTCTTTTTGGGTCTGGACATTTGAACATCAATTACGGAGATTGTTTATGTTGTGTATTCGTATATAAATCGATACGTAGGGCTTGCTTCGACTCGCGCTCGTGTCACCTGTGAGGCGCTGCGCTGCTCCGACTGGCGGCACGGCGACCTCGATGCGAAAGCGCTCGTAGTGTCCGTACGGATTCGCAAACGGAAGCTCGAGGAAGAGCAGCGCTGCGACGTGCGGCGCAAGTGCGATCGTCGTCGTCACGTGGTCCCGCACAAGACCGTACACGAGCGCCTTCTTCTGGCCATCGCGGTAGTACGCGCAAGAGTTCTGGCCGTCATAGCTGTGCGACAGCTCCAGGAGTTCAAGGCATCGATAGACACAGAGTAATTCGTATACAAGCTGCGTTGGCCATTGCGTGTGCAGCACGCGAGTGAGACAGACAGAGAGGGGACTCGGTCGAGCTCTCTCTCTCTCTTCGTCTCTCTCGCTTACGTGGGCGAGTGCGCCTGACAGACACGGAAGACCTACTTGCTATCACCATCCTCCTCCTTGATCGTCTAGGTGTTGATGAGCTTCTCCGCCATCGACAGCTGTGCTTGCGTGAGGCCTGCGAGGTACGAGACCATCAAGAGGTCCTGGAGACCGCTCGAGAAGATCTGGTCAAACTGCTCCGGACGGATCGCTGGGATCGACGCGAGCGCGTCTGCGATCTCGCGGCCGATCTTGGCGTCCGCAGGCACTTTGTTCGCCACGACGTCGCCGACGTACGCGCTCGCGTGGTCGAGGCACTGGTACAACCGCGCGATCGACTCTTCGAGCGCCTCGAGCTCAGTCGGGAGCGACGCGTCCTCGCTCTTCGGCGTCATCGCGCTCACTGTCGTTGCAAGCGCATCCAAGAGCGTTCAGGCGTGAGTCCTCTGCTCACTACACGCTCGTGCGGCTCAGCCATGACCAACGACAACAACAAGCAAGCACTAGAGTAGACGTACAGGCAATGGCTTCCGGCTCCGAGACCTTCTGCGTGACCTGGATCTGCTTGAACTGGTTCACGAGTGCCGACTCGGCGGCTTCAAGCGGCGTGCTCACGAACGCCGAGACCTGGAGCTGGTCCGAGCTCAAGCTCGTGTCAACGACGAGGTGCACCGGCATCTCCGCGACCGAGCCGTAGAACTCGTGGATGAGGCACGCGTGCTCGTCGACAAGCGACGTCTTGGCCGACATGCCCTTGGCCGTCGTCGCGTACCAGCCAACGACGATCTCGTTCTCGTTCACGCGCTGGTGGAGCTCGTACATCTGCGTGTGGAAGTCCTTGCCGACTGCGACTTCGTCGCCATTCTCGAGATGTGGCACGGCGAACGAGTTCGTGATCTCCGCCACGCCGTTCTCGACGCGACCGAGGAGCGTGCCGATCACGCGGTCCTGCTCCTCCGAGCGACGTAGCGCGCGGTCGAGGATCTGGAAAATCACGACCGGGTGCACCTTCACCTCGATCACGGCCTCCGTGGCCAGCACAAGCTCCTTCACCGCCATCGTGTCGGTCTGTCTGTTGTCTGTAGTTGTTGCTGCTGCTCGTGCTCGTGCGCTTGATCGATCGATCCCTCGGTCGGTCGTTCGCCTTTCACGCTTGCTCCCCTTGCAACGCGCGAATTGGATGGAGCTCCAGGGTGCGCATGTAATCGAAACATGCGCTTTTATTCGAGTGTCAAGCGTATTTATCCGAGAAACATGCGACTTTATCTAAGAACTGTGCGATGTACAGTTATCTATGCATGACATACGCATGCTTCCGAACATACGCGCGCGCGTAGATCCGTTTCTCTCGATTACATTCTCACATCGCTGTTTGATTGATGTGCTGCTCAATCAATCAATCGTCGCTGTTGTCGTCGAGATGCTCCAGATGAACGCTCGCGTCGTTGCTGCGGCTGCGCGCCGTGCGCTCCAGCACCACGTGCGCTGCATGAGCGCTGCAAGTGCGCCAGCTAGCTCACAATATGTTCGCGTTGCAATGCAGCAGCGTCCGTGGCAGCGCGACTCGCAGCAGTCGATGCTCCCGATCGCGGCGGCATTCGCTGCTGCGACCGCGACGATTGCGACCGTCGCAGTCGTCCACGATGCGCACTGCGAAGACGCGAGCGCGAACGAGCGCAGTGGCTACAGCGTGAACCCGATCCAGAACGTCACGGCGCTCCTGCGCTTGTACGAAGAGATCGACAAGAACATGGACGTGTTCACGAACCGCATGCTCACGGACTTGAAAGAGCGCGTGGACAAAGAGAAGGCCGAGAACAACGGGAACCTCAAGCTCTCGCCTGAGCAGCTCGCGCTGCACATGAGCATTGAGTTCGAGTCAACGCTCGAGAAAGTCCAGGACGCAGTCTTCCGGAACAACTACGTCACGAAGGCGCACGTGACGGAGGCGATGCAGCGCCTCATTGCTGGCGACCTCCCAGGCGGCGATGCGGACGGCAAGATCACGCCAGCCGAGGCCGAGACGATCAGCAACTACGTGAGCCGCCTCGGTCGCATGCGCTGGAAAGTCACGGGCTCGCGCCAGCCGCTCATTCCGACGCAGCACAAAGCGGTACGTCCGACTGACAGACTCGACGACAGTGTTGATGTTCACGAGTCATACGACTAGGACGTCCGCTCATGGACTCGATCGCCTCACACACTCTGTTTGACTATCGACAGCTCGTGAAAGACGACAAGCCGGCCATCGAGCTCGCGGTTGTGCTCGAAGTCATGGAAGAGCTCATCCCGACGCTCACGCGCGAGCTCGAAGCGATCGCCAAGGCGCTCGACGCGAAGGGCACGCCAGCTGCTGAGCGCCGCGCGCTAATCTCAAAGCAGTACGTCCAGCGCTCGGGCGAGCTCACGGCTGCGCTCTGCGAGAAGCACCAGCTCGACATGCGCGCGTTCCAGCAAGCGCTCATCTTCTACCACGACGACGCTGCGTTTGAGCAAGCGCTCGCGCGCCTCTCGGCGGAGCAGCAAGATGCGTACGTACAAAAGTGTGCGGACTTAGTTGTACAGACCCGCAACAACCTTGCGGGCGGTACTATACTTTACAACCGGCGATCGCGAGACTCGCAAGCGTGACGACACCTCATAGCGCAACAGTGCTGGTGCTGTCGTCGCGTGTGCGAGTCTCTGTGCCTCTGTGCCTATCTGTCTGTCTTCTGTACTGCTTACTACGTGGCTATCCTACTGACGCTTGCTTGTTGTTGATACTGGTTTTGCTGTTGCTGCTGGTGGTGCTAGCTTTGCTGCGATTGGGTTGTAAGTCCGCACGCGCAAATGTGCGCGCTCCGAGATGCACCGAGCGGGCACACTCAATAGACACGCATTGGTGCTTCGCGTTGCGTCGCGTGACTGTCCCCGTGGCTCGTGCGCTTCCGTCGGACAGGAGCAGGAGCAGAGTGCGGTTGCTCGCGTGTGTGTGTCGACGACGTCCTAGAAGCGGCGGCGCGCCGAGAGGTGATGCGCCTCTTTCTGCGCAGCGAGCACGCGGCCAAAGACAAACGACGCAGCCGCGCGTCTCGGCGCCGCGAGCGCTGCGGCTCGGCACGACGCGCTCGGTGCCGACGCAATCGGTGCCGACGCAATCGAGACTCCTCCTCCGCCTCCGCCAATGCTGACGCGCGCAAGCGGGCGACGGAGCTGCACGATTGCAGCCATCTGCGTGCGGCGCGCCATGAGAAAGTCCCAGAGCTTGCAGACCTTGCAGTCGGTGACTATCTCGTTGCTGTTGTCGTTGTTGCTCGACGCGTGGTGCGCAAGCGGGCACTGGTGATTCTCGTACGTCTGCATGAGGCGGCGCGTCGAGTGGCAGAGCGAGCTGCCGCACGCGTCGCCTGCGCGGCAGTGCTGCACGTGTGCCATGCCGCGCTCGAGCGACACGAGCTTTGCCTCCCACTGCTTGCGCGCAGCGAAGGATGCGCTCGCAGACGGCGTCGAGTTGACAGTCGGTGCAGTCACCGATGCATGCGAGCGACGGGTGTTTGGATCGAGCGAGAGCTGCTGCTGCAGGCGTTGTTCTGGTTGGTGGGATGGTTGCGGTTCATTCGGGTTGATGTTGATGCGCGTTGGGATCGTCGATGGCATGGGGTCTTCTTCGTGTATTCAAGAGTGAGCGCTCCGACGATCGTCGTTGTCGGGTCGGTCGGTCACGTTGCAGTGTAGTGCGCCAGGTCTCTCTCTCTCTCTCTTGCAATGAATGCGCGCTGCTCTTGAGCTTGCTCTTGCTTGTGGTCTTGCTTGTGGTGTGCTGTTCTTGCAGGGTGTGCTCGCTCGGTGTCACAAACACTTCGGGTGGGCTTCGAGAAGACACGAGACTGCTGCCACGTCCTCCTTCCGACGTCTCCAAACAGCAAGAATATTCCAAGAAGCTGAGGCTCGGTGCAGCGTGTTGGTGCGCGCGGACTTTGCGAGTGGTTCGTACTTGAGCGGCCATGTAAAGTAGTGTATGCTCGTAGTGAGGTCGTTTCAGAGAGTAAAATGATCGGAAAGCGTCGATCGAGAGCACGTTGTATGCAACTGCAGTTCAAGGCGTGATTGCAAAGTACGCAGACGATCTCGTAAAGTGCGCGTGATGCCTGCTGCGTCACGGTCTCTGTACTGTCTTGTTTCGCCAAGGTACGACCTTGCAATACAGCACACTGCGTCTGTATCTACACCCTCTTGAATCGTTTGCTTGATACGATCTCTCTTCTTGACCAAAACGACATAACTGCTATCTCGAGGCAAAGCAAATACACCCGAATGCGCAAACCAGATGGAACCAGAAATGCGGACGAACTCAGCTCAGCTCAGCTCTGCGCGCGAATCGGTGCAAGACCCGAGCACTGCGAGCAACAAGATGCAAGATGTCTCGCTCTTGGCCGCGGGCTTTTTCCAACACCCTCGACAAGCGCATACGTGGCCGAGCGAGCGCACCACCTGCGAGCCGCGCGACCGCATACGTGGCCACTCGCACTGCACGTGCGTGTATGACAGGGTCCTTGTCGTGGCGGCAGTGGCGGTGGTGGCCCAAGCACATGTAGCTGTAGTGAGCTGGCGCATTCGTGACCATGCAACGATCGTGCACGTGAGTGCAAGCATGCAGACAAACATGCAAGCAAGAGAGAGAGAGACGACCACGTGTGCGATCGATCCCCTCTCGCTCGCTCTCGAGAGGACGTGGTGCAGCAACGCATGCGCACCACGCATCGTCGAGCATCCGCCACCACACGCAGCAGCAGAAGAACACAAGTACACAAGCAGCACAGCTCGCGTGGTCATGGTCGTGAGTTGGTGACAGCTGCCGGCTTGGCAGATGGCAAGCGCAAGCTCCACAACAGCATGGCCAACGACAACGGCGAGTTCGTGCAGCAGCAACTGGAGCAGCTATGGCAACAACAACAACAACAACAACAACGAGAATGTTCCTCTGGTCTCCAGAGGTCGACTGCGTGCACCAGGCGCATGTCAAGGCAAGGCAAGACATGCAGTCGCTCTCTTTCGCTCGTGTGGAAGCGACCAGGTGAGAACTTTGCGAGCATGCGGGTGCGTGAACAGGTGAGCAAGAGCACCAGGTGAGTCTGGCTAAGAGAGAGCTCAAGTGAGTCTCGCAGGTGAATAATCTCGGGCGCAGGTGCAGGTGCAGGTGCTGTTGTCTGTGAGAGCGATCGTGACACTCGACTGCGAGAAGCAGTTTGAACGAGCATGACATCGTCTCGTTCTGACCTAATGGGATTGATGCAGGTGAAGACGCAGGTGTAGATGCAGGTATTGGTGCAGATACTGGTGCTGCGTGGGCAATGAAGAGGACACGACGCGCAAGGTCGAGAAGAGAGCGAGTGCGAGCGATTGGCACATGAGCGCTCTTGGCTCGCTCTCGTTTCAGCTCACACGCTCTCACACATTCATGCCCAAGAACATTGCCGCGAGCAGCGTGAAGCAGGACATTTAGAGGACTGCAACTTGCGACCGAAGTACATCCAAGTCACCATTTTGTGCTGCTGCTTGTGATCCTGACGCGTTGCTTGTCAAGGTCGTTGACAGTAACCAAGTCACAAGCTTGTCTCCAGTCTCCAGTCTCTCAAGTCACGATGTCGATGGCGCGCTACTACTGCCTCGCAGCCGTGGTCCTTGCGCTCGTGCACTGCGTCGTGATCGTCCCTGCTGCGCTCTACGTCGTCACGAAGCGCAACCCGTTCGTGTGGCTCATGCGCGTCGCGACGCCGATCCTCTATGCCTTGATCCTCCAGAGCTCGTTCTTGCCATTGTCAGTCGCGACGAAAGCCGTGATGCGCACGAAAGAGGTGCCGCCCGCAGTCTTTGGTGCGATCTACCCGCCGCTCGCAGCGCTCAATCGATCAGCACAGGCCATGGGCTTGCCGCTCGTGCTCGTCTTCGTCGCAGCATTCTCGGGCTGCGAGATCCAACTCGGTGCGCTCGACGCGCTCAAGCTCTTTGGTGTCACGTACCTCGCGTGCTGGGGCGAAGCTGCGCTCGGTCGCCCGCAGCTCGCGTACGTCCTCACGATCTGGCGCACAATGTGCACGAACGAAGACACGCCGTCTGCGGTGCTCGCGATCTCGACGCTCTCGCTCTTTGTCTATCGCCTCGCGGCAGTCGTGAACGCACTCACGAACCTCGCGATCGTCCGCATGGTCGCAGCGACAAAGCAGAGCAAGATGCACGCGTAGGACGACTGAGGCTTGCCTTGCATCGCCATCAGCAGCAGAGTGTGTCTACAGTTGGGGCACAAGGAGTCGCTGTTGGTGCTACTCGAGGCACGTCCAGACACTCGTGAGTGCACAACCAGAGAGACCAAACGCTTTACACCATGCTACGCTGTTGGATTCGATGAGCGGTGCTGGTGATGCTGGTGATGCTGGTGCGAAGACTGCTGCTGCTGACACTCTGCACTTGTTCGCTCGCCTCACACTCTCACAGAACGCACTAGACATCCGCACACACGCAGACCGGTAGACAACAAGAGAAGAAGGCACATCGAGTCTATGGACGTGCGCAATGCACTCATACATACACATACTCACACTATCTATCCTGTCCTGCTCTGTGACGCTACACCATCGTGCCAACATCGACTGCTGCAGCCGATGACGGCGATGACGATGACGATGATGACAGAGCCGTCGGGTGGTGCAGCTCGACAAAGAGCTTGTAGAGACCGCCGCCAGCCACGCCGCCGAGCACCGGCGCCACGAGCGGGATCCAGAAGTAGTAGCTCCGCGTCGTGAAGACCTTGGAGCCCCAGCCCGCGAGGCTCGTAAACAGACGCGGACCAAAGTCGCGCGCCGGGTTGATCGCGTACCCCGTGTTCATGCCGAACGCCATGCCGATCGCCATGATGAGCAGCGCGAACGAGATCGGCGCGCCGTATGCGCTCGCGGGTCGGTTGCGCTTGTCCGTGATCGCGTACACGCCGAGGACGAGGAAGAGCGAGCCGAGGAACTCGCTGTAGAACGCCGTGACGTTCGAGATGTGCGCCTGTGGGTACGTCGCAAAGTGCGCCTGCGACGTCAGCCGCATCGGGTCCACGACATTGAGCGTCTGGTAGTCGAGCAAGTAGATGAGGAACGCGCCAGTGAACGCCGCGAGCACCTGCGCGAGCACGTAGCCCGGCACCTTGCGCCACGCCACGCGGCCGTACACGGCGTGCGCGACCGTCACGGCCGGGTTCAGGTGCGCGCCGCTCACGCCCTCGGACGCGTGCACGCCGAGCATCACGGCGATACCCCAGCACACGTTGATGCTCAGCCACGTCCCGTTCTTGTCGCTCGACAGACCCACTTGGTTGTTCACGCCCATGCCAAAGCAGATCATGATGAGCGTCCCGAGGAACTCGGCCAGGCACTCGCGCACGTGCACGCTCTCGATCGCAAACTTGCTCGTCGAGTGTGCTCTTGTCATCGGTGTCGGTGTTGTGAGTGGATCCGACGAGAAGTAGCCATCCGAGGACGATGGCGCGAGCGTCGCTGAGCGCGGCGTCTCGATCGCAATGTACGTCGAGTCACCAGTTGCCGCAGTCTTGGACTTGGACTTGTTCTGGATCGCGTTCATGTTGAGGAACGACTGTGGCTTGGTTGTTGTCGTTGTTGTTGATGATGGCGCTGTGTTGCTAGTCGTGCTGGAGGTAGACTGCTGATTGTCTTGCTGTTGTGGCGCCATTGCGAGACCTCTTGTGTTTGCTTGCAAGTGCGTGTGCGATGCAAAAGAGGTGCTTGGTAGCTTGCTTGAAGGCTTGGAAGCTTGTCTGGTAGCTGAAAGCAGATGACGGAAGCTGGAGAGCTGGAGAGCTGAAGCCGCCGAGTCTCGAGTGTCGAGTGTCGTGGAGTACTTGAGTACTTGTGCTTGCTGCTTGTGGCAGGCAGTCGTGCACTCGCTACCGACGGTGGTGCTTGTGGAAATGGACGATTGCCGTCGCTCTGGAGGTGGTGGCCATGTGAAGGCGGATTGGAGAATGAGCAGGCACAGCGAGTGCTTTGCTTTGCTCTGGTGTGCTTTGCTTTGGTCTCGGGCGCGTGAGGGCAAGTCGACTTGCAAGCAAGCAAGCAAGCGACGTGAACACTCGTTCAGGATCGATCGTGCAGGTGCGACTAGCCACGCAGCGGTGCCGCAAGCAAGCGCGACATGTGAAAATGAAAATGACCCACCCACTCACACTCACTCGCACACTCAGACTCACTCACTCACATTTGCCCACTCGACCGACCGACTTGACACGTGACTATTTAATCAGGCGGTCCAATCGAATCGAGCTCTGAATCCTGCTGAATGGCTTGGTGTTGTTGTTGTTGTTGCTGTGGTCGAGGCGACTGAAGTGACTAAAGCGTGTCTGGTGCACACACGCACAACACATAGGCTCGCAAGGCTGAGGACTACACGAGCCTATATGCTGAAGACAGAGGATTGAGGGCCGCATGAGCGAACGAGCGAGCAAGCAGACGCGTGTGCAGCAGCACATTCGTGGCGCTGCTTGCTTGCTCGTCTTTGCCTGGGATTGCTTTGGACGTGGCTTTTGCTTTGCTTTGGTTTTTTGCATTGACTGGATTTCTGCTTGGCGATGATTGATTGACCCATTGCAAGAGCGAAACGACGTTTGTGTCCACTCTCGCATCGCATTCACACTCACACAAAATCCAAGCAGCAACAAGCAAAAGCAAGCAAACAAACAAACCATGCGAGCCAAACAAGCGACAAGCAAGCAAGCCAAGAGCAGATGAAAGCGCCGAAAGACTGCGATACGAGTCAATGCAAAACGAGTGTTTTGTGTGTTTTTGCTTGTTTGTTTGTTTGTTTGTCTGTCTGTGTGGTTTTGTTTGAGTGTGAAAAGATCGGTCTGGCGAAAACGAGGACTGAGACAGTCAAATCAAGTGCGTGTGTCTCTGCGTCCTGAAGCTCGAAGCAGCATCCGCGAAGATGGACGACGATGATCGACGAGCGAGTGCTCTCTGTGTGAGCGAGAGTGTGAAAGGTCAGTGCTCGTGTTTGACTCGCATCGTCCCGAGCAAGAGTGCGAGTGGTTGGTTTGGTGACCACGATGAGCACACTTCACACTGCACACACGACGCAGAGATCCTAGCAAGAGGATGATGCCTTGTCGAATGACAACCAGCGCCAGTCTCTCACAAAGGCACAAAGAGCAAGAGCTGCAGACCTGTGCGAGACCAGACACTAGCGAGCAACGACGGCGATAGCGTACCGACAACCAAACACTCCATGCACACACAGGTGCTTCACTTGGTGGTTTGGTTGGTTGATGAGGCCAATGCTCAATGCGTCTGTCGTCGCGCTGTCGCTTGAGCGAGAGCTCGATGTTAATCGCGAGCACTCGAGTGAGACGAGCGAGTGCGTAAGCGTGGCATGTGTGTGTCTGTGGTAGGAGAGGCTGGCTGGGTGCACCACATGTGCCTGTGTCACGTACATGGCCTCTTCTCCTGCAGCGCAACACAGCGCACCCGCCTGCGAGGCTGTTAGGACAAGCGCAAACCCTCGCAGCAGAGCAGCACAGCACAGCGGTTCAGTCGCACGAAATGATGCGGTGACGCGACGATGATGCTACGTGGCGCTGTTTCTTTGGGAGGCGCGGCGACGGCAACGCGTGCATTCGCCCATACACCAGACGCTCGAGCTCTTACTTGAGCACCTGTTTTGAGTCCATGCTTGCTTGCTTGAGCTCTTGCCGTGCTTGTCGTGCTTGTTGTGGTTGCTCTCGCGGTTGCTCGCTCTGGATCGAATGTGAAGCTTCACGAAGTGCATGTGCCACATGCACATGAGCGTGTATGGATGTATGTGCGCTGACTGAACGAGAGCTGCGAGCTCGACTGTCTCGCGCCGCTGCACCATCTCCAGACGACGACGACAACGACGACAGCAGCAGCGCGTGCTCCGAGATTCGTCTGCTTTGCTTTGCGCGTCGCGTTCCACAAAGACGCGCGCGGCGCCAGTCCGCGAAGCAGAAGCAAGCAGCATAGCTTGAGCGCGACACCAACACACACACAGAGACAACTCGACAAGCGAATCCACATCTAGTACCATCAACGAGCACGAGATGCTGGCCGATCTGTGCTCGAGCTCGCTCGACTTTGCGCTTGTAAAGTTTGAGTGAGCTTGTGTGAGCGTGCTGTCGTGAACATGGCGGCAGTCGATGGCGACTGAGGAGGCAGTTGGAGGTGCTCAAGGCGGCAGCGTGTACGGGAGTGAGAGTGAGAGTGAGTAGTAAGAGTGTGAATGTGAGTGTGTGAGTACGATCCGGTCGTCGGTCGAGCCGAGCGACCTCGAACCACAGAGATCGCGACACGTGCGCGTGCGTCACGAGTGTGTTCGTCAAGCAACTGTAGTTAGTCGCAGAGAGCACGCTCTGAGACTGCAGCAAGAGGCAAACACTACACGAGGTCACGAGGTCATTCATGCACACAGCAGTCGTGGAAGCAGCACCATATGTGTTGAGTCAGGAAACGAGTGTCTAGCGGCGTGCGGTGCTCCATCGTAGCAGTATGGTGTGGTTGCTTGAGAGCTTGAGAGCGTGTGGCTGACTAGACTGAGAGCGAGACCTCGAGTGGCTTCGTAGTCGTCGCACCAAGTGAGTGAGTGTGCGGGTGTGATTAATGGACTAACGTGTCGGCTTCAGCAAGACTTCGGTAAGTGTGGGCGAGCGTACATGTGCTCGCTGGTCTGGTGCAAGAGGCTCAAGACGAGGAGCGGTATGATGCATTCGCCATGAAGAGGCAAAGGCGATATGGTGCATTGACAGTCATGGCACAACGACTGATACTGACCATGCTGGTGCGAAGACTGCTGCTGCTGACACTCTGCACTTGTTCGCTCGCCTCACACTCTCACAGAACGCACTAGACATCCGCACACACGCAGACCGGTAGACAACAAGAGAAGAAGGCACATCGAGTCTATGGACGTGCGCAATGCACTCATACATACACATACTCACACTATCTATCCTGTCCTGCTCTGTGACGCTACACCATCGTGCCAACATCGACTGCTGCAGCCGATGACGGCGATGACGATGACGATGATGACAGAGCCGTCGGGTGGTGCAGCTCGACAAAGAGCTTGTAGAGACCGCCGCCAGCCACGCCGCCGAGCACCGGCGCCACGAGCGGGATCCAGAAGTAGTAGCTCCGCGTCGTGAAGACCTTGGAGCCCCAGCCCGCGAGGCTCGTAAACAGACGCGGACCAAAGTCGCGCGCCGGGTTGATCGCGTACCCCGTGTTCATGCCGAACGCCATGCCGATCGCCATGATGAGCAGCGCGAACGAGATCGGCGCGCCGTATGCGCTCGCGGGTCGGTTGCGCTTGTCCGTGATCGCGTACACGCCGAGGACGAGGAAGAGCGAGCCGAGGAACTCGCTGTAGAACGCCGTGACGTTCGAGATGTGCGCCTGTGGGTACGTCGCAAAGTGCGCCTGCGACGTCAGCCGCATCGGGTCCACGACATTGAGCGTCTGGTAGTCGAGCAAGTAGATGAGGAACGCGCCAGTGAACGCCGCGAGCACCTGCGCGAGCACGTAGCCCGGCACCTTGCGCCACGCCACGCGGCCGTACACGGCGTGCGCGACCGTCACGGCCGGGTTCAGGTGCGCGCCGCTCACGCCCTCGGACGCGTGCACGCCGAGCATCACGGCGATACCCCAGCACACGTTGATGCTCAGCCACGTCCCGTTCTTGTCGCTCGACAGACCCACTTGGTTGTTCACGCCCATGCCAAAGCAGATCATGATGAGCGTCCCGAGGAACTCGGCCAGGCACTCGCGCACGTGCACGCTCTCGATCGCAAACTTGCTCGTGCGTGGCGATGCGTACGTGTTGATCGACGGCGTGCGTCGTGGCGTCTCGACGCTCATGTATCCGCTCTCGATCTTGTCGTTGGCAAAGTCCATGTCTTGGTTGTCGGTCGTGTCGGACGACGCAGCGATGTGCGCTTGTGTTGCGTTCGGTTGCTTGTTCATGACGAATGTGTAGTGAGCGAAAGCGCCAGTCAGTCGTGGCCGATGCGCTTGCTCAAGTGGTGCTGCTTGTTGCTTGTTGCTTGTCGAGAAGACTGCAGATTGAGGAATGAGCGACTCGCTTGTGTGCGTGTCGAGTCTCGCAGGTGCTGCGTGCGTCCTTGACCATCAAAAGATCGCAAGACTGCTGATGCGGCTTGTGACAAGCGCTCGAGGAGGCGTCATCACGCACGTGGCTGCTTGGGCGGTAAGCCCATCACTGCGTGCACGCGCGTCTTTAGCGCGAGTTGATTCACACTCGAATCTGCGCGTCGCAGCCAGTCACGCGGCCTCCCACACGTGAATGTGAGGTGATCGACTGCGGACATAGCCTCGACGTCGGCTTCGAGAACAACGCGGAGCTACTTCACAGTTCGGATTCAAAAGTGCTTAAATACGACACGCCCTCCTCGGTCCTAGATCTCTGTGCGCCGCTCGGCTGTGGTGTTGTACCGATAGACCGAGTGACCACTACTGCCACTGCTCGTGCTCGTGCTCCGACGCAAGCCGCTCTGCCCAATCGCGACAAACGTCGAGACGCGGCTGTTGTCCACGCCCTCGGCGCGCAAGACGTCTGCGAGCTGATGCAGCACCTGTGGCGCGTTCGCGAGTGTCACGACGGGCGGCGCATCCGTTGCGACCATCGCGTGGACGCCGCCGCTGCGCAAGAACGGGTGGTTCAGCAGCCCATCGGGTCCGTCGATCGTCGGACGCGCGCGGTGGTCGCGCTGGAGACACGACCGAATGACCGTCTCGAGCTCCTTGTTCTTGAGCGACGGGTACGCGATCGCGTAGCTCGGGTCAATGATGCACCGGAACTTCTCAATGATGCTGTGCACGTCGGCGAACGGCGGCTTACCGTACACGACCTGGTACAGAATGCACCCGAGCGACCAGATGTCACTCGCACGGCCGACCTAGCGCCATGCACAACAAACACGGTCGTGAGTCCCGAGCTTTTGGCATCCTAAGCACCACCACACAGACACAGACACAGACACAGACATACCTTCATCTTGCCAGACGGATTGCGCTGACCGCTTGGCGCCGCATTGCCCTGGATCGCCTCGGGCGACATGTAGTTCACCGTCCCGACTTGACTATCGCGCTCGATGTTGGTCGTGTCGTTCGAGATCGCCTTGGCAATGCCAAAGTCAATGAGCTTGAGCGCGCCGTTGACAAAGAGGAAGTTCGCGGGCTTGAGGTCGCCGTGGATGATGCGCTCGCTGTGGATCGCGTGCACGGCCTGGAGCATCTGCGTCCAGATGACACGGAGGAAGTTCTCGTCGAGACTGTCTTTCAAGTCGCGCAGGCGCTCGCTCAAGTCGATCTCGCCGTGCTCCATCACCTGCGCATATGACATCGTATCGTAAGCCTCTCTCGCTCTGTCCATCGCGCTACACATTCGTCGGACGGACGTACGACGTTGATCTGGCGCTGCTGCAGGTCCTGCTCCGCGGCGATGAGCTTGATGATGTGCGGATTGCCCTGGAGACGCTCGAGAAGCTGGATCTCGTTCGTGTACTGCGCGATGCTCGTGGCGTCCAGACGCTTGAGCTTGATGCGCTTGAGCGCGTAGATCTTGAGGTCCGGACCGAGCATGCGGTAGACTTTGCTACTGCCGCCGCTGCCGATCTGCTCGAGCTTGATGTACGTGAGGCCATTGACCTGCAGAAGAGTGAGCGAGAGAGAGAGGCGGTCAGTAGGTCCTCGAGCGACCACGAGGTCGTATCGAGAGCGCGAAGACGTACGACAAACTTGCTCGAGAGCGACGCGAACGGATCGCGCGGGACGCTCTCGACGAGCGACGGTGACGACGTCGACGACACGGAGCTCACAGACAGCGGACTCGTGTCGAGGTACCGATTCGCACTCGCAGCGTCGGTCGCTGGCAGCCGCTTGGGGGACGGGAACCGATACGGCTCGGCTGTCGTTGTTGTTGTTGGACGCGGCGACGGCTGCGTCTCGAGCGGCTTGTGCGCTGTGTTGCTATGGCTCGTCGCTGTCGCACTTGCTGTGGCTTTGACTGCAGACGCTGGTGGTGCGCCACTGCTGCTGCTTGGAAGCGGTCGCGGGTTCCAGTTCTTGATGTACGACAGGTCGCTCGCGAGCTTCTTCGTCGGTCGCGCTGGCTCAGACGGCGTGCTCGCACTGCCGCTCTCCTGTCGTTCACACAGCAGGTGTGTGTCAGTCTCTTGGTCCAGAGGCACTTGCTAGAGCCACAGAGACACACGTACCTCGCGCGGTCGCGTGGCCTGGCGATCAGTCGTGGGGCTATCGTCCATCATGTCTTCGTCGTCGTCGTCTTCATCGAGCGTCTCAGACACGCGTCGACTGCTGTCGGGACCTGTCGACGCCACGACGCGCAGCGGTGGACCGCCTGTATCCAGCACAGTCTTAGGTGTAAGCTCTTCGCTTTAGACAAGCGCTCCAAGTCACCGCAGACGGCGCTCGCACGCACCAAACTTGAAGAACCGCGACGTCGTTGACTGCGCCTTGCGCGACGTGGTCTGCGCTTTCGACGCCGACGGACGCGACGCAACCGACGGCGTCGTCAGCAACGCCGGCTTGTCGCTCCGCGGGAGCTTTGACACGGTCGAGTAGCCTGCCGCTGTCGACGATGATGTGACGCTACTGGTCGCAGCGGTGCTCGACAGTGCGACTGGCGTCGCAAGCGTCGTGTTCACGGTCGAGGCGCTCGAGAGCAGCGTCGACTGCGTGTCGCTCGGGGTCGAGTACGTCGTGCGTGGGCGGAACTTGCGCGGCGTGTGGAGATGCGACTGCTGGTGGCTCAAGTGGTGCTGCGTGAGCGACGTCGAGTGCTCGCCACTCGTGAGGCGCTGGAAGATCTCGTTCTTCTCGTGCACGCCGAACGCGTCGTGGACGACGCCGAGCTGGAGAATGTCCTGCGCCTCCATCTGGTTCCCTACACATAGTCCACACGGTCCATCCATCCATCCACCGAGCGTTAGCGCAATTGATCAGTCGGTCTGACGTAGTAGGACGCGTAGAAGACCACACGAGCGCTCGCAGACGCACCGTGGCGGCACTCGAACGCCGCGTACTCTTCGTAGTAGCGCGGGTCGCGCTCGCCAATGCGCTCGGTCTTCATGTACTTGAATGTATCGCGCGTCTCCTTCTCATTGCTACAGCCCCGTTCGTCCATCGCATGGCTCGTCAGTCAGACACTCGAGCGGCTGTGGCGATCGCAGCAGTAGAAGACACGCAAGGACGCACCCTTGGAGCTTTGCAAAGAGGATGAGGAGCTCGACGTAGCTCCGGTCGTTGCGGCAGCGATCTTTAGACAGCAGCGTCGTCGCGCGGCGAAAGAGCCGCACTTTGCTGTACAGCTTGGCGTCGTACGACGGCGGGTGCTGCAACAGCGCGAGCCATCGCGCAGGCGACGTCGGGTCGCGCTTGAGCTGCTCGACGAGCGCAGCGCGCGGTGCGTCGTCGGCTTTGAGCAGGAACACGTCTTCTTCGTTCTCGCCAAAGCGGATGATGCGCGGCGGTGGGACCTACGACGCAGCAGTGTGAGACGATGTCGACCAGCAGTCGCTTGACTAGCGCTGTAGACGCAGGCGCACGTACCTCGGGCATGGCGCGACGAGGCGTTTTGCTCGCGCTGACGCTCCGGAGCGGCGTGCGTGTGGTGCGAGCGCTATGACTGAGGCTATGACTATGGATGCTGCTGCTATTGCTGTGGCTGTGGTTGGGCTGGACGTTCTCCTTTTGGTCGGCAGGGTCGACGCCGAACGCTTTGTCCGACGTCGCCCAGTGCCCGAGCGCCGACCAGCTCGGTTTCTTGACGCTCGGCGTGAACGCACTGCTGCTGCTGCCTGTCTCGCGCGCGCGTTTGCGGCCACTTGCGCTCAGGCCGCTACCACTGCTGCTGCTGTTTGTGCTTAGAGATCGGAGCGCAGAGTCGACCGGTATCGTGGCTGCGGCTGTGCGAGCGTCGAGCGCGCGCGTCGGTGTGGATGTCTGTCTGTGGATGCGATGTTGTTGCTGCTGATGTCAGCGGCGTGAGTCGAGCGGACGTGACACTACGAGCTACAGGTGTGACGGATGGTGCTGCTACTGCTGCCGCTAGGGCGAGAGAGGCGGACGCGCGAAGCCAGCGCTGTCGTCGTCGTCGTTGTCGGTGGTCTCACGCCGGTGCCTGGCACGTGATGATGGAGCTTCTCGGGTTTGAGTTGCGTCTTGTCGGATTTTGGCGCGCGTTCAAAATTCAAATGGTAGCAATACGCAAGAGGGTTTTGCAGCTGCTCTCGTACAAGCGACATACAATTTACAAATATAGAGGCTAGTAATCGAATTGCTTGTCAATGACAAGACCTGTGTAAATGCGGTAGAAAGCACCCATGTCACGTGAGCTGGATCGTTGTCTTGGGCACGACGACGGCGTAGTCCTCAAAGTTCGTGCGCTTGCCGCGTGGGAACTCCTTGCGCAGTACATCGGAACCAGTCTCGACGTCGTAGTGGTCGAGCTTGACGCGCGACGCGTACGTGCGCGCGCCTTCGCTGCTCGCAGTGCTCCCCATCATCTTGTGGAAGCAGCCGTACGGCGTGCTCTCGAACACGCCTTTGGACCAGAGCTTCACGTCGAGGTTGTCGCTGCGGCCGACACTGTCGCGTGCGCTGCTGCTGCTGTTGTTGCTACTGCCTTCGCTTCGCGACTCGCGCGAGAGCGTCGCACCGTCTCGAGCAATTGCGTTCTTTGTAGAGCAAACAAGATCAGGTCGTAGTCGTGTCAGTGGACTAGCACTCGTCAGAGGTCAGAGGGCGTACAACTACCCTACCATGCACCCACGCATGTACCTCTTCTTCGCGCCGACGGATCACGCGCTTCACGGGGTCGTCGATCTTGGTGCGATGGCGCACGAACTGCACGTCCTGGAGCGGATTGTACTCGCTCTCGATGATGATGTCGCGAAAGAGCCCACCTTTCTTGTTCGTGATGTCCAAGAACCGCTCGTACGTCTCGTGCTTCGCGAGGCTGAGCGCTTTGCTATCCATCGCAGCGACTTTGCGCAGCACGGGGTCGTTCAGCTTGTTAAACACGCCAGTCGTCCACTCGTCGTGCATGCGCTGGAACTGCCGCGTCTTGGACTGGTCCTGCAGCTCGAGCTTCTCGTGGAGCTCTTCAGCAAGCGCTTTGCCGTCCTGCTTGTTCAATGTGCATGTACACACTGTGATCGTGAGCACGCGCGATGGCATCAACAGCAGTGCTAGCAGAGGGAACAAGAGCGCACCTCGACTTCTTGCCACAGCTTCATGTACTGCGCCTCACGTCGCGTCTTTTGCTTCTGGAGGTTCTCTGCGATGCCCTCAGCGAGCTTCTTCTGCATCGCCTCTTGCTCTTTCAAGTACAGCTCGTGCTTCATCGCCACGCGTTTCTATCAGACACGCACATGAGTGCGAGAGCGTGTGAGAGAGTGAGCTATGCACGACGACGCACTCGACTGAGCAAGCAGTCACAAGACGCACCAACTGCGTCTCGCGCGACAGCTCGGATGCGTACGATCGACTCGCGTGGCTCGGCGAGAGGGACGACGCCATCGGTGAGAACTCAAACAACTGTCGTCCGCTCGAGCCGAGCTGCGAGCGCCGCGGCGACGACCCCGACGCGCTCAGCGCGCACTGTCGGAGCTCCTCAAAGTGGTCCGAGTTGTGCACGCGCATGCTCATGGCGGATGTATCTGCTCGTCGACGGGCGTCGTGCAGCAAGTGGCGAGCGAGAGGTCGATCGATGCGTGCGTCCTAGCGATGTGTGCGCTCACTAGTAGATGTCTTTGCACCGATGATGCACGACGCGCAGCGAGCAAGAAGAGACTCTCGACATCATCGCCGCCGCTCAGAACCACCACTGAGAGATACCATATTTGGACATTGACAAGCGAGCGCACGCACGAGAGAGCGATGTCAGCAACACGACTCGACTCGATGTGCACAGAGAGACATCACCATCATGAGCATCTCGTTTCACTTGTGTACAAGACGCTCAGTCGCTTCCTCGTGGTCGTGGCGAGAGAGCGCACGCATGCACTGTGCAGTCCACGCCTTCGTCGTGTGTGTGTGTGAGCCACACCACGCATCTGTTGAAAGGCATGAAGAGTCGCGATCTTTGAAAGGCGTCGATTGAGCTCATCGATCGCTCGACGCTAGGCACACTCACTTCCAGATCCGCGAGCAAGCGCGCACACCATCGACGCTCCAAGCAGCACAAGAGTGTGTGAAAGAGAGCAGCTATGCGCGTGCTCAGTATGTGGACGTTCGTGCTCATGGCAGTCGCACCAGTTGCGAGTGGGAGCGACTCCACCCCGACCGTGTCGAGTACCGACCCAGCGCCAGTCAACTCGACCACGATGACGACAGCTGCCAACGCCCCGCCGACAGACCAGGAGCTCGAGAACCTGTCAAAGAGCCTTGAAGAGCTCCTTGGTGAGCCACTCGAGCAGCTCGTGGACGAAGCGAAAGCGCGTGAGAGCGACTTCCCAAGCGATCTGTTCGAGTATGGCGGCAACAACGTACCAGAGAGCTACTCGCCCATGAGTCCGCAGCACAAAGAGGTCGAGAGCCTCGTGAGCGAGTTCATGCGCGCGTACGAGTCTGAGATCGAAGCGACGAACCTCGACGCCGAAGTCCTGCGCGTGATCAAAGCCGAGGTACGCACGCTTGTCCTCAGACTCGTTCAGCTACGCCCATGATATGAACTACCCTCTGACGTTTGGACTCGCCTCTGCCTCTCTGTACGCGCCTTGTAGAAGACGGCTGTGCGTCCTGTGCTCGCAGAGCGCAGCGTCGGTCTCGGCCTCGAGCTCATTGAAGAGGAGCTTGCGCAGCAGTTCCGCATCGTCGTGCTCGTCAAGTACCACTTCCAGTCGTCCATGTTCACCGACAAGCGGCCGTACGTGACTGCGATGCGCGTCACGATGGACTGCACGAACGCAACATCGACAACGAGCGACAGCGGCGTCGACCTCGCGTGCGACGTCACAGAGCACATTGACTTGCCGCGCACGAACGAGTCAACGGCGCTCGTACCTGCGTACGTCCACCGCGCGATCGCGCACAGTGCGCCAGTCGAGTTTGTCGAGAAGAACCAGAGCGCGCTCGCGCGTCTCCACTTTGACGCAGTCGAGTCGCAGGACCTGCTCTACGACGGCAGTGGGAAAGCGATCCACGGCGTCGAGACCATGAAGTACGTGCGCTTTCGCGTGAGCGACCGCGACGCACAGGACTGCATGGTCGTCGTGCAGCACGCACAGGGCGTGAGCACGCTCCTGTACTCGGACACGGTGTGCTACAGCGACTACCTCGCGTCGTCGCTCGCCATGGCGGCGCTGCAGTACACAAAAGACAACTACGAGGCGATCACAGTCGTCGCTGCTGTCGTCGGTGCGATCGCAGCCGTTGCGCTGCTCCACCGCCGGCGCTCGACCAAGCGCTCGGGCTACGCGTACTTGCCGTCAAAGAACGGACTCCCGCGCCTCGCTTCACAGCAGCCGACAGCCAAGACCAGCAGCAGCAGCGGTGGCACTGGCGAAGACGTCGCGATTGCGTCGTAGGACAGACATCCACACAAAGAGCCTGAGCGCTACGTCTGCAGTCTATCAGTCGTGTGCATGTATGTCTCTCTCTCTCTCTCTATTGCTCAATGCGATACAAGCGCGCGTCTACTGCTTCGCGTCCCAGTACTTGGCGTACGACTTGGTGTGCTTCTCGAGCTTCTTCGCAAGCTTCTTGCGCTGGCTCTTCGTCAGCGGCTCGTGCGTCGCAGCGTCGAGCGTCGGGACGCCGTCTGCATCAAACGCCGCGTACTTGCCTGCAAACTCGGGCGCGAGGCGAAAGAGATCAGCTGGTGCGATCTGCATGAGCGCTTCGAACGCCTGCTGCTTGAGCTGGAGCTGCGACGGCGTCGCATCTGCAGCCTCACGCTCGCAGCTCTCAGCCACTGCCGCAGCAGCAGCTTCGCGCTCGTCTTTCGAAAGCACTTTGACGATCGAGCGGCCAGGCGCGAGGTCTTCAATGTGCACACCGAGCGGTGGGAGCTCGTCGTTCCGGAGCGCGTCGCAGAGCGCGAGGATCGCCTGGTGCTGCTTTGGGTCCTGCAGCGCCTGCTCGCGCACAGCGGCTCGGAAGCGCACGAGCGCTTGCAAGATCGCGTCGTTGCTTGCGCTGTCTGCTGCTGTCGTTGTCGCCGTTGCGCCGGAGCCCGTCGCAGCGGCGTCGGTCAGTGTCTTGCCAAGCGCAAAGAGCGCAGGGACGTGCGCAGACTCGCGGTGCAAGCCCTCGAGCCCAAAGAGGTCGAGGATCTCGAGCACATACGTCGAGACGGCGTGGAGCACTTCGCTCGGTCCGTCCACGCGCTCGAGCACGTACTCGTTCGAGCGCGCAATGAGCTCAAGCACGAGCGCGAGTGCACGTGGCGTGTCGAAATCGTCTGCGAGCGCGGCATCGACGTTCGTTTTCGTCGAAAACAGCAGCTCCAACAGCGCCAAGTCGACTGGGTTGCATTTCTTGACAGTCGAAAACGCCGAATCGCTTCGCTGTGCTGTCCCGATCGCGTCGAGACTGCGAAAGAAGCGCTTGATGCGGTCTGCGACGACTGCTGCGTCGCGAACGCGGTCAGCCGCAAAGTGCAGATTCGCGCGGTACTTGAACTGGAGACAGAAGAGCCGAAAGTGGTCGGCGCTGCTCGGCGTGTCGAGAAAGTCCTTGATCGCAATGAAGTTCTTGAGCGATTTCGACATCTTCAGCCCTTCGATGTACAGGTGTCCAAAATGGACAAAGTGGCGGCACCACGCACTGTCCTTGTCGGCGCCAGCATGGTGGTGGTCGTGGTGGCAGCAGCCTGCGCGATGGGCGTCGCACTGCGCGATCTCGTTGTTGTGGTGCGGGAACTTGAGGTCAATGCCGCCCGAGTGCATGTCGAGCTGAGCGCCGAGGACGTGGTGCGTCATCGCCGAGCACTCAATGTGCCACCCCGGACGTCCGCGACCCCACGGCGAGTCCCACGACGGCTCGTCCGGGTCTTTCGCAACTTTCCAGAGCGCAAAGTCGCGTCGGTCGCGCTTCGTGGTAGTCGAATCCGTTTCGACGTCCGACGACTGAACGTCCGACGCCTGGACGTGCGCATGGCGCGCTGGGTCGAGCTTCCCGTACGCGTCGCCGAGCTGCGCCGTGTGGAAGTAGACGCCCGAGCCGTCGTCCGCTGCGTACGCAAAGCCGTTTACTTCGATCGTCTGGATGTACGCGATGATCTCGTCCATGTGCTCGCTCACGCGCGTGATTGCACTCGGCGGCTGGACGTTCAGCGCTGCCATGTCGGCAAAGAACGCGCGCTCTTCGTCACGAGCGAGCTCGTCAAACGGAACCCCGCGCTCCTATCAACAGACACGTCCATTGACGTATGTGAGCGTGGACTCAAAGTACCATTGAGACGTCACACACACGCACAACACTGTAGTATACTAAAAGACGCACCTTGGCGCGCTTGATGATCTTGTCGTCGACGTCTGTGACGCCCATGACAAGACACACGTTGTACTGAAAGCGCTTCTCAAGGATGCGGCGCAAGATGTCTTGCGAGACATACGCGCGTGCGTGGCCGAGGTGTGCGCGGTCGTACACGGTCGGACCGCACGCATACCATTTCAGCACGTTTGGTGTCGTTGCTTGTGCGCGCGGCAGCGGCTCGTGCGCGCCAGTGAGCGAGTTGTAGACCACCACGTCTCGCATCGAGCTCACGCTCGAGAGCACTCGACGTCCGTGCACTGCGAGCTGCTGCAGCGACGGTGTCCGCGCAGCCGAGTGCACGCGCGGCGCCACATGCAGCGCTCGCCACCTTCCAAGCATTTTGTGTGATGTTCTCGAGTGTATGCTCTGAAAGTCAAATTTCAAATTCTGTCCTAACATTTACGATTTCAAAAACATAAAAAACTCGTTTGTGTTCGACGAAATAATCAGAGTCAGAATCTGAGATTGGACATGTACAATGGTGATATATATGTTCCTTTTGGCGTAGTTTTACCATTGCGAACATTGGACATGTGTAATGGTGATCCTTTCGCTTCAAATGGTTTGATAGTGGTGTTACTGAGTATTTGAAGTCGACAATGACATCGTCCAAAATGCCAAATAGGAAACGTCCAAAACGACTTCAACAACAACATCTTGACACACCCAGTCAGCTCTCCGCCGTGGCTGCAATCGCTGTCTTTGCGTCATACCGCTCCTCGTCTCGAGCCTCTTGCACCAGACCAGCGAGCACATGTACGCTCGCCCACACTTACCGAAGTCTTGCTGAAGCCGACACGTTAGTCCATTAATCACACCCGCACACTCACTCACTTGGTGCGACGACTACGAAGCCACTCGAGGTCTCGCTCTCAGTCTAGTCAGCCACACGCTCTCAAGCTCTCAAGCAACCACACCATACTGCTACGATGGAGCACCGCACGCCGCTAGACACTCGTTTCCTGACTCAACACATATGGTGCTGCTTCCACGACTGCTGTGTGCATGAATGACCTCGTGACCTCGTGTAGTGTTTGCCTCTTGCTGCAGTCTCAGAGCGTGCTCTCTGCGACTAACTACAGTTGCTTGACGAACACACTCGTGACGCACGCGCACGTGTCGCGATCTCTGTGGTTCGAGGTCGCTCGGCTCGACCGACGACCGGATCGTACTCACACACTCACATTCACACTCTTACTACTCACTCTCACTCTCACTCCCGTACACGCTGCCGCCTTGAGCACCTCCAACTGCCTCCTCAGTCGCCATCGACTGCCGCCATGTTCACGACAGCACGCTCACACAAGCTCACTCAAACTTTACAAGCGCAAAGTCGAGCGAGCTCGAGCACAGATCGGCCAGCATCTCGTGCTCGTTGATGGTACTAGATGTGGATTCGCTTGTCGAGTTGTCTCTGTGTGTGTGTTGGTGTCGCGCTCAAGCTATGCTGCTTGCTTCTGCTTCGCGGACTGGCGCCGCGCGCGTCTTTGTGGAACGCGACGCGCAAAGCAAAGCAGACGAATCTCGGAGCACGCGCTGCTGCTGTCGTCGTTGTCGTCGTCGTCTGGAGATGGTGCAGCGGCGCGAGACAGTCGAGCTCGCAGCTCTCGTTCAGTCAGCGCACATACATCCATACACGCTCATGTGCATGTGGCACATGCACTTCGTGAAGCTTCACATTCGATCCAGAGCGAGCAACCGCGAGAGCAACCACAACAAGCACGACAAGCACGGCAAGAGCTCAAGCAAGCAAGCATGGACTCAAAACAGGTGCTCAAGTAAGAGCTCGAGCGTCTGGTGTATGGGCGAATGCACGCGTTGCCGTCGCCGCGCCTCCCAAAGAAACAGCGCCACGTAGCATCATCGTCGCGTCACCGCATCATTTCGTGCGACTGAACCGCTGTGCTGTGCTGCTCTGCTGCGAGGGTTTGCGCTTGTCCTAACAGCCTCGCAGGCGGGTGCGCTGTGTTGCGCTGCAGGAGAAGAGGCCATGTACGTGACACAGGCACATGTGGTGCACCCAGCCAGCCTCTCCTACCACAGACACACACATGCCACGCTTACGCACTCGCTCGTCTCACTCGAGTGCTCGCGATTAACATCGAGCTCTCGCTCAAGCGACAGCGCGACGACAGACGCATTGAGCATTGGCCTCATCAACCAACCAAACCACCAAGTGAAGCACCTGTGTGTGCATGGAGTGTTTGGTTGTCGGTACGCTATCGCCGTCGTTGCTCGCTAGTGTCTGGTCTCGCACAGGTCTGCAGCTCTTGCTCTTTGTGCCTTTGTGAGAGACTGGCGCTGGTTGTCATTCGACAAGGCATCATCCTCTTGCTAGGATCTCTGCGTCGTGTGTGCAGTGTGAAGTGTGCTCATCGTGGTCACCAAACCAACCACTCGCACTCTTGCTCGGGACGATGCGAGTCAAACACGAGCACTGACCTTTCACACTCTCGCTCACACAGAGAGCACTCGCTCGTCGATCATCGTCGTCCATCTTCGCGGATGCTGCTTCGAGCTTCAGGACGCAGAGACACACGCACTTGATTTGACTGTCTCAGTCCTCGTTTTCGCCAGACCGATCTTTTCACACTCAAACAAAACCACACAGACAGACAAACAAACAAACAAACAAGCAAAAACACACAAAACACTCGTTTTGCATTGACTCGTATCGCAGTCTTTCGGCGCTTTCATCTGCTCTTGGCTTGCTTGCTTGTCGCTTGTTTGGCTCGCATGGTTTGTTTGTTTGCTTGCTTTTGCTTGTTGCTGCTTGGATTTTGTGTGAGTGTGAATGCGATGCGAGAGTGGACACAAACGTCGTTTCGCTCTTGCAATGGGTCAATCAATCATCGCCAAGCAGAAATCCAGTCAATGCAAAAAACCAAAGCAAAGCAAAAGCCACGTCCAAAGCAATCCCAGGCAAAGACGAGCAAGCAAGCAGCGCCACGAATGTGCTGCTGCACACGCGTCTGCTTGCTCGCTCGTTCGCTCATGCGGCCCTCAATCCTCTGTCTTCAGCATATAGGCTCGTGTAGTCCTCAGCCTTGCGAGCCTATGTGTTGTGCGTGTGTGCACCAGACACGCTTTAGTCACTTCAGTCGCCTCGACCACAGCAACAACAACAACAACACCAAGCCATTCAGCAGGATTCAGAGCTCGATTCGATTGGACCGCCTGATTAAATAGTCACGTGTCAAGTCGGTCGGTCGAGTGGGCAAATGTGAGTGAGTGAGTCTGAGTGTGCGAGTGAGTGTGAGTGGGTGGGTCATTTTCATTTTCACATGTCGCGCTTGCTTGCGGCACCGCTGCGTGGCTAGTCGCACCTGCACGATCGATCCTGAACGAGTGTTCACGTCGCTTGCTTGCTTGCTTGCAAGTCGACTTGCCCTCACGCGCCCGAGACCAAAGCAAAGCACACCAGAGCAAAGCAAAGCACTCGCTGTGCCTGCTCATTCTCCAATCCGCCTTCACATGGCCACCACCTCCAGAGCGACGGCAATCGTCCATTTCCACAAGCACCACCGTCGGTAGCGAGTGCACGACTGCCTGCCACAAGCAGCAAGCACAAGTACTCAAGTACTCCACGACACTCGACACTCGAGACTCGGCGGCTTCAGCTCTCCAGCTCTCCAGCTTCCGTCATCTGCTTTCAGCTACCAGACAAGCTTCCAAGCCTTCAAGCAAGCTACCAAGCACCTCTTTTGCATCGCACACGCACTTGCAAGCAAACACAAGAGGTCTCGCAATGGCGCCACAACAGCAAGACAATCAGCAGTCTACCTCCAGCACGACTAGCAACACAGCGCCATCATCAACAACAACGACAACAACCAAGCCACAGTCGTTCCTCAACATGAACGCGATCCAGAACAAGTCCAAGTCCAAGACTGCGGCAACTGGTGACTCGACGTACATTGCGATCGAGACGCCGCGCTCAGCGACGCTCGCGCCATCGTCCTCGGATGGCTACTTCTCGTCGGATCCACTCACAACACCGACACCGATGACAAGAGCACACTCGACGAGCAAGTTTGCGATCGAGAGCGTGCACGTGCGCGAGTGCCTGGCCGAGTTCCTCGGGACGCTCATCATGATCTGCTTTGGCATGGGCGTGAACAACCAAGTGGGTCTGTCGAGCGACAAGAACGGGACGTGGCTGAGCATCAACGTGTGCTGGGGTATCGCCGTGATGCTCGGCGTGCACGCGTCCGAGGGCGTGAGCGGCGCGCACCTGAACCCGGCCGTGACGGTCGCGCACGCCGTGTACGGCCGCGTGGCGTGGCGCAAGGTGCCGGGCTACGTGCTCGCGCAGGTGCTCGCGGCGTTCACTGGCGCGTTCCTCATCTACTTGCTCGACTACCAGACGCTCAATGTCGTGGACCCGATGCGGCTGACGTCGCAGGCGCACTTTGCGACGTACCCACAGGCGCACATCTCGAACGTCACGGCGTTCTACAGCGAGTTCCTCGGCTCGCTCTTCCTCGTCCTCGGCGTGTACGCGATCACGGACAAGCGCAACCGACCCGCGAGCGCATACGGCGCGCCGATCTCGTTCGCGCTGCTCATCATGGCGATCGGCATGGCGTTCGGCATGAACACGGGGTACGCGATCAACCCGGCGCGCGACTTTGGTCCGCGTCTGTTTACGAGCCTCGCGGGCTGGGGCTCCAAGGTCTTCACGACGCGGAGCTACTACTTCTGGATCCCGCTCGTGGCGCCGGTGCTCGGCGGCGTGGCTGGCGGCGGTCTCTACAAGCTCTTTGTCGAGCTGCACCACCCGACGGCTCTGTCATCATCGTCATCGTCATCGCCGTCATCGGCTGCAGCAGTCGATGTTGGCACGATGGTGTAGCGTCACAGAGCAGGACAGGATAGATAGTGTGAGTATGTGTATGTATGAGTGCATTGCGCACGTCCATAGACTCGATGTGCCTTCTTCTCTTGTTGTCTACCGGTCTGCGTGTGTGCGGATGTCTAGTGCGTTCTGTGAGAGTGTGAGGCGAGCGAACAAGTGCAGAGTGTCAGCAGCACCAGCCTTCGCACCAACATCACCAGCATCACCAGCACCGCTCATCGAATCCAACAGCGTAGCATGGTGTAAAGCGTTTGGTCTCTCTGGTTGTGCACTCACGAGTGTCTGGACGTGCCTCGAGTAGCACCAACAGCGACTCCTTGTGCCCCAACTGTAGACACACTCTGCTGCTGATGGCGATGCAAGGCAAGCCTCAGTCGTCCTACGCGTGCATCTTGCTCTGCTTTGTCGCCGCGACCGTGCGGACGATCGCAAGCTTTGTGAGGTTCGCTCGCGACTGCTTTGAGATCGGATCGTGCGGACGTACGTGCGCTACGGACAGAAGCGAAGGCGGTCGGTATGAACAAAGCAGACGCTTTCGACTCTCTTAGCCTGGCAAGATGCCGTCAAAGCCGCGCGATCTCGCGTTGCTACCGCTCGACTGGGACGACGATGATGGCAATGATGACACAGCAGAAGAAGAAGAAGAAGCTGTCGTCGCAGCAGCGCGCTGGGTCTGCTTTTGCTGGAGCATGGCGCGGTAGCTCTTGGGAATGTCGTCTGGGCTGTGGATCCGTCGAAAGTCCACGGACTGGTCGTGCCGCGCGCGCACGGCCGAGCGCTTGGGCAACTGGCCGCCCATGTCGCGCTTCTCGCGCGGCTTGATGAGCGGCAGCGTGCGCGCACCCATGCCAACCGAGCTCGCAGTCAAGAGCGCGAGGTTCGACACGCCGGGACCGCTCAGCGGACTCGTCATCGTCGCTGCCGTCGTTGGCGGCATGGGCGACACACTCGCGGCGCTTCCAAGGTCGTTGTCGCCGATGCGGAGACTGAGCATGGGCGGCATCGGCGACGCGTCAGTGAGCGACGCGACGGGCACGAGCGTTCGTCTACAAAGAGAGAGAGAGAGAGAGAGTCGTGTGTGTGAGCGTCCAGACTCGTCAGACTCGTCAGCATCGTCGTCGCCATCATCACAGGGACGGACGATTCTGAGACGTCGTACTTGCGCGGCGAGCTCTTGGCGCTGCCGTTGAGCCGAGCGACTTGCGACTGGTTGTGCGCGAGCACGAGCGCGTCCTGGAGCTTGAGACGCGCCATGGAGATCGCGCTGTTGAGCGGCTGCAGCGCATGCGGCGCGCCTGCTGTGTCGATCAGCGAGTACACTCTCTTGTCCGGTTTGCTCTGCGTCGCAGCGCATGGCGCGAGTGTCAGCGCAGACGCTCACGTGACAGAGAGAGGAGCAGATCGAACGCACCGGGTCGCTCGCGCTCAGACACACGGCGCTCACGCGAAAGCACGTCTGCCCTTCCCTAGTGTCCACAACGCAGCGTCATGGCAACGCTCGTGGCGTCAGAGCCATCGAGAGCGCCTCGTTCAAGTCCAGATGGCAGACCGACAGTGGTGCCGTACATGAACATGCGTCCGACAAACTGCGAGAGCAGCGTGTGCTTGGTCCAGCCGGCTTTGCGCACAAAGTCGCTCATCTCGATCGACCGCAGCACCGGCGTCTTGACGCCATTGCCGTCCCAGCACGAGATCTGCAGCCATCCACCGCGTCAGCATCGCCACCTTCCTGCACTTGCATAGTTGAACGAACACACACACAAGAGCGACCGCACCTCGCCGCGCGTGACTTTCACGACTGTGATCAGCTCCGTGACGTCGCCAGTCGCCTCTGCGAGCTTGTGCTGGAGGAACGGCAGCGACGCGAGCGTCTCGCGCGCAGCCGGCTCGTTTGCGTTGTTGCTCACGTTGTTTGCGCTATCGCGCCGGACGATCGTGATCGTACTGCTACTTGCGCCAAAGCCACCAGTGCCAGTGCCAGACCATGTCGTGCTCGTACTGCTGCCACCATTAGCACCACTGCTGCTCTCCTGCTTCTTTGCGTTCATGTTCATCATGCGCGAGCGATGGCCCGAGACGCACGACCAGACTTCGCCAGGCTTGGGCATCGAGTCCTCGAGCAAGAACGTCTCTTTCCCATCCGTCCCTGTGGCGTGGAGCGACGCGATCGAGTAGCACCGGATGAAGTGCTTCTGCGGCGCTGGCGCAGACGCTGCGTCACTGCCACTCTCGAGACGCACGCAGCTCGAGACGCTCGCTGCGTACGTCGATGGTCGGCCGAGTTGCCACGCGTGGTGCTTCCCAAAGCAGCCAACGAGCACGCCGTCGAGCGTCCACAGACTCACTTCGCCGTTTCCACACGCGAGGAGTAAGTACACTTCGGCGACGCGCGCGTTCTCAATGAAGTCGGCGCAGAGCACGCGCGCGTGGCCGAGACGCCAGCTGCAGCAGAGCTCGAGCACGACGCCTTCATGGTCGACTGCGACGCTCAAGTCCCAGAGCTTGACGATCCCTGCGGCGTCGCCAGTCACGAGGTGCGTGTTTGTCTTGTCGCACCGGAGCGCCGTGATGCCTTCGCTGTTTGGGTGCGCGAGTGCGATCACAGCTTGCGTCGTCATGGACCGGTCGATGCACACGAGCTGACCGGTCTCGCCGCTCGCAAAGAGCATCTCGAGCTTCTGGGCGTAGAACATCGCGTCGATCGACCCAGCGCTCTGGTGGAGCTTCGAGACGTACTCGCCCGAGTTGAGCGACCAGAGGAGGATCTTGCCGTCGAGACCAGCGGTTGCGATGTACGCCGGTGGGATGTACACGAGCGCGAGGACGTCCATCGAGTGGCACTTGCTCGCGCTCGATGCGAGCGTGCGCTTGTTCGGCAAGACGTGGATCGGCAGCGCCTCGGACTCGTCGTTCTTGTCGGCCCAGACAAAGATGTTGCGGTCCCAGCCAACGGAGCACACGAAGCGCTGGCAGATGAAGTCGCCCATGCCGACGCGCAAGTTGCGCTCAATGTCGAGGATGCTTGTGACCTCTTGCTGCCGGTACCGGTTCTTCTTTATCGACGGCATCGCTGGCAGTGTTGTTGTCTCTGTCTTGCTACTTGCGCTGTCGACCGCCTCTGTTGCTGGTCCAGATGCACTCGACATTGTTGTCGCGCCAGCGCTGCTGTCTCTGTCGCTCGACCACTTGCGCGCCGTCGCGGGCTCGCGCGGCGTCACGTCGTCGCGGTTGCGCTCGAGACGCAAGCGCGTTGGCGATGGCAAGTCGGCGTTTTCGATCGGACCACCGCGTCGCCCTTCGTGGTCGACGCCAAACGACGCGGGGAGCGTCATGATGTCGCGCACTTTGCGCTTCACAGGCGACGCGGTCAGTGTACTCACGCTGCTTGCGTCGCCGCTCGATGTGAGGTCGTCTGGTCCCGTGCTCGCTGTTGCTGTCGTTGACGCAGAAGCCAAAGACGCTGCAGTGGACCCTGACGTTGTTCCTCCACGTCCTGCAGTGCTCGATGCGCTCGCGTGCTCATGCTTGAGGAACTGCTTGACGAGTGCGCCGTTGCTGAAGTTCCACATCTTGAGCAAGTTGCCGTCGTGACCGCCTGTGAGGAGCCGGCGACCGGGGTAGTCGAACGAGATCGCAGTCACTGGAGACTGCCGATGCGCATTCGCAAAGCTGCAGATCTCGTCGCCAGTCTCCGCCTGCAGTCCGTATCACGCATCTGTTAGACTAGCGCCTGTGATGTTAGCACCACCACATACGCGGCAACGTACGCTCCAGGTCTTGACGACCGACTCGGCGCTCATCTCGGCCGTCACGACTTGGTGGAACACGCTGTTGTACGACGCAATGCACATCGGCCGCTCTTTCGTTGCGTCCTCTTGCTCTTCGTCGGCTTGGACTTTGAACGGCCAGCGCGTGAGGTGCGTCGTCGCGCTGACCAAGCATGGCTGCTTTGCGTCGTAGAGCAGCGCCGAAATCCGGTGCTCAGCGCCACCGGTGCTCTTGTACCGATCCACGAACGTCTGGAGACACCGGTGGTTCCGGACGTCCCAGACCTTGACCGTATTGTCGGACGCCGCTGAGATGATCTGGTAGTTGTCGTCGTCGCTCGCAAGGTGCAGGACGGACGACGTGTGGCCGCGGAGCGTCGCGACCGCGCGCTGCGATGAGTACGGGTTCCAGATCGAGATGTCGCGCTCCATGCCGCAGCTCGCGATCAAGCGCGTGCTCGCGCACCAGACGAGGTCGAACACACCTTTCTTGTGGCGACTGTACTCGAACTTGACGACCATGCGGTCGATGTCGATGATCGAGACGTTCGTATCGAGTGACGTCGCGACGATCGCGCGCATGTCGTTCACCCACTTGACGCGCGTGACCCAGTCCGTGTGCTTCTTGAACTTGGTGCGCGACGAGAAGCCCTGGGCCTCGAGCGACGCGCTCCCGGCTGCGTTCGTTGGGTTTGTCGCTGCACCGCCACTGCTGCTGCTGCTACTACTGGTGATGCCACTTGCTGTTGCGCTGCTGCTTGCTGCGCTTGTGCTGCTGTTCGAGCGCCCGTCGCACGCGAGCCACTGCTGCGAGCACGTCATGACAGTGATACCGCCCGTGTCGTCACCAATCACGAGCGCTTCGCGGTCGTCTGCGGGCTTCTCGACGTACTCGAGACAGAGCGGGATGCACTGCTTCTTCGAGTACTCGCTGATCTCGCCAATGAGCTGGTTCGACCCGAGGTCGTAGATCCCGAGCGTCCGGTTCATCGACGCCACTGCGAGGCGATTCGACCGCCGCATGACGCAGCAGTCCGTGAGCCAGTTCTTCCCCGTCGTGATCGTGTTCTGGAACGCCATCGTGTTGGCGTTCCACGTCCGGACGCTGCCGTCTTTGCTCGCAGTCAGGTACAGATACGGCTTGTCGAGCCGCAGGACGCGCGTGATGATGTCTTTGTGGTGGTGCTGCGGCCGCACTGCCGAGCCTTCGCTGCTGCTGCTGTCACCGTGGCTGTGGTCGCTGAGCTTCTCCGGCTGCGCTGTCTCGTAGTACGAGTTGCAGTCATCGCCGACAAACTCCGAGCCATTGTCACTTCCGCTGAGGAACATGTACTACTGGACAGCGCAGGCGCAGCGCAAGCGAGCGAGTGCGAGCGTCAGCCAGTCAAGTTGTCCGTTCGATACGACGAGAGAGCAGCGCCACACTTTGCGCGCGTACGTACGTTTGTGAGCTCGTCCCAGTCGACAGTGCCATCCGAGTTGGCATCGATCTTCTGGAACCTGAGCAAGCGATTCCGATACACACACATACTCGCATGAGTCGTACGACACAGTGCGTTCGAGCTATGGTCGTCCAGCAAGCGCGCACGTACAGCTCCGTGAGCTGCGTCTCGCTCAAGGACGAGTCGATGATCTCTCGAAAGAGGCTGACAAACTCCTTCTCGTTCAAGTCACCGTCAGCAAACTTCTCTTTGAGCGACTGGAGCTGCTCAACGCCGATCTCGTCGCGCGAGAAGACCGTCGCGGACCGCTTCTTCGACGCACTGCTGTTCGCTGCCATCGCGACTCACACAATCACGCGCACGCAACGCTAGCGTGCGCACGAGCGAGGAAGTACAGCCTTCGTCTTGGATCGACGGCTTGCTCGTAGTGCGGCTTTGAGTTGGCGTCTTTTCAAGTCGCCATTTTCGTATATTGTACAGAATTATATCCTACAAACGCGTCGCAGCAGCTGAAGCAACACAGCAAGCCGTTCCTCCAGCACAAGCTCGCAGAGGCGACTGGCGACGTCACGGAGCTGATCACAGTCGTGAAAGTCACGCGCGGCGAGGTGCGGTCGCTCTTGTGTGTGTGTTCGTTCAACTATGCAAGTGCAGGAAGGTGGCGATGCTGACGCGGTGGATGGCTGCAGATCTCGTGCTGGGACGGCAATGGCGTCAAGACGCCGGTGCTGCGGTCGATCGAGATGAGCGACTTTGTGCGCAAAGCCGGCTGGACCAAGCACACGCTGCTCTCGCAGTTTGTCGGACGCATGTTCATGTACGGCACCACTGTCGGTCTGCCATCTGGACTTGAACGAGGCGCTCTCGATGGCTCTGACGCCACGAGCGTTGCCATGACGCTGCGTTGTGGACACTAGGGAAGGGCAGACGTGCTTTCGCGTGAGCGCCGTGTGTCTGAGCGCGAGCGACCCGGTGCGTTCGATCTGCTCCTCTCTCTGTCACGTGAGCGTCTGCGCTGACACTCGCGCCATGCGCTGCGACGCAGAGCAAACCGGACAAGAGAGTGTACTCGCTGATCGACACAGCAGGCGCGCCGCATGCGCTGCAGCCGCTCAACAGCGCGATCTCCATGGCGCGTCTCAAGCTCCAGGACGCGCTCGTGCTCGCGCACAACCAGTCGCAAGTCGCTCGGCTCAACGGCAGCGCCAAGAGCTCGCCGCGCAAGTACGACGTCTCAGAATCGTCCGTCCCTGTGATGATGGCGACGACGATGCTGACGAGTCTGACGAGTCTGGACGCTCACACACACGACTCTCTCTCTCTCTCTCTCTTTGTAGACGAACGCTCGTGCCCGTCGCGTCGCTCACTGACGCGTCGCCGATGCCGCCCATGCTCAGTCTCCGCATCGGCGACAACGACCTTGGAAGCGCCGCGAGTGTGTCGCCCATGCCGCCAACGACGGCAGCGACGATGACGAGTCCGCTGAGCGGTCCCGGCGTGTCGAACCTCGCGCTCTTGACTGCGAGCTCGGTTGGCATGGGTGCGCGCACGCTGCCGCTCATCAAGCCGCGCGAGAAGCGCGACATGGGCGGCCAGTTGCCCAAGCGCTCGGCCGTGCGCGCGCGGCACGACCAGTCCGTGGACTTTCGACGGATCCACAGCCCAGACGACATTCCCAAGAGCTACCGCGCCATGCTCCAGCAAAAGCAGACCCAGCGCGCTGCTGCGACGACAGCTTCTTCTTCTTCTTCTGCTGTGTCATCATTGCCATCATCGTCGTCCCAGTCGAGCGGTAGCAACGCGAGATCGCGCGGCTTTGACGGCATCTTGCCAGGCTAAGAGAGTCGAAAGCGTCTGCTTTGTTCATACCGACCGCCTTCGCTTCTGTCCGTAGCGCACGTACGTCCGCACGATCCGATCTCAAAGCAGTCGCGAGCGAACCTCACAAAGCTTGCGATCGTCCGCACGGTCGCGGCGACAAAGCAGAGCAAGATGCACGCGTAGGACGACTGAGGCTTGCCTTGCATCGCCATCAGCAGCAGAGTGTGTCTACAGTTGGGGCACAAGGAGTCGCTGTTGGTGCTACTCGAGGCACGTCCAGACACTCGTGAGTGCACAACCAGAGAGACCAAACGCTTTACACCATGCTACGCTGTTGGATTCGATGAGCGGTGCTGGTGATGCTGGTGATGTTGGTGCGAAGGCTGGTGCTGCTGACACTCTGCACTTGTTCGCTCGCCTCACACTCTCACAGAACGCACTAGACATCCGCACACACGCAGACCGGTAGACAACAAGAGAAGAAGGCACATCGAGTCTATGGACGTGCGCAATGCACTCATACATACACATACTCACACTATCTATCCTGTCCTGCTCTGTGACGCTACACCATCGTGCCAACATCGACTGCTGCAGCCGATGACGGCGATGACGATGACGATGATGACAGAGCCGTCGGGTGGTGCAGCTCGACAAAGAGCTTGTAGAGACCGCCGCCAGCCACGCCGCCGAGCACCGGCGCCACGAGCGGGATCCAGAAGTAGTAGCTCCGTGTCGTGAAGACCTTGGAGCCCCAGCCCGCGAGGCTCGTAAACAGACGCGGACCAAAGTCGCGCGCCGGGTTGATCGCGTACCCCGTGTTCATGCCGAACGCCATGCCGATCGCCATGATGAGCAGCGCGAACGAGATCGGCGCGCCGTATGCGCTCGCGGGTCGGTTGCGCTTGTCCGTGATCGCGTACACGCCGAGGACGAGGAAGAGCGAGCCGAGGAACTCGCTGTAGAACGCCGTGACGTTCGAGATGTGCGCCTGTGGGTACGTCGCAAAGTGCGCCTGCGACGTCAGCCGCATCGGGTCCACGACATTGAGCGTCTGGTAGTCGAGCAAGTAGATGAGGAACGCGCCAGTGAACGCCGCGAGCACCTGCGCGAGCACGTAGCCCGGCACCTTGCGCCACGCCACGCGGCCGTACACGGCGTGCGCGACCGTCACGGCCGGGTTCAGGTGCGCGCCGCTCACGCCCTCGGACGCGTGCACGCCGAGCATCACGGCGATACCCCAGCACACGTTGATGCTCAGCCACGTCCCGTTCTTGTCGCTCGACAGACCCACTTGGTTGTTCACGCCCATGCCAAAGCAGATCATGATGAGCGTCCCGAGGAACTCGGCCAGGCACTCGCGCACGTGCACGCTCTCGATCGCAAACTTGCTCGTCGAGTGTGCTCTTGTCATCGGTGTCGGTGTTGTGAGTGGATCCGACGAGAAGTAGCCATCCGAGGACGATGGCGCGAGCGTCGCTGAGCGCGGCGTCTCGATCGCAATGTACGTCGAGTCACCAGTTGCCGCAGTCTTGGACTTGGACTTGTTCTGGATCGCGTTCATGTTGAGGAACGACTGTGGCTTGGTTGTTGTCGTTGTTGTTGATGATGGCGCTGTGTTGCTAGTCGTGCTGGAGGTAGACTGCTGATTGTCTTGCTGTTGTGGCGCCATTGCGAGACCTCTTGTGTTTGCTTGCAAGTGCGTGTGCGATGCAAAAGAGGTGCTTGGTAGCTTGCTTGAAGGCTTGGAAGCTTGTCTGGTAGCTGAAAGCAGATGACGGAAGCTGGAGAGCTGGAGAGCTGAAGCCGCCGAGTCTCGAGTGTCGAGTGTCGTGGAGTACTTGAGTACTTGTGCTTGCTGCTTGTGGCAGGCAGTCGTGCACTCGCTACCGACGGTGGTGCTTGTGGAAATGGACGATTGCCGTCGCTCTGGAGGTGGTGGCCATGTGAAGGCGGATTGGAGAATGAGCAGGCACAGCGAGTGCTTTGCTTTGCTCTGGTGTGCTTTGCTTTGGTCTCGGGCGCGTGAGGGCAAGTCGACTTGCAAGCAAGCAAGCAAGCGACGTGAACACTCGTTCAGGATCGATCGTGCAGGTGCGACTAGCCACGCAGCGGTGCCGCAAGCAAGCGCGACATGTGAAAATGAAAATGACCCACCCACTCACACTCACTCGCACACTCAGACTCACTCACTCACATTTGCCCACTCGACCGACCGACTTGACACGTGACTATTTAATCAGGCGGTCCAATCGAATCGAGCTCTGAATCCTGCTGAATGGCTTGGTGTTGTTGTTGTTGTTGCTGTGGTCGAGGCGACTGAAGTGACTAAAGCGTGTCTGGTGCACACACGCACAACACATAGGCTCGCAAGGCTGAGGACTACACGAGCCTATATGCTGAAGACAGAGGATTGAGGGCCGCATGAGCGAACGAGCGAGCAAGCAGACGCGTGTGCAGCAGCACATTCGTGGCGCTGCTTGCTTGCTCGTCTTTGCCTGGGATTGCTTTGGACGTGGCTTTTGCTTTGCTTTGGTTTTTTGCATTGACTGGATTTCTGCTTGGCGATGATTGATTGACCCATTGCAAGAGCGAAACGACGTTTGTGTCCACTCTCGCATCGCATTCACACTCACACAAAATCCAAGCAGCAACAAGCAAAAGCAAGCAAACAAACAAACCATGCGAGCCAAACAAGCGACAAGCAAGCAAGCCAAGAGCAGATGAAAGCGCCGAAAGACTGCGATACGAGTCAATGCAAAACGAGTGTTTTGTGTGTTTTTGCTTGTTTGTTTGTTTGTTTGTCTGTCTGTGTGGTTTTGTTTGAGTGTGAAAAGATCGGTCTGGCGAAAACGAGGACTGAGACAGTCAAATCAAGTGCGTGTGTCTCTGCGTCCTGAAGCTCGAAGCAGCATCCGCGAAGATGGACGACGATGATCGACGAGCGAGTGCTCTCTGTGTGAGCGAGAGTGTGAAAGGTCAGTGCTCGTGTTTGACTCGCATCGTCCCGAGCAAGAGTGCGAGTGGTTGGTTTGGTGACCACGATGAGCACACTTCACACTGCACACACGACGCAGAGATCCTAGCAAGAGGATGATGCCTTGTCGAATGACAACCAGCGCCAGTCTCTCACAAAGGCACAAAGAGCAAGAGCTGCAGACCTGTGCGAGACCAGACACTAGCGAGCAACGACGGCGATAGCGTACCGACAACCAAACACTCCATGCACACACAGGTGCTTCACTTGGTGGTTTGGTTGGTTGATGAGGCCAATGCTCAATGCGTCTGTCGTCGCGCTGTCGCTTGAGCGAGAGCTCGATGTTAATCGCGAGCACTCGAGTGAGACGAGCGAGTGCGTAAGCGTGGCATGTGTGTGTCTGTGGTAGGAGAGGCTGGCTGGGTGCACCACATGTGCCTGTGTCACGTACATGGCCTCTTCTCCTGCAGCGCAACACAGCGCACCCGCCTGCGAGGCTGTTAGGACAAGCGCAAACCCTCGCAGCAGAGCAGCACAGCACAGCGGTTCAGTCGCACGAAATGATGCGGTGACGCGACGATGATGCTACGTGGCGCTGTTTCTTTGGGAGGCGCGGCGACGGCAACGCGTGCATTCGCCCATACACCAGACGCTCGAGCTCTTACTTGAGCACCTGTTTTGAGTCCATGCTTGCTTGCTTGAGCTCTTGCCGTGCTTGTCGTGCTTGTTGTGGTTGCTCTCGCGGTTGCTCGCTCTGGATCGAATGTGAAGCTTCACGAAGTGCATGTGCCACATGCACATGAGCGTGTATGGATGTATGTGCGCTGACTGAACGAGAGCTGCGAGCTCGACTGTCTCGCGCCGCTGCACCATCTCCAGACGACGACGACAACGACGACAGCAGCAGCGCGTGCTCCGAGATTCGTCTGCTTTGCTTTGCGCGTCGCGTTCCACAAAGACGCGCGCGGCGCCAGTCCGCGAAGCAGAAGCAAGCAGCATAGCTTGAGCGCGACACCAACACACACACAGAGACAACTCGACAAGCGAATCCACATCTAGTACCATCAACGAGCACGAGATGCTGGCCGATCTGTGCTCGAGCTCGCTCGACTTTGCGCTTGTAAAGTTTGAGTGAGCTTGTGTGAGCGTGCTGTCGTGAACATGGCGGCAGTCGATGGCGACTGAGGAGGCAGTTGGAGGTGCTCAAGGCGGCAGCGTGTACGGGAGTGAGAGTGAGAGTGAGTAGTAAGAGTGTGAATGTGAGTGTGTGAGTACGATCCGGTCGTCGGTCGAGCCGAGCGACCTCGAACCACAGAGATCGCGACACGTGCGCGTGCGTCACGAGTGTGTTCGTCAAGCAACTGTAGTTAGTCGCAGAGAGCACGCTCTGAGACTGCAGCAAGAGGCAAACACTACACGAGGTCACGAGGTCATTCATGCACACAGCAGTCGTGGAAGCAGCACCATATGTGTTGAGTCAGGAAACGAGTGTCTAGCGGCGTGCGGTGCTCCATCGTAGCAGTATGGTGTGGTTGCTTGAGAGCTTGAGAGCGTGTGGCTGACTAGACTGAGAGCGAGACCTCGAGTGGCTTCGTAGTCGTCGCACCAAGTGAGTGAGTGTGCGGGTGTGATTAATGGACTAACGTGTCGGCTTCAGCAAGACTTCGGTAAGTGTGGGCGAGCGTACATGTGCTCGCTGGTCTGGTGCAAGAGGCTCGAGACGAGGAGCGGTATGACGCAAAGACAGCGATTGCAGCCACGGCGGAGAGCTGACTGGGTGTGTCAAGATGTTGTTGTTGAAGTCGTTTTGGACGTTTCCTATTTGGCATTTTGGACGATGTCATTGTCGACTTCAAATACTCAGTAACACCACTATCAAACCATTTGAAGCGAAAGGATCACCATTACACATGTCCAATGTTCGCAATGGTAAAACTACGCCAAAAGGAACATATATATCACCATTGTACATGTCCAATCTCAGATTCTGACTCTGATTATTTCGTCGAACACAAACGAGTTTTTTATGTTTTTGAAATCGTAAATGTTAGGACAGAATTTGAAATTTGACTTTCAGAGCATACACTCGAGAACATCACACAAAATGCTTGGAAGGTGGCGAGCGCTGCATGTGGCGCCGCGCGTGCACTCGGCTGCGCGGACACCGTCGCTGCAGCAGCTCGCAGTGCACGGACGTCGAGTGCTCTCGAGCGTGAGCTCGATGCGAGACGTGGTGGTCTACAACTCGCTCACTGGCGCGCACGAGCCGCTGCCGCGCGCACAAGCAACGACACCAAACGTGCTGAAATGGTATGCGTGCGGTCCGACCGTGTACGACCGCGCACACCTCGGCCACGCACGCGCGTATGTCTCGCGTCTATATAGCGCCTTTCGCGACCAAGAGTACAGCAAGTGACAAAGCGCAAACGTAGCAACAACGTTCTTGAGATCATGTTCAAACTGTTTGACCACACTAACGAACTATACATCGTAAATGTCCAGTGCTCAAAAATTTGAACATGACATGTAAAGTTCTTTCGAAAGGACAACATGGCATCACTCCTCAATCACTTGCAGCTAGCGTCGCCTCACTCGCGGCAGCAGTGTCAGCGCTCACTGCGCTGTCAGCACGCAGCGCCCAGCCAAGTGCAGCGCCACACTATACCATCGACTTCAGTGCCTCCGACGCTCGCGCTCTTGACCAGGGCCAGCTCGCCAGCACGTTCGACGACAACACGAACGGCCGAGTGTGCGGCAGCTACTTCCCGCCACCACCACAAGTGCTCGTGGCACAACGCCTGTACCAGCATACACAATACTCGGGTAGGTCACAAATGCTCATGCATTTGCACTGCACTTGTACAGGCGCATGCTCGGTCGCTATCGCGTCAGTCCTGCGTTGGTGACGGCGCTCTTTAGCAGCAGACTAGGTGCTCGAGACGCATCGATCATGTGTCTGACCGATCCGGCACGACACAACACACTCGGCGGTATTGTCCGACGCAGCGCTGTCGATGGACTTCTCGCCTGCCGCTCGCCTTCCCGACGCAGCCGGTCACCATGTCGCTAAATCCAAGACCTCGTCAGCGCTGTCACGGGGCTCTGCAGCTCTGCGAGAGATCACTGGCTCGCCCACGGCTGCCACTCGACGTCAGCGCTCAGGCATTTTGTTCTGGCACGGGCCGCGGCCGAGCCGTCACCGACTACACTCGTGCTCACGCGTACGATAAACTACTTTGACCGCTGGCTCGATGACGCGCTGCAGACGCTACAGTTGCACGAGACGACTGGTGTCCGTCCTTTCAGCACGCGATCCAATCCATCGATGTAAATTCCCCAGAGTGGCTGACCGACCTCATCGACGCCACTACACGCTTACGCGCGCCGGACTCGTCGCACACAGCACCGCCTAAACTAGCAGCTTCGAACGACCAGCGAAGAAGCGCGCACTACCGCACCGTGTACAGCACAGCACAGCTCAACGCGCAGGACCTCCCTCCACCACCAATTTCGCCACACATTCGCGCCATATTCCCTCGCCGCGAAGACAACGAGCCGTGCCTGTGCTTCCTGTCTGGGCAACGGGTGCCCATGAGGCCCATCACAATGCACCATGCCAAACCGGATGCACAGCTGGCCAGACCCGCTTCCAGCCGAACTACTCTCGTGGTCTCGTACGCACATCGGCATTCGACAAACACAGCAGCGCTAACCTCGACCGTACTATCAGCGCGCGGGATGATGCGGTGAGGGCTCCCACGACAGGAACGTGATATATAATACACACGAACGCGTTCCGAACAGCATCAGCAGCCCTCGCAACTCTTCTCTGAGCAGAATCGAACACAGCAACAGACACGCCGCCAGCGATGAACAAGCGCCAGCCCACGAGACATTGACCAACGGTACATCACTGCAGTTCTCTTGGGCACCAAGCGCACGCAACTCCGTCTGCGCCATCGACGATACAGCTGTGTGTACAACGGGCGCCGCCACACCTGGCGCACACTACATACGATCCACAGACAACGTTCACTACGTCAGTACCGCGCAACGCGCAAGTCGAACGGACAACGACGTCGGTACTGCGCAACGCGCATGCTCGACGGACAACGGCCGCCTCGACACAAAATAGCAAAGCACGCCCGCCTCCAGCAACAGCTTTCATTGCACTAACACGCTGTCTGCACAAACTGATAGTGTTCGAACTGTTCGACCATTCTATTGAACTATACATCTTAGCCGTTCAGTCCTCTTGATTGTTAAGAATTTGTACTTGTTAACTCCTTTAGGACCAAAACTATTCTGTATAATACAGTATATGAAATGACTTGATTAAAGTATACTGCGACCCTTCGAAAATTAATGGCATGTAAAGCCACATCTCGGTTTGCAACATAAAACAGGCACAAGGCGACCACTCCGTGAGTCCACGTCACACCGAATACAAGATTCGATTGGCTGGTCTATCTGGCTTGAACCTTACATCGCTAATACCCTTTCTAATACAATCTATGTTGACTGCAGCAGCTTGCAGATTTGCGCGGGAAACGCGCGCCAAAAGCTGTGGTGCTGGACGCAAGCAACAGAGAGCTTGAGGGACTTTTTGCCCATTTGTCAAACAAAGACTGACAGACAAAGGGGCAAACTTCCTCTAGCTCTCGCGCGCGCACAGCAAGCATCAACACGAGCGAACGCTCTACAAGCACCAGAGCACTCAAGTCCACGACACGCCACGCAATGTACGCTACGATGTGTATTGCCTTGCTTGCTACACTACTGCTCGTCGTCTGAGCTCTCACTTGGGCGCGCGCTTCTTTCTGATCTGGATGCGCTTGAACTCAGGCGGAATGCACGTCCCGTTCTTCCACGTCTTGTACCAAATGTCTGCGCATGTGAGCGTGCAGTTCTGTTGTGTGCGTCGTGCGGTGTTGCACAGCGCCACTTTGCCACCGAATGTGTCGCTGCATCGCGGACAGAAGTAGCTCGACTACGCGCCCTGTTTGTTTGGAGCCAAGTACGCCTAGCACACTTTACAGAGCCACTGCCGTCGCTTGCCGATGTACATCTCGTCTGTGTTCACGATCGTGTGTTTGCTTGTTGCTGCTGGACCGCACATGAGGTCCTACGCCTCCATGTTGGACGTGAAGTCGTGCCCTTGCAACGTCAGCAGCCGCTCCTGCAGTCGGCGCATGTACTCGCCGTGTGCCGGCATTCTCTCGTTCTTCTGCTTCTGCGAGATCTTGTGCACGATGAAGCCGTTCGTGAGCGCCATGTCCACGAGGCCGAGGAACAGCGTGCAGTAGTACTTCTTCGTGCGGACCGACTTCTGGATCGAGTAGCCCTGGCGTCGCAGCTGGTCGTGCTGATCGACGCCGTTCATCGCTTGCTGGAAGTTGAGCACGAGAGTTGGGCACTGCACAGCGCTGCGTGAGCCGTCCTTTGCTTCGCGAGAGACCGTCGTGACCTCAGTGCTGCACCCTGTGGCGAGGAAATTGACCGGGCGCGAGTCCATCCAGGAGACCGCGACTAATTCCGGATATACAGAGCACTGCGCAATTCTGTGTGTGCCTCGGTCGACTGTCTTTCGGCGCGTCTTCTGGTAGTACGTGATCGACTTGCACCATCCGAGGCGGTTCGTGCGCACGGTCCCGACGTGGTACTTGCCCATTGTCAGCAGCTTGTGCGAGAGATGGACGGACGTGTAGTAGTTGTCGGTCACGATGAGCCGCTTCGCTGGTTGTCCGCGAAGAGCCGACTTGACGTTGCGCACTCCTGCTGTTGGCCCGACCTTCGTCTCGACTTGCTTTGTCTTCTCGCAGTAGATCTCAACTCTGTATCATACAGAATACCATCACAACGTGAGTTTCGAGCCAACGCTCAAACACTCAAGCACTTTGGCGTACCGAGCACAGTAGGCGGTGTCTGCACAGCAAGTGAGGTACAATATGGTCCCCCACTTCGCAGGCTTATCTTTTATGTACACCTTCATTGGGTTGAACTGGCTGCGGCTCCCGACCATGCCCTCGTCAAAGGAGATCGTCTTGCCGAGACGGAAACCACGCCGGAACGTTGTCTGCACTGCAGTCAGCACCGGGCGCAGCTTCCACGCGCGGTCGGTCCGCGCCTGTGAATCGCTGTTGCCGTTGAAGTGAAGGTAGCGTGCGATCGTCTCGAATCGCTTTCGGCGCATGAAAGGTCCGAAGGTACCACGAGGTAGCGTACCACATGCGTCCGTGCTCCAGTGCTTCTTAAGGCCTTCGTTCATCGGGTTGAGAGCGTGGGTGACGAGGAGACCAATGAACTTGACGATCTCGACAGGCGCGATTAGCTTCTCGTGTGTGAGGATCTTGACCAGATCGTCTAGAGCGGTCACAACGACGCTCGAGTCGCTTGCGTTCTGACTAACGAGAGCTTGGTGCTGAGCTGTCGCTTCCGCGAGGATGGACTGCTTCATGTACGTGTTTGCCTCAGCAGCGATGCGGATCCAAAGCTTCTTGGGCAAAAAGAAGAAGATCATGCCGAGCGGAGATGCGGCGAACGCGAGTGCCGACTTTGTTGGACCCGATTGCCCGTCGTAAAAGTCGCTGGCGCTGGTGAGCTTGAGCTGATCGGCCTCAGTTTCGGTGTACACAGTCCATCCAGAAGTGCTGATCTGCATCAGCTGGTCGTCGGTGATGTCGAAGACGATCTCCTCGCTGTCTGAGTCGTCGTCGTCGGTTGGCGTGTCCTCGTCGTCAGAGCTGCTGTCGTTGACTTCGCAAATGCCTGCGTCATCGACTTCTCAGTCACTCTCAATGATGTCGTCGCTGACGTCGCAACGATTCACCTTGTCTGTCTCTTGCCCGTCAAAGATGTCGTCGTCCTTGAGCGCGTCCATGAACGTGTCGCAGTCAAATTGAGCGAGCGGGTCGGCGTCAACGTGTGCGTCGTCTTCATCCTTCGACTCGTCTTGTTGTGTAGCATCCGGACTACGGCGCTAATCGTATTCTGTATCATCCGGACTACGGTGCTGCTCGTATTCTGTATCATCCTGAGTATCGCCCGACGGATCGCTCGCCTGTGGCGCGGGTGCTGAGGCGCTCGCTGGTGACGTGACTGCGACTGCAGCAGACGCAGAGCGAGTCATTGTCGTGGGTGCAGACATCGCAGTCGTCGTCGTCACTGCAGACGTCGCAGTCGCCGTCGTGTCCGCACACGTTGTTGGCGCCGCAGGAACTGCGGCAGGCGCGGCGGCAGGCGTCGTTGATGTTGCGGCGTGCGTCGCCAGAGGTGTCGTCGGCGTCGTGGTGTTCGGGGGAGGCGTTGCCGGCGTCACCGGCGTTGTCGTCGTGGTCGCCGACGTCGCCGACGTCGCCGCCGTAACAGACGTTGCGACAGACGTCGTTGCTGCATTAGCAGCCACAGCAGAGCGCTTCGAACGAGCAGGAGCGGCCTTCGAAATGCGCGGAACGTGGGTCTGGGACTGCGCTGTTTGTGGCAAGCGCATGAGGCCTGCTCGGCGGGCAAACTTGATCAACGCTTGGTCACCTACACGGCGGCGTTGTGTCAGCTAACGAGCGACGAGTTTCAAATTGCGAATCAACGATACGTACCAACAAAGAAGTCGACGTTTGCCGTTCGTGCAGTAGTTGCTCTTGGCTTAATGTAGGTGAAGTCGACGCTGAGCCCACGCGGACGCTCGGAGCGCCATCCTTGCCGGCGCAGCTCGCGCCACAACTGCGCAAATGGTCGCTCTCCAAACAAGTGTGCGTCGTCCATTGCTTCCGTCGCGGCAAATTTTGAAATGAATACAAAACCTCGCACGCGGAGCGCACGAAGTTTGAGGCTTTTCTTTTGAATTCAAACTGTCGCCACAAACCTCTTCACTCGTTATACTTGATTCAAACCCTAGCCCTTTCTCATAAAAACGCAGCAATACAAAAAACAATATGCGAGAAATTGATCGTGTTGCGGAGATTCTGACTTACAAAACCTCCAATAATCCTTATTCTGTATTATACAGAATATAGTCCTAAAGGAGTTAAGTATGTATATTAATAGGGCAACATAACATAAAGGAGCTGATTAACACCTCATTCCCCACATGTTGATCCTGTCAACATAGGTTATTTTCATATGTTGACGGATCAATATTTGATGTCAGTTACAATAGGAATGGCTTGGATATTTTCAGCATACAAACTTCTATATGCGGAATTAGCACCACGTCGGGGCACTGCCAGCTCGGATTGAAACTGTGGGACCCAGTGCACAGGGTTAGGTGACAGGGTAGGGCAAATAGTGCAAAATATTGCGCGAGTGGTACTCGACGGTTGATTGCACACAGCCAGTCGAGTTGCTCGTTTTGCCAGTCATTTTGCGATACCAAGAGCAAGCAACAGGAGCATGGACCCAGGACGTCGTATCACGCGCGCAGCGAAGCGCGATATGCGCGCGATGACACCTCTGAGTGTGTCGACGTCGACGATTGAACGCGATCTAACAGCGCTGCCGACTACGATGCAGATGGCATCGATCGACGTGCAGATAACTCGGATCAACAAGCCGGCCTTGAGGATCAACAAGACGACAGCAAAAGCGATAGTGACCTCGTGTAGCCAACCACAAACACTGCAACACGTGAACCTGACGTCGTCTCCTTGCCTGCCGAGTTCGCAGCCGACAAGTATGCAGGACTTGACTCGGACGGCGAAGAAGAGTGGGTCTCAGACCTAGACGACGATTTTGGCGCCAGCGCCAGTGACAGTGACTACGACGAAGGAGAATGCGACGACGACGGCATTCCGATTGCCGACATCGGTCCATCGACCTTCCTCGATCGCAGTACAGACAAGAAGCAGCTGAAAGCTATGTCAGTCAACGGGTGGAACACAAGTGCGAGTTTCTGTGTGCTGCGTGTGCTAATGAGTCGAATGCGCCGCTAACGATTTATCGCTATGCAGATCCGTCGCAGTTTCCAGCAGACCACTCATACCCCGACCTCTACAGTGGTGCTCAAGGCCAGTCCAGCAGTGGTAAGGTCGCTGCAGAGTCATCGCTCGCTCTCTTTTTCTACTTCCTACCCAAACGACGCGGACTGTGATTGCGCACGAGTCCAACCGCTACAACCACCAGCAGATCCCGCAGCGAGCAAACAAGACCCACGAGAAGCAGCGACGCAACAAGGGCGAACAGCAGAAGTCCAAGGACGAGATGCGCATGCGATTGCGTGAGCAGAAGCCGATCAAGCCGCACGAGTACGTGGTGTTTGTGGGTCTCATGCTCGAGCACATGCTTTGCCCACACAAGCGAAAGCTCGCCAAACACTGGGTTCCGGTTGCGAATGATGACTAAGGATCAACATGTTCGTGCACCAGGTCGAATTGCTGTCGCCGACCAGGGCGCCTCACCTCGCAAAGCACCAGTCACGCGTGGCACAATCAGCGGCCATCCAATGCTTGCGAGTCCAGACATGTACAAGACGCGCGACGGCACGATGAAGCGACGGCACCGCTCGTGCAAAGTCTGCTCGATCATGAAGGCGTTGCAAAAGAAGAGAGCGTCCAGCGCTCCTACTGACACCAACAACGCCGGTCCCGCAGACGACGGCACTATCAAAGAAGATACTGCAGACACTACAACGGCTGACGTCTCAAGCCGCGGCCAAAGTGGAGCAGAAAATGAGCCTCGCTCGCGCGCTAAGAAGTCGGCCAATCCGGGCAACACATCCAAGTACTACTGCACCACGTGCTCTAACGGACCAAAACGGTGCGTGATCGCATGTGTGTGCGCGTTGCGCATGAGTTGGCGCATGCTAACGAGCTTGTTGGTACGATCTAGGCTCTACTTGTGCAACATCGCGCGTCACAGCGCTTTCGGCGACGGAACGACGTGCTTTCAGATATGGCACGAGTTCTGGGACTGCAGGCGCGACCGACCGAGCGCTCGCATTCACTTGTGCGGCCATGGGTCATATTTTTATGGAAAGGCTGTGATCCAAACCCTACCCGCCATGTTTAGTAAATCGGCTACATCAGTAGGTGATCTTCCAATGATACCTCACCGATCAGATCTTGACCCTAATCAATGAATGTAAGTTGAGCTGATAACGATCTCGCAGGGGGATGGACACGTTCCTGACCATCCTCCAGCTCCATATGGGCCATAAGGAAATTGGGATCTAGCACCAGAGCATGGAGCACACAGCAAGCACTACGCATATTAGCCTCAGCTGCAGATGTGGGGAATGTGCATGCGAGATAACTCTGACCATCAAAACGTTTAGATGCAGCGACTGCGGTATATGGAAATATGTATAGAGCAAATTTAGTTGTAGGAGCGGCATATTGTATTCTGCAGCGGTGGCTCATCAACGTTGTTTGTCTGATGAAAGCTGTGATCGCCTGGCAAACGAAAGATATGCAATTTGTAAGCATTACTGTCACCATGGGCAAACTACCGCTGAGGAACATTTTCGTGAGGGTAAGTTCTGTACACTACAGTTTATTGTGCACCTGCACACAAACCACCAAAACTCGTTTGCATTCAGAAAACATATGACGCAGGGGTATTAAGAATACCCCTTCAACTTCAGAGTACCGTCTAGGCAGACTAAGGCGCAGTTTCGCTGTAGCATGCATTACATTAAGATACGTCAGCAGTCACTATAATGATTCTCGACTAGTTACGGTTCGGTCCATTTCAGGTCAAGACTGGGTCAGGTCACACGACAGGTCACATCATACGAGTTTTCACGGACGTGATGTGATATCAGCATATGTTCATTCCTGTACATAGTCGAACGAGAAGTCGCCTTCCTCGTCGTCGCTATCGCTGCTGTTGCCACAGTGACTCTCGCTATCAGCTTCAACTTGGTAACTGACATCGCGATCATCCGTCTCACTTTGATGCTCTTCATCACTTCTGGGGTCGACAGGATCAGGCACACGTTAGTGCACCCAGGCGGGGCGGCGAGCAAGCTCTCGTCCGATGCCGCTGAGGTCTCGCTCTTGCAGTTGTACTGATGTCTCGATCGTGCTGACATAGACCGGAATGTTCAAATGTGCTGGACGAGTCATTAAGCTTCTTGTTGTGCCTTTCAAGAGGATCGTTGGTTCATATCACGTCGTCCAGGTCTGTATCGCTGATGTTCCAAAACAAGGTGGGTATTTGAAATACCAAGCTCGGATGATGTAGCCTCTGGATGGGCTCCACTTGGCCGCAAAGCACGTTAGGCCCGCGTCCGCGCGTACTGCTAGAATCGCACTTCGAACCCAAGCAACACAGTTACCTTCAATGTCAGCGACAGGAAGAACGAAAAGCATGTCGAGCTTGCCCGGCGCAGCCGAAATGCTTGTTTCAGCAGGTGGGATCCAGTCCTTTGTCATTCGAGGCCATAGTGCGTGCTTCCTGTGAAAGTGGAAGCACACGCTGTCAGCGTCGGGAGAAGTTCGCTCGAATGGCCTTGATGAGCGAGCCTTCAAAGTCGCACACTATGCGCTAGGGTCGCAGCCTGCCGTTTGAAGCCACTAGTGAGAGACCGGATGCGTCGGTTGTGTAGGTCTTGCGGCTGCAAAAGGACATGGTAGACCGGTACGTAGCTCGAGGGGCTCTGGTCGAGCACCATAACCACCTCACACTGCTTGTAATCGCGCGGGACCGACCTGGACATGTTATTTATTAAGGTCGTCATGGATTTGTTACGCAGAAGGTTCATAAGCACTGGGTGCACTCGTTCAATCGTGCAGCCTTTCAATCACTACTCTTGCTGACCTCTGTCGACGTAGAACCTACTGCCAGCTTAAGATACCAAGATACCATATGCGATCCGATCTTGATGACATGCAGACCTGACCACTGTCAGAACCTGACCAGGACTTGACCTGTTTCGAATATCTCCCTGGGTAACGACGATAGACACTTGAGTGATAGGTATGTAGGTCTGGGTCGATAAATTCGTATGTAGTTGCACTTGCTTGTGCTTCTGGTTGTGTGTTCTTGCGAGAGAAGCGCATACAAACTGGAGGAGAACAGCACCAGCAAAGTAAGCAAACAAAGCAAGTGCGTACAACAACAACAACAACAACAACAACAACAACAACGAGATGCGCTGAAGCGTCGTGCTGTCGAGGCTGAGAAACTCGAGAACCTGAGAATGTGTCGATGCAGGCTGCGTCGATGTGCAGCAATCAAGTCGAGGAAACGCGGAATTGCATTCGAGTGTTGCATACTTGAGTCGTGTCTACTATCGACTCGGATGCGCGCGAGACGCGACTGTGTTCTTGCACATAATCGAGTTGAAGCAAGAGTGATTGTCGTGCTGTTTGGACCACGCACTTCGTCTTGCCAACACTTGCCCAGCTGGCTGTAGCAGCAACTTGGCTCCTCCTCTGCCATGCCTCGCTCAATCACTCGATCGCGTCGCTCGCTTGGTTGTTTGCTCGCCGACTTGGACCACATGGCTGGCCATTGCATGTCAGTCATGTCACCAACGTGACTGTTGTAAGCTCCCTCTCTCTCTCGTATGCGTGATGCAGCGTGCGAGGACGCGAGTGAACGGCGAGGCGCTGGTCCTATCATAACGCACCGATGCGTTGCATCACGACTACTACCACGTCGGCCGTTGCAAGACGTACTAGCACTTGAGCAACGACAGCGCTATGTCGCCTTCGTGAGCTGAGCTCGAGCAGCAACATGGTGACTTCGTGACATGCCCCAACGTCTTGACGCCTTGAATCAGATCACGCTCTATGATCTCACGCGCGCTCTCTCGCTGGTACAGCGAGTGCACCAGCCGCTAGGACCGGAACGTTCACGTGGTGACTGCTCGATCAAAGCCATGGCAGCAGCAGTAGGAGCAGCACCAGTCGTCCGCTTGCTACTAGTCGTTATCAACCAGCTGATACAACAGGCACCATACGCAATGCTCATGTTGGAGTAAGCGCGCGCACTAGCTTGGCAAGATGGATGCCGTCGAAGCCACGTGCTCTTGCATTGCTACTGCTCGACTGCGACTTGGTAGACGATGACAAAGCAGACGTAGTGGTAGCAGCGACGTCTAGGCTCTGCTTTTGCTGAAGCATGGTTCGGTAGGTAGATGGCTGCAGGTCTCGTGCTGGGACGGCAATGGCGTCGAGACGCCACTGCTGCGGTCGATCGAGATGAGTGACTTTGTGCGCAATGCCGGCTGGACAAAGCACACGCTGCTCTTGCAGGTTGTAGTTCGTGCTTGCGCACAACCAGTCGCAAGTCGCTTGACTCAACGGCAGCGCCAAGAGCTCGCCGCACAAGTACGACGTCGCACTATCATCCGTCCTTGTGGTGACGACTATGCACGCGAGTCTGGACTCTCACACTCAACTCTCTCTTTCTCTCTTTGTAGACGAACGCTCGTGTCAGTCGCGTCACTTACTGACGCGTCGCCGATACCGCCGATGCTCAGTCTCCGCATCGGCGACAACGACCTTGGAAGCGCCGCGAGTGTGTCGCCCATGCCGCCAACGACGGCAGCGACGATGACGAGTCCGCTGAGCGGTCCCGGCGTGTCGAACCTCGCGCTCTTGACTGCGAGCTCGGTTGGCATGGGTGCGCGCACGCTGCCGCTCATCAAGCCGCGCGAGAAGCGCGACATGGGCGGCCAGTTGCCCAAGCGCTCGGCCGTGCGCGCGCGGCACGACCAGTCCGTGGACTTTCGACGGATCCACAACCCGGACGACATTCCAAAGACAAGCACGAACTACAACCTGCAAGAGCAGCGTGTGCTTTGTCCAGCCGGCATTGCGCACAAAGTCACTCATCTCGATCGACCGCAGCAGTGGCGTCTCGACGCCATTGCCGTCCCAGCACGAGACCTGCAGCCATCTACCTACCGAACCATGCTTCAGCAAAAGCAGAGCCTAGACGTCGCTGCTACCACTACGTCTGCTTTGTCATCGTCTACCAAGTCGCAGTCGAGCAGTAGCAATGCAAGAGCACGTGGCTTCGACGGCATCCATCTTGCCAAGCTAGTGCGCGCGCTTACTCCAACATGAGCATTGCGTATGGTGCCTGTTGTATCAGCTGGTTGATAACGACTAGTAGCAAGCGGACGACTGGTGCTGCTCCTACTGCTGCTGCCATGGCTTTGATCGAGCAGTCACCACGTGAACGTTCCGGTCCTAGCGGCTGGTGCACTCGCTGTACCAGCGAGAGAGCGCGCGTGAGATCATAGAGCGTGATCTGATTCAAGGCGTCAAGACGTTGGGGCATGTCACGAAGTCACCATGTTGCTGCTCGAGCTCAGCTCACGAAGGCGACATAGCGCTGTCGTTGCTCAAGTGCTAGTACGTCTTGCAACGGCCGACGTGGTAGTAGTCGTGATGCAACGCATCGGTGCGTTATGATAGGACCAGCGCCTCGCCGTTCACTCGCGTCCTCGCACGCTGCATCACGCATACGAGAGAGAGAGGGAGCTTACAACAGTCACGTTGGTGACATGACTGACATGCAATGGCCAGCCATGTGGTCCAAGTCGGCGAGCAAACAACCAAGCGAGCGACGCGATCGAGTGATTGAGCGAGGCATGGCAGAGGAGGAGCCAAGTTGCTGCTACAGCCAGCTGGGCAAGTGTTGGCAAGACGAAGTGCGTGGTCCAAACAGCACGACAATCACTCTTGCTTCAACTCGATTATGTGCAAGAACACAGTCGCGTCTCGCGCGCATCCGAGTCGATAGTAGACACGACTCAAGTATGCAACACTCGAATGCAATTCCGCGTTTCCTCGACTTGATTGCTGCACATCGACGCAGCCTGCATCGACACATTCTCAGGTTCTCGAGTTTCTCAGCCTCGACAGCACGACGCTTCAGCGCATCTCGTTGTTGTTGTTGTTGTTGTTGTTGTTGTTGTTGTACGCACTTGCTTTGTTTGCTTACTTTGCTGGTGCTGTTCTCCTCCAGTTTGTATGCGCTTCTCTCGCAAACAAGTGCAACCACTTGCGAATTCACCGCCTTGCACTCAGCGAGCTCCACCGCCACGCCTGCGCTTCGCCCGCGCTCTCCATCCCATCTATCTATCCACTCGCACCACGAACGGCACGATGGCGACCATGTCGATGCACACGAGCGAGAACGCGTTTGGGAACCTCGCACTGCAGCTCTCGCCAGCGTTCCGGTCCGTGCACGAGCGCGCACTGCGCGAGCGCACGCACAGCAGACCGCAGCAGCCGTTTGACCAGCAGAAGCTCAGCGAACTCGCGCGCTGCGACGAGTTCTCGGACGACGAGAGCGACGGCGTCGACAGCGACGACGAACAGCAGCAAGACGACGACAATGACGACGACAACGACGAGAGCGCGGATACGTTTGAAGACCGCAAGCCAACAGCGCACTCGGCGCTCGGCATGACTCCACGACGCCACTCGCCGTACCACCGCACGCAGCCCACAAGCGCGACCGAGACGATCGACTTGGACGACGACCTCGTCGACATCAAAGAGACGATGTACGTGCCATATCGCCAGCCGCCGCGCACAGACCGCTCGCCGCGCATGGATCGGTTCATGCAGCGACGCGCTGGGCAGCAGCAGCGACGCCAGCAGCTCGACGCTGCTCCGAGTCCCAAGGTACGACACCATTGCCATGTAGTTTCTCGCGACGCGTCGCTTCACGCTGTCGATCGATCATTTCTCATCGCGTACGTACGTACCTTTGCTGTGTCACAGAGCGACGACTGGACGCTCGTGGACAAGTCTCCGACGTTTGAGCGCCTCACGCGTGCAACGAGCAGCAGCAGCCGCAGCAGTGGCGCGCGCAGTCGACTCGATGCGAGCAGCAACTGGTTCAGCAAGTCGCTCTAGTGCGTTCGCCATCACGCACGACAGCGTCCTAGATCCGTTCGTCCGTAGCGCGCTCTCTCTCTCTCTTTTTATTGCGACTGACGTCCACTACAGACGCTCAGCCGCGCCATCCAACGATCCTTCCTTCCTCGCACACGCTCGCTCGCCCTGTCTTCCTGCATCTCGCTACCTGCTACTGCGCTCACACACTCGCGAGGTCTTTTGCGAGCACGAGCGTCCGAACGTCGTTGACCATCGTGCGCCACGCTGCGGCATCACCGTCGTCGTCGTTCGCGTGACTGCTGCGCGCGAGCGCCTTTGCGACAAATGCATCGAGCGTCGCCATCGGTGCGTCTGGGACGCTCAGTCGCACAGCGTCGAGCACGACGCGCGCGTACGAGAGCGCGTCTCGCGGGAACGTCGCAGGCAAACTGAACGTCTGCTGGAACAGGAGCTGGAGCACGAGCGCAGTCATCGCGGTGACGTCGTCGCTCGCTGTCGTGTCGAGCGCACTCACGACACTGTGGCGGTACGCAAAGATCGCATTGCGCTCGCGCTTGCGGTCGAGCTTGCGCAGCGGCATGCTCAGTGCGTCTGCGAGCACAGGGACGTGCAGGAGCAAGTCGGTCAGTGCGCGACGCCCTGCGACTGCAAACGTCCAGAGGCGCACGAGCGCACTCACAGTCGACGCTGGCAAGTTTGCTTCGAGCGTCTTCTTGTTTGCGTCGCTGAGGCTCGTGAGCGGCGCGTCCGGTGTCGCCTCGGTCGTTGCGACGGTGAACGGCGCGACGCCGTCGAGCTCGAGACGATACGACGCAGCGACGAAGCGCGTGGCGAGCGCAGCGATGTCGACGCCGACTGTGTCGAGCACGTGGCGCTCAATGACGTCGAGCTGTGCGCTCGTGTCGTCACTCGCTGCGTCGACGCTCGCGCGGAGCTTCGTCACGCCCTTGTCGAGGACCGTGACGAGCACGACAAGCTCGTCGAACTGGTCTTCAAACGCACGGCGGAGCTCACGGAGCGACGCTGCGTCGCCGCGGAGGATGCTCGAGCGCGCAGCACTCAGCGCATTCGAGTAGATCGCATCGATGCGCGGCGCAACAAAGTCGCACACTGCGGCCAAGAGCTCGTCGTCGTCGTCTGCGCCATGTGGGACCCACGACGCAACGAGGCTCTGGAGCTCGTCGTGCGACGGCGTGATCGACAGCGCAGCGCTCGTGTCATCGGTCGTGCGCTTGCTCTTCTTGCTACTGCTGCTCTTGCTCGCGTCGTCCGCCTGCTGCTTGCCGCCTTTGCGCTTGCTCTTCTTGTCGTCGTCTGCTTTGCCACTGCGCTTTGCACTGCGCTTACCACCGCGCTTGCTACTCTCGTTGTCGTCCGAGTCCGAGTCGCCACCGCCATGCGCTCCGCTAGCGTCACGCTGCAGTGCGCGCTGGAGCTGCGCTGCAGATGCGACTGCGACTGCTTGCTGCGCTTTCGCCGCTGCGTCGTGCGCTGCGTTCGCAACAACGGCGTCAATGAACGCAGTGCTCACGACAAAGACGTCGTGGAGCTGCGCAGCGGCGCCAGTCGCAAGCAGCGGCGACTTGGCAACTGCCATCGCCATGTCGCTCGCACTGATCGCGCTCGGTAAGACGGTCCGAACATCGACGTACGCGCTGTCGGTCACTGCTGCGTCGATCGCACCGTCGAGCTGGAGCACGAGCGCATGACTCACGACGCACGTGTGGAGCGGCACGGCGTCCGGGAACCGGCGCTTGAGAAAGTCAAATGGCCGCGTGACGTGGAGCTGCAGCGCGCGCGCGTGGTCCAAGTAGCCGTTCTGCTGGAAGAACGAGTACATGCTCGCGCGCTGCGCGTCGATAAACACGAACGGGACGTACTCGCGACCGCGGAGCGTCCCCATGAGCACGCGCGTTGCAACGAGCTCATTCAGGTACTCGTCAACGACACGCTCGTCGACGCTGTACGTCCGCGCAATGTCGGGCACGAACGTCGGACGCGTGATTGCACTGAGGACGCCGCGGAGCACGGCGCGCTGGCTCGCGACGTACGAGTGCGTGTAGAGCACGCTATTGCGCTCGTGCGCGTGCAGGAGCGTCCCAAGGCGAGACGACACGACGTCGCGCATGTAGTCGACTGCAAAGCCGTACTGCTGCGCTAATGCGCCGATGGTCGTCGTGCCAGTCTCCTGTAAGAGCGTGTTTGTGTCCTCCATGATCGCATCGAGGTACCAGTTCGTCACGACCTCTTCGCCACTGTTGACGACGTAGTAGAGACTGCTGGTATTTGAGCTCTTCTTGGCCGAGCGCGCGAGCTGCGCGACGTGCTTCTCAATGTACGACCGGTCGATGTTGAGGAGCTGCTGGAGCTCAGTCATGCTAATGCGCCCTGCATGGAGCGTGACGTAGTCCTGGATCTCGCGCTCGATCTGCGTCGGCGTGAGGAACTGCTTGCCCGTGAGCGTGTGCACGACCTGGAGCTTCCCGAGCGCCTGGAGCTTCATGAGCAGGTCGATGACATTGTGGTCCGAGAGCTTGAGCGCCGACTCTTGCTGCTGCACAGCTGCGAGCTGCTGCTGCAGGAGCGCGATCTCGTCCATCGTCGTCTGGTGCACGAACAGAGAGAGACCTTGCGCTTCGAGCTCTTCTTGCTCGTCTTGCTCTGGATGTCGAGGTCGTTGAAAGAGTGACGTGTGAGGGAGCGCTCAAAAAGTCGATTTCAGTCACACAAACGCTATTACACAATCGAATCGGTCGATTCCATACAAAATTCCAATACAAAAATCAAAATGCATCCAAGTCTCATGATCGAGTCCTCTATGAACTCTCGGGATGGAGCGCTTGTGACGCGAAGGTGCTCGTGCCTACGAATGCGTTGGATCAGCACATGTCTGAGACTGGCGGCAGGAGCGTAAGTGGCTGCATCTGGAAGCCCGAGGCGCGGTCTTGGAGCGCGTTCTGCATGAGCTGGTGGTACGACCGCGTGCGGTGTCCGAGCGCTTTGAGCACCGCTTCGCGCTCGGCTCGCACTGCTTCTGAAGCGCTACCGTCTAAAGGCAATGACGACGGCGAAGACGGCGATGGCGAGACTGGCGGCGAGTCGCAGAACGCTTCGTAGTGCACGCGAAAGCGCGAGTGCGTTGGGTCGCCCGCGTGTGTCTTCGAAGGTCCGATCGTCATCCATCCGTGCTCGCGGTACACGTCTGGCAAAGCGTACGGCGATCGCACGGACGATGCGGTCTCGAGCACGGCGGTCCAGACGCAAAAGTGCTGGTCGCCGTCCACAAAGATCTGTCCAAACGATGAGCCGTAGAGCTCGATCGGACTGTCAGCAGACGGTGAAGATGAAGGCGATGACGGTGATGATGTCGATGGCGGTGGTATGCGCACGCCAAAGCGCTTCTGGAAGCTCGTCGGTGTCAGTTGCTGGCGCTGTCGTGCAGATAGCCATAGGAGAGGGAACGTGAGTGAACTTGACTTGGCGGATGTGAACAAGTGTGTGGCATCTTAGGTTACGTAACCGTGACAGCAAACTAGCGTACCTGCATGAAGTAGTGCGGCGTCGCAGTCGGCGCACTGGCCGTCACGACGTAGCGCCAGATCACGCTCGCTGCTGCGTCCGTGGTGCACGCCAGCGGTGTGTCCATGCGCATCTCGACGACTCGCTCGCGCGTCGCGTGCGGCTTGAAGCGGATCGAGCATGCGGGTGAGCCTGCTGCTGAGCTCCAGTACGAATGGCTAAAGATCCGATCGATGTGTGCGTAGAGCTCGAGCACGCGCTGCTGCAGGCTCTTGAGGACGTCTGATGTGTCGAGCGTGAGCTCGCGGTGGTGAATCTGCTGGCGATGCGAGTGCAAGAGCTGCTGCTGCTGCGCGTGGTGCAGGAGCTCGAGACCCTAACAAGCGAATGGAGACACACAGCCACAATGCACAGTGAGCGCCAGTCAGTCGTTAGACTGGAGGTGCGTCGTGAGGCTGATAGAGACAAGAGACGAGAGCGACGCAAGCACTCGAACACGTACAACGCGGCTGTGTTTGCTCCGGAGAAGTGCTTCGATCGACTCGACGAGCTGCTGCTGCCGCTCGACAGCGGCGCGGAGCGCAGTGTTGAGCGTCTGCGCCTCGAGTCGCCCTTGCGCCTGCAGCGCAGCGACCTCTCGCCACACCGCAGCGTCGCTCGGTTGTGTAAGCGCGACAAGCACGTCTTGTTCTTCGTCATTGCTGCTACGATCGTTATGTCCACTGCGTTCATCGCTCGTTGCGTGCGGATGCCTCAGTCGCTGGAGAAACACTTGGAGCGAGTGTCCGCTCTGCTGCGCCTGCTGGAGCTCTGTGCGTCGCGCCTCGAGCGCTGCGACTTCGTCTCGCAGTCGCTGCATCTCGCTTTTCTTGCGCTCGCGCTGCCGCCGCATTGCCTCTGGATTGCTCTTGCGCGGACCATGACGTCGCGACGCACGTGGTGCGACTGATAGACTCGGCACGAGCAAGTCGGTGCCTATCGACACTTGAGCTGTTGCCATTGCTGCCTCAGAAGCCGCTTGTGTTCGTGCGCCGGACTTGACAGGCGATGCAAATACGCTGTTGTGGTAGTCGTCAATGAGCGCGAGCGCCGCCGCGAGTGTCTCGCGCTGCTCCTGCTCCTGCGCATGATCGTCGCCATTGCCATCGCCGATGTCTGCAAGGAGGAACACGCTCATTGTTGTCGTTGCAATGGTCGCGATTTTGATGCGCTTGCTCAAATGACCCGATTGAAACGCGGTAACCATAACAGATTCAATTGTAAGCGACAACAGGTACGTCATAACCATGACTACATACTACAGTCCAATCAGCACTGTACTCACTGTAGCATAACCACCCACACACTTATTGTAAACGCCCTGAAATGGTACGCCATAACTGACAACCTTGTCATGGCTACACTCTTGTCGAGCGATCCACACTGTCCCCATTCATTCGCTGTCAACATCCTCACTCCGAGACGCGTGTCAGTCATGAGAGTCAAGACATCGAGCACACCATGTCCGAACACGCCAGAGATCACATGTGCTCTCTTCATCCTACTCATCCACTAGTCTCTTCGCAAGTCTCTTTGATCTCAACATCTACCACCATCACATGTTCTCGACTCTGGTCGACTCGCCCATCGCGTTCACGACAGACACTCCAAGTCGCACTGAGCTTGTATCACCAGCAGAGCTCATGACGTCGGTCATCACAGCTCAGTTGCAACAGCAGCTTCCAGACACGAAATGCTCGATACCACACACACACTTGGCTCACGACACACCACATACGATTCGACACGGACAGTTCTCCTAGCGCCATCGCTAACGACTGCTACTACTACTGCTGCTACTGGTACAACAACTGCTACAGTGTGCACTCGAATCACAATGCATCGAATGCACTTGTTGCAAGTGCTGCTTGCCGATGGCACTGGAGCCACTCGAGCACGTCGTGATGACCGTTCGCTGCTGCAGTGTCTTCGCCATACTGTGTCCATCGGAGTCCTCGGTGCTCAACGAGCCACACAACAACGTCCAAGTGGCCACTCGCGAGCGCATTGTCGATCGCCATGCTCGAACAACCTTCGCTTCGATGTGTGCCGAGCCACTCTAGGACGTGCAAGTGGCCGTTGCGCGCCGCCCAGTCCATCGCCTGCGTCGTGCAGCCCTCGGTGCGGTGTGTGTGGAGCCACTGGACGACGTCGAGGTGGCCGTGACCTGCAGCACAGTCCATCGCGCGCGTGCTGCAGCCTTCAGTGCGATGCGCGTGGAGCCACTGGACGACGTGCAAGTGGCCGTTCTTCGCGGCTTCGTCGATCGCGGCCATCGATGCGCGGTCGAGCGAGCGCGCTTGCTCCAGTGTGTGGAGGTACTGCACGACGTCGAGGTGGCCGTGCTCAGCGGCGCAGTCGACCGCCCACGTCTTGTTGCTGCGCGCTCGGAACGTCGCGTGGAGCCACTGGATGCACGTCAAGTGGCCGTTCGCAGCCGCTGCTTCGATCGCGCGCTCGACGCGCATGGTGACGTCGCGCAGATTCGCGGGTCGGCGCATCAAGTGGACGCGCTCGAGCAGCGCGAGGTCTCCACTTGCAGCCGCGCGCTCGAGGTCGTACGTCGCAGTCGTGTCTGCGAACGCGCTGATTGCAGCCGCGACGTGTGTGAGCGCAGCGATGTCGTCGCGTGTGCGGCACACGACTGCGGCGCTCGTGAGCAGAAAGCTTGCGTCGAGTGTTTGTGTTTGTGTTTGCGCCTGTGTCATCGTTGTCGTTGCTGTCGTTGTCGACATGGTGCTGACGTGGAGCTGCTTGTTTGCGCGAGTGAGAGTGCGAGTGTGAGATCGAGTGCGCACGTTGTAGAATGACGAATGAGTCGCAGTGCTGGTTCTGCTACCACACCGCATCACATCGTAGCTATCGCTGTCATGAGCATGACCATCGCCATCTTGGCTGTTGCTGTTGCTGTTGCTGTTGTTGTGAAGAGAGAGGAGCGTCGCCGTCGCGATCAGCAGGCACGTGTGTGTGCTCCGAAGGCGAACAACCACATCAACACTTCAATGTCTTTCCTCATATTTTAGGGTTCAAATGAGAACTGACTTCGTAGAAACAATATGAACTTGTTGTTTGCATGATCGATTCGACACCTCAAATGGTGAGATCTCACCATATTAACTCAAATGTGAAGAAAATGTGACTGTGGATGGATTCTTGGCTCGCTCGTTCATGGCTCGGATGTGCTGCATGTGCTCCTGCTCGTACGTACGTCTTGTGCTGCAAAGCTCTGTAGGTGGAACGGCGTTTGTAAAAGTTGCTTGTGGTGCACACTTTGCCTCGTGATGTTGGATGGTGATGATGGTGATGATGTCTCTACAGACATGTTCAAGACCACGACGCATCGTTGACTCGGTGGCTCTGAGATCACTACGTCCTCTGTTGCCGCTGGTGATTGTGTACGAAGACACCGTCGTTGCGCTAGAACCACATCGACGAGTTCTCTTTGCGCGCAGAGAGGAGTCGCGACTGCCGCGATTGCCGGCGACTCGTCTGAATCGCCTCCATCGTCACGACCGCTTTCTGGAGGAACTCGGCGACTTCGATCGTCTTGTCCGCGGCGCGCAAGAGCGACGGGTACCCGAGCTTCTTGGCAATGACGTTGCAGAGGATGCGGCCGCAGCGGCCGTTGCCGTCGTGGAACGGGTGGATGTAGAACACGAGCACTGCGAACGCGTAGTACGCGCAGAGCAGCGGTCGCGACGCCCAGCGGTCCGTGTCATTGAGCGTCGCGACGAGGTCGTTGAGCGCCTCTGTGATCTCGCCGACTGGCAAAAAGACGCGGTAGATGCGCGGCGATGCGTACCCAACCGCTGCGCTCGTGCGGATCACGCCGGCGTGGCTGCTCGCGTCGGAGAGCAAGCACTTGTGGATCGCAAGGAGCTGCTCGAGCGAGATCACGCACGTTGCGTCCTGCATGACCGTGTTAATGACGTCGAGGAGCCGCTTGCGCGCTTCTGCTGCAGGATTGCTGCTGCTTCCGCGGCGCACGGGCGTGTCGTGCGCAGCGCCAATGGCGTCGTACACGTCGCTCGACGTGAACGCACTCGGCTTGAGACCGTCGAACTGGCGGTCAGCGAGCGCTGCTTTGCGTCCGAACGCGTCGTACTGCGCCTCGAACTTGGCGAGGAGCTAGCGACAGCGCACGCGTAGTCAGTCAATCAGTCAGTCAGGACATGATCGAGCGTGGTGATAGCCATCCACGAGGGCGACGCACCGTGCGGATCTCGCGCAGCACGGGCGACTTGGGACTCCCTGCGACGCCAAAGTAGCCTTCGCCTGCGTTCAAGAACAGTAGCACAAGAGCGTCAGGCTTCATCGCCTCAGTCACTCACACAGACGTGTTCGCTCAGACGCACCAGCAGACGGCGGAGCAGCTGGAGACGCTGCGACTGGCTTTGCCACTGGCGCTGGCGCAGCAGGAGCTGGCGCTTTGCCAGGATGGATGTGACCTTCGCGACAAGGCAGCGCTCAGTACGCAACATGGTCAGCTGTGTGTAGCGTCCAAGACCGCGGAGTACGTACCCGAGACGTTGTACTTGCACAGGACGCACTCGACTGCTGGCGCCGCTGGTGCTGGTGGCTCGGGCTCTGGCGCTGCTGGCGCCACTGGCGTGCTCGCATCGTTTGATGTGGATGCGGACAGCGAGACGCTAGATGCGCCGCGGCTGTTGACGAACGCGCACACAGGCGCCACGAGCGCGTTTGCGTCCATGAAGACGGTGCCTTCGACAGGACTGACGCTGTGGAGGTACTGGAGGTAGTAGTGCACGTGCACCACGAGCTCGCGCTTGGTGCGAATCACGCCATTGCACGCAGCGACGACGCTCGCTGGCGACGCACTCGCGTGCGAGAGTCCGCATGGCGAGCCATCGCGATCGTCGAACGCGTCGCGGAAGAAGCCGTTTGCGAGCAGCGAGACGATTGAGCGCAGGAGCGAGATGACCGCTGCGTGGTCTTCGCTGCTCATTGACGTCGCGAGCTTGTCGACCATGTCAAAGAGTCCCCACTCGAGCGCGAGCGGGAACACGTCGCCGACTGCGGCTGGCAGCAGCAGATAGAGAGCGAGCGAGCGATCGCACCGAGTCAGTCGAGTGTCCTAGCTACAGGCACCAGAGGTCGTCAAAGCGATCGTACCGTCTTCCGCCGAGACGCTCGCGTCCATGAGCTCGCCGTTCGCCGTCAGTGCCGTGTCGAGCGACTGACAGTACTGGAAGCGCGGGACGTGGACAGTCCCAGCAGCTGACGCGACGGCCGCGAGGACTTCGAGCCGCAGCGTCGAGAGGACCATGACCGAGCGCAAGAGGCGCTGGATGCGCTGGAGCTCGAGCGGGTCTTCTGGCACAACCGTATCGGCGTACCACGACAGCACAGCGATCGTCGACATCTTGTAGATCATTGGGACCGACACGATCGTTTGGATGCCAGCGCGCCGCGCGTACGGCAGGAGGAAGAAGTGCGACTGCGCAGCGGTCGAGAGGTTGAGCCACTCGGGGTGCTGGCCGCTAAAGACGCTCCCGGTGTGGCCCTGTCCAGGGTCGATCATCATGAGCGACCCGACTTTGCGGAACACCTGGATCGGGTCTTTTGCCGTCGTGCTCGTTGCGACTGGCGCGCCAGCGCTGCGTCGCGTCGGCGACGACGGCGGCGACGCCATCTCGACGTCGCCACTGCGAGTGCTGTGGCGATTGAGCACGAGCGCGTCGTTGCGGTGCCACACGCCGTGGGCCACGAGGACGCAGTTCCCACTCTCTTCTGTCATCGGGCAGTACACTTGGCCGAGGAGCCACCGTTGCTACTCAGAGAGAGGCACGCAAGACCAGTCCGTCAGTCCGCCAGTCCATCAGTCTGTACGTCTCGGATCCGTCAGTCGAACGTACGCGCGTGACGACGCGCAGTGCAAACTCGAGCGCCGCGTTGAGCGTGACGCTGTCGATCTGGTCGATGGCGATCGTCGCGCGGTTCCCGCTCTCGTTCGCGTAGTTCGCCATGAGGAAACGCGCGACGCGGTTGTGCGCAAAGTCGATCGCCTCGGACAGCGGCGACGTGCTCCAGCGATCGAGCAAGTTGACGTTCGCGCCGCACTCGACGAGGTACTTGACAACGTCGAGGTGGCCGTCAGCACTCGCGACGTGCAGGAGCGTCCGGAGGTCATAGTCCTGCACGTCGGGGTGCACGAGCGCTGGCACGAGCGCCTGGAGCGCGCGCACGTCGCCTTGCTTTGCGACGCGGAACGCCTGCGCGACGTGCTGCGCGTCGTCGCTGTCGCGCGCCTGGAGCACGCGTTTGTGCTTCTGGTGCGTCCGGAGCATCTCAGCGATCGCAAAGTACTGCTTCTCGACTGCGATGCTCAGTGGCGTGCGGCCAGCGTCGTCGACGACAGTCGTGTCGACGTCGGCAGACAGCAAGAGCTCGATCATCGCGACGCGCATGTGCTCGACTGCGATGTGGAGCGATGTGCGGCCGCTCGCGTCCGTGACGTCGAGCGCCAAGCCGTCGAACCACGCGCGCTTGACGCGCTCTGTGTTGCCGTCTTCGATCGCGTGGAAGAACGCACTGACGTCAGTGCTCGAGCGCGCGCGCGTGATGCGGCGCTGGACGAGGTGCTGCTGCAGCGACTGCGCTGCTGGACTCTGTTTGCTTGGGTCAAATAGCGCGAGGTCGCTGCTGCGGCTCGAGCTGCGGTACTGCGTGCGCTCGAGGAGCGCGAGGATCGTCGCGTTCTTCGTCTCGAGCGCGCAATCGATCGGTGATCGGCCCCATCGGTCGATCGTCTCGGTCGCAGCGCCGCACTGGAGCAAGTACTCGACTGCTGCGAGCTGGTTGTCGCTCACTGCAATGTGCAGTGGCGTGCTGCATCCATTCGTCAATCGAGTGATAGGAGTGCATCGAGAGGCTTGTTACTACAGTCGCTACAGTGTATGTCTTGCTCCATGGTGAGAGCGCGCATGCAACACGCACCGCTTGTCGTAGTCGGCGGCGTTAACGTCAGCGCCGAGTTCGCGCAAGCGCTGCATCATCTCGACGTTGCCCTCTGCTGCAGCCCAGCACATCGCAGTTGTGTGCGTGAGCGTGCCAAGGTTCGGCACTGCAGCTGCGACGCTTGGTGGAAGCATTTGCGATGCAGTCGCAGCGCTGCGATCGTCGTCATGAGCAGGAGCAGCGCCGATCGTCGGCTCCATTGTCACGTCCATGCTCGTTCCGATCTGCCGTTTTGTGTGCGAGAGATGTGGATCAGTTTGTGGTACTGTCGAGATGCGAATAAGTACGAATCAAGTGTTGTAATGCGCAAACGCCTGAACGACAAATTAGACTAACTAACTATACATTTGTCTGTGCTTGACACGCACCATCACTCTTTCTCAAGTGATCGAGACATTGCAAGCTCGAGCAACCTTTGTGCAACCGTGATCTTGGTACGACCTTCAGACGACCGCACGCTTGGCCACACGCACCTCAGAATTCTCGAAGCACGCAGGTCATTATTGCCGAAGATCGCACGACTTGCTCCAGCGCTCGACGACAAAAGACCTGTGCCTCGCCTTCTTCCTCTTCTTCCTCTTTGAACGCTACTACACGATGTCGAAGGACCTCGCAAAGCTCGGCGTCGCTTTGACGGTCGGCGGTGCGCTCGGTGCCGCTGCGATGCGCTTGCTTGCGACGCAGCACCGCACGCTGCACACAGCAGTCAAGACTGCATCATCGGCAGTTGCTGCGCCGGCGCTCCCAAAGCTCTACATCTACGACCACTGTCCGTTCTGCGTGCGTGCGCGCATGATCTTTGGGCTCAAGCACGTGCCGCACGAGCTCGTGTTCCTCGCGAATCACGACGAAGCAACGCCGATCGGCCTCGTTGGCACCAAGCAAGCGCCGATCCTCGCGCCCGTGGGCGGCAAGGCGTTCCCAGAGAGCATGGACATTGTCCGCTTCGTCGACACGAACTACGGCGGGAGCGTGCTGCTGCAGGAGTCGGCGAACCGCGCGGACATCAAGCAGTGGATCAAGGACACGGCCGACTGCTTCCGTCTGCTGTACCACCCGCGGTTCCACGCCGCAGTCTTTGCCGAGTTTGCGCAGAAGGAGTCGCGCGAGTACTACCGCATCAAGAAGGAGAAGACGATCGGACCGTTCCCGGACGCGCTCGCGCGCACGCCCGAGCTCGTGGCGCAAGCGAATGCGTTCTTGGTGCAGCTCGACGCGATGTTCCACTCGAACCGGTCGGTGAACGCTGCGCTGAGCTACGACGACATTGACCTCTTTGGTCGCCTCCGTGGCCTGACGCTCGTGAAAGACCTGCAGTGGCCCACGAAGCTCCGCGAGTACATGGACTACATGTCGGAGGCTGCGGACGTCCCGCTTCTCGACTCGATGGCCGTGTACTAAGCGCGTGGTTTGACATTTGTACGTGGCGGTACGTGCGCGTAGGTGGCGGTAGCGTCGGCGTCGTCATGCTGAGTGTGGTGTGGCGGTAGGACCCGAGCACGCAGTAATGACAGTCAAGAGCCAGCCAGACAGACGACGACGTTTGCTGTGATCCGTCCTATCGATGCATTGGATGTTTGTCGATACAAACAAACTGTGAGCCCGTGACTGTGTGATGGCGCGCGTGCTGGGATTGGAAGGCGGTCGCAAGCGTGCAGCTGCTGTCACACAAGCGCGATGACTGCGGCGGCGCCGGTGCGGCTCGAGACTGACGCCAGCGCCAACGAGCGCCAGTCACTTGATCTCAGTATGTGTGACAGGCGTTACGCAACCCGAGCCTCGTCACATTCAGTTCTGTTTTGATGGTGCAGGTCACTCGCTCAATTGTCGCGAGCACCGGCGCGAACCGAACCAGTGGTGGCGACGCCGACGACCGTCGAGCTGCAGCAGCAGATCGAGAGCCACTGCGTCTGCGTCTGTGAGTGAGTGAGTGGGACGCGCGTCCGAGTGCGCCACTCTCAAACGCTCCTTGTCACCGGAACGACCGACAGAGACCATGGCGATCGGCAAAGCGTACATGAAGGCGCCGCAGCGCATGAACATGGCCGAGCGCGACGCGCACGACCGGCACCACCACCGCCACGTCAGCAACAGCGGCCGGTCGCACCAGCACCACCCGCACCAGCGCGCACAGAGCCTTCTGTGGCTCTCGCACCACGGCGTCGCGCACGTCGAGTCGCACGCACCGTCGCGCCACGCATCAGTCAAGCACCTTGTCAAGAGCGGACTCTCGCGCGAAGCTGCAGAACTCAAGCAGCGCATCAAGACGACGTGTCCCGACACGATCATGAAGTTCAGCTTCAGCTGCATGCGCCGCGTGGTCACGCCGCCAGTGGCGATTCCACACGGTCTCGCAAGTGAGCGCGCGCTGAGCACTGTCGTCGCTGGGAAGCGCATTCCAATGACGCGTGCGATGTGGGAGAAGCGCAAGCACCAGCTAGAGCGCCGACTGCCCGACCGCATCGACGAGTACCTCTCGTGGTAGCACGCAGTGCGCACACGACTCTATTTATCACGATACTACCACTACTACGACTGTTTTGCTACGAAGCGCTTGTGTCGCTCTTGCTGGCGGGGTGTTCGCGGTGCTTTTCATGCTGATGAGTCGGTCGTAGCGTCACGAAGCGATGGCTAAGCGAGGCATTACACATCTCGTCGACGACCGAGGCGACTGAGCTCTTGGTCTAATCGGTTCTTGCGTCGAATGGCAAGTCGTCCCCAGTTGATCGCTCGCCTTGAGCAAGTGTTGGACCACGCGAGTGCCCTCGACGACCTGATCGAGCAATCTCAGTACACAACACCACAAGCAACTTTTACAAACGCCGTTCCACCTACAGAGCTTTGCAGCACAAGACGTACGTACGAGCAGGAGCACATGCAGCACATCCGAGCCATGAACGAGCGAGCCAAGAATCCATCCACAGTCACATTTTCTTCACATTTGAGTTAATATGGTGAGATCTCACCATTTGAGGTGTCGAATCGATCATGCAAACAACAAGTTCATATTGTTTCTACGAAGTCAGTTCTCATTTGAACCCTAAAATATGAGGAAAGACATTGAAGTGTTGATGTGGTTGTTCGCCTTCGGAGCACACACACGTGCCTGCTGATCGCGACGGCGACGCTCCTCTCTCTTCACAACAACAGCAACAGCAACAGCAACAGCCAAGATGGCGATGGTCATGCTCATGACAGCGATAGCTACGATGTGATGCGGTGTGGTAGCAGAACCAGCACTGCGACTCATTCGTCATTCTACAACGTGCGCACTCGATCTCACACTCGCACTCTCACTCGCGCAAACAAGCAGCTCCACGTCAGCACCATGTCGACAACGACAGCAACGACAACGATGACACAGGCGCAAACACAAACACAAACACTCGACGCAAGCTTTCTGCTCACGAGCGCCGCAGTCGTGTGCCGCACACGCGACGACATCGCTGCGCTCACACACGTCGCGGCTGCAATCAGCGCGTTCGCAGACACGACTGCGACGTACGACCTCGAGCGCGCGGCTGCAAGTGGAGACCTCGCGCTGCTCGAGCGCGTCCACTTGATGCGCCGACCCGCGAATCTGCGCGACGTCACCATGCGCGTCGAGCGCGCGATCGAAGCAGCGGCTGCGAACGGCCACTTGACGTGCATCCAGTGGCTCCACGCGACGTTCCGAGCGCGCAGCAACAAGACGTGGGCGGTCGACTGCGCCGCTGAGCACGGCCACCTCGACGTCGTGCAGTACCTCCACACACTGGAGCAAGCGCGCTCGCTCGACCGCGCATCGATGGCCGCGATCGACGAAGCCGCGAAGAACGGCCACTTGCACGTCGTCCAGTGGCTCCACGCGCATCGCACTGAAGGCTGCAGCACGCGCGCGATGGACTGTGCTGCAGGTCACGGCCACCTCGACGTCGTCCAGTGGCTCCACACACACCGCACCGAGGGCTGCACGACGCAGGCGATGGACTGGGCGGCGCGCAACGGCCACTTGCACGTCCTAGAGTGGCTCGGCACACATCGAAGCGAAGGTTGTTCGAGCATGGCGATCGACAATGCGCTCGCGAGTGGCCACTTGGACGTTGTTGTGTGGCTCGTTGAGCACCGAGGACTCCGATGGACACAGTATGGCGAAGACACTGCAGCAGCGAACGGTCATCACGACGTGCTCGAGTGGCTCCAGTGCCATCGGCAAGCAGCACTTGCAACAAGTGCATTCGATGCATTGTGATTCGAGTGCACACTGTAGCAGTTGTTGTACCAGTAGCAGCAGTAGTAGTAGCAGTCGTTAGCGATGGCGCTAGGAGAACTGTCCGTGTCGAATCGTATGTGGTGTGTCGTGAGCCAAGTGTGTGTGTGGTATCGAGCATTTCGTGTCTGGAAGCTGCTGTTGCAACTGAGCTGTGATGACCGACGTCATGAGCTCTGCTGGTGATACAAGCTCAGTGCGACTTGGAGTGTCTGTCGTGAACGCGATGGGCGAGTCGACCAGAGTCGAGAACATGTGATGGTGGTAGATGTTGAGATCAAAGAGACTTGCGAAGAGACTAGTGGATGAGTAGGATGAAGAGAGCACATGTGATCTCTGGCGTGTTCGGACATGGTGTGCTCGATGTCTTGACTCTCATGACTGACACGCGTCTCGGAGTGAGGATGTTGACAGCGAATGAATGGGGACAGTGTGGATCGCTCGACAAGAGTGTAGCCATGACAAGGTTGTCAGTTATGGCGTACCATTTCAGGGCGTTTACAATAAGTGTGTGGGTGGTTATGCTACAGTGAGTACAGTGCTGATTGGACTGTAGTATGTAGTCATGGTTATGACGTACCTGTTGTCGCTTACAATTGAATCTGTTATGGTTACCGCGTTTCAATCGGGTCATTTGAGCAAGCGCATCAAAATCGCGACCATTGCAACGACAACAATGAGCGTGTTCCTCCTTGCAGACATCGGCGATGGCAATGGCGACGATCATGCGCAGGAGCAGGAGCAGCGCGAGACACTCGCGGCGGCGCTCGCGCTCATTGACGACTACCACAACAGCGTATTTGCATCGCCTGTCAAGTCCGGCGCACGAACACAAGCGGCTTCTGAGGCAGCAATGGCAACAGCTCAAGTGTCGATAGGCACCGACTTGCTCGTGCCGAGTCTATCAGTCGCACCACGTGCGTCGCGACGTCATGGTCCGCGCAAGAGCAATCCAGAGGCAATGCGGCGGCAGCGCGAGCGCAAGAAAAGCGAGATGCAGCGACTGCGAGACGAAGTCGCAGCGCTCGAGGCGCGACGCACAGAGCTCCAGCAGGCGCAGCAGAGCGGACACTCGCTCCAAGTGTTTCTCCAGCGACTGAGGCATCCGCACGCAACGAGCGATGAACGCAGTGGACATAACGATCGTAGCAGCAATGACGAAGAACAAGACGTGCTTGTCGCGCTTACACAACCGAGCGACGCTGCGGTGTGGCGAGAGGTCGCTGCGCTGCAGGCGCAAGGGCGACTCGAGGCGCAGACGCTCAACACTGCGCTCCGCGCCGCTGTCGAGCGGCAGCAGCAGCTCGTCGAGTCGATCGAAGCACTTCTCCGGAGCAAACACAGCCGCGTTGTACGTGTTCGAGTGCTTGCGTCGCTCTCGTCTCTTGTCTCTATCAGCCTCACGACGCACCTCCAGTCTAACGACTGACTGGCGCTCACTGTGCATTGTGGCTGTGTGTCTCCATTCGCTTGTTAGGGTCTCGAGCTCCTGCACCACGCGCAGCAGCAGCAGCTCTTGCACTCGCATCGCCAGCAGATTCACCACCGCGAGCTCACGCTCGACACATCAGACGTCCTCAAGAGCCTGCAGCAGCGCGTGCTCGAGCTCTACGCACACATCGATCGGATCTTTAGCCATTCGTACTGGAGCTCAGCAGCAGGCTCACCCGCATGCTCGATCCGCTTCAAGCCGCACGCGACGCGCGAGCGAGTCGTCGAGATGCGCATGGACACACCGCTGGCGTGCACCACGGACGCAGCAGCGAGCGTGATCTGGCGCTACGTCGTGACGGCCAGTGCGCCGACTGCGACGCCGCACTACTTCATGCAGGTACGCTAGTTTGCTGTCACGGTTACGTAACCTAAGATGCCACACACTTGTTCACATCCGCCAAGTCAAGTTCACTCACGTTCCCTCTCCTATGGCTATCTGCACGACAGCGCCAGCAACTGACACCGACGAGCTTCCAGAAGCGCTTTGGCGTGCGCATACCACCGCCATCGACATCATCACCGTCATCGCCTTCATCTTCACCGTCTGCTGACAGTCCGATCGAGCTCTACGGCTCATCGTTTGGACAGATCTTTGTGGACGGCGACCAGCACTTTTGCGTCTGGACCGCCGTGCTCGAGACCGCATCGTCCGTGCGATCGCCGTACGCTTTGCCAGACGTGTACCGCGAGCACGGATGGATGACGATCGGACCTTCGAAGACACACGCGGGCGACCCAACGCACTCGCGCTTTCGCGTGCACTACGAAGCGTTCTGCGACTCGCCGCCAGTCTCGCCATCGCCGTCTTCGCCGTCGTCATTGCCTTTAGACGGTAGCGCTTCAGAAGCAGTGCGAGCCGAGCGCGAAGCGGTGCTCAAAGCGCTCGGACACCGCACGCGGTCGTACCACCAGCTCATGCAGAACGCGCTCCAAGACCGCGCCTCGGGCTTCCAGATGCAGCCACTTACGCTCCTGCCGCCAGTCTCAGACATGTGCTGATCCAACGCGTTCATGGACATACCAATCAGCTTGGTCGATGAAGACAACGGCGGAAGCGCAGTAGTTGTTGCCGGACCTGATAGCGTCAGTCGCGACGTGCAGCACGATCTCGAGCATTCAATGAGGCTCGACTGGAGTCCTCTCTGAGTGAATGAACCAGCAGTGACGGATGAGGTCCTGGATGACAGTGTCAATAGTGACGGACGACCCAGCGGCGTGAGTGTGCTGCGCCACAATCTGTGCGTTCATGGAGAGTCCGTCAGCTCTTTGCGCCGTGCGTTCGCTGGCGTCAGCGTGTGCAGCAGCAGCAGCTCGAGGATCGCAGCAGTCAAGTCTTGAGACTCACAGCGGTCGCGAGTGTGTGTCACGTGCTGAAAATCACAGCAACAATTCGTCAGGATACCTTGATATTAGTATGCGTACAAGTCCATTTGTTGACGCTTGCTCACAGTCGATTTGCTGCCTCATTTCAGCATTTGCGCTGACCGACGCACGCGAACATGAGCTTCTTGGCCGAACTCGAGCACGAGCAGCTCGCGACGCTCGAGATCGCACTTGCGCTCATTGACGAGTGCGACGAGAACGACAGCACTAGCGGCGACAGTAGCAGGAGCAGCAGCAGCCCAGCGCAGGACGCTGCACAGCTGCCGCTGTCATTGCCAGCGTTCGACACGTTCAGCGCATCGTCGCTGTCGACTGACAGTGCGACACTAGCGAATCGCGATGCCGACCTCGTGTTCTTGCAACCGCTCGGCACATCGAACGCACAACAACAGCAGCAGCAGCAACAGCAACCACAACAGCCGAATCCGTTTGCTGTGCCTACAACAGCAGCAGCAACAGCAAAAGCACCAGCAGCGAAAGCCAAGAGCAAAGCGCGGAGCAACGCTGGCGCTGTGGCGCGCCATCGTGAGCGCAAGAAAGCCGAGATGATCAGTCTCCGAAGCCAAGTCGGCGAGCTCGAGGCACAGCTCGCGCAGCTCCAGATGCGACGGATGAACCGCAGTGGCGCGCTGCAGTACTTGCTCGCGCAGCAGTGCAACGACACTGAGAGCGCGCAGGATGCCGACATGGACAGCAGTGGACCGACTGACAGCGCAGGACCAAAACCAGTCGCGATCAAGCCCAAGCACGTCTCGGTCTGGCTCGACGTCGCGGCGTTCCAAGCGCAGGAGCGCTACAAGTCCGAGACGCTCAACAGTAAGCTCAAGGACGCGATTGCGCGGCAGATGAAGGTCGTCAAGGTGCTCGAAGACGTCTTGGGCAAGAAAGCGCACGTCTACGTGAGTCCTAGGACGGCAAGCACGTGCATCCGAGTGGTACTCACTCACTCTCTGTCTATCGACTGCCCTCTCTATCTGTCTAGGGCTTGGACCTGCTCCTCGAGACGCAGAAGCAGAGTGTGCGCAACGACGGCTTGCTCGCACAAGAGGACCGGGTCTTTGAGATCCTCTCAGACGAGCTCAAGACCATGTACTTTGCCGCCGACACGCTTTTTGATCCGCAGTGCTGGGCCGAAGCGATCGAGTCGATCTCGTGCTCGACGCAATCCAAGACCGACGCTGCGACCGGCGAGACGGTCATGGAAGTGCGCACGAGCACGCCGCTGCGGTGTGCGTTCGAGAAGAGCGGGAACGAGATGTGGCACCGCATGTGCATGCTCCAGACCGGTCACGACAAGAACTACCACGTCAAGGTACGGACAGCGACGTCCTACACATGAGTACACCGTCCAGGACTGATAGACTCGTGACTGTGTCTTACAGAAACGCGTCTTGACCGACACGAGCTTCCAAAAGTGCTACACGATGATCATCGACGGCCCTGACGGTCGCCCGCTCGAGCTCCGCGGCGTGTCGTACGTCGAAATGGTCCACGAGGCGTCGCGCATGGTCTGGATGTGGCGCTCGATGCTCCTCACAGACGACGCGAGCGGTCCGCGGTTCTGCGAAAAGGGCTGGATCGTGTCGCAAGCGACCGCAGCATCGACGAACATGGCGCCGACGAGTGTCTACCGCGTGTGCTACCAAGTGTCGTGCGACTCGCGCGGTCAGGTCGCACCGAGGGATCCGCAGACGACAGCGCTGATTGAGAGCGTCTTGCGCACGCTGAGCGCTCGGACGCGCGCGCACCAGCAGATGCAGCAGAACATGCTCTTGGATGAGTTCTCGGGTCTGCCGATCCAGCGCCCGAGCGTGCACTTGATAGGATAAGGACTCGAACGACACAGAGAGAGATATAGGAGATACGACGATAGCTGGAGTATACTGTGATCTACGACGTAAAGGCGCATGGAGCATCGAGGACATCGTGAAGCAAAGCAACGAGGACTATGGAGTACTCGAGTTCTGTGCCTACTGAGGCGTGACGATCACTTCAGCATGAGTGCTGGTCGCAAAAGTGATGGTCCTAACGCAATCAAGTCTGAGTTTGATTAGCTAAGTGATCGACTATGACAGGGTTTGAGCGAATTCAAGCGGGTTTACACCAATAAATCAAATGACAGTGATCTGATCAATTCTGAGCGGTGATGGCTTTCAACAAATGGACTTGTACGCATACTAATATCAAGGTATCCTGACGAATTGTTGCTGTGATTTTCAGCACGTGACACACACTCGCGACCGCTGTGAGTCTCAAGACTTGACTGCTGCGATCCTCGAGCTGCTGCTGCTGCTGCTGCTGCTGCTGCTGCTGCTGCTGCTGCACACGCTGACGCCAGCGAACGCACGGCGCAAAGAGCTGACGGACTCTCCATGAACGCACAGATTGTGGCGCAGCACACTCACGCCGCTGGGTCGTCCGTCACTATTGACACTGTCATCCAGGACCTCATCCGTCACTGCTGGTTCATTCACTCAGAGAGGACTCCAGTCGAGCCTCATTGAATGCTCGAGATCGTGCTGCACGTCGCGACTGACGCTATCAGGTCCGGCAACAACTACTGCGCTTCCGCCGTTGTCTTCATCGACCAAGCTGATTGGTATGTCCATGAACGCGTTGGATCAGCACATGTCTGAGACTGGCGGCAGGAGCGTAAGTGGCTGCATCTGGAAGCCCGAGGCGCGGTCTTGGAGCGCGTTCTGCATGAGCTGGTGGTACGACCGCGTGCGGTGTCCGAGCGCTTTGAGCACCGCTTCGCGCTCGGCTCGCACTGCTTCTGAAGCGCTACCGTCTAAAGGCAATGACGACGGCGAAGACGGCGATGGCGAGACTGGCGGCGAGTCGCAGAACGCTTCGTAGTGCACGCGAAAGCGCGAGTGCGTTGGGTCGCCCGCGTGTGTCTTCGAAGGTCCGATCGTCATCCATCCGTGCTCGCGGTACACGTCTGGCAAAGCGTACGGCGATCGCACGGACGATGCGGTCTCGAGCACGGCGGTCCAGACGCAAAAGTGCTGGTCGCCGTCCACAAAGATCTGTCCAAACGATGAGCCGTAGAGCTCGATCGGACTGTCAGCAGACGGTGAAGATGAAGGCGATGACGGTGATGATGTCGATGGCGGTGGTATGCGCACGCCAAAGCGCTTCTGGAAGCTCGTCGGTGTCAGTTGCTGGCGCTGTCGTGCAGATAGCCATAGGAGAGGGAACGTGAGTGAACTTGACTTGGCGGATGTGAACAAGTGTGTGGCATCTTAGGTTACGTAACCGTGACAGCAAACTAGCGTACCTGCATGAAGTAGTGCGGCGTCGCAGTCGGCGCACTGGCCGTCACGACGTAGCGCCAGATCACGCTCGCTGCTGCGTCCGTGGTGCACGCCAGCGGTGTGTCCATGCGCATCTCGACGACTCGCTCGCGCGTCGCGTGCGGCTTGAAGCGGATCGAGCATGCGGGTGAGCCTGCTGCTGAGCTCCAGTACGAATGGCTAAAGATCCGATCGATGTGTGCGTAGAGCTCGAGCACGCGCTGCTGCAGGCTCTTGAGGACGTCTGATGTGTCGAGCGTGAGCTCGCGGTGGTGAATCTGCTGGCGATGCGAGTGCAAGAGCTGCTGCTGCTGCGCGTGGTGCAGGAGCTCGAGACCCTAACAAGCGAATGGAGACACACAGCCACAATGCACAGTGAGCGCCAGTCAGTCGTTAGACTGGAGGTGCGTCGTGAGGCTGATAGAGACAAGAGACGAGAGCGACGCAAGCACTCGAACACGTACAACGCGGCTGTGTTTGCTCCGGAGAAGTGCTTCGATCGACTCGACGAGCTGCTGCTGCCGCTCGACAGCGGCGCGGAGCGCAGTGTTGAGCGTCTGCGCCTCGAGTCGCCCTTGCGCCTGCAGCGCAGCGACCTCTCGCCACACCGCAGCGTCGCTCGGTTGTGTAAGCGCGACAAGCACGTCTTGTTCTTCGTCATTGCTGCTACGATCGTTATGTCCACTGCGTTCATCGCTCGTTGCGTGCGGATGCCTCAGTCGCTGGAGAAACACTTGGAGCGAGTGTCCGCTCTGCTGCGCCTGCTGGAGCTCTGTGCGTCGCGCCTCGAGCGCTGCGACTTCGTCTCGCAGTCGCTGCATCTCGCTTTTCTTGCGCTCGCGCTGCCGCCGCATTGCCTCTGGATTGCTCTTGCGCGGACCATGACGTCGCGACGCACGTGGTGCGACTGATAGACTCGGCACGAGCAAGTCGGTGCCTATCGACACTTGAGCTGTTGCCATTGCTGCCTCAGAAGCCGCTTGTGTTCGTGCGCCGGACTTGACAGGCGATGCAAATACGCTGTTGTGGTAGTCGTCAATGAGCGCGAGCGCCGCCGCGAGTGTCTCGCGCTGCTCCTGCTCCTGCGCATGATCGTCGCCATTGCCATCGCCGATGTCTGCAAGGAGGAACACGCTCATTGTTGTCGTTGCAATGGTCGCGATTTTGATGCGCTTGCTCAAATGACCCGATTGAAACGCGGTAACCATAACAGATTCAATTGTAAGCGACAACAGGTACGTCATAACCATGACTACATACTACAGTCCAATCAGCACTGTACTCACTGTAGCATAACCACCCACACACTTATTGTAAACGCCCTGAAATGGTACGCCATAACTGACAACCTTGTCATGGCTACACTCTTGTCGAGCGATCCACACTGTCCCCATTCATTCGCTGTCAACATCCTCACTCCGAGACGCGTGTCAGTCATGAGAGTCAAGACATCGAGCACACCATGTCCGAACACGCCAGAGATCACATGTGCTCTCTTCGTCCAATCCTTCTCGTTGACCTATTTTCTAACTGTTTGGCTAAAATGATGATTGATTTGAATTAATGAGGCAAATTACTTTAATCGAGCATTTAAAGTCGCAAACCGAACTTTCGAAGTGGTTTATTACTTCACAAGGACGTAGCTGGCCCGTCTTCAGCAGGACAGATAATTAAGCCCGTAAGTGGTTCTGTTCGCAAACCTTCGGCAGCTCCACAATCAGGCGGAGTTGCCTACCTTCGCGGGCGACCTAATCTGGCTAAATGTTCGCCGGATATCGCGTTAAATAGTATCATGATTAACATCAGATAGCCATCAATTGTGTATATTTTTTATATATAGCTACCAAAATAGACAATGTTTCGAGAAATTACATAAAGAGGCTAAACAAGTGATTTACTACTTCATAGGTACTTCCTCTGTGCCACATAATCGACATTGAGGTTTTGGTACACAAAATACGGTAATACCACACTAACAAGACATAAATCTGAGAGAAATGCGACACAAACTACTGGTAGCAACGATCTCAGCCCCAACGAACGAGTCCGGATCATCACCTTCTTGCTCTACGAGCTCGATATGAAGGAAGTCTCACACGTGGCGCAATTGGCGAAGCAAGTGCACGTTTCGGCCGACATCGGCATACAGTGAAGAGAGTGTGGGACGGTCACAACGATGCCGTGGGCCTACTTTTGAGCCAACTGTGGGCCGGCACGTCTACATGGCCATGACACTTGCGTGCGCTTGTCGCAGCGGTTCCTCTACGTGAGAGCACCACAGTGCGCTCCACCACAGCATCTGGAGACAAGCCATACGCGACGCTGCAGCGATACATATGCAAATACAACCCACTCCGCACGGTCAACATCAGCGTGAAACCAGCACTGACGGTGGAGCAGAAGCGCGCTCGTGTGAGGTTCGAATTGTCAATCGTCCAAGAGCCTAAGGGCACGATGCGCATGCTTGAGCCGACTGATAATTCACCTCAATTCAACACACGGTATAGGCCTTCACCGCCGCTCGTTTGTCTTCATACATGGTGTCGTTCATATATGGTTCTACATTGGCTGTGCTGCGTCTCACTTCGTGCTTGCCGACTGTGAGCCAACATACTCCACGTCGCTGACACGCGTCCACAGTGCGACTACGCGCGCTCGAGCAGCTTTGACGGCAAGTTTGGCGTGTTCCCAATCGTAGAGGAGTGTGCAGCTCAGCGCACGACCAAGAACCAGACGCGCAAGTACACAATCATGCACCGCGTAGCGTCACGCGTGTGGTGTATCAAGAGAACCTCGCGACGAAGGTCCTACCAGCAATCAAGGCGCGCATGCCAGGTACGGTGTGCGTCATAAAGTGTGCGGCAGAACGACAGGACGTCATGTGCTTGCCGTACACACGCTAGAGAAGTGGCTTCTCACGTTGCAAGCTTTCTTTGAGTCGTTGATGATTGTGAGTGGAGGCAACAACTACGACTTGCCTCGTGTTTGGAGCGTGCACATCCTGGACGTTGGAACATTCTCTGGATCAGACCCTGCTCGGATATCGCCTATCCAACAGCCCTGCTTGCTATAATAAATGATAACTACTGCGCCAGGCACTATTTAGTAATTACAATCAACAGTCATTCAGAATTTCTCTTGAAATCCAATTGTGGTGCGGAAAAACTTCGCTAATTTGCGCATGTATCGCGTAGATAATACCAGACATCTGAAACAACCACCACAACAGCAAAAAGAAGAGGTTTTCCTCTTAACATACGTGCTACATTACTGTCCAATATGGCTTCGCCAGCGATGCAATCCAGACTTTTCAAAGACATTGTCCATCCTGCGTTTACTTCTCAACTAGACAGTTTGAACGACCGACGTTCTCGTGCTCATGCGTCGTGTTCGGTTGGTGACAGCTGCTCACTCGACATCAAGAACATTCATAAATCACGAGAAACGACCCCACTGGGGGCCCTCTGGATGAGTAAGAGCGCACCTCCCGTTCATCTGTGCGCAGTATTCAGTTGGGTCCAGTATTGCGCTGCACATGTCCTGCAATTTGTCAGTCCCTTTTGGAACTTAAACGACGATTTTGACTAGCAAGTGATAAGCGTGGCAAGGTCACAAACGTTGTCGCAAACAAACTTCGGACAGCCGTGAAGACTACGTCCAGGCGTGTTCAAGGCTACTTCTTGCGCCACAATGGCGTCTACGGTCGAGGCCGCGCCAAATGGACCCCGCCTAAGCCACCGGTACGAGCGCTTCACGGCGCCACGGATCACCAGCCTGGCCCTTCCTAGCCACTGCACATGGCCCCGCTGCCACCGGCCCAAATGCAAGCGCCTGCACTCGCTCGCAAGCCACCCGGACTCGCATCAAGTTCGCGTCCCAAACACCCATGACGCCAAGCTCGCCATTTCCCTGTTCGATGGCAAGGAGATTACAAGGGGCCCGTCGACGGGTTTCAGCAGTGGGGACAACAACTGATGACTCAGATCGAGATGGCCGAGTACGTCTGTGGCTTCAGGCAGTCCGAGCTCTACAGGATCCATCACCTGGCGAGCTCATGCGATGCAAAGCTGCTCGGTATTTCCAGCAGCAAGTGCACGGCTGGTGGAATGCGACCCGGACTCTGGCACTCATGGATCGGATGAACGACGTGTACTGCGTCAACAACTCGAAGCAGAGTGCCATGCGACTCTCCTGCGCGCTTAAGAAAGCAGTACATCGCGGACGACGCGTGCTCTACCTCGCCGCACCCATTCAAGCTACAGACGTGTCCGCGGAGCTTGTGCTCGAGAACATCGTCTGGTATGCGTTTTCGCGCTAGATATGACCGGGTATTCAATTTTACGTCACTACTTTTGTCAGATATTACGACTAAACCAGTGTAGACAACACTGATTGGGCGTATCAATGTCAGCAGTTATTGCTCGTGTCAGGGCACGTTTCCTTCGAAGATATACACAGCTGATGACCAGTAGAACACGTAACTGCGATTCTCAATACTCTGCCAGCGTGGAGCCAAGAGCATACACTCAAGGTGTGCTTGCTGCCATCCAGCCATGAATCGCCCATGGTAAGAGCCATCCGGCTCTTGTTAGGGCGTCAACGTTCATGTCAAGTTTGTTCAACCAGCCAAGTTTGATCGACAATCTCAGTGTTTGTGTCATAAATTAGTCTGAATTGATTTGCGCGTAAACTGTGCTATATTTGTAAATAGTATACCAGATTCGAATTTGTGCTACAATTTTTCAATCAAAAGTAGAGTCGAGTCATATTTGGTACTGGATTACCTCATCGTGATATGCAAAGTTGACCAATCAGATCTCAGATCAAACATTTCTTAGTACACTTTAAACAAGTCGACAAAAACCAACAACATTGTAATCACACAATGGACTTGTTTGTTGAAACACTGGTTCTTTTTTTGCTCTAGTTGCATTGAAAAGACAAACTGATAGTGGTGAAAGCGAGGGAGCGTTGTGACTCATCCCGCGCTGTTACGTAATCGATGCGCGCGATCGTGATCGTCGAGCGAGTGGCAGATGATGGCAGCAGCGATGCAGCGGCCGAGGACCTGACCGATCGCCACGCTGTCTGTCTGCGTATGCGCGCACAGCGCGACGCACACGCGACCGGAAGCGCAGGAGCCCAAGTAGCAGCAGCACCGAGAAGGCGTCGCAGCAGCGTGGTCGGCTTCGCCCACACGCGCGACTGGCGTGGCTACTTTTGAATTCCATCCCCAATAATCAACAGCGAATGCTCGTGACAGCACGACACTCGACTCAACTTGGCACCTTCATGGCGACGCGCTCGGCGCTCAGCGACGACGGCAGCGGCGAAGCAGCCGACGATGAGTACTACAGCAGCGACGGTTCGCCGTACACGACGACGTCGCTCGACGATGCGCTGTCGTTCATGAACGACGTCGACCTCGAGCTCCGCCTTCCGTCACAGGAGAACTGCGTTCCGTCCAGTCACAGCTCACAGCAGACTCCAGCAGCAGCAGCTGTAGCAGGACGTATAGTCAAGCGCCCAAAGCGGGCGCGCTCAAACAGCACTGCAAAGGCGCCGACGCAGCGCTTCGTCCGGAGGAAGACAACGAGCAAGCGGCTGCAGAACCGAACAGCACCGCTCGACCTCTCGGAGCTCCGATGCGCAGAGCTCTCATGCGCCAGCAGTCGCTGCAGCTCTGATGAGCCATCGTCAAGTACAGCGCAGTTCACAGCACACTCTCCATCTTCACAACAGCAGCAGCAACAGGAACAAGAGCAAGAATCGTCGGACGCGAGCAGCGCGCTCCATGCGAACGCGGCCATGTGGCTTAACCAGGCGGCGCAGCAGTACGAGCAGCTTCAGCAAACAGAATCCGCGCACGAGCGCGCGCGTGCGACGCTCTCGACGCACAGCGAGCTCGCAAAGCTCCTGGACGACCACGTCCAAGCGCAGTCGGCGCTTCTGGTACGTCGTCAATCGACACTCTTGAGCTACTGTATGCAAGTGATTCACTCTCACTCACTCTCTCTGATCTGACTCTAGGCGCAGTGTCCGACGTACACGGCGCGAGCGCTCGAGATCCAAAAGTGCCTTCGCGCGCGCGCCCATGCACCGCCGCGCGTCTCGCCAGGGTGTCCGTGGATCCGCACGGACCAGCTCCACCGGAGCTTGCCAACGGTGTACCGCGACATTGACTTGGAGCAGTTCGGCTCGCCGCGGGATGTTGCAACGAGCATCTTCTCGAGCAGCCGCACCAAGTGCGACGCCGCGCGCGGTCCAGTGTTTGAGCTCAAGTCGAGCGCACCGGTGCCATCGAGCGTCGCAGACCTCAGCGCCGTGCTCTGGCAAGTCCTCGGCGGCAGAGCCGACGACAGTGACGACGACAACGACGGCGACGCTCACAGCGACATTCAAGTCGTTGACGAGCAAGCAGCACCACCGAGTCCAAAGCTCGCAGGCGCGACCGAGAAGTGGTACAGTCTGAAGCTCCAGACCCAGTACGGCGACGTCGACGTTCACGGCGCGTCAGTGCTCGGTCGCTACGTCGAGCCGCAGCGCGTGGCGTTCACGTATGCGTCGTCTGTCGCAGTCGCAGAGAGCGACTTGGTCTTTGGCGAGACGGGCTGGTTCGTCCTCACGACTGCGGAGCCAGCGCTCTCGCCATCCGCGACGTCAGTCTTCCAGACGTTCTACCAGCTCCAGGTGCAGCACCCGATGAGCAGCAGCAGCTGCGAGCGCGCAGCGTCGGTGGCGCTCGACCCGACCGCCGAGTGCGCGTATCTCCAGGATCTCGTGATGAACGCGCTCGGGAACCGCATGCGCGTGCAGCACCAGCGCATCCAGGACTTGCTGCTCCAGCAGCAGCGCATGATCGCGCCTCAAGTCACGATGTCGACTGGCTGGCTGCCTGCGAACTTAAATTAGTTGCGAAAGTAGTAGTGACACAATAGTAGTCGATAGTTTTGGAGCATACCGACATCAAGTGTAAAAAATAGTTGAGCTATTGTTTAGTACGACACATGAGTGTTGGTCAGCAACTCACATCATGATGGTCCGTCATTCTCATATTTGAACAGCTCAAGCAACTTGAGCTGTTCAAGCATGAGCTTCTTGCTGCCGGTCGACGAGCTCGAGCAGCAAGCGACGCTCGCGAGCGCGCTTGCGCTCATCGATGCCTGTGAAGCGAACGACAGCGCGTCGCCAGCGACGTCGGGCACGGGCTCGAGCAGCGGCAGCAGCGACGACGAGGTCTGGAGCAGCAGCGTCGACAGCGCGAGTCTCCGCGTCGTCATTCGCAAGACACCAAGCGGCACGCTCACGTCCGCGCGCAACCAACAGCAGCAGGAGGAGACAGCTCGAGTACCGCAACAGCCGCTCGCGCCATTAACTACACTCAATGCTAGAGTCAGCAGCAGCAACAGTCGCGCGCTCGCAACGCGCAAGACGCCGCACAACCGCAAGAGAGCTGAGCTCCAGAACCTGCGCGAGCAAGTCATGCAGCTCGAGGCGCGACTCGCGCGCTTGCAACTCCGTCAAAGATCCACTGATGCAAGCGCGAACGCGCCACACAGTTCTACATCCGATGCATCAAATGGCCTCCACACAGAGCTGCTGCAGCTTCTACATCGCCAACACCAACAGGAGACTCCATCCGGCTCCTCGTCCTGGCTCGACTTCGCAGCAGCGCAAGCGAAAGAGCGGTTCGCGTCGGAAGCACTCAACGCGACGCTGCGTGACGCCATTCAGCGACAGGTCAAGATGAACGCGTCGCTCAGCGGCATCTTGCGCGGAAGCGACGACGCTGCGGTGTGTTCACCACTGGCTGCAAGACGCTGCACTGCAGTCTCTTGTAACTGATTCCTTCTACTACTCGTGTCTGTCCTAAACGCAGGCGCTCCAAGCTCTCTTGACCGTCACGACGCCGCCGCCATCGCCGATGCCTGTGCCAGTGGTGCCGCCGAATCGCCTCCTCTTGATCCAGCTCCACGCAGGCGTGCAGCAGCTGTACCAGCTCACGGATAGCATCTTCGCCACACCATCAGGTGATCGCCACCACAGTCTCGACGTCGGGTGCTCGACACAGATGCGCGCGCTTGGATCGGGACCGAGTCGGTGCATGGAAGTGCGGACGCAGGCGCGTTTGTTCTGTACGTTCCGAGACGCTGGTCAGGCGATGTGGCAGCGCTCGTCGTGTCATGTGCAGGCGGTGCAGCTCCAAGGGAAGCTCGGTGTCGAGGTACGTCCACTGCAACGCGCTCGCTCGCTCGTTCGAACCTTGTTGGAACGGTCGTGCGATGGTTAAGACGACCTGCTCCGATGGATGGATGGATGCTTGTGTGGTGTATGACTCTGTAGAAGCGAGCGCTCAGTACGACGAGTTTCACAAAGAGCTACCGCATTGCGCTTGCGACACCGGCACCCGAGTCCAAGGCGTTCGAGCTCATTGGGACGTCGTACATGCACAAGTTTGACGAAGATGGTCGCTTCCTCTTTGTCTGGACGTCGGCTGTGTCGTCGTCTGGGGCTGCACACGGCATGGCGTTCACAGAGCGCGGCTGGATCCTCGCTTCTCCGTACGAGCAGTCGCAGGCGCCGTCAGAGAGCAGCAGCTCACTGGAGCCGGAGACGCTCGTCCAGACGTGCTACCAGATCTCGCGCGTCCCTGAGACTCGAGAAGCAGAGGATGCGAGTCCAGTCGCAGTCGGTCGGGACTGTAACGCGATGCGAGAGCTCGAAGACCTCGTGCTCCTGACGCTGAGTCGACGGACGCGCGCGCACCAGCAGGCGATGCAAAACGAGCTGCTCGACCGGTTCGGGCAGCGGAGGCACCCGAGCACAGTCTAGTCTAGTGTGTCCGTGAGTCGGTATGCGATAGGACTTGTTACACCATTGAACGACAGACTGCGCTCGCGCTAGCACGCGGCGTCGATGAGGAGACAGTTGGACACGTGCAGTGACGAGAAGGCTTGGACGTTCGGGGCGATCGCAAGCAGCCGCTGGAGCTCGGCCATGTGGTCGCGCATGGTCTCGCCGAGTCCTTTTGTCACGATCTCTTGCATGCGCTTCGCGGCGCCATCGAGAGGCTGCGTGAGAGGGACGCTCCCGCTCGGGCTCCTCGCGTCCTGGCGCTCGCTGTAGAGTCGATACGACGTCTGGATCGACGTCAGCGGCGGTGAGGTCCCATCCCGTCCAGTCGCGATCGGCGCGGTGATGATCCAGCCTTCTTCGCGAAAGACTAAGTCGCTGCCGTCGAGGACGTGCGCGCCGGCGACTGTGAGCACCACGCGGTGCGCTTGCTCAAACTTGCGCACGACGAGGACGCCGGTGAGCATCAGGTCCACTGGACCGCCGATGTTGCCGCTTGCGAAGTCACCAGCGACGCGGATCGGCATCGCGACGTGCTTCATGTGGGTCGTCGCAAACGGCAGTGGCGGCGTCGCCGCTTTGCACCTGCCAGTGCTCATCGCGATGCGCGTCCACAGCGCGTCGGCAAAGTGCGCGTAGTGACCACTGAGCGGCGTGTTCGTCGTGACTTCAAACGACACGCCGCGCACGGCGTCCGAGGTCGAGCGACTCGCGTTCGCGACTGCGTGCGGGTCGTTTGCAGCGCCGATCGCATGAGCGACGAGGTCCGTGGCCTCGACCTGTCGACTCGCGCTCTCGAACAGACTTGGGAGAACGGCTGCGAGTGGGTCGTGAGGCACCGAGTGCGTAGGAGTAGCGAAGCTCCTTGTGTCTGGAGCTGGGAGGTCTGTGAAGACGCCCAGATCAACGCCGCAGCAGCGCTGTGTCTGGAGCCACTTCTCCATGCCGCTCGAGGCTCGGAGCTGCTTGGCGACTGCGTGGCGGAGCCTGCGGTTCAGCGCCTGTGCTTGCTGCAGCTGTGTGCACTGCGCCATGGCGACGTCGCGCCACAGTGTGGACGACGACGACGACGCGAGTTTGAACGCTGCGTTGCTGTACGGATGCATCGCAGTTGTCGATGCGAAGCTTGCGCTTGGGAGCCAGACGTCCGACACGCTGAGCTGCTGTGTCTGCGTTCGCTGCAGCGCTGCGTGGTCGTGCTGGAGATCATGTCTATGCTGTAGGCGCTGGAGCGTCGCGAGCTGCGCTTCGAGCTGTGCGACGTGGTCACGGAGCTTCAGGATCTCGGTTCGATTGTGCTTGCGCCGAGTCTTGAGCGGCGGTGGCGACGGCGGTGACGATGACTGCGCACTCGCATCACTCGGCTGCTTTGGTAGGAGGAGCGCATGCGGAGTGCGAGCGTGCACTGGCACGTCGACTGACGCGTCTGAGGCGCTACTTGCAAGCGCAAGTGAATCCGACGTGTCGGTGAACAGCGGCGATGTCGAGTCCTCAACGCCAAGCGCAATGCCCAAGTCGTCTATGATCGCACTGTCGAGTGGCGCGTCAAAGAGCACGGCGTCAAAGAGCGTGAGGTCAAGCGCATGCTCGTCCAGCGGCACGAGGTTGAGCACGTCGTCGTCGCTCATGGCGGTCGTTGCAGGTCGCCACTTGTTGCAGAGTGCGCGCGTGTTAGGCAGACACCTCGACACGTGCACAAACACTCTGGTCATCCACCATCGACGACCAGCTGCTGCTACTGCTGCAATTCGCTCGAGGCACAGCGCCAGACACTCGGAGACAGCGCGTGACGACCCCATTGATGCACAACACGCAAGGATACGAGATGAAGAGGGTGCGAGCTCGTGTGTATTGCGGCCAAGCTGACTGTCGTGCCACTCGAGCTCAACGCGGACGCGACAAACATGTACACGTGCACTGCGTCGACGCTTGGTGCCTCGTGCTCGTGCGATTGCCAGTGCGCCTCGCTGCTGTTGTGCTGCTCGAACGGAGCTGCGTCGTCGAGTCCAGACGAATGTGGCGTAGTTGCCGATGGAGCTGTGTGCGGCAAGATCGGTGCGAGCGTTGCACTCGGCGCTGTCTTTTGTCGAGACCGACTTTGAGCAGCACTGGTGCGATCGACCCCGACACATGGCCGCCAAGAGCGAGGGTCTTGCTGCATGTGTGTGTTTGCTGCACCACGCATGGTTTGGTGAGTGCTGTTGTTCGGTGCGTGCGAGTTGGACGCTTGCGTCTCTGAAGGTTGAGCCGCTTCACGCTCGTCTGTGTGTCGTGCCTCATGAGGTGCTCCTGGTGCCTGGACGGATTCATCGCTGTCGATCTCGAGATCCTGTCCATTCATCACAGACGTACGAATGTGAGCGTCTTGTCTTGCCTATCGCACTCATACGTCCGTCCGAGTCTCCAACACTAACACTAGCACAAGGACGTACGCGAAGACACCAAGTGCTCTGCTCCTGGACTGCGCGCTTGACTCCACAAGTCGCTTGGTGCTGCCGAGCAATCGCTGCACGGAGCTTGTCGTTGACTACGAGCGACTGCTGGAGCTTTGTCACCTCTTCCTCGACGTCTTTGCCCAGTCGCCGCTTGAGCGCCTTGAGCTCCGACTCGAGTGCTTCGACTTGCGTCCGAAGTGTCAGGATCTCGATGCGAACTGGAACGCGCGGTCGCTTGACTGGTGGCGACGCTACTGCTTCGAGTAGCTGTGTTGTGTCAGATCGACTGAGTGTCTCCGTGTGTTGGGCAATGATGTTGGGCCTCTCAACTCCGCTCTCGGCGCTGTTGTCTCGGATGTCAAGATGATCGACGTCGAGCGCCGCGACGAGGTCGAGATCGACGTCGTTGTCGTCCAGGAGCGTCAGGTCGAGCGTGAAGTCGTCCATTGCAGCGATCATCCACGCGTGTCGAGTGTGCAAGTGATCGTGATCGCACGAGTGCGAGTTCCAAGTGCGTTGATAGCCTCGAAGTCCTCAACCGCACTGGAGGTCGCCATTCGCAGACACATGCAGAGCCGGACACGACCATCTCACGCTGCCGACGAGCGCTTGGGCACCAGTCGATACCTTCGACGCGCGTTCCGTGCGGTGCAGTAGCGACGACCTGCTCCGATCGAGCGGGACACATCACGCCGCATCAGGCGTCCGTCTTGGCGCAATCATCGCACGACACCTCGACCGGCGCAATCACCCCACAGCACCTCAGGGACTCGCTCTCACGAGCGCAAGACAACACTAGCGTTTGATTCAGTAGGATGGATTGATGGAGCTAACAGGGCGACTCGATGAGCGGACACTTTGCAATCAGGATCCTGCTCTTGCCAAACGGCGTCGAACTTGTGAGCAGCGAGCGCTGCATCTCGAGCTTGTGCTCGCGCATGCAGTCGCCGAGCGTCTGTACGACGCCGTCCTGGAACGACTGGGTGCGAGTGTCTGGCGCGTGTGTGTACGACACACTGCCAGCCGCACTTGAGGTGTCCTGCTGCTCACAGCGCAGTGTGTAGAACGTCTGGAAGCGGGTGGTGGCTGGTGGCGATAGTGGCGATGCACTGTCAATCGCCGGCGTCGTGTCTGACACGATCACCCACGCCGTCTCACGGAACACGACCGCAAAGCCTGGCGAGGCGTACGCTGTTGCGATCACAAGCACGACGCGTCCTTGCTGCTCGAGCTTGCGGATCGTCATGACGCCGTACAGCGTCGTCTCTTCACCATTGCTGCCACTTGGCAACGCCATCTCGACGCGCTTCACGTGCGCAGACGGCAGCGCTTCGAGCGGCGCTTTCACCGTGACGATGTGGTCCCAGAGCGACTGCGCCAGGGGCTCAAAGTCTCCAAAGAGCGGCGTGTTCGTGATGAGCTCAAACGACGGACCGGCGATCGCGTCGCGGCGCGTGCGACTCGTGTGGAAGACTGTCGCTGGGTCGTTTGCAGTCGCGATCACGCGCGCGACGGCGCCCGATTCGACGAACTGCGTCGCGAGGCTCTCGATCAGACTTGGGAGCATCGCGTCGAGGGCATCGCGCGTGACAGTGGCCGTCGGTGGCGTGAGCAGCTCGCGCATGAGGTCGGACGTCTACAGACAGCAAGGGAGAAGGATGAGTCGTCAGTGTCTGTAGCGTCTGTCAACACACGAGCCTCACAAAACCACAAGGCAACGGAACGTACGTGGCGCGCGCTGTTCTTCTGCAGCAGCGCCTCGAACGAAGCCGTGACAGTGCGCTGTTTGGCCACGGCGTCACGGAGCTTCCGGTTCAGCGTCTGCGCGTGCTGGAGCTGCGCGTACTGGCGCACGGCGCGATCGAGCCATTCAGAGCGCGCAGGTGCATCCGTAGCAGTTGAGAGCTCGGATCCGAGCGTCTGCCGCGCGTACTCGGCGGCAACAGACACCGACACGGGCGAGTACAGCGCTGGCGCTGCGTGTGGTTCCTGACGGATGAACTGCTGAAGCAACGATCGCGGCGTCTGGAGCTGCGAGAGCTGACTCTCGAGCTGCGCGACTTGGTCCCGGAGCTTGAGGATCTCGATCCGATTGTGCTTGCGCGGCCGCTTCATAGGACCCACTGGCGGCGATGCGGCAGTCGTTCCAGTCGTTGATGTCTCGGGAGCAAATGGCGCGACCGTCCGAGGCTTCTTGCTGCAGCTGGAGGACTGCGCTTTGCTCTGTGGTTGCTGCTGTGTCTTGACTGGATGTGGTGGCGTTCGCGCCGATGCTGCTCCTGCTCCTGCTCGTGGCTGGCGCTGAGTCTGTGGCAATGACGAAGCACTCGCGTCGCTCGCGTCGCTCGTGGATCCACTTGCGTCCGAGTCGGTCGTGTGCGAGAGCGATGCGCTGTCGCTGCAAGTGTCGCTAGTGAATGGCGCGACGGACAAGAGTGCGTCCGAATGCGAGAGAAGGAACGCCGAGTCCTCGAGCGTTGCGAATGCAAAGAAGGCGTTTGGGTCGGCTAAGTCGGTCGCTGCGAGTGCGAACGCGTCCTTCTCGAATGCGTTCGCGCTTGTGAAGTCGAATGCGTCAAAGAGCAGCGCGTCGTCGTCGTCGTCTGCGAACGGCATCATCGTGATGTCGATCGGCATCGAGGAAGACATCATCGAGAGCGACGACGAGGACGTCGTGCGCATGCTGTTCACTCCCTCGCTTTTCGCACTAGCACTTGATCACTCGCAGGCGAATACAAGAGTGCGAAAACTGAGCCAAAAAGACTTTCACACTTACAAATTTGACCATCACTCTTCCGCGTAATCAACTTCATTTCGATTCAAGGCCATTGATTGGCTACTACAACACTACAGATCTCTAGATCTGAAACAAAAATGTCTACATCTGGATTTTGATTTCATGAGCACTTGGCTCAGGCACGCAACATGCTTTCACTTGTGTGTGAGACTGCTTGAGACTCTCATCGCCATCTCAGCGCTTCATCACGACAGCGACGTCCTAGCTCTCCTTGATTGACTACTTCGTCTCGGGTGCTTCACTCGCAAGTGAGATCGTAGTGCACATCAAGAGACGAAGGCTTATCACAGCATGATCTCTTCTGTACAAGCTATCGTACGTACGATACGCACATCTACAACGACGTCCTAGTAGCACGGACACTCGATGCGCGGGACTTGGAACGCGACGTTGCGCGCTGCAGCAGTCGCCATCTCGCTCAGCATCGCGTTCTGAAGCGCCACGATGTGCTTTGTCATGCGGTCGCCAAGGTCTTTCGTCACGATCGCTTGGATCTGTCGCGAGCGATCGTCGAGTGCAGCAGTGAACGGCGAGCTTCCAGTCGCACTCGATGTGTCAGCGCGCTCGCTCTGGAGACGGTAGAACGTCTGGTACAACGACATCGGTTGTGATGAAGCCAACGGCGATCGCTCCTGCTTCACGAAGCTCTGTAGCGCAAGCTCCGAGTCGCCGTCGATCGCTGCTGCAGCGTCTGAAAGAATGATCCACGAGTGCTCGCGCAGCACGACTGCGCACTCGGCGACGCGCCACTTGGTCGCGAATGTGATGACTGCGCCGTGCGGCGCTTGGAACTTCTTCACGACTGCAGCGCCGTACAAGTGGATGTCGCCAAGCTCACTCGAGATCGTAGCTTGGACGCGGCGCTCGTGCACAGCGTGCATGTGAGGAGGCAAGGCATCTGGCGTCTGTGCGTGCCAGCTCGAGCAGTAGTTGCCCGTGATGCGGCGCCAGAGCATGTCTTCAAGCGCGGCGACGTGGCACGCAAGCGGCGTGCTGGTTGTGAGTTCGACGACCGAGCCGCGCACCAAGTCGTGCTTGGTTCGGCTCGAGTGGAACGCTGATGTTGTGTCCTGGGCAAACGCGATCATGCGGCTCATGAGACCGCTCTCCTGGAACAACTGGTCGACGATCGCGTGCAAGTCCGAGGTGTCGAGTGGAGCGTGCTCGACCGCGCGGGCATCGACTGGCGCAGCGGTCACGCCGAGGAGCTCTGGGTCCTGCATCATTGACAGACAGCGTCCATCGGAAGGCCAGTCAAGGCGAGTGAGATGGCTGATCGCCACAACAATCACACACTTTGTATCGGTCGTACCTTGATCGGTGCTTGCTTGTGGATGAGTGAATGGAACGCGCGACTCACCGAGCGCTGCTTTGTTAGCGCAGCGCGGAGCTTGTCGTTCAGTGCCTGCGACTCTCGTAGCGCCGCGTACTGTTCGACTGCGACGTCGAGCCAGACTGAGTGCGGAGGTGAGCTCGCTGCAGTGTCGAGCCTCGGAGAGCCTTGCCGGAGAGCGAAGTGCGCAGCGACTGTCGACGACACACGCACAGTTGCTGCGTTGACCGAGATGCGTGGAGCGATCGTGACGAGTTCACGCCGCTCTTTGTGCTCGCCGTTGTCGTTGTTCTCAAAAGCGCCGATGCTCCGCGTTCGCAGTGCTGCAGCGCGCGCTTCGAGCTGCGCGACCTCGTCTCGGAGCTTGAGGATCTCGATCCGGTTGTGTTTGCGCGGTCGCTTGAGTGGTGGGTGCTTTTGTGAAGAGTCATCTGTAGCGCTTGGTTCCGTCGTGCTGACTTTTCGCGTGCGTGGTGTCTTGGCTGGTGCCTTGACTGGCGTCTTGGCTTTGGGGATGTTGTTCGCGTCGCCGTTGGCCTTTGGCTTGGTGAGCTTGCTCTGCTTTGACTGCGATCGGGATTGAGGCTGTGACTCGACTTGCTGATGTTGCTGGTGTTGCTGTGGAGTTCCTACGTCGCTCATGAATCCACACGAGTCCGAGTCGCTGAGATGCGAGAGCAAGGACGTGAATGACGTGCGACTGTCCGAGTCGGTTGTAAAGTCGGTCGTTGCCGTCGCGAGAGCGTCGTCGATGTCGAGTGCCGCAGCGGCTGCGAGGTCAAAGTCATCAAAGAGCGCGAGCGCATGTTCGTCTTCGAGCTCGAGAAGTAGCGGTGCTGGCGGCGCGGACATGAATGCAGACTCGTTGAGCGCTGTCGTCGCTGCGGCGTTCATTGCATCCATCAGCGAACGAGAGAGCGAGTGATGCAAGGCGAAAGCGCGTGCATTGCAAGTGAACTTGCAACAAGTGAACGCAAGAGGACGTGTGAAGCATAATCGTTGCTGAAAAGGTGTGTGTGGACCACAAAACGTGCGTGATCATTCTGATTGCGACAACTTTTAGACAGTCACTCTTGCGGACAATCACTCTTAGTTCGGATGACCCAATGATCTGCCTCTGGCTCCACACATCACCACCTTTGATCGAGAGCTCCACTCAAGCTCGTGGCGATGCTTGCTGCGAATGACATACACACACAATAAGACACAAACTCGTATACATCCGACATGCACTCGCACTAGGTCGCTAGCTAGCCCTGCAAGAGCGCCTTGAAGTTGTGCAGTGGACACGTGCGCGGGAGTTTGGCCGTGTCAAAGCCCTTGCCTTGGCTCAGCAGCGCGCTCTGAACTTCAGTCTGGAACGACCGCATGTTCTCGCTCAGCGCTCTCATGCCAATGTCTCGGAGCGCAATCTCCTGTGGCGTCAGTTCGCTCGAGAACGGCACATCTGCTGATGGTGCTGCACTCGCTGTCTTCGATTGCTTCATCCGGCGCTTCTCGCTGTCGAGACGATAGAACGTCTGGAGCACGCTCTGCGACGCGTCTGTCGAGTGCGGCGCAATGATCATCCAGCCATGTTCGCGGAACACGAGTGGCGTGTCGCCTGCGACTGCGAGCGTCGCTGCAAACGTGAACGCCGTGCGCTCGAGCTCGTCTTGGCGGCACATGACCGAAACGCCATTGAGCACGACTTCGCCTCTCGCGCTCTGGATGCGCAGCATCACGGGCCGTTCAAACGTCTGGCTCGTCACGACGCCAACAGGCGGCATCGAAGTGCCATCCGGAGCGACTTCTGTGCTGTTTTGGCTCTGGACTGCGCGGTTCCAGAACAGGAGCGCGATCTCGTGAAAGTTCGGGTGCTTCACAGGCGTGTTCGTCTTGAGCTCAAACACCGGGCCGAACGCATGATCGACCTTTGTCTTGCTGCTGCTAAACACTGCGTCGCGGTCGCTCTCAGCGGTGATCGCGCGCTGGACACTGTCAGTCTCGATCTGCATGCTCTCGACGCTCTTGTATAGCGTCTCGGCTTCCGAGTCCCGCGTATGACTGCTACGGCCATTTGCATCGCGCTTGCCAAACGGCATCCAGTCGCCGCCATCGCACGGGTTCAAGACCTTGGGCGTGGACGACTTGGCCGGCTCCATCTCCATGACAAACTCCATGCCCTAGTGCATATACACACAAGCGGTGTGATGGTGAGGTTGGAAGAGAAGAGCACTACGATCCTCGCACACAAGAGACGCACCTGCTGTGCCGTCTTCTTCGTGAACATCGACTTGAGCGCCTGGCCGAGACGCGCTTGGCGTGAGACTTCAGTCTTGAGCTTCTCATTGAGCGCCTGCGACTTTTGCAGCGCCTTGAACTGCTCGACTGCACTGTCGAGCCACGACGACGACGGCGGCGGTGCGTGCGTTGTCATTGCACTCGAGTTGCTCGAGCGCGTGGCTGTCGATGGTGCGCTGTTGTTCTTGCTGATTTTACTGAGAGACGCACTACTGCTGCTGCTGCTACCGGGCGCTTTCTGGAGCTGCGTGAGCCGCGCTTGGAGCTCCTCGACTTCGTCGCGCAGACGCAAGATCTCGGTCTTTGGCATCTTGCGCGCGCGGCGCTTCGTACCCGACGCATTCACACTTGCTTTGTCCGCAGTGTCTACCGCCGCTGTAGTCGACAACAACGCGCTGTTCTTCGGCGACAAAGCAGACGCTGCTGCTTTGCGCTTTGTGCGCTGTGGTTGTGGCTTGACAGGCGGTGTGGGCGGCGGAATCACTGCAGCAGCGCCAGTCGATGTCGACGACAGCGTCTGCGGCGTCACAGGCGCAGCATCGAAGCTCTCAAGCGGTAGCGACGCGAGCGTCGAGAGGTAGTAGTCGTCGACATCCGAGCACGAGCGCTCGCTGCCACTGTAGACTGTCGTCGCAGCCGAGTCGGTGCCGAAGTCGTCGTCGAGCGAGCGCGCGTCGGTCTCTTCGAACGCAGGGCTGCTCGTGCTGCTACTGCTGCCGCTCGTCGTATCGTCCGAGCCGTAGTCGAATGCGTCGAGGAACGCGAGCGTCTCCTCGAGCGTCAGTGCGGGCGTCTCGCCCTCGAGCTGCTGCAAGAAGCTCATGCTGCTCCTCCTCTGCTCCGTGCAAAAGCTAGTGTGGTCGCTTGACATTTGCGCTGCGCAAAAAGCGTGTTTTGACTTTGAATTTGTATGCGAGACGCAAAATCGCAAACTAGTGAAGAAAATGAGGCATTACTATAGGGCTAGGTATCATTTCGCAAATAAACGAATGGAAACAGTACTTCTATACAAAAACAGGTCAAAATCATGTATTACGCAATCGGAATTGCACGAGCGATTTGCAGCTTGAAATTCGAATCGAAGATGTACTGCGCGCGCGGAATATATAAAAGCAACGTACCCTTTGTGCTTCGACTGTAACCATGACAGTGTAACACAGTCTACAACGAGCTTGGTTACTCGACTCCACTCCTTCACGACGGCAATGGCCTCGAACTGCTGGCACGCACCAGTGTCTAATACCGGGAAAGGTGCTCTTGTTCGTGCTGCACGTGCGTGTTCGTACGAGTGCGTCACACAAATCGCCAGTGCGAGACCGATCGAGCAAGTTAGCCCCAACCGACAGGTCTTGAGGCGCACTCGTACGTCTCCAGCTCGCGACGGACTGACAAAGCGCCGGCGAGCATGAGTGCGAGTGCGCTGGACAACGTCGCGGATATCCAAGACTGTCTTTCCAAGGTCTACTCTAAGAGTCGTAGGTCATCGTTGACGCTCGTAAGGCACGCAGTTTGGAACGCTCTAGTATACTGGACTGGCTAGTTCGTCAAGGTTGACACTGTCACGCAAGTGCGCTTCTCGCACATGGTTGCCATCGAACAATTCACCTTAACTCTACTTCAGTCATCGCTGGGTTGGTGCGCTTGCAAGTCGTAGATGTCACCACAGACGTCGGCGAACGCAGAGCAGCAACTCCAGATGTCTGTGCGTTCATTTCATTTGCTCGGTTCGACACAGCAGCGACGTCGCCGAAGTTCGTCTCCAGGACCGAGTACTTGTCTGTTCTCTCTACTAGCCCAGCCCGCATGCAGTGTGCAGATGGCTGAATCCACGTAGAGGTGTACGACCGGATCAAGAGGCAACGACAATCTTGTCCGTGTTGAGTACGACGCGATGTATGTCTGGGATGAGTTCGCTCGCACTCGACTCGACGATGCACTCGATCCGCATCGAGTGACTGAAGATACGTCCTTGTCTATCAACCGAGCTGGTTGGAGATGGCGATCGTTACAGTACAAAGACTCGGTACTAATCCGGGGTCATCGGTCACCCCACACAAGGCACTGTTGCAGACACACGGTCATCGCTCAGCCACACAGCGCGAAGGCGCTTCGCGCGGTCGATCGGCGAGACGAGCGCGTGAATGGTCCTCTAGCACACACATCATCATCACCCGCTCGCTCGCTGTCCAGACCGGAGCTCGTGTAGAGTACACGCACTCGTGTCCGTCGTTCTCAGTGTCGATGAAAGAGCTCCAGCGATGCGCGACTGTCAAGCACGCGTCGGCGTTGGTGGCCGAGCCCACGCGACCAAAGCCACACGCGCTGCGACGCTCGCGCACAGAAGCGACCGGTGCGTTCGCACTCAAGCGAAGTGATGTGATTGAGGCAGTGAGAGTGCCTCGGTTGACGCCCGCATGGCTCGCGCTGCCATCGCATCGCGACGACTTTACCGACGTGCAGCTCCTGCGTGAAGTGCGGCAGCAGTCTGTGACGACAGTTGCTCCAGTGGAGCGGCCAAAGAGTCCGGCATACACACAGCAACCGACTCGAGCAAACCCAGCGCGCCGATGCACGCACTGGCACACCGAGCTCTGGGTCCAAGCGCTCCAGACGCTCGCGATCTTGCTGCCCAACACTGTCGTCTGCGTCGCGTATGCGTGGTTCGTCAATTGGCTCTACACGCTCGGGAACATCTTCTCGCCGCACTCGGCGGCGCACCAGGCGAACTTTGAGTTCCTCGCTGGACTCGCGCTCGTAGGACACACTGGCATCTACGTCGGGACGATTTGCATGCACACGCACGTGCTCTTGCCACTGCAGTTTGTCCAGTGCACGCGCTCTGGTCAGCAAGTCCGCACGACGTTCCTGTTCTGCCTCCGACGGCTCGTGGCGCACACGCTCCACACGTTTGTCGTCTCGGTGGGTCTTCTCGTCGTGACGCTGTGGGCATGTGCGTCTGCGCCGTCGCGCGTGAAGCGCTTTCGGCTCGAGTACTACGTCTGCGCACTGTTCGTGCACGTCGTGAACGCAGCGATCACAGTCGGCGTCCGACAGATCTATCGCCTCGAAACAGCGCAAGGCCAGGCGCGGTACCGACGAGCGCAGCGTCCGCCGTCGCGCACGCGAGCGACTAGAGAGTTCGCTCGAGCATTTGTGCAGACGTCGCCCAAGCTCTTGATCTGCACAGTCGCAGGCATCTACATCCAGCTCGCGAGCCACTACCAAGTCACAACGACGACGAGCTTTGCAGTCTACACGCTCGGGAGCATGCTCGCCAAGCTCGGCGTGAAAGAAGTCGCCAAGCGCGGGATCGTGAAGCTCCGCGTGCAGGATCCGCGGAGCATCTTCGTTGCCGCGGGGCTCCCAACTGTGATCATTGACACGCAAGTGCGCGTCACGCTCCAGCGCACGCAGAGCACGAGCACGACGATTGTCTGGAGCCTCGGCATGGCGGTGTGCGAAGTCGCGATGCGTCTTGCTGCAGTGCTGTACACAAAGCGCACGATCCATCGCAAGGCGCTTGGAGTGCATCAAGGCGACGCTGCACCTTCGCCCAGGCGACTCTCATCTACAGTCGCGCCAGACGCTCTCGCATCTGCCGACTCGGTGCCTCCCAAGCCGCCAGTGCCACTGGCAGCTATGACTGACAAACACGTCGAACTCGCGACGTGGACGCAGCAGATCTTGACGTTCCAGGTCGCCGAAGTGTACGCGAGCATGTCGGCCGAGTACATTGCGATCGGCTGCGCGGCGTCGATCGTGTTCTTCTTTGGCGATCACCCCAAGTACGCGCTCAGCTCAGCGCACGAGAGACCTGGTGACGCACCACCAACACCGTCGCTACTGCTTGGACGCGGCTATACACTTGGCATGCAAGTGCTGCTGGAGGTCGCAGTCGACTACCTCTCGTGCGTCCTCGAGATCCGCAACGGCGTCGACTTTAGTACAATCCGGACGTACCGAGGCTTCCTCGCCGTGCTCTTTGCGAGCATCGCAGCTCTCAACATGCACATCTGCTCGCTCATCTACGTCGCGAACGACTGAGCACGAGCGCGCGAGCGTCTGTACAACTGCAACGGACCCAACTTGTTCGCTCTCTCTCTCTGAATGTGCACACGCAGTGTGGTCTGTCCGCCGTCGTTCCGACTGAAGTCGCTTTGACTAGACCACGCTCTCGACACTCGCAGCCTCTCGACGCTTCCATGACGCCGCGAGACCGCCTTTTGCTGTCGCCATACCGACCTCACACTGTCGCCTGGACTCGTACAACTTCCTCAGCACTTGAGCGCCGTCGGGACGTGCATCTCGATCTGATTCCGCGTAATGTACTTCCCAAGCGTCGTGAGGAGGAACGTCTGGATGTTCTGGTACTGCGCACGCGTGCGATTGACGATGTACGAGAGCAGGAACTCGCGCACTTCGTGCTCGGCGACTGCGCGGTCCAAGTACGTCGGGTTCCCAAAGTGGAAGCGCGACGCGGCCGTAGTGCGCGCGTGGTCGTCGCTGAAGATCTGGTGGCACACTTGCAGCGACGACAGAATGTGCGGGTGCGATGAGCGCGAGACGGTGACCCAGCCCTTCTCGCGGATCGTCGGACCGTCGACTGACGACGCTGTGAGCGACGACGCCCACATGAACATGACGCAGTTCGCTTCGACGTAGCGATAGAGCAGCGAGTAGCCGTGGAGCTCGATCGTCGTGCCATCGGCGCGGTCGAGGAACAGCGTGTAGTTCTTCTGATACCGCGTGTCGGACCGCTCTTGTTTCTGGGTTATAAACATAGAGAGCAAGTCGTATTAAATGTGAGAGATAAAGAACGAAGACCGCGTAGTACCGTCAGGGTCGTTGTGTTTTGAACCACAGCACGTACCGTGACGTAGTACGCGCGGTCTTTCTTCACTGGCGGCGTCGTGATGAGGTTCCAGATCATCTCGGCGCCGTCGTAGAACGTCACACCGAGCGGCGTGCTCGTGCGAATCTCGACGTACGACGTATCGAGCGCTGGACCAGTCTCCGGATGCCCTGGCAGCACTTGCACCGACTGCGTTGGCGAGTCGACAACGCCAGGCGGGAACACTGCGTCGCTGAACTTGTACATCTGGAGCACCGACGCTTCGAGTCCCATCATCGTGCGAGTCTCAACGGACGCGAACGAGTCCTGGTAGAACGTCTGCTTCTGCGCCTCGGACAGCAAGTCGATGCCCTATACACAAACACGTATACACATGTGAGGCTTGTGTAACGTATACCAGGTATACATAATGACGTACGATCGTCGCAGGTGCTGTGCGCGTGTCCGCCATGTTGACGAGCAGCGTCTGGAGCGCGCTGCTCATCGTGCGCTGCTTCGCGATCGCCTCTTTCAGCTGCTGATTGAGCGTCTCGGACTTGTACCGCTCGCGCGCTTGCTGGATCGCTTGGTCCATCCAGAACGCCTTAGCGCTCGTCGACTGCGCTGCGCCTCCTGTCGTCGTGAGTGTGAGCGCAGTCGCATGGCTCGCGTCGCTCGGACTGTTGGCGCCTCCTGCATTGTTGTTGGCGTCGTCGCGCTCGTCGTCGTCGTCGCCGAGTCCGCGCTTCCGGAGCTTTGCGACTTCGGCTTCGAGCTCCACGACCTCAGTGCGCAGGCGCTCGGCTTCCGCTTTCTTCCGCGCACGGAAGCGCAGGACCGACTCTTTGTTCGGATACGATGGGCGCTCCATCGGTGTCGGCGCGCGCGCGCTCGTGCGCTTCACCGGCTTCTCTGCGAGTCGATGTGGCGCAGTACTGACTGTGGTCGTCGCGGTCGGTGGCGCGGCAGCAGTGAGGCGCTTGTTGTTCGTCGTGCGGATCACGACGCGGAGACTCGGGCGCTTGGCGCTGCTGCTCGTCGTGGCAAAGAGGTCGACCGTCGCTGCGGCGGCTGTAGCCTTTAGTGGGAGCGATGCAGCCGTGGCAGCTGCTGCTGTTCCTCCTCCGCGCACGCGTCGGTGAGGGACGTGGTCGTCGTCGTCGCGGCCGTCACTCTCGTCGTCGGTCGAGCGCAAGTCGTTGCCGCTGCTAAAGCCGCCGTTGCTCGTGAGGTCGTCGTCGCCGCTGTGGTAGTCGCACTCGTCAATGAAAGCGAGCGTCGCGGCGAGCGTCGCTTTATGGTCGTCGTCCGGCAAGAAGCTCATGTCGCGCCACGAGTGGTCACGGGTGTCTGTTACTTGCTCGCGCACACACCCACGCTCCTGCACGCGCGCGGCTTGCGTGTGCGGTGTCCTGCTCCTGCGCGCGCCTGCTCTGACGCCACGTCCGAGCGCTCGATGTCTGCAGCGCTGCTTCTTCGACGACTTCCCTGTCTCTCTCGTTTTGATGCACGAAAATGTCTGCAATATTTAGTATACACACTGGATTCTGTTTGTATCCGTAAGCGTACTTGCAGATAGTGATATAATAACGATTATCTGGAAAGTATATTCAATTATACGCTGATCATACACCAGTATCCGAATGAACCGCTTCAAATAGTGATATAAACCAAAAACTATACCAGAACAGATTCAAGTGTATACTTCAATTTGGTTGTGCGACGTGATAGTTGTAGCGTCAGCACAAAATGGCCCGCCGACACATGGCGAGCTTCGTGCGCCGAGGTGTTCGTGAGTGCCGCTGCTGCTCGCTACGAGCTTACGCTATGTGCTGCTGACGCGTACGCGCGAGTCATCAATGGACGCCAGCTGCCGCGATCTGAGAGAACAGACGCTAAGGTTTTGCTCCCAGTTCCCGCTCTTCACGCGCTACGCTCGCACTGCATCTGACAGCAAAGTTGGTCATGGGAGAGCTCCATTGGCTCCCAACCACTCGCCTCGACTCGGTGCGAACGCAACCAGCTCCAGCTCCAGCACCTTCTTCGGTTCGAGCGGCACTCGAGAGTGCTCAGACAGCGAGAGTGCTTAGACAGCATGGACAGGCTCGCTCGCTCGCTTGCTCGTCACGTCGAGATGATACAAACACCGAGTCTAGCGATGTGCGGAGTGGGTTCACGACCATCCGTTCCATCGAGACATTGTCGAGACTCTCGAAGCAAGCTCTTCCACACGAACTGACACACGAACGGAAACACTAGACTAGACTGTGCTCGGGTGCCTCCGCTGCCCGAACCGGTCGAGCAGCTCGTTTTGCATCGCCTGCTGGTGCGCGCGCGTCCGTCGACTCAGCGTCAGGAGCACGAGGTCTTCGAGCTCTCGCATCGCGTTACAGTCCCGACCGACTGCGACTGGACTCGCATCCTCTGCTTCTCGAGTCTCAGGGACGCGCGAGATCTGGTAGCACGTCTGGACGAGCGTCTCCGGCTCCAGTGAGCTGCTGCTCTCTGACGGCGCCTGCGACTGCTCGTACGGAGAAGCGAGGATCCAGCCGCGCTCTGTGAACGCCATGCCGTGTGCAGCCCCAGACGACGACACAGCCGACGTCCAGACAAAGAGGAAGCGACCATCTTCGTCAAACTTGTGCATGTACGACGTCCCAATGAGCGCAAACGCCTACAGACGTATAGGAGCTCATGCGTGAACACTACAATGCTGCGTCTGCATCGCCATGGCTTGCGCCAAAAGCGCGTCTTCGATCATGTGGCGGCTCGTCGTGCAGTTCGCAGCCGTGGCGCGCAGGACAAAGTCCATGAGCGCCTGGACGCAGAAGAACGCGCTCGCGCCTCGATGCGGCGTGAGCACCTGGTGCGTCTGCACGAGCGTCAAGCCGTCGCTGGCGCTCGTAGCGTCATCAACTGGCGCATGCAGCGGCGCTGGTAGGCGCTGGAGCACGACGTAGCCAGTCTCAATGACGCCTGCGTCTGGCGGCAGCGGCGCAGCACCGAACGCCACGGGCTCGATCAGCGCTTGCCACACGATCACGACGCGCTCGCGCTCGTCAAACTGCCGCAGCACTTGCTTGATCTCAAAGCGCGCGGTCTCGCCATTCGCGTGGACTTCGAGTGCAAACGTCTAGAACACGAGTGTGTGTGAGTGTGTAGGAGAGCGAGAGCATTGGGCACAAGTGAGAGAGAGAGAGAGCGTGTGAGTCGAAGACAGAGGCTCATGGAGACAGAGAGCGAGCGTCCTGGTGTGTGAACGCAGCGCTCGCTCGTCCCAATGGATCCACAGACCACCACTGAACGAACCAGTCAGCACGAGACACACACAAGAGCACGCACCTTGAGGTACGACAACGTGGTCGGGACAAAGACCTTTGGCGCGCGCTCCGTGTGGTACCGACACGGAATCGCCTCCTTCCCAAACACAAAGTGGTGCCACACGGCCTCGCGCACGGCCTCGCGACCGAACGGCAGCACGTGCGACGCGCTGATCTGCATGCACACGCGACCGCTCGTAGCGTCACGGCTCACGCGCGCGTCTGTGCGCGGCGCGTCCGTGTACGTGAGACCATGGGCCGCAAAGACACTGTCGACCGAAGCGTGCGCCTGTGCGACGCCGTCCAGCAGCGCATCAAAGACCGAAGCGTCTGAGAGCGACGGTGCGCGCGGCACTGGCGGGACGCACACTGGCAGCGACGCTTGCTGCTTGGTGCAGCTGTCGTAGCGACGATCGTGCTGCACGCACTTGGTGAGCTCTCGCACGACGCTCGGCTTGAGCAGGAGCGACTCGAGCCGCTCGGTCGCTTTGCGCTGCGCCGCGAGCACGAGCTTGAGGCGGATGTTCTCTTTCTCTGCTGCGACGCGCAGTGCGCGTTGGCGCTCGATGAGCTCTTGCCAGACTTGCGCAGCTGCACTTGTTGTTGTTGTTGTTGTTGTTGTTGTTGTTGTTGCTGCTGGTGGTAGGTGGCAGCGAGTGCGCAGCGCGTCTGAGGTGTTGTTGCTGTGTGTTGGGCCTGATGCACGCACAGTGCGTTGCTGCAGTGTACGCAGCTGAGCCTCGAGCTCGTGCACTTGCTTGTGCAAGTACAGCAGCTCGTGCTTGCGCTCGTTGCGCGCTTTGTTCGGATCGCTTCGGCGCGACACAGCAGTTTGGTGCGGTCGAGCGCGGTGCTTGCGAGCGACTGGTGTGTGGTTGTGTGCGCTTGTTGTCGCGTGTGGTCGATGTGTAGGTGACGCACTGTTGTGATCGAGTGACAGGGTCGCTCTTGATGGCACGCCGTTCATATTCGCATGACTGTCAAGACACTCGCTGTTGCTTGACTGCTGCTGCATCAGCAGTTGTGATGCATTGTCGGCTCTCGTGTCACCAACAGTGAGCGCAGCGTCTGCAATGTCGTTGTCTGAGAGCGTCTCGAGGAGCTCCAGAAGCTCGTGCTCGATGCGCAGCGAGGACGGCGATGCGATCGGCTGCTCCATCGAGTTGCGACGTCAGCGAATGAGGACGACGATGATGATAATCGAGCAAATCGAGCTTGTTCAAGACAAATGTGCGTAGATTTGAGCTTGTTGCGGATATAGTGATCGTGCAACAGGATCACTGTATTGGCATGGATATCCATCGAGGACAAACAAACAAGCAAGTGTCGTCCACTTCAGCAAAGCTAGTCTGTTGCCAACGACGCAAGTCTTGATGTCGCTGAGCTCCTTGCCGTCTCCTTGTCAAACTCGGCAAACCCACAAAGCGATCGCTCGCTCACTTGATCGGCAAGCAACACCTCCGACTCGACTGGCCAAACCAAACCATACGCATCATGGTGACTCAAGGAGCGCACTGCCAGGACGATAGCTGCTCTCGCCGTACTCGTACAACCGCTTTGTCCACAACGACGCGATCTGCTCGCGCTTGAGCTTCGCTGCGAGACGATTGAGACCTCGCTGCTTTGCCTCAGTGATCGCAGCACGCGAACTCTTCATGCGGCGATGGCGGCACAGATAGTCCACGACAGCGTGCTTGCCGCGCTCTTCAGCCACCAGCAGTGCTTCGAGCATGCAGCCTTCAGTCCGGTGCTCGTGCAGGAACCGAACAACGTCGAGGTGTCCTGCCACCATGGCTTCTGACATCGTCCGGATCGAGAAGCCGTCAAAGTCGTGCGCGTGTGCAAACGCGATACAGCTCAGCTGTCCGAGCGCTGCTGCTTTGTTCACTGCCGAGGCGAAGTGGCCCTCGCTCCGATGTGCATGGAGGTACTCTACGACGCACACGCATCCGTTTGCTAGTGCGCCGCTCAGAGCGACTTGCGTGCAGCCTTCGCCGCGGTGCTCATGCAGGAACTGAACGATCTCGAGATACCCGTGCTCCGCCGCTTGGTCCATCGCTCGCGTCGAGCATCCGTTCGTGCCGTGCTCGTGCAAGAAGCGCACGATCGCAGTGCTTCCAAACTGCGCAGCGACGTCCATCATGCTCGCAGGGAACTCGTAGCCGTGCGCGCGGACCCAGTGCAAGACATCGATGTCCTTGTCGCGGCACTTTGCGACGTCGTCAAACAGCCGCGCGCTGATCTGGTGCTCATGAGGCTGGTGGAAGCGCTCGTAGAGCCAATCGAGGAACGCGAGGTCGCTCTGGACGTGCAGCATGGCGTGGCCGATCAAGTCTGTAAAGTCGACGTGTGCGTTCGCTCTGTATCGCGGCGAAGCAGCGAGCGCTTGCAGCGCCTCGAGCACACGCTTGTTGCCGCAGATGATCGCGACGTGCCACAGGAGCGTGCGCGGGAGGAAGCGGAAGGAGTACGACAGCCACATGAGCTGCGTCGACGAGCGCTTGGATGCGCGTGCAATGTGTGCTCGGATGTCTGTCTCTCTGAACTGCACGGCGTGGTGCGGCACGCCGTCGACGCAGTCGACGATGTTGCGAAAGAGCTCGCTGCTTGTGAGCACTTGGATCGAGGCGAGAGTCATTGTTGTTGTCATGCTTGCTGGTGTTGTGAGTGTGTCTGCAGCTACCAACATGGCCACACGTGCGAGCTAGATAGGAGATTTGTGAATGGCAGCAGTGCTGCAGCAGCACTTGATCGTGCGAGTGCCGAAGGAATGGATGGTCGACGCGATTGTGAAGCCATGGGGTCACTTGCAGGTTCACGATGGAGCTTGTGCTTTCATTGCATCGCATCACAGCTGTCAGAGTTGCTCGATGGTCGCAGTCATCCAAGCGATCGAGTCCTGTCGAGAGTCTGGAATGCTGCACCTCCATTACGCTCCTGACAGTGCGCCCATGGTGTCGATGCACTTGTTGTTGTCCCTGAGCGTGCTGTTCAAGTCGCTTTCGTTTGAGAGACAAGTGAGTCAAGAGCACTTGTGAGCTGCCATGCGTTGATGAGAGACAAGCGAGCATCGTTGTCGTACCATCCTTGTTGTTGTTGTTGTTGTCGGCAACTTGCGCAAGTGCAACGTGGACAACCACCGCGTGTTCCACTCGCATGTTGTTGCTCTCGTGCGTGTTGGTTGAGGAGGTGCAAGTGCGTTGTGACCAAAACCCAAGCGAGCGAGCGAGGATCGTCACGTGGATCGTCGCGAGTGAGCAAGAGTGAGCAAGCGCAAGAGAGAGCCTGCACACACGCACCACACTGCAATCGATCGATCGAGCAAGGCTGTGGCAGCAACATCATCGCGAACATGATGCGGGCGACTAGCATCATCACGCGCATGAAGACAACATCGAGTCGATCGGCAGGCGAGTGTTGCGAGTCGGTTCGCACTTGCGTTCAGTATGCCCGACAAACACACTGGCGCAATGTATGCGCGCAAGCAATGATTAGGATATCGGCGGCCGCATAATCAATCACTCACGCTGCTCGTCGCGAGTGATGGCGCTCGCGAGTGATGGCGCTCGCTCGTGCTGATGGCGCTCCAAGCGACGAGCGGCCATGGCGCGCCACTCTCGCTTGCTCCTCTCTGTTCCTGTTCCTGTTCCTGCTACTGCTACTGCTGCTCTGATCGAGACAACGACAGCAAGACGCGCCACTTGCACTCTTGCTCCATGGCACAGCGATGCGCAGTAGCAGCAGCAGTCGCACACAACAGATGAACAACAACATCAACAACATCAACAGCACCGCTCTCGCTCCCACTTTCGCCGCTAACGCCGCATCGAGCAGCACAGCGTGGCTCGATGAAGCGCTCGCGCTGCTCGACGGCTATGACGCGTTCGTCGCAGACGCAAACGACTTTGCGTCGCTGCGCTTTGCAGACGACCGCGCGGCGCTGCGGCTCGTGACAAAGGACATCAGCGTCGCAGTGACAGACCCGCTCGTGCCGTCGACACCACTGACGCTCGAGTACTACGACGAACAAGCGCCAGTGGTGTCTCCAACGTCACCATCGCAACAACCACAACAACAACCAGCGCTCAAGCGCAAACGCAAGCGCGCATCGCCAGCTGCGCCTGCACGAGCACGCGCTGATCCACCGCTCAAGCGACCGCGCAAGCTCCCGCGTCTCGAGATCCTGCGGATGCGCGACGAGGTCGCAGCGCTCTCGAGTCAGCTCGCAGAGCTCCAGCAAGCGCAGCGCAGTCGCCAACTCGCAGCGGCGGCAGCAGATCCAAGCACATCAGCACACTCGCACACAACGGACGCTGTCTCAGGCAGCGAACGCGCACAGCGAGAGCGCGAGCAACTCCACGCAGCGACGGCGCTGAACGCAAAGCTCAAGCAGCAGATCGCGGCGCAGGCGGCGCTGCACGCGTCGCTCGAGACGCTCGTGCGCACCGTCGACACGACCGAGACGCTCGAGCTCTTTGACGAGATCGCAGCGCTTGAACCAGCGGCGACGCAGACAACGCAGCAGCAGCAGCAAACAGCGTCCACGCAGACGCAGGCTGATACCCACCAACGCCACTCTATGAGCGCACCAAACGTCGGTAACGTGACGCCGTCGACCGCTGCAGCGCTCGCGCAACTCCACAGTCGCATCGAGGCGCTGCGACGCGAGACCCAGAGCGTGTGCGAGAGCATCAGCGCGTCGAGCGACGTGCGCACGGCGTTCAGCCACAGCAAGACGACGGGGAGCGCCGCAGCGAGCGGCCAGACGTTCGAGGTCGTGACGAACACGCCGGCAAACGTCGGCTTTGAGGCGCTCGCGGAGCAGGCGTGGGGCATCTTGATGCGTCTGAGCGACACGACGGAGCTCTTTGCCAACACGACGACGACCAAGGTACAGCAGGCTGGCAACAGTATGGCTGTGTGCGTCTGTCTGGAGTCTGGACTTGCTCTCAGTCTCGCATACGCTATCATTCACTCATGCTCATCGTCTAACGCTCGTGTGTTGTTGTCCTCATTGCTGCCTCGGACTTGTGACTGCAGCTCTCGGTCTCGGACTCGGTCCACGAGAAGCAGACGCACATGAAGATCCCGTGCGGCAGTGGCGCGAGCAGGATAGGAACAGCCACGTCGGCGTCCTTTGTCGCAGACGTCCACAGCGTGACGGTCGTAGAGAAGTTTGTCGAGTCGGACTGCGTCGTGTTCGTCTTTGCGTCGCAGCTGGACGTGGCGAACACGGACGGACTCGCGCTGCACGAGTGCGGCTGGCTGGTCGCGCGGCGCAGTCCAGAAACTGACGGCACCAACGTGGACGAGTCGCCAGGAGCACTCGCACGCATACACATGCACCCGTCGCAACAGCACCGACAGCAGCAGCAACCGCGACGGAGGCAGAGCGTGTTCCAGACAATGTACCGCCTCAGCTCCAAGATGTCGGCAGCGCCTGCGAGTGCTACAGCAGGATCAGCAGACGATGACGATTGCGTCGACCATCGCACGGTTCAGATCTGTGAGAGCGTGGCGACAGCGCTGAGCAGCCGCATGCGCGAGTGCGTGGACCAGGTGCAGCGGACGTTGCTGTCGGAGCTCTCGCGCGGCGTTGTCCTGTAGTGAGTGCAGACGTGTGCCCGTGTGTGTTAGGTCGTGTGAGAGAGAGAGAGTTAGCAAGGATGTGAGGCTGCAGTGTTGACGAGAGATACGTAGATCCCGTTCGTGACCAGCAATCACAATCGCGAAGTGTAGCAGTAACAGCACCAATATGAAGTCGATAGGCACATCGTCAGTGTGTAGACATGACTTGCTCTGTTGCTTTGTTGCCTTGTGCAGGGAGCCCCACGCATGTTGTGATAAGAGTTCACTCTGTCTTGCCATGCCTCGTAGCTGGCGTGACGCTTCTCAGACCGTCTTGCCACCATTGCTCAGGAGTGCTACAACGCAGTGCGATTCCAATGTGCGTGTGCTGACAGACACGCAATGGTTCAGTCTTGCCTTTGCCTTTGCCTTTGCCTTTGCCTTTGCCTTTGCCTTTGCCTTTGCCTTTGCCTTTGCCTTTGCCTTTGCCTTTGCCTTTGCCTTTGCCTTTGCCTTTGCCTTTGCCTTTGCCTTTGCCTTTGCCTTTGCCTTTGCCTTTGCCTTTGCCTTTGCCTTTGCCTTTGCCTTTGCCTTTGCCTTTGCCTTTGCCTTTGCCTTTGCCTTTGCCTTTGCCTTTGCCTTTGCCTTTGCCTTTGCCTTTGCCTTTGCCTTTGCCTTTGCCTTTGCCTTTGCCTTTGCCTTTGCCTTTGCCTTTGCCTTTGCCTTTGCCTTTGCCTTTGCCTTTGCCTTGCGCTGCTGTTGCTGTATTGGAGCAGTGCAGCGATCGAACTGATCTGCTGCAACAAGTCAGAGCAAGAGTGTAGCCATTGGCCATTGATGTGCCCATTCAACAATTGCATTTGACTGTGAAATTGTATTGATCGAGTGTCAGCAGGAATGAATACACATCCTCATAGTGTGCCAGCATGATCTGTCGACTTGTTTCTTTCGCACACACAGCAAAACGCTATTGACAGTGTCTATGTGGCCCACACACACATTTTTGCTGCTTGTCCGACGACAACTCACACAACAAGACAAGCAAACGATCGAGCGCATCAAGCGAGAAGCGCATCAAGCACCACGTCTTGGGCACGCGAGCGAGTGTACCATGGCGCCACACTCTGTTTCGCTAGACGATAACAACGACAACAGCGCAATCGCGATGACAACTGCCTCTGAGCTTGAACTCGCTGCCTTCGACGACATCCTCGCGCTGCTCGAGCCTTCCTCACCAGCATCACACGATGACGACGGCAATGATGTGCTGTTGCTCGCAGACTTTGCACTCGACATGCCAGTGCTACTCGTCGATCCGCCTACCAGCAACACTGACCGCGGTGGCAACAACACCAACAACGCCAACGCAACTGCAGCAAGAGATGTGACAGCGTCGCCACACAAACGCATGCGACTGGCAGGTGACACACCGACTGCAGATGCCGACACAGCCATCTCGACAACGAGCGCACACAGCAAACACACCAGCAAGGCATCAACTACGACGACAACAGAGACAACGCCGCAGCCAACGAGCCACAACAAGAGCAAGACAAAGAAAGTGTACGTGCGACGCGATCCGCGCAAAGAGATCGCTGCGCTGCAGTCGGAGGCGACGCAGCTCCAGGAGCGCCTGACGCTGCTGCAGCGCCGCGCAGCCACATCGCGACTCGTGCTGCGTCCTGCGTCTCGTGTCACGAATCCACACGACCACGTAGCGTTAGTGGCAAGTCGTGACGCTGAGCGCTCTGTGTGGATCGAGCGCGCGCTTGTGGCGTTCGAGCAGCGCGAGTGCGCAGAGCAGACGAACAAGACGCTGCGAGTGGCGCTCGAGCGTCACGTGAACCTGCGTCGAGCGCTCGAGACGCTGCTGTGTGGCAGCAGTGGCAGTAGCACACAAGAGCAGGTACAAGCAGTGTGGTGTGTGGTGCGCGTGGCACCGACTGCAGACAACGCTGCAGTGCTTTGCGCTCTGGAGATGCGTGCCTGCGTGACTGATGGCAGACCTAGAACTGACTGACAGACTGCTGGCGTGCGCTGTTGTCTTGTGTGGCGATGAACGAACGAATGGCGCTTGCCTGTCAGGCGTGCATCGAGACCTCCACCGATCAAGAGCAACAGCATGACGCCGGCTGCTCCAGCACTGAGCACAACAACAACACCGGCATTAGCAGCAAGAGTGACGCAACGATACCAACAGATCTCCTCTCAAGGTGCCGCACGAGCGCCACGTCTGGCGCCAGAGAGCTGCTTCCGTACTTGGAAGCGCTCTACTACAGCACGAGCCTCGTGGTCGACACGATCCAGCATCACATTGCCTCCACCACCACGAACAGCAGCAGTCGTCGTGATTGCAGCTCGAGCACGCAGACGACGACGCAGGACGCGGCGCTCGGGACGGTCGTGGAGCTCGTGACGTCGCTGCCCGTGGCGTGCGCACTCGACGCGTTCGAGGCGCTCGTGTGGCAGCGCGTGGTCTCAAACACAATGACGCGCGAGTGCCAGCGCTACGAGAGCAAGCACAAGGTGCGTCGAGTGGCTTGCGTCACGGTGTCTTGGCGATCTAGTGTGCTATGTGAAGAGTGTTCTCTTTGCGAGCGTGTCGGTCTGTCTGCCTGCCTCTACCTCTTTGCCTATGGTGGCCACCCATCCACTCACACTCACGCACGCACTCGCTTGGGACTGCAGCGACGCGCGCTCCACGCGAACGACTGCGTCGAGAAGCACTTGAACGTGACGCTCGCGAGTCCGATCGGCCCGCTCACGCTCTCGGGCGTCTCGCTCACGCGCAAGTTTGTCGAAAAGCACCGCGTCGTGCTCGTGCTCACGACGCGCACGCAGTGTCTCGAGCACGCGGTCGAGCTCCACGAAGACTCGTGGGTGGCCCTGAGCGACGCGAGTGTCAACAGCAGCACGACCACAGTCGATACAAACGACGCTCGTGATCATGACGCCACACCATCGACGACGCTCTTCCAGGTCTACCACCGCATCCACGCAGCAAGACAACCGCACGACACAGTGGTGTCTGTGTCGCCCGAGCGCCGCAAGCTCCAGGACTTTGTTGTCCAAGCGGCGAGCGACCGGATCTACGCGCACCAGCAGCTCATCTGCGACCTCTTGCTCGAAGAGTTTGGCGCAAGTGTCAGTGCCTCGAGCGCCAGTGCCTCGAGAACCAGAGCGCTTGCGCTGGAGCACGAGCAGACGCACTCGCAAGTCCGACACACAGCAGTCGTCTAATGAACAGATCGATCTTTAGTTGCCATGAGCACGATCAGTCTACGAGCTCTATAGAGTGTGAACGGACGAGTGCACACGCTGATCTATCGCCGTGTTGAGGTCCCTTCATGTTCAAGTGTGGACTACAGTAGACCTTTGCAGTTCGAGAGCAGAGTGTGGAGCATCGACTCGAGTCGTGACTGGAGGTGCTGCTGCTGCGCGACTTGCCGTCGCAGTTGCTGGTTCAGTGCTGTGGCTCGACGGAGCTCGATCAACTGGCGACTTTGTGCAGTGTCCGGGTGTGCGCTTATACTGCAGTTGCTCGTTTGCTGGAGCTGTACGAGCTGCGCTGCGAGCGTCTCGACCTCGGTCCTGAGTCGGAGGATCTCGGTCTTTCGGAGCTTTCGCGGTGGCTTGACTCGGGCTGTCGAAGTGTGTGGAGAGTCTGTTGAATCTGTGGTGGTGCCACTGGAAGAGATGTGCAGTTGTGCTGAGTCTGTTGTGCTTGATTGGCAGTCGCCTTGGCCGTACATGCCATCCGTCCAAGACTCGATGTTCGCTATGGAGCAGTACTCTGGGATCTCGTCTTGGAACGATCGTGCGAGGAGCTCGTCGAGGAATGCGAGGTCTTCGTCAAACCACTCGCCGTCGATCGCCATCATGATGAGTACTAGTACGCGCCAGTGCTTCAGTATGTGCGTTGTTCAAAGCGAAAGTGTGAATGGCAAACACACAGAGTGTGGTGTCGCTGCGAGGCTCGATGCTCAGAGTTGAGTTGTGGACACTTCGAAGTGGGTACAGATATCCTGGAGCACTTGCTCACTCATCGTGAGCACATGCAGTGTAGACCGTTGAGGCTCAAAGTTGATTGAGATAGCATCACGACGAGTAGTGGCTCTCGATGGGTTGGTGCTCCACGCTCTCGTCAGCTCATCTTGTTGCTTTTCGTGGCGCCATGATGCCGAAGTGGAGTACTAGGAACGCCATGTCCAACGTAGCGAGTTGTATGGGAGATTGATGTCGTCCCAAGGCGACAAGGACGACCCCGCTCTGTTCGCTGTCTTCTAAGCATGACTATCCACGACTGTAGTCAAGCTGGATACTTAGGAGCCCAGCGTTGTAGTCACTTTGTATCGTGTGGCGCTCCTGCTGGTATCTCAGTCGTGGAGACTTTGCCAGTGACGATGTCGAGCAAGAGACGCTCCGCTCCACTTGGTTTTTGGGCACAACTTTGACGCATTGGTTGGGTGTAGACTTTGATCTTGATGGACGGACATGGTCGACCGATGCGATACATGAGCCTTGCACAACCACGCAAGTGAGCAAGTGCTGCTTCTGAAGGCGAGCATGATGCCAAAGTCGAGTGGTGCTGTGGAGGTCGAGGTCATCCGGTTGGTTACGCTCTACCGAGAAATGAATGAATGGTTACGTTACTTGATGTGCACTTGACTCCAGTATCGAGAGGATTTCCTTACAAACACCAAGATAATCGAGTCGATGGGGTTACACTCGTCGTGCTCAGACGCAAACGACAGACACTCCTTCACGAGCAAGCGCACAAGACATGGACGACGTGCTCCTTCTTGACGCGTTCGCTGGATGCGGCGACGCGCTCTTGCTCGACGACAGCGACCTCGTGCTGGACGAGCTCCCTGATGACGCCTCTGGCTTTGCGGCGTTCACATCTGTCTTCCAGTCCGACACTGCGAGCAGTCCAATGCGGTCGCCATCGCCAGCACTCGTGTCGAGTACAAAGCCACGAGCGCGGCGACGCGTGCAGCTCCGACCGAACGTCGAGATCGCGCAGCTGCGGAGGAAGGCCGCCGACTTGGAGGCGCACGTCGCTCAGCTCTGCAAGTTCTATCGCCCAGCGACTGGCTCTGCAGCAGTCGGCGTCGGGACAAAGCGCCTTCGCACATCTGGAGCATGTCAGTCTGTCGGCTCTACAGACACAACTGACAAACCACGACCATCGCCAGCAGTGTCGCCGTGGTTCCAAGCAGCAGTCGACGCGTACGCGAGTCTCCGATGCGCACAGCAACGGAACAAACAGCTCCGCGACGCTGTCGACGAGCAGCTCCAGTCCATAGGAGCGCTCCAGCAGCTCCTGCAGTTCAAGCTCTCGACTGAGGTGCGTTGCGCTGTGCTGGTCTAGCGTCAAGTAAGACGCCTCTTGGCTCACTGTCGATGGCACATGATCACTAGGACATGACGTTCCTCGCAGAGGTCGAAGCGAAGCAGAGCGCAAAGAGCCGATACGACGCAATCGCAGACGCCGCGATGGCGTTCCCGAACGAGATCGCGCAGCTCCTTCTCGATATCGAGCAGCTCTACCGCTGCACAGCGGCAGTTCTAGCGCAGATCTTCACCACTCGCAGCGTCGAGAGCTTCTTCGTGACGAGCCACATGGCCGACGACCCGACGTTCGGCCTTGCGCACGAGCTCACGGCGAACGCGACGGTCCAGTGGCGTGCGCAGCGCGTGAACGACTTTCTCTGGCAGCAGATCCAGCACGTCGCGCGCGTTGAGAGCAGCACGCCGCGCAAGTGCCACGACGCGGCTGTCACGGTAAGTCCTCTCGCTTCTGTCGCTCGTGCTTTGAGCTGCGCGTCCTCACTCGCGACTACTGTGAGTCTTGTGTCTGCAGTCGATGTGCTTGGCGCCGACGCTCGACGACCACCACGTGATCTTTGGCTTCCGTGAAGTCGTGGGCGACCGGAGCATGCGTGGCCACTTCGCCGTGCGCCGGTTCATCGAGCCGCAGCGCGTTGTTCTCACGCTCGCAGCGCGCTCGCAGTTCTCCGGCACGGACCTCGTGATCCGCGAAGCTGCGTGGATCGTCGTGAGCGACGTCGCTGCGTCACCAACGTCGGCGTCGAATCACGCGCAGTCGACGCGCATCCAGACATACTACCGCGTCTTCACAGAGCGCCAGGACCGCGAGTCGTCGGCTGACGTCGCAGCACTAGAGGCGTTTGTCCTCAACTTTCGTCACGACATGATGCGTGCGAACAAAGTTGGCGTGCTCCAGCTCCTTCGGTCTGTGAAAGGTCCGGACGGCCAGCCAAACACGCAGCTGCAGCAGCGCCAGTCGCTCGGGTTCGACTGCATCACGTGCGCGTTCGAGGCGTCTGCAGCCGCAACGAGTGCGAAGCGACAGCGGACGCGCGGCGACGTCGGGTGCGCGAGTGGCATTGCGTAGGTGCTGCTAGTAGACAGTGTCACGTGCGTTCGTCTGACGACCAGAGTACAATGAGCGCTCCTTCGTATGCGAACGAAGCTGCTCGTTCATTGGATCGTCATGACGTCCCAAGTCGCTGGAGGCACCGCTGGTACAGAGCTCGAGGCATCTCGTCGTTGGTAGCAAGTGTGCGATTGACAGCGTTGCTCCTAGAGCCTGGATCCGCTAGTAAGAACTCGCGTGTGCTGCAGTCGTCACAACGGATGGCGCCGCGGTGTTCCACGTAAGCGCTGTGGGTTGCGAGCGGTAGCGCAAGGACGAGAGAGATTAACGCGTGGTGGTCCTGCTGCTCGTGCTTCGCGTGACTGTCGCCCATGGCCGTGCAACTACTTGGGTGCACCTCTGCGCGTCTTGGCTGCATGGGCGAATCCTCCTCTTGTCGCTCGACCGCAGCTCACGTCTGCCGTCGCAATGTATCAACTACTGCAGAGTCGTATGTACCTATGTCTTTGATCGCGCGTACGACGCAGCAGACGCTCCAGGTCTTACTGCAGGCAGCACCATCCAAGTCGCCCACGCACACCTGAGCGCAGTGTGCTTCACAACGACCTGGTGATCTCTCGATGTAGCTGCTGCAGAGCTGCGGTACGCGCGCGTGCGAGCCAACACGCAACGCAAGACCCACGTGCTTCAGTCCAACGCACCGATGTGCACGAGGAGGTAGGCGTCTGCATCCTACGTCCTGATATTTGACTGAGACAGCGGAGCTGAGTTGCGTTGGTTGGTCACCGCGCCTCACACACAAGAGCGTGTCCGACTTTGGTCGGCGAGCCACAGAGGCGTCCGCCATCCTCACTCGATGTGCATCCGGTTGGACTCTCGCTTGTCGCCGAGATCGCATGGATCGTCACGAACAAGTTCGTGCAGGTTTGAGCGCCTCATCCGAGTCTCCACCACGCTGCTTGGGCGAGAACCTTGCGAGCGCTTTCGTTCGCGTGGACCTTGAGCATCTCTGCCCGGACTAACAGCGGTGTCACTCTGTCTGTAGCTCATGTGCTTGCGCGCGCGTCGAACAGCAGCAGACTCGAACCTTCAATCGTCCGTATCACACCGTGTGGCTCGATGACAGCTCACCATTCATGGCCAATCTACGATGCTGCGCAGTTGCCCACTGAAGCTGCTGCTGCCTCGCGTTCAACTTCGACCAGTCAACGCCGCAAGAGCTCGATCATGTCCTCGCTCCACTCCAGTCGCCAGTCGTCGATTTGTCGGCCCACGCACACACACGAGTACAGACGTGTTTGCTCGCTTCCGTCTCCGCAATGGTCTTCAGTAGCGGTGGTGCGTGTGTCGACGAGACGCTCGCGAATCGATCGCGAGTCGCGATCGTGGGCGACTACGAGCTGTTCACAGACACGAGTGACGTCTCGGACGACATGCTGCCGCCAGTCATCGTCGAGACACCGGACATTGCGTTTGACATGGCCGACTTCATGAGCTTCGTCGACTTCGACTCGAGTGCGTTCACTGCAGCGCTCAAGGCGCCACCAGCGCGACCTCGTCGGAAGCGAGCGGCTCGCTGCACAGCGCCGCAAGCGTCCAAGCCGCCGCGAAAGTTCCGACGCACAAAGATCCTCGCACTGCGTCACGAGGTCGAGACGCTCACATCACACCTCAGACAACTCCAGCGAGCGCGCAGTCGCAGCCAGAACAGACACGAGCAGGAGACTGGAGGCGATCCAGACGCTCACGCACGAACGCTTGCGGCAGACTACGAGACGTGTCACAAGCGACTGAGTGAGCTCCGCGCATCCGAGGCGACAAACAAGCGACTCAAGCGGCAGATCGCCAAGCAGCTCGCGCAGCACTCCAAGCTCGTGAACTTCCTACATGACCTTACTGCTGAGCAGGTATGAGCACGTGTGCGTGTATACTCTGCGCTGTGAGGTCACACGCCTTCTCCTAACGAGCGTGGTCCAACAGGAGGTCGAGAGCGACTGAACAAGAGCTTCGCAAGCCTGTGGCTCGGGTCTTTGGCGACCCATGCGCCAACGTGTCGGCGTCCAGGACAGAGAGCTGTCACTGCGTGTTAAGAGTAGTAATGAGCGTCGTAAGACCGCAACATTGTGAATGAACACAACGTGATGGCGGTCACCATCACACTTGCTGTCCATGCCATCGCTAGTGATCGTATATCAGCTACCAATCGATCTGTTCATTAGACGACTGCTGTGTGTCGGACTTGCGAGTGCGTCTGCTCGTGCTCCAGCGCAAGCGCTCTGGTTCTCGAGGCACTGGCGCTCGAGGCACTGACACTTGCGCCAAACTCTTCGAGCAAGAGGTCGCAGATGAGCTGCTGGTGCGCGTAGATCCGGTCGCTCGCCGCTTGGACAACAAAGTCCTGGAGCTTGCGGCGCTCGGGCGACACAGACACCACTGTGTCGTGCGGTTGTCTTGCTGCGTGGATGCGGTGGTAGACCTGGAAGAGCGTCGTCGATGGTGTGGCGTCATGATCACGAGCGTCGTTTGTATCGACTGTGGTCGTGCTGCTGTTGACACTCGCGTCGCTCAGGGCCACCCACGAGTCTTCGTGGAGCTCGACCGCGTGCTCGAGACACTGCGTGCGCGTCGTGAGCACGAGCACGACGCGGTGCTTTTCGACAAACTTGCGCGTGAGCGAGACGCCCGAGAGCGTGAGCGGGCCGATCGGACTCGCGAGCGTCACGTTCAAGTGCTTCTCGACGCAGTCGTTCGCGTGGAGCGCGCGTCGCTGCAGTCCCAAGCGAGTGCGTGCGTGAGTGTGAGTGGATGGGTGGCCACCATAGGCAAAGAGGTAGAGGCAGGCAGACAGACCGACACGCTCGCAAAGAGAACACTCTTCACATAGCACACTAGATCGCCAAGACACCGTGACGCAAGCCACTCGACGCACCTTGTGCTTGCTCTCGTAGCGCTGGCACTCGCGCGTCATTGTGTTTGAGACCACGCGCTGCCACACGAGCGCCTCGAACGCGTCGAGTGCGCACGCCACGGGCAGCGACGTCACGAGCTCCACGACCGTCCCGAGCGCCGCGTCCTGCGTCGTCGTCTGCGTGCTCGAGCTGCAATCACGACGACTGCTGCTGTTCGTGGTGGTGGAGGCAATGTGATGCTGGATCGTGTCGACCACGAGGCTCGTGCTGTAGTAGAGCGCTTCCAAGTACGGAAGCAGCTCTCTGGCGCCAGACGTGGCGCTCGTGCGGCACCTTGAGAGGAGATCTGTTGGTATCGTTGCGTCACTCTTGCTGCTAATGCCGGTGTTGTTGTTGTGCTCAGTGCTGGAGCAGCCGGCGTCATGCTGTTGCTCTTGATCGGTGGAGGTCTCGATGCACGCCTGACAGGCAAGCGCCATTCGTTCGTTCATCGCCACACAAGACAACAGCGCACGCCAGCAGTCTGTCAGTCAGTTCTAGGTCTGCCATCAGTCACGCAGGCACGCATCTCCAGAGCGCAAAGCACTGCAGCGTTGTCTGCAGTCGGTGCCACGCGCACCACACACCACACTGCTTGTACCTGCTCTTGTGTGCTACTGCCACTGCTGCCACACAGCAGCGTCTCGAGCGCTCGACGCAGGTTCACGTGACGCTCGAGCGCCACTCGCAGCGTCTTGTTCGTCTGCTCTGCGCACTCGCGCTGCTCGAACGCCACAAGCGCGCGCTCGATCCACACAGAGCGCTCAGCGTCACGACTTGCCACTAACGCTACGTGGTCGTGTGGATTCGTGACACGAGACGCAGGACGCAGCACGAGTCGCGATGTGGCTGCGCGGCGCTGCAGCAGCGTCAGGCGCTCCTGGAGCTGCGTCGCCTCCGACTGCAGCGCAGCGATCTCTTTGCGCGGATCGCGTCGCACGTACACTTTCTTTGTCTTGCTCTTGTTGTGGCTCGTTGGCTGCGGCGTTGTCTCTGTTGTCGTCGTAGTTGATGCCTTGCTGGTGTGTTTGCTGTGTGCGCTCGTTGTCGAGATGGCTGTGTCGGCATCTGCAGTCGGTGTGTCACCTGCCAGTCGCATGCGTTTGTGTGGCGACGCTGTCACATCTCTTGCTGCAGTTGCGTTGGCGTTGTTGGTGTTGTTGCCACCGCGGTCAGTGTTGCTGGTAGGCGGATCGACGAGTAGCACTGGCATGTCGAGTGCAAAGTCTGCGAGCAACAGCACATCATTGCCGTCGTCATCGTGTGATGCTGGTGAGGAAGGCTCGAGCAGCGCGAGGATGTCGTCGAAGGCAGCGAGTTCAAGCTCAGAGGCAGTTGTCATCGCGATTGCGCTGTTGTCGTTGTTATCGTCTAGCGAAACAGAGTGTGGCGCCATGGTACACTCGCTCGCGTGCCCAAGACGTGGTGCTTGATGCGCTTCTCGCTTGATGCGCTCGATCGTTTGCTTGTCTTGTTGTGTGAGTTGTCGTCGGACAAGCAGCAAAAATGTGTGTGTGGGCCACATAGACACTGTCAATAGCGTTTTGCTGTGTGTGCGAAAGAAACAAGTCGACAGATCATGCTGGCACACTATGAGGATGTGTATTCATTCCTGCTGACACTCGATCAATACAATTTCACAGTCAAATGCAATTGTTGAATGGGCACATCAATGGCCAATGGCTACACTCTTGCTCTGACTTGTTGCAGCAGATCAGTTCGATCGCTGCACTGCTCCAATACAGCAACAGCAGCGCAAGGCAAAGGCAAAGGCAAGGCAAAGGCAAAGGCAAAGGCAAAGGCAAAGGCAAAGGCAAAGGCAAAGGCAAAGGCAAAGGCAAAGGCAAAGGCAAAGGCAAAGGCAAAGGCAAAGGCAAAGGCAAAGGCAAAGGCAAAGGCAAAGGCAAAGGCAAAGGCAAAGGCAAAGGCAAAGGCAAAGGCAAAGGCAAAGGCAAAGGCAAAGGCAAAGGCAAAGGCAAAGGCAAAGGCAAAGGCAAAGGCAAAGGCAAAGGCAAAGGCAAAGGCAAAGGCAAAGGCAAAGGCAAAGGCAAAGGCAAAGGCAAAGGCAAAGGCAAAGGCAAAGGCAAAGGCAAAGGCAAAGGCAAAGGCAAAGGCAAAGGCAAAGGCAAAGGCAAAGGCAAAGGCAAAGGCAAAGGCAAAGGCAAAGGCAAAGGCAAAGGCAAAGGCAAAGGCAAAGGCAAAGGCAAAGGCAAAGGCAAAGGCAAAGGCAAAGGCAAAGGCAAAGGCAAAGGCAAAGGCAAAGGCAAAGGCAAAGGCAAAGGCAAAGGCAAAGGCAAAGGCAAAGGCAAAGGCAAAGGCAAAGGCAAAGGCAAAGGCAAAGGCAAAGGCAAAGGCAAAGGCAAAGGCAAAGGCAAAGGCAAAGGCAAAGGCAAAGGCAAAGGCAAAGGCAAAGGCAAAGGCAAAGGCAAAGGCAAAGGCAAAGGCAAAGGCAAAGGCAAAGGCAAAGGCAAAGGCAAAGGCAAAGGCAAGACTGAACCATTGCGTGTCTGTCAGCACACGCACATTGGAATCGCACTGCGTTGTAGCACTCCTGAGCAATGGTGGCAAGACGGTCTGAGAAGCGTCACGCCAGCTACGAGGCATGGCAAGACAGAGTGAACTCTTATCACAACATGCGTGGGGCTCCCTGCACAAGGCAACAAAGCAACAGAGCAAGTCATGTCTACACACTGACGATGTGCCTATCGACTTCATATTGGTGCTGTTACTGCTACACTTCGCGATTGTGATTGCTGGTCACGAACGGGATCTACGTATCTCTCGTCAACACTGCAGCCTCACATCCTTGCTAACTCTCTCTCTCACACACGACCTAACACACACGGGCACACGTCTGCACTCACTACAGGACAACGCCGCGCGAGAGCTCCGACAGCAACGTCCGCTGCACCTGGTCCACGCACTCGCGCATGCGGCTGCTCAGCGCTGTCGCCACGCTCTCACAGATCTGAACCGTGCGATGGTCGACGCAATCGTCATCGTCTGCTGATCCTGCTGTAGCACTCGCAGGCGCTGCCGACATCTTGGAGCTGAGGCGGTACATTGTCTGGAACACGCTCTGCCTCCGTCGCGGTTGCTGCTGCTGTCGGTGCTGTTGCGACGGGTGCATGTGTATGCGTGCGAGTGCTCCTGGCGACTCGTCCACGTTGGTGCCGTCAGTTTCTGGACTGCGCCGCGCGACCAGCCAGCCGCACTCGTGCAGCGCGAGTCCGTCCGTGTTCGCCACGTCCAGCTGCGACGCAAAGACGAACACGACGCAGTCCGACTCGACAAACTTCTCTACGACCGTCACGCTGTGGACGTCTGCGACAAAGGACGCCGACGTGGCTGTTCCTATCCTGCTCGCGCCACTGCCGCACGGGATCTTCATGTGCGTCTGCTTCTCGTGGACCGAGTCCGAGACCGAGAGCTGCAGTCACGAGTCCGAGGCAGCAATGAGGACAACAACACACGAGCGTTAGACGATGAGCATGAGTGAATGATAGCGTATGCGAGACTGAGAGCAAGTCCAGACTCCAGACAGACGCACACAGCCATACTGTTGCCAGCCTGCTGTACCTTGGTCGTCGTCGTGTTGGCAAAGAGCTCCGTCGTGTCGCTCAGACGCATCAAGATGCCCCACGCCTGCTCCGCGAGCGCCTCAAAGCCGACGTTTGCCGGCGTGTTCGTCACGACCTCGAACGTCTGGCCGCTCGCTGCGGCGCTCCCCGTCGTCTTGCTGTGGCTGAACGCCGTGCGCACGTCGCTCGACGCGCTGATGCTCTCGCACACGCTCTGGGTCTCGCGTCGCAGCGCCTCGATGCGACTGTGGAGTTGCGCGAGCGCTGCAGCGGTCGACGGCGTCACGTTACCGACGTTTGGTGCGCTCATAGAGTGGCGTTGGTGGGTATCAGCCTGCGTCTGCGTGGACGCTGTTTGCTGCTGCTGCTGCGTTGTCTGCGTCGCCGCTGGTTCAAGCGCTGCGATCTCGTCAAAGAGCTCGAGCGTCTCGGTCGTGTCGACGGTGCGCACGAGCGTCTCGAGCGACGCGTGCAGCGCCGCCTGCGCCGCGATCTGCTGCTTGAGCTTTGCGTTCAGCGCCGTCGCTGCGTGGAGTTGCTCGCGCTCTCGCTGTGCGCGTTCGCTGCCTGAGACAGCGTCCGTTGTGTGCGAGTGTGCTGATGTGCTTGGATCTGCTGCCGCCGCTGCGAGTTGGCGACTGCGCTGCGCTTGCTGGAGCTCTGCGAGCTGACTCGAGAGCGCTGCGACCTCGTCGCGCATCCGCAGGATCTCGAGACGCGGGAGCTTGCGCGGTCGCTTGAGCGGTGGATCAGCGCGTGCTCGTGCAGGCGCAGCTGGCGATGCGCGCTTGCGTTTGCGCTTGAGCGCTGGTTGTTGTTGTGGTTGTTGCGATGGTGACGTTGGAGACACCACTGGCGCTTGTTCGTCGTAGTACTCGAGCGTCAGTGGTGTCGACGGCACGAGCGGGTCTGTCACTGCGACGCTGATGTCCTTTGTCACGAGCCGCAGCGCCGCGCGGTCGTCTGCAAAGCGCAGCGACGCAAAGTCGTTTGCGTCTGCGACGAACGCGTCATAGCCGTCGAGCAGCGCGAGCGCTTCATCGAGCCACGCTGTGCTGCTCGATGCGGCGTTAGCGGCGAAAGTGGGAGCGAGAGCGGTGCTGTTGATGTTGTTGATGTTGTTGTTCATCTGTTGTGTGCGACTGCTGCTGCTACTGCGCATCGCTGTGCCATGGAGCAAGAGTGCAAGTGGCGCGTCTTGCTGTCGTTGTCTCGATCAGAGCAGCAGTAGCAGTAGCAGGAACAGGAACAGGAACAGAGAGGAGCAAGCGAGAGTGGCGCGCCATGGCCGCTCGTCGCTTGGAGCGCCATCAGCACGAGCGAGCGCCATCACTCGCGAGCGCCATCACTCGCGACGAGCAGCGTGAGTGATTGATTATGCGGCCGCCGATATCCTAATCATTGCTTGCGCGCATACATTGCGCCAGTGTGTTTGTCGGGCATACTGAACGCAAGTGCGAACCGACTCGCAACACTCGCCTGCCGATCGACTCGATGTTGTCTTCATGCGCGTGATGATGCTAGTCGCCCGCATCATGTTCGCGATGATGTTGCTGCCACAGCCTTGCTCGATCGATCGATTGCAGTGTGGTGCGTGTGTGCAGGCTCTCTCTTGCGCTTGCTCACTCTTGCTCACTCGCGACGATCCACGTGACGATCCTCGCTCGCTCGCTTGGGTTTTGGTCACAACGCACTTGCACCTCCTCAACCAACACGCACGAGAGCAACAACATGCGAGTGGAACACGCGGTGGTTGTCCACGTTGCACTTGCGCAAGTTGCCGACAACAACAACAACAACAAGGATGGTACGACAACGATGCTCGCTTGTCTCTCATCAACGCATGGCAGCTCACAAGTGCTCTTGACTCACTTGTCTCTCAAACGAAAGCGACTTGAACAGCACGCTCAGGGACAACAACAAGTGCATCGACACCATGGGCGCACTGTCAGGAGCGTAATGGAGGTGCAGCATTCCAGACTCTCGACAGGACTCGATCGCTTGGATGACTGCGACCATCGAGCAACTCTGACAGCTGTGATGCGATGCAATGAAAGCACAAGCTCCATCGTGAACCTGCAAGTGACCCCATGGCTTCACAATCGCGTCGACCATCCATTCCTTCGGCACTCGCACGATCAAGTGCTGCTGCAGCACTGCTGCCATTCACAAATCTCCTATCTAGCTCGCACGTGTGGCCATGTTGGTAGCTGCAGACACACTCACAACACCAGCAAGCATGACAACAACAATGACTCTCGCCTCGATCCAAGTGCTCACAAGCAGCGAGCTCTTTCGCAACATCGTCGACTGCGTCGACGGCGTGCCGCACCACGCCGTGCAGTTCAGAGAGACAGACATCCGAGCACACATTGCACGCGCATCCAAGCGCTCGTCGACGCAGCTTATGTGGCTGTCGTACTCCTTCCGCTTCCTCCCGCGCACGCTCCTGTGGCACGTCGCGATCATCTGCGGCAACAAGCGTGTGCTCGAGGCGCTGCAAGCGCTCGCTGCTTCGCCGCGATACAGAGCGAACGCACACGTCGACTTTACAGACTTGATCGGCCACGCCATGCTGCACGTCCAGAGCGACCTCGCGTTCCTCGATTGGCTCTACGAGCGCTTCCACCAGCCTCATGAGCACCAGATCAGCGCGCGGCTGTTTGACGACGTCGCAAAGTGCCGCGACAAGGACATCGATGTCTTGCACTGGGTCCGCGCGCACGGCTACGAGTTCCCTGCGAGCATGATGGACGTCGCTGCGCAGTTTGGAAGCACTGCGATCGTGCGCTTCTTGCACGAGCACGGCACGAACGGATGCTCGACGCGAGCGATGGACCAAGCGGCGGAGCACGGGTATCTCGAGATCGTTCAGTTCCTGCATGAGCACCGCGGCGAAGGCTGCACGCAAGTCGCTCTGAGCGGCGCACTAGCAAACGGATGCGTGTGCGTCGTAGAGTACCTCCATGCACATCGGAGCGAGGGCCACTTCGCCTCGGCAGTGAACAAAGCAGCAGCGCTCGGACAGCTGAGCTGTATCGCGTTTGCACACGCGCACGACTTTGACGGCTTCTCGATCCGGACGATGTCAGAAGCCATGGTGGCAGGACACCTCGACGTTGTTCGGTTCCTGCACGAGCACCGGACTGAAGGCTGCATGCTCGAAGCACTGCTGGTGGCTGAAGAGCGCGGCAAGCACGCTGTCGTGGACTATCTGTGCCGCCATCGCCGCATGAAGAGTTCGCGTGCTGCGATCACTGAGGCAAAGCAGCGAGGTCTCAATCGTCTCGCAGCGAAGCTCAAGCGCGAGCAGATCGCGTCGTTGTGGACAAAGCGGTTGTACGAGTACGGCGAGAGCAGCTATCGTCCTGGCAGTGCGCTCCTTGAGTCACCATGATGCGTATGGTTTGGTTTGGCCAGTCGAGTCGGAGGTGTTGCTTGCCGATCAAGTGAGCGAGCGATCGCTTTGTGGGTTTGCCGAGTTTGACAAGGAGACGGCAAGGAGCTCAGCGACATCAAGACTTGCGTCGTTGGCAACAGACTAGCTTTGCTGAAGTGGACGACACTTGCTTGTTTGTTTGTCCTCGATGGATATCCATGCCAATACAGTGATCCTGTTGCACGATCACTATATCCGCAACAAGCTCAAATCTACGCACATTTGTCTTGAACAAGCTCGATTTGCTCGATTATCATCATCGTCGTCCTCATTCGCTGACGTCGCAACTCGATGGAGCAGCCGATCGCATCGCCGTCCTCGCTGCGCATCGAGCACGAGCTTCTGGAGCTCCTCGAGACGCTCTCAGACAACGACATTGCAGACGCTGCGCTCACTGTTGGTGACACGAGAGCCGACAATGCATCACAACTGCTGATGCAGCAGCAGTCAAGCAACAGCGAGTGTCTTGACAGTCATGCGAATATGAACGGCGTGCCATCAAGAGCGACCCTGTCACTCGATCACAACAGTGCGTCACCTACACATCGACCACACGCGACAACAAGCGCACACAACCACACACCAGTCGCTCGCAAGCACCGCGCTCGACCGCACCAAACTGCTGTGTCGCGCCGAAGCGATCCGAACAAAGCGCGCAACGAGCGCAAGCACGAGCTGCTGTACTTGCACAAGCAAGTGCACGAGCTCGAGGCTCAGCTGCGTACACTGCAGCAACGCACTGTGCGTGCATCAGGCCCAACACACAGCAACAACACCTCAGACGCGCTGCGCACTCGCTGCCACCTACCACCAGCAGCAACAACAACAACAACAACAACAACAACAACAACAACAAGTGCAGCTGCGCAAGTCTGGCAAGAGCTCATCGAGCGCCAACGCGCACTGCGCGTCGCAGCAGAGAAAGAGAACATCCGCCTCAAGCTCGTGCTCGCGGCGCAGCGCAAAGCGACCGAGCGGCTCGAGTCGCTCCTGCTCAAGCCGAGCGTCGTGCGAGAGCTCACCAAGTGCGTGCAGCACGATCGTCGCTACGACAGCTGCACCAAGCAGCAAGCGTCGCTGCCAGTGTGCGTCCCGCCAGTGCCGCGCGCACCGTCGCTCTCAGACGCTTCGGTCTTTGATGCGCTGCTGGACGGCGTCGCACAGGCGCACGCTTCGGTCGACAGTGTCTTTGCGGCCCATGGTCTCACGTACACGGACGCGCCGCGCACAGACGCGCGCGTGAGCCGTGACGCTACGAGCGGTCGCGTGTGCATGCAGATCAGCGCGTCGCACGTGCTGCCGTTCGGTCGCGAGGCCGTGCGCGAGGCCGTGTGGCACCACTTTGTGTTTGGGAAGGAGGCGATTCCGTGTCGGTACCACACGGAGCGCGCGCCAAAGGTCTTTGTCCCGACCACGTTGTCGTACCTCAAGGTGCGTGCTCTTGTGTGTGTCTCGTGCTGACTGGTTCGTTCAGTGGTGGTCTGTGGATCCATTGGGACGAGCGAGCGCTGCGTTCACACACCAGGACGCTCGCTCTCTGTCTCCATGAGCCTCTGTCTTCGACTCACACGCTCTCTCTCTCTCTCACTTGTGCCCAATGCTCTCGCTCTCCTACACACTCACACACACTCGTGTTCTAGACGTTTGCACTCGAAGTCCACGCGAATGGCGAGACCGCGCGCTTTGAGATCAAGCAAGTGCTGCGGCAGTTTGACGAGCGCGAGCGCGTCGTGATCGTGTGGCAAGCGCTGATCGAGCCCGTGGCGTTCGGTGCTGCGCCGCTGCCGCCAGACGCAGGCGTCATTGAGACTGGCTACGTCGTGCTCCAGCGCCTACCAGCGCCGCTGCATGCGCCAGTTGATGACGCTACGAGCGCCAGCGACGGCTTGACGCTCGTGCAGACGCACCAGGTGCTCACGCCGCATCGAGGCGCGAGCGCGTTCTTCTGCGTCCAGGCGCTCATGGACTTTGTCCTGCGCGCCACGGCTGCGAACTGCACGACGAGCCGCCACATGATCGAAGACGCGCTTTTGGCGCAAGCCATGGCGATGCAGACGCAGCATTGTAGTGTTCGCGCATGAGCTCCTATCCTAGTAAAGTCCTAGTCCCAGACTACGCTCGAATGTCTTTGGTAACCTACGTCTGAGGCGCCATCTAGCAGCATGGCGCGTCGATGATCGGGCAGTTGGCGATCGGGAGCGCCATCAACGCCGTCGGACCGCTCAGCGCGACCAATTGGCCCTGGAGCTCGACCAAGTGGTCGCGCATCTTCTCGCCAAGTGACCGCACGACGGCCTCTTGGATGCGCTTTGTCGCATCATCGAGTGGCGGAGAGTGTAGAACGCCGGCATCCGCACTTGACAGGTCCTGGCGCTCGCTGTAGAGCCGATAGAGCATCTGCTGCGCTGTCGTTGGCGAGTACGTTGCGTGCGCTGGCGAGCTCGGCGCTATGATGACCCACCCTTCGTCGCGAAAGACCAAGTCGCTGCCGTCGAGGATGTACGCGCCGGCGATTGTAAGCACCACGCGGTGCGCTTGCTCAAACTTGCGCACGACGAGGACGCCGGTGAGCACGAGATCGACTGGATCGCCGCTGCTGTTGCTTGCGAAGTCGCCAGCGATGCGGATCGGCATCGCGACGTGCTTCATGTGGGTCGTCGCAAACGGCAGTGGCGGCGTTGCCGGTGCTTTGCCGCTGCCGTGGCTGTTGACAATGCGTGTCCACAGCACTTGCGCACAGTGCGCGTAGTGGCCACTGAGCGGCGTGTTCGTCGTGACTTCATACGACATGCCGAGCACGGCGTTGAGCGTCGAGCGACTGGCGTTTGCAAGTGCGTGCGGATCGTTTGCAGCGCCGATCGCGTGGAGAGCGAGGTCAGTCTCGTGGAACTGGCGCCCTGTGCGAGCAAACAAGCTCGGGAGCGTCGATGCGAGGCGATCGTGCTCGACTGCGAGCGCCGTCGTAGCCTCTGACGGCGCTGTCAATGGCTGCTCGATCGTGAGGCCGACGTCCTATGACCACATTCCAAGCAGCTTAGCTATCACTGGTACGCTACACAGAGGAGGACGAGAGGTTGAGACGCGTACCTGCATGCACGAGCTAAACTGTTTGTGCAGACGCGAGTGCATCGCGCCGGATGCGCGCTGTTGCTTGGTGACTGCGTCGCGGAGCTTGCAGTTCAGCGCTTGCGCGTGCAGGAGCTTTGTGTACTCTGCGAGTGCGCGTTCGCGGTACTGCGAGCGCAATGGCGTAGCAGCGACGACTGCAGATGATGGAGGAGCGACGCGTTTGTCGTGTAGACGGTCTTGCTGCGGCGATGACGAGCGCTGTCGCCGGAGCCTCGCGAGTTGCAGCTCAAGCTGCGCCACGCGGTCGCGGAGCTTGAGGATCTCGATGCGGTTGTGCTTGCGTGGCGGCTTGACCGGCAGCAACGCGCTTGCAGCTGACATTGCAGTCAGTCGCGAAGGCATCGGCTGCGGCGACGCGTGCGTCGGCACATTGGCGCCAGTCACTGGTGATAGCGAACTATCGCTCGTGCTCGAGTCTGTCGAGACGCACGGGTCGTCAAAGAGCGCGTCGTCACTCAGCATCGCGTCGTTGAGCGGCGCAGCACTGAGCATCGCATCGAGCAGCTCGAGGTCGAGCGCAGAGGCGTCGAGCAGCGCGACATCGAGCGCGAGGTCGCTGTCCATTGCGCCAATTGTCGTCTCCGACTTGTTCGTGTGTGTGATTGTGCACGGAGTGATCAACACTCCTCTCACCATCTGCTCTTTGTACATGTTTGTACATGTATTGTACATGTAGAGTGCTCTTGGTAGGTCTCTAGAGTGGCGGGCGACCTTGTCCTCTGCAAGAGAGCTGTGTGTGTGAGATAGAGAGAGAGAGCCCAATGGCGATGAAGACGAGAGAGAGAGAGAGAGACGAACTGGTGAGTGTGCGATGCCTTCCTTGCCTGTGGTGGCGGTCCAACAGCCTCCTTCCTAGTGCACCTGATCCTGATCCTAGAGCTCGGCTGTGATGCAACATGGACACTCGATGCGCGGGACTTGGAACGCGGTGTTGCGCGCTGCAGCAGTCGCCATCTCGCGCAGCATCGTGCTCTGGAGCTGGACCATATACTTGAACACCTTCTCGCCCACGCCTCTTGTCAGCACGTCTTGGATCTGACGCGTGCACTCGTCTGGTGCGGTTGTGAATGGCGAGCTCCCAGTCGCGCTGGACGCATCGGCGCACTCGCTATGGAGACGGTAGAATGTCTGGTAGAGCGACGTCGGCGCTTGCGATGCGTGGCGAAGCTCCGAGTCCTCGTCGGTCGATGCGTTCGACACGATAACCCATGACGACTCGCGAAGCACGACTGGACACTCGTGTACGCGCCACTTGCGCGCGAATATGAACACTGCGGAGCGCGGCGTGCTGAACCGCTTCAGCACGACAGCGCTGTCGGTGTAGATGTCACCGAGTGGAGTCGACACGGACATTGTCTGCATGTGGTGCTCATGCACAGAGTGCAAGTGCGGCGCTTGGAGCGGCCAGCTCGAGCGCCAAGTCGCGTCGTAGTTCTCCGTCATGCGGCGCCAGACGATCGGTCCAAGCGTCTCGACAGATCCAGCGATCGGCGTGCTCGTCGTGGCTTCAAACACAGGACCGCGCACAGCGTCTTGTCGTACGTGGCTGGTGTGGAACGCGGACGTTGTGTCGTTCGAGAACGCGATCACGCGGCTCACGAGACCGCTCTCTTGGAACAAGCGCTCGACGCTCTCGTACAAGTCGGACGTATCGAGTGGAAGGCCGTGACACTGGAGCTGACGTGGCAGTGCTGGTGCTGCGATCGCATTCAAGAGCTCTTGGTCCTTCACGACCGCCAGTCAGCACAAGACAGAGCGTGAACATGTCAGGTCCATAGCCAATACCAGACACCACGAGCGACAACACCACTGTAGCGAACACACCTCGATCGATGCCTGGCGACACAAGACCATCTGAAACGAGCTGGCATCGGCGCACTGCTGAGCAACTGTGGCGCGGAGTCGGAGGTTCAGCTTCTGTGACTGCTTCAGCGCTGCGTACTGCTCGGCTGCAACGTCTAGCCAAAGCGAACTCGGCGACGTGGTCGAGTCATGTATCATCGCCGCTTGAGAGCCATACCGACGTTCGTACTGCGCTGCAACAGCAGTCGATGCTGTCGAGGGCCACTCTCGTGCGTCTCCAAGCACCGCCACTCGATCTCCACACACAGTCTCCAACAAGAGCCGCCGCCGTTCGTTTGCTGCTCTGTCGCCGCCTCCATGGTGCCTCCGCAGCTGTGTCACGCGTGCTTCGAGCTCGTCAACGAGGTCGCGGAGCTTGAGGATCTCAATCCGATTGTGCTTGCGCGGTCGTTTGGTCGGCTGTCGCGGTGAGGTACTGGCAGTAGAAGACTGCTTCGAGAGCTGCTGGGCGTGGCTGGAGCGCATCTTCGTCGAAGAGCCAACATGAGACGCTGGTGGCGGAGACGCGCTGCGCGCGAACTCGCCAAGCACAGCGTCCGTCAACAGCAGTGCTGCTGTGTCGTCAAAGTCGATCGACGCGGAGCTCACAAGCGCGTCGCTCTCGTCGGCGATCGAGTCGACAATACTCGCAGCGTCGAGCGGCGTGGCGCTGAGTACAGCATCAAAGAGCGCGAGGTCGAGTGCCTGTTCGTCTAGCGCCTCGAAGCTGAACGTGAAGTCGTCGACCATTGTGCTAGCGGCGATCAGTGGTCATGCGTCGCCGCAAGGATTGCCAGTTCGAGAATGGAGGTTGGACTCGATCGCCGTGGCGCATTCAAGCGCTTACGGTCTCGAGAGTGTCGGGTGCGTGGCGATGGTGACGTGACGCTCGAGACTCTTGCGGCAAGTGTCGGACTGTTGGTTGGTTGGTTCGTTGCTGTTGGCGCCGAGGCAGGAAGGAAGGACATGGGCGTGATTAGCTCAAGCAGCAGCAGCGAGGACAAGAGACTGGGGCGATCGGCGCTCAACTGTATTTGCTTGTTCACTCTCCTCTGCTTCACCCATCAGCGATGATAGCGCACTCGCACAGACGCTGGTGCGCTCTCGCTCGTGTTGAGAAGCAGTAGTGACAGCGAGCTCACTCCACGTGTTGCTCGAGATCGGCGTCGCACTGCTCGGAGTCGCGCGCGGCAAGATTGGCCTGAACTGTGAGCATATCGCTGTTGTTTGTCGAGATGATCTCTCCGGCGTTGCGCTGACGCAATCGACCCCGACACACGACCGCCATGAGCGAGGGTCTTGCTGCATGTGTGTGTTCGCTGCACCGCGCATGGTTTGGCGAGCGCTGTTGTTCGGTGCGTGCGAGTTGGACGCTTGCGTCTCTGAAGGTTGAGCCGCTTCACGCTCGTCTGTGTGTCGTGCCTCATGAGGTGCTCCTGGTGCCTGGACGGATTCATCGCTGTCGATCTCGAGATCCTGTCCATTCATCACAGACGTACGAATGTGAGCGTCTTGTCTTGCCTATCGCACTCATACGTCCGTCCGAGTCTCCAACACTAACACTAGCACAAGGACGTACGCGAAGACACCAAGTGCTCTGCTCCTGGACTGCGCGCTTGACTCCACAAGTCGCTTGGTGCTGCCGAGCAATCGCTGCACGGAGCTTGTCGTTGACTACGAGCGACTGCTGGAGCTTTGTCACCTCTTCCTCGACGTCTTTGCCCAGTCGCCGCTTGAGCGCCTTGAGCTCCGACTCGAGTGCTTCGACTTGCGTCCGAAGTGTCAGGATCTCGATGCGAACTGGAACGCGCGGTCGCTTGACTGGTGGCGACGCTACTGCTTCGAGTAGCTGTGTTGTGTCAGATCGACTGAGTGTCTCCGTGTGTTGGGCAATGATGTTGGGCCTCTCAACTCCGCTCTCGGCGCTGTTGTCTCGGATGTCAAGATGATCGACGTCGAGCGCCGCGACGAGGTCGAGATCGACGTCGTTGTCGTCCAGGAGCGTCAGGTCGAGCGTGAAGTCGTCCATTGCACGAATGACACTGTGCACATGCCGATCACCACGTATCCAAACGCATGTCGACGCACTTGATCGACGTCTTGCTGGTCGCGCAAGATCGCCATCGCCGCTTGGTCAGTCGTGAGGCAAGAGCTGAGTCAAAATGCACGCGCGTTCATCTTCTCAGCACGTTCGGTGTGGAGGAGCAACGGCAGTGACGACGACGCTGCTGCTGTCGCGTCGCAGGAGACAGCAGAGCCGGTCTCGGACAGAGCAAGGGCGTCTCACAAGACCAAGAGAGTCGGGTCACGAGCGCCTTGGTGAACGCCATACTCTATACGCTCCTACCGAGCGACAGCCACCCACGACAGCATTGCCGCAAGGAACGCGCTTGCTGGCTGACGGCGACGAGTCGACCACGCAAGAGCACAAGGACGACAACACTAGCGTTTGATTCAGTAGGATGGATTGATGGAGCTAACAGGGCGACTCGATGAGCGGACACTTTGCAATCAGGATCCTGCTCTTGCCAAACGGCGTCGAACTTGTGAGCAGCGAGCGCTGCATCTCGAGCTTGTGCTCGCGCATGCAGTCGCCGAGCGTCTGTACGACGCCGTCCTGGAACGACTGGGTGCGAGTGTCTGGCGCGTGTGTGTACGACACACTGCCAGCCGCACTTGAGGTGTCCTGCTGCTCACAGCGCAGTGTGTAGAACGTCTGGAAGCGGGTGGTGGCTGGTGGCGATAGTGGCGATGCACTGTCAATCGCCGGCGTCGTGTCTGACACGATCACCCACGCCGTCTCACGGAACACGACCGCAAAGCCTGGCGAGGCGTACGCTGTTGCGATCACAAGCACGACGCGTCCTTGCTGCTCGAGCTTGCGGATCGTCATGACGCCGTACAGCGTCGTCTCTTCACCATTGCTGCCACTTGGCAACGCCATCTCGACGCGCTTCACGTGCGCAGACGGCAGCGCTTCGAGCGGCGCTTTCACCGTGACGATGTGGTCCCAGAGCGACTGCGCCAGGGGCTCAAAGTCTCCAAAGAGCGGCGTGTTCGTGATGAGCTCAAACGACGGACCGGCGATCGCGTCGCGGCGCGTGCGACTCGTGTGGAAGACTGTCGCTGGGTCGTTTGCAGTCGCGATCACGCGCGCGACGGCGCCCGATTCGACGAACTGCGTCGCGAGGCTCTCGATCAGACTTGGGAGCATCGCGTCGAGGGCATCGCGCGTGACAGTGGCCGTCGGTGGCGTGAGCAGCTCGCGCATGAGGTCGGACGTCTACAGACAGCAAGGGAGAAGGATGAGTCGTCAGTGTCTGTAGCGTCTGTCAACACACGAGCCTCACAAAACCACAAGGCAACGGAACGTACGTGGCGCGCGCTGTTCTTCTGCAGCAGCGCCTCGAACGAAGCCGTGACAGTGCGCTGTTTGGCCACGGCGTCACGGAGCTTCCGGTTCAGCGTCTGCGCGTGCTGGAGCTGCGCGTACTGGCGCACGGCGCGATCGAGCCATTCAGAGCGCGCAGGTGCATCCGTAGCAGTTGAGAGCTCGGATCCGAGCGTCTGCCGCGCGTACTCGGCGGCAACAGACACCGACACGGGCGAGTACAGCGCTGGCGCTGCGTGTGGTTCCTGACGGATGAGCTGCTGAAGCAACGATCGCGGCGTCTGGAGTTGCGAGAGCTGACTCTCGAGCTGCGCGACTTGGTCCCGGAGCTTGAGGATCTCGATCCGATTGTGCTTGCGCGGCCGCTTCATAGGACCCACTGGCGGCGATGCGGCAGTCGTTCCAGTCGTTGATGTCTCGGGAGCAAATGGCGCGACCGTCCGAGGCTTCTTGCTGCAGCTGGAGGACTGCGCTTTGCTCTGTGGTTGCTGCTGTGTCTTGACTGGATGTGGTGGCGTTCGCGCCGATGCTGCTCCTGCTCCTGCTCGTGGCTGGCGCTGAGTCTGTGGCAATGACGAAGCACTCGCGTCGCTCGCGTCGCTCGTGGATCCACTTGCGTCCGAGTCGGTCGTGTGCGAGAGCGATGCGCTGTCGCTGCAAGCGTCGCTAGTGAATGGCGCGACGGACAAGAGTGCGTCCGAATGCGAGAGAAGGAACGCCGAGTCCTCGAGCGTTGCGAATGCAAAGAAGGCGTTTGGGTCGGCTAAGTCGGTCGCTGCGAGTGCGAACGCGTCCTTCTCGAATGCGTTCGCGCTTGTGAAGTCGAATGCGTCAAAGAGCAGCGCGTCGTCGTCGTCGTCTGCGAACGGCATCATCGTGATGTCGATCGGCATCGAGGAAGACATCATCGAGAGCGACGACGAGGACGTCGTGCGCATGCTGTTCACTCCCTCGCTTTTCGCACTAGCACTTGATCACTCGCAGGCGAATACAAGAGTGCGAAAACTGAGCCAAAAAGACTTTCACACTTACAAATTTGACCATCACTCTTCCGCGTAATCAACTTCATTTCGATTCAAGGCCATTGATTGGCTACTACAACACTACAGATCTCTAGATCTGAAACAAAAATGTCTACATCTGGATTTTGATTTCATGAGCACTTGGCTCAGGCACGCAACATGCTTTCACTTGTGTGTGAGACTGCTTGAGACTCTCATCGCCATCTCAGCGCTTCATCACGACAGCGACGTCCTAGCTCTCCTTGATTGACTACTTCGTCTCGGGTGCTTCACTCGCAAGTGAGATCGTAGTGCACATCAAGAGACGAAGGCTTATCACAGCATGATCTCTTCTGTACAAGCTATCGTACGTACGATACGCACATCTACAACGACGTCCTAGTAGCACGGACACTCGATGCGCGGGACTTGGAACGCGACGTTGCGCGCTGCAGCAGTCGCCATCTCGCTCAGCATCGCGTTCTGAAGCGCCACGATGTGCTTTGTCATGCGGTCGCCAAGGTCTTTCGTCACGATCGCTTGGATCTGTCGCGAGCGATCGTCGAGTGCAGCAGTGAACGGCGAGCTTCCAGTCGCACTCGATGTGTCAGCGCGCTCGCTCTGGAGACGGTAGAACGTCTGGTACAACGACATCGGTTGTGATGAAGCCAACGGCGATCACTCCTGCTTCACGAAGCTCTGTAGCGCAAGCTCCGAGTCGCCGTCGATCGCTGCTGCAGCGTCTGAAAGAATGATCCACGAGTGCTCGCGCAGCACGACTGCGCACTCGGCGACGCGCCACTTGGTCGCGAATGTGATGACTGCGCCGTGCGGCGCTTGGAACTTCTTCACGACTGCAGCGCCGTACAAGTGGATGTCGCCAAGCTCACTCGAGATCGTAGCTTGGACGCGGCGCTCGTGCACAGCGTGCATGTGAGGAGGCAAGGCATCTGGCGTCTGTGCGTGCCAGCTCGAGCAGTAGTTGCCCGTGATGCGGCGCCAGAGCATGTCTTCAAGCGCGGCGACGTGGCACGCAAGCGGCGTGCTGGTTGTGAGTTCGACGACCGAGCCGCGCACCAAGTCGTGCTTGGTTCGGCTCGAGTGGAACGCTGATGTTGTGTCCTGGGCAAACGCGATCATGCGGCTCATGAGACCGCTCTCCTGGAACAACTGGTCGACGATCGCGTGCAAGTCCGAGGTGTCGAGTGGAGCGTGCTCGACCGTGCGGGCATCGACTGGCGCAGCGGTCACGCCGAGGAGCTCTGGGTCCTGCATCATTGACAGACAGCGTCCATCGGAAGGCCAGTCAAGGCGAGTGAGATGGCTGATCGCCACAACAATCACACACTTTGTATCGGTCGTACCTTGATCGGTGCTTGCTTGTGGATGAGTGAATGGAACGCGCGACTCACCGAGCGCTGCTTTGTTAGCGCAGCGCGGAGCTTGTCGTTCAGTGCCTGCGACTCTCGTAGCGCCGCGTACTGTTCGACTGCGACGTCGAGCCAGACTGAGTGCGGAGGTGAGCTCGCTGCAGTGTCGAGCCTCGGAGAGCCTTGCCGGAGAGCGAAGTGCGCAGCGACTGTCGACGACACACGCACAGTTGCTGCGTTGACCGAGATGCGTGGAGCGATCGTGACGAGTTCACGCCGCTCTTTGTGCTCGCCGTTGTCGTTGTTCTCAAAAGCGCCGATGCTCCGCGTTCGCAGTGCTGCAGCGCGCGCTTCGAGCTGCGCGACCTCGTCTCGGAGCTTGAGGATCTCGATCCGGTTGTGTTTGCGCGGTCGCTTGAGTGGTGGGTGCTTTTGTGAAGAGTCATCTGTAGCGCTTGGTTCCGTCGTGCTGACTTTTCGCGTGCGTGGTGTCTTGGCTGGTGCCTTGACTGGCGTCTTGGCTTTGGGGATGTTGTTCGCGTCGCCGTTGGCCTTTGGCTTGGTGAGCTTGCTCTGCTTTGACTGCGATCGGGATTGAGGCTGTGACTCGACTTGCTGATGTTGCTGGTGTTGCTGTGGAGTTCCTACGTCGCTCATGAATCCACACGAGTCCGAGTCGCTGAGATGCGAGAGCAAGGACGTGAATGACGTGCGACTGTCCGAGTCGGTTGTAAAGTCGGTCGTTGCCGTCGCGAGAGCGTCGTCGATGTCGAGTGCCGCAGCGGCTGCGAGGTCAAAGTCATCAAAGAGCGCGAGCGCATGTTCGTCTTCGAGCTCGAGAAGTAGCGGTGCTGGCGGCGCGGACATGAATGCAGACTCGTTGAGCGCTGTCGTCGCTGCGGCGTTCATTGCATCCATCAGCGAACGAGAGAGCGAGTGATGCAAGGCGAAAGCGCGTGCATTGCAAGTGAACTTGCAACAAGTGAACGCAAGAGGACGTGTGAAGCATAATCGTTGCTGAAAAGGTGTGTGTGGACCACAAAACGTGCGTGATCATTCTGATTGCGACAACTTTTAGACAGTCACTCTTGCGGACAATCACTCTTAGTTCGGATGACCCAATGATCTGCCTCTGGCTCCACACATCACCACCTTTGATCGAGAGCTCCACTCAAGCTCGTGGCGATGCTTGCTGCGAATGACATACACACACAATAAGACACAAACTCGTATACATCCGACATGCACTCGCACTAGGTCGCTAGCTAGCCCTGCAAGAGCGCCTTGAAGTTGTGCAGTGGACACGTGCGCGGGAGTTTGGCCGTGTCAAAGCCCTTGCCTTGGCTCAGCAGCGCGCTCTGAACTTCAGTCTGGAACGACCGCATGTTCTCGCTCACTCGAAGAAAATCGTACATTTTCTTGGAACAAATTAAGCATATTCTGACCTAGAAATTGTTCATGACAGAGTAGATTTAGATTGGATAATTGACTAGCAACGACGATCTACATTAGGTCCTGAAAGTGATAGATAGACTCCTCACAGAAATGCACTTCCGTGGTTGTCGTACTCATGATTGATTCTTGTCGTTTGAAAGCGCAAGTTGGTGCATGAGTGAGCTCGTCGTTCTTTTACATCTCAACAGATAGAACTATAAGTAACATTCGTTTTGCAATCCAACAAACCAACAATACCGCCGCGCCAACAGTGACAAACTCTCGAGCGAATATACTAGGTTTTCCTGCTCTATTTGACGCACAATACAAACTCACATACATTTCAAGTGTAATCGACCTAAAATCGCGTGTATTCTCTATGTACAGCGACTACTGCAGCAAGACACACAGCAGAGTGCGCGGATGCGCCGTCCTTAACGAAGAGCATTGGCGTTGGCAGATCAAGCGACTCGCGAGAAAATAGGAATCTCGGTGTGCGAGATCGAGTGATAGTTGTCTGCCCATGCAAAAGGCTGACGCCGCTCGCACTCATCGATTCCCACACCATGAACGACTTGCGCACGTTCTTAAATGTGGGAACACCCCAACGCTCGTCGTACGCGTCGTCGTTTCGGCGCCACACGGACACCTTGCCGATGGGGCCATCGAGATATGTGAATGCCTCTTCCAACAGAATCCTTGCCCAAATATCCTCACACGGACGCAGCTTCACCATGCGGTTCATGTACGCTAGGCGCATTTGCTTATGCAGTTTAGAGAGGTAAGGCTCCTTTCGTGCGCCCTGGACACGCATATTGGCCTTACTAAGAAGTGAACAGACACTGGGTGGCTTGACGATGCGGAATAGTCCCGATAGTGTTTTCCCCTAAACACCGAGTTACCTGGCTTTGTATAGGATGTATTATCATATATTGTATGTATGTTAAATTGATCACGTACATTTTAATTTCCATAATACAACATTTTGCAGAAAACATATTCAAATAATGAACCGTAATAATATGCTGTACTACCCATTTCGAAAAAAGGAGCACGTTTTCGAACATCCCATAAATAGACTTAATTTCATTATACGGATGCTTGTGTCCCTGAGAGACTACCTGTCACTACTTTTTCACCGTCAGGCGGCACTCGAATGCATTGGGGAGTCGTCCCTCCCGCCTGGGCTCGGACTTGGACATATGACGAAGCGCGAAGTCGTTGCTCCCTATGCGGTGAATACAGCAATTCGTGACACTCTGATGCTTTCAGGAAGAAGGAAGAAGTGCTGCGTCGTACTGGTTGTAAAAGAGCTCTTCGTCTACGTGAACGACGTCCAGCCGAAGATCAATGAAGCGACGGTCGATGAATGTGTGCGATGTAGTGCGCGAGGCGTCTCTCCAAGTTGGCGCCGTTCATTGTCACCTTTACTGCATTAGTGACGGCGCTGAGCGATCCGTGCTGTTCGTGTCGCAGCCGGGATGCCGTATGACGCAGTGGCAGAGAGAATAGTAAAGCGAAAGACTGGAGGGATGTCACGCAGAGCCTCAAGCACAGCTCTCTACTCCATGGCACGCCGACTGGACCTGTCCTTGTCCGCGCCTCGTAGACCCCAGTCTATAGTGCGTTTTCTCACGTTCGCTTCCAAACTCGAGAGACTGTGCTGTAGTGTAATCCAAGTCTTTGTAGCAACCCCATCTACAAAGCCACACGCAGGAATGCTTTGATCCAAGCGATTCGATTACTAGCCTCTATGCTTGTAAATATGGGTTCACCAACTTACCTCAAAAATCGACAAGTGATTCAATTTCTGGCATCTATGGTTGAAAAAATGGGCTTACCAAAATTCCACTAAAATCTAATGTACCAATATAATCAAACACGAAGGTCGCAAACCGACATAAGTGCGTTTTGCTCCTGTAGATGGGTTTTATCACAATGACAGCTTGTACATGAATTGTCACGGGAGTGTTCTCCGTGACGTAGCTTACACGTGGTCTTACGAGGAAGCGATGTGGTGAAGCGCAGAGGGACTGCGCTGAACTCGGTATTTTCAACTCTGAGGTTTTTGTATTAGGACCATGCATAGTGATGAAAGTGAGGGACCTAACCTAAATAGTGAGCTGTCTGATGGGACGACCAGGGTCGTCCAGAAATCAGGTTGAGCCACTAATTGGGTGTCTGCTGTGCTACTTCGTACTTAGCACAGCAACCCCGTTACACCATCCCCCACACAAGCTTGCAGACACACAAGCGAAAGAAAGCAAAAGCACACAAGAAGAAGCAACACGACGCGCACACGTGGCGCGACGCAGAGAGCAACAGCAGCGACGACCTCGGAGACCATGCAGCACGGCGAGGAGAGCCGAGCTATGTGCGACGCCTGCCGCCAGCCTCTGCCGAGCTCGAGCGTGATCGCAGCGACGGCGACATACGCCGACGCGCTTCGCCGACTGTCGCTGTACGACTGTAGCACTGTGCGCGACTCCCCTGGCGACGAGGAGCTCGCCGACATGTGGCGCCGATGGCGCCAGTCGCGCGGCAAGACCATCACGACGACCGGCCAAGTGACGAAGGAGGCGCTCGACGAGTCGTGGACGCGCTTCGTCGCGCGCTGGAACCTGGAGCCTGGAATGGCGCTCGCCTTCGAGCGCCGCGAGTCGCAGCACGAGCGCTACCATCTGGGCGATCTCGCCGAGCGTGTGTGCTCGGCGTCGTGGGACGCAGACCGGCCGTGCTGCTTCGTGCACGTCGTCGCGTACTGTCGCATCTGCGCGCACTGCAAGAAGCCGACGCTCGATCAGTGGGAAGCGATGCTCGCGGAGTATCCGCTCGGCGAAGACGAGAAGGCTCTCCTCGTCCAGTATCGACGCGCGCTTGCGGCGAACCGCCGCGGCGATTCGCCACAAGGTCGCTCGCGCGGCCGTTCTCGCTCATCGTCTCCGTCTCGTCGCGCGACAAGCGCGCGTTCTTTGTCTCGAGGGCGCAGCCCGCGCGCTCCCCCCAGCGCGCGTATCCGGGCAGCGCGCGCTCGCAGGAGCGGCATGTGGCGTGGCAAGAGCCAAGACGATCGCGTTCACGCTCTCGGTCGCGTGGTCGCGCGGGCGCGCCGTCGCCTTGGCGCGCGCAGTGGCCTCGTACGCCGTCACCAAGTCGGGGACATCCTCAAGCAGCGTGGCGCGAGGCTCCCACGAGTCACTGGCCGAGTCGAAACCCAGCCAGCGAACGCGATACTCGCGGCGACTGGCACCGCGACCACGGTCGCGGTGTTCAAGCAGATGATTGACGATCCAGCGCGGGTGACCCGCGCTGTCAACAAGCGGCGGCGGACCATCGCGGCGGAACGTGGCGCGACGAGACGACAGTCGCGCCTGTGCCTGATCGGCTGGAGATGGTGTCGCACGACGCCGACGTTGCTCTGAGCCGCGCCGATGACGCCATTGCGGAGGCGGATCGATTCGACCAAGAGGTTGCTGCGCTTTGAGCGCAGCTGGCGAAGGTGGTCCAGGCAAACGAGGCTCTTCGCGCGGACAATCGGGCGTTCCGCGCGGGTCAGACGCCGCCAAGCGCTTTGACGAAAACCGTGTCCTCGTCACGTCGGGTCGCGCTTCGAGCCTGGCGAGGCAGCTCGTCCGTAGGCGGCATAGCAGGTACATAGCGCTTTAAGCGCCCGACATAGAATGTCGGGTGCAGACGTAATGCACTTGGCATGTCGAGTGTGTACGCCTCGCCTTTGCATCGTACGATCGTGAACGGACCGATGAAGCGCGGCGCGAGTTTGGTCGCGCCAAGGTTCGTGACAAAACCAGGTGCAATGCCGGACGCCGATAGCAAAACACGGTCACCGACCGCGAACTTCTCGAAGTTCTTGCGCCCACACTGGTCGGCTGCGGTTTTCTGTCGATCGACTGCTGCGGCGACTGCATCGCGCACAAAGCGAGCGACAGACTCGCGCTTTTGAACGAACTCGAGCACACGATCCTCGTCGATCGTAGCTGAATGCGCGGATGGTTTGTCCGCGCCAGTGTGCGTGGTGATGGCGATCGCGCGTCGCGACGGCGCGATGAGTGCCGCGTTCACCCAAGCCGTCGCTTCGTTTGGTGACATCGCGACTGTGCAGCGCGCGGACCGGTCACCGCACGAGCTCTTCTCTTTTGCTGAAGGAGCGCCGCCTTGCGATACCGATGTACTCGGTGTCCCTCCCCCTTCAAGAGAGCCGCCGTCGTCAAAGCCAAGAACCGCGGGAACGCGCGGATGACACGCTTTGTTGATGAAGAACGGCGTGTGGCCAGTGGACTCGTGCACCGCGTTGTTGATCGCAAACTCGACTATCGGCAACAGCGCGCTCCACGACGTGTGCGACGACGCGTAACTGCGCAGCACGTCCTCGACGACTCGATTGACGCGCTCGGTCTGCCCGTCGGTCTCTGGGTGCGACGCGGTTGACATGAGCAGCCGCGTCCCGAGGAGCTGGAAGAGGCGATCCCAGAACGATGCCGTGAAGCGCGGGTCGCGGTCAGAGACGATCGACGTTGGCATGCCATGGTGCCGATACACCATGGAGAGGAAGAGCTCAGCTGTCTCCTGCGCGGTGATGCCGACCGCGACTGGCGCAAGGTGTGTCATCTTGCTGAAGCGATCGACAACCACAAAAATGCCCGTGCGACCTGCTTGATCACGAGGCAGCCCGAAGATGAAGTCCATGCTCACGGATCGCCAGGCGTCCGCGGCGATTGGGAGGGGCTGCAACGGGGCTTGCGACGACTGCGCGGGCTTCACGCGCTGACAAGTCTCGCACGACCGAACCCACTTGCGCACCCACTTGTACATGTGGGGCCAGTAGAAGTCGCGTGCAAGAGCGAGATACGTCTTCTCGCGGCCAAGGTGACCGCCAGGCGCAGCGTCATGGTACTCGTGCAAGATACGAGCGCGCAGGTCGTCGTCGACCGGCACGACGACGCGAGGGCTGTCGAAGCGATCGATCTGGTACTTGAGCAAGTCGCCGGATACCGAGAAGCGCGGTGCTTGACTCCGCGCTGAAGGCGTCAGCTGCAGCTGCGCCGACGGAGACGGGACTCGACAGTACTTGAGCATTGCGGCGCACGACGGGTCGCGGGAGTACGCCGCGGCGATCTCATCTCGAAGCGGGCTCACAGCTGTCGACGTTGTCGCGCTTATACCAAGCGCGACACACGCGCTGCACTCTTCGTCGTCATCATCGACAGCGTGTTGCGGCGAGTCGGGTCGCGGGTCGTAATCGGGACGCCGCGACAGTGCGTCAGCGATGATGTTCGTCGCGCCCGGCTTGTAGAAGACGACGAAGTTGTACTCGGCGAAGAACGACAGCCAGCGCGCCATGCGCTGGCTCAAATGCGGCGACTTTGTCGCGGTTCGGAGAGACGCGTGGTCGGTGTAGATCGCGAACGTCTGCTCACCCAGCAGATACACGCGGAACTTCACCAACGCGTAGCGCATCGCGAGCAGCTCCTTGTCGTGCACGGGGTAGTTGCGCTCCGCGGGCTTCAGCTGCCGCGACTGGAAGCTGATGACGCGCTCTCGTCCCTCGTCGTCGTGCTGCATGAGCGCGCAGCCGATTGCAAAGTCACTCGCATCGCAAACGACATGGAACGCCTTGGCGTGATCCGCCAGTGCAAGAACCGGCGCGGTGGAGAGCCGCGTCTTGACGTCATCAAACGCTGTCTGGTGCTCGCGACGCCACTCCCACGTGGCGTCTTTCTTCAACAGCTGCGAGAGTGGGAAGATGACGGACGCGAAGTCTTTCGCGTAATGATGAAGGTAGTTCGCCAGCCCAAGCCACTGCCGGAGCTCCTTTTGGTCGCGAGGTACCGGCCACGCGACGATCGAAGCCACCTTCTCTGGATCAGCGCGGACGCCGTCCGCGCTCACGTAGCTGCCGAGCACTGGGATCTCGGGAGCGCAGAAGATGCACTTCTTCAAGTTGGCGTACAGCTTGTTCTCGCGCATGGCTTCGAACACCTTGCGCAAGTGCCCGAGATGGACGTCCAGGTCTGTCGCGCCCTCGGTGGCGCGACTGTGCACGAAGATGTCGTCAAAGTAGCTTGGGGCAAAGTCGCGCAGCGGGCGAAGCACGTGCGACACCATGCGGTTGAACGTGGCAGGGGCGTTCTTCAGCCCCTGCGGCATCACCAGCCACTCCCAGAGCATGCCGCTGGGAGTACTGACTGCCGTCAGCGGAACATCGGACTCGCGCATGAGGATCTGGTAGAAGCCGTCGGTGAGATCGATGGTACTAAAGATCGTGCTGCCAGACATGGTGTCGAGGACCATGTCCTTGCGCGGGATCGGCGTCTGTGCTGGGATCGTCGCGTCGTTGAGCTTGTTGAACGCGTGGACGATGCGCCATCCTCCAGTCGCCTTTTTCACGCAGAACGTTGGACTCGAGTGCGGTGATGTCGACTCGCGGACATGGCCGGCGGCTCGCCGGCCTTCGAAGAACGCGTCGATCGCTTCGACTTGATCGCGAGGCAGCGGCCACTGCCGCGTCACGCAGTACTTCGCTCCGGGCACGAGATCGATCTCGTGTCGCACGCCCCTGTCCGCCGGAAGCACCGGCGGAATGGTGTCAGGAAAGATGTCGGAGAACTCGCGGGCGAGATCCAGGACGGGATTTCCAGAGGCTTCGAGCTCGCTCCATGACTGCGCAGCGTAGCGTTCTTCGCGAGCGGACTTCGGCTCTGCTCCGGTAGGCCGCTCGCTGACAACAACCGCAGGATCCGCTGGGTCGATCACGACGGCGCACAGTTGCTCGATGTGGCCGAGTTTGATCTCGCTGAGCATGTTCTTCCAAGACATCACAGGCAGCCGAGTGAGTTCGGCTGCTGCGCGTGGTGGGGATGCGACCTTCATGCCGTGGCGCGGCGGGCCGTGGCCAGTCATGTTGACGACGTGGATCGTGTCGAACGTCGGCGCCGGCGCGACGGGCCAAGCCGGCGCGTGTGGATGTCTCTCGCGCGCCTGAGAATCTGGAGCGCGAGCCACTGCTCGTGCTGTGTCGGCTTTGGAACGGCCGGGGGCCTCTCCGCTTCTCGCCGCAGGATCGGTCTGCTTCCTGCGGCACACTGTGACCCACTGGTCATCAGCGATCTCTTGTCTCGTTGGCGTGGCGCACGGTACGTTGCAGCAAACCGCGCACGAAGGGCCATCGCTCACTTCGTGCGGGTTGAGGGTCGTGGAGTCCGGGTCCACGACAGCCACGTGCGGCCAGGCGCTCGCGCAATCGCTCAAGTGAGCGAGAACACCGTCGACGTCGATGTCGCGCGGCTTTACAGTGCGACTCAGCCAGTCAATGTCAGGCCGGTGGCGCGCCAGCCACGGCATTCCAAAGATGCAGTCGAACGAGCCGCCGAGGTCGACGACGAGGAACGTGTCGGTGCTCTTGAATCCGTCGAACTCATACTGGAACTCGACCGATCGCCGCGGGAGCGACCGTGGCTCGCCGTCTGCGAACTTGACGATCATCGCACCTGGTTGCTCGCGGGCGCGCACCCGCGAGGCCAGGAGCTTCAAAGACTCGGCTCGGACGAAGTTGTTTGTCGCACCGGAGTCGACGAGGGCGCGAAGTGATCGCTTTGCGCCGGCGACATGCAAGCTGAGTACGATCAGTCGCTTGTCGCTGCTTGAGGTGGTGGCAAAGAGCTGCGCATGAAGCGCGGCGTTGGAGGGGCTAGCAGAAGGTGACGCCACCGGAGGGACGTTCCGCTGGATGAGCCCAGTAGGTCGCCCTGCACCTACTGGGAGCCCGCGTTTTTTGCATGCGCGGGCTGCTCGGACTCGTCTTCGACCTCAACAGTAGCAAGTACTGGAGCTGGCGCGCAGCACACCGCCGCGCGATGACCGACCTTACGGCAGCGAAAGCAAATGAGCTGCTTGTTGCTTGTTCCACTGCGTCGGTTGCCGTTGCCGTTGCCGTTACCACTGCTGGCGCGCTGCCGGGTTGCGTCGTGCTCGATCGCGTCGATCTCCATCGGCTCGGCGCCGTTGTCAGCTCGCGGGACGACCGCGTGGTGGCCCCGCGAGGCGGATACGCTGAAGTCTTCGCGAATCGCGATCGCAAAAGCCTCTTCGAGCGACGCCGGAGGCTTCCGGGTCAAGTACAGACGCTGGTGTCCAGCGTTCAGACCGGAAATGAAGACATGGACTTGGGTCGCCATGTCGATTGGGGCCGATGTCACGCATGACACGAGGTGGCGAGCGCGTTGCACGTAGTCGCGCATGGACGCGCGACCTTGCTTGAGCGCGAGGAACGCAGCGCGATGGTGCATCTCGTCTTGAGGCGGCTCGAATGCGAGTCGCAGGTCGCTTTTGAGCGCGTCAAGCGTCGGGAAGCAGTCGGGGTCGGCGACAAGCCGGCCCAAAGCCCACTCCTTTGCACGGCCACCGAGCTTGGACAGGAGGAAGTGGGTGCGCGATACTTCGGACGTGAGCTGCCGCGCGTGTATGGCAATGTCGACCTCGCACAGCCAGCGGTTCAAAGCGAGTCGGTTGGGACCTTCGCCGTTGTAGCTGGTTACGTCGAGCTTGACGACGTCGCTCCTTGATGATGCCGCAGGAGTTGAGCCTCGCCGACGCGCGTCGGCGAGTTCGCGGACCATGAACTCTTGTGCAGCTGCACGTTGGTGCTCCTGCGACATCGCGGACAGCATTGCCGCGACAGCCGTCAGGCCGGACACGTCGGCGAGGCGGCGCAGCGCGTCCCACTCGTATGGCGTCAGGTGCGCGAAGTCGCTGTAGTTGAGCGACGTTCCGTTGTCACCTTCGATCGGGAGCGTGCTCATCTTGGTCGTTAGACGGACTACGAAGTGCTACCAGGTGTCACGGGAGTGTTTTCCGTGACGTAGCTTACACGTGGTCTTACGAGGAAGCGATGTGGTGAAGCGCAGAGGGACTGCGCTGAACTCGGTATTTTCAACTCTGAGGTTTTTGTATTAGGACCATGCATAGTGATGAAAGTGAGGGACCTAACCTAAATAGTGAGCTGTCTGATGGGACGACCAGGGTCGTCCAGAAATCAGGTTGAGCCACTAATTGGGTGTCTGCTGTGCTACTTCGTACTTAGCACAGCAACCCCGTTACATGAATGTAACGTCAATTCAGTTCTGTTTGGCCTAGCCTTTAATCACACACATTGTCTCCAGACAATGCGTGTTGTTGCGCGCAACAAACGCTCATTTTGAAAGTGTGTGTATGATTTCCGACCCATATTCTCATTCTGTACTATCTAAATCGGCGATTTAGATTGGACAAAAACAGATTACCCAAAATCAGTTCCGTATGAAAAAACAAAAAAATCTGGTGTTCACAATCAACCTAAATCTATCACAAAAATTGATGTTATTGTGCTCACCTCACAGTAACCACACGACAATATTAGCCACACGTTAAATTGAGTTCTATTTTTCGACGTAATTTGAAGTGCAAGAGTTCTTTTAGCACAAGTTCGGACTGTTTTAGGCGCGTGCCGCCGATTGTCGCCTTCACTTGGACAAACAAGCAGTGCACGTACAAATCCGAGGCAGTGGAGGCACCCACCTGTGGTAAGGCGAAGCTCGGTGACATCGACAAGTCGAGCAGGACTATTGTGTCTGCCTATGACAACGAGATTTTGTATGCGGTGGACACCAACTCGTTTGGCATAATCAGGGTGGCGGCGGACGAACGAGTCGCGTGCGTTTGAACGCTTTGACACATGCCACCACAGTTGCAACACGACAGTCTACCTGCGCCTGAGTTCGCATGCGACACAGCGAGTTTGGGCCGCGCTCGACAAAGCCATCTTCAAGTGCATGGTGGCAACAGACCACACGATTGTGTGCGGCAGCGGCCACGGGTTCAGCAGCGAGATGACGCATGTAATGAAGCGCAGTGGAAGCGAGGGCGCAAGAACGGACCACGAGAACAGACCACGAGTCGTGCGCCAGCCGACGAAGCCTGTCCAATCGCACCCCACGAGGACCAACGCACGCTACTTATGTCGCATAACGCGAAGTACAGCCGGCGCGAAAATGTTGGCACACGAATCAGCGATCGCCGCACACGTCCCAGGTATCGGTTTCTCGACAACGAGAGATGGGTGGCTCATCGCGTTCGACGAGATGAACACAAGCAAGCTTGTATCACGGGTCGTGTTGCCTAGAACGGCGCATACCATCAGCGGACGATCCAGCCCGCCACGCCATCAATGCAAGCAACGTGCTCGCTGCGTAGCGAGGTGATATTTATCATGAGTGACCATATACACGAATTAGCATCAACAAGAGGAAAACATAACGTGGAGCAGTGTGAAATGCATAGGTAAAGTCATATTTTCGTAACTAACACACTAGACCTAACATAGCATCGTATTCACCACAGGTGATCGCATGCCATCCTGAAACTTGCACTACAAAAACCATCCTATGGAACTCTAGCACACCAATTATTGTGTCTGTCTAAGGACGTGTTCTATAAGGAGCTCCCTTTGTCGTCGACGACCTACTCTGCATCGCGAGTATCTTGATCAATGTATATGGAGTTAGCTGTCCGGCTATTTATCAGTGTGTGACATACTTCGATATTTGAATAAGTAGAATGCTCGATTCTTGACAAATTTCGGGACATTTTCGACGACACATTGAGAGAATAGTTATAGGGTGTGTGGGACTGTCACGGCTTTTAGTCGACAGCACTTGCGCGGACCAAAGCAGTGCCATGGAGCTCGGGGCTTGCCACCGGAGGTCGGCTGTTAGGGGTATTACAGCTGGAGTTATCCGATAATAACCCAGCTCTGCGGAATCACAATTCACGCACTTCTTATAAGACCGACCGTAATCGGCGGTGGCTCTAATTGGTAGATATCTTAGGATATTAACCAATCAGTGAACTCGGACTCTCAGAGCCAACCACATTTTAGTTGTCTTAGGTTTAGTATTGCATACTTAGATCTAAAGGCTCACACCAAAGGGTGAAGCCGCACTTCCGACTCAAATGAACAGTTTCAGTTTGGAGCACTCAAACCAAGTGTCTTGCTTTGCTTCCGTCTTTACGACTGGTATCCTTGCAGAAGGTGTTCACACACGCTTCCTCACAAAGGTGCTGCGTAACTCGGACATGTCAGGTTACATCGGCAGCACCGTCGAGCATGGTTGCGACTGAGGTTTTGCGCAGTGGTGCTGAAGTGTCCATTATGACCAACTCTATATTAGTAACAGCTGCGCGGCCGGAAATACAATATTCTGATGCTGTTACTAATATAGTAAGCAAGAGGAATTTAGGGGAATAGATTAAGCGTTAGACGAGCCGAGTGGTGCCCACTGCGTGGGCGAAAATTTTGGTTTTGATGGAGTCCTGTTTGTTTGATGTTGTTTGTTTCTTGTTTAGTGTTTATGTCAATGTCGATATGTCTGTTTATTTCAGTCGTTTCAAATATCAGATCGTCATCGGTTTTGTTCAACACGCTTTCCTGCGAGCACCTTCAGTCGACTTGTGTTAGCTAGCCTGCTTGCTGGAAGAGCCTTGTACTCGCTCTGAGCTTCACTGATACGCTCGCTAGTGCCCGTCAGTCTCGCGCTCATTATCTTGCTCCGACGTCACTGCTGCTTGCTATCTCTCCTGCGTTAAGTCTCACTGCTGTGTGCGAGACAGCACAGCTCTTGTCTTTGCGTCAGTCTTGCAAGCACGCACAACGCACTCGTCGGCCATTCTCCCTTGCACACTCACGCTGACAATCACACCACCTCGACTCACTACCTTGCGAGGAGCATTGGTAACTTGCGCCGATCACTGTGGCACACACGCCTTACGTATCATGATCGCCATGAGACCTCGTCAGTACAAACATATACTCCACGCCCTTGCACTCCTAAGACATACACACTGTACTCGAGCAGAGAGCTATCTAGATTTAAGCCGGCTTCAATCCTTAGCTCGGCATCATGTTGTCGTACCGCTTGTGTCGTCAAGATCCACTCAAACACGCACTTTCACATATATACACACATACACGCACTCGCCAATCACACTACATCGACTCGATCAAGTAGCGGGCGTCATTGATGGTGCTCTCCATGCTACATCCACACACGCATACTCGCCTGATGTGGCCACTGCTGCTTACTCGTGACTTCTCGCTTGTTGCTTTGTTGCATTCTCAACCGACTCACACACACACTCAACTCGCGTGTCGAGCAACATTTGGAGCGCTAGCCACCACAGTATCGTCTTGCCGATTGTTGACGCTGCTTTCGCACACGCACACTCACACCGACACTCACACACATTGATTGGCGCTCAACGCCATGCAAATACACGTGCAATCAATTCTTCTGCCCTTGTCGACGTGGACATGCAAGCGCGTGACACTCTCTCTCACACAATCAAATGTCAGTTGGCACGTGACGCTCAATCGGCAATGCTCGCCACCATTTGCTACGCACTCACCAACCACTGACACACATCTCACTGTAGCAGCGACAGTCGATGGCGGTGCTTGCCGCTATACCTTGTACGCCTGGTGTGGTCGCTGTGGCTTCGTCACTCACATGCGCGCAACACGCATAGCAACTGCACACACAAACACGCACTTAACAAACCCACGACCTCGATTCGCTCTTGCAGCAATCATCATTTACAGCGCTGTCCACCATACACACATGACGTTTGGAGCTGCTTGGTCGTCGCTTGTCTTAATGATCGCCGTTGAATTTGCTTGTTCGTTGTCCCGTTCAATGATGAGTTGTCTTTGTCTCTCTCAAGCAAGCTCTACGCACGCTCACATTCACGGCACACACACTACCTCGCGAGATTGGTGGAGTCATCAGCATGTCGACATATCTCGCTTGCTTGTGCCACTTGCAGTCTCAATCACACTCAAACACACACCACATACACAAACAGTTGCCAAGTGCGCCACCTTGACTCGCTCACAAAGCGAGAGTCATTGGTCGCGCTATCCACAAACACACACATGACATGCACAAGTATATTGTACATTTTTTAGACCTTTAACACCTCATTCCCAACACACAATTCGTACACTAAATTGTTTTGGCGTATGTTCATCCTGTCAACATAAATAGTATATAAAAAATTGTATGTGCCTGTCTTAAATACGACGAACCTGTTTGGAGGTGGTTTTGTATCGCAATTCAAACGGTAACATCTGGTGCGCATACAGCGGGTGTTTGGCACACTCCAGTTATTATGTTGACGATGATACACATACGCTATATCCCCTTTATTGGGAGTACCACAGTCAATGTAGAAAAGAGACGAAAGAGGCCAGTTTGGAGCCAGCAAGACGAGCAAAGAGCGTTCATTCATCCCACTACCACTGCAAATGAGCACACTAATCACCCTTGTGCTCCTCATCGCCGTCGCCGCACTCAACGCAACCGCCGAGCTCACTGCGGTTGTCGCGCTCGTGACAATTTTCGCCAATGCACACGTCGTGCCCGCCACCATGCTCGCAATTCGCGCTGTGCTCAACGAGCTCGTCGTTGTCGTCGTCAGCGCCTCACTCACCGCGCTCGTCGTTGTCGCCGACAGCGCCGCACCCACCGTTGTCGTTCCCATCGCCGCGATCGTCACCATCGTGCTCACCGCTGTTCGCTTCGTCGCTGCAATCGTCGCCGTCGCCACGATCGTTGCTGGCGAAGATCTGTCGGCGGCTGCGCTTCTTGCCAGGGCCGTGCATCTGAATGCGAGCGCTCGGTCGCTCGCGCCCGCAGTACCAGAACTCGTGCCATGTCTGAAAGCACGTCGTTCCGTCGCCGAAAGCGCGATGACGCGCGATGGTACACAAGTAGAGCCTAGATCGCATCAACAAGCTCGTTAGCATGCACCAACTCACGCGCAACGCACGCACACGTGCGATCACGCACCGCTTTGGTCCGTCAGAGCACGTGGTGCAGTAGTACTTGGAATTGTTGCGCGGATTGGCCGATTTCTTAGCGCGCGAGAGAGGCTCAGGTTTGCTCCACTTTGACCGCAGCTTGAGACGTCAGCCGTTGTTGTGTCTGCAGTAGCTCCGTCGGTAGTGCTGTCGTTTGCGAGACCGGCGTTGTTGGTGGCAGCATGAGCGCTGGAACTGGACGCTCTCTTCTTGTGCAACGCCTTCATGATCGAGCAGACTTTGCACGAGCGGTGCCGTCGCTTCATCGTACCGTCGCGCGTCTTGTACATGTCTGGATTCTCGAGCATTGGATGGCCGCTGATTGTGCCACGCGTGACTGGTGCTTTGCGAGGTGAGGCGCCTCTGATCGGCGACAGCAAGTCGTCCTGGTACACGAACATGTTGATCCTCGGTCAACATATGATGGCGCATATCGATCCAGAGTCGGCACACACTTACCTGCATCTCGGAGAAGTCAGCTGATGTGATCTCAAGGAGCTGAGCTTGCAGTTTTCCGTAGAAATCGTTGCGTTTGGGTGTCTTCGTGCCTTGTTGATGTGCATGCTCGCGGTAGATGATGTACGCGTTCACAAGAGCCATGTCCAGTAGGCCGAGAAACACAGTCTTGTAGTACGTCTTGAACTTGAACGAGAGCTGGAGCGAGTATCGCTGAAGGCGCAGCTGGTCGTGCTGGTCAACGCCGCGCATCCATCGCTGGTAGTCGATAACAACCTGCGGGCATGGCACCGGCACGCGTGATCCGCCTGGCACACGTCGAGCTACAGACCAATACCGCATGAGTGCACATGTTCAATGATGCATGTGCAACTCCAAAGAGCCCACACGCAAACGCACAATTCCAACACCGTGTGTAAACGTACACACTGTCGTGCTCGCTCAGCTCGAACCCGTGGCGAGGAAGTGCACAGGCATCGAGTCCATCCAAGAGAGCGCTGTCATGACGGGATACTCCTTGGAAACGACGATCTTCATCTCATCGCGTTGCACCGTTGACGGCCGAGTGCGGTGGGTGTTGACCACACTTTTGCAGAAGCCACGTCGATTCGTCATGTCTGTGCCGACGAGGTAGACTTGCCAGTGCAAGAGCTGCAGCGCCAGTTGGACGGACGTGTAGTAGCGGTCGGTGACGATCACACGCCAATACAACCCACTTTTGGCAGCAAGGCGTCCACGTTGCGCAGCACGGCCGACGGTCAGGCATGCACGTCGAGGTCAGTTGGCGTAGCAGCGTGTTGGCGTCGCCCACAGTAGATCTCGATCCTGCGTATGTGCATCAACAGTCAACATGTCAGTACTCATGTTGATATAGTCAACATGTGCTTTACGCTGACAACGACGGCATCTGCCACGTACCTCATGCAGTACGCCGTGGTTGCGAAGCAAGTGACAAAGACCTTGGTACCCCACTTGTAAGGTTTGTCTTTCATGTATTGGCTTGTTGGATTGTAGGGGCTGCGTGACGGGATGATGCCTCCATCGAACGAGAGCATCACCGGCATCGTGAACCCCTTACGGAACGTCACTTGCACGGCATTGACGACGGACCGGACCTTCCAGGCGCGGTCGAACTGCGCGCGTGGGTCGTTGTTGCTGGTGAAGTGCATGTTCTTGAGGAGATGGTCGAAGCGGTTGCGCGGCATGAACCTGCCAAACGTGGCCGCGGGGATCGCGCTAACCGCAACCGGAGCCCAGTGTTTGGCGAGTTTTCGCTTGTGCGGGCAAAGCATGTGCGCGAGCTTGAGACCCACAAACACCACGTTCTTGAGCGGCTCGATTGCCTTCTGCTCACGCAGACGGATGCGGATCTCGGACTTGGACTCCCGCTGATTGTCCTTGTTGCGTCGCTGCTTCTCGTGGATCTTGTTTGCTCGCTGCGGGATCTGCTGGTGGTTGTAGCGGTTGGACTCGTGCGCAATCACAGTCCATATCGTTTGGGTAGGAAGTAGACAAAGAGAGCGAACGATGACTCTGCAGCGAGCTTGGCGCTGCTGGACGGGCCTTGAGCACCACTATAGAGGTCGTGGTATGAGTGGTCAGCTGGAAACTGCGACGGATCTGCATAGCGATACAGCGTTAGCGGCGCATTCCACATGTTTGCACACGCAGCACACAGCGGCTCGCACCTGTGATCCACCCGTTGGCTGACATGGCTTTCAGCTGCTTCTTGTCTGTACTGCGATCGAGGAACGCCGATGGGCCGATGCCGGCGATCGGAATGCCGTCGTCGTCACATTCTTCTTCTTCGTCGTCACTGTCGCTATCGCCAATATCGTCGTCTAGGTCCGAGACCGACTCTTCTTCGTCGTCCGAGTCAAGCACTGCATACATGTCGGCTGCGAACTCGGCAGGCGAGGAGACGACGTCAGGTTCACGTGTTGCAGTGTTTGTGGTTGTCTACACTCGGTCACTATCGCTTTTGCGTCTTGTTGATCCTGCAAGTCCGCATGTTGATCCTCTAGGCGGGCTTGTTGATCGGAGTTATCTGCACGTCGATCGATGCCATCTGCATCGTAGTCGGCAGCGCTGTTAGATCGCGTACAATCGTCGACGTCGACACACGCAAGAGCAGATACAGGGTCACGCGTACCATTATCGGCGCTGCCGCGATCGTCTTGAATGCTGCGCGCCGATTTGTGCTCGCTTTCGCTCCGAGATTCGCAGTCTTCGTCCTCGATCTCATGCGCATCGACATCAACCGCAGCGTCGCTCACGCCACCGTCGCTGTATGCAGCTTCCTTACCATCGTCGTCACTGTTGCTGTCAGCAGCGGCGTTCGCCACACCGGCATCACCACTTCGCTCGCTGTCGTCTTCATCGCCGCTGTTGGCAGCGACGCTGTCGCTCGCGCTACTGCTGTCGTCGTCGTCGCTTTCGGGTGTGTGGTGGTGGCGCTTGAGTGGAGGAATCGGCGACGCTGAACCACGCATTCTGTTCACAGTCACCGCGCTGATGCGAGGTGTCATCGCCCGCATATCGCTCTTCGCCGCGCGCGTGATACGACGCCTCGGGTCCATGCTCCTGTTGCTTGCTCTCGGTATCGCAAAGTGACAGGCACAACGAGCAACTTGACTCGCGACTCACGCACTGGCTGTGTGCAATCAACGGTCGTGTACACGTCGCGCGATCTGTTGCACGCTTTGCCCTCTCCCTCTCACCTAACCCTGTGCACTGGGTCCCACAGTTTCAATCCGAGCTGGCGGGGTCCTGAGGTGGTGTGAACTCCGCATATAGGAGTTTGTACGCTCAAAAAATCCGAACCATTCCTTTTGTAACTGACATCATATGTTGATCCGTCAACATACGAAAATAGACCGTATGTTGACAGGATCAACATGTGGGGAATGAGGTGTTAAATACCAAAAGTTTGCCTCATTATAATGTAGACTTTTCATAAAATTGTTTTCATATACAATTTTTATCTTCGACAGGGGATTGACACAAAACAACAAGTTTGGCTAATGGAGTCAGGTTTTACAAGAAAAGTAGCCAATTGTAACTGTGACTAAAGCGACGTGCTCGACTACTTACTCGACTAATTGCTCGACTCGGTGACTTGTGTGTGATCGGTCCTGAGCTGTACTTCACTTGGCTCTGCTCTACTACTTGCTTGTGCCCGTGCGCGGGACTTTTGAGGATCTAATGAGTTCTGTCACCGACGAGATCCGAGGACTTGTTCTAGGCATGCGCTTCGTTTCTAGGAGTGCAGCCGTGTAAACGATCGTGGCCTCCGCACTCCGACTCGGATTCTGTGTTGTCCAGGACCGACAGCGACAAAGTGACCATCGCTTCGTCTCGCTCTGTTCTGAGCAAGGTCAGTGCGCATTCTTCATGAGCGTGCGAGCGACAAACACGCATGCACGACGCGCCTGGAGCATCGAATCGTACGACCTCGCTCACTCGGAAACGTGCACACCGACGAACAGACCAACACTAAAACATTTCCAATCAACTCCAGCCGTCGCGAGCATTTTGCGCACTCTCCCTAGCATCAAAGCCGAAGCGCTCCAGAGCCTGGCACGCGCATCTTAAGGCACTGATGTGTTGGGACGCATAGCAAGTCGCGCGTCACGTGCCACTGAAGAAAGTGAACACGGTGCTTTTGAAGAGTCTTTTGGTCAACTCAAAGCGTATCTCGACGCCTATCCGTACGCAAGGCCAGGGACTACAACGTCCTTTGACGTCGACGACAAGCAGAGCTTTCGACTTGCCTTCGTCCTGCCGTTGTACGCAAGAGAAGAACAAAAGCCAGATGTATGTGACGGGAGCTCTGGTTTCATGCGAGCAGCTCGTACGTTTGGCCTCAACATCGTCCATTCCACGACACTCATCATCCGGAACGTGAAACACAACTCTTCGGTTTGGAGCTGGACCGACGATCGCATGATCTACGATGTTCAAGCGCCAGGGCGAAAGACGAGCACCTGTCCAAGCAAGCATGTGTGAAGCTTGTGCTTCCCCGCGTCGCTGAATAATGAAGAGATATCGACCCTGCGTGCAGGGTCACGTACACGTACATCGACCACAACATTGCGCTCTTCGGCTGGCGCTCCACAAACGCCGTGGAGAGTGCAAACTCTGCTGCACTCCAGTCTCGCTGTTCGGGCCACTTCGCCTGTTTGACTGGTACGTTGGCCACATGCGCGAGTACAACTTTCAGCAACAGATCAAGGTAGCGCATTTGACAGCGGCGTCGCAGCCCTGTGTCACTTTGCATGGAGCTACCAAGACAAACATCGACGAGATTGGGGCCGCTCGATACTACAAGGCGAAACCGAGCCACTTAGTCAGTGGTGTCGCGTTCGGGCGCAAAGAGGACCGCATATTTAGCACAACCGCCGTGTTACCTAGTCTTCGAGCGAATGCTCATGCACATAACCGCAGCAGTACGGGATGTCATGCCTTCGTCTCATTACTGCAACATCGATGTGACCAAGGTTGAGACCCTTGCTCAACCATTTGAGGTCGAGGCAGAAGGTGAGTTATATTTGCCAACTCAAGTACGATGCGACCTCAACATCACTACAGCTCAAAAAGCGACGCAAGGAAGCGCTGAAGACGAAGCGCATACCCAGTCAAGCAGAAGTGCATCGTACTACACGACCAGCACCTTGTTCCAGATGTGGTGGTGCTGGCCACAACTAATGAACATGCTCGCGTTGGGCGCTTTGCTAAACGCCGCTGTTGTGACTTGAACTGCACGTTCATGCCTGGATTCAGCGATCGCAAACCCAAGACATAGCTACATACACACACCACTAGCTCTCGATCGACTGCGTCCTAGACAACGAAACTTGTTGTGTCGGCTCAGAGTCAACACATGAAGCCACTGTAGTGACTGGAGTTGCTGTGATACCCTTCTTGCAACGAATGCTGTTGAGCCACAATAATTGCCTGTATAGTTCGCATGCGATATGACAGGTTTATGCAAATTGCGAGAAAAGAAAAGAGCGTAACCGACGATTGGCTATTCCCCTTGACACGTCACAAGTGGTCACTCCGTTGTTGTTTCGACACGAACAAGAGCAACAACAGCGATCAACCTCACTCGCTCTATCACACACGATCTGCCAGCTACTAGTAAGTAGTACGCAAGCACTCGCCTGAACTCTGACACAACTCCGACACAGGCCCGACACTCGCCCAACACTCGCCCACGCACGACTCAAACGTTGCCATGGAAGTCAACACCTCGCTGTCTACATCAACGACAACGGCAAGGACAGCAGCGCCTGCTGCTGCGTCTGTCCAAGTGCTCACGAGTCCAGCGCTCTTTCAGACGATCACCGACTACATCGATGGTGTACCGCGCCATGTGCTCGAGTTCAAAGAGACCAAGCTCACGCCCGACTTGATGGGACGCTTCCTGTCGTTCTACCACGACAACAGCGAGCTCATGCAGTTGGCGGTGCTCTATCGCAACAAGCGCGTGCTCGAAGCACTCGACAAGCTCTCAAAGACACCACGATACAAGGACGATCCACGCATGCGCCTCGCTGGCGTTGTCAGCTTTGCAGCACTCTACACAGAGAGCGACCTCGCGTTCCTCGATTGGCTCTACGACCGCTTCAGCGATCCAGCGCAGCGGCGGATCACCGACGGCGCGTTCGAGAGACTTACACAATCCAGCAGCGACAGCGCACTCGCAGTCGCTCAGTGGCTCCTCGCACGCAACTACGAGTTCCCAGCGAGCATAATGGACACTGCTGCTGCCTACGGCAACCTCGCGCTCGTGCGCTACTTGCACGAACTCAGTTCAAGCGGCTGCACGACGCAGGCGATGGACATGGCAGCAAACAATGGCCACCTCGACGTCGTCCAGTTCCTCCACGAGAACCGGAGCGAAGGCTGCACGCGCATGGCTCAAGGTGGTGCACTCGCCAACGGCCATCTCGATGTGTTTCGGTTCCTGCACGAGCATCGCGACGAAGGCTGCTTGGCGTCTGCGGTGACTGATGCTGCACTACGTGGCCACCTCGCGAGCGTACAGTTTGCCCATGAGCACGGCTTTGACGGCTTCTCAGTCTGGACGATGTCTGCGGCTGTAGCCGCTGGCCACCTCGACATCGTTCAGTACCTTCACGAGTACCGCACAGAAGGCTGCACGCTCGAGTCGCTACTTGAAGCCGACATGTCGAGACATGGTCACGTCGTCGACTTCTTGTGCCGCTATCGGCCAGTGGCGAACCCACGCGCGGTAATCAAAGAGGCGACGCGACTTGGGCTCTTGCTACTGGCAGCAAAGCTCGCGCGCAGTGCGCTCTGGTCGTCTCCAGCAGAGCGGTTCGAGTACTCTGGAGACGAGCGATATCGACCACTACCGGCTCGCAACGACATGTTGGGTCTTCATGGTGGCATGCGAGACGTCGGCATCTCGTACGCACCTCCTCACATGGATGCGGACGACGATGTGCTGCATGCAGACGTGCTGGGCGAAGCGCAGCGAGTGACCTAGGAGCATCTCGAGTGTGTGTCCATTTGCTTTCATTGTTCTTCTACCACATCATGAATGGCAACTTGGTCCGCGTACGTGGTCTTGGCACGTGGAACGTAAGGTCGTTCTCGTCGGCGTAGTAGAATGTCTGCGACCACGGCGCCACGACTGCGCCACGCGTGAGCTTCGCTGCAAGTCGCACATGGCCGCGCCGCGTCGCCTCTTTGATCGCCGCACCAGGGCTCTTCATCGGTCGGTGGCGACACAAGAAGTCAACAATGTCGTGATGACCTAGAGTCTCGGCTTGGAACAGCGACTCGAGCGTGCAGCAATCGCTACGGTGCTCGTGAAGGTACTGGACAATGTCGAGGTGACCGGCGACGATCGCCGCAGACATGGTCCACATTGAAAAGCCCACAAAGCCGTGCTCGTGTGCAAACTGGACGGTCGCGAGGTGGCCGCGCTGAGCCGCGTCAGTCACAGCAGACGTCAAACAGCCCTCGTCCCGGTTCGCGTAGAGGAACTCGAGCACGTCGAGACGGCCGTTTGCAAGCGCACCACCCTGAGCTGCGCGCGTGCAGCCTTCGATGCGGTGCTCGTGCAGGAACTGGACGACGTCGAGATGGCCAAACCGCGCGGCTTCGTCCATCGCTTGCGTCGTGCAACCACTTGGGCTGTGCTTGTGCAAGTAGCGCACGAGCGCGAGGTTGCCGGTTCTTGCTGCTTCGTCCATCATGCTCGCTGGGAGCTCGTAGTTGCGTGCGAGGAGCCACTGGACGACAGTGAGGACGTTGTCACTCTTGCATCGTGCGAGCTCGTCAAACTGCGCGCGGCTGATCTGTCGCTGCTCTGTGCTGCGGAAGCGGTCGTAGAGCCAATCGAGGAACGCGAGGTCGTCTTGTGCGTGCAGCACTGCATAGCCCATGATGGTTGTGAAGTCGGTGTGTGGACTGCAAGCGTACTGCGGCGACGTCGCGAGTGCAAGGAGCGCTGTGAGCACGCGCTTGTTGCGGTGGGCGATCGCGAGTTGCCAGAGCAGCGGCTCGCGGATTTGGGTCGAATCGTCGACCTGTTGCTCATGACTTGCTTGAGCCTGTGCTTTAGCTGTGGCGTGCGCTGGATCAGCGAAGTCTTTGAACTGCAGCACGAAGAACGGCACGCCGTCGATGCAGTCGGTGACGGTGTCGAAGAGCGCAGCGCTCGTGAGCACTTGGACGGACGCCGGGACTACCATGCGTCGTGGATGCAGATGGAGGAGACTTGGTTCCTGCTACGTGCAATGGCGCAGATCGAAGAGTGCGGAGTCCATGGACACTCGCTTGCTCGTTCACGACTGCGTGCAAGTCAATCAAGGTCATTGTGGATGCAGTAGCACTGTATGCGAAAATAATATAAGGGCGTCCCAGGATCCTCAAGCAGTACCTTGATCAGCACACCTGCGTATCGACGCTTCTTGGTTCGTGCAGTACGTTGGTATGCGTCTATGATGCTTGAAGAGCATCTTAATCTGCTCAGTCATGGCTGTATCAGTGCTATCAATCGATAGGACTTGAGTGCAAGACCAGCGCAGGTCCGTATCTCAAGGCACGCTCGAGGACATACGATGCAGCTCGATGCCGAGCGACGCTCAGGACGCCCAGGATTGCTCTTTATCAAGCAGCATGTGCTCGATGCAGATGGTCTCGCATGACCAGGTCGGTTCGCTGCGGTACGAGAGAGAGAGACCATCGGATGCTTGTCAAGCAGATGAATGGTGTGGCCACACCACATTTGTGTGACCACACAGATCACGTGTCAGAGGAACTGGCCACAGTTTCTCGTGTCCGCTTGCTCGACGAGCTCTGCTCGGCATCGACCAGCTCTGGTTGTGCGCTTGTGCGCCTGCGCTGCTGCTCGCTCTCGGTGCAGGTGCAGGAGCTGCTCGGTCTCTCTCGCACTACTAAGCGTCTCGATTACCAGCAGCAGCAGCAGCAACAGTTCTCAAGCACTCTCTTGCTCGCTCGCAATCTCAAACACACTCAAGCTTGTTTGCGCACGATGGCGAGCATGAGTGGTGACTTCAGCGACAGCGGCAGCAGCAGCAGCAGCAATGAGTTCCTGCCGCTCACGGATGCGCTCTACGGCGACCCCGCATTCAGTGCACTCGACCTCGAGCTCGACAGCGGCGACGGCGAGCTCGTGCCGCTCTTTGACCTCGACCTCATGGCTTCAGACGATGCTGTCTTGGCGTACACGGAGGCGTTGGTCCAGGAGACCCACTGCAGCGACATCAATGCGGCGCCAAGCGGCCCGTACCTCGCTCCACTGCACGCCGACTCGCCTCGTCAGCACGTCACCGAGTCGTCACCGCCGCCAACGCCAGCGCCAGTGACGACAACAACAATGACGATGCAGTCGCGCGCACTCGCCAAGAAGCCGCGCGGAGGTAGCAGCAGCAGCGTAAAGAAGTCGGTCAAGCCAAACCCGAACAAAGCGCGCGACGAGCGCCGCGGCGAAGTGATCTACCTCCGGAAGAAGGTCGCCGAGCTCGAAGCGCGCTTGCGCGGCATCCAGGCCAAACAGATTGGCAATGGCACTCCAAGCGCGAGTGGCGCCAACAGTACCAGTAGCGGCAGTCTTGCGACGACAGCGTCGACGAGCGCGAGCGTCTGTGCGCGCACTACGCACAAGCCGATCGTCGTGAACGTGTGGCAAGACATTGCAACGCGCCAGAGCGACGAGCGCGTCAAGGCCGAGCGCGAGAACATTCGGCTGCGTCTTGTGCTTGAGAACCAGCTCAAGATCGCCAAGAGTCTCGAGAAGGTCCTGAACAAGAAGGCGACGACGAAGGACATTGAGGAGTTTGTCGAGCGCAACCACATGTGTCCACCAACAGCAGATGCGTCGGACGAAGCAGTCTTCAACGCACTGCTCCAAGACGTCGAGCAGTCGTTTGTCGAGATCGACGACGTCTGGGAAGCAAACGGCCTCGCGCACACAGAGACGCCACTGAGCAACGCCCGCGTGCGCTCGGACGCAAAGACCGGCATGTTCCTCGAAGTCTTTGCAAACAAGATCCTGCCGTTCGACATGCACGCGACTGGGAGCGCAGTGTGGCGCCACTTTACGTACGCAAAGGAGCACACGCCGTTCCGGTTCTATACGTACAGTCTGTCCAAGGTACGTTGGCGATCGCGTGGCGAGGTAGACGATCGCTCCGTACTAACACCACCTGTCTGCGTACTTGCGTTTGTAGTTCCTCCACTCGAACGAAGACACGGTCGTAGAGAACTTCATCCTCAAGCTCGACGCGAAAGGCACGGTCGCGAACTTTCGGTACAAGCAGATCCTGCGTCGGCACATCGAAGCGGATCGAATCGTGATCGTCTGGCGCGCCGTGATCGAAGCGTTCGAGTTCTCGGACGAGCCGATCTCGGGCGTGCGCTTTCGCGAGCGCGGGTACGTCGTGATCAAGAAGCCGAGCCAAGTCGCGGGCGACCACACATTGCTCCAGACGTGCTACATCTTTACGCCCAACTTTACAGAAGAAGTCGCAGGGAGCGACCGCCAGCGCGTGGGGGCGATCACGGACTTTGTCTTGGCGTCGACCGCAGCGAACGTCTCGTCGACGCACCAGATGATTGAGAACGTCTTGCTGGAGCAAGCGCTCCAGAGTAGCGGTAGAGTCCAGAGCGTGTTCTAACGCAACGCTGCATCTCTCGAAGTGCGTGTACCCGTTCGTTCCGAGTCGTGTCGTGGTGTCGCTCCAACGTGTTGTCGTGTTGCATCGCGTCGTTGTTCGTCCGCCCTTCGATACACTTGACCAGTGAAGGTTGAAGGCAACGAGACGCCGCATGACGCAAGACACACACACACACTTGACCAGTGATGGCGCCATGGCGCGAGCGAGATAGGCGTTTGGGTGTACGAGCGCAGGGCGTCTGTGGAACCTAGTGCTGCTGTTGATGTGTGTGTGGACTTTGCCCACGAGCAATGCCGTGGTGCCCCAAGCGGCCAAGATGACCTGGATCGGCGAGGCACTGAGAAGCGGTGTGGGAATCAGGCGTGCGGTGCCACTTGGCTATGGTTTGGACTGAGCATGTGCGGCGCGTGCGTGTGCGAAGCATGTATGGAAGAAGCCTGCAGCAGCTGCTGGAGCAGCTGGCGGTTGAGCGACGGAGATGGAGATGGAGCGAGCAGGCGTTCGTTTGGTGGCAGCTTCAATGCGTCCAGAGCCGCCGCCACTCACTCGCTCGTTCGCGCGCATGTGCGTTGCGTTGCCACTCTTGAACTCGCGACCAAGGCGACAAGGCGGCGCTCGCTCGACGCAGGACACACATACACACACACACAGGCGATGGAGACGCTCTCCGCCGCTGCGCAAGTGCTCACGAGCGCTGCGCTCTTTCGCGACATCGTGGCGTTCATGCCTGGCGTTCCATTCTGCGTGCTCGCGTTTCAACGCTCTCACGCCACGTCCACAACGCCATTCACCACCACCGCCACCCATGCACAGCCATTCTCAGCGCAGCAGCCACGTGCGCCGCAGCCGCTCTGGCAACTCGCGATCGCCCACCGCAACAAGCGCGTGCTCACAGCGCTCCTTGCACTCGCGACGTCGCCGCAGTACGCTTGCAGTCCACACACCGACTTCACAACCATCATGGGCTATGCAGTGCTGCACGCACAAGACGACCTCGCGTTCCTCGATTGGCTCTACGACCGCTTCCGCAGCACAGAGCAGCGACAGATCAGCCGCGCGCAGTTTGACGAGCTCGCACGATGCAAGAGTGACAACGTCCTCACTGTCGTCCAGTGGCTCCTCGCACGCAACTACGAGCTCCCAGCGAGCATGATGGACGAAGCAGCAAGAACCGGCAACCTCGCGCTCGTGCGCTACTTGCACAAGCACAGCCCAAGTGGTTGCACGACGCAAGCGATGGACGAAGCCGCGCGGTTTGGCCATCTCGACGTCGTCCAGTTCCTGCACGAGCACCGCATCGAAGGCTGCACAGAGTTTGCAAAGGGCCACGCATTGGAGAACGGTCACCTCCATGTGCTCCAGTACCTCGAAGCGAATCGCACTGAAGGGTGCTCGGCCATGGCCGTGCTCCTCGCGACGATGCAAGGCCATACAAAGTGCATCGAGTTTGCGCATGCGCACAACTACGTTGGCTTTGGTCGCCGCGTGCTGTCGTACGCGATCATGTACGGCCACGTCGAGATCGTGCGGTTCCTCCACGAGCACGACAGCGCTGCGTGCTCGGTCGCAGCGCTGCTCGACGCCGATCGGTTCGGCCACACAGAGATCGTCGACTACCTCTGTCGCCACCGGCCGATGAAGAACGCCGGTCCGGTGATCCGCGAAGCGTTTGCAAATGGCCAGTGGCGCCTCGCAGCGAAGCTCGCGTGGGGCATGACTGCGTGGCGGCAGTTTGACTACGACGACACTACCAGCAGTAGCAGTAGCGCAACAGCTACGACGACTTCGCCAATGTGCCCAGAGATGTACTAGACCATTGGAGCAAATAGTAATTTTTATCGAAAAGCAAATGATTGCAAGTCACGAATTAAAAGTGTAATGAAAAGTCTTTTGGACTATTTTAGTGATTCATGTGACAGCCGTAAAAAATACACTCCGTAAAAAATACACTCCATGTTCCATCAAATGTGCAGGTGCTGACTCACAACATAGAAAAAAGCACTTTCTCGAGCGGAGCACACAGTGAACCAAGAGGACTTGAACGCCACTTCTGCTCGACGTTAGCGACTGCGCTCGAGCGCTTGCTCGATCAAGACGTTCTCGATGCGCTGGTGCGTCGACGCGATGTTCGCAGTCGTCTCTTCGACGAGAAAGTCCGTGATCGCACCCACGCGCGCGTACACACTGGCGGTATCGCCTCGTCCTCCGTTCGACTCGGTATCAGCAGCAGGATCAGTGGCGTCGGAGCCAAAGTTTGGCGTGTAGACGTAGCACGTCTGGAGGAGCGCGAACGCACCGCGCGCAAGGGATTGCGGCTGCTTGACGACAATGTAGCCGTTCTCGTGGAAGCGTACGTTCGCGACTGGTTCGTTCGAGAACTCGACGGCTTCGACAGCGGCGCGCCAGACGATCACGACGCGATCGGCTTCGGTGTGGCGCTGCAGCACTTGCTTGACGCGAAAGTGCGCGACGGCGTCTTTGCCGTTGAGCGTCAAGATGAAGCGCTCCGTCACCAAGTCGTCGGTCGCCTGGCCACATACGAGAGAGAGAGAGCTCGACAGTGTTAGCGATCGCGCCAGTACGACCCAACGGCAATGAGCACTGACAAGCGACACACCTCGTACGCGCTGTACGTGTAGCCACGGCACGGCGTGCACTCTTTCGCGAGCGCAAAGTGGCGCCACACTGCGTCGCTCGTGGCCTGGACGTCGAACGGCAGCACTTTGTTTGCAATCACTTCGAGTGCGACGCCCGTGCGGACGTCCGAGTGCATGTGCGCGATGCGCAGCGGCGTCTCGGTCTGCGCGAGGCCGTTTGCTTCGTACACTGCGTCAATGTCCAAGCGCATGCGCTCGACTGCGCGGAGCAAGTCGCTCAAGACGTCGTCGTCTGTTGCCTCGAACGCTCCGTTTGGGAGCCGAGCGCGGTGTCGGCACTGCGCAAACTCTGCGACGCCCTACGGCTCATCAGCACAGGCGTAGCAGTTGTTAGTCTATGGCAAGGCGAGGCTTTGTAGCGTACTATAAGACAGCGTACGTACCTTGGTCGTCGCACGCTTGTGCAAGATCGTCTCGAGGTTCTTTGCGATCTTGAGCTGGTCCGCGAGCACGAGCTTCAGACGAATGTTCTCTTTCTCGGCCGACACGCGTTCTTCGCGCTGCCGCACTGCGATGTCCTGCCACACGCTCGCAGTCGTCGGCATCTTTGTGTGTGGGCACTTGGTGCGCTGGCGCGCTGTGCGACGGTCAGGGTGCGTCACGAGTCCTGCGGCGTCGTGACAGAGCAGACACACTGTTGCTGACGCCAGATCAGGCTGTGTTGGGCTACTAGATGAATCGCTAGGCACACTTGATGGCGTTGCGTCATCTGAGTCTTCGCTGCTAGGCGGTGGCTGCTGCGCTTGGAGCCAACGGAGCTGCGTCTCGAGCACCGACACTTGGTTCTGCAAGTAGATGCGCTCGCTCTTGCGCTCATTGCGCATCTTGGGTGTGCTGTACTTGGCGCCACTGCGCGCCTTGTGCATACCGAGTGGTCGTGGCGCTGGTGTCGATTGGAGCAGCGGTGATCGCGTCGCTGACGTCGCAGTGCTGCTCAAGGCAGTACTGATGAGTTCTTGTGTTGTTGTGAAGACAGCTGAAGTCGCCGCAGGAGTGCTACAGCGTTCTGCTTGCGCCAGTGAGCTCGCGGCGTCGTCAGTGCTCACGAGCTCTGCGAGTGGTAAGAGCTCGTCGTCGCCATGGATGTCGCTCGCATGCGCGTCGCTGTCGAACGCAGCGCCAAAGCAGAACGCGTCGAGCGCTTGAGCGTCCATGTCGTGTTTGACACTTGGCCTCTCTGAGTTGATGTGTGGTCAACACCTCCACAATAAATGATAGTATATCTTTGTATTTGTGTGAGCAATATAGTATTCATTTGGAGAACCTATGGTTGTCAAATGTCAGACTTGAAGGACTCGACCAATGCCAGTACTGCGACTTGGAGGACTCGACCAACGACTCCAGTCGCCAGCTTTGTCCCTGTAGGTGCGTCGCTTGCTCCTAGGCAGTCGGGTTGCTCGAGCCACTTGGAATCACTAAGCAAGTCATCACAACCTAACAAAGACTCAAAGACGATCAGTCGCAGTCGCACACCCAGTCGACACCAAGCACAACAAGCGCATCGATTGAACAACTTCTATCACTAGTACGAGGCCATGTACATGCTCAGACGCTCATGATGTGAGCGCAAGTCGATCCGTGCGCTTGAGCGCTTGCTCCAACAGAACGTTCTCAATCATCTGGTGCGTCGACGAGACGTTCGCGGCCGTGGCTGCGAGCACAAAGTCCGAGATCGCACCGACGCGCGGGTTCGTGATGACTGAGAGGTCGGCGGGGAAGTTGGGCGTCGTGATGTAGCACGTCTGCAGGAGCGAGTAGTTACCTGCGATCGACTGCGGCTTCTTGATCACGATGTAGCCGTTCTCGTGGAAGCGCATGCCCGAGACCGGCTCGTCTGAGAACTCGAACGCTTCGAACGCTGCGCGCCAGACGATCACGACGCGATCGGCTCCGACGTGCCGCCGCAGCACTTGCTTCACGCGAAAGTTCGCGTCCGTGCCTTTTGCATCGAGCTTCAGGACAAAGTGCTCCATGATCGTGTCTTCTGTCGATCGGAGCTGCGTTGTTGCGAACGTATCGAGAGAGAGCGAGATAGGACAAGAGCGTGAGTGACTCGTAGCGATACCAGCGATGGCGCTAGACGCTGTCGGTCGATAGCACGATCGCCCTCGGAGGATCCATCCTTCCCGCCGTACCTTGGATGACGACGTGTACGTGTAGCACCGGAACGGCGTGTGCTCTTTCGCAAACGCAAAGTGGTGCCACACAGCGTCGCTCGTGGCAAAGATGTCGAACGGCAGGACTTTGTTGGCGCAGATCTCGAGGAACATGCCGCGCTGGACGCTCGCGCGCATCTCGGCAGTGCTCAGCGGCGCCTCGGTCCGCGCGAGGCCGTTCTCGTGGAACACGTCGTCGAGGTCGACAAACATGTGCTCGACGTACGTGAGGAGCGCGTCAAACTCTGCAGCGTCCGACGCGTCCGTAGCGACTGGGACGTGCTCGCCACTGCGGTCGACAAACTCGTGCATGTCCTACAGACACACGATCGACAGCGCCATGGATGGCGTCAGGACAAAGCGGACGAGTACGAAGCAGCAGCGCAGAGCTGTCGGAGACGGACCTTGGTCGTCGACTTCTTGTTCAGGATCGTCTCGAGGCTCTTTGCGACTCGGAGCTGGTTCTCGAGCACGAGCTTGAGCCGCACGTTCTCGCGCTCCGCCGCCGCGCGCTCGTCGCGCTGACGCGCTGCGATGTCTTGCCACACGCGCGCGCCGGCGCTCACACTCGACTGCGACGAGGCACTTTGAGCCGCAGTACGCGACGATGGAGTCACACTGGCGCTGGCAATGCGCGGTCGCTTGGCTTGGATCGTACTGAGCTGCGACTCGAGCTCCGAGACTTTGTTGCGCAAGTAGATGAGCTCGCTCTTGCGCTCGTCGCGCGCTTTGTTCGCATTCGTTCGTCGTCCACTAGTGCTACTGCTGCTGGTGGTGGTGGTGGCAGCGCGCAGCGTCTTGCTCTGTGAGCAGCTTGTAGTCGTAACAAGAGCGGACTGTGTGGTGGTTGTTCGGCTCCCTTGCTGTTTGTCGAGGCTGGTAGAGTTGAGCGGTGCGTGGTGCTGTGCTGGGCGTACAACGTCGAGCGCAGATGTGAGGATGCTCTCGATCTCGAATGCGTGGTCTGGCGCGAGTGTCGAGGCGTCTGTGCCAGTGATGTCGTCCGAGCTCACCAACTCGACCAGCGGTGTGAGTTCTGTATCGTCGTCACCGTCGTTGTTGTCGTTGTCTGCAACAACTACAGCGTCTGCAGTAGTGCTGCTGCTGTGGCTCGTGCCGCTGCGACTGGTGCTGCAACTGAGTCCAAGACCATCGAGCGCAGCGTCTCGGTCGTCGTAGAGCGAGTCGAGCAGCAGCAACAAGCCATTGCAGTCGTCGTCGGATTGCATCGATACCATTCCGTGTTGCGGGAACGATTCGAGCAGCCACAATCGAGCAAAGCAGTGCAACTGCGCAAAGCAGCAGCTAGTAGCAGAGACGGCGCCTCTGTGCTTGAGGAGCTCGGACGCACACAAGCAATCGGTGCGCGCGGCGCACGCGACGCAGCACCGAGTGCCTTGCTTGTGTGTTGGTGCTCGTTGAGTGTTCGACTCATCCGAACTTGGGTGACCCACCCAAGTTTGCATGCGATATGACAGGTTTATGCAAATTGCGAGAAAAGAAAAGAGCGTAACCGACGATTGGCTATTCCCCTTGACACGTCACAAGTGGTCACTCCGTTGTTGTTTCGACACGAACAAGAGCAACAACAGCGATCAACCTCACTCGCTCTATCACACACGATCTGCCAGCTACTAGTAAGTAGTACGCAAGCACTCGCCTGAACTCTGACACAACTCCGACACAGGCCCGACACTCGCCCAACACTCGCCCACGCACGACTCAAACGTTGCCATGGAAGTCAACACCTCGCTGTCTACATCAACGACAACGGCAAGGACAGCAGCGCCTGCTGCTGCGTCTGTCCAAGTGCTCACGAGTCCAGCGCTCTTTCAGACGATCACCGACTACATCGATGGTGTACCGCGCCATGTGCTCGAGTTCAAAGAGACCAAGCTCACGCCCGACTTGATGGGACGCTTCCTGTCGTTCTACCACGACAACAGCGAGCTCATGCAGTTGGCGGTGCTCTATCGCAACAAGCGCGTGCTCGAAGCACTCGACAAGCTCTCAAAGACACCACGATACAAGGACGATCCACGCATGCGCCTCGCTGGCGTTGTCAGCTTTGCAGCACTCTACACAGAGAGCGACCTCGCGTTCCTCGATTGGCTCTACGACCGCTTCAGCGATCCAGCGCAGCGGCGGATCACCGACGGCGCGTTCGAGAGACTTACACAATCCAGCAGCGACAGCGCACTCGCAGTCGCTCAGTGGCTCCTCGCACGCAACTACGAGTTCCCAGCGAGCATAATGGACACTGCTGCTGCCTACGGCAACCTCGCGCTCGTGCGCTACTTGCACGAACTCAGTTCAAGCGGCTGCACGACGCAGGCGATGGACATGGCAGCAAACAATGGCCACCTCGACGTCGTCCAGTTCCTCCACGAGAACCGGAGCGAAGGCTGCACGCGCATGGCTCAAGGTGGTGCACTCGCCAACGGCCATCTCGATGTGTTTCGGTTCCTGCACGAGCATCGCGACGAAGGCTGCTTGGCGTCTGCGGTGACTGATGCTGCACTACGTGGCCACCTCGCGAGCGTACAGTTTGCCCATGAGCACGGCTTTGACGGCTTCTCAGTCTGGACGATGTCGAGCGCCGTCATTGCTGGTCACCTCGACGTCGTCAAGTACCTTCACGAGCACCGCACTGAAGGCTGTACGCTCGAGTCGCTGTTTGAAGCCGAGAGACGTGGACTTCGCGACGTTGTCGACTTCCTGTGCCGCTACCGACCAGTGGCGAATCCACGCGCGGTGATCAGAGAGGCGACGTTGCGCAGTCACATGCGACTCGCAGCAAAGCTCGTACGCAACAAGTTCCGATCGTCTCCAGCTAAGCGGTTCGAGTACTCTAGCGAAGAGCGGTACTGGCCATCGCCGCCTCACAACGACATGATCGGCCTTCGTGGCGAGATGCGAGACGTCAGTATCTCGCTCGCATCTCCTCCCACGGACACTGGCGAAGATATGCCACGTCCAAGCGTGTGAGATGGAGCGTATCCACTGGCGTAGGGGCTCTCATCGGCGTTCTGGATCCGGAGCATTCACACTGCACTAGTCTCTGTCTACCTCATCATGAATGGCAACTTGGTTGGCGTACGTGGTCTTGGCACGTGGAACGCAAGGTCGTTCTCGTCGGCGTAGTAGAATGTCTGCGTCCACGGCGCCACGACTGCGCCACGCGTGAGCTTCGATGCGAGTCGCACATGACTTCGCCGCGTCGCCTCTTTGATCGCTGCACCAGGATACTCGTGATTGTACGACAAGATGCGTCAAGACGAACGCAACTCCCAGCCCTGGTCAGGTTGTTTAGGAGCATCGTGACGTGGCTCGAAGACGCGCTAGCGCGAACCGACATGAGGAGCAAGACACAAGCAATGTGCGCAACACGGTGGTCGCATGTTTGCAAGATCAGCAGACTCTGTTGATCGGCAGCACGCGAGACACGACTAGTGACTGTGGCGATGCACGTCGAGGCGTAGACAGAAGTCAGAAGCCGTGGGAACGTGGCTTTCGTCGGGAGCAAGACCAAGAGAGACTTGACAGACTGACTACCGGTCAACGTGCACTTTTGTGCACCAGCCAGCCACTCGACCATCGCTGCCTTTGTGCCACTGCAGCTCCTTCTCACAATCCAAGCGCAGTGTGATCGGAGTCGTTGCAGTCGAGCGCTGTTGCGCATGCACGAGAGCGTCGCTGTTGTTGCTGAGCGAGTCGTCCGAGCCGCTGCTCGTGGCGTCGTCGTCGTCGTCAAAGTCGTCGAGAAACGCGAGCGCCGCGCGGAGCGTGTCGTCTGTGTCGTCGGCGCCGTCGCTGCTGTGCTGCAGGAGGAAGCTCATCGTGCGCGAGCGGCTCTGGAGCTCGTCGCCAACGCTCACGAGCGAGCGAGCGAGATGCCGAGTGAGCGCTTCATTCATGTCAAGCAGCTCATGCAAATCAAGCGAACGGCAACGAACGATTGTCGATACATACAAAAACCAAGTATAATTAGTCGCACAATGTGCCACTGGCTTCACATCACCAGCTCATTCGCTGACGATCCTGGAAAGCAGATCTCCATGAACGACCGACGCGCGCTGCTGTACTCGAACCGCAGAGGCGACGTGACGGTGCTGAGCCAGAAGATCGCAACGAGCCGCACATGGCCACGCCGTGTCGCCTCTTTGATCGCAGCGCCAGGGTTCGCCACTGGCCGCTCGCGACTCAAGAAGTCGACAACGTCGTGGTGTCCAAGTGCCTCGGCTTCAAACAGCGACTCGAGCGTACAGCCTTCGCTGCGGTGCTCATGAAGGTACTTGACGACGTCGAGGTGGTCAGCGACTACTGCCGCAGACATGGTCCAGACTGAGAAGCCGTCAAAGCCGTGCTCGTGTGCAAACTGGATGGTCGCAAGGTGTCCGTTTGCGGCGGCGTCAATCACAGCAGATGCAGCGCAGCCTTCGGTGCGCTGCTCGTGCAGGTACTTGAGCACTTCGAGATGGCCGCTCGCAAGCGCACCATCTTGAGCTGCGCGCGTGCAGCCTTCGCTCCGGTTCTCGTGGAGGAACTGGACGACGTCGAGGTAGCCGTTTGTTGCTGCCATGTCCATCGCTCGCGTCGTGCAGCCATTCGGACTGTGCTCGTGCAAGTAGCGCACGAGCGCGAGGTTACCAGCTTCTGCTGCTGCGTCCATCGTGCTCGCTGGGAACTCGTAGTCGCGCGCGCGGAGCCACTGAGCGAGCGCGAGGACGTCCGCACTGGTGCGTCGAGCGAGTCTCTCGAGCGTATCGTCGCTGATCCATCGCTGCGCTGGACCACGGAAGCGGTCAAAGAGCCAATCGAGGAACGCGAGGTCGCCCTTGCTGTACAGCACGGCATAGCCGACGATCGAGATGAGCTGGACATGTAGACTTCGTTTGTATCGCGGCGTCTTTGCGAGCGCGTCGAGCGCTTCAAGCACGCGCTTGTTGCGATCGAGCACTGCGACTTGCCACAGCTGATCGTGTGGTGCGATGGCCGCAGGATCGCTGCTGTCGCGACAGAGGACGCCGACGTCGCGCGTCTCAAAGACAGTCTCTTTGAAGCGCAGTACGTGAAGAGGAACGCCGTTGATGCAGTCGACGATCGCGTGAAAGAGCGCTGGGTTCGCGAGCACGTCGACAGAAGCTGGTGTCGTCATGCTTGCGCTCAAGTCCAACGTCTTCGTGTAGCGTGTGTGATCGCAAGTGCGCAGGTACACCACTGAGCCCGTGCGCTCGTCGTGATCGCTCGATCGATCGCGCTCATTAGTCCAGCGCTAGTGGAGTGGGATCCTCTCGGGCGTCATCACCGCAAGAGTCATCACGCGACAGACACTTGTGTCGCACGCTGCGAGACACAGGCCCGAGTGGCCAGAGACAAGACCGACGGCGGCGGAGCGGGTACACTCGACCGCGCCTCCCTTCCTCTCCTGCATCTGAGCAATGCATGGCGTGTCGTGCGTGGTCACGGCGTTCTCAAAGGTCTGCGTACGACACACACCGACGCAACGGAGCAGCGCAGGGTCCTCTCGAACATACACAACGCTCTCTCTCTTCTACAAGCCATGAAGACGCCACTAGGCTACGAACTCGTTCAGAACGCAAAGCGCTTCTGGAGCGATGCGATCGCCATCTGCGCGGGTGCCCACGCCAGTGCGCTGCGTTGATCTCCGTCACCTTCTGCAGACGCTGCGTCGACTCTGTCACGCGCGCGCAGTCGTCTCGCATCGCGCAGATCGGTCGGTGGGAACTGCCGCAGGAGCGAGCGCTGGATCTGCAGCGTGTACAGCCGCATCTTCTCGGCCAGCGCGTCGAGGACGTAGTCTTGAAAGTGGCTCGCAGGTGCGTCCACTGCGTCGCGACTAGATGCGTCCACGTGCATCCGGCCGTACGTCTGGAACAGCGCCGTGTCCGTCCGCTCTGACGCGTCAGGACCCGCAGACACGAGCATGCAGCCGCTGCGATGGACAACGCACGCGTCTGCTGACGCTGGCACGAGCAGCGACGCGTACACGAGCACGATGCGTCCGCTGTGCGGCTCTTGGTACTGCCGCATTGCAGACCACTCGTCGATGCAAATGTCGCCGCGCGCGCTCTGGAGCGACGCCACGGCGCGCACTTCCACGCGCTTGCGCATCGGGTCGCTCGCGTGCTGCGTCACGTCATACGGAGAGCCACAGGCGCGCGCGTGAGGACGAGGACGCCATCTTCGCAACGAGAGAGAGAGCGTCGCACCTGCATGATCCCCGCCGGTGTCTTCTTGTCGCGGTACTCGTTCCCGAGCTCGGTCCAGAGCACAGACTCGAGCGTGCGCTGGCTGCACCCGAGCTGCGCGCTCGTTGTGAGCTCCAAGACGTCGCTGCTACCTGCTGAAGCACCGCCGTGGTGCGCATGTGTGCTGCACGACACGCGCGTTGTGTCTGAGCTCAGGAGTGTGTCGGCAGCGCGAACGATGCGCTCGTAGCGCTGCTCTAGAACGCGAAAGAGCTCTGTGAACACGGTAGCGTCGTCCTGCGCTTGTTGGGCGCTGGTGCGAGCGAGTGCGAGTGGCTTTGATGGCGGCAACGACGATGTTGGGCGAGCGGTCATGTCGACGAGGAAGTCGAGCTGAGGCTGCGCATGGAGCAGCAGCAGCAGAGGCGTCAGTGGTCAGTGGTTGATGCACCAGCAAGAGCGCAGTACACGAGCAAGAGCTGTAGTACGTACCCGCGCAGCGACCTGGCGCTGGACCAAGCTCTCGAGACGCGTCGTTAGAGCTCGTTGCTTTGCGACTGCTGCCCGGAGCATGCGGTTCCGAGCAAGCGACTCCTGGAGCTCCTTGTCGCTGCCGCTGCTCATCCAGGACGGAGTGCGTCGCTTCACGCTAGTGAGCAGTGTGCGTGCGCCGCTACTTTGTGATCGTGCAGGGTGTTGCTGCTGGTCTCGTAGGAGCTCTGCTTTCAACTGCAGCAGCTCCTGGCGCAGTGCGTCGATCTCTTTGCGCTTGCTACTGCGCCGAGAGGTTGCGGTCGGGCGCTGCAAGGGTACTGCGGGTGTTGACTGGGGTGAGCGTCGCTTTCCGAGCGCCGGTGGTAGTGGTAGCGCTTTGCTACATGCGTCGGTGTGACCTCTGCTACTGGAGAGCTCCGCGACGCTGCTCGTACTTGCGAGTGGCGTGCCGAGCAGCTCGACTTCGAGCGCGAGCAGATCGTGCGGCTCGAGTGCATCGAATGCGAAGCTGCTGCAAGCGCCGTCTGTGCTGTTGTTGCTAGTCGCGGTAGGACTGCAGACCCAGTCGTCCAGGAACGCGAGCGCGCCGACCGCCGCAGCGCTCTCGAGGAGGTCGCAGTCGTCTTCCATCACGTCTTTGTTCCGTCACGCCTGACAAAGTCAGTCAATCTGTCCCGAATATAACATTGTCCCGTGCGACGTGAAATCACTTGCTTTTCTTCACCTTGTGACCAGCTCAGGTCTTTGCTTGACACGCAAGCTCCTCGCACACTGCTGGAGCTCCTTGACGCTCTGTCCGCCAGACAGATAGACACACCACAAGCGAATCGATCCACACAGCATCGTTGCCTGTTCTCTTCTACGTCTACTTTCTCGCACCACATTGTGAATGGCAACTTCATCTCAGCAAGTGCTCTCGCTACAGATCGTTGGACGCCGCTCTCGTCAGATTCCTGTACGACGAGGTCAACTACAGGCTCGCGCGCACCGTTCAAGAGTCGATTCTGGATCACCATGAGGAACCTGCGCATGTGCTCGCCCTTGTGCGTGAGCACCAAGTCGACACGATCTACAGACTTTCACATCCAATACGTATATGAAAGGGAGTCTTAGATCATTGGGTACGCCCCTCCTCGTTCTCCAGGACGCGGCATGTCGTCGTCGGTGTCTAAGGGTGGAGGTGCGAATGAGATACCGCCGTCTCGCATCCCGCCGGCGCCGCGACTCAGACACCCCATGTCGTTGTGTGGTAGAAGCCGATCATGCGCTTCTCTAGAGTACTCGAACCGCTCTGCTGGAGATGACCGAAACTTGCTGCGTGCGAGCTTTGCTGCGAGGCGCACATGTCCAAGTCGCGCCGCCTCTTTGATTGCCGCGCCAGGGCTCTTCATCGGTCGGTGGCGACACAGGAAGTCAACGACATTGCGGTGCTCACGCTTCTCAGCTTGGAACAGCGACTCGAGTGTGCAGCCTTCGGTACGGTGCTCATGAAGGTACTGGACGATGTCGAGGTGACCAGCGACGATGGCGCTCGACATGGTTCTGACTGAGAAGCCGTCAAAGTCGTGCTCGTGTGCAAACTGGACGGTCGCGAGGTGGCCGCGCTGAGCCGCGTCAGTCACAGCAGACGTCAAACAGCCTTCGTTCCGGTTCGCGTAGAGGAACTCGAGTACGTCGAGACGGCCGTTTTCAAGCGCACCACCCTGAGCTGCGCGCGTGCAGCCTTCGCTCCGGTTCTCGTGCAGGAACTGGACAATCTCGAGATGGCCAAACCGCGCGGCTTCGTCCATCGCTCGCGTCGTGCATCCATTCGGACTGTGTTCGTGCAAGTAGCGCACGAGCGCGAGGTTACCAGCTCCAGCTGCTGCGTTCATCATGCTCGCTGGGAACTCGTAGTTGTGTGCGCGGAGCCACTGAGCGACTGCGAGTGCGCGGTCACTGCTCGACGTCGCGATTCTCTCGAACGCGCCGTCACTAATCCGCCGCTGTGCTGGATCGCTGAAGCGGTCGTAGAGCCAATCGAGGAAGACATCGTCGCCTCTTGAGCACCGTGCTGCAAAGTCGATGACTCCTGTGAACTCGAAGCGAGGGTCGCTCTTGTACCGTGGCGTCTTTGATAACTTGTCGAGTGCTTCAATCACGCGCTTGTCCGAGCAGAGCACTGCGACTTCCCACAGCAGCTTGTTGACAAGATACTGCTCGTCATCTGGGTCAACTGGATCGATTGACTCCACATACTCCAGTACGAGGCGCGACACGCCACCAATGCAGTCCGTGATCGCGCCAAAGAGCGCTGGACTCGTGAGCACTTGAACGGACGCAGGAGCGGGAGCTACCGCGGCGGTGGTCGCTGTTGCTGTCGTTGTCTGCACGTCGTCCGCTTCCATGGTGACTGCTGAGCTGCGCAACTGGTTCGCGGGAGCAAGTCGAGTCGACCCGAGCGCGTCAGTCAGGTCTTGGAACTGCTGCTCTTGCTGTGTGTGTGCTTGTTGGCAGATTCGCGAGCGCGCGAGCGAGCGAGGTGACCGATCGTCTTGCTGTTGTTGTTGCTGTTGTTTTGTTGCTTGTCAGTAATCGAGCGTGCCAAACGCTGTCGAAAATGGTTTATGTCACACACTCCGGTGTATCAAATAGCAACCGTGTGGGTGCAAATCATCTCAGTGTCGAGTGAATCAGATCAGATCAATGGGGACGATGAACACGCCTCGAAGGTGCAAGGAGCCATCGCTCTCTCTCTCTCTCTTCTTCATGGTCTTACTTGTTCACGAGACGCATGGTGCTTGTTGTCTACTTGGTAGCTTCGTGTGGTTCTCAACTCGTACATGGACACACATGTGCACTGACTGCTTGGCGACGGCCCGATCGATGAGACCTAAGACTTGAGAGTCTCAAGTTGACTCGTGACTCGTGACTTGAGATGGGAGTCTCTGCACGCTTGAGCCTCACGTCATGCACTCGAGCGGTGCGTCGACGGCTCTTGACGTCACGCTCGCGTGTGCAGAAGCAGCTCCGATCGTCTGGAGCAGCAGCGTCTGGAGTCGCAGGTGGTCGCTCCGCATGCGCTCGCTCTGCGCGTGGAGCACAAAGTCCTGAAAGTACGACGCCTCTGCCTGCGCGTGCGCACTTAGTCGCTCCGACTGCATGCGGTAGCACGTCTGCATCAGCGCCTGCTGTAGCAACGACGACCCAGCGCGACCATCTACGCCGTCGTCGCTGCTCGTGAGCTCAGTCATGATCATCCACACCGTCTCGCGGAGCCGCACGTCTGTGCCTGCGAGCGCGAGTGCAGACGTGTACGTGACGACGTGCGCGTCCTGGACACCGAACGTGGCGACCGCCGAGACGCCCGTGACGCTGATCGGACCAAAGTGGCACGCGAGCTCGAACAGGAACTCGTGCTTGTGCGGCGCGCCAGCTCGATGCGCGTCCTGGATTGAGCGATGGCGAGGCAGGACACGGCGGCGTCATCCATCGTCGTAGCAGTAGCAGTAGCAGTAGCAGTAGAACAGACAAACACATGCACGTGGCGACTGTGAGTGCCTGATCATCACACCATCTCTCTCTCTCAAGCAAGCAAGCAAGCGCTCTAGCACATCACATCACATCACATCACATCACAGCAGAATGACACGACGACGAGGCAGCAGCGCACGTACACGGTGCTTGGCGTCGTGCTTGCTGTGGTGGTCCTTCGTCAGCGCGAGCTGGTGCCAAAAGTGCGTCTCGAGCGCCGCGACGCTGCACGCGAACGGCGTGCTCGTCACGAACTCAAGCGTCTGCGTCTGCGTGCGGGCGTCGAGGTACGCGCGACTGGAAGTGGCGACGCGCGTTGCGTCCAGCGCGCTCAAGTGCGCGCGGATCGACGGCGTCTCGAGACGCATCTGCGCGAGACGCGCGTCGAGAGCAGCGAGCGCTGGCGACTCGCAGTCGCCTCGCACCATCGTCGCGTGGTCGTGGAACACCACGTGCGGCCGCTCGACTGGCGTGTTCTGGAGCAAGTCCATGTCCTGAGGCAGTGAGGCAAGCGCCACGTCGCGTCAGTCGATGGAGCGCAGCGAGTCCAGCGCCAGTCACGCAACTACATCAGCTACGCATCGACAGTCGCTCTATCAACGCAAGCCCGCGTCCTCACAAGCAAGCACGAGGTACGTACGATGGTCTCCATGGGCTTCTTCACGAGCGCTTCGAGGCGCTTGGCGAGCTCGATCTGCTCGCGCCACTTGGCTCGGAGCTCGAGGTTCAGCATCTGCGCGGTCTGGAGCTGCTGCAGCTCGCGCACAGCAGCGTCAAATACCGCAGCGCTCGTCGTCTGGTCTGTCAACAGCGGCAGTTGCGATGGCACTGCTGCTGCTGTTGTATACGGTGAGGCGTGGCGTCGAAGCATGAGCGTGCGACTCGACGCGCGTTTGCGGCGCAGCAGCTCAAGTTGTGCGAGCAACACAGTCAAGTGCTGCACTTGGCCGCGAAGCGCTGCGATCTCGGCTTTGTTGCTCTTGCGACGCCGCGGTGCGCGCACAGCCGGAGTCATGCGAGCGTATGGCGCAGTCGAGCGGCGATGCGTGCCACGCACAGGCTCAGTTGTAGTTGTTGGTGGTGCTGCTAGTGCTGTGTCGCTTGCGTGGTTGCTGCTACTGCGCGACGTGTTGTCGCTCAACGTGTTGCTGCTGTCCATGCTGTGTGTGCATGACGAGAGCGAGTGGAGACTGCAAGGTGGCGCGTCATTGCTACTGCTGCAAGTGCGGAACGCCGTGTCTGTGTCGCTTGATAAGTCGCTGCGCGCGCCGTCGGTCGCGTCGCTCTCGCAGCTGTCGAGAAACGCGAGCGCGGCTTTGAGCGACGCGCAGTCGTCCACGAGCTCGAGCGTCGTCGTCGTCGTCGCGGCCATCGCAGCAGCGAGTGTCTGTCAATCAGTTGAAAAAGTGAGTGGGTGAGTGAAACGCCTCTTGTTTGGTTTTCAGGCTTTTCAGAGACTCAGACTCAGACTGCATCAGATGTGGTCGTAAACAGTGTGATTGTCTTGAGAAACAACACTCATAACAGTCATTCCGACACCACATCTTCACATTTATCGACATTCACTCACACGAAATATCTCAAATCCAAGCGACCTGAGTTCGCTTGACATTCATTGCCGTGACGTCGCACTCTCTCCATGCGCGTCGTCGTAGTAGTCGTCGAGCTGCTCCTGCTCTCTGTTGTCTCTGTTGTCGTCATCGCTCGCTACAGCATGTGACAACGACGCAACTATTTATCTCTTCAGCCTTTCGTTCATTCTCTCACACACTCACGCCAGTGCGAGTCACACAAACACGACGTCTACGCCATGCACGACCCGAGAAAGCCCGGCTTCGTCTCCTCTGTCGCTGTACCTATCGCTTCTATTGCTGTTGCTGACGAGCCAAACGCACAGAGCAGCCAGCGCTGGATCGAGTGCTGGAACGCGCTCATCTTGTCGCTCTGTGATCGCAAGGCGTAGTCGTGCAAGGCCGCGAGTCCTGACGGCATCAGTGTATTCGACGACGTCGCGCTGCTACTGCCACCATCGCCAGCGACACTAGCAACACGAGGCTCGGCGTGGATGCGGTACATGGTCTGGAACAGCGTCGGCGCGGTCGTGCAGCCAGCGACCGGTGCGTCCGACAGAACGACCCAGCCCGTCTCGCGAAACACGAGACCGCTCCCGACCGGCGCGATCAGCGACGTGAATGCGACCACGACGCAGTGCGGCTCGACGAACTTGCGAATCGCCGTGACTCCGTCGGCGCGCACGTCGTCGAGCTTGCAGTCGAACGGCATGTTGAAGCGCATGTCGGCTCGCTTGTCACGCGCTGCGGCACTCGCGCCGGGGTACGTGAGCAAGTCCCAGAGCCGCGCATCGAGGTCTTGGAGCACAATCGCGACTGGTGTGTTGGACGCAAACGCGAGCGTCTTGCCCACATGCGCGTCGAGCGCCACACACGTGTTATGGAACGCACAGTCGACGCTGCTGTGCTGCTGGATCTGCGCGACCACGGCGTCCGTGTGGCGGTACACGACATACTGGAGGTCGAGCGCGAGCTCGTCAAGCACATGAGTGGCGTCCCACGCTCCGAGTGTGCGGGTCTGCTTTGGTGCTTTTGGCGTCAGCATCTTCTCCACGTCCATCACGAACGTCACGTCCTGATCTCAAGAGAGAGAGAGAGAGAGAGAGAGAGAGCAAGGGCTGCCTGGTGACGAGTACTACAGACAAACATGGTGTCATCCACACACAGAGATACATCGAGACACACAAAGAGAGAGAGAGACCGCTCAAGATACACTCGATTGGCGTACGAAGTAAGTGCTTGGCGACTTGGCGCGTGAACGTGCACTCGAGCGTCGCGTTCACGCTGCGCTGCTTGCGCACGGCGCCTCAGAGACGGCGGTTCAATGCCTCGGCGTGCTGCAGACGCTTGTACTCGTTCACGGTGTCCTTGATCATTACACTTGGTTATGTTTCGAGCTGCAGGAGCAGTGGCGTCCAGTGCGTCTCGTGGTGCTCGAGTGCATGAGACGACGACGCAGTGGTGGCTGTGGCTGTGGCTGTGGCGGTCGAGCGTCGCTGGAGCTTTGCGAGCAGCGCTTGGAGCTGCAGGAGCTCGTCGCGCAGCGCAGCGATCTCCGTCTTGGTGATTGCAGTACCGATGCACTGCGCGCGTGTTCAGATCGCGGGTCCGCAGGAGCTTCTTCTGTGCGAGTGCTGCGTCGTCAGGTGTGTTCACTTGACTACGCATGCTGTTGATGGTCCTGTTGATGTTGTTGCTGTTGTTTGGACAGCCAGTCGCTGAGCTCTCGGGAATGCGCACCTCAATGTAGAGCGAGCGGTCCAAGCCAGTCGACATGTCACTGCGCTTGCCACTACTACTGCCGCCGCTACTGCTGCCACTGCTGCCACTGCTGCTGTCATTGATCGTGCTCGTGCTGCTTTCAGTGCTTCCAGTCGCTTCGGTCGTGTCGTCGCAGTCGTTCGCAAACGCGTCGATGAACGCGAGTGCGTCTGCGAGCGCCGCCTGCTCATCGCTGTCGTTGTCGCTGTCGCTGCCATTCGAGTCGTCGCGTGGCGTCGAGACGAGAAAGAAGCTCATCACAGTGTGTGTGAGAGTGTGTCTTGTCAAGTGCGTCGGTCGTTTGTCTCGAGTGTCCATTGGGTGCATCATTTGTTGCATTTTGTTGCTTTCGCGAGTCAAAAATCCAGACGTTCAGAGTCATCAACTCAGTTTCAAACTGATCGTGTCATGCTGTTCGACCATCACTCTTCTTCAAACGATTCACATGGCTCACTTTGACCGTCTCCCGATCGTCTCGATCGTCTCGATCGTCTCTTGCTCGATGGATGCACTCAACTCGCACTCACTCGTCTCCTCGAGACGCGCTCTTGCGTCAATGCTCACTCGGAGGTGTGCGTGCGTGCGTGCGTGTTCAGCCTTTCAGCTCCACTTGTGGTTGTCCAACGAGGACGCAAAGACGACATGCTGACGACTTGAGACTTGAGACGACAGACACATGGAGAGCTAGAGATGGAGCTGCACAAGCGATCGATCGAGTGAGTGCCTGGCAGTCCACTAGAGCTCGCCAACCAACATGAACACTCGAGTGACTGTTGGCCACAGTGCGCTTTGATAGATCAACATCGATCGTGTTTGACACTACGACGTCTATACGAGAGTGTGTCTTGTTAGATCATTGGATACGGGCCTCCTCGCATTCCAGGACGCGGCTTGTAGTTGTCGACAGTCGGACGTGTGAACGGCGGGAAAATGGGCTGCCGCCATCCGCGACGGGTGTATCGCGGCCCAGTGTATGGAAGTGCCTCTGGGTGGGGTGGCGTATCATGGTACTCGAATCGCTCTGTTGAAGACGACCAGAACCTGTTGCGCGCGAGCTTCGCTGCGAGGCGCACATGTCCAAGTCGCGCCGCCTCTTTGATTGCCGCGCCAGGGCTCTTCATCGGTCGGTGGCGACACAGGAAGTCGACGATGTCGTGGCGTTCAAGCCTCTCAGCTTGAAACAGTGACTCGAGTGTGCAGCCTTCGGTACGGTGCTCATGAAGGTACTGGACGATGTCGAGGTGACCAGCGACGATGGCGCTCGACATGGTTCTGACTGAGAAGCCGTCAAAGTCGTGCTCATGCGCGAACTTGATGGTCGCAAGACGACCATTCGTTGCCGCTTTGGTCACAGCGCCATGACTGCAGCCCTCGCTGCGATGCTCGTGCAGGAACTTGAGTACATCGAGATGGCCGTACATGAGTGCACTGCCTTGAGCTGCGCGCGTGCAGCCTTCATTGCGGCTCTCGTGCAGGAACTGGACGATCTCGATATGGCCCATCGATGCTGCATTGTCCATCGCTCGCGTCGTGCATCCACTCGGACTGTGTTCGTGCAAGTAGCGCACAAGAGCGAGGTCGCCGGCTCCAGCTGCTGCGTCCATCATGCTCGCTGGAAACTCGTAGTTGCGTGCGAGGAGCCACTGAGCGACTGCGAGTGCGTCAGCACTGCTGCTTCGAGCGAGTCTGCTATACGCATCCTCGTCGATGTGTCGCTCCGCTGGGTCATTGTAGCGGTCGTAGAGCCAATCGAGGAACGCGACGTCGCTCACGCAGTTTGACACAGCAAACGCGACGACTGTGCTCACTGTCACGTGGTTGTAGTCCTTGAAGCGCGGCGTCTTTGCGAGCTTGTCGAGCGCTTCGACCATGCGCTTGTCGGAGCAGAGCACGGCGACTTCCCACAGCAGCTTGTTGTATCGACTCATCGGGTGGTGACCGTAGATTGACGGCAAGTGCGATGCATACTCGTTGTCGACAAAGTCCAGCACGTGACGCGGCACGCCGTCAACGCAGCTCGTGATCGTGCGAAAGAGCGCTGGACTTGAGAGCACTTGAACGGACGCAGCAGCAGGTGTTGCTGTCGTTGCTGTCGTCGGAGTTGTCGTTGTCTGCACGTCGTCCACTTCCATGGCGACTGCTGAGCTGCGCAACTGGTTCGCGGGAGCAAATCGACTCGAGCCGAGTGCGTCGGTCAGGTCTTGGAACTGCTGCTCTTGCTGTGTGTGTGTGTGCTTGTTGGCAGATTCGCGAGTGCGCGAGCGAGCGAGGTGACCGATCGTCTTAAGGTTGTTGCTGCTGCTGTAGTTGTTGTGGAGTGAGTGAGGAGTGTCAAACGCTGTCGAAAATGGTTTGTGTCACACACTCAGGTGTGTCAAATAGCAACCGTGTGGGTGCAAATCATCTCAGTGTCGAGTAAATCAGATCAAGTGAGGACGATGAAAGCACCTTGAAGCCGTCGAGACATCCGAGGTCTCGCTTGATCATGGTCGTACTTGATCTCAAGACGCATGGTGTGCTCGTCGTACTGGTGGCAAACTGATCACGATCGTGCCAAGACGGAGTTCAAATGTGGATGAACAACAGACAATGGTTGGTACATTTCGCAAAGCAGTGAGTGCGTCGAGCACAAGCAAGCACAAGTCAAGACGATCGATCGATCACGCGACGTTCTGGACTCGGCCGTTGCTCTGCAGCGCTTGCTCCAACAAGACGTTCTCGATCATCTGGTGCGTCGACGAGATGTTCGCAGCCGTCGACGCCAGCACAAAGTCGGTGATCGCACCCACGCGCGGGTGGTCGCTCCCAGCGACTTCTTCTGTGAAGTTGGGCGTGAAGATGTAGCACGTCTGCAAGAGCGTGTGGTTCCCAGCGAGCGTCCGAGGCTTCTTGATCACAATGAAGCCGCTCTCGCAGAAGCGAATGCCCGACACCGGTTCGTCCGAGAACTCGAACGCTTCGATCGAGGCGCGCCACACAACCACGGTCCGGTGCTCTTCGATGTGCCGACGGAGGATCTGCTTGACTCGGAAGTTCGCGACTGTGCCTTTCGCGTCGAGCTTCAGGATGAAGTTTTCGACAATCGTGTCTTCAGACGAGTGGAGGTACTGTGTCACAAAACACATGCCAAGTGTCAGACAATTGGTATCAAGTACCACAGACCCACACATTTGCAACACCATCACCGCAAGTGGATGCTACAAATGCCACTCAACGCACCTTCGATGAGCTGTACGAGTAGCACCGGAACGGCGTGTGCTCCTTCGCGAATGCAAAGTGATGCCATACGGCGCTCCCGGTCGCGACCATGTCGAACGGCAGGATCTTGTTCGCAAAGATCTCGAGGAGCATGCCATTGCCGGCGTCTGAGCGCACACGGGCGTTGCTCAGTGGCGTCTCCGTATGTGCAAGGCCGTTCGCTTCAAAGACAACGTCGATGTTTGCGTACGACTGCTGCACGCCCCTGAGCAGTGCGTTGAAGACTGCTTCGTCCGACGCATCGACAGTCGGTGCACACATGTGGTTGCGCTCGACAAACTCCTCAATGTCCTTCGTCGTCGCCTTCTTGTTCAGGACCTTCTCGAGACTCTTGGCGATCTTGAGCTGGTTCTCAAGCACGAGACGCAGTCGAATGTTCTCGCGCTCGGCCTTGACGCGCTCTTCGCTCTGGCGCGACGCAATGTCTTGCCACACGTTCACGACAATCGGCGCGTGCGAGTGCGTGCACGCTTGCGACGGCGCCGTCTTGTCGAGCGAGCCAGCGCACTGCGGACACGACGACGCGACAATGTCGCCGCTGCCGCCGCTGCTCGAGTGCACAGTCGTGATGCGCGGACGCTTGGCTTGGATGTTCCCGAGCTGCTCCTCGAGCTCTGACACTTTCTTTCGGAGGTAGATGAGCTCGCCCTTGCGCTCGTCGCGTGCTTTGTTCGGGTTGTGCTTTGGCGTTCGCTTCGCGCCACTGCGCGGCTTCTTCGCTGTGGTCTTTGCTGCTACTGCCGTCATTGATCGTCCTGCCGGCGCGAGCGTCTGCGACGCCAGCGGTTCAGTCTTGAGCTCTGTCGCAGCTGGAGACTCCTGTTGACGCTGATGTAGTTGATACTGAGTGGGATGCTGGTGAGGTGCGTCGGACTCGGTGCTCGCCATACTGTCGCTGTCGGACGCGAGCGCGTACGCGAGCACCGCGTCGTCTGAGCTCACGAGCTCGACGAGCGGCACGAGCTCCTCGGTCTCGCCCACATCCAGCCCGAGCGCGTCGAACGCGTGCTCGTCATAGAGCGCAGCGGCAAATGGGAAAAACGCGTTCGAGTCGTCGCTCGCTGCGATCGACCCCATTCGAGCGCGTAGTGTCGTTGGTCGCGAGCGCTGCAGCACACGTGGCGTCTCGCACACTCACAGAGAGAGAGAGAGATGCTCGCGGCGCTGCTGCTGCTGCCGAGAAGAGCGCACGCACAGCGGGAGCTGCGCGCGAGTCGCCGCCAGGTCGAGCGATGCCAGTCACACGAGACGGTCTCAAGTGCATTTAGTTCACCATACTCAAGTCAAGAGAGACCAGATAGGCAGCGCAAATTATGTTGATATATCGCGTGGACCACGTAGAGAACTGCAATCACCTGGTTTACTGCACTATCACATTCGTACACGAGAGAGAAAGCGACGCCACAAGAGCATCGCGATGCCGGACGTTGAGATGCACGTGCGGCTGAGCGCAGCGGCACCGACGCCGCCGACGCGCCAGCGCAAGCGAGCGAAAGACGAGATCGAGCAGCTGCGCGCGCAAGTCGGAGAACTGCACGAACGACTCACGCACTTGCAGCGGTTCTGCGCTGCGCCAGTGGCAAAGCGTCTGCGCGACGCTCAGTCCAAACCTTCTCAAGACACGAACGCCCACGAGAATGCCAGCAGCTCGTCCTGCAAAGCGGCATCTGTCGCTGCGAACTCACGCTCGTTCCAGCGCGCTGTTGCCGAGTACAAGAAGCTCGAGCGCGCAAAGGCGTGGAACCTCCAACTGCGCGCTGAAGTCGCTCGACAGCAGCAGACGAACGACATGCTCACGCAGCTCTTTGGTCTCCAGCTATCCGCAGAGGTACGCCCGCACACTATGTACGCTATCAGCACTTCTGCTTACGATCAAACACTCGCTCACGATCAAAGCCCTTGTCGTGTTGCGATGACCGCGTCATGAACGCAGGAAGTCGAGTGGCTCTCGCAATTGGAGACGTCGAGTATGCGTCTTCCAGACGACAACGATCCGTTCGAGCTCATCGCAACGGAGCTGCTGCTGCGTTTGGACACAATCGTGGCCAAGACGTCGGCGATCCTCGCGCAGTTTGCGCTCCGCGACACGCGCTGTGTCTTTGACACAGCGCACCAGCAGATCGATCCACTGCGCGGCGAACACGGTCGGTCGTTCGAGTACCTCGCAAACACGCCACTTGCGCACGACTACGCGCACGTGACGGACTTCCTCTGGCGCCTCGTACACTCGAACTTGCGTTTCCAGTGTCCGTCGTCTGACCATCGCTGCCTCGAAGGACCACTGGTACGCCCACCGCCGTTTGTTCTCTTGAGTATCAAAGTCATTTGAGACTGAGCGTGTTTGTAACCTGCTATGGGTCAATTGATGGTCTGTGTCTATAGGACAACTGCTTTGAGAAGACGTTCCGCATCAACTGCGGCGAGACGCATGGCGCACAAGAGCTCATGGGCGTGATGGTCGTGCGGCGGTTCACGGAGGCGCACCGCACAGTCATCGTGTCGACTGGGAAGTTTGCGTTCCCAGGCAGCGCAGCAGTGATTCGACAAGAGGGGTACGTCGTCTTGACCGACTTAGCAAACGACCGCTGCTCGACTGACGCGTCCAAGAAGCAGAAGCAGCAGCCAGCGGCGCCATTGACGCTCTTGCAGCACCACTTTCGCGTCTTCACCGAGACCGCAACGACGGACGACGCCAGCGCGCAAGTGACGCCAGCGACTGCAGCGCTCCGCGACGGCGTGCTGTCGTTCGCTTACAACGCGATCATGACGTACCAGCGCCACGTGCGCATGGCGCTGCTCGAGGCGCCGGCGTCGAAGCTCGGCGAACAGCACTATCACGCGCTGTGCATGGGCTGCGTCCCGTGCAAACTTCAAGCGTCCGTGGCTCAGATCTGACTCAGGGTTGCATTTTGAGTGTGAAATTTGTGAGGGCGTAATCCACTTGACGGATTATGCAGTCGATAGTGATGAAAACAAGGGTGTTTCAAACACAACGAGCAACGTTGCCCAGCACAGTCATTTCGCCTCGCGAACCAACAGGCAAAGGACGACGATCATGAGCGCGAGCGAGCGCTTGCTGCTGCCCGAGGATGCAGATGACGCTGCGCTTGCACTGATCGAGGACGACAATGTACTGCCGCTTGCATCTCCGACAGCGACGCCGGACCCAGTGACAACACCATCAACAGCACCAGCAGCAACTGTGGCAGTGGCTTCAGTGCCAGCGCCACTCAAGCGATGTCGAAAGCGGCAGTACACTGAAGTTCTCGAGCTGCGCAGTCTTGTCACACAGCTCCAAGAGCGTCTCGCACAGCTCCAGCGCTTTTTCAACCGCAGTGCGCTTTCAAAGCGCATCCGTTCCCAAAGCGGCACAGCGGATGAAGCAGCAACCTCGGTCTGGTTCGAGTGCGCTGTCGCCGAGTACAAGAAGCTCGAGCGCGCGCAGGCGTGGAACTTGCGCCTCCATCGCGAACTCACGAGTCAGCGAGAGACGTACGACACGCTACAGCAGCTCTTTGGTCTCCAGCTCTCACCGCAGGTTCGTCCATCCGTGTGGCTCTGCTCACACACTCTCGGTACAGTCTGACCCATGTCTGACTGACCGCTTTCACCAATCAGGACATGGCGTTCCTTGCTGAGATCGAGCACGAACGCGCTGCAGACAACTGCTCCGTCGAGGACGACGCGCTCCGAGCCGCGTTCATGGAGCTGCTGCGCCACCTCGAGTGCATGCACGCGCACACGCCAGCGATCGTCGCCGAGATCAGTCTCCGGAACACGCACAACATGTTCCACACGAGCCACAACGAGTACGACGCGGTCTACGGCCGGTCGTTCGAGTTCACGATCAGCTCGCCGATGCCGCACAGCGTCGCGGCGCTCGGCGACTTTGTGTGGGAGCAAGCGACGACGAACGCCCACTTTGATTGCAGCACACCGAGTCACCAGTACATGACAGAGCCGCAAGTGCCGCAGGTGCGTCTGTTGTTGAGCCTGCCTGCCTGCCTGACTGACGGAGTAGCGAACTGGACACAGTGCCTCTCACACACACAGTCGCTCCATGTCTAGGACAAGTGCATCGGCAAGCGCTTCAACTTGGTCTTTAGCAAAGCGCTCGGGAGCCAGCGCATGGACGGACTCGTGGCGATCCGGCGGTTCGTGACGCCAGACAACGTCGTCGTTGCGCTCACGTCGCGTCTCGTGTTCCCTGGCACGCCGCTCGTGCTGCGGCACGAAGGGCGCGTGATTGTCCGCGCGTTCGCTGGCACGAGCGGCAGTCGGTCGTTAGTGCAGAGTCGCTTTCGCGTCTACCGCGAGCGCAGCGACGACGACACGTCGAGTGCGAGCCAACCGCTCAGTCGCGTGCTTGCGCAAGTCCAGAATTTTGTCATTGGCTTCACTGGCAATGCGATCGAAGCGTACCAGCTCCGCATCCACGAGGCGCTGCAGCACTCGGCCGAAGTCGCGTTCTCCGCGACGCGCCATCGCGACCTCTGCATCGGCTGCATGGCGTGCAGCATGCAAGCGTCGAGTCAGCACTTGGCCACCTGAGTCTGAGTCTGAGTCTGGGTTGCAGTCGAGAATGAACTCGCAAGTCTACTTTTGTAATTTATGACATAATCAACATGCATTACCAGCACTCCTACACGAGTGCTGGTAATGATCACGAGCTGCATACAAACATCAAGAGAAACGAACAGCGCCAAGCAATGCCGCTCGCTCACTCTCTGAAAGCACTGCTCGAGCGCAAGAGCGAAGAGCATGAGCTTCTTGGTCGAGGACGAAGCGCAGGCGACGCTCGCAGAAGCGCTCGCGTTCATCGACACGTTCGCGCAGGACGAACCTGCGACGTCAAACAACGACGTGGCCTTGAAAGCCCCGAGCGACAATGCGCTCTACGTCGAGCTCCGCATTCCCAAGAGCCCGGAACCACCACAACATCACGATGCGTCGAGCTCGGGCCACACGAGCGGCACAGACAGCAGCACGAGCAGCAGCGTTGCTGACGCGCTCTCGGAGGAGCAGCTTAAGAAGCTGCGCGCGCGCGCAGCAAACACGCGCGCAGTGCACCGGTACCGCAAACGCACGAAGACCGAGATCGTGACGCTCCGCGAGCAAGTCGAGCAGCTCGACTCGCAGCTCACTGCGCTGCGCAAGCGCACTGTCGCAGTGCGTGGACCAGCATCGACAACGACTGAACTGCCGCTGCAAGTGTCGGCGTCGTCGCTGACTGCGCTCACAACAGTCGTTGCGACGGAGCTGCGGAAGCGCCAGGCGTCCGAGGCGCTGAACCGGCGACTGAAAGAGGCGCTCGCCAAGCAGCGCAAAGTCAGCGCTGCGCTCGAGAGCGTGTTCAAGAAGCAGGCGCTCGCACCGGTGCGTCTCGCTTCCGTGAGCGTCGCGTGTTGCGCCACTCAACTCGTACTGACAGACTCGTTCGTACGTTGTAGGAGCTGAGCTTTGTGCTCGACATGGACAAGCTCTTGCCAGCGCCGCTCGCAGCTGCAGCGCCAGCAAACGTGCCAGTCGCAACTCCTGCGTCCGACGACGCGCGCGTGTACGCTGAGCTCTATCGGTACTTGGAAGACACTGTGTACGCGCAGACGCCTGCGATCTCGGCGCTTCTTGCGCGCAGCGACGTCGACTGCGTGTTCAACAACACGCTCATCAAGCACGACGCGCGCGTGGGCAAGATGTTTGAGTTCCTCTCGAACACGCCAGTCGCTGGCTCGCGCGAGCAGCTCACGGCGAAGCTCTGGATGTTCCTCACGTTCCCCATTGGACCAAACGAAGCCGCGGAAGACCCGTTCGCGAACGTCCGCATGTGCTACGAGCAGAGCAGCACCGTGCGCGGTCAAGTCGGGATGAAGTTTGACTGCGACTTGGGCGACATGACCGCTACGGGCGTGTCGGCGTTCCGGCAGTTTGTCGAGCCGCACCGGACAGTCTTGACGTTTGCGTCGCTGCTGAGCGTCCCAGGCACGACGCTGCTCTTCCGCGAGAGCGCGTGGCTGATCCTGTCGGACGCTGCAGCAGCCGGCTGCTCAACTGCGCCGACGCTGTTCCAGACTGCGTACCGCTTGCACGCAGAGCCATCGAAGACGCACACAGACGACGACGCGAGTGCGACGACGGAATCGCACGCGACGACCGCAACGTCGAGCAGCTTGGTCGACTCGGTGCTCACGCGCAAGGGCGAGCGCATGCGCGGGTTCCTCATGATGATCCAGAACCGTCTCTTGAACGGTCTGCGCGAGCTGCGGCTCGACGACTTCCTGCCCAAGTGCCGGCGCCTGTGTCCGTGCAGCGCATGAGCTCAGTCGCGTCCGTCGTGTCGTGCGTTCTCGCTCTTCTCTCTCTCTATCTATTGCTCTCGTGTACGGAATGAACGACTGAATGACGCGTGTAGTAGTGTACTGCACAGCGTTGATCCATCAAAGTGTGTCTGTCGTGTCTCTTGAATGTCCTATGATGGTGAGATCAAGTCGTTTGCCTGACGCTCGATCGCTTGTGTAGAGCTCCAACTCTCGTGTGGCTCGAGTCTGAAGTGTGTTGTTGCCCTCGTAGTCGCAGGTGACGTATCCAACTAGAACCGAAGGAAGCAGAACACACACATGCCGAAGTGGCGGTATCGAGCGAAAGTGAGAGCGTCCACTGAGTTGAGAGAGCGTGAGTCCATCAAGAGTCGACGATTGAGTGTGGCTGGCTTGTGCTCGACGCACTCACTGCTTTGCGAAATGTACCAACCATTGTCTGTTGTTCATCCACATTTGAACTCCGTCTTGACACGATCGTGATCAGTTTGCCACCAGTACGACGAGCACACCATGCGTCTTGAGATCAAGTACGACCATGATCAAGCGAGACCTCGGATGTCTCGACGGCTTCAAGGTGCTTTCATCGTCCTCACTTGATCTGATTTACTCGACACTGAGATGATTTGCACCCACACGGTTGCTATTTGACACACCTGAGTGTGTGACACAAACCATTTTCGACAGCGTTTGACACTCCTCACTCACTCCACAACAACTACAGCAGCAGCAACAACCTTAAGACGATCGGTCACCTCGCTCGCTCGCGCACTCGCGAATCTGCCAACAAGCACACACACACACAGCAAGAGCAGCAGTTCCAAGACCTGACCGACGCACTCGGCTCGAGTCGATTTGCTCCCGCGAACCAGTTGCGCAGCTCAGCAGTCGCCATGGAAGTGGACGACGTGCAGACAACGACAACTCCGACGACAGCAACGACAGCAACACCTGCTGCTGCGTCCGTTCAAGTGCTCTCAAGTCCAGCGCTCTTTCGCACGATCACGAGCTGCGTTGACGGCGTGCCGCGTCACGTGCTGGACTTTGTCGACAACGAGTATGCATCGCACTTGCCGTCAATCTACGGTCACCACCCGATGAGTCGATACAACAAGCTGCTGTGGGAAGTCGCCGTGCTCTGCTCCGACAAGCGCATGGTCGAAGCGCTCGACAAGCTCGCAAAGACGCCGCGCTTCAAGGACTACAACCACGTGACAGTGAGCACAGTCGTCGCGTTTGCTGTGTCAAACTGCGTGAGCGACGTCGCGTTCCTCGATTGGCTCTACGACCGCTACAATGACCCAGCGGAGCGACACATCGACGAGGATGCGTATAGCAGACTCGCTCGAAGCAGCAGTGCTGACGCACTCGCAGTCGCTCAGTGGCTCCTCGCACGCAACTACGAGTTTCCAGCGAGCATGATGGACGCAGCAGCTGGAGCCGGCGACCTCGCTCTTGTGCGCTACTTGCACGAACACAGTCCGAGTGGATGCACGACGCGAGCGATGGACAATGCAGCATCGATGGGCCATATCGAGATCGTCCAGTTCCTGCACGAGAGCCGCAATGAAGGCTGCACGCGCGCAGCTCAAGGCAGTGCACTCATGTACGGCCATCTCGATGTACTCAAGTTCCTGCACGAGCATCGCAGCGAGGGCTGCAGTCATGGCGCTGTGACCAAAGCGGCAACGAATGGTCGTCTTGCGACCATCAAGTTCGCGCATGAGCACGACTTTGACGGCTTCTCAGTCAGAACCATGTCGAGCGCCATCGTCGCTGGTCACCTCGACATCGTCCAGTACCTTCATGAGCACCGTACCGAAGGCTGCACACTCGAGTCACTGTTTCAAGCTGAGAGGCTTGAACGCCACGACATCGTCGACTTCCTGTGTCGCCACCGACCGATGAAGAGCCCTGGCGCGGCAATCAAAGAGGCGGCGCGACTTGGACATGTGCGCCTCGCAGCGAAGCTCGCGCGCAACAGGTTCTGGTCGTCTTCAACAGAGCGATTCGAGTACCATGATACGCCACCCCACCCAGAGGCACTTCCATACACTGGGCCGCGATACACCCGTCGCGGATGGCGGCAGCCCATTTTCCCGCCGTTCACACGTCCGACTGTCGACAACTACAAGCCGCGTCCTGGAATGCGAGGAGGCCCGTATCCAATGATCTAACAAGACACACTCTCGTATAGACGTCGTAGTGTCAAACACGATCGATGTTGATCTATCAAAGCGCACTGTGGCCAACAGTCACTCGAGTGTTCATGTTGGTTGGCGAGCTCTAGTGGACTGCCAGGCACTCACTCGATCGATCGCTTGTGCAGCTCCATCTCTAGCTCTCCATGTGTCTGTCGTCTCAAGTCTCAAGTCGTCAGCATGTCGTCTTTGCGTCCTCGTTGGACAACCACAAGTGGAGCTGAAAGGCTGAACACGCACGCACGCACGCACACCTCCGAGTGAGCATTGACGCAAGAGCGCGTCTCGAGGAGACGAGTGAGTGCGAGTTGAGTGCATCCATCGAGCAAGAGACGATCGAGACGATCGAGACGATCGGGAGACGGTCAAAGTGAGCCATGTGAATCGTTTGAAGAAGAGTGATGGTCGAACAGCATGACACGATCAGTTTGAAACTGAGTTGATGACTCTGAACGTCTGGATTTTTGACTCGCGAAAGCAACAAAATGCAACAAATGATGCACCCAATGGACACTCGAGACAAACGACCGACGCACTTGACAAGACACACTCTCACACACACTGTGATGAGCTTCTTTCTCGTCTCGACGCCACGCGACGACTCGAATGGCAGCGACAGCGACAACGACAGCGATGAGCAGGCGGCGCTCGCAGACGCACTCGCGTTCATCGACGCGTTTGCGAACGACTGCGACGACACGACCGAAGCGACTGGAAGCACTGAAAGCAGCACGAGCACGATCAATGACAGCAGCAGTGGCAGCAGTGGCAGCAGTAGCGGCGGCAGTAGTAGTGGCAAGCGCAGTGACATGTCGACTGGCTTGGACCGCTCGCTCTACATTGAGGTGCGCATTCCCGAGAGCTCAGCGACTGGCTGTCCAAACAACAGCAACAACATCAACAGGACCATCAACAGCATGCGTAGTCAAGTGAACACACCTGACGACGCAGCACTCGCACAGAAGAAGCTCCTGCGGACCCGCGATCTGAACACGCGCGCAGTGCATCGGTACTGCAATCACCAAGACGGAGATCGCTGCGCTGCGCGACGAGCTCCTGCAGCTCCAAGCGCTGCTCGCAAAGCTCCAGCGACGCTCGACCGCCACAGCCACAGCCACAGCCACCACTGCGTCGTCGTCTCATGCACTCGAGCACCACGAGACGCACTGGACGCCACTGCTCCTGCAGCTCGAAACATAACCAAGTGTAATGATCAAGGACACCGTGAACGAGTACAAGCGTCTGCAGCACGCCGAGGCATTGAACCGCCGTCTCTGAGGCGCCGTGCGCAAGCAGCGCAGCGTGAACGCGACGCTCGAGTGCACGTTCACGCGCCAAGTCGCCAAGCACTTACTTCGTACGCCAATCGAGTGTATCTTGAGCGGTCTCTCTCTCTCTTTGTGTGTCTCGATGTATCTCTGTGTGTGGATGACACCATGTTTGTCTGTAGTACTCGTCACCAGGCAGCCCTTGCTCTCTCTCTCTCTCTCTCTCTCTCTCTTGAGATCAGGACGTGACGTTCGTGATGGACGTGGAGAAGATGCTGACGCCAAAAGCACCAAAGCAGACCCGCACACTCGGAGCGTGGGACGCCACTCATGTGCTTGACGAGCTCGCGCTCGACCTCCAGTATGTCGTGTACCGCCACACGGACGCCGTGGTCGCGCAGATCCAGCAGCACAGCAGCGTCGACTGTGCGTTCCATAACACGTGTGTGGCGCTCGACGCGCATGTGGGCAAGACGCTCGCGTTTGCGTCCAACACACCAGTCGCGATTGTGCTCCAAGACCTCGATGCGCGGCTCTGGGACTTGCTCACGTACCCCGGCGCGAGTGCCGCAGCGCGTGACAAGCGAGCCGACATGCGCTTCAACATGCCGTTCGACTGCAAGCTCGACGACGTGCGCGCCGACGGAGTCACGGCGATTCGCAAGTTCGTCGAGCCGCACTGCGTCGTGGTCGCATTCACGTCGCTGATCGCGCCGGTCGGGAGCGGTCTCGTGTTTCGCGAGACGGGCTGGGTCGTTCTGTCGGACGCACCGGTCGCTGGCTGCACGACCGCGCCGACGCTGTTCCAGACCATGTACCGCATCCACGCCGAGCCTCGTGTTGCTAGTGTCGCTGGCGATGGTGGCAGTAGCAGCGCGACGTCGTCGAATACACTGATGCCGTCAGGACTCGCGGCCTTGCACGACTACGCCTTGCGATCACAGAGCGACAAGATGAGCGCGTTCCAGCACTCGATCCAGCGCTGGCTGCTCTGTGCGTTTGGCTCGTCAGCAACAGCAATAGAAGCGATAGGTACAGCGACAGAGGAGACGAAGCCGGGCTTTCTCGGGTCGTGCATGGCGTAGACGTCGTGTTTGTGTGACTCGCACTGGCGTGAGTGTGTGAGAGAATGAACGAAAGGCTGAAGAGATAAATAGTTGCGTCGTTGTCACATGCTGTAGCGAGCGATGACGACAACAGAGACAACAGAGAGCAGGAGCAGCTCGACGACTACTACGACGACGCGCATGGAGAGAGTGCGACGTCACGGCAATGAATGTCAAGCGAACTCAGGTCGCTTGGATTTGAGATATTTCGTGTGAGTGAATGTCGATAAATGTGAAGATGTGGTGTCGGAATGACTGTTATGAGTGTTGTTTCTCAAGACAATCACACTGTTTACGACCACATCTGATGCAGTCTGAGTCTGAGTCTCTGAAAAGCCTGAAAACCAAACAAGAGGCGTTTCACTCACCCACTCACTTTTTCAACTGATTGACAGACACTCGCTGCTGCGATGGCCGCGACGACGACGACGACGCTCGAGCTCGTGGACGACTGCGCGTCGCTCAAAGCCGCGCTCGCGTTTCTCGACAGCTGCGAGAGCGACGCGACCGACGGCGCGCGCAGCGACTTATCAAGCGACACAGACACGGCGTTCCGCACTTGCAGCAGTAGCAATGACGCGCCACCTTGCAGTCTCCACTCGCTCTCGTCATGCACACACAGCATGGACAGCAGCAACACGTTGAGCGACAACACGTCGCGCAGTAGCAGCAACCACGCAAGCGACACAGCACTAGCAGCACCACCAACAACTACAACTGAGCCTGTGCGTGGCACGCATCGCCGCTCGACTGCGCCATACGCTCGCATGACTCCGGCTGTGCGCGCACCGCGGCGTCGCAAGAGCAACAAAGCCGAGATCGCAGCGCTTCGCGGCCAAGTGCAGCACTTGACTGTGTTGCTCGCACAACTTGAGCTGCTGCGCCGCAAACGCGCGTCGAGTCGCACGCTCATGCTTCGACGCCACGCCTCACCGTATACAACAGCAGCAGCAGTGCCATCGCAACTGCCGCTGTTGACAGACCAGACGACGAGCGCTGCGGTATTTGACGCTGCTGTGCGCGAGCTGCAGCAGCTCCAGACCGCGCAGATGCTGAACCTCGAGCTCCGAGCCAAGTGGCGCGAGCAGATCGAGCTCGCCAAGCGCCTCGAAGCGCTCGTGAAGAAGCCCATGGAGACCATCGTACGTACCTCGTGCTTGCTTGTGAGGACGCGGGCTTGCGTTGATAGAGCGACTGTCGATGCGTAGCTGATGTAGTTGCGTGACTGGCGCTGGACTCGCTGCGCTCCATCGACTGACGCGACGTGGCGCTTGCCTCACTGCCTCAGGACATGGACTTGCTCCAGAACACGCCAGTCGAGCGGCCGCACGTGGTGTTCCACGACCACGCGACGATGGTGCGAGGCGACTGCGAGTCGCCAGCGCTCGCTGCTCTCGACGCGCGTCTCGCGCAGATGCGTCTCGAGACGCCGTCGATCCGCGCGCACTTGAGCGCGCTGGACGCAACGCGCGTCGCCACTTCCAGTCGCGCGTACCTCGACGCCCGCACGCAGACGCAGACGCTTGAGTTCGTGACGAGCACGCCGTTCGCGTGCAGCGTCGCGGCGCTCGAGACGCACTTTTGGCACCAGCTCGCGCTGACGAAGGACCACCACAGCAAGCACGACGCCAAGCACCGTGTACGTGCGCTGCTGCCTCGTCGTCGTGTCATTCTGCTGTGATGTGATGTGATGTGATGTGATGTGCTAGAGCGCTTGCTTGCTTGCTTGAGAGAGAGAGATGGTGTGATGATCAGGCACTCACAGTCGCCACGTGCATGTGTTTGTCTGTTCTACTGCTACTGCTACTGCTACTGCTACGACGATGGATGACGCCGCCGTGTCCTGCCTCGCCATCGCTCAATCCAGGACGCGCATCGAGCTGGCGCGCCGCACAAGCACGAGTTCCTGTTCGAGCTCGCGTGCCACTTTGGTCCGATCAGCGTCACGGGCGTCTCGGCGGTCGCCACGTTCGGTGTCCAGGACGCGCACGTCGTCACGTACACGTCTGCACTCGCGCTCGCAGGCACAGACGTGCGGCTCCGCGAGACGGTGTGGATGATCATGACTGAGCTCACGAGCAGCGACGACGGCGTAGATGGTCGCGCTGGGTCGTCGTTGCTACAGCAGGCGCTGATGCAGACGTGCTACCGCATGCAGTCGGAGCGACTAAGTGCGCACGCGCAGGCAGAGGCGTCGTACTTTCAGGACTTTGTGCTCCACGCGCAGAGCGAGCGCATGCGGAGCGACCACCTGCGACTCCAGACGCTGCTGCTCCAGACGATCGGAGCTGCTTCTGCACACGCGAGCGTGACGTCAAGAGCCGTCGACGCACCGCTCGAGTGCATGACGTGAGGCTCAAGCGTGCAGAGACTCCCATCTCAAGTCACGAGTCACGAGTCAACTTGAGACTCTCAAGTCTTAGGTCTCATCGATCGGGCCGTCGCCAAGCAGTCAGTGCACATGTGTGTCCATGTACGAGTTGAGAACCACACGAAGCTACCAAGTAGACAACAAGCACCATGCGTCTCGTGAACAAGTAAGACCATGAAGAAGAGAGAGAGAGAGAGCGATGGCTCCTTGCACCTTCGAGGCGTGTTCATCGTCCCCATTGATCTGATCTGATTCACTCGACACTGAGATGATTTGCACCCACACGGTTGCTATTTGATACACCGGAGTGTGTGACATAAACCATTTTCGACAGCGTTTGGCACGCTCGATTACTGACAAGCAACAAAACAACAGCAACAACAACAGCAAGACGATCGGTCACCTCGCTCGCTCGCGCGCTCGCGAATCTGCCAACAAGCACACACACAGCAAGAGCAGCAGTTCCAAGACCTGACTGACGCGCTCGGGTCGACTCGACTTGCTCCCGCGAACCAGTTGCGCAGCTCAGCAGTCACCATGGAAGCGGACGACGTGCAGACAACGACAGCAACAGCGACCACCGCCGCGGTAGCTCCCGCTCCTGCGTCCGTTCAAGTGCTCACGAGTCCAGCGCTCTTTGGCGCGATCACGGACTGCATTGGTGGCGTGTCGCGCCTCGTACTGGAGTATGTGGAGTCAATCGATCCAGTTGACCCAGATGACGAGCAGTATCTTGTCAACAAGCTGCTGTGGGAAGTCGCAGTGCTCTGCTCGGACAAGCGCGTGATTGAAGCACTCGACAAGTTATCAAAGACGCCACGGTACAAGAGCGACCCTCGCTTCGAGTTCACAGGAGTCATCGACTTTGCAGCACGGTGCTCAAGAGGCGACGATGTCTTCCTCGATTGGCTCTACGACCGCTTCAGCGATCCAGCACAGCGGCGGATTAGTGACGGCGCGTTCGAGAGAATCGCGACGTCGAGCAGTGACCGCGCACTCGCAGTCGCTCAGTGGCTCCGCGCACACAACTACGAGTTCCCAGCGAGCATGATGAACGCAGCAGCTGGAGCTGGTAACCTCGCGCTCGTGCGCTACTTGCACGAACACAGTCCGAATGGATGCACGACGCGAGCGATGGACGAAGCCGCGCGGTTTGGCCATCTCGAGATTGTCCAGTTCCTGCACGAGAACCGGAGCGAAGGCTGCACGCGCGCAGCTCAGGGTGGTGCGCTTGAAAACGGCCGTCTCGACGTACTCGAGTTCCTCTACGCGAACCGGAACGAAGGCTGTTTGACGTCTGCTGTGACTGACGCGGCTCAGCGCGGCCACCTCGCGACCGTCCAGTTTGCACACGAGCACGACTTTGACGGCTTCTCAGTCAGAACCATGTCGAGCGCCATCGTCGCTGGTCACCTCGACATCGTCCAGTACCTTCATGAGCACCGTACCGAAGGCTGCACACTCGAGTCGCTGTTCCAAGCTGAGAAGCGTGAGCACCGCAATGTCGTTGACTTCCTGTGTCGCCACCGACCGATGAAGAGCCCTGGCGCGGCAATCAAAGAGGCGGCGCGACTTGGACATGTGCGCCTCGCAGCAAAGCTCGCACGCAGCAAGTTTCGGTCATCTCCAGCAGAGCGGTTCGAGTACTCTAGAGAAGCGCATGATCGGCTTCTACCACACAACGACATGGGGTGTCTGAGTCGCGGCGCCGGCGGGATGCGAGACGGCGGTATCTCATTCGCACCTCCACCCTTAGACACCGACGACGACATGCCGCGTCCTGGAGAACGAGGAGGGGCGTACCCAATGATCTAAGACTCCCTTTCATATACGTATTGGATGTGAAAGTCTGTAGATCGTGTCGACTTGGTGCTCACGCACAAGGGCGAGCACATGCGCAGGTTCCTCATGGTGATCCAGAATCGACTCTTGAACGGTGCGCGCGAGCCTGTAGTTGACCTCGTCGTACAGGAATCTGACGAGAGCGGCGTCCAACGATCTGTAGCGAGAGCACTTGCTGAGATGAAGTTGCCATTCACAATGTGGTGCGAGAAAGTAGACGTAGAAGAGAACAGGCAACGATGCTGTGTGGATCGATTCGCTTGTGGTGTGTCTATCTGTCTGGCGGACAGAGCGTCAAGGAGCTCCAGCAGTGTGCGAGGAGCTTGCGTGTCAAGCAAAGACCTGAGCTGGTCACAAGGTGAAGAAAAGCAAGTGATTTCACGTCGCACGGGACAATGTTATATTCGGGACAGATTGACTGACTTTGTCAGGCGTGACGGAACAAAGACGTGATGGAAGACGACTGCGACCTCCTCGAGAGCGCTGCGGCGGTCGGCGCGCTCGCGTTCCTGGACGACTGGGTCTGCAGTCCTACCGCGACTAGCAACAACAGCACAGACGGCGCTTGCAGCAGCTTCGCATTCGATGCACTCGAGCCGCACGATCTGCTCGCGCTCGAAGTCGAGCTGCTCGGCACGCCACTCGCAAGTACGAGCAGCGTCGCGGAGCTCTCCAGTAGCAGAGGTCACACCGACGCATGTAGCAAAGCGCTACCACTACCACCGGCGCTCGGAAAGCGACGCTCACCCCAGTCAACACCCGCAGTACCCTTGCAGCGCCCGACCGCAACCTCTCGGCGCAGTAGCAAGCGCAAAGAGATCGACGCACTGCGCCAGGAGCTGCTGCAGTTGAAAGCAGAGCTCCTACGAGACCAGCAGCAACACCCTGCACGATCACAAAGTAGCGGCGCACGCACACTGCTCACTAGCGTGAAGCGACGCACTCCGTCCTGGATGAGCAGCGGCAGCGACAAGGAGCTCCAGGAGTCGCTTGCTCGGAACCGCATGCTCCGGGCAGCAGTCGCAAAGCAACGAGCTCTAACGACGCGTCTCGAGAGCTTGGTCCAGCGCCAGGTCGCTGCGCGGGTACGTACTACAGCTCTTGCTCGTGTACTGCGCTCTTGCTGGTGCATCAACCACTGACCACTGACGCCTCTGCTGCTGCTGCTCCATGCGCAGCCTCAGCTCGACTTCCTCGTCGACATGACCGCTCGCCCAACATCGTCGTTGCCGCCACCAAAGCCACTCGCACTCGCTCGCACCAGCGCCCAACAAGCGCAGGACGACGCTACCGTGTTCACAGAGCTCTTTCGCGTTCTAGAGCAGCGCTACGAGCGCATCGTTCGCGCTGCCGACACACTCCTGAGCTCAGACACAACGCGCGTGTCGTGCAGCACACATGCGCACCACGGCGGTGCTTCAGCAGGTAGCAGCGACGTCTTGGAGCTCACAACGAGCGCGCAGCTCGGGTGCAGCCAGCGCACGCTCGAGTCTGTGCTCTGGACCGAGCTCGGGAACGAGTACCGCGACAAGAAGACACCGGCGGGGATCATGCAGGTGCGACGCTCTCTCTCTCGTTGCGAAGATGGCGTCCTCGTCCTCACGCGCGCGCCTGTGGCTCTCCGTATGACGTGACGCAGCACGCGAGCGACCCGATGCGCAAGCGCGTGGAAGTGCGCGCCGTGGCGTCGCTCCAGAGCGCGCGCGGCGACATTTGCATCGACGAGTGGTCTGCAATGCGGCAGTACCAAGAGCCGCACAGCGGACGCATCGTGCTCGTGTACGCGTCGCTGCTCGTGCCAGCGTCAGCAGACGCGTGCGTTGTCCATCGCAGCGGCTGCATGCTCGTGTCTGCGGGTCCTGACGCGTCAGAGCGGACGGACACGGCGCTGTTCCAGACGTACGGCCGGATGCACGTGGACGCATCTAGTCGCGACGCAGTGGACGCACCTGCGAGCCACTTTCAAGACTACGTCCTCGACGCGCTGGCCGAGAAGATGCGGCTGTACACGCTGCAGATCCAGCGCTCGCTCCTGCGGCAGTTCCCACCGACCGATCTGCGCGATGCGAGACGACTGCGCGCGCGTGACAGAGTCGACGCAGCGTCTGCAGAAGGTGACGGAGATCAACGCAGCGCACTGGCGTGGGCACCCGCGCAGATGGCGATCGCATCGCTCCAGAAGCGCTTTGCGTTCTGAACGAGTTCGTAGCCTAGTGGCGTCTTCATGGCTTGTAGAAGAGAGAGAGCGTTGTGTATGTTCGAGAGGACCCTGCGCTGCTCCGTTGCGTCGGTGTGTGTCGTACGCAGACCTTTGAGAACGCCGTGACCACGCACGACACGCCATGCATTGCTCAGATGCAGGAGAGGAAGGGAGGCGCGGTCGAGTGTACCCGCTCCGCCGCCGTCGGTCTTGTCTCTGGCCACTCGGGCCTGTGTCTCGCAGCGTGCGACACAAGTGTCTGTCGCGTGATGACTCTTGCGGTGATGACGCCCGAGAGGATCCCACTCCACTAGCGCTGGACTAATGAGCGCGATCGATCGAGCGATCACGACGAGCGCACGGGCTCAGTGGTGTACCTGCGCACTTGCGATCACACACGCTACACGAAGACGTTGGACTTGAGCGCAAGCATGACGACACGAGCTTCTGTCGACGTGCTCGCGAACCCAGCGCTCTTTCACGCGATCGTCGACTGCATCAACGGCGTTCCTCTTCACGTACTGCGCTTCAAAGAGACTGTCTTTGAGACGCGCGACGTCGGCGTCCTCTGTCGCGACAGCAGCGATCCTGCGGCCATCGCACCACACGATCAGCTGTGGCAAGTCGCAGTGCTCGATCGCAACAAGCGCGTGCTTGAAGCGCTCGACGCGCTCGCAAAGACGCCGCGATACAAACGAAGTCTACATGTCCAGCTCATCTCGATCGTCGGCTATGCCGTGCTGTACAGCAAGGGCGACCTCGCGTTCCTCGATTGGCTCTTTGACCGCTTCCGTGGTCCAGCGCAGCGATGGATCAGCGACGATACGCTCGAGAGACTCGCTCGACGCACCAGTGCGGACGTCCTCGCGCTCGCTCAGTGGCTCCGCGCGCGCGACTACGAGTTCCCAGCGAGCACGATGGACGCAGCAGCAGAAGCTGGTAACCTCGCGCTCGTGCGCTACTTGCACGAGCACAGTCCGAATGGCTGCACGACGCGAGCGATGGACATGGCAGCAACAAACGGCTACCTCGACGTCGTCCAGTTCCTCCACGAGAACCGGAGCGAAGGCTGCACGCGCGCAGCTCAAGATGGTGCGCTTGCGAGCGGCCATCTCGAAGTGCTCAAGTACCTGCACGAGCAGCGCACCGAAGGCTGCGCTGCATCTGCTGTGATTGACGCCGCCGCAAACGGACACCTTGCGACCATCCAGTTTGCACACGAGCACGGCTTTGACGGCTTCTCAGTCTGGACCATGTCTGCGGCAGTAGTCGCTGACCACCTCGACGTCGTCAAGTACCTTCATGAGCACCGCAGCGAAGGCTGTACGCTCGAGTCGCTGTTTGAAGCCGAGGCACTTGGACACCACGACGTTGTCGACTTCTTGAGTCGCGAGCGGCCAGTGGCGAACCCTGGCGCTGCGATCAAAGAGGCGACACGGCGTGGCCATGTGCGGCTCGTTGCGATCTTCTGGCTCAGCACCGTCACGTCGCCTCTGCGGTTCGAGTACAGCAGCGCGCGTCGGTCGTTCATGGAGATCTGCTTTCCAGGATCGTCAGCGAATGAGCTGGTGATGTGAAGCCAGTGGCACATTGTGCGACTAATTATACTTGGTTTTTGTATGTATCGACAATCGTTCGTTGCCGTTCGCTTGATTTGCATGAGCTGCTTGACATGAATGAAGCGCTCACTCGGCATCTCGCTCGCTCGCTCGTGAGCGTTGGCGACGAGCTCCAGAGCCGCTCGCGCACGATGAGCTTCCTCCTGCAGCACAGCAGCGACGGCGCCGACGACACAGACGACACGCTCCGCGCGGCGCTCGCGTTTCTCGACGACTTTGACGACGACGACGACGCCACGAGCAGCGGCTCGGACGACTCGCTCAGCAACAACAGCGACGCTCTCGTGCATGCGCAACAGCGCTCGACTGCAACGACTCCGTATGACCGCACTGCGCTACAGCGCACACATGACACGCTCACACAGCCACGCCGAGACGCACCGCCTCGCCCTCTTGGTGCGAATGCAAACAGACAGAAAGCCCCCGTGCGGTCGCGCAAGACGGAGATCCTCGAGCTGCGCGAGCAAGTCGCGCGCTTGAGCGCACGCGTTGCGCAGCTCCACCGCGCGAATGCGCGCTATAGCGTCCGAAGCAGTGCTCCAGACGCAGTAGAGCAGTCACGACAGCTCACTCGTGATCCTAGCGACGCCATCACGCGGCTGCTGGAGTCTGAAGCGCTCAACCGGACACTCAAAGCCGCACTCGCAAAGCAAATCAGTCTCGGCAAGCGCCTCACGAGTCTTCTCACAAAGCAGTGGGCCACGATCGTACGTCATTGGTAGTAGAACTATGGACTGAGCGAGACCGGAGACGACCTCACAGTGTCTATCGGATGCTCTCTCTCTCTCTCTCTGCTGCCTACTATCACAGCCAGAGCTCGACTGCCTCGTCGACACGTACGGGATCGCCGAGCCTCTGCGTGCGCCAGTCGCTGCTTCTAGCAGCAGCGCAGACGACGCGTTCGTGTTCTTTGACCTCTTTGCGCGCGTCCAGCGCAGTCGAGAGCACCTCGCAGGACTCACGCGCGCGAGTCACGCGCAAGACGCCGCGCGCGTTGCGAGCAGCAGCCACGTCCATGAGGACGCAGCGCTCGGCCACGTGTTTGAGTTCGCGACGTCGGCGCCCGTCGCGAGTCGTCTCTCGGCGCTCACGGCGGCGGTCTGGCGCCACTTCACGGTCGAGTTCAGCGACACGACCGACAAGGCGTACTTCCACGTACGTCACACTGTTACTGCGAGTGATGACTGGCGATCTACTGACAGTCGTTCTTGCCACTCTCTCTCTCTCTCTGTGCCTATCACTACTGCGCGTGTAGAAGAAGAGCGCACCGCAGAGCGCGCGCATTGAGATGCGCTTTGCGATGCCGCTCGCGTGTGCGTTGGGCGAGCTCTCGGTCGCAGGACGCACGGCGATGCAGCGCTTCGACGCACCAAACGAAGTCGTCATTGTGTTCACGTCGCTGCTCCTAGTGCGTGAGGCGCCAGACCTCGCGTTTCGCCAGAGCGGGTGCTTGGTCTTATCTGCCACAGCACCGCCGCTGTCGACAGAGCAAACGTCTACGAGTTCCAGCGAGGCGTTAGCTCCGCAAGCGCCGCGGTCGCGCCTCCAGTCGTACTACCGCATCCACGCCGAGGAGACGAGCGATGGCGAGGCAACAAGTGCGCGCACGGCGTACATTCGGGACTTTGTCCTCCACACGCAGTCGGCGGCGATGCGGTCGTACCAGCTGAGCGTCCAGAGCGCGATGCTGCAGCACTTGGGCACTGTGGTGCTTGACGCAGATGCACTGGTGCCTCCAGTGAGTGAAGTCGCGTGTCGAGGATGACAACAGCAGCAGATAGAGAGAGAGAGAGACGAAGAGGAGGAGGTCGTTAGATGAACGACTGCGTGTCGATTGCCTGCGATACCGCAGTGGCGTCGTCCTCGTCGATGAGCTCCTCGATCGTCTGGTGCATCTCGAGGAGCTCGAGTGTTGAGAAGTCGAGAGAGCTCGGTGCGTTCGCTAGTGTTGACGGAGCAGCCGTCAGTCCTTGGCTCAAGACATTGCTGCTGCTGTGTGTCTCCCATGGCACGAGCGACGTCGTCGGCATCGCGTTCACTGCTGCTGCTGCAGTGGTGCTCGCTGTCTCGTGGATGATCTGCTCGAGCTCCTGTAGACAGCAGCGTCAGGAGCATCAATGGTCAAGAGAGCATCGTCAGCTGTGGACTACTGAGAACGGCGCGTTGAACAGCCAGCGAGTCGATCAGACGCACACACACTGAGAGAGGCGCGTCGTACCTTGATCACAGCCTTCTTGCGCACGATCTTGTCGAGCGTCTTGGCGATCTTGAGCTGCCGCTCGAGCGCGATCTTGAGTCGAATGTTCTCGCGCTCGGCCTTGAGTCGCTCGCGGCACTGGCGGTGCGAGATGTCTTCCCAGAGTGTCAGGCTCTCGGACGACGACGATGATAGCGCTGACGATGCTGGCGCTGCGACTGGCGAGAGTGTCGACGGCGACAACGTCCGTGTGAGTTGTGAGCTGGACTGCAGTTGTTGTTGTTGCTGTTGTAGTCGCTGCTGCTGTTGGGGACTGCCATGGACGCTTTTGCTCGGCGACGAGACCGAAGCTTTGCCCTGCAGTCGCTGGAGCTTGGCTTCGAGCTGCGCGACGCGCTTGCGCAAGAAGATGAGCTCGCCCTTGCGCTCGTTGCGCGCTTTGTTTGGGTCCCACGTGATCGGCTTCTTGGGTCCGCCAGTGGACTTGGACCGTGGTCGGCGCTGACTCGCGTCACTTGGACTGCTCGGTGTCTTGAGCGATGTGGTGTCACTTTGGAGATGCTCGCGTTCGAGACTCGTGCTGCTGGTGTTGGTGCTGGTGCTGCTGAAGCTGTAGCTGTGGCGGAGCTCTTGCTTTGGCGACCAAGCACTCGCACTGCCTCGATTGTCGCTGTTGCTGCTGTCGTTGCTACTGCTGTCGTCCTTGTCGTTCAGACCAGCCGGCATGTACGCGTCGAGGACCATGAGCACTGCGTCCAGTCCATCGTCGTCGTTGTGGTGGCCGTTGTTGTTGTGGCGGTGGTCGTCACCATTGCCGAGTCCTCGCGTGGCGAGGAGTCCCCGACTCAAGCTCGGGTCGGTCATGTCGAAACGAAACGAGGTGCTCGCTCTCGTGAGACGCAAGACTCGCGCGAGTGCGAGTGTGTATGTGTGTGAGCAATCGTGTGCGTGTTGGTGCTGTGGTGGTGGTGCAGTGCGGTGTGTCACCACGAGTTCATGTTTGGTTGTGAGATGGCTGAATGGCTGAGTGGATCGATCGATCAGAGACCGCAGCAGCAGCAGCAGTAGCGATGTGTTGCCAGTCGGTCGACGAGACAAAGACAAAGACCATCTCTCACTCATACTCACACTACACAACACAGTCGAGCAAGCGCGTGCACCCCTACGCAAGCGCTTCGAGGACAAATCGTGTGGCGACAGTGTCAACAACAGGCAACAGACAACAGGCAATAGGTAAGCAAGCGCCGTCTCGTGATTGATGGATCGATCGAAGTGTGCAATGCTCTCGATGCGATACAAGTGGTCCTGGTGGCCCACTCGCATACGTAGATCGAGTCACTTGTGGCCCATTCGTAAAACCAGTGTTTCTTCAACATATCCATCACAACGCATGCACTCTGTGAGCACTTGCTTATTGTAAGCATTCGACCAACACTCACGGGAACCATAGCAAAACAAACTGAAGTTTGTTTTGTTATGAAGCAACAAACACACAGAAATTGCGCAATTCCTCGATTGGACGAATTTCTGCGAGATGCTTGTTGTTGTCCTTGTTGCTGTCCTTGTTGCTGTCCTCGCTGTTGCTGTCCTTGTTGTTGTTGCTTGCACTCGCAAGCGCTCAAGTGTGTGTGTCGCCTGAACGACGATGTTGATGCTCGCGAGACGGCGCTGTTGTTGTTAGTTTGGTTCGCTCGTGTCCTGGTGCCTAGCGCGCGAGAACGAACTCGTGGCTCGTGGCTCGTGGCTCCGCGATTCGTTCGCATCTGTGCATGCGCGTCGTCTTCTGCCAGCTGGTTCCTGTGGATGCGCGACGTTTCGAGGATCCGACAATGTGTGTGTGTGCGTGTGAGAAAGCAGAGTCGAGTCGCGCGTGCATCCATCATCAGCATCGCCAGCACCACTTGCTTCTCGTCTTGTCTTCTCGTCTTGTGCTTGTTGACAATGCTCTGCTGCTTCACACCCGAGCACATGTGTATGTGTGTTGAATGGTTTGTCGCCAGCTACTACTACGACTGCGACGACTCGAACAACCAGCTACTCGAACAACCAGCAACTGCGATGGTGCAGCACGTGCAGCGCACGCATGGCATCACAGTGCACTACTCTGCTGACCAACAAGCCCGAGACGCTTGCACCCACGCTTCATTCACACAAGATCTTCTTCTCTGTCGTCGTCCTCTTCCAATGAGAGCGTGCCACGCTGAGCAGGAGCGCGTGTGTGTTGCTGCGGCAACGACCACTCTCGTGCTCTCCACCCAGTACGACGGCGGCGGCAGTGTTGGTGTTGCTGATGGTGCTGCTGATGGCAGTAGCAGCTACCACACTGTGCGCGACACACTTGAGCTTCAGTCTACCAGGCTCTGTCACAGACAGCGTCAGGTGTCAGGCTCAGTCAGGATCACCAATCAACAGCAGGAGCAATACCTACCATCTCGCATCAACTGCTGCTACTGCTGCTGCTGCTACTGCTGCTGCTGCTGTGATCAAGAGCAAGCGAACGAGCGCCAACCACTTCACGCATCTTGTCTTCGCTCACTCACTCGTTTACTCGGTCGTCCTCACCTCGCAGCTACTCCCCGCTCACAACTACGACGACTAGGACGCCATCAAGCGACAGCGCTTGCGACCGAGCGCGGCTTGCAGGAGCACGTCCTCGATCATCTCATGGCTCGAGTGGACGTTCGCGACGGTTGCTGCGAGCATAAAGTCCGTCATGGCGCCAATCGTGCTCTGGCCGCTGCCATTACCACTGCTGCCGCTGCTATCATTCGCACCCACCTCGCTGTCTGTTGTTGCCTCCTCCAAGGCATCGAACGACGGCGTGACGATGAAGCACGGCTGCACGAGCGTGCTCAACTCGCCCAGCTTCTTGATCACGATGTAGCCCTGCTCGATGAACCCGACGCCGCGCACCGGTTCATCTCCGAGCGCGAGCGGATCCACGTGTGCGCGCCAGACAAACATGACGCGGTGCGCTTCGTCGTAGCACCGGATCACCTGGTGCACGCGAAAGCGCGCCGTCATGTCTTTCGCCTGGACGTTGACGTGGAACGTCTCGACGATCATGCGCGTCGCGGGGTTCACAACCTGCACATGCATCGCCAGTCCGAGCGTACACATGCGCACATGTACACAGTGTCAGTGTCAAAGCCATTCATCAGTAGACAGAGAGCACGAGTGCTGCTTGGCGTGTGCGCGGACGCTTGCAGTCGACACTGCAGCAGTACATAGCAGTAGCAGAGCTGCACACGTACACGCACACAGACACAGACAGACAACACAGAACTCAAGGAGAGCGCGCGCACACGCCATGTACCTGCTGCGACTTGTTGTAGTAGATGCGCGAGGGCGAGCGGTCCTTCGCGTCTGCAAAGTGGTCCCAGACCGCTTGCACCGTCGCGTCGAGTGCAAACGGCATCGCTTTCACCATCTCGAGCTCGAGCGAGAGTCCTGCGATGGCGCTGCGACTGTCAGGCGTGTCGTTGCTGCTGCTGTTGACACTGTTGGTACTGTTGGTACTGTTGATCGTGTTGGTATGACGCACGTGCACGTTGAAGTGCGACGACTCGCGCTGGTCAAGTCCTCGCGCTCGGTAGACGTCGTCGATCTCGACGTACGACTGCTCGACGCCTGTCATGAGCGCGTTCAGAATCGCAGCGTCCGAGAGCCTCTCTGGCGATCGCGAGTGCATGCACTCGAGCGCGTGGTAGCGGCCATTGACACTCCGAGCGAGGCCCTACAGAGAGACGAGCAGACGCAAGCGAGCAGACGCAAGCGAGCACACACATCGCAAGTCATGGACAGCAAGCAGCGTGAGTACAAGCCAGCCAACCAAGCAAGCGGTCACGCAGCCAGTCAAACAGGCGGTCACCCAGTCAGTGCAATACAAGCCACACTCCGTCCATCGCAGTCGTCTCCATCATCATCCATAGCAGTAACTCACGTCGCGCGTCGACACCGTGCGCTGGAGCGCTCGCTGGAGACTCTTGGCGACTTTGACTTGGCTCGCGAGCGCGAAGCGCAGACGGATGTTCTCGCGCTCAACACTCGAGCGCTTGCGCCACTGGTTCGTCGCAACGTCCTCCCACATGCGCGACAGCGAGGAGCTGCGGTCGTCGTCATTGAGCGCTAGTGCGCTTTGTGTCGTGTGTGGATGTGGCGAGAGAGGTTGAGCGTGAGTCCGTGGTGGTGCTGGCGGTGCTGCTGATCGTGCAGCTGCGAGCTGCTTCTCGCGCTCGGCGACCTGTGCGCGCAAGTAAATGAGCTCTTCGCGGCGTGCGTTGCGCGCTCGGTTCGGGTCCCACGTCCGCACGCGCTTCTTCTGCAGCGGCTGCACACGGTTGCGGCCATGGACAGTGTGCGGTGTGTTCTTGTCCGTGGTGAGCGAGTGCGCCGTGCCGTCATTGGTGTCGTTGATGTCGTCATTGATGTCGTCGAGTGGCCGCAGCTCGTGGAGCAAGACGCCGCTGCAGCTGATGTTGCTGCTGCTGTCGTTTGCGTCGCTGAGGTCGGTCGTGGCCGCGAGGTCGTCGATGAAGGCGAGCGCTGCGAGGAGTTCGTCGCCGAGCGCGACCGGGTCGCTGTCGTCGTTGCTGCGCGCGTCCTCGTGTGCCATTGCGCTTGTTTGCTATCGTGCTGGCTGTGTCGATCGTGTCGGTGCGATTGGCTTTGTGAGTGACAGACAAGAGGCGCTTGACGTACAAGAGCACGAGTTCGGAGTGCCAGGTGGGTGTGCCCATGCGTGTCAATCATTCAGCAAGTGTCGTCTGAGGCGGTGCTGAGGCTGAGGCGCTCTGAGACACGAGGAGCATGGCCAGATTTTTGACAGGATGTGAACAAACAAACAAACCACAAAACAACTGCACAAACAACGATCTGAACAAGCGTTTAGACACCCGTTTGACCATCAACAAACACACTCGACTAGAATTGCACATCGTTTTGATACAGTAACACACTGTAAATCACACTTGGAGCCTACTTGGTCTGTCTGTCTGTTTGTCTGTCTTCAACGACGACAGACAACAGCCTCTTACGACCACCGATCTGATAAGCGACAGAGCTCTCAAGAGCTCAAGAGCTCAAGAGCTCAAAGCTCGAGCTCTCAACTCCAAACTTCAAGCTCCGAGTGCTGGCAGACGACCTCTCTTGATCTCCTTGACCTCACGGACCTCCGACCTCCTCACACGGCGTTGCCCTTCATCGCTTGCTGCAGCAGCACGTCTTCGATCATCTGGTGACTCGCGGAAATGTTCGACTCGGTCGAGCTCAGGACAAAGTCCGTGATCGCACCCACGCGCGGGTGGTCATCTTGCGTCCACTCGCCCGTGAACACTGGCGTCGTGATGTAGCACGTCTGCAGGAGCGCAAAGTCGTTGCCGCTCACGGACGCCGGCTTCTTGATGAGAATGTACCCCTTCTCGAGGAACCGCACGCCGCTCAGCGGCTCGTCCGACAGCTCGATCGGGTCAATGAACGCCCACCAGACGATCACGACGCGGTCGTCCTCGACGTAGCGCCGCAGGATCCGCTTCACCTTGAACACGGCGCTCGTGCGGTTCGCGTAGAGCACCATGTTGAAGCTCTCCATGAGCGTGTCCGTCGTCTCTTGGGTCTGTCGCATCGCATCGTTGTAATCGAGATGCACACCGAGCGCACAAGGAGCGAGCGAGTGAGTCAAAAAGCTCATACGCAGACGCGCACAGGCACTCGCACAGGCACTCAGAGACATACAGAGAGACCGACGGACACCCACAGACACACAGACACACAGACACAACACGCAGAGCACATCGATCCATCGTTGACATGACCGGCACGCACCACTTGCGACGTCTCGTTGTAGTAGTGGCGGAAAGGGCGGCGCTCATGGGGCTTGGCAAAGTGCGTCCACACGGCGTCACTCGTGGCGTTGACGTTGAACGGCAGGATCTTGCCGGCAAAGACCTCGAGGTAGATGCCGTGCGAGCCGTTGAGCCGGACCTTGGCGTCGCTCCGCGTCTCGCTCTTGGCGAGGCCGTTCGCTTCAAACACCGCGTCGGTCTGGCTGTGCGCCTCGACGACACCTGTGAGCAGTTGCTCGAACGTCGCCGAGTCGGACCGGTCGGGCGTCGGCGCGTACACGTGCGTCACGCGCTTGGCCTCGACGTTCTTCTCAATGTCCTACGCGTCGCAAGACATCGGGACGAGGAGGATGGCAAGCGAGCAAGAGAGAGCCACACACAAGAGCAAGACATGAGTACACGGTGGCGACAATGGCAAGGAGCCAGAAGCAGTGGAGGGAGGAGAAGCGCGCGCTGGCGGCGACGGCGCGTGCGCACTGGCACGTCGCTCGCCAGCGCAGCTTGTATTGCAGCAACTACCTTTGTGGTCGCCTTCTTGTGGAGCATCTCTTCGAGGCTCTTGGCGATCTTGATCTGGTTCTCGAGCACGAGCTTGAGGCGAATGTTCTCGCGCTCCGACTGCACGCGCTTGTCGCGCTGCCGATCTGCGAGCGCTTTCCAGACGTTCACGGCCGCAGTGTTTGGCGCCGGCTTTGTAGTCGCAGCGGCAGGGACGATGTGCTGCGAGGCGCCGGCTGTCGGGTGGATCTGCGACGAGATGCGCGGGCGTTTGGTCTGGATCGTGCTGAGCTGCGTTTGGAGGTCCGAGACCTGCTTGCGCAAGTACATGAGCTCCTGCTTGCGCTCGTTGCGCGCTTTGTTTGGGTCCCACGTGATCGGCTTCTTCGTGACTGCTGTGGCTGATGCCGGCGCTGCTGTGGTCGATGGTGTGCGTCGACCCGTCGCCGGCGTTGTGTTCGAGCTACTACTGCTGCTGCTGCTGACGCTGCCGTCGCTCGACGGCGTTGGCGACCCGCTCTTCTTCGCGCGGCTAGCGTGCACGGGGCGGAACTGCCGCAGCATGGCGCTCGGCACGGCAGCGGCGCGCGAGATCACGGTGGGGAACAGCGGCAGCGACGGCAGTGGTAGTGACGACGTGCGAGACGGTGTGCGAGGCGGCGTCGCTGGCACGAGTGCGTGCTGCTGCATCTGGAGCTGCTGGTCGACGAAGCTCGAGATCTCCATGATGTCGAGGTCGTCGAGCAGCTCCAAGCCGGGCGTGTCGGCTGTGTGTTGGTGTTGTTGTTGTGCATGAGAGACGTTGTTGTTGTTGTCGCCGCTGCTGCTGCTGCAAGTGCTGATGAAGTGCGCACTTGCGTCGCCGCTACAGCTCTCAGACGACGACGAGAAGTCGAACTCGTCCACGAACGACAGCGCCGCTTGCAAGTCCTCGTGCTCAGCGCCTTCGATGAGGAATGTCATGGTAGCTCTTGCTTGTGGGAGGCGTGTTGTGTGCGGTGCGCGGCGGAAGCGTGCGATTGAGTTGATCTCTTCCAATCCCGAGCAATCGACGAGTGTGCGCAGCGACAGCACTCGCGTGGTTCGTGAGCGTCTAGTGCTGCGTGCCGATCACTTTGCTTGATCGTTGATCGATTGATCGATTCGTGTTTGTCGTCGTGAGTCGTGGAAGAGAGTGTGCTGCCAGATGGTCGTGTGGTCCACAAAAAAGGAGATGTGCACTCGTCCAAACGACTTGGCTTGGATGAGTGCGGACTTTTTGTATGTACACTCACTTGATCTTGATTTTTGAATGCGGACATTCGATCTTGCGGAGATAGACAATGATTGCGCAACGTCTCAAACAAACACTCTTGCACCAGCACTCATAATTTTACTTCAAACGCAAGCAGTCTTGCTTCAGAATGATTGTATATGTGTTGCCTTTTGTCTAGATCACTTGCTTTCGCTGACCGAAGACAGTGATGCTACGTCGCTTCATTCACCATGCAGCGTCCAAACCATCGTAGAATACGTGGCCTCACATACCCAAGAGCCGCTGCTACACAGACAGACATCACAACGCAGCCAAGTCTTCGACTCTTCATCGACACAACTAAACTCGAGCCGACTACACCTTGTCAACCAAGTCAGGACATGCGCTCAAGGCGCTCGTACCGGCCAAACAATCACGACGCTCCACCATCACAACATTCCTCATCGAAGGCGCTGAGCACGAGGACTTGCAAGCGGCGCTGTCGTTCGTGGACGAGTTCGACTTCTCGTCGTCGTCTGAGAGCTGTAGCGGCGACGCAAGTGCGCACTTCATCAGCACTTGCAGCAGCAGCAGCGGCGACAACAACAACAACGTCTCTCATGCACAACAACAACACCAACACACAGCCGACACGCCCGGCTTGGAGCTGCTCGACGACCTCGACATCATGGAGATCTCGAGCTTCGTCGACCAGCAGCTCCAGATGCAGCAGCACGCACTCGTGCCAGCGACGCCGCCTCGCACACCGTCTCGCACGTCGTCACTACCACTGCCGTCGCTGCCGCTGTTCCCCACCGTGATCTCGCGCGCCGCTGCCGTGCCGAGCGCCATGCTGCGGCAGTTCCGCCCCGTGCACGCTAGCCGCGCGAAGAAGAGCGGGTCGCCAACGCCGTCGAGCGACGGCAGCGTCAGCAGCAGCAGCAGTAGTAGCTCGAACACAACGCCGGCGACGGGTCGACGCACACCATCGACCACAGCAGCGCCGGCATCAGCCACAGCAGTCACGAAGAAGCCGATCACGTGGGACCCAAACAAAGCGCGCAACGAGCGCAAGCAGGAGCTCATGTACTTGCGCAAGCAGGTCTCGGACCTCCAAACGCAGCTCAGCACGATCCAGACCAAACGCCCGCGCATCTCGTCGCAGATCCACCCGACAGCCGGCGCCTCGCAGCACATCGTCCCTGCCGCTGCGACTACAAAGCCGGCGCCAAACACTGCGGCCGTGAACGTCTGGAAAGCGCTCGCAGATCGGCAGCGCGACAAGCGCGTGCAGTCGGAGCGCGAGAACATTCGCCTCAAGCTCGTGCTCGAGAACCAGATCAAGATCGCCAAGAGCCTCGAAGAGATGCTCCACAAGAAGGCGACCACAAAGGTAGTTGCTGCAATACAAGCTGCGCTGGCGAGCGACGTGCCAGTGCGCACGCGCCGTCGCCGCCAGCGCGCGCTTCTCCTCCCTCCACTGCTTCTGGCTCCTTGCCATTGTCGCCACCGTGTACTCATGTCTTGCTCTTGTGTGTGGCTCTCTCTTGCTCGCTTGCCATCCTCCTCGTCCCGATGTCTTGCGACGCGTAGGACATTGAGAAGAACGTCGAGGCCAAGCGCGTGACGCACGTGTACGCGCCGACGCCCGACCGGTCCGACTCGGCGACGTTCGAGCAACTGCTCACAGGTGTCGTCGAGGCGCACAGCCAGACCGACGCGGTGTTTGAAGCGAACGGCCTCGCCAAGAGCGAGACGCGGAGCGACGCCAAGGTCCGGCTCAACGGCTCGCACGGCATCTACCTCGAGGTCTTTGCCGGCAAGATCCTGCCGTTCAACGTCAACGCCACGAGTGACGCCGTGTGGACGCACTTTGCCAAGCCCCATGAGCGCCGCCCTTTCCGCCACTACTACAACGAGACGTCGCAAGTGGTGCGTGCCGGTCATGTCAACGATGGATCGATGTGCTCTGCGTGTTGTGTCTGTGTGTCTGTGTGTCTGTGGGTGTCCGTCGGTCTCTCTGTATGTCTCTGAGTGCCTGTGCGAGTGCCTGTGCGCGTCTGCGTATGAGCTTTTTGACTCACTCGCTCGCTCCTTGTGCGCTCGGTGTGCATCTCGATTACAACGATGCGATGCGACAGACCCAAGAGACGACGGACACGCTCATGGAGAGCTTCAACATGGTGCTCTACGCGAACCGCACGAGCGCCGTGTTCAAGGTGAAGCGGATCCTGCGGCGCTACGTCGAGGACGACCGCGTCGTGATCGTCTGGTGGGCGTTCATTGACCCGATCGAGCTGTCGGACGAGCCGCTGAGCGGCGTGCGGTTCCTCGAGAAGGGGTACATTCTCATCAAGAAGCCGGCGTCCGTGAGCGGCAACGACTTTGCGCTCCTGCAGACGTGCTACATCACGACGCCAGTGTTCACGGGCGAGTGGACGCAAGATGACCACCCGCGCGTGGGTGCGATCACGGACTTTGTCCTGAGCTCGACCGAGTCGAACATTTCCGCGAGTCACCAGATGATCGAAGACGTGCTGCTGCAGCAAGCGATGAAGGGCAACGCCGTGTGAGGAGGTCGGAGGTCCGTGAGGTCAAGGAGATCAAGAGAGGTCGTCTGCCAGCACTCGGAGCTTGAAGTTTGGAGTTGAGAGCTCGAGCTTTGAGCTCTTGAGCTCTTGAGCTCTTGAGAGCTCTGTCGCTTATCAGATCGGTGGTCGTAAGAGGCTGTTGTCTGTCGTCGTTGAAGACAGACAAACAGACAGACAGACCAAGTAGGCTCCAAGTGTGATTTACAGTGTGTTACTGTATCAAAACGATGTGCAATTCTAGTCGAGTGTGTTTGTTGATGGTCAAACGGGTGTCTAAACGCTTGTTCAGATCGTTGTTTGTGCAGTTGTTTTGTGGTTTGTTTGTTTGTTCACATCCTGTCAAAAATCTGGCCATGCTCCTCGTGTCTCAGAGCGCCTCAGCCTCAGCACCGCCTCAGACGACACTTGCTGAATGATTGACACGCATGGGCACACCCACCTGGCACTCCGAACTCGTGCTCTTGTACGTCAAGCGCCTCTTGTCTGTCACTCACAAAGCCAATCGCACCGACACGATCGACACAGCCAGCACGATAGCAAACAAGCGCAATGGCACACGAGGACGCGCGCAGCAACGACGACAGCGACCCGGTCGCGCTCGGCGACGAACTCCTCGCAGCGCTCGCCTTCATCGACGACCTCGCGGCCACGACCGACCTCAGCGACGCAAACGACAGCAGCAGCAACATCAGCTGCAGCGGCGTCTTGCTCCACGAGCTGCGGCCACTCGACGACATCAATGACGACATCAACGACACCAATGACGGCACGGCGCACTCGCTCACCACGGACAAGAACACACCGCACACTGTCCATGGCCGCAACCGTGTGCAGCCGCTGCAGAAGAAGCGCGTGCGGACGTGGGACCCGAACCGAGCGCGCAACGCACGCCGCGAAGAGCTCATTTACTTGCGCGCACAGGTCGCCGAGCGCGAGAAGCAGCTCGCAGCTGCACGATCAGCAGCACCGCCAGCACCACCACGGACTCACGCTCAACCTCTCTCGCCACATCCACACACGACACAAAGCGCACTAGCGCTCAATGACGACGACCGCAGCTCCTCGCTGTCGCGCATGTGGGAGGACGTTGCGACGAACCAGTGGCGCAAGCGCTCGAGTGTTGAGCGCGAGAACATCCGTCTGCGCTTCGCGCTCGCGAGCCAAGTCAAAGTCGCCAAGAGTCTCCAGCGAGCGCTCCAGCGCACGGTGTCGACGCGCGACGTGAGTTACTGCTATGGATGATGATGGAGACGACTGCGATGGACGGAGTGTGGCTTGTATTGCACTGACTGGGTGACCGCCTGTTTGACTGGCTGCGTGACCGCTTGCTTGGTTGGCTGGCTTGTACTCACGCTGCTTGCTGTCCATGACTTGCGATGTGTGTGCTCGCTTGCGTCTGCTCGCTTGCGTCTGCTCGTCTCTCTGTAGGGCCTCGCTCGGAGTGTCAATGGCCGCTACCACGCGCTCGAGTGCATGCACTCGCGATCGCCAGAGAGGCTCTCGGACGCTGCGATTCTGAACGCGCTCATGACAGGCGTCGAGCAGTCGTACGTCGAGATCGACGACGTCTACCGAGCGCGAGGACTTGACCAGCGCGAGTCGTCGCACTTCAACGTGCACGTGCGTCATACCAACACGATCAACAGTACCAACAGTACCAACAGTGTCAACAGCAGCAGCAACGACACGCCTGACAGTCGCAGCGCCATCGCAGGACTCTCGCTCGAGCTCGAGATGGTGAAAGCGATGCCGTTTGCACTCGACGCGACGGTGCAAGCGGTCTGGGACCACTTTGCAGACGCGAAGGACCGCTCGCCCTCGCGCATCTACTACAACAAGTCGCAGCAGGTACATGGCGTGTGCGCGCGCTCTCCTTGAGTTCTGTGTTGTCTGTCTGTGTCTGTGTGCGTGTACGTGTGCAGCTCTGCTACTGCTATGTACTGCTGCAGTGTCGACTGCAAGCGTCCGCGCACACGCCAAGCAGCACTCGTGCTCTCTGTCTACTGATGAATGGCTTTGACACTGACACTGTGTACATGTGCGCATGTGTACGCTCGGACTGGCGATGCATGTGCAGGTTGTGAACCCCGCGACGCGCATGATCGTCGAGACGTTCCACGTCAACGTCCAGGCGAAAGACATGACGGCGCGCTTTCGCGTGCACCAGGTGATCCGGTGCTACGACGAAGCGCACCGCGTCATGTTTGTCTGGCGCGCACACGTGGATCCGCTCGCGCTCGGAGATGAACCGGTGCGCGGCGTCGGGTTCATCGAGCAGGGCTACATCGTGATCAAGAAGCTGGGCGAGTTGAGCACGCTCGTGCAGCCGTGCTTCATCGTCACGCCGTCGTTCGATGCCTTGGAGGAGGCAACAACAGACAGCGAGGTGGGTGCGAATGATAGCAGCGGCAGCAGTGGTAATGGCAGCGGCCAGAGCACGATTGGCGCCATGACGGACTTTATGCTCGCAGCAACCGTCGCGAACGTCCACTCGAGCCATGAGATGATCGAGGACGTGCTCCTGCAAGCCGCGCTCGGTCGCAAGCGCTGTCGCTTGATGGCGTCCTAGTCGTCGTAGTTGTGAGCGGGGAGTAGCTGCGAGGTGAGGACGACCGAGTAAACGAGTGAGTGAGCGAAGACAAGATGCGTGAAGTGGTTGGCGCTCGTTCGCTTGCTCTTGATCACAGCAGCAGCAGCAGTAGCAGCAGCAGCAGTAGCAGCAGTTGATGCGAGATGGTAGGTATTGCTCCTGCTGTTGATTGGTGATCCTGACTGAGCCTGACACCTGACGCTGTCTGTGACAGAGCCTGGTAGACTGAAGCTCAAGTGTGTCGCGCACAGTGTGGTAGCTGCTACTGCCATCAGCAGCACCATCAGCAACACCAACACTGCCGCCGCCGTCGTACTGGGTGGAGAGCACGAGAGTGGTCGTTGCCGCAGCAACACACACGCGCTCCTGCTCAGCGTGGCACGCTCTCATTGGAAGAGGACGACGACAGAGAAGAAGATCTTGTGTGAATGAAGCGTGGGTGCAAGCGTCTCGGGCTTGTTGGTCAGCAGAGTAGTGCACTGTGATGCCATGCGTGCGCTGCACGTGCTGCACCATCGCAGTTGCTGGTTGTTCGAGTAGCTGGTTGTTCGAGTCGTCGCAGTCGTAGTAGTAGCTGGCGACAAACCATTCAACACACATACACATGTGCTCGGGTGTGAAGCAGCAGAGCATTGTCAACAAGCACAAGACGAGAAGACAAGACGAGAAGCAAGTGGTGCTGGCGATGCTGATGATGGATGCACGCGCGACTCGACTCTGCTTTCTCACACGCACACACACACATTGTCGGATCCTCGAAACGTCGCGCATCCACAGGAACCAGCTGGCAGAAGACGACGCGCATGCACAGATGCGAACGAATCGCGGAGCCACGAGCCACGAGCCACGAGTTCGTTCTCGCGCGCTAGGCACCAGGACACGAGCGAACCAAACTAACAACAACAGCGCCGTCTCGCGAGCATCAACATCGTCGTTCAGGCGACACACACACTTGAGCGCTTGCGAGTGCAAGCAACAACAACAAGGACAGCAACAGCGAGGACAGCAACAAGGACAGCAACAAGGACAACAACAAGCATCTCGCAGAAATTCGTCCAATCGAGGAATTGCGCAATTTCTGTGTGTTTGTTGCTTCATAACAAAACAAACTTCAGTTTGTTTTGCTATGGTTCCCGTGAGTGTTGGTCGAATGCTTACAATAAGCAAGTGCTCACAGAGTGCATGCGTTGTGATGGATATGTTGAAGAAACACTGGTTTTACGAATGGGCCACAAGTGACTCGATCTACGTATGCGAGTGGGCCACCAGGACCACTTGTATCGCATCGAGAGCATTGCACACTTCGATCGATCCATCAATCACGAGACGGCGCTTGCTTACCTATTGCCTGTTGTCTGTTGCCTGTTGTTGACACTGTCGCCACACGATTTGTCCTCGAAGCGCTTGCGTAGGGGTGCACGCGCTTGCTCGACTGTGTTGTGTAGTGTGAGTATGAGTGAGAGATGGTCTTTGTCTTTGTCTCGTCGACCGACTGGCAACACATCGCTACTGCTGCTGCTGCTGCGGTCTCTGATCGATCGATCCACTCAGCCATTCAGCCATCTCACAACCAAACATGAACTCGTGGTGACACACCGCACTGCACCACCACCACAGCACCAACACGCACACGATTGCTCACACACATACACACTCGCACTCGCGCGAGTCTTGCGTCTCACGAGAGCGAGCACCTCGTTTCGTTTCGACATGACCGACCCGAGCTTGAGTCGGGGACTCCTCGCCACGCGAGGACTCGGCAATGGTGACGACCACCGCCACAACAACAACGGCCACCACAACGACGACGATGGACTGGACGCAGTGCTCATGGTCCTCGACGCGTACATGCCGGCTGGTCTGAACGACAAGGACGACAGCAGTAGCAACGACAGCAGCAACAGCGACAATCGAGGCAGTGCGAGTGCTTGGTCGCCAAAGCAAGAGCTCCGCCACAGCTACAGCTTCAGCAGCACCAGCACCAACACCAGCAGCACGAGTCTCGAACGCGAGCATCTCCAAAGTGACACCACATCGCTCAAGACACCGAGCAGTCCAAGTGACGCGAGTCAGCGCCGACCACGGTCCAAGTCCACTGGCGGACCCAAGAAGCCGATCACGTGGGACCCAAACAAAGCGCGCAACGAGCGCAAGGGCGAGCTCATCTTCTTGCGCAAGCGCGTCGCGCAGCTCGAAGCCAAGCTCCAGCGACTGCAGGGCAAAGCTTCGGTCTCGTCGCCGAGCAAAAGCGTCCATGGCAGTCCCCAACAGCAGCAGCGACTACAACAGCAACAACAACAACTGCAGTCCAGCTCACAACTCACACGGACGTTGTCGCCGTCGACACTCTCGCCAGTCGCAGCGCCAGCATCGTCAGCGCTATCATCGTCGTCGTCCGAGAGCCTGACACTCTGGGAAGACATCTCGCACCGCCAGTGCCGCGAGCGACTCAAGGCCGAGCGCGAGAACATTCGACTCAAGATCGCGCTCGAGCGGCAGCTCAAGATCGCCAAGACGCTCGACAAGATCGTGCGCAAGAAGGCTGTGATCAAGGTACGACGCGCCTCTCTCAGTGTGTGTGCGTCTGATCGACTCGCTGGCTGTTCAACGCGCCGTTCTCAGTAGTCCACAGCTGACGATGCTCTCTTGACCATTGATGCTCCTGACGCTGCTGTCTACAGGAGCTCGAGCAGATCATCCACGAGACAGCGAGCACCACTGCAGCAGCAGCAGTGAACGCGATGCCGACGACGTCGCTCGTGCCATGGGAGACACACAGCAGCAGCAATGTCTTGAGCCAAGGACTGACGGCTGCTCCGTCAACACTAGCGAACGCACCGAGCTCTCTCGACTTCTCAACACTCGAGCTCCTCGAGATGCACCAGACGATCGAGGAGCTCATCGACGAGGACTTTTGACGCGCTCATGCGCTCAGGAGCAAGTGCTAACGAGTGCTAGCGAACGAGCGAGGACACATGTGAGGACGAGATCAAAGCTGACATTTTGGCGATTGTAGTGTGATTTTTATGATTGTAAAGTGTAAAAGTAAGGCTGCGATTTGCTTATGACTTGCTGTCTATTTGTTTCTTGATAGTGATAAAAGCGAGGACGCAACTGCTCACCCATCGAGTTTGCTCGTCGTCGGAGCTCCAGCAACAAGCAACAAGCAGCAAACAAGCACACTTGTGCATGGACGATCGCGCTGGTCGTGCGCGCGCGATGGAGAAGCTCGAGGACGACGTGCCGCTGCTCATGCAATGCGAAGCCGAGCGCGCAGCGTTTGCCGACGCGTTCTCGTTCGTCGACCGCGAGCTCGCGAGCTTCACTGCAGCCGACGCAACGGTGCTGCCGTCGCTCAGTCTCTTTGACGACGAGCCGATGGGGCACCAGTTCGTGCACGGGCATGACCCACCGCCGGAGCTACACCTCTTTCGCCTCGACGGCGACGATCACGCGTCGATCGACCTCCTAGCGCTCGAGTCGCTCACTGCTGCAGACGTCGCAGCGGGTCTCGCAAGCGGCGGCGACAGTGACGTCTCGGTGCTCCAGCTCACGAGCGACACGTGCGCTTCGCCGTCGCCAAGCACTGGCGAGCAGCAGCAAGATAGCCCAGGCGCAGCAACAGGAGCAACCAGAAGTAGCAGCAAGAGCCGTGCATCGCAGCCTGCGCCAAAGCGACGGCAGCGCACAAAGAAAGCAGCGACACCAACGTCAGGAGCGAGCTCAGCGATGACACCGACTGGCGCGGCGCCGCGACCGGCGAAGAAGCCGCTCAACTACAATCCGAACAAAGCACGCGACGAACGGCGCGAAGAGCTCATCTACTTGCGCAAGAAGGTTGTGGAGCTCGAGACGCAGCTCGACGGCATGCAGCAGAAGCGGCCGCGGCTCATGCCGAGCACAAGCGGCGGTGCGAATGGCGTCTTGGTCGCAACGGCGTCGTCATCTGCACGTAGTACGAACTCAGACAGCAGCAGCAGTAGCGACAGTGCAGCGCTCTCGATCGAGCAGCAGCAGCAGCTCGTGCTCGCAGGCATGTGGCAGGACATTGCGACGCGGCAGTGCGAAGGGCGGATCAAGGCCGAGCGCGAGAACATTCGACTCAAGATCGTGCTCGAGAACCAGCTCAAGATCGCCAAGAGCCTCGAGAAGCTTTTAAAGAAGAAGATGGCGGCGCGCGAAGTCGAGCACTGTCCGCAGTGCCAGCAGCTCCATCGCGTGTACCCGCCGACGCGCGACCCGCGCACCGACGCGCAGATCTTTGACGACCTCACTGGTGGCGTCGCGCAGTCGTACGACGACGTCGACAGTGTCTTTGCAGCGAACGGTCTCGCTACGATGGAGGTTCCGCACAGTGACGCGCGCATTCGCACTGCGAGCGACGACGACGACAGCGTCGTGCTCGAGATCCTCGCGAACAAGCTGTTGCCGTTCGACGTCCACGCCACTGCGACTGCTGCGTGGCACTACTTTAGCTACGCAAAGCAGCGCACGCCGTATCGGTCGTACTTCTTTGACACGCCCAAGGTACGCCCTTGTCTCGACGTCTGATTCGTACATCCTGTTCGAGGACTCACACTCTTTTGTTGGATGACCATCACTCACTGTCCACAGAATACCGATACAACAGACGACACGATCACGGAGAACTTTAGTCTCGGACTCCACGCAAACAGCACGAGCGCGCACTTTCGCGTGAAGCAAGTGCTCCGGCGGTACGTCGAAGACGAGCGCGTCGTGATCGTCTGGCGGTCGTTCGTCGAACCGGTCGAGTTCTCGGACGAGCCGCTCTCGGACTTGCGCTTTGAAGAGCGCGGGTACATTGTCATTAAGAAGCCGACATCGCTCGCTGGCGCAGGGACGCTCGTGCAGACGTGCTACATCTTTACGCCAAACGTCACCGGTGGAAGCCTCGCAGTCCACGGTCATCGCCACCCAAAGGTCGGCGCGATCACGGACTTTGTCTTGAGCGCCACAGCGGCGAACATCACTGCGAGTCACCAGATGATCGAGAACGTCCTGATTGAGCAAGCGATGCGCGGCAAGACGATGGCGACAAGTGATGGTCTGCTTGATGCAGCAGAGCGATTGTAGCGACAATGAGTGACGGTCGCGAAACAACGAACGTATTTACACCAACACTGTCACGTGCTACGAGCGCGTGGTCGCTGTTGTTCTCGTCGGTTGCTCTTGCTGCTGCTTCTGACGCGCACTCAGCGCCTGTGCGAGCAAGACGTTCTCGATCATCTGGTGACTCGACGCAATGTTCGCAGCCGTGGAGCTCAAGACCAAGTCCGTGAGTGCGCCGACTTTCGACGGCTCTGCGTGCACGAGGTCGCCAATCGACACTGGTGTCGAGATGAAGCACGTCTGGAGCAAGTTGTGCGGCGGCAAGCGACCATCACTCACTGCCGATGTTGTCTCGGGCATTTTCTTCACCACGACGTAACCTTTCTCCAAGAACCGAACACCGTGGAGCGGCTCGTGCGCTACGTGCGTCGGATCAAAGAACGCGCGCCAGACGATCACGATCCGATCCGGTTCGACGTACCGCCGCAGCACGACCTTCATGCAAAAGAGCACCATGGTGCTGTTCACGTCGACCTCCATGTTGAAGCTCTCCATGATCGTGTCCTCTTCCGTTGCAGCGGCGACGCCCGGCGGCGCGGGCGTGTGGCAGTAGAGCCGATTCGGCGTGCTCTCTTTCGCAAAGACGTAGTGGTGCCAGACCGCTGAGCCAGTGGCGTGCATGTCGAACGGCAGGACTTTGCTCCCAAAGACCTGGAGCTCAATGTGGTGCGACCCGCTGCGATCAACGGGTCGCTGCCGCTGCACGCGCGCATCAATGCGCGACGGCTCCATGTGCGAGAGCCCAACGGCGTCAAAGACTGCGTCGACCTCTGCGTACGACGTCGCGACGTCGACGAGGAGCTTTGCAAAGAGCTCCGAGTCGGATGCGTCGCGCGCCGGTGGCCGCATGTAGTGCACGCGCTCTGGCTGCACGCACTTTTCAAAGTCCTTGAGCGCCGCAGTCTTCTTCACGAGCTTCTCGAGGCTCTTGGCGACTTTCACTTGTCCTTCGAGCACGAGCTTGAGTCGAATGTTCTCGCGCTCGGCTTTCATCCGGTGCTCGTGCTGGCGACTCGCGATCTCTTGCCACACGCTCATCGGCGCGACCATCGCCGTTGTCTCTGGGGTCTCTGGTGTAGTCGTAGTGGCGTCGTTAGCAGGCGGCGACGTGGAGCTGCTACTGCGATTGTTGTACGCGTCAGAAGACAGCGGCTCTTGCTTCTCTGGCGTTGGTGACGCGCCTGCAGTCGTATCTGTCGGCGGCTGGGCGATCTTGAGCTCTGCGAGCTTCGCTTCGAGCTCGAGCGCCATGCGCCGCAAGTACAGGAGCTCTTCACGGCGCTCGTCGCGCGCTTTGTTCGAGTTGTACTTGAGCAGCTTCTTCGCAGTCATCGGTGGCGCTGGACCAGTTCCTGTCGCGGTGAGTGGCGACGCAGCGATCACGAGCGAACTGCCGCTGCCCAAGCTCTTTGCTTTGTGCTTCTTCGTTGCAGCAGCAGTCGTTCGCGGCCGACGGCGGCGCGTGATCGCAGCTGCGACTGCGCGCGTGATGAGCGCGCCTGGGTCGCCAGTGCTCGTGCTACCAGTTGTAGCGACTGGTGCACGTGCAAGCACGCTTGGCGCCGAGGCGTCGAGCTTCCTGTTATGCGCTGGAGTGCTCGTGCAGGTGTCGAACGACGCGATGCTGCAGCCACTAGGACTGGTGTCTATTGTCAGGATCTGAGTTGTCTCTGGAAGCACTGGGTCGCGGTGCATGGAGGCTGCGACGGGGCTGTGGCCATCGTCGCAGTAGAGCGCCGCCATCGTGGTGTCGTCGTCGTTGTCTTCGTGGAGCAGCGCATCGAGCTCGAGCTCCATGTCGAGCGCATCAACGAGCATCGGGACGTCTGCGTGGCTGTCAGTTGGAGCAATAGCAGTGGTCATGCTGTTGTGGTGGTGGTTGGCATTGCTATCGCCATTGTCATCGTCGTCGTGGCTGTCGAGCAGGACTTGGAGGAGGTACTGGTGGTCGGCGTCGTCGTCGCTGCCACTCGTAAACTCGCACGGCGCACTTGCGCCTAATGCAAACGGCATGCTGTACAGACTGGAACTGTCGTGAGTTAGTCGAGCGCTCAAGAAGCAGCAGCGCTCGCCGAGAGCGCGATCGAGCGCAGCGCGCGCGACCGAATGCGCCAGTGGCGACGAGCGCCGAGGATGAACGACCGCGAATGAGAATGACTGATGCGTCAGACCCGCACAGTCGCGCTCTTGTATTCTCTATAGTGATATAATCAAAGAGAGCCACTGAACCGTTTTGAACCGGACACATATGCAACAATAAAATATGTTGTTGACTCGAAGAATATATGCTCCCACGAGTCATTTATTTAAACGATATCAACGTTCCAATTATTTTCAGTCTAATTAATATTGAAGTTCAGCAGTTAAATGTGGTCCACACAAGTCAAATGTAATGGCTTCACTCACTCACTCCATTGACGACGTTGCTCGGTGCTTTCATCGCTTGCTCCAGAAGCAAGTTCTCGATGATCTCGTGGCTCGACGCGATCTTGTCGGCCGCAGACCGGATGATGTAGTCCGTGATGTCGCGGATCTTGCGCGCGTCGGCGTCTGCGAGCGTCCCACTGAGCACCGGCGTCGTGAGGAAGCACGTCTGGAGGACGTTGTCATTGCGACTGCCACTCGCAATCGCATTTGTCGTGGACTGAGGATCGTCTCGAGGACGAATGGCAATGTACCCGCGCTCAAAGAACCGCATGCCGCCCGTTGGTTCGTCTGCGATCTGCATCGTGTCCGAGTACCCGCGCCAGACAATCACGACGCGGTGCTCCTCGGTGTACTTGCGCATGACTTGGCGCTCGCGGTACATCGCGACGCCGGTTGCGAGCACAACTTCGAGGTTAAAGTCCTCAATGAGCGTGTCCTCCGCCGCGTTGAGCATCTGATGAGCAAGACGAGGAGCGATCGATCAGTCATGAGTGCATCCGCCACGAGCTAGCGTCCAGGACTCTCGACATTGGGACGCACTTGCGGCGCGTTGTGGTGGTACACGCGGTTCGGCAGTCGGTCCTTTGCGAACGCAAAGTGGTTCCAGATCACTGCGCTCGCTGCGCGCATGTCGAACGGCAGCACTTTGCTCGCGACGATCCCGAGCTGCACGCCGCCGCTGTCGCTCGAGTGGATCGTCGCGCTCACGTGGACGTCGCCGACGCCTCTTGCCAAGCCATTGGCTTCAAAGACCGACTCGGCTTCGACGTACGACTGGTCGAGTCCTGCGAGGAGGTCGTCGATCAAGCGCGCGTCAGCTGCTTGTGGCGGCGGTGGCGGTGAGTACGCGGCCCAGACAAAGCGCTGGTGCTCTGGTAGGACTTTGTCAAACTCCTAGCAAACAGCAGAGCGAGCACAGTCAGTCAGTTGCCGCACTTCTACACACGAGCCATTGCTGCTGGTGCAAGCACTGCCACTGCCTCTACACGGCAGTCAGTACCTTGGTGCTCGCGCTCTTCTGCACCATCTTCTCGAGGCTCTTGGCGATCTTGAGCTGGTTCTCGAGCACGAGCTTCAGTCGAATGTTCTCACGCTCGGCCTTGGCGCGCTGGCTCTGTTGCCGCCGCACAATGTCAGCCCAGACGCTCGAGTCTGTCGGCCGTGTCTCGCGTGTGTGCGTCTGAAGGGACGATGCACACGACGCTGACGGTGCAGATGGATCCGAAGCGGAAGAGCTGCTCGGTCCCAATTGCTGCTGCTGCTGCTGTCGCTGCTTGGCGGCTGCGAGCTGCTGCTCAAGCTCGACGACTTTCTTGCGGAGGTAGATCACCTCTTCGCGGCGCTCGTTGCGCGCTTTGTTCGGATTGCCGTGGCTCTTTGGACGACCAGCGACTGACGACGCCGCTGACGACGCGATCGTGCTGCGCTTTGCTCGGATGACGCGCTTTGTGCTTGGCTTGACTGCGGTGTTGCTGTTTGCGCTGAGTGCAATTGCGCTGTCGCTGTGTGTGACTGTACGCGTAATGAGCTGTTGGTCCGAGTCGAAGAGGCTCATGGCAACGAACGTGCTGTCAGAAGCACCATCGTCACTGTCGATGCTGATTGACAGCAGCTCGTCGACGCTATTGAACGCCCACTCGTCTCGGAGCTGCAAGTCACTGCAACTGGGCTCGTCCTCTGCTCCTATTGCGGCTGCAAGTGGCAACTGCACGTCGTCGAGCAGCGCAAGCGCGGCGCGCAGCTCGGTATCGACATCGACGTCGTCGTCGCTCATTTCGTCGTTTACGCTCTTTTCTTTCTCGCTATTTGCATAAACCTGTCATATCGCATCCGAACTTGGGTGGTCACCCAAGTTCGGATGACCGAAAAATCCGAACTCGTGTGGACTACATCAAGACATTGACCATAATGGGATGGCGAAGATTACTACAATACTTTGGATTCCTGTAAATATATTCCTGTAAATATCCGGACAAATATCCATACAAATTCAAATAAAATTGTAGAAAAAGAAATAGTATAATTACCGAATTTGATAGACAAAGAAAGAAATATCTCTGAACAATACCTAGTGTGTTGCAAACCTCAAAGACTATGGTAAGGCCGAAGGCTGTTGCAACACTTGCACCTGCTTGATCAAGTTGGTAATCTAAGCTCTGTACTATGAAGAGGTGTGTATCTGTCTGGGGAGTGATGGTGTGCACATTTTACAATATCAACTCAACTAACTCACTTTGCTGCGTCTTATATTGGAGGCGTAGGGTGTGGTGAAGTTGCTTGCCATTGGTAAAACATGTGTATATAGAGAGTGCTTTGGTTGGGAGATGTGTACAAGTGACTTTGGATTTGTATAGTCTATTAAAGAGTGCCAATTACGGCTGGCTCAAGGTGCCATCAGGATGCTGCTTTTGTTTAAAAGAATATCTACAGAATTCATCACACATTTACGACTATCTGATTAATTATGGAATGTCAAATAATATTCACCTAGATTGATAACGCTATCAACACGCTAAGTATACAGACGCTATACGACACTCATGCAATCATGTGCGTAGAAACATTGGCACAAGTAGCGGACTTGTACACCGTCAACAAGTCGGGAAGACCTTCAAAAAACGGGTCGCGAGCTCCCACAAGTCGCTGGCCGAGCCGAAGCAAAGCCAGCGAACACGAAACTCACATTGCTGGAGTAGACGACAGACAATTCAGTGCGGATGAACCGCGCTGTCAACAAGCGGTGGACTATCGTGACGGAACGTGGTGCGACGAACCAACCGTCGCGCCTGTGTCTGATCAGCTGGAGATAGCGTCTCACGATGCCGACGTGACTCTGAGACGTTCATCTGAGCCCTGCCCAACGATGCGATCGCGGAGACGGATCGGTTTGATGAGGATGTCGTTGAGTGCTGAGCTTGCGAAATATGTAATTCACGCGTGGCGTGACAGGCACGTCCATCTCGTCGATTGCACCAGCCAGCACATGTTTGACACTAGCGTCGCAGTTGTGCTTGTGCGTCGGCGCCGTCGCGCTACAGATCGTGGACGGTTCACAGATTGCTTTGCCGTGTTCACGCTTGATTACTTTGGCACTTGACACCCCTAAACAAAGCCTTGCTATCACTTGAGCGGGACACTTCGCGCGGAGCAGATAATTGAGGGCTCTGTGCGGGTCAAATGCCTCCAAGCGCTCTGACGAAGCCGCGCCCTCGCCATATCCGGTCGCCCTTTGAGCCTGCCAAGGCCACTCCTCTGTCGGATACGTAGCAAGGACATAGCGCATTAATCGTCCAACGTAGGATGTCAGGTGCGCTTTCATTGCACTGGGCATGTCCAGTTTGTAAGCCTCGCCTTTGCATCGTGTGACCGTAAATGAGCTAATGAAGCGGTGGGTTGGTCACACCAAGGTTCGTGACAGAACCAAGTACAATGCCGGACGCCGATGACAAATACGGTCGCAGATAGCGAACTTCTCAAAGGTCTTGAGCCCTCGATGGTTGGCTGCTGTTTTCTGCCGATCGACCGCTGCAGCAACTTTGTCGCGCACTAAGCGAGCGACCGACTCGCCCTTTTGGGCGAAATCGAGTACACAATCCTCGCCGATTGTTGCTGGTGGCGCGGATGGTTTGTCCGGTCATTACATGTGATGATGGCGATCGCGCGTCATAAATGCGCGATGATAGCCGCGCATACCCAACTTGTTGCCTGGCAAACTGTCCGTGGCGCACATACGGTTTGGGCTGCTAAATGAAGGCTGTGGGTAGTCACGTCTCGGCGCCACGAAGCGCTGCTGCTGCTACTCGTGTGACCGCTCTTGGTAGCGGCCGCTTTCTCGTCACTGCGAAGTCTGCTCGTGACGCCAGTCTCCAGCTCGACGCTGGTTTTCCCGCGACCGCTCATGACAGCGGTCACCTTCATGCTGTGGCTCAAAGCCGTAGTGCGTCTGTCTCGTCTCGCCACTCCGGTCATCCGCCTGCCGGTCGCGGCGCATGTCATCTCGCTGCTCTCGTCGAAGCGGTAGAGAGCGCGACCGTGAACGAGAGCGAGTTAGAGCACGCGGCGCCGGTTGCCGCCGCGATTAGTCGACTGGTTGAACTCGGAAACCGTGTGTTGGTAGTTCGTGATCGTGCGCTTCGACTCGTCGTCGAACACGATGTGCACCGTCGCTTCGTGCCACTCCGCCGAGGTCAAGCGCACGCCACAGCACGAGCCGCAACCTTCGAGCGAGTTGACGAAGCACGGCGATCCGGTGTTCCAAGCGATTGTACAGACCTCGCCGCGCAAGATCCCGATGCTGCGGCGCCGACGATCACGCTCGGCGCCTTCGAGTCACTCGGCAAAGCCACTACGACGCTGTTCCGGGCTCCAGCGATAGATGATCGCACCACGAGTGCTGGCACGCGACGACGCTCACGCCGTAGATGCTCTAGCCGTGGACCGCGCGGAAGCGAGCAAGGTTCACCTGCACGATCTCGAGCGGCGCCGGTCGATCAGCGCCAGAGAGGTCGTCGACCGCCCACGCTGCGATCACCTGCTCAGTCGCGGGATCAGCAACACGAACGAGTCGAGCAGCATCCTCGGTCTGTACTTCAGTCGTTGTCGCAGTCGCCAGAGTCGTCGCGGCGGCGCGAGCACGCCTGACGCGCTACCGCAGCTACGGTCGCCGCCAAGTGATCGGCAAGAACGTTCGAGCGCGATGCCGTCGAAACTGGAGTCGATCGAGCGTCAGCTGCGGTTATCGGAGTGTCGCCGTTTGCCGCGGTGCCGCTGTTTGTCAAAGCGCCACTTGCTGTCGATCGAGTCGCGAGTGTCTCGGACGTCAGCGCGCACGCCGCTGACGCGCCAGCTACAGTGCTTGACTCCTCCGCCGTTGTCTGCGTCGCTGAGTCGCCGCGGTTCGTCGAAGCGCCGTCTGCCGTCGATCGAGTCGCAGTGGTCTCTTCCAGCGTCGGCGCGAGATCCGCCGACGCGCCAGTCGCAGTGTTCGGTTCTTTGCTCGTTTGTCTGCGTCGCCGAGTCCTCGCACGTCGCTGTTTGTGCGTCTCCCGAGTCGCGTTCCTCGCTGGGTCCTGCTGTCGTCAACGCCTGCGTCGGCGAGAGCGCTGTCGACGCGCCAGACACAGCAGTTGCTGTCGCCGCGTCGTCGTCGCCATCCATCACCTTGTGCTTGTCGCCCACCGTATTGCGGCGCGCACACGGTCGCGCCGCTCGTGTGGACCTCCTGCGCCCGCGCATCTGAGTCTTCCAGTCACAGTCCCCGCTTTCGTGTCTTGCGTGCATGGACATGCACGCGCCTTGAGAAGTGGGTGATGCAACGGGGTCAATCAGAGAACAGCACTGTCCGCGGCGATAATAAAACAGAGTTGGATTTGCCCCGTTACATGAACTGGCCAAGGTTCGAAACAAGACCATGCCCAATGTCGGACGCCAATAACAAGCAATGATGTTCTGTGGCAACCCAACTGCGCAGCTCGACGACTGGTCGTTGGGAGAGCTCATCTCTGTTGCGTTAAAACCTGTTGCACGATTCTGATGCGCCTCCCCCTTCAAGAGAGGTGCCTTTGACATAGCTAAGAACAGGGTCCCGACTTCATGGTCATGGCACAGGTCATTTGTCACTCATTGTACTATGTATTGGGCTCGTCCCGGTTCTTCGCTCTGAGTGTCGATAGTGAAAAAACAGCGTCAAGGTCGTCAAACGCATTACAACTACTCCAAGAAGAAGAGCCATGGCGCGGCACGTCGAGGTTGCGCAGCCGCAGGCGCTCCTGTCCGCTGCCGAGATGCTCGTGCCGTCGGTCGTCACGAGCGCCGTGCTCTTTGTCGCGGTCGGCTGCCACGCGTCGCACTTTGCCGACACATCGGTCGTGAACCTCGCGTTCTTTGCGCTCCTCCCGACGCTCCTCTCGGTCGCATGCGTGCAGGACCAAGTCTTGCTAGAGCCGTTCAAGCGCGCGTTCATGGCGGTGTTTCGGTGCGGCGACCCGCTCGACGACGGCGCCGAGGCGTCTGCGATCGCGAAAGCGCTCGCAAGTGCGCGTTTCGAGCTCACCAAAGCGCTCACGGACCGCTGGCAAGTGCGCAAGAGTCTCGCTGCGACTGCGTCGTCGCCAGCAATCGCAGCGCTGCACCATGCCACGCAGCGAACGCCGCGCGCGCGTCGACGCCGTGAGGTCTTGAGCTCGAGCCACGCATCGTCGTCGTCCGAGCTCTTGTCCGCGAGCACGAGCGGCAAGTCGCTGTACGACCAAGTGAAGGAGAACTTGACCGACCACGCGTTCGCAACGACGCGCGACGCGCCGATCTACTTCATGGACCCGACAACAGGGCTCTTCTTACGAGTCAATGCGCAACACAAGCTCGTGTTCACGCGCGAACCAGACGCTGCGTGTCTGTTCCACGTCACACAGGGCAAGACGCACCACTGGGGCCTCCTCTCTGCGATCTACCAGCGATACGTCGGTCAGAACTTTGTCGGCCGCGTCGTCGTGAGCTCCAAGAAGCTCCAGGGCTGGGAGTCGTTCCGCGTTCTCGAGCGCCCGAGCGACGACGGGAGCCCAACAACAGCAGCAGCAGCAACGGCTCGTCCTAAAGCTAAGACGATCTACTTGATCCTCTGCTCCTCGCGCTTTGGCAAAGGCATGTGGCTCGCCAAGAACCAGCCAACAGCGGCGCTCTCTGCGAGCGTCGGTCCGCCGCGCCCGAGCGCACGCAGTCGCTCATCCGCACCAGAGGCACCGCGCGACAACATCTACTTGTCCAAGCACTTTGCCCATGCGCTCGCGCTCACGTACGCGTCCGACTTGTCGGCGCTCGAGTACCTCGCAAGCGACGCGCGGCCAGTGCGCCGTAGCAGTAGCACGAGCGCACAGAGCTCGAGTCCAGCAGTCCCACTGACGTCGCTCGCTGCGCCACTGCCAGTTGTAATGCAGACTGCGTACTTGCCGCCAGTGAACACGATCGCGAGTGCGCCACAGACGTCGATTGCGCTGCCGTGGCTCGCAGACAGCGGCGCTGCTGCGTCTGCGTCGTCCACATCACTGGCGTCGTCGTCGTCGTCAGCGGCGAAGCGGTTCCTCGAACTCGCCGACAAGCGCATGACGGAAGTCCAGTCGACAACGGTGACGCGCCGCACAGTCCGCGATGCGCTCGAAGTCCTCGGCTTGAGCGACGCTGCTCGCGCGCGCGCGACGCAAGCAGCGACATCGCCGCCAAGTGACACATTGAGCGACTGGCACGTGCATCCGCACTTTGGCTTTGTGCGCAAGCTCAGCTATCGCCCAGCCGGCGCAGATGCGTCAGCAGCGTCGCCTGCGCTGCTCATCGACGCTGTCACGACGTCGCCGCCGTCAGCGGTCCGGACGATTGCGATCGACCAGTACGTGTCGTGCGTCGTGAGCGACAAGGCGATGGACGCTGCGACTGTCCGCGTGAAGCTCTTTGCGCTCAGTGCGCCGCGCACGAACGGCGTCTCGATCGAAGTCGTGTTTGAGCTCCAGGACCTCGCTGACACGACCACCGGTGGTCCGTCGCCTGTGAACCTCCCAGTCTTGCAGCTCCGGTGCGCCACGGGCGTCGTCTTTGCGCGTCCGACTGAGTTCGCTGCACTCATTTCGAAAGGCGTCGCGCAGGGCGTCCAGCACACGTGCGACTTGGTCTTGAAGACGCTCCGCGACACGCGCGTGAGCCGCAGTAGCAGCGATGCGTCTGCTGTTGCTTCCGTGCCGACGCTCGCGACTGCTGTGCCGCCGCACATGCTCGCAATGGACGTTGTCCGCGGCGTGCTCGCTGCGCTTGATGACGCGGCGAGTCTCCACGCTCGCGTCCAGTCGCTGCCGACGCAGCTGCCGTGGCACGCGTACGACGAAGCGTTCGCTGCGCCAGGCGCTGAGCCTCCAGCGGCGACTGCTGTTGCGCCGACCGCCGTGCCGTTCTTTGAGACTGCGCCGCACGCGTTCACGCTCGCACTCGACGAGCGCCTCGGGAGCAAAGTCACGCCGACGCTGTTCTTCCAGAGCCTCCTTGCTGACGCCAGTGCGTTTGTCTATGGCCATCGCTCGCTCTCGACTCGGAACGCCGACGTCGACATTGGCGCCTGGGTGCCGTACACTGGTTCTGCGGGCAGCAGTAGCGGCACCCAGGCGTGGGTGCGTCTCCAGACGTTTGCAATGTCCATCGACAGCAGCAGTGCTGCCGTCGCGCGCGTGACTGACTTTCAGTACCACGCGTTTGTCGAAGACGAGCGCACGGGCAAGAGCCGTCTCGAGTTTGGCTCGAAGGTGCTGGCGCAGGAGCTCCCTGGCGGCGAGCACTACTCGGTACGTCCTTGTCCTAACGCTGTAGCTAGACCTCTGTAGTGGTGTCACTGGCGCCGTCACTGACCCTCTTGTCTGTACGTGATGAACAGATCGAGACGCTCGTGCACGTTGAGATGGACGACGGCGCGCCATCGTCGCTCCTCCGAGTGTTCTACGCGGTTCCCGAGGCGAAGACGAGCAGAAACAGCAGCGGCAGCGCTGCGCCAAGTGCGTCTGTGCTCGCAACTGTCAAAGGCGGCGTGCACCACGGCTTGCGCGCGATCTGGAAGCACGTGGCGCTCACGATGGTCGATGCGAGTCAGCCGACGAGCCACTTGAGCTTCTTCCAGAGCTACCAGGACCTCGGAGCCGACGCGATCCAGCAGCGCTTGCTCGCTGACGGCAAGCTCCCGCTCCACGACGAGCTCGCGTCAAAGCTCGTGAGTGCGATCATCGCGGCGTTCTGAGTCCCGATGATAGAGAATGGAAGCGACCGTCGCGAGTGCGTGGTGCGTCATTCAACGAGACGGCCACTGTCTGCTGCAGTTCCTCTGGCGCTCAGCCATCGCACTCGAGTCGGTCGTATCACCCTATTCGCCTCTCTACGAGCCGTTCGACTCGCTACTGTGGTTCTCGAATCACCACGTTGGCATTTCGTACTCGTACGTCTGCGGACTCTGGCTCCACCACGACATCGCGAGACTGTGCGTGAGTGTTGTGGCGAGACGGTAGTGCCCACGCCGCGTTGCTGCTTTGGTCGCAGCGCCGCGGTGCTCCATGGGACGGTAGCGACAGAGGAAGTCGACAACGTCGTGGTGCCCAGCGTGCTCGGCGACAAAGAGCGACATAAGCGTACAGCCTTCGGTGCGGTGCTCATGCAGGTATTTGACGATGTCAAGGTGGCCAGCGGCTACAGCGCGCGACATGGTCCAGACCGAGAAGCCAGCCAAGTTGTGCTCGTGTGCAAACGCGACGCACGCGAGGTGACCGTGCGCGGCAGCGTCCGTCACGGCAGTGTGGCCGTGTCCTTCGGTCCGGTTCGCGACGAGGAACGCGAGTACGTCGAGGTGTCCGTTCTTCAGTGCGCCGTCTTGTGTTCGGTGCGTGCAGCCTTCAGTGCGGTGCTCGTGGAGGAACCGGACGATGTCGAGGTGACCCGACTCCGCAGCCATGTTCAACGCCGACAGTGAGCACCCTTGTGTGCCGTGCTCGTGGAGATAGCGCACGAGTGCAAAGTTGCCGGATTCAGCCGCTGCGTCCATCGTAGTCGAGGGAAACTCGTAGCCGCGACGGTGGAGCCACTGGATGGCTGTGAGGTCGACATCGCGGGAGCTCCCAAGAACCTGAACGTGTGGCAGGCGATCTCCCGCTGCTCTGGAGTGCAGAAGCGCTCAAAGAGCCAATCGAGGAACGCGAGGTCGCCCCCGGCAAAGAACGCTGCAAAGGCAATGACCTCGACGAACTCGACGTGCGGACTCGATGCGTACCGCGGCACTGTCGAGAGCTTGTGCAGTGCTTCGAGCGCGCGCTTGTCGCGGCAGATGACAGTTGCTTGCCACAAACGCGAAGCAAACCGGAAGCGCTTCGGCGAGTCCGTGCGCACCATCTCTTTGAGCTGCAGCACGTGGTACGGCACGCCTTCAATGCAGTTGGTGATGTTGCGGAAGAGTGCAGCGTTCGTGAGCACTCGGATCGATGCGGACGTCGCTGCTGCCGATGCGCTCATACTTGCAGTCGAGACGTGTGTTGTAGCTGCTGCGGAGTGTGCGGAGTGCGTGTGTGCTTGGACGCAAGCGGAAGAGTGAGCGAGCACCACAAGTGCCAACGAGCAGAAGCGAGCGAGCAGAAGCATGAGCAACGAGCGAGCACAGATCTGGCTGAGGCATTGTACCTGATTCGACCGGTCTCAAACCAGAGCAAACACTTGGACACAAGAGAGCGAGGATTGATGTTGTCTTGTTCTTGTTGCTTGTCTTGACATCGACGGCTGTGGAGCGAGAGTGTCCTCTGTGACTTGCTCGTCTCTCGCTGCTGCCAATACGACGGAAACGAAGGCGGCCGCTGCATCCACAAGCACTGCGGCTCATTTGCCCACTAGTAGCTCGCGCCTCGATCGGAAGCAACAGCGACAGTGGCTAGAAGATGACTGCCATACAAGCTCCAACGACTCGGACGTGGACTTGGACTTGGACACCAGCTCCTGCACTCAATGCATCAACGCTGACACCAGCAGTGACGCCAGTGTACGAGATCAAGACTCATTGCCATCAAACAAACCCACACGTGGTGGCAAACGAGCGAGGCAACAGCAGAACTAACAGAATGGCTCCTCTCATGTGTGATGTCTCTATCGCGTGTGCTTGTCTTTCAGACAACAACAGCAACTATCGACGATCAGTTCGATGCTCGTGAGCTGTATGAACTTCCAAGGCACTCTCTCATGTTAAAGCGCTCGCCCACCGCCACTGCTACTCGCATCAAGCAGCGCTCCAGTGGTGGTCGTTGCCGTCGCGAGCCAACAAGGCAGCCAGCCAAGTGTTGTTTGGCTCAAGAGAGATAGAGAGTGTCGGTCACCTGTTCATGTTGAAGTGGTTGTCTTCCACTCACTCACACAAGAGCACAAGAGCACATGACCGACCAAAGACACTCGAGACGACATTGGCTATGGATGCCACGTACCGCGTCTGAACGAGCGAGCCACACGCACAACGCATCGCACGCACTCTCACATACAAAGTGCGCTCGTGCGTCGATCGATCGCTGTTGTGGCCCAGTGGCTGCAACGCACCGAGAGAGAGAGAGAGAGATCGCACGAGTGCCACGTCATCGCTGTTGCCATCGTGTTTGCTCTTCTCGCTCGTTCTCTCGGTGCAACCATCCAGCAGATCCGCCACGACCACCCAAGCACCAGCACACAAGCACACTCATCACCACACGAGCGATCACGCAGCAGTCGACAAAGAGCAACCACACAGGCTCGCGAACGTCGAGCTCGCATTGGCTCCAGCGCGCGTGCGAAGCGGCGCGGCGACTATTTCGAGCCACTGCCGTTTCTGTCACACGAGTGCGCGATCGCATGCACCAGAACGAACGAATGAATGAACTGCGCGAGTGCGAGTCTGTCGGCGAGAGCAAGCGAGCGAGTGCTCCATGGCGACGATCGCGACGACGACGACTGCAACTGCGAGGCGGACGGTTCAACGGCCGACTGCACGCATCTGCGCACGCAACAGAGCAATGAAGAGCAAGAGCAAGAGCACATGAGCGAGCGAGCGATGGTCCGCTCCTTATTCTCACTTGCTCACTTGCCCTAGCACGAGCAGGTCACTCTGCGTTGTGACGCGACGGCTCTTGTGAACCGACTCGGACTCAAAACAGGCGAGACCTGCGAGCAAGTCACCAGCGCCAGTACTCGCACTCGTAACACACACAGCTACAGCAACAGCTACAGACAACAACAACAACAGACACACATGATGCTCATGCGCACACGATCGGCTGTGCGAGCGCTCGTGCTGCTACTGGCGCTCCTCGGTGCACCAACACAGCTCGCGCCAGGCGCCGACGCGTGCACAGTCATCGCAGTCGGTTGTAATGCCACTGCAGACGGCTCGACGCTCATTGCGCACACAGACGACGCAGGCGGCGGCGCGGCCGACGTGCGTCTCGTGCGCGTGCCAGCGCAGGACCACGCCGAGGGCTCGATGCGCGCCGTCTATAACTTCTTCAGCGGCTTCCCGCGCCTCGTAGCGACCGAGCGCGGCGAGCACTACGCACCGTCACACAGCGACGACGACAACACACACGCGACACTCACACAGCCGCTCGGGTACATCCCGCAAGTGCCGCACACGTACGCGTACTTTGACCAGGACTACGGCATGATGAACGAAGTGCAGCTCGCGATCGGCGAGTCGACGTGCGGCGCCAAGACCGTCGGCTGGCCGCTCGACGCCGGCGCGCACGGCAAGAACCTCTTTGGCATCGCCGAGCTCTCCAAGGTCGCGCTCGAGCGCTGCGACAGTGCGCGGTGCGCCGTCACGACCATGGGTGCGCTCGCGGTCGAGCACGGCTTTTACAGCGAAGACAGCGGCGACCCGCGCGCGCCGGACTACGGCGACTCGGCCGAGGCGCTCGTGATCGGCGACAAGTACGGCGAGGTCTGGGTCTTCCACGTCCTCACGGGTCCCGCGAACGCCAGCGCCGTGTGGGCGGCGCAGCGCGTGCCGGAGCACCACGTCACGGCGCTCGCAAACGGCTTCTCGATCCGCGAGATGGACCTCTCGGACCCCGACTGGTACCTCGCGTCACCGAACGTCGAGTCGTTCGCGCGCGACATGGGCTGGTGGCACCCCGAGCGCCAGCCGTTCGACTTCACGGCCGCGTACGGCTACGCCGACAAGGACGCGGTCGGACCGCTCTACACCGGCCGGCGCATCTGGCGCGTCTTTGACGTGCTCGCGCCGTCGCTCGCGCTCGACGCGCGCCTCGGGAGCTTCTCCGAGTACGCGACGTACCCGTTCTCGGTCGCGCCGGACGCCAAGGTCGAGCTCAACACGGTCATGGAGCTCCTGCGCGACCACTACGAAGGCACGCAGTACGACATGACGAAAGGCATCGCCGCGGGTCCGTTCGGCTCGCCCGTGCGCTGGGGCGGCGAGGCGCAGGGCGTCGTCGGCGGCTGGGAGCGGCCCATCTCGATGTACCGCACGCTCTTCAGCTTTGTGCTCCAAGTGCGCGGCGCGCTGCCAGACGCGGTCGGCGGCGTCGCGTGGTACGCGCAGAGCGCGCCGCACGGGTCCGTGTACGTGCCGTTCGCGTGTGCGCAGACGCACGTGCCGGCGTCGTACGTGACCGGGAAGCAGAGCGAGTTCAGTCTCGCGTCGGCGTGGTGGGCCTTCAGCTTTGTCAACAACTGGAGCCTCCTACGCTTCAACGCGATCAACGAGGACGTGCGGCGCGAGATCCGGACGCTGCAGCGCGAGGCGTTCGTCCATCGCGCGGAGCTCGAGGCGCACGCGCTGCAGCACTTTGGCGATGGCGTGAGTGGTGTGAGTGGCCATCGCCACCACAGAGTTGAGAGCAGCACCAAGGGCCATGCTATCGTCAGCTCCAGTCCCGGTTCCAGCGCCAGTACCAATGCCACCACAAGTCCCAGCACCGACCCCAACGCCGAGCTCATTGAGCTCCTGACCGACAAGAGCAACGCGTTCGCGACGCGCGTCGTGGCTCGCTGGTGGCAGTTTGCGTGGGTCCTCGTGGCCAAGTTCAGCGACGGGTACGTCACGACGGGCGAGGCGCCCGAGCAGATGCGCGCGCCAGGGTACCCGGCGTGGTGGCTCGAGCTGAGCGAGTTCTCCAAGTGGCCGGGCGACACGTTTGCGCCAAAGGACTCGATGCGCGCGCGTCTCGCGGGTCTCGACCACACGACGGCACTGCGGCGCAAGGACAGCGACGACGGCGATGCTGCAGCTCGCGCGAGTGGCGGAAGTGGCGTCTTGGCGCCGTTCGCGTGGATCGCCAGCGGCTTTGTGCTCGGCGCAGCGGCACTGGCGCTCGTGCAGCGCCACAAGCGTCGCGGCTACGCGTCCTTAGCTTGAGAGAATGAGTGAGTGAGAGTGAGAGTGAGTGGCGAAGTGACCATCGAACAGACACACACACACTGATAGAGACACACAACCCATACACAGTCGGTCAACTGGACAGCGCACATCGAGTCGCCATCGCCACTCGGTGGTCTCTCTGTATTGCCCATAGTCAGTCGGTCGCACCACCATCACCACCACCACCAACAGTAGAGTCTACGATGCCTTAGGCGAACTCGGAGTACACAAAGAGCGCAGTCTGCGCAGCGAGCAGCGCGACCCAGAGCGCCGATGTCGAGCGACTCGCAGACGCCTTCGGCACGATGTACTCGCGGATCGAGCAGCGCGAGAACGTCGTGTTTGGCGCCGACACCCACGGCGCTTTCACGCACGCGCGCTGCTTGAGCGGCGCGCTCGTGTTCGCAGTCAGGAGCTCTTGCTCGAGACTCACGCACGGGACGTTGCCGCAGACGTTCTCGAGGTACGTGCGGTAGAAGTGCGAGTAGACGCACTTGTCCGCGACTTCGACGCACAGCGAGCGGCACGGCGGCAGCGGCACTGGCGCAGTCTTGTCGGCTGCAGTTGCGCAAGTCGGCGCAACGCCGTCAAACGTGCGCTCGAACGTCGCGGCGACCCATGCGAGGCAGTGGTAGTTCCACACGAGCGCGCGGCACGCCGGCGTGTCTTTGAACTGGTGCTCGTCGCCAAAGCGGCTGAGCTCGAGCGTCTTCGCGTCGAGGTCTTCGCACGCGCCCTGCTTCTCCAGCTGCGCGGTCGCCTCGCTGTCCGTCCATCGCGGATCGCAATGGCGTTAAAGGCACATAGCACGGCGCGAGCCAGACACACACACACACACAAGCGCGTCGCGACGACAGCAAGCGCCATCAGACGAGTCAACGAGACGCGCACACACACTCGCACACACACAGCGCAGTAGGAGCAGCAGCAGCCATTACGCGCGAGGTCCTCAGCACGCGGCGCGCGATGATCTGCTGCACACGCACCGTGTGTATCCGATCACAGGGTCGAAGAAGAGCTTGCCGTTCATCGCTGTGCAGTACTGAAGCCCTTCGCACCGCGCGCAGTGCAGCGCGTCGAACGTCCCGATGCTTGTAGTCGCGAGTGCATGGTGCGGCGCAAGCGCAAGCACAAGCGTAGCGACTGCTACAACTGCTGCTGCTGCGATGCCAATGCGCGATTGTCTGTGACGACGACGATAGCGACGACTGCAGGCGCGTAGCGTCATGCTCACTCGCTCGCTCGCGTGCGTGTGTGTGCGTCGACTCAATCACGTTGTCGTAATCGCGCGGAATCTCTGGCGAGTGGATGATGAGGCGGCGCTCGGTAGTGGTGGTGGTGACGCGGACGACGACCAGAGAGGCGCTCCAGCGCGCATCGAACGCGTCAATGCGTCAATGTGTGTGTGTGCGTACAGTGTGCTCACACGAACGCGCGCGCGATGTACTCGGTGGCGACGATCGATGAATCACACTCGGTCACTCGATCGCCGCGTGACGTTCTGAGCTCCGAGGTTGAGCAGGTCACGAAACTCGTCGAGGATCGGGCGCAGGTTGGTCGCGTCGGTTCGTTGCGGATCGTGGTGTGTACCACGTTGCGCCTTTCTCGTGCATGCGTGACACATGTATTGATAGAGGTTTTGCGGGGACCAATGGCCGAGATATCGCGTTGTGCAGGCACTGTGCCGCTGCAACTGGCACAAAGCCATCTGGTGAGCTCGTGACCAGCAAGTGTCTACGCAGCGCATCTCGCTCTCGCTTGCTTGCTGCTGCGTTCCGAGCACACGCGCCTGCTGTGAGAGCGTGAGAGAGTGGAGAGGAGAGCGCGCGAGGTTTGCGAGGCTTGCGAGAGAGCGCGCGCTCGCTCGGCGGTCACACCCATCCATTCCACTGGACGGCAGCAGCAGAGCAGAGCAGACAACAACAACAGTAGCAGTAGCAGCAGACAGAAGCGTACGTGAGTCTCTCTCTCTGTTCCACGCGACGCACGCGACGCGCACGCCACTCGGCGCGCCACACAACCCATTTGGCTGAGTGCAGTCTCTCACTCTCTCATTCACTCACACACACACACGCGCGTCTCTCCTCTTTCCACTCGTCATTCAACACACACACACAACACACACAATGGCGCCAGCAGACTCAACAATGCAGCCACTCGACGCCCCCACGGACGCGTTCTTTAAGGACCTCGTCGCGACGCAGCTCCAGAGCGCGCCGATCGCGTGCGGCTTTGCGCCCGACAAGAACGGCAAGGCGATCTTCGCGACGAAGACGCTCAAGGCCGGCGAGCCTGTGTGGACGGAAGCCCCGTTCGTTGCGATGCAGCACGAGGACAACAAGGTGCGTGTCCGTTCATTCATTCGTTCCTGTCTGATACGCTCTGTCCCCTCACTCGAACGAATCGATCCATTGACGATGACGACTGGTGATGTGCGTGCGTGTGCTTCAGGAGTTCGTCGACGCCTGTGGTCACTGCTTCGTGCCGCTGATCGACAGCAAAGAGGCGTGGGAGAGAGTGATGGCGTCGAACGAGGGCGTCGCGGACGCTGCGACGTTCCAGGACTTTGAAGACGTCGTCGCGTTCCTGCAGAAAGAGGGCGGCAAGAGCGCTGACGAGAGCTACTTCAGCGTCTTTCGTCTCGCAGCTGCGCAAGTCAAGTGCGCAGCGTGCGACGAGATCTACTGCTCGGACAAGTGCCGCTCGGCTGCGTACAAAGCGCACCACGCGCTCCTCTGTACGCACTCGGACGCAAACGAGTCGCCAATGGGGACGTTTGTGAACCACACGCTCGTGACGAACGAGATCTTCCAGCTCGCCGCCAAGGTCCTCGCAACGGTGCTCCAGCGCTTCATTGCGACGCACGACATGGCCGCTGCGCGCACGCAAGTCGACATGTTCTGCAAGCTCCCGTGGTGGGACGTCATTACGTCGGAAGACGACGTCGAAGAGGGCGAGACGCTCGAGTCGTACCGCGATCGCTTCAAGAGCTTGCTCGCGCAGACGTTTGACGTCTTCATGACGGGCTTGCGCGACAACCTCGCGCAGTTGGCAGCAAAGGACGAGCTCAACGGCTTGAGCGTCGACGCGGTCCTGAGCGCAGGCGACGAGATGCTCAACTTGGACGTCTTTAGCCGCATCGTCGGGATGTTTGAGATGAACAACATCAGCATGGAGATCGACCACCCGTTCCACGCGTTGAGCGAAGCGCTGAGCGAAGCGAGCAGCAAAGAGGACGAGAAGGAGATGCCAGCGCTGCTAGTGCGCGTGAAGAACGCGCTTGAGAAGTTCTCGGACGACCACAAAGTCCACTTCCACGACGAAGACGACGACGGCGACGACAGCCACGCACATGGTGGCTGCACGCACGCGCACCACGACCACGCGCACGCGCATGAGCACGATGACGACGATGACGACGACGCGTTTGACGACGACTTTGTTGGCGTCGAAGGCACGGCGCTGTTCTCGGGCATCTGTACGATGAACCACAGCTGCGACCCGAACTGCACGGTGCTGTACACGAAGGACGGCGCAGCGCACGTGTTTGCAGTCCAGGACATTGAGGTGCGACTGGTGCTGGATGCTCTGTGTATCGGACTGTGAGTGATGGTCGAGACTCACACGCGATTTGGATGGAACAGGCTGGCGAAGAGCTCACGATCTCGTACATTGACGTGGACCAAGACGTTGCGGACCGCCACGAGTGCCTCCGGTGCGTGCGCTTGGCTGTCGCGTGGTGGGTGAATGGACGAATGCGAGTGACTGACGGACGGATGGATGGATGGCTGTGTGACTGCAGCGAGTACCAGTTCGTGTGCAAGTGCAAGCGGTGCGAGGCAGAGCTGAATGCGTAAGGTCCGTCGCAGCCGCAGTCGCACCAAGAGAGAGACAAAGTACCACACACACACTAGCTAGCCCCAAGTAAGTAAACACGTTAGTGATCCATCCACTGCGACCTCAGTGTGTTCGACGACGGAGCTGCAAAGCTCACAACTCTTGGCGTTGCGCGAGTTCAATGGCTACGTCACGGTCACGAAATGGCTACACGAGCCAACGTCCATCGAATGCGCTCGATGTACTACGAGTTCGCGAAGCCTCGGTGAATGGCGATCGACCAGCGCAACAGACAAACCGACAAATCAATCGATGTCGACTCGATGAGCTCTACAAACCAAACGGCGCCGAGTGGAAAGAGGAGAGACGCGCGTGTGTGTGTGTGAGTGAATGAGAGAGTGAGAGACTGCACTCAGCCAAATGGGTTGTGTGGCGCGCCGAGTGGCGTGCGCGTCGCGTGCGTCGCGTGGAACAGAGAGAGAGACTCACGTACGCTTCTGTCTGCTGCTACTGCTACTGTTGTTGTTGTCTGCTCTGCTCTGCTGCTGCCGTCCAGTGGAATGGATGGGTGTGACCGCCGAGCGAGCGCGCGCTCTCTCGCAAGCCTCGCAAACCTCGCGCGCTCTCCTCTCCACTCTCTCACGCTCTCACAGCAGGCGCGTGTGCTCGGAACGCAGCAGCAAGCAAGCGAGAGCGAGATGCGCTGCGTAGACACTTGCTGGTCACGAGCTCACCAGATGGCTTTGTGCCAGTTGCAGCGGCACAGTGCCTGCACAACGCGATATCTCGGCCATTGGTCCCCGCAAAACCTCTATCAATACATGTGTCACGCATGCACGAGAAAGGCGCAACGTGGTACACACCACGATCCGCAACGAACCGACGCGACCAACCTGCGCCCGATCCTCGACGAGTTTCGTGACCTGCTCAACCTCGGAGCTCAGAACGTCACGCGGCGATCGAGTGACCGAGTGTGATTCATCGATCGTCGCCACCGAGTACATCGCGCGCGCGTTCGTGTGAGCACACTGTACGCACACACACACATTGACGCATTGACGCGTTCGATGCGCGCTGGAGCGCCTCTCTGGTCGTCGTCCGCGTCCGCGTCCGCGTCACCACCACCACTACCGAGCGCCGCCTCATCATCCACTCGCCAGAGATTCCGCGCGATTACGACAACGTGATTGAGTCGACGCACACACACGCACGCGAGCGAGCGAGTGAGCATGACGCTACGCGCCTGCAGTCGTCGCTATCGTCGTCGTCACAGACAATCGCGCATTGGCATCGCAGCAGCAGCAGTTGTAGCAGTCGCTACGCTTGTGCTTGCGCTTGCGCCGCACCATGCACTCGCGACTACAAGCATCGGGACGTTCGACGCGCTGCACTGCGCGCGGTGCGAAGGGCTTCAGTACTGCACAGCGATGAACGGCAAGCTCTTCTTCGACCCTGTGATCGGATACACACGGTGCGTGTGCAGCAGATCATCGCGCGCCGCGTGCTGAGGACCTCGCGCGTAATGGCTGCTGCTGCTCCTACTGCGCTGTGTGTGTGCGAGTGTGTGTGCGCGTCTCGTTGACTCGTCTGATGGCGCTTGCTGTCGTCGCGACGCGCTTGTGTGTGTGTGTGTGTCTGGCTCGCGCCGTGCTATGTGCCTTTAACGCCATTGCGATCCGCGATGGACGGACAGCGAGGCGACCGCGCAGCTGGAGAAGCAGGGCGCGTGCGAAGACCTCGACGCGAAGACGCTCGAGCTCAGCCGCTTTGGCGACGAGCACCAGTTCAAAGACACGCCGGCGTGCCGCGCGCTCGTGTGGAACTACCACTGCCTCGCATGGGTCGCCGCGACGTTCGAGCGCACGTTTGACGGCGTTGCGCCGACTTGCGCAACTGCAGCCGACAAGACTGCGCCAGTGCCGCTGCCGCCGTGCCGCTCGCTGTGCGTCGAAGTCGCGGACAAGTGCGTCTACTCGCACTTCTACCGCACGTACCTCGAGAACGTCTGCGGCAACGTCCCGTGCGTGAGTCTCGAGCAAGAGCTCCTGACTGCGAACACGAGCGCGCCGCTCAAGCAGCGCGCGTGCGTGAAAGCGCCGTGGGTGTCGGCGCCAAACACGACGTTCTCGCGCTGCTCGATCCGCGAGTACATCGTGCCGAAGGCGTCTGCGAGTCGCTCGACATCGGCGCTCTGGGTCGCGCTGCTCGCTGCGCAGACTGCGCTCTTTGTGTACTCCGAGTTCGCCTAAGGCATCGTAGACTCTACTGTTGGTGGTGGTGGTGATGGTGGTGCGACCGACTGACTATGGGCAATACAGAGAGACCACCGAGTGGCGATGGCGACTCGATGTGCGCTGTCCAGTTGACCGACTGTGTATGGGTTGTGTGTCTCTATCAGTGTGTGTGTGTCTGTTCGATGGTCACTTCGCCACTCACTCTCACTCTCACTCACTCATTCTCTCAAGCTAAGGACGCGTAGCCGCGACGCTTGTGGCGCTGCACGAGCGCCAGTGCCGCTGCGCCGAGCACAAAGCCGCTGGCGATCCACGCGAACGGCGCCAAGACGCCACTTCCGCCACTCGCGCGAGCTGCAGCATCGCCGTCGTCGCTGTCCTTGCGCCGCAGTGCCGTCGTGTGGTCGAGACCCGCGAGACGCGCGCGCATCGAGTCCTTTGGCGCAAACGTGTCGCCCGGCCACTTGGAGAACTCGCTCAGCTCGAGCCACCACGCCGGGTACCCTGGCGCGCGCATCTGCTCGGGCGCCTCGCCCGTCGTGACGTACCCGTCGCTGAACTTGGCCACGAGGACCCACGCAAACTGCCACCAGCGAGCCACGACGCGCGTCGCGAACGCGTTGCTCTTGTCGGTCAGGAGCTCAATGAGCTCGGCGTTGGGGTCGGTGCTGGGACTTGTGGTGGCATTGGTACTGGCGCTGGAACCGGGACTGGAGCTGACGATAGCATGGCCCTTGGTGCTGCTCTCAACTCTGTGGTGGCGATGGCCACTCACACCACTCACGCCATCGCCAAAGTGCTGCAGCGCGTGCGCCTCGAGCTCCGCGCGATGGACGAACGCCTCGCGCTGCAGCGTCCGGATCTCGCGCCGCACGTCCTCGTTGATCGCGTTGAAGCGTAGGAGGCTCCAGTTGTTGACAAAGCTGAAGGCCCACCACGCCGACGCGAGACTGAACTCGCTCTGCTTCCCGGTCACGTACGACGCCGGCACGTGCGTCTGCGCACACGCGAACGGCACGTACACGGACCCGTGCGGCGCGCTCTGCGCGTACCACGCGACGCCGCCGACCGCGTCTGGCAGCGCGCCGCGCACTTGGAGCACAAAGCTGAAGAGCGTGCGGTACATCGAGATGGGCCGCTCCCAGCCGCCGACGACGCCCTGCGCCTCGCCGCCCCAGCGCACGGGCGAGCCGAACGGACCCGCGGCGATGCCTTTCGTCATGTCGTACTGCGTGCCTTCGTAGTGGTCGCGCAGGAGCTCCATGACCGTGTTGAGCTCGACCTTGGCGTCCGGCGCGACCGAGAACGGGTACGTCGCGTACTCGGAGAAGCTCCCGAGGCGCGCGTCGAGCGCGAGCGACGGCGCGAGCACGTCAAAGACGCGCCAGATGCGCCGGCCGGTGTAGAGCGGTCCGACCGCGTCCTTGTCGGCGTAGCCGTACGCGGCCGTGAAGTCGAACGGCTGGCGCTCGGGGTGCCACCAGCCCATGTCGCGCGCGAACGACTCGACGTTCGGTGACGCGAGGTACCAGTCGGGGTCCGAGAGGTCCATCTCGCGGATCGAGAAGCCGTTTGCGAGCGCCGTGACGTGGTGCTCCGGCACGCGCTGCGCCGCCCACACGGCGCTGGCGTTCGCGGGACCCGTGAGGACGTGGAAGACCCAGACCTCGCCGTACTTGTCGCCGATCACGAGCGCCTCGGCCGAGTCGCCGTAGTCCGGCGCGCGCGGGTCGCCGCTGTCTTCGCTGTAAAAGCCGTGCTCGACCGCGAGCGCACCCATGGTCGTGACGGCGCACCGCGCACTGTCGCAGCGCTCGAGCGCGACCTTGGAGAGCTCGGCGATGCCAAAGAGGTTCTTGCCGTGCGCGCCGGCGTCGAGCGGCCAGCCGACGGTCTTGGCGCCGCACGTCGACTCGCCGATCGCGAGCTGCACTTCGTTCATCATGCCGTAGTCCTGGTCAAAGTACGCGTACGTGTGCGGCACTTGCGGGATGTACCCGAGCGGCTGTGTGAGTGTCGCGTGTGTGTTGTCGTCGTCGCTGTGTGACGGTGCGTAGTGCTCGCCGCGCTCGGTCGCTACGAGGCGCGGGAAGCCGCTGAAGAAGTTATAGACGGCGCGCATCGAGCCCTCGGCGTGGTCCTGCGCTGGCACGCGCACGAGACGCACGTCGGCCGCGCCGCCGCCTGCGTCGTCTGTGTGCGCAATGAGCGTCGAGCCGTCTGCAGTGGCATTACAACCGACTGCGATGACTGTGCACGCGTCGGCGCCTGGCGCGAGCTGTGTTGGTGCACCGAGGAGCGCCAGTAGCAGCACGAGCGCTCGCACAGCCGATCGTGTGCGCATGAGCATCATGTGTGTCTGTTGTTGTTGTTGTCTGTAGCTGTTGCTGTAGCTGTGTGTGTTACGAGTGCGAGTACTGGCGCTGGTGACTTGCTCGCAGGTCTCGCCTGTTTTGAGTCCGAGTCGGTTCACAAGAGCCGTCGCGTCACAACGCAGAGTGACCTGCTCGTGCTAGGGCAAGTGAGCAAGTGAGAATAAGGAGCGGACCATCGCTCGCTCGCTCATGTGCTCTTGCTCTTGCTCTTCATTGCTCTGTTGCGTGCGCAGATGCGTGCAGTCGGCCGTTGAACCGTCCGCCTCGCAGTTGCAGTCGTCGTCGTCGCGATCGTCGCCATGGAGCACTCGCTCGCTTGCTCTCGCCGACAGACTCGCACTCGCGCAGTTCATTCATTCGTTCGTTCTGGTGCATGCGATCGCGCACTCGTGTGACAGAAACGGCAGTGGCTCGAAATAGTCGCCGCGCCGCTTCGCACGCGCGCTGGAGCCAATGCGAGCTCGACGTTCGCGAGCCTGTGTGGTTGCTCTTTGTCGACTGCTGCGTGATCGCTCGTGTGGTGATGAGTGTGCTTGTGTGCTGGTGCTTGGGTGGTCGTGGCGGATCTGCTGGATGGTTGCACCGAGAGAACGAGCGAGAAGAGCAAACACGATGGCAACAGCGATGACGTGGCACTCGTGCGATCTCTCTCTCTCTCTCTCGGTGCGTTGCAGCCACTGGGCCACAACAGCGATCGATCGACGCACGAGCGCACTTTGTATGTGAGAGTGCGTGCGATGCGTTGTGCGTGTGGCTCGCTCGTTCAGACGCGGTACGTGGCATCCATAGCCAATGTCGTCTCGAGTGTCTTTGGTCGGTCATGTGCTCTTGTGCTCTTGTGTGAGTGAGTGGAAGACAACCACTTCAACATGAACAGGTGACCGACACTCTCTATCTCTCTTGAGCCAAACAACACTTGGCTGGCTGCCTTGTTGGCTCGCGACGGCAACGACCACCACTGGAGCGCTGCTTGATGCGAGTAGCAGTGGCGGTGGGCGAGCGCTTTAACATGAGAGAGTGCCTTGGAAGTTCATACAGCTCACGAGCATCGAACTGATCGTCGATAGTTGCTGTTGTTGTCTGAAAGACAAGCACACGCGATAGAGACATCACACATGAGAGGAGCCATTCTGTTAGTTCTGCTGTTGCCTCGCTCGTTTGCCACCACGTGTGGGTTTGTTTGATGGCAATGAGTCTTGATCTCGTACACTGGCGTCACTGCTGGTGTCAGCGTTGATGCATTGAGTGCAGGAGCTGGTGTCCAAGTCCAAGTCCACGTCCGAGTCGTTGGAGCTTGTATGGCAGTCATCTTCTAGCCACTGTCGCTGTTGCTTCCGATCGAGGCGCGAGCTACTAGTGGGCAAATGAGCCGCAGTGCTTGTGGATGCAGCGGCCGCCTTCGTTTCCGTCGTATTGGCAGCAGCGAGAGACGAGCAAGTCACAGAGGACACTCTCGCTCCACAGCCGTCGATGTCAAGACAAGCAACAAGAACAAGACAACATCAATCCTCGCTCTCTTGTGTCCAAGTGTTTGCTCTGGTTTGAGACCGGTCGAATCAGGTACAATGCCTCAGCCAGATCTGTGCTCGCTCGTTGCTCATGCTTCTGCTCGCTCGCTTCTGCTCGTTGGCACTTGTGGTGCTCGCTCACTCTTCCGCTTGCGTCCAAGCACACACGCACTCCGCACACTCCGCAGCAGCTACAACACACGTCTCGACTGCAAGTATGAGCGCATCGGCAGCAGCGACGTCCGCATCGATCCGAGTGCTCACGAACGCTGCACTCTTCCGCAACATCACCAACTGCATTGAAGGCGTGCCGTACCACGTGCTGCAGCTCAAAGAGATGGTGCGCACGGACTCGCCGAAGCGCTTCCGGTTTGCTTCGCGTTTGTGGCAAGCAACTGTCATCTGCCGCGACAAGCGCGCGCTCGAAGCACTGCACAAGCTCTCGACAGTGCCGCGGTACGCATCGAGTCCGCACGTCGAGTTCGTCGAGGTCATTGCCTTTGCAGCGTTCTTTGCCGGGGGCGACCTCGCGTTCCTCGATTGGCTCTTTGAGCGCTTCTGCACTCCAGAGCAGCGGGAGATCGCCTGCCACACGTTCAGGTTCTTGGGAGCTCCCGCGATGTCGACCTCACAGCCATCCAGTGGCTCCACCGTCGCGGCTACGAGTTTCCCTCGACTACGATGGACGCAGCGGCTGAATCCGGCAACTTTGCACTCGTGCGCTATCTCCACGAGCACGGCACACAAGGGTGCTCACTGTCGGCGTTGAACATGGCTGCGGAGTCGGGTCACCTCGACATCGTCCGGTTCCTCCACGAGCACCGCACTGAAGGCTGCACGCACCGAGCACAAGACGGCGCACTGAAGAACGGACACCTCGACGTACTCGCGTTCCTCGTCGCGAACCGGACCGAAGGACACGGCCACACTGCCGTGACGGACGCTGCCGCGCACGGTCACCTCGCGTGCGTCGCGTTTGCACACGAGCACAACTTGGCTGGCTTCTCGGTCTGGACCATGTCGCGCGCTGTAGCCGCTGGCCACCTTGACATCGTCAAATACCTGCATGAGCACCGCACCGAAGGCTGTACGCTTATGTCGCTCTTTGTCGCCGAGCACGCTGGGCACCACGACGTTGTCGACTTCCTCTGTCGCTACCGTCCCATGGAGCACCGCGGCGCTGCGACCAAAGCAGCAACGCGGCGTGGGCACTACCGTCTCGCCACAACACTCACGCACAGTCTCGCGATGTCGTGGTGGAGCCAGAGTCCGCAGCAACTGTACGTGTACGAAGACCTCCCAAGCCGTCCATACATTGCCCCGCGTGACTGTGGAGACTAGTCTTACCGGCAGTAGGGATATGTAGAGTGGCTCCAGAGTCAAGTCTCCTCATCAAGACAACAGCTGCACTACAAGTCTTGTTGTTGTTCTCCATTCGCTGGTTGTCCTGAAGGATCTCTCCCTCTCTCGTGGCGTTCGCGATGGGAGGCGTCTCTCTGCGCTATCGGTCTGTCGGTGTCTGTTGGTGTCTGTCGGTGTGTCTCGATGTGGTGCTTGCTATCGGTTCTACTGCTGCTGCTGCTACTGCTCTCTCTCTCTCTTGCTACTTGCTATTGACGATGACCGCGCACGTCGTCGGTCCAGCGCGTCGTGCTCGCGCCATCCATGGTGTGTGCTCGATCACGCGCTCGCTCTAATACGTGAGCTCTTGTACACTAAACTGCCACGACAGCACGACGGCTTCGTCTGCGCGCACGTACTTGACGTGCACGTGGCTCTCGACCGAGACTGCGTACGCAACGGCGCCAAGCGACACCACTTCGCGCAAGTTCCACCCGAGCATCTGCAGTTGTAGCCGCACCACTCGTCAGTGCCATCCATCGCCATCGCCAATCACAACCAGCCACCACCACACAACAACAAACAACTCAACGCAACAACGTGGCGTACCTGTGTGCACGCTTTCGCGTCGAGGTCGAGGTCAATCGTCGGCGCGGACGCCACCGCAGGGACCTTCATGTCTTGCCGGAACAGCAGCTCAAACACGCTCGGTCGCACGCCGTCTAGTTGCTCTTCAAACGTCTGCTTCGCGCCGGCGCCGGCGTCTTTCTTGTCGCCTGCTGGCTTGACGAGACTGCTCGCACCGCCTGCTGTCGGCACTGGCGACGACGACGCACTCGACCCAGCGCTGCCACTGCTGCTGTTTGCTGTCGTCGCGAGCGCTTTCACGTCGAGCTCGTGCATGCTCTTCTTTATCAGCATCACGATCTGCCACTTCACGCGCTGGCTCTCGGGCAACGCATGCCGCGTCTCGCGCTCCTTGAGCTCCAGGATCTCAGTCTGCTGTCGCGCGAGCGCGTGGTTCACCTCCAAGAGCTTCTGCCGCAACGCCGCGAGGTCGTCGTTGCTACTGCTCGCTGCTGTCGCACCGCTCGACGTCGTGAGCAGCGCGTTCAGATCGCGCTCAAACGTGTCGACGACGCTCTGGAGCTGCCGCGCGTACGTGTCTGCGAGCCGCTTCTCGGACCGTCGAGCGAGCATCGCGCTCGCAAGTTCGTGCTTGAGCGCGCGGCACTCGGCAAAGTACCGGTCGCGCTCCTCCTGTGCGACTCTCCACTGGAGCTCTGCCGGATTCACTGCAGCCGCAGCGGCAGTTGCCGACACGGGAGTCGACCCAGCGGCGCTAGCAGTTGGCTGCGAAGCGAGCGCACTGCTGCTCGCGCCATTGCTGCTGCTGCTCGCGAGTGTCGACGAAGGACCCATCGTAAGGATCGAGGCGTCGGTCGGGAAGTACGACGAGTTCATCGGCTCGACTTTCATGTGCAAGTGGTGGTTCAAGTGGCTCGCGTGGTGCTGCAGGTGGTGGTGGTGGTGCAAGTGGTGCAAGTGGTGGTGATGGTGCGCATCGTCGCTGCTGTTGCTGTTGCCAGGTGTCGCGCCACTTGCACTCGCACTTGCGCCGCTCGTCGTGAGGCTGGTTGCGCTGCCGCCCAAGCGCGTCTCGAGCGCCATGCTCTTGCTCGACAGGACGTTCGCGCTGTTGCTCTCCGATGGCTTGGACGCAGGACGCGCGGGTCGCTTGATCCCGCGGTACGGCGCCGAGCCACTTGCATTCTGGCGAACTGCAGCGTCACAAGAGCAAAAACCACAGACACATACATCGTCGTGAGAGACAAGCTCAGATCGCCAGCTAGTGGTGGTTTTTGAGGCAAGAGTCAACGTACAGGGGTTGCGTCGGAGCTTGAGCACGACGGAGCTCCGAGACGTCGACTTGAGACGTCCGATGACTGTCGAGAACTGGAGCCCGCGCACGGGGAGACCAGAGACTGCGACGAGCGTGTCGCCGACGCAGATGCCGCTGTTCGCTGCCGGTGTGTCAGGCGCCAAGCCCGTGATCTGCACGTGGTCGTCGACGCACGCGAGCGTGAGGCCGAGGCCGCCGTTGCGCTTCGTGATCACGCACTCGTACAAGTCGCCCGACTGCGGCTCTTTCATCACTTTCTCGCGCGCTGCCGCTGCGACTGCTGCTGCTGCACTCATGACACTTGAGCTCGCAGTCGTCACGCTGCTCGTCGTGCTGCTCGCAGTGCTCGCTGCTTGTCCGGCGCTCATGCTACTGAGCGCAGACGGCAGGCTCGACGCAGCAGCTTGCGCAAGCGTGTGCGGCTCAGTCTTGGGGTCGCCAAACGCCTCGGCGCTCTTGCGCTACATGACGAGAGCAAGCGAGAGCGTCAGTACGACAAGTAGTGGCTGTCGACGCTTGAGCTACAACGCCACCGACGCACCTTCTTCAAGAGCGCCGCGTGATTGCTCGTGACTTGCTTGCGGCGGTCGTCAAGCAGCGACGGCGGCGGTGCCAGTGGCGTCGCAGCTGCTGCTGCTGCGAGTGGCTCGTGCTTGGCAACGCCGTTCAGCTTGCTCGCGTCTGCCGCGCTTGTGGCGGCGGTTGCTGCAGTTGTGGCGACTTGCGGTGCGCTCGCACTCGCAGTCGTCGTGCTCGGTGCGAGCGACAGCGGCGGCACTGCGAGTGGCTGCGCAAGCTCCGGCAAGAGCGACATGGGCGGCGAGAGCGCGCGCATCATGAGCTCTGGCGGCGGTGCAAGTGGCGTCGTGAGCATGCTGCTCGGCATCGCAAGCGGCGCAGACGTCGTGGTAATCGGCATTGGCGGTGGCATCAGGTCCATGATGTTCTACAGACGCACAGAGAGAGCCACAGAGCGTGAGCGGCGCGTTCGCCGTCTGCGTCTATAGGACGCCAAGTAGTCAGCCAAGCGTGAACACGTACATCCGAGAGCTTCTTCTCGTCTGCGACGACTGCTGCGATCTGCTGCGCGAGCATCGCCGTGTCGATGAAGAAGCTGCCAGGCGCGCTGCTACTGCTGCTCGTTGTCGTTGTCGTCGTCGTCGTCGTCGCGCTTGCGCTTGTGCTCGAGAGCCCAATGAGGTTCTCGTCAAACGGCAGCGCCGCGAACGCCATCGCTTCGCTCAGTGCGCTCGAGCTGTTTGGATCTGCGAGCCCAACGGCCGCTGCTGCTGCTGCCGCTGCAATCGGATCGGCGCTCGCTGCCATCGAGTGCGCAGTCGCGAATGCGCTCATGTCGATCGCTTGCGTCACGCTATCGAGACTGTTGCTGCTGGTGGCTTTGCTGCTGTCGCTCGCGAGTGCGTTCGCTGCGTGGATGCCGCGCGCAGCAGCAGCAGACGCGCTTGCGCTGCTAGTTGTGCTGCTGGTCGTGCCGTTCACTGACAGCGCAGGCTTTTGCTCGCTCACCATCATCGAGACGACGATGTGGTGGTGGTGTTGATGGCTCAGTCGTGTGTCGTGTGTTGCTGAACGAACGAGCGACGCAGTGAAGCGGCTCGCTAGCACGGAGTTCGTCGACTAGTCGAGTGGATCAGTCGGTCGGTCAGTCGGTCGGCCGCGTATCGACAGACAGACAGAGAGAGGTAGAGCGCGCGTCGTCGAGCACACAGACACACACGCGCGTCGCGCAGTCCTTTCGCCTTTCGGAAGTGCCCGCTGCTTCAGGCGGCACACTAATGTATTGGTTGGTGAGACTGCGGGAGATCGAGCCCCCAAATTTGCTATTCGCGCGTCAGCATGTCCACTCAACACGCTCTTTTTCTTATCGCGCTGTTATTCGCACGTCCGCCACATGACCCACAGCACGTCGTCATCATGCGATAAGATTCGCTTCCTCCTTACGATCATGGCCCGCTTCATGACGCCGTCGCGCCTACGCGTGGTCCTGGAGCGACCGCGCGATCGCATCTGCAATCTCGTCTTCGTCAAAGCTCGCGTCGTCGCTCGCGTGCGGCGCTGGTGCTGCGGTTGGCGCACTCGGTGTGACAGACGGCGCTGGTGTCGCCGGTGCCACTGGCGGCGACGCGCGGTAGCTCGGAGCTGCAGACGGGCTGCTTGGAGCTGCGAATGGGTTGCTCAGTGCTGCGACTGGCGCACTCGGTGCAAACGGATTGCTCGCCGTCGACGACGCACTAAACGGCGACGCGCCGAATGCGCCATCACCGCCACTGAGCATTTGCTGCATGCGCGCCATTGCGCTCGGGTCCTGCATCATCTGCGTCACTTGCTGCATCATCGCAGGGTTTTGCTGGAGCATCTGGAGCTGCTGCGAGAGCATCGACGGGTTCTGCAGCGCTTGCGCAAGCATCGGGTTGAGCTGCGCCATTTGCTGGACCATCGGGTCGTTCTGCAGCGCCTGCGCCATCATCGGGTTCTGCAGCACGCTCTGCGCCTGCGCGGCCCAGTTCGGCATCGCTGGCGCGCCAATGATGCCGCTCGGACCGACCGACGGTGCTGCTGCTGTGGTGGTCGTAGTGCCTGCGACAACGTCGTCGAGAACGCGCTTGCTTGCGACCAAGTTCTCCCACTTCTCGGCTGTTGGAACGAGCACGAGGTGGCCCTGTACGTGAACAGTAGCGCGTGCGTGAGCGACCGCCAGACAAGCACCAGATGAGCCGTACGATCACTCTGAACACGCACCTCTTCAATGCCGTCAGCAAAGCCCAAGAGCTTGACGCACTCGAGCCCGCGCGCGCGGTCGAGCAAGCGGCTCTTGAGCGCAGCGTTTGCGAGCCGGAGCTTCCGGTACTTGTCTTCGTGCGGATGCGCAATGACGTTCTCGCAGATCTTTTGCATCGTCTGCACGGCTGTAGCGTAGCCTGCATCTGCGCGCATGTGCTGCAGCAGCGTACGCAGTTGTGTCTCGATTGGCGCAGCTGATGACGCAGCAGCAGGAGCGCTGCGCACGACGCCAGGCGTGAGCGTCAAGTGCAGCGCGCAGCCATCTTCGACGCTGTACTCGCGCAGTGTCTTGTCGTCCTGGAGGATCTGGCCTTGGAAGATCAAGCGCTGCGCAGCGACAGGGAACCGCTGCGCGTCTTGCGCTTCAATGAGCTGCTTGAGCGCGCGCACTGTCGCGGTCGCGACGTCCGGCACTGCCACGGACAGCGTCTCGGAGCTGCTGCTCACGAGCTTAATCGTCACGCGCGCTGCTGCCATTCTCACGCTGCTTCTTGTGTATTGATCGAATTAGATTGTAGTGATGGAGAAGCGTCAATTAATTGACATTCGAGATTGCCAATCGAAAGTGTACCACTAAAACTGGTACAGTAGCTCAATGTGCAGAACGTGCTGCCTCGATGCTCGTACGCACGTACGCGCAACGCCATGGAAGCAGTCTTGACAGGCCGTAGATCGGTATCTCGTTGCTCGATGTCGTTGCTCGATGAGTTGGCTGCTCGTGCAGTACAGCAGAGCGTGCGTTGGAAGCTCGCCACTGATCCAGCGAACACAACAGCTCGAGCATGCCCAGCGTCGACCCAACTCAAGACCCAGCCACATCAAGGCGACTCGGAAGGCAGATCTACCATACCTCTGGATAGCTTGCCACGCACCAATCTCGAACCGATTGGCAGTCGCAAGTGAGACTGAGTACAGTGTCCTTGATGAACAAACAGGACCAACTCGGCACGCACACGCGCGTTCAATAGACTGATCCATGCAATGTCGGCTACATTCACATGTGGCGTCTCGACATTCGCACGCACTCGTCAATGTTTGCTCTCTCTACAGCGCAGCTGCGGCGATGAGTCCGATGACCAGCGCCACAACTTGCGCTGCGCTCGCAGCACTGACGCGCGCAGCCGACGAGCTCGTCGGCGCCTTCGTAGTAGACTCGTTCTTCTCTGGAGTCGGCCAGCCGCTTGAAAACGATGGCACGCGCTTTGGGAGTTCGCGCTTCTTGCACTCGAACGCGTTCCCGCCTGCGCGTCCTGGGTACGACATGAGCGGCGACGCGCGCGGGTCTGCGAACGCGACCTTGAGGTCGTTGCTGCTCGAGAGACAGACTTTGCCGCCGTTCGGCGCGATTGCGATCGGTGGACTCGTCGTCGCGCCGGTCGAGAAGTAGTGGATCCGACTGTCGCGAGTCGACGACCGGAACGCCAACGCTGTCGTCGTCAGCTCCTTCACTTCGATCTGCAGGGTGCCCATCGGCGCTTGGAAGAACGCCTCGGTGGCATACAGCACCGCCTCCTTGTCGACGACGTAGGCGCTGCCAATCAACGACCGGAAGTCGAGCATCACGCCAGCGCCTCTGTCAGGAGTGCTCGTGCACACGTCCGACACTTTCACACTCGGCGCGAGGTTTGGGAGCTGCACTTGCACAGACGGGAGCGTCCGGAACGTGACTTGGAGACCATCGACCTTGGCACTTGTCGAGCTTGCGTCGAGTTGCACTGCAACCGTGTCGACGTCGTTCGCGCGCGTGACGCTCACTTCGCTCTTTGTACCACTGAGCTTCTCTTGGCCGCTGTAGAAGTCGGTCGAGACGCGAGCGACGCGCCCGTCTTTCACATCGTAGCTTGAGAGCGAACAGTAGAGCGTGACGTTGGTCGGGCCGCCCGTGAAGAGCGAGTCGAGTCCGAGCGTCATCGCCGACATGTTGCTCACGTTCGAAGCAGCCTTGATGTCCCAGTCACCAGGGACGGACTTGGACTTTTCGACCTTGAATGTCACGCCAGATGTCGGCGTCGGCACCGGGAACGCAGCGACGGCTTCCTTCGTCGTCGTGAAGAGCACGTTCTCTTCGATCACGACGTCGCCTTCCATCGTCGCCTCGACGCGCTTCAGCGCGCGCTTCTTGTGCAGCACGATCTCAATCAGCATCGGACCCATGTCGTTGATGATCAAAGGCTTCGTGACGTCGGTCTGCACGATCATGCTCTTGCCCATGCCTCCAAGGTCGTTCTGGACAAGCATGTTGTTCACTCGCGAGAAGCCTTTGCCCGAGATCTTGACGTCAGCGAGGACGTCGCTGCTCCCTGACGTGTCCTCGGCGTACGAGACGAACACGAGCGTTTCTGGCGACATCCGCAGCGCCTCGACTGTCGTGGCGTTTGCCTTGGCGTCTGCGCGCACTTGCCACGTGCGGACGTAGACTTGGTCGCTGTTCACTTGTGCGGTCGCGGCCACCTTGGTCGTCTCGGTCGACGAGATGAGGAAGCCGCCCGAGACGGCTGCACTCGTGAGGCGAGCGCTCATGCTAGCGCACACGAGGAGCGCAGCGAGGGGAAGACGCATCGTGAACAGCATCGTTCTGGATGGAGGACAAGCTGACCTGGGCAGGCTCGCGCAGGCTACACGTCGTGTACGCGGCTGAAGTGCTGGAGACTGCGCGTTTTCGTGAATGACAGGCGCTGGACTTACATCTGCGCTGCCGTCGGTAGAGGCTGGAAAGCGTGCCATTCACACACACACACCATCAACCAGCAGACCTCCGAATGAACCAGCTGGCTCGACCAGAGACGCCGCGAATCGGTGGGACCTCGCGAGTGTGTGGAGGTCGCGCGCCTCCATCTGCTATCATCATCACGTCGTCAGGCGATGCTCGAGCAGTCCCGACAAGTCTCTGCACCGCTGTAATGACAGATTACGCGAGTCAGACGCCCGCCTCGGCGCGATTCAAATCGCCTGACCGCCTCTCGTGTTTTGCCTGCACACGAACTCGTTGTCGCCGAAGACGTCGACGCTCGTGCGAACAAGCCTCGAATGCATTGCAATGTTGCTAACGAAGCTACGGGCTCGAGACTGCTGTGACGCCATCACACAAACCCTTCGCTCGCGCACGAGCGACTCACAAGCACACAGACAAGGATCCCACAGAGTGGGTGTTTCGTCAATGTTGGGTGATTTCAACGGGTAAATTCCCCATATTCGGAGGATTAAACCCACTTAATACGTATCCTCGATTTGGTTGTGTGAGAGACAGGGGGAATTAAACCCACGCCCGGTACACCGACCTTTGTCTCTCTCTCGACTCACATCCGCTTGTCTGCGTGTGCCATGACAGAGAACTGCGTACCGCTCGCAGGCACCAGTGCGGCTGGGAACAGCAGCTCGTCGACAGTGACGCCTACCAAGACGCCAAAGACGACGACGAAGGCGCCGAGCACCACCAAGACCCCAGTCGCTACGACGAAAGCACCGAGCCCCGCCAAGACGCCAGTGCCGGTGGCGACAAAGGCGACGAAGACACCCAAGCCATCCGAGATCGGCAAGGACGCAGAAGTGCCAGCGAGCGGCAAGAACGGCAGTGCAAACGCTGACGTCAAGTGCAGAGCCAAGACCAAGCGCTTGTAAGCGTAGTTGGGGTTGATGTGTGCTGTCAGGTGCTCGAGCGCAATAGGACGCGTCTATGAGCTGTCGTTGCGATCGTGAGCAAGTCAAGAAGACACTCGACTGGGCAAAGATCGATCCGATCCGGAGTGTCCACGAGATAACACGATCACATGTTGAGTGTGTGCTCGCAGTTGCCAGGTTGTGTCAGTCAGAGCGCCGAGCCACTCGTCTGGTTCACTTCGCTCTCTATCGCCCGACGTCGCTCGATCTCGACGTTGTCAACTCAGTCGGCACCTCCCGAGTCTCCTGAGCCTACTCCCTTGTCTGCTTACTGCGTAGTACTGCTCTCAAGTGACTGACTCACGCGCGAAGCTACTTGAGCCGAGTGACGGAACGCTCTGTGCGAGCGCTCTTCGCCGCGTCTTCTGAAGAGCTGGTCGTCAGTATCAAACGCGTGTTCGTGCGTCAAGAATGTTAGTTAGCACTCGTCCAGACCCACACGCACTCGCTCACTCACTCGCTCAAGCGCGCAGCACGCAGACCAAACTCGACGCCTCAACATACTACGCGATCACGTCCTTGGAACTGCTCAATCGTGTGCGCTGACGATCGACCGACCGACCACTCGGCGTGCTGCTCTGCGCGTTCCGGTTCTCGCGCGCTATCTGACATCTGCGCTCCAGTCGCCAAGTTCCAAGTTCGGATCGTTGCTCATGCCGCGCCGTTGGCTTTGCTGTCCGCTAGCGCCTCGCAACAGAGCAAAGCGTATAGCAATGAGCGACACCATCGTACGCTCGCTCGTTCTCGTCGTTGCTGTTCTCGAACGCAGCTCGAACGCAGTGGCGACCAAGTCCAGGCAAGTCGTGATTCGTCTCGATGGAAATGCACCGATCGACTGGGACACGCGCAGGTAAACACCGGTGCACGGCCATGCGGAGCAAGCGCCGGCTCAGTTTACGAGTCGAGTCTTCTTTGTCTCGGTGCACAGCGTGCGGCGAGGGTGCATCGCGTCCGGCCACGAGCGCTTAGTCGATCGCAGTCATCGTCATCGTGCAGCACAGAGCAGCGCAGAAAGCAGAGCAAGGCTGACAATGGGCTGGGCTGACTGCCGATCGGTCGCGAGTGGATTTTCGTACAGGCGTGTTCGCAGCACAAGCACCAGAGCTTCTGCGACGCAGCGCGCGCGTCTCGATCTCGGCGCATCGAGAACTATCGGAGCGCTCGGCTCATTTGCATCTCCTGTCGCGCGCACACGCTTCACGCTTGATCGGCTGCGTGCGTGCGTCTTCATTCTCCGATTCACCATACAGCCCCACATTCGCAGACAGCGAACCAACGTCAGGGCCCCGACCAAAGGACACACCCACGCATATTACACAGCACACACTACACACAGCGGTACCATGTTCAAGAAGCAACTGATCGCCATTGCGCCGTACACGGGAGCGACCGTGACGAGTCCACACGCGCGCTTGCGAGACAGCAACAAGATTGACTCTGAAAAGACGCCGAGTCCAGCGCAGCAGCAGCGCAAGCAACTCGCGGCAGATCGCGACAGCAGCAGCAACAGCAATGGCAGCAATGCGACCAGCGAGACCAGTCGAGACACAAAGCGCTAGTGCAGCAGACTGCCATCGACTCGACTCGACTCCATTCCACGGCGATCACTCAGCAACCAGCGCGTGTGTGTCAAGCACCGAGCGGCATAGCAGTGGAGCATCAGAGGAGCACCTGCAAGTGCTGTCAAGCTGCTGTCGGGCGTCTGGTACTCCAACCGCTCGTGTTGCGACCACTGCCGCGACCACAGCGATCGCAACCAGCGATGAAGCGCATACTGGTGTTGCAACGCACACATCACACTCAAGACAAGACAAGTCGACCAAGTCCCCAAGCTGTACGATATGAGCCCTCGCGACGCGAGCTGTACAAACACCACCGCCAGTGTATGAACGAATACGACGATGGATGTAGTACACTACTCGTTGCAGACGTGCTGTGCTGTCAGTAGCGAGGATCGCATGCAGGACGCATGCAAGCGAGGGCGACGATGCCACCACCGAGACGGCGAAGTGCCAGTTTGATGCGCATCAATCAATTGTAACACTTGCTTACTGAACGCAAGTGACATCGAGTCCTCGGCAGTAATGCTGTGCAACAAATCGACATACTCTCGCACAGTCACAATTGCGCCAGCTGGCGCGCTCTTCCACATCGCTCGCTCACTCGAGAATCGCGCTCGCTACGCACGCTCAAGCTCCACGCTCAAGCTCCACGCAAGCGCCGCTTCTCTCTCGATCGAGACAACCTGCACCATGTTCACCCGCAAGCTCGTGCTCCTCGCGATCGCGGCCGCAGTCGCCACTGGCGCGCTCTCGTCCGAGTCGACGCGTGCAAGTGCGCTCGCTCTCGCGCCGTCCTCTATCGCTGCCGTGACGACTGCACACTTGCGCGGACTCGTCGCTCAGGCCGACGACGCGAGCGACGACTCGAGTGACGATGCGCCGACCGCTGCTGCTGGCGACGACACCGCAGACGGCGACGACGAGGACGAGAGCGGCGACGACGACACGCGCGCGGCACAGCCAACTGCTGCTGATGACGACGAAGACGACGATGACTCGAACAGCGACGATAGCGACGTCGCGACACACGCCAAGCAGCTCGCAGCAGACGCTGAGCGCGCGCAGCAGTCGCACGCTGCGATGGAGAACGCGTTCGAGCCGCCGTCGCAAGCTGACGCGACGACCAATGACGGCGGCGACAGCGACGACGACGCGAGCGACAGCGACGACAGCGATGCCAAGTCGAAGTAGGAGCGTTGCGAATGCGTGCAACTGATTGTATCCACGTGCTGCTGCTGTGTATGTGTGTGTCTCTCTCTACTGCTGTCTATCATCATGCGCACAAGGGCTCCACGCAAACGCAACAGCGCTGCCCTGACCTGCGTCTCGACTCGATCGCTCATACCACTGCTGCAATGATGCGTCCAACAGCAAGCGCCGCGCTTGCGGCACTGACGCGCATCGCCGACGAGGTCTTCGGCGCCGTCTCGCTCTCCTCCTTCTCCGCCCACAAAGTGTCGTAGAGTGCCGGTACGCGCTTTGGGATCTCACGCTTCTTGCACTCGAACGCGTTCCCGCCTGCGCGTCCTGGGTACGACATGAGCGGCGACGCGCGCGGGTCTGCGAACGCGACCTTGAGGTCGTTGCTGCTCGAGAGACAGACTTTGCCGCCGTTCGGCGCGATTGCGATCGGTGGACTCGTCGTCGCGCCAGTCGAGAAGTAGTGGATCCGACTGTCGCGAGTCGACGACCGGAACGCCAACGCTGTCGTCGTCAGCTCCTTCACTTCGATCTGCAGGGTGCCCATCGGCGCTTGGAAGAACGCCTCGGTGGCAAACAGCACTGCGTCCTTGTCGACGACGTAGACGCTGCCGAACGCGGTCGAGAAGTCGAGCATCAGACTGGCGCCTTTGTCTGCCGTTCGTCTGCACTCGTTCGTCACTTTCACGTTCGCTGCGAGGTGGTCCGGGAGCTGCACTTGCACAGACGGGAGCGTCCGAAGCCTGATCTTCATGTTGTCGACTTTGGACGTCGTCGAGCTCGCGTCGAGTTGCACTGCGACCGTGTCGTAGTCGATGCCGCGCGCGACGCTCACCTCACTCTTGGCACTGCTAAGCTTCCTCTCGCCACTGTAGAACTCGGTCGAGACGCGAGTGACGCGTCCCGCTTTCGCATCCGAGTAGGATGCTGACTGGACCGCTCGTGAAGAGCGGGTCGAGTCTGAGCGTCATAGCCGACGAGTTGCTCACGTTTGTAGCAGCAGTAGCAGTAGACTTGATGTCCCACTCGTCAACGACGATGGAGTTCTCGGACGCCTCGTCCTTGAGCGCAGCACCGGAGGGTGGACGATGCGCTGGGAACGCAGCGACCACCTCCTTCGTCGTTGTGGAGAGCACGTTGTCTTCGATCACAACGTCGCCCGAGGAGGAGACGTCGACGCACTTCAGCGTGCGCTTCTTGCTTGGAGACTCGTCCACACGCGCGGCTCTGCAGGTCTCAGTGAGGTCACTGGATCCAATGCGAATGTCGTAGACGAGCAAGCACGAGACGCTCTTCTCATGATCATGACCACCATCAGCATCATCCAGTGCGATGCAGTCTAGCGCCACACGGTCATTCGAGTTCGTTCGGTCGTTCATTCAGTCAGTTGTCAGTTGGTGGCGGTCGAGACACTTGTACAATGAGGACGATGCTTTGCGTCGACTACCAGCAGCAGCAGCAGTACGAGCGATGGCGACGATGACGACGACGTCTGGACAAGACCAGCAGCGACGTGGGTCCGACGTGTCGTCACTACGCACTTGCATCCACGTCGCCGTGCATCGCGCCACTGCTGCTGCTGCTCATGTCGTCGGCTGCGAGAGCACTGGCAGGCACGCTACTCGCACTGCTACTGCTGCTCTGCAAGAACGGTGGGTCGTGCACTTCGTCCATGAGCGCAGCCATGATCGCATCGACGCGCTCAGCGTCGCTCGTGTCGTCGCGCTCGCGTGCGTCGATCGCGCCGCGCATGAGCAGCGCGTGCGCGCGCGCAAACTGCTGGCGAATGTACTTGTCGCGCGAGCCCTTGAGCACGTGCGCGACGTCGTACGCGACTTCGAACGGGTCCTCGATGCTCACGCGCGTGTGCATGCGCCACTGGTGCGCGCGCTTCTTCTCGTCTTTCGTCAGCGTCCGCGCCATGCGCACGCTCACGACGTCGCGTGACGCGTCAAAGCGCACACCAAAGTACTCGAAGAAGCCCACGAGCAGCGCGCCGACGCTCGTAGTGTTGCGCGCACCGAACGCCGCGAGCAGCGCGAGCTTTGGCGCCGGGTCTGCGAACGCGAACGGGTCGTAGAAGTACGTCTCGACGCTCGCGCTGCGGCTCGACGATCCGTCGTTGTCGTCTGCTGGGCCGCGGCAGAGCACGCTCGGCAAGCCCATGGCGACGTGGCGCTCGCGCAACGCGCAGTGTGGCGACTCGCGACTGCACGCGACGCGATGTGGCGAGCACGCGCACAACTGCGCGCCGTCCCACGTCAGCGGGAGCGTCTGGAGCACCGGGAGCACCGGCGGGTCCTGGCGCTGGAGAAAGTGGATGAGCATGAGCAAGTAGCCGTAGGACGAGAGCGTGCCTTCGAACGGCGCGTTCATGCGCCGGCGCTTCACAAAGCGCTTGAGCACGTACGCGAGCACGCGCACGCGCGGGTCGGCGTTCGCGTACGCGCGCAGGATCGCCGTGTTGCGCTGCGCGAGGACGTTCTCAACGCTCAAGTCGCACTCAACGCCCGAGTCGACGAGCGTGAACATCACGATCGGGATGCGCGCAGTCAGGCGCGAGGCGTCAATGTCACGAAACACGTGCGGCTGGCGCTCGAGCAGCGCAACGACGAGCTTGAGCACTTGCTGCTTCTCGTCCGCGGTCGTCGCCGGCGTCTCGAGCACGAGGCACATGTCCATGTCGCTCTCGTGCGTCCCAAAGTCGTTTGCGCTCGAGCCAAAGACATCGAGGTCTGCGTGGATCGGCAAGCGCGCCACGACGTGCGCGTGCACCGTGTCGTAGATCGCCTGGCGCGTGCGCCGGAACGCCTCACGGTCCGGGATCAAGCGCTGCGCCTCGCGCTGCACCCAGTCCGAGACGCTCGTGGACACAAATGGCGACGCGAGGAGCGCATCACGCTGCTGCTGCTGCGCTTCGTCGCCATCGCCATCGTCGTCGTCGTCGTCGTTGTTATCGTTGGTGCTGCGCAGCACAACAGGCGCAAAGCCAAAGTGTGTCTCCCAGTACGCTGCGCGGTCGGTCGTGGTCTGGAAGTAGTAGCCGCTCGCTTGGCAGTAGAGCGTGCGCTGGAAGCGGTCGACCGTCCGGAGCACGTCGTCTGCGATGAGCTCCTTCACGCACGCATTCGCCTCGATGCTATTGAACACGTTGCGCATCGTGCCGTGGAACGACTCGATCGGGTTCGGACACGCGTCCGTGGGCGTGAAGAGCGCTGCGACGCGCGCTGGGCGGAGCGACACGAGCTGCACGCACGCGTCGACAAACTCGGTCAAGAGCACGTTGCCGTGGAGAAAGACCGTCTCGACGAGGTCCACGAGCCGCAGGAGCGAGAGCAAGCTGCTGAGCACGACCGACGGATCGCCGCTCGCAATGCCCGAGCGAAAGCGGTCGTGCGTCGTCCGGAGCGTCTCGATAAAGTGCGCGTACTCCATCGTGACCTTGAGTGTGTTGCTCCGAGCGATCGTGACGTTCGAGTACACTGCTGCCGGCAGCGCGTCGCGGTCGTCGGGACTGTGCTGGTGCGCCGCCGACAACGCAGCCGAGCCAGTGGCAGCTGGTCGGCGACTCTCAAACACGCGAAAGGCAAACTCACCAGGCGACCGTGGTGCGCGGAACGTGATGCGCGTGTTGAGAAAGCGGTAGTTCCGGTTCAGTTTGTTCTCAAAGAGCACTTGCTTGACGAAGATCGGGCGCTCGTTCGTGAGCTGGCCGTTGCGGAAGAGCCCGACCATGAGCACGCGACCTGGGGCGCACTCGTCCGCGAGCAGCGACACTTGGACCTTGATGTTCCCGTTCGGCTTGGTCACGTCTGGTGACACTTCAATGCTCGACGCCATGTCACTCGCGTCCTTGTCGCTGCGGCTCTTGCTGCCAAACGCTGGGTCGCCGCTGCGAGCGCCGAGTGCCGAGTAGCCGCCGTGACTGCTTTGCGGCGGTGGCGACCGTCGCATCAGCCGATGGTGCGGTTGGTTGTTCGGGTACCCGTTGTTCGCAACGAGGTGCGGTGGCGGCGCTTGCTGCTGCTGCCGCTGCTGTTGCGGTGGAGGCATGCGCAGCATCATGGATGGCGACGGCGTGGAACCGAGCAGGTCGATCGACGACAGATCTGGCAGGTCTGGGAACTCGTGGGCGTCGCCAACGTCTCGGGCACTCGCACCAGTCGAGCTACTGCTGCTGCCGCTGTTGAGCAAACTCAAGAGCGCGCTTCCGGATGGAGCGAGCGGCTCGTGCTGATCACCGAGCGCTGATGATTGCGACGAGTCGTACTGGTACAGCGCCGCCATTTGCTGGTTCATCTGGTCACGGAGTGATGCTGCCGATGCAACGGAGGACGACGACGCCACAGCAGATGACGACGATGCAGGCGACGCCCACGCAGCAAACGGATCCGACGACGACGCATTGAGCGACGCGAGTGGCGATGGCTCCGAGAGACTGCTGGTAGGAGCATCCGAACCGCCGTTCAGACTCATCTGGAGCATGGACTGCGAGAGGTCGAAGTGAGGCAGTGGTGGCGGCGTCTGCTGCTGTGGCGGACGATGAGCGAACCGCGCGCTTTCAAGTCCTGGCTGGTGTAAGCTACCAAAGCCATTCGCCTCGTGCTGCTGCTGTTGCTGCTGTTGTTGGAGATGGCGCTGCTGCTGGAACTGCAGGTGGTAGAACACCTGCGAGTTGCCCAAGTGGTGGTCACCGCTTCCAGGAGGCGGCAGGAGACTCGGGAATCCAGACGCCGATGCTCCTAGGTGCTGCTGGCTACTGCTACCGCTGAGACCAGACGGTCCGCCGAGTCCGAGGTCCATCGGTCCCATGCTGCCCATTCCAAGTGGCGGCGGTGGTGGCGGCGGCAGTGGCGGTGGGCCACTCATGCCAAAGTGGCCATGCAGCGGAGTGCCGTTTTCAAGAGGCGACGACGAGAGCATGCCGCTCAAAGCGCCAGGAAGCGGCCGGCCGAGCGAGAACGCGCCGCTTGACGCGCCGCCAAACACACTCTCATTGCTATTCGCGCGCGACGGCAGGTGCGGCGGGAACGCTTGCGGCTGCTGGAGGTGCTGAAGGTGGTTGTGGTGCTGGATGTGCGTGGGAGGCTGCTGTTGCTGCTGGAATGCGCCAAAGCCGCTGTTTGGTGGCTCAAATGAGAGCTCGCGGCGAAGCTGCTGCTGCGGGTGCGGGTGGTGCGGGAATGGCGGAGGCGGTGGCTGCTGAAGTGCGCCAGGTGGTCCCGACAGGTAGCCTGTGTGCCCAAAGCGCAGTCCATCGTCGGCGCGCGATCTCCCTGCACTGGAACCGAGCTCTGGCCACCCATGCAGCCCTGCATCAGGCGGATCGGCACCGCGGCTCGACCAGGGCTCGCTGCCGTTCATCGTACTGGAGCTGCTCGACCTGTGTGGATGTGACAACGTCACACAAGCGCGGAGGCTCAGTGGTTTCGTTCACCTGGCGCGATCATGCACGCGAAAGCAAGCGTGCAATGTCTGATGCTAACAGAGCACACGCTTGCCCTCGGTGTACGCACGCGCAGTCGCACACACAGAGAGAGACCGCGAGCAGCGCACATGCACGCAGACACGGATTCGCAGGACGTACTTGGTGGGAGCGAAGACAGAATGAGTGAATGAATGAGGGCGGAATGTTTTCGAAATTACAAGATAAACGTGAATATTATCATTTATAGCCAGTAATGACCACAAACTAACATCATAAAGGTCGTACAACCTCACATAAATAAAATATTGCACAAATGACCAATAATGAAAGTATTTACAAAAGTGTTCTTTCGAGCGTATCTTTACCCGGAATATCAAATAGAAAATGGCTCAGAGCTTTCCAATACCTATTATGAGGAGAAGCTGTATATATTTGTAAATGTTTTGGTGACTTGCATGTTGTATTGCATACGTACTGTAGAGGATTTGAGCATCACAATACAAGACCGTGTGTGGGACACACACACACATACCTAAGAAATAGTAGTACACAAACAATTGAGAACTAACTTGTCATTTACTAGTTGGTTGAAAGCGCTCACAGTACGCACTGAACCCATTTGGTCACATTCAAATCACAAGTGCACACACGTCGCAGACTGGTTTAATTTCTGCTGCTTTCGACCTGATACATAAAATCCGATATATTGATGGCAACAACGAGCAGGAGTCACCTCGCTCAATCAATCAGCTCAATCAGCTCGATCAGCGTCAGCAGCAGCAGCAGCTCAGCGCGCTTTCTCACGTGTCCATCGAGCCACACACTCACACACTTGCGCACGCGCGCAGCCACATTGCGCGCTCTCAGTAGCCAAGCGACGCGATGGAGCGATCGCGCACACAGTCCGTCGCAGCCGCAGCGCTTGACCAGTACTCGAAGCCGAGCGTCGCGGTCGCGAAGCAGTGGCTCGAGCACGTCATTCTGCCGCGACGCGTGTTTGATGAGAAGCGCCGCGCGTACCGGCTCGTCGAGATGGGCGAGGACTGGAGCACGAGCGAGCTCTTCCCGGTCTGGGGCACGTCCATGAGCGACCTCTACGTATTTGGCATCGGCATCGGGCTCTACTTTCGCATGCTCCTGCAGCTCGGTGCGCTCACGTTCGTCCTCGCAGCCGTGTCCGTGCCGTCGATCCTGTACTTTGCGAGCGATGAGTACTCTGGTCCGCTGCTCGAGCGCACGCTCGACGACAACACAAAGCTCGACGTGCGCGTCTGGGGCACTGCTGCGTGCACGCGCTCGAGCACAAGCAGCGATGGCCTCAAGGTCCACGACTGTCCGCTCGTCGTCGGGCTCTTCCACGTCGACCTCATCGTCCTCGGGATCCTCTCAGTCTACACGATCGTCGTTGGCATTGCTCAAGAGCGCGTGAAGGCGTTCATCGACGCCCAGGAGCAGACCGCAGCCGACTACGCCGTGGTCGTCAAGGACCCAAACGCCGACGCCTGGACGCCAGACGAGTGGTACGCGTTCTTCAGTCAGTTCGGCGCAGTTAAGTTCGTGACCGTCGCAGTCGACAACCATGCGCTGCTCTCGGCTCTTGCGCACAAGCGGTACATGGAAGAGATGCTGCGCATGGAGTCGACGGACCGCGCAGTCACAGACGCAGCGCTCCATGCTGCGATCGACGGACCACTGCCGCCGACTGCTGCGCGCGTGTCGTGCTGCAAGCGCATGCTCCAGGCGCTGACGGTTGGTCGGGACTTGGACTACTGGACGCGCAAGCTCTACTACCAGCGCAAGCGCATTGAGAAGCTCTTGCGACACGAGAGCTACCCGGTCTGGTCGGTCTTTGTGATGTTTGAGACCGAAGACGCGCACGCCGAGTGCCTCGCAAAGACGCGCGCTGGCGTCCTCGCGACGGTGCTCGACCTCCCGTCGACTGGCGCTGTGCCGCGGCAGTTCCGCTTCCGCGGCACGAACGTGCTCCAGGTCGAGCAAGCGTGCGAGCCGTCGTCTGTGCTCTGGAAGCACGTCGGTGTGCGCTGGCGCACGCGCTTCTGCCAGCAAGTCGGGAGCGTCTCAGTCGTCGTTGCGATGATGATCGGCGTCTACTACCTCACGCACATGCTCAAAGACACGTACGTCGTCACGAGCGCAGACGCCAGTGCGAGCGAGAGCCGCCAAGAGCGCAAGAACCTGTACGTGATTGCATACGCGCTCGCTGCGACGGACGCAGTTGGCTGCCAGCTCCTCGGCTACGTCGACTGGCTCGAGCAGCACGCGACGAAAGAGCGCGCGCAGCTCTCGACGCTCAACAAGCTCTTGCTCTTCCGGAGCTTCAACGGCGCAGTCGTGATCTACTTGCTCACGGACTTCACCGACATGCTCTCGGAGCAGAACTTGCTCCAGCTCCAAGCGATCTTGATCGCAAACCTCGTCACGACGCCCGTGCTCCAGCTCCTGAGTCTCTACGACCGCGCGCTGCAGTGGCTCGCAGCGCCGCGTGCGCGGACGCAGAAGAAGCTCAATCAGTACTACTCGGGCACGGCGTGGCAGCTCGCGGAGCGGTACACGCAGATCAGCAAGACCGTCGGGACAGCGCTGTTCTTCAAAGCACTGCTGCCCACAGGCCTCGTGATCACGTCGCTCTCGCTCTTTCTCAACTACTGGGTCGACAAGTACTGCTTGCTCCGGAAGTGGAAGGTCCCGCCGCAGTTTGACGGCTTGCTCGCGCGCGCGTCGCGGTACCACTTGCTCCTCATGGCGCTCACGTCGCTCGTGATGATGGGGCACTGGTACGACGGCTGGCCGTTCGACGCTCAGACCCAGCGCGAGCTCGAAGTGCGCTGGCGCAACGACATGTTCCGCGACGCACTCGTGTACGTCCTCGGCATTGTCTTCCCGTTCGAGCGCACGTACCGGTCCGAGGAGCAGACCGAGCTCATGCGCGCGCTCGTGATTGCGATCGTGTGCGTCACGGCGCTCACAGTCGCGTTCCTCGTCGTCAAGTCGCTCTACCGCACGTGGCACCGGTACGTCGTTGGCGGCCACCGCAGTCGCTCGCGCCGCACGCAGCTGAGCGACGTGAGCGCATCGGCTGTGCCGCACCTGAATGCGTACGTGCCGTCGTACGAGTCGTGGTACTCGGACTTTCCGTACCTGTGCGTGCCGCTGCAAGACTTTGAGCACCGGTACATCAGCTGGTCTGGCGACCACTCGGCCTACTGTCTCGTGAACGACGTCCTCGATGACCCAGCGCTCGCGCAGCACGTGCGCGGTCGCCCACTTGAGCATCTCTTTGGTGCGATCAAGCAGTACGACGTACCACTGAGCGCTACAGCACCGCATGGACGCGCGAAGCCACTGCACGAGAGCGGTCGCGACAAGAAGACTGCGTTTGGTGCGTGTGGTGACTCGGAAGGCGATTTGTTACCGCCATTGCGTGTCGACCACGTATGACAGTACGCTATCGTAGTCTAGGATCCGCTCAATCAAGCGATCAGTTCGTCAGACAGTCAATCTACAGCGACCGAGACACAAGATGTCGAAGGCTCACGAGCCACTTGCATGCACCACTGGTCCAGAGAACTGCGAGAGACTGTAGGACAGAGAGATGCTGATCTCTCACGCGCTGACAGCAACTCGAAACCGCGTGAGGCAAGTCCTCGACTTTGTTCCTTTGAACGAACTCACTTCATACACACGGCCAAATCTCGCTCGACTCGTGGCCGGTGTCGCCGCTGCCGTTGACGATGGTGGTCGCTATGGTGACGGTGGTGATGGAGTTGTTGTCAGCGATAGCGACGATGATCGTGCGTCAGGCACATGGAGTGGTGTTGAGCGTGTTTGCGAGCTCAAGATGGTTGTAGCTCTGGTCGAAGCGGCTGAAGATAACCTGTCGTGCGAACGGTACACAGCAAGTTGCTTGTATGGAGACATTTGTGCGACTCGGTGGTCGATGATCAGCACCTTGCGGTGCACCAAACGACACCATGATGCTGGATCACAAGCGTGTGAATCAGCAGATGTGCGCGGGCCTTGCATGCGGGTCTTGCCGTGTGACACAGCTAGCTCGACTCGTGCTCGTTAGCATGCGCAGGCTGGTGCAGTCTGCCGCGGTGGCGAGCACCTCGTGGCGTGTCATTCTCAAAGACGCCCAGTCTTCAGCACAGCAGGCGCCCCTGGTACAATGTCGCTCGCGATGCGCATCCAACTCGTCTTAGTGCTTGTGTGCGCGAGCATGAGCGCTCATCTCGCAAGCACTGCCTTCTCGAGCGGCTTCCTCTTCACATCGACAACGACAGAGGAGGTGCCAGCGAGTGCGCGCGTGAGCAGCGACCAAGTGTACGCGCGCACGTGGCACGTGCGCGCGAACGCCAATGCAAACGCCACTGTCATCGAGGGGCTACTACTCAAGCCAGACGGTGTTGTATTCGTCTCGTACGCTGAAGACACGACAGAAAGCAGCGACCTCCTCGCCACGATCAAGGTCTCTGGACGGGAGCTCTCGCGCGTGGACGGTGTCGTCGTCGAGAACGACTTCATGGCCGCTACGACTGTACGTACACATCAGTACGTTGCACCTCGAGAACGATCCAGAGCGCAGAGGACCGATGCTCATCGAGATCGTGCTGCACAAGAAGCGCTCGTTGAAGCGCATTCGAGGACAGGACTCTGGGAATGTCGTGATCGAAGACAACGTGCTCTTCACGACAACCAAGGAAGCCGTCGCAGCGTTCCCGGTGCCGACGTCCATCACCGGTGCAGCGCTTAAGGTCGAGAAGACGACGAGGAAGCGCATTGACGACTGGGACGTCCAGACTGATGGTGCGAACGTGAGCAACTCGTCGACTATACTGCTCGGGTTCGACACGGCGGTCACTGGCGCGCCAGTCTCCCTCTCGCTCTACTGCTCGCTGGCTGCGAGAGAGGGACCCATTGCTCGCGTGAAGGCTTCGTACTTTGCCAGCGGTACGAAAGCCACTGATACCAAGAGCGACGTGAGCGTCACACACGGTAGCGACTACGACACGCTCACGCTACGAGTCGACACAAGCTCAACGACGCCCAAGAGCGCTCGTGTGTCGGCTTCGCTTACGACGCCCCCGTCTGTGTAAGTACGGCTCTCGGACCTCGCGCCGAGTGTGAAAGTGTCGGACGTGTGCACGAGCACTCCTGACAGAGGTGCCGGTGTGATGTTCGACTTCCGGTCGTTGATTGGCAGCGCCTACGTCGTCGACAAGGAGGCGGTGCTGTTTGCCACCGAGGCGTTCTTCCAAGCGCCGATGGGCACCCTGCAGATCGAAGTGAAGGAGCTGACGACGACAGCGTTGGCGTTCCGGTCGTCGACTCGCGACAGTCGGATCCACTACTTCTCGACTGGCGCGACGACGAGTCCACCGATCGCAATCGCGCCGAACGGCGGCAAAGTCTGTCTCTCGAGCAGCAACGACCTCAAGGTCGCGTTCGCAGACCCGCGCGCGTCGCCGCTCATGTCGTACTCAGGACGCGCAGGCGGGAACGCCTTCGAGTGCAAGAAGCGTGAGATCCCAAAGCGCGTACCGTCACACTACGACAACGTCCTGGGTACAGAGGAGAAGAACGAGTCTACTACGAAGGCGCCGACGAGCTCGTCGGCTGTGCGCGTCAGTGCTGCGAGTGTGACGCAAGCTGTGGCGCCGATCGTCGGACTTACCGTCACAACTGTGCTGTAGTGAGGAAGATAGCGATAGCAAACAATGTAGTGCATCGAGACACCGCGCATCTTGAATGAAGCCGATGTTGCATGGATCTGTTGATCACTTGCGCACTTGTCCTGATGGCGGTATCCAGACTACGGTCGCGCATCAAGGACATCATCACACACGACGCGCGTCTGGCCGCAGATTGACGCACACTGGACGCGCAAGTCACCACTCGTTCGGAGCTAGACGCTAGCTCTCGAGGATCTCGCCAAAATCAAGCTCGACACCACCGGTGGCATCGGTCTCCCAATCTGAAAGCGAGCGCAGCCGTCGGCGCACATCCCTCCACGCATGAACTCGCGAGCTCGCAGTGCTGCGACATCACGTCCCAAGACGTCAAGTCAGGCCCAAAGCCGCGACAAGATCGACTTCATCGGAAATACACACGCGACCTGAATGGGGTCGTCCTGGTCGGAGATCGAGAGCATCGTGCGCTCGTGAAGCGATCGGTCATTTCGCATCTCGCTCGCTCACAAGCTACCGCAAGCGGCCACTGCAGCGCATTGACAATGGCGCCGACGACGACGTTCCCGCTCTTTGGCTACGAGCGCTTCTTCGCTATGAACCCGCGCACGAGCGCAAAGCTCGCGCATGTCATGACTCTTCGCGGTGACATCCCGGCACTGCTGCGCCACCTGCCCACAGCTGTGCTCGCGACGTTCAACTTGCACCCGAAGATGCGCGCTGCGCTCTTGCCAGGTCACTCGCCGCTGAAAGCCATGATCTGTCCCCAGCTCGTCGACGCAGCAGAGCTCAAGGCGCTCTACAGTGTCACAGTGGTCGACGACGAAGACGAGTCACCGGCGTGGATGCACTTTGTCCAGACCGAGTGCGAGAAGCCATTCAACCGCGAGCAAGACTTGCCGTTTGCGATCCGCGTGTTTGTCGACAAGAAGACCCAGCGCTTTGCGCGCGTGGTGCTCTTCGCTGATCACTACATGGCCGACCCGGCGTCTGGGGCGATCGTGCTCAACTCGCTGCTTCAGAACGCATCGGCAGCATCGAACGCTGCGGCAGATGACGCGAGAGCAGTCTCGATGGCGGAGCACCCGCTTCACAAGTCGCTGTACGAGAGCATGCACTGGGTGAACCCGTGGATCGGCGTGCTGAACGAAGCAGTGTCCAAGTGGTTCATCGAGCCGCTGTTCAATCTCGACCACTCGGACTTCACGCCGTTTCTGCCAGTCGACACTACGACGCAACAAGACTTTGACTGCGCGCCGCCAGAGCACGGGAACTCAAGCGCTGCGCTCTTTTCGCAAGGCAGCGCCGAGAACATGGAGCGCGCAATCGCTCGGTGCGCTTCGGAGGGCGTGAGTTTCCAAGGTGCGCTCATCGCGTCGACGATCATGGCGTTCGGGCTCACAAAGCACAACGGCAAGCTTCGCACGTGTGCCGACGCACCAGTGCATCTCAAGATGGACGTGACGTGCGATATGCGCGACACGCTGGAGTCCTCCAGCAGCCGTAGAGACACTCGCAGCAGCAGCGTTCGTCCGAGCGAGCACGACATTGTCGGGCTCTACAGCACAGCAGCGAACCTCGTGTTCACGAGCAGCGAAGGTGTGAACGTCCATCGCACTGGCTTTTGGGACCTCGCGCGAAAGGTGGACCACGAGGTCCAGTGCCTCTTGATCAGCCACGAGATCAAGCTCCAGTCCGTGTACGTACACGAGACGCTTAACGCGGAGAACGAAGACTCTAGCCTTAAAGTGCAGAACTGCGTGCTCAGCGACGTTGTCGTCGCGAACGTCGGCGCGTACCCGTACGCCAAGCACGTTACGCTCGAGAGCGCAGCCGTCGACGTCGACACGCTGCACGTGTACAGCTCGATGCCGTCGCTCGCACCAGCGACGATGCTCTTTGCGAGCGCCGTGACGTGCTTCAACTACTCGATGATGTACAAAGTGCAGCGTGACGTCGCAGCAGATCTCTTCCACTGGTATGTCCAGTCGGTCGAGCACATCGGGACTTACGACAGCACAGACACGCTCGTCAGCGCAAGCGAGCGCTTCACGGGCGCTGTAGCTTAGAGAGCGTACTATGATAGTACGAGGCGGTGCAAACAACGTCATCGCCAACTGCTCTTGCTCCCTTTGCCACTGCGTGTGTCCATCTCAACACAGCGACCGAACGCCCCAAATGTTCACACTGCTGGCTGGAGCGCGGTCCAGGTCCAACTCTAGACGCGTCCGACTTTGCCAGTGAGCGCCTGTACGAGTCAGTCGAGTCCTTCGTAGATCCTTCGCCCGTGATCGCGACCGTCGGCTGGACGTGGTGCGCGCCTTTTGTCACGATGTCGACGTCGAGCCTGGCTCGGATCTCTTTGACTGTCATCACGCCGATCAAATCCTGCTTGTTCACAAGCACGAGGAGCTTGGCGTCGCGCAGCTCGTCGTTGAACATCACAGTGCGGAGCTCGTGGCTCGCTTCGTCAATGCGCTCGCGGTCTGAGACGTCGATGACAAAGATCACGGCGTTGGTGTTCTGGAGGTAGTGGCGCCAGAACGGGCGACTGCGATCTCCGCCGCCGACGTCATACGCTGTGAACTCGATGTTCTTGTGTGCGAACGACTCGACGTTGAAGCCGACCGTTGGGATCGTCGTTCCGACTTCGCCGAGCTTGAACTGGTTGAGAAACGTCGTCTTGCCCACAGCGTCGAGTCCGAGGATGAGTACGCGGCACGGTATGGTCCAGAAGTGCACTGAAAGCGCATCGAGTGCCAACTGGATGTAGCTCGAGACCAAGTTGCCCATGCTTTTTGGTCAACGTGTGTGTGCGCGCGTTGTTGTCGAGACCGAGGCAATTGACGTGTGAGTGCGTCTTCAGAGCGCCAATGGTTGTAAGTACCCACTCCGAGCTGGCAGTGCGTGACTGGCTCGATGGTCCGGCGACTTGGACTTGGAGCTAGAGCAAGCGGCACTTGGACGTCACTACAACGCGATTCGATCAGAGAAGGCTCCTTCCGCTTGATGGGCTCGCTCCTCTGCTGCTCAAAGTCTGACGTCGCGGTGATCTTCACATGTAGCAGCAACCACACACTTTGGTGTTGTTTGTGGTTAGTGAAGTGGCAAGTGGTGTGGTTTGACAATATATAGTGGTTGATGCAGTGTACAGAAACAGGCGCACGCGTGAGGTTTTATGAGGTTTTGAGGTGTTTTGACAAAAACTAGTCGTGGTTTTATCAAGTAAATGCAGGTTCAAATAGAATATGCGATAGTGACAAAATCAAATATGGTAAATGAGGTTTTGAGGTTTTACCAAGTTATACTTGAAAATGTACTTTATGATAATTTACCATCACTCCTTTTCAGGAGTGATGGTACTTGATTATGGACGAAAACTACATTGAATATTACATATATAACATATATTTTTATCTAGGAACAACTAACAACTGGTGGGATCGTTGCTTGGGTGCCCGAGTGTTTGAATGGCAACAGTGGCCCTGTTTGCCGTATGTGCAATCCAAGGGTGATACGCAACGCGAGGAAGATGATGTGTCGCACAAGATGACTGTATAGTACGTTGAGTATGTTTGCATCGGACTGTCTCGCAAGTGCGTCATGACCACAGGCCCAGCGTATCTGTCCACGTCGGCAAGCATGACGCTGTGGCGTGTTTTCGTACATGCTTACACAACGCGGTAGACTTTTAACTGACATGATTGACCTTGTGCACAACGGAGTCGCTCCGAATCGCGGCATTGACTCGGCAATGGAGTGTGTCACACGACGTCGGCAACGTGGTTACTACTCTCTGCGGTGTGTGTATGCAGCGAAAATATGTGCGCTAGATCCGCTTGCGCAGTTCTCAAAGCCCATGCCTCCTTCGATCTAGCAGTACTTAACTCAAAACGTCGTGCCTGACGCTCAAGTGCTAACGCGAGTATGGATGGCGCATAGCTCCATGTGCAGTCAACTTGCGAAGGCAGTTGCGGCGCGTCTTGTTAGCAAGCGTGTAGTACATGTTTATCGCAGTCAGAAGTGCTTCAAGCACCTCAACGGATATGGCGAAGACGGCAGAAAGTCGCAAAGCGGGAGCATTCGAATGCCGCTTTTCGGCTAAAATAAGGTAGGTAAGGTACTCGCACGCGGGCTCACACCCTCCGAAAATCACAAGGAGACAGCGGCGCTCCTAAAGTCGGTGCGTCCAGCCGTGCTCATTTCTACGTCTGTGTCTGTGACCACGCAACTTGTCGTTAAGGATGTGTTATGTTCTTGTACCCATGTCAAGAAGGATCCCTTTCACGTAATTCAACGGTTCACAGAGAACGTCAAGGGCATTGAAGTGGCTTGCATCTGAGCTTTCAACCTCAATCTACGACGCCACAGATGTGCACGTCAAACTAAATCGGCGCGTTTTCAATACAATTTGCTAGTCTGGATGGCGCTGTTGGTCATGTTCTATATCCAAGCATATCCGAAATGGTTTAAGTTGTCACATGCTGCCTCACCAGAGCACAGACATACGCGTGCATCTTAATCACCGACACTAATGGTGATTGTCAACTTCACCAGAATCCAGATGCTATTGACGGCGTCTTCAGCGAGTGACAATGGAGGCGACAACGTTGACGGAACTTGGTCGTTCTTTTGCGCCGCGTGTGCTAACGTTTTTGTGCTTGATGTAACTTGTTCACATGGGAAATTGGATATGCTCACATCAGCGAAATGCAATACGCAAGAGTAAGTTCATCATCAAATTGTCTCGATCTCTGTATTCCGTACAATATCACCCGTTTAACAAACATATATACGCTGTTCTGAAAAGTACAAAAGTCGTTTCAAAAATCAGGTGATATATATTGTATTGTACAAAAGTCCTTTCAAAAATCAGGTGAGATTTATTGTACTTGATGAAATTGTATTGAGGAGCTGACTAAAAGTCGACAAGACTATTGTGTATCGAAAACCATGACGCATATCAAATAATGCGCGCGAAACCTCTGATGAAGAAATGAGTGATTGAACGTACTAAGCCATTTTAGATGTCATTCTATTTAAAGTCAATAGACTGGATGCGGACGATCGTGTCTGTTGCTCGATTGAGTATTCCATCCACAATGATATACGTGCAAGGTACGTAGATAGAACAAGCTTACTCACACCCTTGCGCATAATCCAAATATATGACTGCTGAACGCACAAACAAACGCAAACACATAATCACAGATGAGTTATCACGACGATCGCGCAAGTGGCCTCCCTTTGGCGCCAAGCCGCGATTGTGCCACGGGAAGTGCCAATTCTGTGTCTATGTAAGCTCTTCGATACATATATGGCCGTCCGCCGAGACACATTCCCTCGCCTTCCCCGCTGCACTTCGCGCAGTAGAACATTTATGTATCTCCTACAACAAATCCGCTTAACCGATTAGTTGCACGAGCGCACTTTGCACGATCGCTGGCGTACGCGCTCGATTTAGTTGGTGACTCGTAATTCGTCGAACAAGACAACCTTGTGATCACTAGTGTGCGGAACATTAAATGTGCCACTCTTAGTCGGATGTGGTCGATCGAGCGGCGAAAAGTTCGCTTTTGTTGCGACCATGATGGTGTGCAGATATTACAGGAGCTGTGCGAAAACTTCGTTCTGTGCATCGCCTTGCGAACAACAAGCGCGTTTACAAAATCGATGTCGAGCACAACGACGAAAGACACTTGTAGTACGCACGCGAGATAGCAGACGACAGACGCTAGACCTCACTCTGCTTCGATCGACACCGTACCTTGGGTCCGCTTCCAGCCGACATCAAACTTATGTTTGAACTCGTAAAGATACATCATGTACGCACACCCTTAGAGCGATGAGTTGTACATATCATTTAAATACTTCTTGCAGTAACCGGTTACAGAACAGCAAGTATCAACGCACACTAAACTCCACTTGTCATTTCTACCTCTCATCAATATTAGTATATGTCGTGTCAATTGCGAGAAGGGAGCATGACCATGTCTATCGCGATGCGCGGGTTGCACCCTGCCTTGAACGTGGTCCCCAACGTCGCAAGGATTGGTCGAACCATTCGCGTTTGTCGAGCTTTTCCGATTTCTGCAAGAAGATTGTTCTTGCAGAAAAGGAGAAAGCACGCGCCGGTGCAAAACGACCACGAACTATTCTGTCATACCATGTCGGCCGGAAGCATGCCTGATCCTTTACTCGCCTAGTGAAACGAGCGGTTTGTCAGTTGAAGAGTGTACGCGATTTTGAGTCCGACCCAATGTACGAGCACATGTAAGTGGCTCTTCTCGAAACTCTCCAGTATTGTGCGGATGTTGTCATCCGTCACGTCATCGCGTACGTGGCATCGGCTCGCGTTTCGAGCATCTGTATCTATAAACGTGTTTACCGATATGTGACATATTGCCAGAACAGCTTCGGCGGGGAATAGTATTACAACGCCCCCTGTCTCGAGCCTGCTCGTATGGCAGGCTCAACGGGCCCGCCCTTGACGTCGAACTCCAAATTGATGTCAAGACAAAAGCGAAGGTGTCGTCTGGCTAGACGATCTACCCGCTGATCGCTTATCGTCACTACACGAAGCGTTCTGACTAAAAGTCAGTCGGCTATCCTGACAACATAACAGAATGCGTTACTGTAGCTTGAGTCTGCGTACCATTGCATTCTTTCGAAAATTTTTACCTCACCACAATGATCTGCCCAAGTGTCTGCGTGGAGTTCGATTATAGAACTGCTGCAACACGTGTCGGTTTCGACGCTTTGGGTTCTCCCACTTGTCATCGTCCCTCGACTTGTCGGAAGCAAGAACTTCGTTGTCGTCAAAAACGCGTCGGCTTTCGTCGCTAGACTTAAAGAATGGTCGAGTTGGTGGCGAGGTTCAGGTCAAAGTCTGCATCAACCGAAAACGGGAGTTGCTAAAAGTTCCACCCACCGCCAGCATTTTCAGGCACCATCTCGCTGCGGATCCTCAGTCTACGCCGTCCTCGCTTTCGATATCGCAGCACTTCATGCTGACTCCCCCTGCTCGTATTATCTCTCTGTAGTCGCCGCCTTGCTTCTCGTATTTGTCGTTCTAGGCAAGCGCCGCGTATGAAGAACACGAGTCACCAGTTAGAAACCTATCGACTTCTCGAATACAGCACTACACAGCATGCGCACTCATATGTCCAAACCGTCTAAACGACGACATCTCTATAACATTTATCTCTTCGACGCGAGCGTGCTCTTTGATGCACTGCTTGTATTTTTCTGTGTTGACGACGAGGAGATTGAGTGGACCACGGCCGCCGTTGCGATTGGCTCGACAGTAACCGTTGTGACTTGCGGCTATGTGATCGCAGGGGGTAGTACTGTGAGAACGGATGCCGCCGTCTTCTTTTGAAGTATCTTAGCGACTGCTTTCCTCAACAACTATTTGCGTTAACTTTTTGCGTGCGTTGTCTACGATGCCTCTGCTAAACAGGCCAAAGCGTCACACCTTCGTGCTCGGGCGGTTCTCCATGAAGCGTCAGGAAGCTACGAGACCCGTGATTGGTGCGTAGTGCGATGTTTCTGCTGCTACTCGCCCTCACCACAAAGAAGCCATGAGCTTGTCCCCTCCGCAAAAGAAGTCGACTCAGTGCTTGACTTTCTTATTTGTCGCTCCATTTTTGAAAGTAGCGGTATCTGTTCGCTGCGTATCCAGGCAGACGCACCCTGTCTCGGTCTCTCGTGGCGGCTGCGCGCACCAGCCGTCACATATATACTTGAAATGAAAATTGGACGCCCCATACATACTTGAAATTCAAACTAATTGGAAAGCGAGGTTATGGCGGCAGTTGCGGGGGGGGGTAGGATATTTTGATTTCCCGATGCACTCTAATGTCAACTAATCACACCGCCAAAACTGACCACTATATACGCACTAGTATCGTCAATTGAACGTGAACACGTTTGCGGAAAAACAATCACAATATAGTCATGTGGTCGAACATAAATGCGTAAAAATTGCAGTGACGGTAATTGAGTTTCACACAGAGTAAAAAAATCTAAAGAACAATATCTACCCCAGAAAATTGAAAATGTACAGATTGCGAACTAAGTTCATCGCATTGCACACACGTGTCGTGCGAGTTGCATACATACTTTACGATTTTGTTGGAGTTTTTCTATATTTTTGATTACAATGAATTGGTGATTGGATTGATGTTGCTGCTGATTGAGATTTTTTGCTCGTTGTCAGAAGATTTTTATGTTGTTGGTGATATGATAATGGGTTAAGTGTGGGCGACAACACATGAAAGGACTTGATAGCTTATGGCTATGTTACGTATATTGGTGTTACTGTCTTACTATAGACAGATATATGGCGATGGTTGCTGGCAGGCGATCACAACCAGTATGAAGGTATTCGCTGAACCATATGAAACGTAGGCGGCTCCTCATTTTTTGTAACCTAAATTTTGCGCGCAACCCCATCTATCTCCACATTTGGCAGAGACGATAATCGCCGCTACCAGTCAAGTAAGATGTAACATATCCAGTGAATGCATTAACGCTTTGTGTCACAAAAAGTCGAACAACACAAACAACTCGATATCTTTTTACCAATTTGGAGTTTTTTTAGTCGTGGTTTGGTCAGCTTTCCCCTCATGATGGGACTATTTCGATTGTTTTGTCTGATTCACGCTGCATCTGTAGTGACGATTATTCGCTGACTTTTTCACGCCACAATAAGTTGGACAGCTTGGTCATACAAGAAGCAAGTCTATTCAAACCAGCGTTCGATTTTGGAGTGCTGATAATGCATACAAATTTCAAGTATATATTATTAACGGTGGTTGCTGTCACACCAGTTGAGCTCTGACATGGATCTCAAACAACATAACATGCTTTATATGCAAGAGAAAACAATACACTATATGGATGCGGTCGTACATGGAGTTCTTGAGCGTTATCGTCTCTTTATTGTATTCATTGCATCTCAGGCCATACTTCTTCCTGGTTTTGGTCAAAATGGGCGTTAAATCGATGCTTTTGGTCGCGTCAAGTTTGTCCGACCAACTTGGTCGCTAAATATACTCGAAATTTGTACGGCATATCTGCACAGCAAACTCGGCTCCAAAAAGGGTTGGTTTTATGTACAAAGTACTTTGTTGTTACCTACTTCTCTATCTATATTTTTCAGTTCAAAAAGAGTCCTTCTCGTTGAAATTGAATCAGTATTGAAAAATTGCAAACTCAACATGCTTGATTTGAGAAAACTGTGTGCGTTTTATATATACTAATCGCCGCGTGCTTTGTGCGGTAAAACGAGCACTATCACGTTTGGCAAACAGTAACTAAACTACCGACAGAGGTGATGGATAAAATGACTTTGGCCAACCATGATTGAGTATTGATTATTGACAACTATTATCATCAAAAAGGTCATTATTAATCACTAATGTTCTCGTTTGCATAGGAAACCACGATTTACAGCGTGATTCCTCAGAATTGGAAGGGTTGATTTCAACCAATCATGCACGCCTTTGAGATGATGTGAACCACATTAAATCCAAATTTGCATTTGTGGAAGTAAAACATTTTTCACACATAACGTAGTGTAGTATATGGTTTATGATTATTTGAGTTTTACAAACGAATTTGGATCGACTTTAACATGAGAGTTACGGTAATCATATTCACAATGTGTTGGATGCGTACTTTGATAAGAACAGCATGTCGGATGCGTACTTTAATAGGATCGTTTTGTCGGATGCGTATTTTGAAGAGCAATTACAGTGCAAACACGTTGCTGTTCAAGCCCTTCATACAAAGTTCAAGTCAAACCGCGCAACGTCCGACCTCACCGCACAGCCGAAGAACAGCAAAGAAAGTGGTCGGCTCTCACTCACTCCGAGCGAGAGGAGCACACAAGCAGCACGAGCGAGCAAGCGAACGCAACAACGAGCACTGATGGTCAAGCGCAGCCCCGTCGCCGTCGCCACGACTGCACAGACCAAGCGCACGCGTGCAGGAGCGTCACCTCGAGCACTGGTGCCATCTGCACCAACGACAGCACCAACGATGACGACGACGACGATAATGAATGGCGAGCACCGCCGATGCGCGGCCGACTTGGGGGCCGACACGGAGTGTGCTGACGACCGTGTCGACGACGACGAGCAGCACCAGCAACACCAGCGCCACCACCACCACCACTACCTTCGCCACTCGCACGTGCACCCCCAGCAGCAAGACAGCAGCGACGACAGCGATGCGCTCGTTGCTCATACAACACACAAGACGAGCCAGTCGCCGCTGCTTACGATGGTCACTGCAGCCGCAGCCGCTGCAGCGTACGACGGCTCCACAGGTTCGAGTCGACGCAGTCGCGCTCCGGTCGTGAAAGCAAACACTGCAGGTACGTCCGAACGCCGTCCGGTCTTGTCAATCGCTTGCTCACGAGCGAACGGAACTGGGTCGCTTTTCTCCATCGTAGACCGCCACTCGTGCCTCGCAGCGCCGTACAGTCCGACCGACGCCCGCACGCTGCGGTACTTTGACCTCGTGATCTCGAAAGCCAAGGCGCCGGTCGTGTGCGCATCGGCTGGGAAGCTCAAGGGCAAAGCGATCTTCGCGGACACGGACATTGAGCAGTCGGCGCGGATATGGACCGAAGCGCCGTTCGTCGCGATGCAGCACGAGTCGAACCGCGCACACGTGCGCTGCTGTCAGTACTGCTTCGTGCCGCTGCTGTCGGACTACCAAGCGCGCTGGCGCGACATGGCTGTGCGGTGGAACCATCGCGCGAGTGCGGCAGCGACCGAGACGCCAGTGGCGGACGACGAGCTCGACCGCGCGCTCGAGCAGCTCCATGTGAACCGCAAGAACTGCGGTCTCGCTGGCGCTGCGGCGACGTGCAGCTGCGGCGAAGTGTACTGCTCCAAGCTCTGTCAGCTCCGCGCCTTTCACGAGTCCCACGCGATCCTGTGCCCGCGCGAAGACGCGTACTCGGCGATGAACCAGTTCCTGACGCACATGCGCCACACGAACGACATCTTCTTGCTCGTGGCGAAGGTCATTGCGCGCCTCTTGAGTCGGTACCTCCAGTCGCGCGACGTCCTCAAAGCGCGCGAGCCCATGGACATGTTCTACAAGAAGCCGTGGTGGGAGGTCGTGATGATGGACAAGCAGCTCCAGCACACTGACAGCAGCAGCAGCGTCGGCACGGTCGATGCGATCGCGCAGCAGCACAAGCGCCACGCGCCAGACTCGGACGGCCTCAGCGCGTTTCTCGACGACGCAAGCCGTGCTCGCATGGACAGCGCCGATCGCGACGGCGTGGAAGCGCACTGTCTCCGCGAGCTCCTCACGTACACGCACCAGCTCTTGCTCGACGCGATCGAGTGCAACCTCGTGCACTTGGCGCGCGACGACCAGCTCCACGGCCTCGCAGTCGACGACATCTGGACGTCGTGCGCGAGCATCTTGAGCTTTGAGTTCTTCGCGGCGCAGCTCGGGCTCTTTGAGATGAACAACGTGAGCATGGAGATCGACCACCCGTTCCGCGGACTCATTGAGATCTTGGACCCCGACGTCCACGCCGAGACCGACCACGACGACGAAGCGGACGCAGTCGACAGCGTCGTCTCGCGCGTGCGTCGCGTGCTCGAGCACGAAGAAGCGCGCTTGAGTGCACAGCAGCTCCAGGAGCAGCAGGCGTCTTCCTCGTCGCCTCGACTGTCGGCAAGCGACGACAACAGCAACAGCAGCAACAGTGTGCGGCCGTCGGGCTTCCTCGGCGTTGAAGGCACGGCGCTGTTCCCGATCATCTGCACGATGAACCACAGCTGCGAGCCCAACTGCACGGTGCTGTACACCAAGGACGGCCACGCGCACGTCGTCGCAGTGCGCGACATCCGCAAAGGCGACGAGCTCTGCATCTGCTACATCGACATTGACGACGACGTGCACACGCGCGACGCCAACTTGCGCGAGTACCAGTTCAAGTGCTTCTGCGCGCGGTGCTCGGACGAGCGCCAGGCACTTGCGCTCGCGCACCCGAGCGCCACGAGCTACGAGCCAGCGACGCGACTGCGCTGATGCAGATCCGCACGTCATCGTCTCTCTCATTCTTCATCATCATCATCTGTCGTACGAGAAGCGCAGACAGCAGCAGCAGCAGTTCGTCTTCAACGCGAAGTGCTGCGAGTCGTAGCAAGTGCCCACCACCACCACCACCACCCACGCAATTGAACGTCTCATTCTCATTCCTTCAGTCTCTCTACGTCGTAGGACTTGGTGCGTTGTCGGTCGTCGAGCTCATTGCGCAGCTCAGAGATCGTACGCGCCAGCAAAGCCTGCGATGCCGTTGAACACATACGTGTGGTTCAGCGGTACGAACTTGTTCGTGATGATCTTGACAGCCTCTTGCGACGCCACGCCGCCCATGATCGCTGCGATGTTGTGTAGCTCGACTTCGCACGCGCGCGTGAGCTCTCGCGCGTGGTCGAGCGTCACGCGCGTTGCGAGGTCTGCTGACCCACCGCGCGTCGCAATCGCCTGCGCGTGCGTGAGGAGCCACTGCGCATCAGCGTCTGTGAGCGCGTCGTCTGCGCCAGCGTGGCGACCATGCGCCGAGACAAACGCTGCGCGCGCTCGAAGAAGGCAGTACCAGAGCAGCGGCGACTGCGTCTCGTGCTCGTCTTCAATGTCGATCGCGCTCAGGTCGATCGCTTCGAGCTCTTGCGCAATCGACTTGGTGTCGAGCATCTAAGAGACCACAACACGGTGAACAGAGCGAGTGAATGAGTCTGGAGGGTCTGCAACGAGGCAAGCGCAGCGTTCAGACGTACGCCAATGTTGTACGCGTTCTTGCAAAAGTCGTCGACTGCGTCCTCTGCAATCGCGTCGCTCGAGAGCCCAAGCGCTGCGAGCTGCTGCTGCAGGATCGCACGCACGCTCGCTGCGTCTTCGCGCGCTTTCGTCGCGTACACTTGCTGGAGCGCAACGTACGTCTCGGTCGACGCAGTCATGTCGGGCACGACGCCAGTGACTGGCAAGACGCCGTTGTTTGCGTCGACAAAGTCTGCGAGACTGCGTGCGAGGAGCCAGAACGGCGCTGTTGTCGCAGTCACCGGCATCGCTTTCGCCGCCGTGAGGACGCTCGCGACTTCGTCCGGTACGACAGGCGCAACGTACGCTTTGTACGCGTGGTCGACTGCTTCGATGAAGTTCACTTCGTGTCCAGCAGGTCCGTGCGCCATCGACTGAATGAGCTGCTTGAACGCGGTTTTATCCGGGAATGTGCTGATCCATGCAGCAACAACAACAATGAGTACACAATGAGATCGGGTACAGCAAATCATCACAAAAAGACTGCGCACAAACCTCGGGAGCTGGTCGCCATGCGCAGCGCGCCACGCACGCGCAGCTTTCAGTAGAATGACCACGAACGGCACGTGCGCGTGGTCGATCGACGAGAGCGCGTCGAGGTCGAACGAGTCGACAAACGCCTCGAGCGCTGGGAACGGCTTGGCGAGCAGCAGTTCGTGGAGCGGCGGGTCGTGCTTGGCGTCCAAGATCGCGTGCTGCGTCGTCTGGAGACGGAACGACCCGAGGAGTCCGTGCGCGTGCACGAGCAGCAACGGCAAGCGCTTTGCGAGACACAGCTCGCCGAGCAGCGCGATCGTTGCTTCGTCGAGTTGCGTGCCAATCACGAGCGTGAACTGGTCCAGGTACTCGGGCTCTGCATCACATACACACACAATGCAGCTGTGTTAGCACTTACCCGCACGGTCGAGAAGCAGCGAGTTGTTGGTCCACTCGACGACACTCGCATCTCCCCCTTTCGGCGCTTCCCTCTCGTTGCTAGTCTCGCTAGCTCAGACACTGTGTAGTGTACCCACACATATACACACACAAGAGGCACAAGGCACAAGGTCGCACCTGTTTGCAGCAAGTGCAGTGGATCCGCGTCGCGGTGTGCGCCAGCGACGTCGCTGTTCATTTCGAGCAGGAGCTCTGTCACGACTGCAGCGCGCGACTCGCCAATGCGGCTGCTCGCAACAAAGAAGTTGTTGGTCACGTCTGCGCGACTCACGCGCGCGTCGTCGACGATCGTGAACCGCTGCACGCCAGGGAGCACGAGGTTCTTGAGCGTCTCGGCACCAGTTGCGCTCGCGCGCAGGAGCAGCACATGTGCGCTCGCGAGGCGCTGCTGGCCATCGGCGCCCCACAGACGCAGCTGTCGGTCGTACTTGTTCGTCGACATCTTCCCCACCTGATCCCTTGCCGCTTTTCGCTTCTTATTGCTTGTCGCGCTGAGGGCTCTCAATCATGTGCAGGCTGGGTTGACACAGCTGCTGTATAATGTGTATAGTGACAAAATCAAGTGATACGACATAAGTCGAGGTGGATCTCACATCTCACGTACTGGCAGTGTGGACTCGTTCGTTCATGTAGCAGCAGCAGAGAGCGATGCTAGCTCGTCATACGTCTCCGACCTCGCACACCAGCACTTGCGTGATACGACCTTCTTGACGTGGTATGTGACTTGGCATCTTTGTGTTTCACTTCGCTGAGAACTAGGCAAAAGACCTCCCTGTACCTGGTCTCGATTGCTGCGAGTCGAAGAGCTCGGTCACGCGTTGGAGGTCGCACGGACTTTGATGCAGCCGTAGACGTCGCCACCGATTGTGTGCAATCGCCTCTGCTGTGTTTGAGCGGCGCCCGCAGAGCTGCGCACTCAATCGGCTGGTACAACAGCTAACAGTTCCCTCGTCTTCTCCATTTTGACAGCATCGCCACTCGCGTTGTACTAGTACGAGTCTCTCGTACTACGAGAGACCAACATCCATGCCGTGTAGACAATGGAGGAGTGCTGCATCGTTCTCTCTGGTTGGAGCGAGGTCCAGTCTTCAGCAAGCTCCGTTCGTAGGTCTTGGTGATTGTGACACCGATTGATATCTCAGTCTCACTGTCCTTGACAGGTGAGCAGCGCCACAGAGTGCGGTGTGTTCCTGAGTGCTGTGCATATGATTGACCGTTGCCACGACGTGTGCTCCTGCTCTCGAACCGACCCATTTGTTCACGCGCGCGCTCCAGCTCACATCGACAAGACCGACTTGCCAATCGACCATGCTGTCGCTCAAGAACCTGGTGCTTGCTGCAATCAGTGCCGTGCTCACACTCGGTGCCGCTGCTGCCGTCGATGCAGAGCAACACCGCAGCAACCACGTGTGCGTTCACTCCACCACGCACGCCATGAGCGCCGACAACGCACATGCCGAGCACGAGCACGCACCTGCCCCAGGTCTGCACCTCCGAAACTCAGAGTCAACACCACGGATGCCCACACCAACATCGTTCGTGCCAAAGGACTTGTGTGAGGGGACTCGCATGACCAAGGTCTTCGTCGAAGACTTCCCGAAGTTCTACTTCTGTGTCTCTGGCATGGGCTGCGTTGATCATTACGCCGGAGCGTGTCCGGAAGCAAGGCGCTACCGGGACCTCCCAAAGGGTTCGCACTGCGTCAAGGTCGCCGAGGCGAAGTTCACGTGCAAGGTGAACAAGTAGCGCATCGACTCCACATGAGCGGATGTCACGTCCTTGAGAGCAAGCAACACGTGGCACACGAAACGAAGAAGACTAGGCATCTCACAAGTGTGCTAGTGCGTTCCGTTTCAGTCAATCGACTAGCGTCATAGAGCACCTCGATAGCTCCTCAAACAGCGTGGGCAGTCACGTCACTTCCGTACTGGTGTAGTCGTGCTGTCCACGATGGTGAAGCATTCCTCAAACTTCTATGTTGCGGATCGGCTCTCGGTATGCACCACTTAGTCGTGTAGTACTTTGGTTCTATACTGCAGGACTGACACCGAAGCACCACTTAGCTCTGGACTTGTGCAAGTACACAAGCACTTGATCTGTGGCTTGGGCCAGGTCATAAATCGTCCCGTCGAATTGCGCCTGACTAGCCTGGACCTGGACCGCTGTGCACCTGAATCGATCCTCACCACCGCGCTCGGTGATGGAGCATGCAATCGTGAAGTAGTGTGAGGGCTTTACCGTGTGACACAACGACTTCGATTCAGGCCCTGGCCGTTCAGGTGCACGTTCTCGTTCGAGGCTAAGCGCGTTGAAGCGTGCTGGTGCAGTCTGCGGCGGTGCCAAGCGCTTTCTTGCTCTTCAGAGCGTGTCATTCTCGAAGATCCCAGCCTTCAGCACAGCAGGCGCCCCTGGTACAATGTCGCTCGCGATGCGCATCCAACTCGTCTTAGTGCTTGTGTGCGCGAGCATGAGCGCTCATCTCGCAAGCACTGCCTTCTCGAGCGGCTTCCTCTTCACATCGACAACGACAGAGGAGGTGCCAGCGAGTGCGCGCGTGAGCAGCGACCAAGTGTACGCGCGCACGTGGCACGTGCGCGCGAACGCCAATGCAAACGCCACTGTCATCGAGGGGCTACTACTCAAGCCAGACGGTGTTGTATTCGTCTCGTACGCTGAAGACACGACAGAAAGCAGCGACCTCCTCGCCACGATCAAGGTCTCTGGACGGGAGCTCTCGCGCGTGGACGGTGTCGTCGTCGAGAACGACTTCATGGCCGCTACGACTGTACGTACACATCAGTACGTTGCACCTCGAGAACGATCCAGAGCGCAGAGGACCGATGCTCATCGAGATCGTGCTGCACAAGAAGCGCTCGTTGAAGCGCATTCGAGGACAGGACTCTGGGAATGTCGTGATCGAAGACAACGTGCTCTTCACGACAACCAAGGAAGCCGTCGCAGCGTTCCCGGTGCCGACGTCCATCACCGGTGCAGCGCTTAAGGTCGAGAAGACGACGAGGAAGCGCATTGACGACTGGGACGTCCAGACTGATGGTGCGAACGTGAGCAACTCGTCGACTATACTGCTCGGGTTCGACACGGCGGTCACTGGCGCGCCAGTCTCCCTCTCGCTCTACTGCTCGCTGGCTGTGAGGGAGGGACCCATTGCTCGCGTGAAGGCTTCGTACTTTGCCAGCGGTACGAAAGCCACTGATACCAAGAGCGACGTGAGCGTCACACACGGTAGCGACTACGACACGCTCACGCTGCGAGTCGACACGAGCTCAACGACGCCCAAGAGCGCTCGTGTGTCGGCTTCGCTTACGACGCCCCCGTCTGTGTAAGTACGGCTCTCGGACCTCGCGCCGAGTGTGAAAGTGTCGGACGTGTGCACGAGCACTCCTGACAGAGGTGCCGGTGTGATGTTCGACTTCCGGTCGTTGATTGGCAGCGCCTACGTCGTCGACAAGGAGGCGGTGCTGTTTGCCACCGAGGCGTTCTTCCAAGCGCCGATGGGCACCCTGCAGATCGAAGTGAAGGAGCTGACGACGACAGCGTTGGCGTTCCGGTCGTCGACTCGCGACAGTCGGATCCACTACTTCTCGACTGGCGCGACGACGAGTCCACCGATCGCAATCGCGCCGAACGGCGGCAAAGTCTGTCTCTCGAGCAGCAACGACCTCAAGGTCGCGTTCGCAGACCCGCGCGCGTCGCCGCTCATGTCGTACCCAGGACGCGCAGGCGGGAACGCGTTCGAGTGCAAGAAGCGTGAGATCCCAAAGCGCGTACCGGCACTCTACGACACTTTGTGGGCGGAGAAGGAGGAGAGCGAGACGGCGCCGAAGACCTCGTCGGCGATGCGCGTCAGTGCCGCAAGCGCAGCGCTTGCTGTTGGACGCATCATTGCAGCAGTGGTATGAGCGATCGAGTCGAGACGCAGGTCAGGGCAGCGCTGTTGCGTTTGCGTGGAGCCCTTGTGCGCATGATGATAGACAGCAGTAGAGAGAGACACACACATACACAGCAGCAGCACGTGGATACAATCAGTTGCACGCATTCGCAACGCTCCTACTTCGACTTGGCATCGCTGTCGTCGCTGTCGCTCGCGTCGTCGTCGCTGTCGCCGCCGTCATTGGTCGTCGCGTCAGCTTGCGACGGCGGCTCGAACGCGTTCTCCATCGCAGCGTGCGACTGCTGCGCGCGCTCAGCGTCTGCTGCGAGCTGCTTGGCGTGTGTCGCGACGTCGCTATCGTCGCTGTTCGAGTCATCGTCGTCTTCGTCGTCATCAGCAGCAGTTGGCTGTGCCGCGCGCGTGTCGTCGTCGCCGCTCTCGTCCTCGTCGTCGCCGTCTGCGGTGTCGTCGCCAGCAGCAGCGGTCGGCGCATCGTCACTCGAGTCGTCGCTCGCGTCGTCGGCCTGAGCGACGAGTCCGCGCAAGTGTGCAGTCGTCACGGCAGCGATAGAGGACGGCGCGAGAGCGAGCGCACTTGCACGCGTCGACTCGGACGAGAGCGCGCCAGTGGCGACTGCGGCCGCGATCGCGAGGAGCACGAGCTTGCGGGTGAACATGGTGCAGGTTGTCTCGATCGAGAGAGAAGCGGCGCTTGCGTGGAGCTTGAGCGTGGAGCTTGAGCGTGCGTAGCGAGCGCGATTCTCGAGTGAGCGAGCGATGTGGAAGAGCGCGCCAGCTGGCGCAATTGTGACTGTGCGAGAGTATGTCGATTTGTTGCACAGCATTACTGCCGAGGACTCGATGTCACTTGCGTTCAGTAAGCAAGTGTTACAATTGATTGATGCGCATCAAACTGGCACTTCGCCGTCTCGGTGGTGGCATCGTCGCCCTCGCTTGCATGCGTCCTGCATGCGATCCTCGCTACTGACAGCACAGCACGTCTGCAACGAGTAGTGTACTACATCCATCGTCGTATTCGTTCATACACTGGCGGTGGTGTTTGTACAGCTCGCGTCGCGAGGGCTCATATCGTACAGCTTGGGGACTTGGTCGACTTGTCTTGTCTTGAGTGTGATGTGTGCGTTGCAACACCAGTATGCGCTTCATCGCTGGTTGCGATCGTCGGGCTCGCGAAAGTGGTCGCAACACGAGCGGTTGGAGTACCAGACGCTCGACAGCAGCTTGACAGCACTTGCAGGTGCTCCTCTGATGCTCCACTGCTATGCCGCTCGGTGCTTGACACACACGCGCTGGTTGCTGAGTGATCGCCGTGGAATGGAGTCGAGTCGAGTCGATGGCAGTCTGCTGCACTAGCGCTTTGTGTCTCGACTGGTCTCGCTGGTCGCATTGCTGCCATTGCTGTTGCTGCTGCTGTCGCGATCTGCCGCGAGTTGCTTGCGCTGCTGCTGCGCTGGACTCGGCGTCTTTTCAGAGTCAATCTTGTTGCTGTCTCGCAAGCGCGCGTGTGGACTCGTCACGGTCGCTCCCGTGTACGGCGCAATGGCGATCAGTTGCTTCTTGAACATGGTACCGCTGTGTGTAGTGTGTGCTGTGTAATATGCGTGGGTGTGTCCTTTGGTCGGGGCCCTGACGTTGGTTCGCTGTCTGCGAATGTGGGGCTGTATGGTGAATCGGAGAATGAAGACGCACGCACGCAGCCGATCAAGCGTGAAGCGTGTGCGCGCGACAGGAGATGCAAATGAGCCGAGCGCTCCGATAGTTCTCGATGCGCCGAGATCGAGACGCGCGCGCTGCGTCGCAGAAGCTCTGGTGCTTGTGCTGCGAACACGCCTGTACGAAAATCCACTCGCGACCGATCGGCAGTCAGCCCAGCCCATTGTCAGCCCTGCTCTGCTTTCTGCGCTGCTCTGTGCTGCACGATGACGATGACTGCGATCGACTAAGCGCTCGTGGCCGGACGCGATGCACCCTCGCCGCACGCTGTGCACCGAGACAAAGAAGACTCGACTCGTAAACTGAGCCGGCGCTTGCTCCGCATGGCCGTGCACCGGTGTTTACCTGCGCGTGTCCCAGTCGATCGGTGCATTTCCATCGAGACGAATCACGACTTGCCTGGACTTGGTCGCCACTGCGTTCGAGCTGCGTTCGAGAACAGCAACGACGAGAACGAGCGAGCGTACGATGGTGTCGCTCATTGCTATACGCTTTGCTCTGTTGCGAGGCGCTAGCGGACAGCAAAGCCAACGGCGCGGCATGAGCAACGATCCGAACTTGGAACTTGGCGACTGGAGCGCAGATGTCAGATAGCGCGCGAGAACCGGAACGCGCAGAGCAGCACGCCGAGTGGTCGGTCGGTCGATCGTCAGCGCACACGATTGAGCAGTTCCAAGGACGTGATCGCGTAGTATGTTGAGGCGTCGAGTTTGGTCTGCGTGCTGCGCGCTTGAGCGAGTGAGTGAGCGAGTGCGTGTGGGTCTGGACGAGTGCTAACTAACATTCTTGACGCACGAACACGCGTTTGATACTGACGACCAGCTCTTCAGAAGACGCGGCGAAGAGCGCTCGCACAGAGCGTTCCGTCACTCGGCTCAAGTAGCTTCGCGCGTGAGTCAGTCACTTGAGAGCAGTACTACGCAGTAAGCAGACAAGGGAGTAGGCTCAGGAGACTCGGGAGGTGCCGACTGAGTAGTTGACGACGTCGAGATCGAGCGACGTCGGGCGATAGAGAGCGAAGTGAACCAGACGAGTGGCTCGGCGCTCTGACCGACACAACCTGGCAACTGCGAGCACACACTCAACATGCGATCGTGTTATCTCGTGGACACTCCGGATCGGATCGGATCGATCTTTGCCCAGTCGAGTGTCTTCTTGACTTGCTCACGATCGCAACGACAGCTCATAGACGCGTCCTATTGCGCTCGAGCACCTGACAGCACACATCAACCCCAACTACGCTTACAAGCGCTTGGTCTTGGCTCTGCACTTGACGTCAGCGTTTGCACTGCCGTTCTTGCCGCTCGCTGGCACTTCTGGGTCCTTGCCGATCTCGGATGGCTTGGGTGTCTTCGTCGCCTTTGTCGCCACCGGCACTGGCGTCTTGGCGGGGCTCGGTGCTTTCGTCGTAGCGACTGGGGTCTTGGTGGTGCTCGGCGCCTTCGTCGTCGTCTTTGGCGTCTTGGTAGGCGTCACTGTCGACGAGCTGCTGTTCCCAGCCGCACTGGTGCCTGCGAGCGGTACGCAGTTCTCTGTCATGGCACACGCAGACAAGCGGATGTGAGTCGAGAGAGAGACAATGGTCGATGTACCATCAGAGCCACGACAACTGTGATAGCAACTGCCACAGAAGCAGGAGCTCATGACCAAACAAGTCGCGTCACTCACTGTAGACTTGCCAGCGCTTGCCGCTGTCCTGGAGTCCGAGCCAGAACCAGCGCAGCATGCACTTGCCCTTGCACGACGAAAAGTCGATCTTCCACGTCGGAATGGCGCTGCCGAACGTGCCTTCGCAGTTGTCATCCTGCATCACGCGCTTGTCGTCGAGCCAGATCTCGCACGGACCCTGCATGTCGGACACACACAAGGGCAACGATGATACGTGAGTGAATGAGTGCGTGAGCGAGACTTGCCTGAACACTCGCACAGAGCGAGGACCGAGCCGCTGCGATCTTCTATCGGAGCTGCTACTTGGCCCCAAGACAGTCAATCGCAGCCTCTGCATGCACAACAACCCGGAGACGCACCGGGTGTACAATCGCGCGCGAGAACTTGACGATGTTGTCGGACGGGATCGGGCGCGGCGAGGCGTTCGGGTTGGTCTTGCCGCAGAGTGCGCCCTTGTCTTCGATGTACGACCGCAGCGTGTCAAAGCCCTTTTGCTTGGCAGCCGTGGCAAAGTTCTTCGGGTCTTTCCAGTTGCCCTCCCATGGCGGCGGGAACTCGACGATCCACTCGCTCGGGTTCGACGTGCCTTTGGGGAAGTCGGACTTGGGCACTTCGATGAAGCCGTGCGCGTTCACTTGCGGCACACTGGTCGTCGCAGCAGCAGCAACAAGCGCAAGCGCCGCGAGGACTTGACCTGGAGCGACCATTATGCAGCAATTGAGTGACGGACTGACGGCTTGGTGCTGGTTGGCGTGACTTGCAGCGTTTCCACGAGTGCGAATGCGATTGTGGTGCGTGTGCACAGCGCAGCAGTGATCATCTGCGCCGGCGCTGTCGGGTCTCAAGTCTGGTCTGATGTGCTCGAGTCTGTCCATTGACATTGATCGAGAGACTCGGGTGTCGGTTGGTTCGTTTGCGTGTGGCAGGCTTGTGCGGCAGTAAACAACAAGCAAGAGCGCCAGGTGGTGTCGGGGCACGGAGCACACGGATGATATGCAAAGCTAAATTCTTCTCTTACTTCTAATTAGTATTGAAGCATAGAATTATTAAAAGCGATCTCCACAATCCGGGGCACCAGCTGGGATTTGCTAACCGACATATGAGCGAATACAGTATTTATCGTGAACGGAACAAAGCCCATACTGATGATCAAAACCCACAGCAACTGATTGACCCACATAATTGATGGGTTAAAAGGCAACAAATACGAACAAAAACACGATAAGTACGAACGTAAACCAAGTGCGATAAAGCGTGCTTCAAATATAGCGCCCGCAGGTGTCCATTCGCACCCTCATTCGACACACTCACTTGAATAGCTTTGGACACACCTCAGAGCAGTAGCGCGCCAAGTCTAGGCTCAACCTGAGCTCTCCACCTTACACAACACACTTAACATTCCATTTAACTATATTGTCGGTGCCGTTCTCGGATTGATCTTGCATGGTACGCACGTCAATCGCGCTGTAGACCGCTTTGACACGTGTTAAGCTAGTACGATGTTTCTCAAGGATATGGCGACGAACAACGAGAAAGCGATCAAACAGCACCCCTACTCAGACAACCATAGGAATTGGTGGTGAATACGACTGGTTAGCCACGCCCACGCTCAAAGGTCACACCAACAGCGTTGGTACGAAGGCGCGATCGATCAATAGTCTAGAACGGATATTCTAAAATTTAATTGCGTTCCTGATGTTGGAGCTTCAGACGCTCACACAGTGAGAGTTGATACGGATAAAGCCTGCCGTTAGCATTAAGTGCACGATTAGGTGTGAGTTTCGTCGCGACACACCCTGGTTGTCCAACTATCTCGACATTTTACCCTACCAATCTTAACTATTCCATCCGGTGTAGTATGCCACGTTTTTCTGAACAGCGTTCAACATTGCGCGGGGCGCGTTTCGTGCGTATCGAAATTGTAACAGGGCCAAACTGTTCTGTTGGCCAAATGGCCAGTTACATGGATTGGAGTATGGCACACCAATCCGGGTTGCCCAATCCTGGACATGGTCTGTTGTTGTAACCAGGCGTTCCTGTGATACGCAGCATCTCTGGTCGACGACGACGACTGGTGCCAGGTGGCACCTTTGGACGCTTCATGACGAAGAACCGCTCACAAACGTGCTGAACATCTCAAGCCTGGCAAGTCGTTGCTCAGGCGAGGAGTCAAGCAGTTCCATGGCGGCTTGTTCACCGAGCGCCTCTGCTAGGTTCTCCACAACACTCCAGTGCTCCACTGTGAGGTGTGGGAACATCGATGGGTCGAGTGACGCCATCGCGAATCCTTGAGGAAGAGATTCGGGTGAAGCACTGTCACCGGGTCGTAGATTGACTACTAGTGCTACCAGTTGTAACCGGGCGTTCCCGTGTTACGCAGCACCTTTGCGAGGAAGCGTGTGCAAGTGTGCAAGCACCGTCCGCAAGGATTCCAGTCAGTTAAGACTGAAGGAAATATAGGCACAAGAGTTCTTTGGTCCAAGTTGCAAGTGTTCATTTTAGTTGGTTGTGCGGACTCCACCCTTTGGTGCAAGTCACTAAGTCTATGTATGTAATGCTAAAACTAAGTCAACTAAAATGTGGTTGGCTCTCAGAGCCCAACATCACTTATTGGCTAATATTCTAACAATATCTACCAAAAGATCGACCGCCAACAGGCTGGTCCTAAAACAAGTGCGTGAGTAGTAATTCCGCAAAGCTAGATTATTACAATAATATTCATAGCTTGTGTACCCCTTTACCCCCCCCCCCCCCACTTAAGGTGAGACTCCTCCTAGTCTTGGTGGAAGCGTTGCGTAAGGTACAGCACACCACATAAAATGGGTGCTAACATGGTGTATGACACTCAAATTCGCGTGTACTTCATAACAATGTGTACTTTGTATTCGGACGCGTATAGTCTGTGTATACTCGTGTGTACTACATGAACTGTGTATACTTGGATCTAGATCCGGCCCACATTCTGGGTCGACCCAGATGTGAGGCCCTCATGCTAATAATAGACACGACGAGCGAGTGCCACGTGGGCATTCCGCAAAAAGAGACGTCGAGCACACCGCGCAAGCGAGTGATTTGCTCTGACAGCAGTCTACACAGCTTTCGAGCGTGCACGGCGACCAACGGACAAGAGCGAGATCGCCTTGAGCGCAAGCGCGACGGACCTGCGCAAGGCCTCGTCTAGCGCATGCTCCAGATGAACGAGCAAGAGAGTGCGGGCAGCGCCAAAGCTGCCGCCGAAGCCAAGCAAGACGCGAGCGCGAGCGCCGCCGAAGAATGCGTGAGTGCAGGCAGCGCGAGCGCTGCTGCCGAAGAGCACACCAGTGCGAGCGTGCGAGAGAGCGCCGCTGCGGAGCTCGCGTGTGCGAGTGCGAGCGTGAGGGCCGCTGAAGACGGCGCGCATCAGATCGATGGCGGCTCAGGCGAAGAAAGCGAGGTCCGCACGACGTACGGTGGGGCCAGCGAAGAGTGGGAAGCGTTCCGCGAGAGCCGCGAACAGCGCGCGCTCGTGGAGTTTGACCCGTTCGAGCGCATGCGCTCTGAACATGTGGTCTGGCTTCTGCGGACCGAAGAGGAACGGGACGCCGTGATGGCTGTCACCGAGAGCGAGCCTGTCGTAGTGACCAACCACGAGGCCTGTCTCGCGCCGATCGCGTCGCGTGAGCGCACGTTCGCGCTGTGCGAGATGCCGCCAGCGGAAGAGTGGCCAAGTGGCAACACTCGCGCAGCTCTGCTTTCGCAGGCGCCCGTTCGCGTCGAGGACTACGATGGGTGGTTCTTGCGTGATCGCGAGCGTCGGCTCTGCGATAGTAGCGGGGTGCTTCGCGTACACCCGATACCGATCGTCCTCCACGATGGAGAGACTGAGGCCGAGTACGAAGCCGCGTTCGTTGCGAGCATCGTCAATGGCAGGACGCGCGACTGACTTCGTCGCGTCGTCAAGCAAGACGCTTGGGCAGCGCAGTCAGCGCATCCAATTCGCCGTCGAGCGTGTGCGAGCCTGGCGGAAGAGCACAGGCGCAGGCCATTCGCCGCGTGAGCAAGCATAGCAGCGCAGTGCGCGCAGACGCGCTACTGCTGAGATGCGTCTGCCTCTCAAAGGCAGCGACAAAATCAGGAACATCCTCTCAAAGGCGTTCAGCAGGCTCCCATGAGCACTGCGCGTAGCCACGCCACTTCACCAAGAAGTGCGTTCGGCCGCGCTGACGTCTGAACGCAACAAGCGCTCCACGTGGAAGTGTTGTTCGCCCTGACGGTCTATCAGCGGCACCGGCGGTGCAATCGAACGTGCACCAAGCGCTGCATCGCAGGAGACTCTGCTCGCTCTCTGCTCGTAGTCGGTGCGCGCTGTGGGTGCAGTCGAGAGCCAGTTGGCCTCGATGCGCGAGGAACTCGTGGCATTGCGCCAGAGCCACGACGCGCTGGAGACGCTTCTGAGGAGCACTAGCCCGTCGCCTTCCTCGTCGGACCCTAGCACAACGTACTCGCCAGCCACAGGCGGTTGCGGTGCTGCTGCAATCGATGTCGATGGATCGCATGTCGCTGGAGTGGCGGCATCTCTTACCGCTTGACGTTACGCCTCTCTCTCTGCAACGATCTCTGTTTGGACCGACGTGCATCTTGCCTCTGCAAATCGTTGTGCTGCTGTCTGTCGTGCTCTGACTCCCTGCGCCTCAGCGCTCTAGATGCGTTCTCGTTGTTGTGCTCTTGCTTGTGTGCGAGCCGCAGCAGCGGCGGTGGCTGCCGCCTCTCGTTCGATCTGCTTTTTAGTCTTTGCGCGGGTCTTGCGTGTTGGTGTCCTTTTGGTTGGTGTCACTCGTGTCCACGCGGCTGGTACGATCGTCGGACTCGACACAGACACAACGGACCCAGCCGACGCAGCAGACGTCGTGGCAGTAGGCGTTGTGGCAGCATGCGCTGGCGTCGCGACAGCAGCAGCTGTGGCAACAGACGTCGGTGTCGTCGCAGCAGGCGTCGTCGTGGCAGGCGTCGTTGTAGCGGCGCGACTCGCAGCTCTTGTTCTCATCGCTTATTCTCGATTGCGCGCAATGAGGTATGCGGCATCTTCCCGATCGGTCGGCGTACAGGCGCCGACGCAGTATGGACATCATCACGCTGCCATAGCTTCAGTATTTGCGCATTCTTGATCGCTCGTGTTACTCCTTTATACATGCTTCATTCGACATACAAACAAGTATACGTGGGCTCGTGCAGTTCATTTACACCCACTCACACTGTGCACATACAGACTCACCTGGCTAGCGTCTTGAGTGACTGACGGAAGCACGCGCGCAATTCAAACAATGCCCTCAACTTAGCGCCAAATTTCAAACGGCCAAACCTCTCGAAGCACTTGATTGCATCCCACTGTGCCTTTTTGTGTCCGTTTTGCCACCTAATCCTGTGCATTTGAAGCAAAACCTTGACATGGCCATATTCGTGCAAATCAGTGTTAATCTTTATTTTTGTATCGAAACTTTTTTACAACATGTGAGATTTTCAAACATGTTTACTGATACAACATTGGTCTTTGGACGGTTAAACACCTTCGCTTCAAGCACAACACAGTGCTGCGGAAAGACGTCCAGCAACCACTGCTTGGCTTGTTGGTAGTGCTGCATGCAAGAGTGTCGTTTCAGTGGCTGACCTTCCGTCACTTCAGAGTACGCCAATAACATACCAAATATATCCATTTCACAAACAAACACCTGCACACTCTTGCCACTCGCAATGTAGTCACACACACGACTACTTCACACCTTCCCCTTCCATGAACTTGGCAAACACCTTCACAGCCGTAGCTTGAGCGCTGCAATTTGAACAGCGTCAAGACCCATAGTTTGGAAACTACGCAAATATGACAATGATATGACTATGACTGAAGCTGTCTATCGGTATAGCAACCTTCCACAATCAGTTCCACCACAATACACTGAAATCACTAGTTCACCGTCAACACCAAGCCCTAACAACTTTAATGGACAAAAATTCAACAGACGTAAATGTATGAGTGTTCCCAAGAATAAAGAATCAATGAACAGCATCTGGATATAAAAATAGAAACAAAATAACACGTCACGCTCGATAGCCGATGATATTCATCCATATCAACTCTCACTGTGTGAGCGTCTGAAGCTCCAACATCAGGAACGCAATTAAATTTTAGAATATCCGTTCTAGACTATTGATCGATCGCGCCTTCGTACCAACGCTGTTGGTGTGACCTTTGAGCGTGGGCGTGGCTAACCAGTCGTATTCACCACCAATTCCTATGGTTGTCTGAGTAGGGGTGCTGTTTGATCGCTTTCTCGTTGTTCGTCGCCATATCCTTGAGAAACATCGTACTAGCTTAACACGTGTCAAAGCGGTCTACAGCGCGATTGACGTGCGTACCATGCAAGATCAATCCGAGAACGGCACCGACAATATAGTTAAATGGAATGTTAAGTGTGTTGTGTAAGGTGGAGAGCTCAGGTTGAGCCTAGACTTGGCGCGCTACTGCTCTGAGGTGTGTCCAAAGCTATTCAAGTGAGTGTGTCGAATGAGGGTGCGAATGGACACCTGCGGGCGCTATATTTGAAGCACGCTTTATCGCACTTGGTTTACGTTCGTACTTATCGTGTTTTTGTTCGTATTTGTTGCCTTTTAACCCATCAATTATGTGGGTCAATCAGTTGCTGTGGGTTTTGATCATCAGTATGGGCTTTGTTCCGTTCACGATAAATACTGTATTCGCTCATATGTCGGTTAGCAAATCCCAGCTGGTGCCCCGGATTGTGGAGATCGCTTTTAATAATTCTATGCTTCAATACTAATTAGAAGTAAGAGAAGAATTTAGCTTTGCATATCATCCGTGTGCTCCGTGCCCCGACACCACCTGGCGCTCTTGCTTGTTGTTTACTGCCGCACAAGCCTGCCACACGCAAACGAACCAACCGACACCCGAGTCTCTCGATCAATGTCAATGGACAGACTCGAGCACATCAGACCAGACTTGAGACCCGACAGCGCCGGCGCAGATGATCACTGCTGCGCTGTGCACACGCACCACAATCGCATTCGCACTCGTGGAAACGCTGCAAGTCACGCCAACCAGCACCAAGCCGTCAGTCCGTCACTCAATTGCTGCATAATGGTCGCTCCAGGTCAAGTCCTCGCGGCGCTTGCGCTTGTTGCTGCTGCTGCGACGACCAGTGTGCCGCAAGTGAACGCGCACGGCTTCATCGAAGTGCCCAAGTCCGACTTCCCCAAAGGCACGTCGAACCCGAGCGAGTGGATCGTCGAGTTCCCGCCGCCATGGGAGGGCAACTGGAAAGACCCGAAGAACTTTGCCACGGCTGCCAAGCAAAAGGGCTTTGACACGCTGCGGTCGTACATCGAAGACAAGGGCGCACTCTGCGGCAAGACCAACCCGAACGCCTCGCCGCGCCCGATCCCGTCCGACAACATCGTCAAGTTCTCGCGCGCGATTGTACACCCGGTGCGTCTCCGGGTTGTTGTGCATGCAGAGGCTGCGATTGACTGTCTTGGGGCCAAGTAGCAGCTCCGATAGAAGATCGCAGCGGCTCGGTCCTCGCTCTGTGCGAGTGTTCAGGCAAGTCTCGCTCACGCACTCATTCACTCACGTATCATCGTTGCCCTTGTGTGTGTCCGACATGCAGGGTCCGTGCGAGATCTGGCTCGACGACAAGCGCGTGATGCAGGATGACAACTGCGAAGGCACGTTCGGCAGCGCCATTCCGACGTGGAAGATCGACTTTTCGTCGTGCAAGGGCAAGTGCATGCTGCGCTGGTTCTGGCTCGGACTCCAGGACAGCGGCAAGCGCTGGCAAGTCTACAGTGAGTGACGCGACTTGTTTGGTCATGAGCTCCTGCTTCTGTGGCAGTTGCTATCACAGTTGTCGTGGCTCTGATGGTACATCGACCATTGTCTCTCTCTCGACTCACATCCGCTTGTCTGCGTGTGCCATGACAGAGAACTGCGTACCGCTCGCAGGCACCAGTGCGGCTGGGAACAGCAGCTCGTCGACAGTGACGCCTACCAAGACGCCAAAGACGACGACGAAGGCGCCGAGCACCACCAAGACCCCAGTCGCTACGACGAAAGCACCGAGCCCCGCCAAGACGCCAGTGCCGGTGGCGACAAAGGCGACGAAGACACCCAAGCCATCCGAGATCGGCAAGGACCCAGAAGTGCCAGCGAGCGGCAAGAACGGCAGTGCAAACGCTGACGTCAAGTGCAGAGCCAAGACCAAGCGCTTGTAAGCGTAGTTGGGGTTGATGTGTGCTGTCAGGTGCTCGAGCGCAATAGGACGCGTCTATGAGCTGTCGTTGCGATCGTGAGCAAGTCAAGAAGACACTCGACTGGGCAAAGATCGATCCGATCCGATCCGGAGTGTCCACGAGATAACACGATCGCATGTTGAGTGTGTGCTCGCAGTTGCCAGGTTGTGTCGGTCAGAGCGCCGAGCCACTCGTCTGGTTCACTTCGCTCTCTATCGCCCGACGTCGCTCGATCTCGACGTCGTCAACTACTCAGTCGGCACCTCCCGAGTCTCCTGAGCCTACTCCCTTGTCTGCTTACTGCGTAGTACTGCTCTCAAGTGACTGACTCACGCGCGAAGCTACTTGAGCCGAGTGACGGAACGCTCTGTGCGAGCGCTCTTCGCCGCGTCTTCTGAAGAGCTGGTCGTCAGTATCAAACGCGTGTTCGTGCGTCAAGAATGTTAGTTAGCACTCGTCCAGACCCACACGCACTCGCTCACTCACTCGCTCAAGCGCGCAGCACGCAGACCAAACTCGACGCCTCAACATACTACGCGATCACGTCCTTGGAACTGCTCAATCGTGTGCGCTGACGATCGACCGACCGACCACTCGGCGTGCTGCTCTGCGCGTTCCGGTTCTCGCGCGCTATCTGACATCTGCGCTCCAGTCGCCAAGTTCCAAGTTCGGATCGTTGCTCATGCCGCGCCGTTGGCTTTGCTGTCCGCTAGCGCCTCGCAACAGAGCAAAGCGTATAGCAATGAGCGACACCATCGTACGCTCGCTCGTTCTCGTCGTTGCTGTTCTCGAACGCAGCTCGAACGCAGTGGCGACCAAGTCCAGGCAAGTCGTGATTCGTCTCGATGGAAATGCACCGATCGACTGGGACACGCGCAGGTAAACACCGGTGCACGGCCATGCGGAGCAAGCGCCGGCTCAGTTTACGAGTCGAGTCTTCTTTGTCTCGGTGCACAGCGTGCGGCGAGGGTGCATCGCGTCCGGCCACGAGCGCTTAGTCGATCGCAGTCATCGTCATCGTGCAGCACAGAGCAGCGCAGAAAGCAGAGCAGGGCTGACAATGGGCTGGGCTGACTGCCGATCGGTCGCGAGTGGATTTTCGTACAGGCGTGTTCGCAGCACAAGCACCAGAGCTTCTGCGACGCAGCGCGCGCGTCTCGATCTCGGCGCATCGAGAACTATCGGAGCGCTCGGCTCATTTGCATCTCCTGTCGCGCGCACACGCTTCACGCTTGATCGGCTGCGTGCGTGCGTCTTCATTCTCCGATTCACCATACAGCCCCACATTCGCAGACAGCGAACCAACGTCAGGGCCCCGACCAAAGGACACACCCACGCATATTACACAGCACACACTACACACAGCGGTACCATGTTCAAGAAGCAACTGATCGCCATTGCGCCGTACACGGGAGCGACCGTGACGAGTCCACACGCGCGCTTGCGAGACAGCAACAAGATTGACTCTGAAAAGACGCCGAGTCCAGCGCAGCAGCAGCGCAAGCAACTCGCGGCAGATCGCGACAGCAGCAGCAACAGCAATGGCAGCAATGCGACCAGCGAGACCAGTCGAGACACAAAGCGCTAGTGCAGCAGACTGCCATCGACTCGACTCGACTCCATTCCACGGCGATCACTCAGCAACCAGCGCGTGTGTGTCAAGCACCGAGCGGCATAGCAGTGGAGCATCAGAGGAGCACCTGCAAGTGCTGTCAAGCTGCTGTCGAGCGTCTGGTACTCCAACCGCTCGTGTTGCGACCACTTTCGCGAGCCCGACGATCGCAACCAGCGATGAAGCGCATACTGGTGTTGCAACGCACACATCACACTCAAGACAAGACAAGTCGACCAAGTCCCCAAGCTGTACGATATGAGCCCTCGCGACGCGAGCTGTACAAACACCACCGCCAGTGTATGAACGAATACAACGTTGTAGTACTTCAAGGGATTGAGTGATGACAGCGTTGGGACTTGATATCTTGGTCTTGGCGAAGAGCTGCAAGCAGGAACAGAGTTGATTGTGTTTGGTCAGATGGTCACTCCTCTCAAGTAGCAAACCTTGAAGAGGGACACTTACTGGGCAGGAAGAGCAAGACTTGCTAACGTTTCTCGTTGTGAAGGAAAGCAGCGGTCGCTCACAGTCACTTGTGAGGTCTTGAGAGCAAGTCGTTCAGGCAGCGGGTGCTGTGGCTGCGCCAAGCTCCATTCACTCTACTCGCTCGCTTGCTTGCTTAGTGAGTCTGGGCTTGTCGCCTTTGCGCTTGCGTGGAAAGGCTGCGCCCGGTTGAGCTCTGTCCAGCGACAGCAGCTACGTTGACGAGCATCGAGCGCGTTGAGACTGATGGCCATCAAACCGCGAAACGTTTTCGAGTCAGTTTGCTCAGATGCTGACTCGATTCCTCTGTATCTAGCAAAAAACCCTTCATTTGTTCATAACCCTTTGATTTTTGACCGTACTTAGCGCGAGCTCATACTGTACATGCGCTCAAAGCAGGCAGCATTTCGAACCGCAGCGACCATATTTGATGTGATGGAGGAGGAGGAGCTGGCCATACTTGCAGAGAGCTCGCGACGGCACGAACCGAGACGCCCACGCGCCATCGCCATTCCAGTCGCTGATGTCACCGACGGCACAGCGCGCACTCGCCTCGATCGCCGGCGCTTGCGCAGTTCACTCCGCAACTCACCGCCGTCAGGTCATCACACTGATCACGCAGTCCAGTCTTTTGCTCGTGTGAACACGCACAGAGACATCAGCTCAACTCAAACTCTCTTTGGCCACAATGGTGCGCGTCAAAGACCTCGTGGCGTGGTCCGTCATTGCGATTTTCAGCGCCACGGCGATCACAAGCACGAACGCACAAGACAACATCGAATCGGCCGCATCGTCAGCGTCTGCAACCGTACGGCCAGCGCACGACACTTCCAACATCGAGTCAATAGCGTCGACCGAGACTGTATCAGCTTCCAAATGGACGTTCGCACCCGTGACGTCTGTGCAAGCGCGTGTCCAGGGCAACTTGCCGGTCTGGGACGCCGAGCACAAGGTGTACGTGTCGTCGTTCGGGAGCTCGTTCAACGCCAAGTACCTCGGCGTGCTCGACACAGTGAACACCGCGGCGGTCGAAGGCGCGTTCAAGTACGTGCAGGCCGAGTGCATCAACTCGGACCAGGTCGTGAACTGCCAGCGGCGCAACAACATCAAGTACGTCGTGTTCTACAAGACGACGATCGCGCAGCCGCGCGCGGCCATGGCGTACTACCAGAACGACACGACCGGGAAGGCGGCGATCGAGCACTGTCCGTTTGTGCCGATGGACGGCGGCCAGTGCACGCCGACGAACGGCGTCTTGCCGAAAGAGTGTGACCAGTACTTGGGCGTGAACGGCCAGCCGAAGCTCGGACACTGCGTCGGCGGTCAGCTCCAGGACAAGGAGCTCTTGGCGCCGTACCCGAACAACTACTGGTTCTCGTACCCGAATAGCTGTCCGACAAAGCTGTGGAACGACAAGACAGACGCGTGCCGCGCCGAGCAAGCGGGCGGGTTGTGTCCGATCGGCGTCAAGCCCGACGGCGTGACCTGCACGTTCAGCTACGAGATCCTCGGGTGGGTCAAGCTCGACGACGTCGTCGGGATCACGAGCATGACGAACCCGAGCACCGGCAAGACGTATGCTGACTACGCCGAGTTCTGTCGCGCCGGCGGTGTCGAGTTCCAAGCGAGCGTCGCGAACGGCGTCGTGTCAGTGAACCAGACGATTCCGTTCTGGAAAGACCCGACGGACCCGGATGCAAACACCGCACGCGTCCAGAAGCTCGTGAGCGCGTACAACAAAGTCGTCTCGACGAATCCGAAGACTTCGGACGGCGGTACGATGAAGAAGCTCCCGCCTGTGCTGAGCCTTACGATCGCGAACCCGCCGTGCTACCGCAACAACGTGCAGTGCGCAAAGGCGAAGTTTGGCTGCCGCCGGAAGCTCTACTCCCAGATCTGCGAAGTCTGTACGTCGTTCGCACTTGACTGCGTGATCAACCTCTTCTACCGCTACCCAGCGCTCGAGAGCTAGGAAGTACGTTTATTGGCGTCCCAACGTCGTCGTGCTTGCAGTCGTAGATGAATGACAGTGATCCGTGTTCGTGGCTGTCGCTCTCGTGCTGTTCCGGCTGCCTGTGGCGAAGCATCGGCACCTTGGTTCTTGTGATGCTGTATGAGCTCGACAGCGTTGTTCCTGTGCACGCCAGTCGCCGCTGTTCAGCACCACTGACGGCCCCACATGTGTAACAAGCGCGTGAACCTAGCGATGGATCCGCGACTGGCGCAAGTCAGAGCTATCGAGGCGTGGATTCAGTCAGGCTCTCGTTCGTGTGTGTAGTTGTGAATGGCACTGCTTGGACGTCTCGCTTGATGTGGTCGAGGACATGGTAGCGTGTGCAAGTGGTCGACGCCAGCAACGTACGTCAATGGTGTCGATTGCTCTACCGACACGCATTGATGAATCAAGCGTCTTGGAGATGTAGGAAGTCGACGACCGTCGCACGAGAGCATATCAGTCATCTCAACGGTGGTGTGCGCGCATCTTGCCGACGACGAGCAGACTCACATGCCGATCGCTTTGGATCTCGACGTGCTCGATCGATCGATCGAGCATTTGCAACGCACCGGTCAGTCGCACCGAAGCCACTCGCTCGCTTACCGTCGTCCGCTGACCTGTTGCACACACGAATCACTTCGTTGTCACGCACTCGCGATCGTGAGAGTCTGAACGCGCGTCGCCAACGTTTGCACTCTAATCGACAACCTGACAGCGCACTTGGATCTGTTTGAATCGCGACGACTACGAGCGGCTGTGCTCGCCAAGTTGGCAACCAAGACAACAACAACAACTTGTATCACAACACCGAGCAAGGTTCTCGCCTTGTGAGCGTCGGGAAGTCTGCAAGAGCACTCACGCCGTCGCCACTCGCGGGACATTGAAGCGCTCTACCAATGCGTTCAACGAAAACAGCTGCCGCCATGTTGTTCACCGTCTCGCCAGTATACAGCGCACACTCATTCACTCGCTCGCTCGCTCAATGCGTGCAACCAGCTGCTGCTGCCGCCTCGAGACGTGCTACTCAATCCCGTGAGCAGCTCCGATGTGATCATTTCGCGATTCGCCAGTCTCGCAGCACATCGGCGACGAGGAGCAGCAGCCCGCTCGACCACCGCCAGACTCAAGATCCTCCACGAGAACCTCCAGTACTCCGTCCTCGCATCGCAACCATGGTCAGTCTCAAGTACCTCAGCACATGGGCTGTCGCCGCTGCGCTTGTCCTCGCATCCGTATCGGCGCAGACCGAGTCCACAGAGTCGATCACAAAGGCGGCGAAGAAGTGGACGTTCGCACCCGTGACGTCTGTGCAAGCGCGTGTCCAGGGCAACTTGCCGGTCTGGGACGCCGAGCACAAGGTGTACGTGTCGTCGTTCGGGAGCTCGTTCAACGCCAAGTACCTCGGCGTGCTCGACACAGTGAACACCGCGGCGGTCGAAGGCGCGTTCAAGTACGTGCAGGCCGAGTGCATCAACTCGGACCAGGTCGTGAACTGCCAGCGGCGCAACAACATCAAGTACGTCGTGTTCTACAAGACGACGATCGCGCAGCCGCGCGCGGCCATGGCGTACTACCAGAACGACACGACCGGGAAGGCGGCGATCGAGCACTGTCCGTTTGTGCCGATGGACGGCGGCCAGTGCACGCCGACGAACGGCGTCTTGCCGAAAGAGTGTGACCAGTACTTGGGCGTGAACGGCCAGCCGAAGCTCGGACACTGCGTCGGCGGTCAGCTCCAGGACAAGGAGCTCTTGGCGCCGTACCCGAACAACTACTGGTTCTCGTACCCGAATAGCTGTCCGACAAAGCTGTGGAACGACAAGACAGACGCGTGCCGCGCCGAGCAAGCGGGCGGGTTGTGTCCGATCGGCGTCAAGCCCGACGGCGTGACCTGCACGTTCAGCTACGAGATCCTCGGGTGGGTCAAGCTCGACGACGTCGTCGGGATCACGAGCATGACGAACCCGAGCACCGGCAAGACGTATGCTGACTACGCCGAGTTCTGTCGCGCCGGCGGTGTCGAGTTCCAAGCGAGCGTCGCGAACGGCGTCGTGTCAGTGAACCAGACGATTCCGTTCTGGAAAGACCCGACGGACCCGGATGCAAACACCGCACGCGTCCAGAAGCTCGTGAGCGCGTATGCGACGGCGCTGAAGAAGAACGCGACTACTGCCGATGGAGGTGTGATGAAAGCCCTCCCAACGATCTCGACGCTCTCGGCCAGGAACCCGCCGTGCTACCGCAACAACGTGCAGTGCGCAAAGGCGAAGTTTGGCTGCCGCCGGAAGCTCTACTCCCAGATCTGTGAGATTTGTCCGTCCAAGCTCCCAGGCTGCCAAGTCAAGCCGGTCGAGTACACTTTCCCACAACTGTAGACGTGTGGACTCCATTACCACACACACGCGAAGCCGTCTACACGGCTCACGCTGCAAGCGGACTGCTCTCTGTGAGTCGTAGTCGAGAGCAGTGCCTTAGCCACCACCTAGTCGTATCGATGAAGCCTTTTTGCTCAATAGACCTGTCCAGTTGTTTGTTCTCAATCTACGGCAGTCGCACGATAGTCCATGGCTTGACTATCGGCTTGGCCACTTCCGATGTGGTCTGCTCGATCTGCTCGTGAGAATGATCAACTGCGACTCTACTTTCCGAGGTGCTTCGTTCTGCTGTCACGACACGACCCATTGCTATTGGATGAGCTCCTTGTGTGTCAGTCGACCCATTCCGAAGGTGTTCGAGACGTAGCTGGTGAGTTTTCAAGTGCGAAGGCAGCATGTTGAGATTGTTCTACAAGTAGCTCGTGTCTGCGAACTACTTCGCCGCTGACAGTGGCAAGTCAAAGAACCTTCAACCCGTCACGAACTTGAACGGACGGAGTCTGCTACGGTTAGAGAACAGTGCGCGGTGAGTACGTGCGCAGTTTGACCCGTGCGATAAGCTGTACTAGTACGCGTAGATCAATACTAGTAGTGTCTGTCGATTCCTCAACTTTCACAAAGTCGCTTGCATTTCGATTCCCGACGCTTGGCGAATGACAGTGAGCGTGTCGTGGAGACTTGAGAGTGAGCGGTTTGCAGCAAGCGCAAGTCCCTGCAACAGCGACAGCGAGCCGCACATGCACGTAAAGGTTGCTGGCTGGAACGTCAAGGAATCGCCCATGTGTGCTCGCATTGAGCATTAAGCAGCGCGCGCGTGCGGCGCGGTGGCACCGAGACAGGCAGGCATATGGGCGAGTGAGCACTTGACAGACACAGCCTCTCGGTCTTTTCGCGCTCTATCGCCACACGCGCATGGGCGTCTGCTCATTCGCACAAGCGTGTGTCTGTTGGTCAGTTGCCCGTCTCTCGAGATGTTGTGTGTTGAGTCTCGAGAGGCAGCAGCAGATCTGCTCGCGACTCACACACATGTTTGCCGAGCATGGTCACCACTTTGTTGCTGCTAGGTTTGCTGCAGGATCGCGTCCTCGAAAGCAAACCAGCGTGCGATGTCGTTCAGACAGCGTTTGGCGTACTGTAGCCCGCGGTTGCTTGTCTTGGCGTTGCTTGTTTTGGCTCCGACGCGAGCGTGGTGCCTCACGCGCGATCTTATCCATGCAGCAGCGGTCATCGTCGTCCTGGTTGTCGATCTCCGTGCGTGTGCGTGTGAGTTTTGCTCTCTCTCTCTCTCTCTCTCTCTCTTTCGCTCGTCGCCTTCAGTTGCCTTTTTGTATCCATGTTGTTTGAACCGACTCTATCGAGTATTCAGTGCGCGGCCTCGGATCATGCGTGGGAGTTCATGTATTTTGCACAGGGTTACTGGGTATCGTGATTCGTATCAAGATCTTGTAACTACTATACACTTAGCGAAATCTGTCGTACCATGTACAGTAAACAGAGTTTTGGACCTCTCACACTAACGAAACGGCAGAAAATCCTGCTTGCGTCCGTTGACGACGAAACGGCTGCCGCGACTGCCTCTCGACTTCCCGTGGCTTGCGAGTGCCTCACATGTGTGAGTGAGTGGGTCCTTGGTTTGCTCCGAGCATATCAGAGCCCAAACCACGCAGACCGGCCCTCCTCTCGTCCTCGTTCCGCCACCAGGAGCCACTCAGTGCGCGCCTAGACCTCCTCGCGCTCTCACACGCGCTCCGGTTTGTCGCGGATCTTGCGCGCACACTCACCGATCTCCGCGCCGCCGCGGGTTTGACACGTTCAGCTCCCGAGCTATACTGTTTGTCGTGCGGTCGCACCTGTGTGCTTGCTGCTGCGTGCTGGGTGCCAACAACACACAGCACTTGTCAACGAGCGTGCTTTGCAAGAGTGCAAGAGAGAGCTCTTGCGCGTTGCACAAGTCGACAACCGAGGCGAGCCCCAGAACACTCGCTGCGCGTCAAGCACGACAAGACATCACTCCGCAACCTGCCAGGTCTGTGCCACGCGCCGACGACGTCCCATCCAGACCGCGGAGCGACACCGATCACCACCACCCTCGAAAAGATGCCAAACATGCGTACACTCGCGGCGCTCGCACTGCTCGTCGCAGCAGTCGCGCCTCAGTCGGCGCACGCAGTGTGCAAGTCGCACTTCGACGATCCCGTGACGCCGACGACCCCGATCAACCAGGGCGGCAAACCAGGTCAGCACGGAACGACTGCGCCAAAGCCCGTTACGGCGTCTCCCGTGCAGACTGCTGCGCCAAAGCCATTCACCGGTTCTCCAGTGCAGACGGCTGCGCCAACGCCAGCGAGCTCGACGCCTGCGCCTTCGAAAGGAGCGTCGACGCCAGCACCGACGCCATCGCACACCAAGGGCAATGGCTCAAGCGGTGGGAACGGCAGCGTCGGTCAAGACAACGACACCGTGACGCTGCCGGGCCAGTTCAAGCCCGTGACGTCGATCCAAGTGCGTGTGCAGGGCAACTTGCCGTCGTGGAACGATGCCAACCAGATCTTCATCACGTCGTTCGGCAGCACGTTCGAGGCCAAGTACACGGGCGTGGCGGACACGGTCAACATGGCGGCGGTCGAAGGCGCGTTCAAGTACGTGCAGGCCGAGTGCATCAACTCAGACGTCATTGTGAACTGCACGCGCAAGAACAGCATCAAGTACATTGCGTTCTACGAGACGACGATCGTGCAGCCGAAGGCCGCGATGACGTACTACGGCAGCGACACGAGTGGCAAAGCAGCGATTGAGCACTGCCCGTTCATTCCGATGGACGGCGGTCAGTGCACACCAACGAACGGTGTGTTCCCTAAAGAGTGTGACCAGTACACGGGTGTGAACGGCCAGCCGAAGCTCGGCTTTTGCGTCGGTGGCACGCTCCAGGACAGCGACTACCTCGCGCCGTACCCGAACAACTACTGGTTCTCGTACCCGAACAGTTGCCCGCGCGAGGTGTGGGCAAAGAAGACTGCTGCGTGCCGCGCCGAGCAAGCGGGTGGTCTCTGCCCGTTCGGCGTCAAGCCTGACGGCGTGAACTGCACGTTCAGCTACAAGATCCTCGGCTACATTGGTCTCGACGACGTTGTCGGCATCACGAGCATGACGAACCCAAACACTGGCAAGACGTACGCCGACTACGGCGAGTTCTGCCGCGCCGGCGGTGTCGAGTACGACGTGCGCACGGCGGGTGGGAAGCTCGCGGTGAACCAGACGATTCCGTTTTGGAGCGAGCCAGCAGACCGCACGCGCAACGAGCAGCGCGTTGAGGTGCTCGTGGAGAAGTACAACAAGCTCGTATCGACGAACCCGAAGACCGCCGATGGCGGCATCATGCAGCCACTGCCGTCGGTCGCGAGCCTCACGAAGCGCAATCCGCCGTGCTACGATAACAGCGTGCAGTGCGCGCTCGCGCCATTCGGGTGCCGTCGCGCGCTCTTTTCGCAGATCTGCGAAGTCTGCTCGTCAAAGGCGGCGGACTGTGTCGTGAAGCCGAAGAACGTCGCGTACCCGTAGAGATAGGAGGCGCTGCGAGTATCCTCTGTCCATACCATTTGTCTACTGCTGCTGCGTCCACTCAAGCGCGCGCGAGTACCACCAACACGAAGTTGTGTCTTCCTTCGTACAACGCCTTGCATTGCTTTGTGTTGATCACCAAGAAAGGTTGAGTATCAAAACAATCACCTGATTTTAGCGCATGCTTCGTTCGGATTTATTGATCGTCTCACTCAGATCTCCCAACTATCATGAAGCACACGTTCGGCGTTCGCATGAACGGACGGAAGCAAGGACTGGCACTTGCAACACTCACGAGACGCAGTCAGACAAGGCGTCCTGTGCACGCTCACATCGCTGCTGAACGGCAATGATCGCTGCGATCGCAAGACCTATGGCTCCGTGGAGTGCCGTGCTGCTGCTGCTGGAATCCTTTGCAGGCGCAGTGATAGCAGCAGTGTCGCTACCGGGCTTGACAGTCGCAGGGCCAGTCGACGTGATCACCGAGTCGGTCGCGCTCCCACCGGACTTCCGCACACTGCTCAAGCTCACTGGCACACGCGCAGGCACTTTGAGTATCGTGCACGGGAACCTGCCGGTCTTCTTGCCCGGGTACGAGGCAAACGACTCGTCGCCGCCGGCAGGGAACGCAACCTTCGGCGTGTTGTCTGCTGCAATGCAGACCTTGCCAGTCCCGTCACCGCGATCCATGGTGTCGATATCCGCAGCGATGTTCTTCACGAGGAGCGTGGCGTTGTCGGGTCCGCCAGCCAAGACCGGAGCCGTGCGGTTGAGCTTGAGCCCAGCGAGCTCGACTTGGATGTTCCCGCCGAACGACAAGAGCTTGAGCGCGTTCATCGAGAGCGACGTAGTCTTGTCCATGACGTAGATGTTGCCGCTGCCTTCGACCGTTTGGAGCTCGACCGAGTCGCGCGATCGGTACGCGATTCGGTTCAGGAACGGGTCCTTGTCCACCGAGTAGAGCACGTTCTCTTCGATCACGACGTCGAACGCATCGGACTTGGTGACGCTCTTGAGCGCGTTCTTGCGCAGCAGCTTGACTTCGATGAGCAGCGCGTCGGTGCTCAGCGCCTCGCGCGTCATCGTGAACCGGACGGTCTCGTCGGTGTAGATCGCGCTCGTCTTGTATTTGGGCTCAGAGCTCGACTGCGCGCTTAGAGCTCCCAGAGACCTTGATGCGGCCGTCGACGTCGCCGCCACTCGCGCTTTTGTCGCTCGTAGTATTCTCGACGTCCTTGATGAAGACGGGACCCGACACTCTGAGCTCGAGCGCCGTGATCGGGAACGGGTTGTGCGCTCGCACGACCCAGCGCTTTGCGTACGCCTGGTCCGGGCTCACTTGTTGGCTCGATGAGACGATTTCTGTCGGCGAGTCCTCCATGTAGAACGCGTTTGCGTACTGCGCACACATGGTAGCGGCAGCGACTGCGAGTGCAGTGATCGTGTTGACCATGTCGAGTGGAGTGGAGCGAGCAGGGATGTCGTAGCTGTGAGCTCGAAAGCCAGTAAATTGAAGAGTGAGAGGCTGGTCGCGACGCTATGCTCAGAGTGCAGGCTCGCAGTGATCATTACCAAATGATCTCGATACCGATGGCAGCGCTAGCAGTGTGCCTCCGCTGGTGGACGACTCGAGTGCAAGCCAAAAGGTGGTGCAAGTGGCCTGGAGACCAACGAGCTTTGGCGGTCAGTACGACGCCAAACTGGCTTGTGGGACGCTCGGTGGGGTACCCAGTACGGCAACGATGAACACCGAACCGACATCAAATCAGATACACTGTCGACGAGTACTGTGCATAGATCATATCCTCGCTGTTCGCTGGACGAGCTTGTTCCGTGCGACCGAGCAACAGTGTCCAACTCGTGGCGCTGTCCACCACGGACAACACGACAGTAGCTTGTCGTTGCAGCAGTCTTCTTGCATTTCGCAACCGTGAGGCGCGAACCGAAGTCCCAGCAGACGCATCCCGTCAGTCTGGTTGGAGTCCTCGTTCATGTGCTCGTGTCAGACTCTGGCGTCCTTGTTGACTGACGCACTCACAGCGCTCCACAATCACGTCACGGCTTGGTGCTAGTCTCGCTAAGCGATCCTGCCGTCCGTAGGTCGCTTGCATCACCAGCTCATGATGAATCACTCCTTTCGTCCCAAAACTCCATCGACCCAGTGAGTCGATGCCTGGGAGCTCGTCATGGTTCACTTGTGTTCGACAGCACTCTTCGCTGCTGATCTCCTCGTGCTCATAGGGCAACGAGACGGTGTTGTTGAGATAGCACATGCAAGCTCTTAATCAACAGACTAACCGGGTCGGGATGAACCGAGGAGCAAACTCGCACTCGAATGCCTATGTATGGACATCAGCCATTAGGTCACGCGCCACGTCGATACGACGTACATACCCGGTTCACATTCAACAAGATTCAGTCGACCATCAAGCTCCTGATCTGCTTTGACGTCGCTGTCTTCTAGAGCACGCCGAGGTCGCTCCTGTTCTTTAGTGGCTCGAGCTGAGCAGGAAACAATCACAACAGCATCTTCTCGAGCTAAGCGAGCACATAAACCATTGTGCTCGACCGATTGCCACACTTGAGAGTCTTTGGTAGCGGCTCGCTGTTTCTCCAAGAGCAGCACCAGGATCGAAGTGAACTGATGTCCTTCTGATGTTCATGATTTCGTCAGAGATTCGTACTTTGACGGAGCATTTGAATTTGATCAGGAAGTTATCGTAGCAGTTTACAGTATTTTGCACATAGAAATAAAACGAAATCAAGTACAGTGGTATGCTACAATTACTTCCTACTCAAAATCAAATCAAACATCACTCATTCGCCATCAAGACGTGACGCCTCAATCAGCGGCGACATCATCGCTCATTGACGCCGCTCGCGCGCGCGTGTGTGTCAGACGATGGTCCTTCCGCGGTATCAGCAGCCGCAGCGCAAGCTCTACGCTGCCGCTGCTGTTGCACTCCTTCTCTTGCTCATTGTACGTTCTCCTGACTCTTTCTATCGCTCTGGCGCTCGCAATACACACATACGTCGCTGTTCGTCGATGCTCACGAGAACAACTGCTCCGTGCGGCGTCGCGACGCGCACAGGTGCTCGACTGGACCCAGAACGCACTCGTGCTCTTCCTGCTCGTTCTTCCAGTGCTCGTCTTCTTCGCATGGGTCGTGAAGCAGCAGCAGCTCCACGGCGTCACGTACGTCCTTGTAGACTCGCGGCTCTATCGACAAACACACCTGCTCATCACTCATTGCGACTCACACGCGCTTGGTCTGTAGCGACGGTGAGATCAAGCAGATCGCACTGTGCTTTGGCGCGGGGATCTTCCCGTCGACGCTCCTCGCTCTCGCTGCGCAACTCGTGCTCGTGCCGCTCTGGGCCACGCTCTGCTTCTACGACCAGCGCGCGTCGCTCACGTCGCAGCTCCAGCAGCTCTTGGACAGTGACGATAGCAGCAACAACAGCAGCAGTAGCCATCCAGTAGACGACTCGGTTGATGCGCTCGCTGGTTCAGGCTCAGGTGCGCTCAGCAGTGCAGTCCAGACACCGCCGCATGCGTCGCGCCTCGCAGACGTGCTCCAGCAGCTCGACGTCGACAAGACGCTCGGGTACTACGTCTTTCTCTTTGCAATGGCGTTCTGCATCGCAGCGCTCGTGGAGGAGTCGCTGAAGCTCTGGATCGTCCAAGGCGCGTGCTGCTGCTCGACCACCGCGTCGTCGTCGAGTCGCACAACAAAGCGCGGCTGGCTCTGCCACCCAAGCCGCTTGCTCTTCCAGCCGCAGCGCCACTCGAGCCACTCGTTCGTGGTCTTTGTCGCAGTTGTCGCAGGCGCACTCGGCTTCTCGTTCTGCGAGAACGTCGGGTACGTCTTTAGCGCCTCGGCGTTCTCGGACCGCGTCCTCACGACTGTGCTCCGCGGCGTCGTGAGCACGCCGCTCCACTGTCTCTGCGGCGGCATCACAGGCGTGCGCTTGGCCGAGCGCATGCAGCGCAGTCGCCGCACCACAAGCTCGCGCGAGAAGCTCGCAGCGAGCGCAGCAGACGACTTGGCGTCGTGGCGCACCAAGTGGCAGCTCATTGCGCCTGCAGTCGCAGTGCACGGCACGTTTGACGTCCAAGTCTTCCTCGTTGCGTCGAGTGTGACAGAGGACATGGTCACTGCGCACCCAATCGCGTACGGCGTTGTGCTCCCGAGCGTCGGGCCCGTTGTGATTTTGGTCGGCGCGTTCTGGTACTTGCGCCGGAGTCTCGATGTCATGGAGCAGACCATGAACGCTGGGCGGTACATCCAAGTCGCAGTTGATCTCGAGTCGGGCCGACGCGTCGGATTCAGTGACGACGACAGCGAGAGCGACGACGACTTCATCGGAGGCAGCGGCCACAGTGTTGGCGACGACGCGAGTCGCACTGGTGCACGCAAGTCGAGGTCCGTGTTCAATGTCTAAGCGGGTAACAAGACGCCATTGCGCGTACGAGGTGTTGTTGTTAGTACTTGGTGGAGAAGGGTCCAGCAGTACTACGTGAGAAGACTACGATGCTGTATGGAATGAACTCGATCCCGTCCTAGAACTACCAAGGACTTGTACGAACGATTGACTCGTTGATGGGGCATTTGAGCACAGCTCCCTCAGATCTGTGACGATGAGAAGCTAGACAAGACGTCCGTGACGGCGTGGGACAGTCGAGACGACGGAGCACTCGAGTGCTGAGCGAGTGATCCGATCCGAGTCTTGGTTGATGGTCAAGATCGGCAAGATCAGCAGGATTGCACGATGGTAGATACACAGGTTTGACGAATCGATAGTTGTCTGTAATACTGTATGACAAAGTTCAATCAATTATACACAGGCTGACTATTTACATTGATTCTGTATGTCTGTGTCCTGTCAGCAATATGAAAGAGGCCCCTGCTCAAAATACGATTTTCGAGTCTTGAAATATCGCTCAAGTCCTACCGTTCTGACCTGCATGGACCTGACCGGACCAGATCGATGCAGTCATGAGGTCGCGCACTGCGAGTGCCGCTGTGCTCACAGCGCTTGACATCTCTCACTCCTCAACTTCCGCACTCCCCTCCAGCTTCGACAGCTTCACGCGCTAGCTTCTTTGCCCAACCAGCCACGATGCAGTTCGAGCCGCCAACGAAGCCAGCCGACGTGAGCGTCGCGATCGGCGACAGCAACAGCTCGACCGACGGTACGGACCAGAACGGTATTGTCACGGGGCGCTGGAAGACTGGGATCTTTGGCTTCACGGACTCGCTCGTGCCAAATGGTGCGTTCTATCGCTTTGATCTATGGTGGCGATCATCATACGTATCTCGTCCGTGACTCCCCCAGAGACTGACTGACTGTTTGCCTCTGTCGTGTGTGGATCAGGTGTGATGTCGTGCTGCTGCACTGGCGTCGTCGTCGCGCAAGTGACTGCGCGTCTCGGCCTCATGCCGTTCAACCAAGTGATTGGCGCATTCGCCGCGCTCTACCTCTGCGCGTTCATCGCCGCAGTGTCTGGCAGCGGCTTCTTCGAGTTCTTCACGTGGGTCGGCGCGATCGTCGCTGTGCTCTGCACCACGCGCCTGCGCTGGCGCATCCGCACGCTCTTCTCGATCCCAGGCTCGCCGTTTGAAGACGCTGCGCTCTCACTCTGCTGCGGCTGCTGCTCGGTCGCGCAGATGGCGTCGCACGTCGAGTCGTACGAGCCCGGGACGTTTGCGTTCGCGCCGCGTGCGACGCTCGAGGGCTACGCTGCAAACTAACGCGCGCGCTCGGTACCGCTAGCGATCCATCGCCACTAGCGCGTCGAGAGCTCGCGCGAGCGACGCATAGAGCGGACGAGCGTCTTGGACTCGCCCGACTGCACACACTTCTTATCATAAGCGCGTAGGCGCATACACACTCTAGTCACCCAACGGTATTGGTCTTTCGTGGTGCGTCTTGCGGGTCGCAGGCGTTCTTAGCTCAGCAGTAGGCGATCGGCGGACTACCGACAGGCTGCTCGCTCATGAGCACGTCTTCGACGCGCTGGTGCATGAGCGCGTAGTTATCGTGAAAGCCGCTGAGCATGACGTCAGTGAAGAGTCCGACACAAGGCGACTGCTCTGCTGCGCTCGACGACGCAACGGTCGGCGTCATGTGCACGACGCTCTTGACGACTGTGACGTCGTCTGCTCTTCGATCTGCTGTGACTACCGGCTCGACACACGTCCAGCCACTGTCGCGAATGACGACAGGACTCGCGCCAACGAGCGAGCCCTCCGACTCGCCCTCGGAGCACCAGACAAAGCACACGCGCGCGCCGTCAACGACGCGTTTGCCGACCAAGTGCGCTCTCACCTGCGCCTCGGATCGCCGGAGCCGCAGCGTCAGTGAGATCTGGACCTTGACGAGACCGTCCGTCGCGTCGACCGTCTGCTGACACCAGCGCAGCGTCGCGTCAGTCGGCGCTTCGATCGAACGCTCGGACGTCTCGTACACCATCGGAGCAAGTCGCCGTACCTGAAAAACACCGTTCGAGACTGCGACGGGCGGACCACACAAGAGGTTCCACATCGCGTTGCTCGTTGCGTCGACACTGAACGGCACGACGTGGCAGTCGACGACTTGCAAGAACACGCGGCCGCTGTCGTCGCACTGAACAGCGCCGCTCTGCAATGAGGTGCTGGCAGTAGCAACGCCAGCGTCGCGCATCACAGTGTCGAGACGCGGCACGAGCGCTTCGAGCTGCTGTGCGAGGCGCGCAAACACGCTGCTGGTGTCGCGGCTGGACGGATCTGCGCGCTGTCGCTTCGTCTCAGAACCTTCGAGCCACTGGACGCGATCAAGAGACCAAGAAGACGTGTGAGTATGTACAGTACGGACTAGGAGAAGCGCCTATCGACATACACACCGGTAGGTTCGGGCGCTTGCGCAGGAGCTTCGAGAGACTCTGCGCGATCTTCAGTTGACTCTCGAGCGCTTCGCGAAGGCGCTGGTTCTCGACTTCTGCGCGGTGCTTTGCGCTCAGTTGGCGCTTCGCGATGCGCTCCCAGAGCGTCTGCTGCAAGGGCGCGACAGAGGCGTTGAGAGTCGCTGTCGATGTACTGGCACTCGGCAGTGGCGACTCGGAGGCGGCGGATGGCCGCATCGTCTCGAGCTGGCGCTCCAGCTCCTGCACTTGCTCTCGCAGGTACTGCAGCTCGGCCTTTGTGCGCTGGTGCGAAGTCTTCGCTGTGATGGGTGGTGCATACGCCATTGTGCTGGTCGCTTGCAGCAATGGATCGTTACTGACAGGACGCACTGAGGTAGACGCTGGCGTTGTTGCGGTTGTCTGAGGCTCGAGGACGCTGACGAGCGGAGGAGCAGTCGATGGACTCGCGTCCACTGTGTCCAAGAGCTCAAAGTCAATAGCTTCAAGCGCTGCGTCGATCTCATTCAACACGTCTGGGCTTGCATCAGCGCCTATGTAGTCAAGTGGCGCTGTAGGCGTGACGATGACATGGCGCACTGTGTCACTCACTACTGGTGTCGACTGCCGCGCATTTGCGCTCGTGTGTTCACTTGCAGTTGCTTTCTCGTTGCAAGAGCTGCTGTAGATGCTAGTGCTGCCGTCTGCAAAGAGTCTCAGGAGCTCGAGTGTTGCGACGTCAGCGTCTTCACCGTCGCGCCGCGCATCGAGCAGCACGAGGTCGTTCGCGTCGGTGTTCATCTGCTTGTGCATGCGTTGTGTTGCTTCAGATGATCTCTCTTGGACTCACTATGTAAGGTACCGCAACAACACATTTCACAAATATATGGAGTTGAATACTGAAGAGTTCGACAAGTAGTTGACTATCGATTGTACCACATTTGTCAGTTAGTCACACACCTTCAAGCACCTTCAAGCAGCCTCAGGAGCTCTTGCGCTCCACGCGACACTAACGACACAGGAGCTCACGATGCACGCGCCATCGACAGCTCCACCGATTGACGCTATTGCACATGACGCACCTGCCAGTTCAGACGAGCCGCTGCTGTCGCTCGACGAGGCAGTCGCACTGCTCTCGGACGTCGATCTGAATTTGCACTTTGGCAATGACGACGCGTCTGTGCTGCCGCATCTCGGTGCAAGCGATGCGAGCAACGAGCAGCAGCCGCAGCGACAGTCGAGTGAACCAACAGGCAAGCGCAGCGCAAAGCGGCGCAAACAGCCGAGCGTGAAAGAAGAGCTCGCGTACTTGCGCGAGCACGTGCTTGAGCTCGAGCAGCAGCTCCGAGCGCTTCGATCGTCTTCTGCAACCGCGACCATCACCGCATCAACAACAGACGCATCGACTGCGCTGTCGCTCTCAACTGCTACTGCTGCTGCTGCGTGGGAGAAGGTCGCTGAGCGCCAGCGCTTGCAGCGACAGAATGCCGAAGTCGAGAACGCCAAGCTCCGGGAGCTGCTCGAGGGACAGCTCCGCGTCGCCACGAGCTTGGAGCGGATCTTGCGCAAGCGACCGAGTGCCTCAGTGCGTCTCTGCTGTCTCTTGGCTGACTGTGCTGGCTAGTGTTGAGAGCATCTCTGGACTGACTCAAAGCTGTGGGACGCACTGAATGACGACGGACGCCAGTGGCTTGAGACGTTTGAGCTCGACGGTGATCGAACCAAGCGCCTGCGCTTCGATGTGGAGAGCAGTGGCGATACCTGCAGCAGCAATGACGTTTGCTACGACGCGCTCATAGACGACCTCGCGAGCGTCTGCGCGCAGCTCGAGTCCGTCCTGATCGACTCGGGCTTTGCTACGCGCACAACTGAGACGAGTCGCGTGTGCGTGAAGACCGACGCGAGCGCCTGCACGTTCATGGAGATGCTCGACGCCAAAGTCCTGCCGTTCGATCCGGCAACTGCAGCTGCTGCGGTCTGGCAGTTCATCTCTGGCGCGCGCACCGAGTTCGAGAACGGCGTCTACTGCATACGACTCGCTTATGCAGTGTCGAGGCACTTGGGACTCACACTGTCTGGCGTTCTCTTTCGTACATGATAGTCTGGCGACACAGTCGACGAGACTGTGCGCACACGTCCAGATGACGCTCTCGCTCCGACGCACAGATGCCCCGCTGCGCGTGAACATGGTCGTCCAGCGCATCGCGGACGCAGAACGCGTCGTGATGTTCTGGAGCTCCGTCTCAGTGTCCAAGAGTGGAGACACGACACCGCAGCGCATCCGCATTCGCGAGCGCGGCTGGTGCGTACTCAAGGCTCTCCCGCGTCCACTCCGTAGTCCCGACGCGAGTCCATGCCTTGTCCAAGTCGTTGCGCGCTGTGCGCCAGAGCTCCACGCGAGTGCGTCAAGCGCCGAGCGTGCGCATGCTGGCGTGCTCACAGACGTCGTCATGGCGTCGTACTAGCAAACATCCAGATGATCCACCAGCTTCTCAAGGACTTCCTCATGGCATACACACAGTGGTGAAGAGAGAGAGCAAGCGACGCTGCTGTTGTCCATCGCCACGCCCTACGATCGATCACTCGCTCACGTTGACAGGCAAACACGCATACACACAAGACACGGTGGCTGGTCACGCGTCTGGTGCTTGAGGCGATCGCCAGTGGCTCAGATCCGGTTCAGCAAGTAGTACTCGAGCTTGTGACGACACGTTGCGAGCGAGTGCTTGGGCTCAATGCCAAACGAGTCGTGCAGGAGGCGCGAGAGCGCGTGGATCTCGCGACGCGTCATCGCACACAGCGCATCGTACGTCTCTGGCGACGGGAACTCGTCGCCAACGCGCACTGGCGCAACGTCGTGCGCATAGTCCGCAGCGTCTGCGACGTCAAAGCCAGGACCGAGGTCGTCCGAGTGCGTTTGGCGGTACCGACGCAGCGGGTGGCCGACTGCAAGTGGATTGCGCTGCAGGGTCTGGCGCACAATGACTTGGTTCAGCTCTCGGTTCGCCGTGTTCGAGTTTCGCGCATAGGCTCGGCTGCGCGACAGTCGCGCCTTGTCGTGTCTCTTTACGGTGCTCTCGCGCAAGCGCAGAGAACCGCCAGTCAGGAGGTCGCAGAGCTCGGCCACGCGCACAGAGACGTCTGCTCGGACGCGCATCGTCTCGCAGCCTCGAGCGAACAGGTTGAACATCGAGTCGTTGCTGTAGACACGCACAAGGGACAGCAAGAGCAGTCAGTCGCGCGCTCGCTAGATCGCGAAGTTGCGGACGCGTGACGCACCGGATCCAATCGATCTTGTCGTCTGCGTCTGCTTTCATCTGATCAATGATCGCTTCAATGTCTTCACTACTCGGCTGCGCTGGCAGACTCGCGACAGTGTCGACTCTCGCGACCGCTTGCGCTGGAGAGCTGGCGGTTGCTTCGGCTTTCACAGTCTCTTGTGCTCGTGACGCCATGGGCTGAGCGCGAAAGGCTTCACGACGCGCTGCACGCGCGGTGCCGTGTGCACGCACTCGCAATGACGTTGCTGCGGTTGTGAAGCTGTCTTGACCGGCTGAGGTGGGATCAGGAGCCGCGGTATGTGCTGTTGACGATGCTTCCTGACGAGTGATCATGCTGTGACGTGCTGCAGTTGAGCGAGTCGTGACCATTGTGCTGGAGTGGCGATGCGAACGACTGTGTCGGACGACGCAAGTTGGAGACTGCGGACTGAAGCACGAGGCGCCACCCTAACGACCACACCACGTCCAGCGCGAGACTTCGACCAACTGTCTCGACGCCAAAGACGATGGTCCTTGACCTCACGACGCTGCAATGCGCGGTCTCGCTCCTGTACTGTGCCTGCTGGAGCGAGCCCACGACCGCGGCTGCAAACGCATGTACCGAGCGCGCCAAGACACGAGACTGGGCGGTCGCCTTTCATTGCGCTGCCACGCGTCGAGTGCATGTGCAGCACGCGCTGGAGAACACTCGACGGCTGCGTGTCGCCACTTGCTAAGCACTTAAAGAGCCTGCTTCGTGCAGCCGAGACCGCGCAGCAGAGTTGTCAAGCACGTCGCTGTCACTGTAGCTGGCGTTGGTACTTGTGCTGGTGCTGTCGCTGACGCACTTGCCTACCGTAGACCAGCGCCAGGAAAACACGACGCACGGCGCTCGCGGCCGGCTTCGAGACCGAACGGCACTGCGATCGAGCTCATGCGCTCGAAAGAGACGCGCCGTCAGTGACTCGGTCGGTCTTGACGCGATTGACGCAACTTTCGCTCGGAGCACGAGCACCCGCACGCAAGCGACTGACAAACGCCGGCGCCAGTGTGCACTGCGTCACTGCGTCCACAGCGCGCGTCGTCGCACCGAGCGCTTCGGTCAATCGGCGCGAGCGAGTCGACGCTAGAACGACGGTGCGTCACGGAGCAGGAGCTTCAGGTCCTAGTGGCGCACCACGCGAGAAGCGAACGGCAACAATCGAGACGCAGTCGCACTCAGAGACCGACGAGACGCAGCGCAAGACACACACACACACGACCGCCGCAATAGACGCAGTAGAGACACAGAGAGCAGCGAACGCACGCGCCAATGGACGCACCAGTGGACTCGGCTGACGACAGCAGAGCGCGCGAGAGAGATGCGAGATGCCTCGCGCACATCCTGCAGACGCGCGTTGGTGCAACTGCGTTGCTGTCAACTCAGAGCTGTCACATATTGATCAAATGGAGTGTGTGTCATACGTTATTTTTGTTACGAGCAGTAACAAATACAATTGAGTGTCGGTTCAATTGACTCAAGACGTTGAAGGAGCAAGCGCGCGACGGATGAACGAAGTGCAGCTCTCTCTCTCTCTCTCTGCATCTCGATGCACGTGCGCTGACGACCTCCGATCGCACTCGCGCGCGCAAACACAGGTGCAGCCGTGCGTTTGCGGGCGTGAAGCAGTCGATGTGCTGTCAGAGATCACTACTGTCTCTTACGCTCGCTCTTGCATGTACTGGATCAATCGATTGGCGTTGCCGCCACTGTCCAGTGTGCGATGAACAGATCGCAGAGCTCCATGATGACGTCCATATGCGCAAGCGACTGGCAGCAACTGCGCCACTCTCAACATCGCATTGACTGTGCTCGTCGAGCACCATGAGCGAGACGAGACGCAGCACCAGTTCATCCAAGTCGCTGCGCTTTGAGACGCATCACTCGGACTCGGGCGATGTCGGTAGTGACGGCACCAGTCTGCTGGTGCATTGTTTTGTCGCTCCAAAGTGTGAGCAAAGTTTTTGTTGCTCTCATTATAGAGCGAATTGGTCAAATCTGAATATTTGTATGGAATCGACATTGCTGTACGAACGCAATAAGACAAATCGCGTTCAAAAAGGAGCGGTTTTGAACGTATGAACACAGATTTAGTGATGCTGCAATTTTTTGGCGCTGAGTGTACATGCACACCAGGGTAGGCGTTAGCGACGTGTTCGTCCTCGATGACGCGCACACGCAGCTTTGCTGCACGGAGCTTGTTCATTGTCATGAGGCCGCGTCCATACGCAACCAGCCGGATGATGTACTGAGCTTGTGCTGCGTCAAGGTTTGCAGCGATGATCGGAGCTCCGGCGATGATTGCTGGAGCTCCCACCATGTCGTAGTTGCGCGCTCCGGCATGATGAGGAGGAGGAAGAGCTGGTACGTTGATTCGATACATGTCGGCAAGCGCGCACTTTCAGTTGTGTCTTGTTTGCCACGCCTGGCATTGACGTCAGGACACACTACAACACATGAAATACACATTGACCACTCCAATCAAGAAGAATTGCGTGCACTCAATCATGTTCGCTTGTAACGCCAACACACGCAGGTCTGTGGCTCTCTGTGGTTTGTATGATCAAGGCCTGTTCGATGCACACACATCACACACAACGCACACACACCACACACCACACACAACACATACACACACATAAAAACAAGCACTCATCAACGAGGATCACACCCTTCTTCGTCGTGAATAATGCCCAGCCACCGCGCGTTAACGGAGTGGTTGGTCTCGACGACTACTCGGCCACGCTTGGCAGTTCAAGGGGGAGCGAGGTTGCGCTAGTCGCATCGAAGTCTTGCAGGTGCACCTTCTAGAAGACGAGCCGGTCATATTAACTTAAAAGCGCGGTCGCGATCGGTAACTCAATCGAGAACGAGAACGTCAAACCACTCGCGGTCGCGATCTTGACCGAGAGCGAGCGAGCGCCGACGCAGGCGTGCAAGTTGGCGAACGACAAAACTATCGCGCATTGTGTCTCACTGGTGACTGCGGCAGCGATTCAAAGCGGTTCCACCGTTCGTGCTCTTGCTTGCTGCGAACCCTAAGCAACCTGGCGGTTCTTGCGCGCGAGCGCGAGCGAGGTAGGACTTCTCCTGTCTGTAGTTGCCTTACTTTGAGCGCACAACGTGCTCGCACAGCAGCAAGATGACTTACAAGAGGCTGCTCTAGCGCGCGATGTTGTTGGCAACACGGCCGCGCCTTACGCACTGTCATCCGAAAGCTGTAGATGTTATGGAGAAGCGGGGTCCACAATGTCGCAGAGCGTTTTTCGCTTTTCGCTTGTTTGTGCTTGCGGCGCAGGTGTTTGTTTCGCTAGGTCAAGCGGGAGCGTGTGTGAAATTGAGATAGAGGGGGAGGGGGGGGGGGGTCTTGCCCGTGCGTATTCGACTGCGCGGGTGTCCCGACGCAAGGATATGCCTCTCACGTTGGTGCGTGGTTTTTTTTGGAGGGGGGGGGGGCGTTCACGTGGGCTTGCTATGGCTTTGACGTGCGCTACAAGCCACACAGGGGTTGAGTGAGAACGCGGCTCGATGAGAACGAAGAGGGGCTTGTGCTGAACGAGGTAAATTCACGACTGACAGAGTTGTGGCGGCTGCCCGACACAAGAACAACTACCGACCTTCTTGCAAACTGGTCCGAACTAACCAATATGCAAAGTAGACTAGAGACCCATCGCGATCGCTGGAGATCGCAGGGGATCGCGAGATCGCTGGAGATTGCGGTGGATCGCAGGGGATCACAGGATACCACAGGCGATCGTGAGATCGCTAGAGATCATGGTGTATCGCGAAAACGCTGGAAATTGCTTGAGATCGGGAGATCGCTTGGTGTGTACCACACCAGCAATTTTCTGGAGATCCTGCGAGATCTGTCTCGTCGCTCAAAATCGTTCTCATCAGCATCACTACAGAAGTGAGTAGCATTGAGCGTGCGAGAAACATGAGTGTGGTTACGACTATACTGACATAGTGTTCTGGATATGTAGACTACTCGAATGGATACGCATGATGCGCGCGGAGCGCTTCTGTTACAGGATCACCCTACATTACCACACTAGGTACAACTAGCATGGAGCCCCAAACGGTATTGTTTTCTTGTGACCTGGATTCTTCCAACTTTGCTGATTACGCGTGATGATCAGCTTAGAGAGGGATCTTCTATTTGGACAGGCGCAGTAGATTTCCCTCGTATTTGTCACTAAAATATTTCTCTGAATACAAAAACCTCAGTGTTGAACAATAATCGTTCACCACAGACTGCCTCCCTGTGTTCTGTATTAATTTCGTAACCCTAAACCCTCTAATCCAAGGTCACGAAACCACACTCCATGACACCTGGTAGCCCTTCGTGGTCCAACTTACGTACCCGACGAGCCAAATGCCACCCGCTGCACGGGCGGAAAAACAATGCTTGGTTGGAGTCATTTGTTTTATGTATATCGCTTTGTGGGCCTCATCACCACAGCGCAAAACCTCAGTCGTGCCATGCAGAGCGGTGTTGCCGACCTGCGCTTCGCTGCGGTGGCAAGCCCGAGCAGAATGGCACGGCTTCGGTCCGCGCGAGGTGCTATCGCTGAAAGCCGGGACAGTTAGGGGCAGTTCCGAATATTATTTCAAGTGTCGAAAAATCAAAAAGTGATTTCATGTCTCGAAACTCACCCAACAAAAGCCAGTCAAAATTTCCCTCTTGCCCTAAAAAAGCGTGACACATTCTGGCTGTCCCTTGGACGTACAGACGCGCACACGCACGCACGAATTGACACATTACGACAGGGGTTAAGTGTTAGATGATCACCTTGTCGATATAAGGGGCTTGTTGCCTGTGTTTCGTCACGCCTTCTTGTAAGACCTACATGTAAGGATCTTTGCCGCCAGGATGCGCTTCACGGTCGTTGTTGCTAGGCAAAACAGGGATCATGTCGTCATTAAAGCCACATCACAAATATAAAGCCCTCACAGCAGCTGTGTTAGACAACCGCACTCTCGAAAAACACTCCTAAGAACATTTTCTCATCTACTGCTTCATGCATGATACGGGAGTGACTTGTTTACACTATAGCAGAGGAAGGTTGAGTGTAATGTGTGTTTTTCAACTGAGGTTTTTGATTTGGTTTTATGGAGTGCTCTCCACTAAAGAATGGCTGTGCTGAGTGCCACTCAAATGCAGGGCGCTTCAAATAGCAGCCCCTCTCGAAAGAGACCCCTCGCTAATAGAACACCTCCTGAAACGAATATGCATGGGTGAAGGCCCGCTAGTCGTACCTAGCGGTAAGTGTACGGTGACCCCGTTACACCACCCCCCACAAAAGACAGCGCGCACCGTGCGCAATGCAAATCATGTAGTATCAAGGAACAACCGAACGCGGCAGCTGAGAGACGTGCAAGGCAAGCGACGGGTACTACGCGAGACGCGCGAGACATACAACGAACGGGCGCTGCGAGAGTCATCGACGTTCAGAAACCATCGCGCTCGCTGTCGCGAGATCGAGAGCCAACCGTGGGCGACAGAAACGAACAAACGCGGGAACGCCGACTCGCGAGCAGCAAGACCAACGCAGATGGAGCTCTCGTTTGCCGACTCGCGGCGCCGCTGGACGTTGTACGACTGCACAGGAGCCATCAACGCGCCCGACGATGAAGTGCTCAATGACCTTTGGCGGTGGCAGCGCATCGTCAAAGGAAGGCCAGCCGTGCCTGTGGGCACGGTCACGTGCGGCGATCTGGACGTGTCGTGGACGGCATTCGTGAGACGTTGGAACGCGGACGACGAGATCGAGCGAGGCGTGGGGAACCGGGAAGATCGCCGCCGTGGATACTCCACGGTGGAGATCGCGAATGAGTTCTGCAGCCGCGCGTGGGATGCTGACCGGCGCTGCTGCTTCGTGCACTACTATTGTGGATGCGGATCATGCGCGAACCGCCGAGCGCGTTCGAATCTGCTCGGCTGGAGAGAGATCCATGATGAGCATCCACACGATGACGAAGAAGACCGGCTTGTCGGACGCTACAAGCGCGCGGTGCACGACTTTGAGCGCGCGAACTTTGGAGTTGCTCATGGCGATCCCGAGGAAGCTAGTCGTCGAGACCAGCGAGCGCGTTCTCGCTCGCGGGATGTGCAGCGTCAACATGATCGCTCACGTTCACCAGCAGCGCGCGGTCGGCAGGCGCGGTCACGTTCGCGTACTCGCGAAGAGCAGCGCGCCCATAATGATCGCTCGTTCGCACAACACGACGAAGCGGCGCCTCGCGGATTCGTGACGACAGCCGGAGCGGGTAGTCGCGGCACATCACGAGCAGACTCGTCACACTCGCAGTCGTTCCCGTTCGATGCCGTGCGGCGCGACGACACCGCACGGGACTTGGCAGCAGCCAGACTATGCGTTTGAGCCACGTGGACGCGATGCGGAGCAGCAACGTGGTCGATCGCACTAGTTGTCGCGCGACGCGGCACCGCTGCGCGGAACTTGGCTCCAAGACCGGCGCGACGACGGCGCGCGGTGGCACGGGAACCAGCGCGTCGCGTCCGATTTCGATCGCGCGACCGCGAGCCGGCACATCAACTTGACGCAGCACCTGTGTCGACTCGAGCAGCATCGCCGAGATCGTCAAGACGTGCTCAGGATCATCTGGACGCACGCTTTGACCCGCGCGACCGCTCACAGTCGCGCGGAGGTACGAACGTGCCTCTAGCGCACTTGTGGTCGCCTCTCCGTGACGCGCCGATGTATCGTACACCTCAACCAGATCTGGAACGTCGGCAGCAAGAGTCGCGCGCGCATCTCATGTATCATGGGAGGGAGAATAGCCCAACCAGCGCACGCGGTACTGGCGAGGATCGAGCTCTGGGTAGTGGCGATTCGAGTCACGATGCCCTTCGCGATGACTCACAATCCGATCGACGGCCCAGCGAAGCTCGCCTGCCTGATCAAAGACCGGCGGAGGACCGTCGCGCTTTAAGCGCAACGGCGGATGCGCGTTCTGCTGCGGCTGGTGCGACTGGTGCGCCTCCTGCGACTCGTGCGGCGGGACCACAGACCACGCCGACTGCGGCGTTGGAGAACCAGTTGCGCTTTGTTCGTGACGACGCGTCGACGGCTCTCGACCAGATCAATCAAGAGAGCCGGCGCATCGACCACCACGACGAGCTATTGCACGCGTTGCTGCGTCGCGTGGAGTCCGCGGAGCAGAGCGGTCGTGCTGCGATGGATGACGCGCGGGCCGTTCGCGAGGGTCGCGTGCCGCCGAGCACTCAGAACGTGCCGCAATATCGCGGGCCGCGCTTCGCACCCGCGGACGTGACTCTTCAAGCGCCTAATCCTGGACTGTCGCCGGAACGTACTTCTTGAGCCGCCCAACGTAGAACGTTGGGTGGTGACGTCGTCGAGCTTGTATGCGTCTCCTCGCACCTTGAGTATCTTGAATGGACTAATGTCCTTCGGTGCGATCTTCGCAGCGCCGAGGTTCGTGACCAACGCTGTTGCGATTTCGCTTGTTGATAGCAACACTCGATTGCCAACCATGAAGCGATCATGGCTGAATCTGCTGTGTTTGTCTGCCGTGGCCTTTTGTTGATCCACTGCGCTCGCGAGCGCGTCTCTAACGAATCGCGCGATTGCTTCTCGTCGGTTGACAAAGATGCCGAGAGCGTCGAGCGCGTGCGGCCGTGTCGTAGATCGGACAGCTGCACCGTCGTCGACATCGTCGACGACAGGAGTGAATGACATAGACGTGGCGCGACGCGTGGTCGGGTCAATCAGCGTGCGTTCAACCCAAGCCCTGTTGACGACAAAGCTTGGCGAGCAGGTGGGGCTACACGCCGGCTCCCGGCGCAGGTCTGGACGGCGTTCGCAGACGCGGACTCGGGTGCTGTGTCGTTGTACCCATGCTCACGCGATCGAGCGTTGTTAGAGCTGGAGTTACTCGCTTGCTTGCCTACCAGCGCAGCGACAGCTGGCAGGTCGTCTAAGCTCAGCGTCGACCGCACTCTAGGGTGTCGCCCATAGTTGACGACGAACGGCGTCATGCCTGTCGAGCTGTGGACGGCGTTGTAGATGGCAAACTCCACCATGGAGAGCGACGCGCACCATGGCTCGGACGAGGTTGCGTAGCTCCACAGCACGTCTTTCACAACGCGATTGACTCGTTCAGTCTGCCCGTCCGTCTCCGGATGGGAGGCGGTCGACATGAGCAAACGCGTGCCGAGCAACTCGAACAGCCCTAGCCAGAACGCCGCCGTGAACCTTGGATCACGATCGGAGACGATGCTCGACGACATGATATGGTATCGGTACTCCATGTCGAAGAACAGCGCCACAGTCTCTTCTGCCCAGATCGTCGCCTTGACAGGTGCGAGATGCAACATCTTGCTGAATCGATCCACCACCAAAAGGATGCCCGTTCGTCCTTGGTCGTCTCGCGGCAGACCAAAGACAAAGTCCATGCTCACTGAGAGCCATGCCGACTCAGCGATAGGGAGAGACTGGAGTGGAGCTCGTTCTGCGGGCGCTGGCTTGACACGTTGACAGACATCGCAGCTTCGCACCCACTTGCGCACCCACTTGTACATGTGAGGCCAGTACAAAGTGCGTGAGAGCGCGAGGTATGTCTTTCCCTTCCCAAGTGGCCGGCACTCCCGCTGTCATGGTGCTCGTGCATGATGCGAGCACGCAGATCGTTGGCCAAAGGAATCACAATGCGTGGCGCATCGTAGTCGTCGATCTGGGAGTAGAGCAGGTCACTCTCAACAAAGTAGCGCTTGACCTGCGACGGAGACGTCAGAGGAAGCGCACTCAACGCCTTTTCGGACGGAGCCTTAAGGTACTTGACAAACGCGGAGGTCCGCGAGTCAGTCTTGAACGCCGCTGCGATACACTCGTACAGCGGACTGACGATGACGGTCGTCGTGTTGATACCCTGCGCGACGCACACCGCGCACTCATCGTCTTCCTAGTCGGTGTCGACGAGGTGACGAGCCGTGTCTGGCCGCTGGTCATAGTCTGGACGATGCGAGGGTGCGTCGGCTATATTGTTGGACAGTGCGTCGTCAATGATTTTGGAGAGTGCGTCGGCAATGATGTTGGTCGCGCCTGGCTTGTGGTGCACGACGAAGTTGTACTCGGCGAAGAAAGACAGCCAGCCAGACATTCGATGGCTGAGAGGCGGCGAGTTCGTCGCAGTGCGCAACGATGCGTGGTCCGTGTGCACGACAAACGTCCTCTTGCCGAGGAGGTATACACGAAACTCACGAACGCGTACCGCATCGCGAGAAGCTCTTTGTCTTGGACAGGGTAGTTGCGCTCCGCGGGCTTGATTTGTAGTGACAGGTAGCTGATGACACGTTCGCGCCTGTCGGTATCGAGCAGCATGCGCTGTGAACACCTGGTGTAGGTGTAACAGATGTGTCTCGACATCAGAGAGCTCATCTGTGGCACGACTGCGCACAAAGATGTCGTCAAAGTAGCTCGGCGCGAAGCCGCGCAGAGGCCGCAGCACTTGTGACACCATGCGATTGAACGTCGCTTGTAACTGGGTCACCGTACACGACCACGCTAGGAACGACTGGCGTGGAGCCCATGGGGGGGACTATTGGCCTGTGTTCTGGATTCTTCCTATCTAACTGATTACGCGTGATGATCAGGTTAGAGAGGATTCTTCTATTTGGACAGGCACAGTACCTTTTCCCTTGCATTTGTCACTATTTCCTTTCTTCAAATACAAAAACCTCAGAGTTGAAAAATCATCGTTCAACACAGGCCGCTTCCCTGTGTTTCTTCACGCTTCCTCGTAAGACCTACGTGTAAGTCAAGGTCACGGAGCCGCGCCCCGTGACACCTGGTAGCACCTTGTAGTCCGTCTAATGGCCACGATGAGCACCTTGCCAATCCAAGGTGCTAGCGGATCGCTCGAGCACGGCGACTTCCCCACTTGTCTCTGTACGAGTGGGACGCGCTCTGCCGTCTCGCAGAAGCGTCCGGCATCTCCGTCGTCGCCGCCATGCTCGCGGCTACTCCAGATCACCAGCACGTCGCGATCCAAGAACTCATGGCACGTGAGCTTGCCGACCTGCGTCGGCGAGCATTAACTCTCTCCGTGCCATCGAAGACAGACGTCGTCAAGCTCGACGTCTCAAGCTACAGCGGCGAGGGCTCCAAGCTCCTCGCGCTAAACCGCTGGCGGTGCGAAGTGGACATCGCGGTCCAAGCTCGCCAATTGACCGGCGAGTTCGCACGCACCCACTTCCACCTCTCTAAGCTGTCAGGCAAGGCAAAGGAGTGGGCGCTGGGTAAGCTCGTCGCCGATCCATCGTGATTCCCCACAATGGACTTGCTCAAGAGCGACCTGCGACTGGCATTTGAGCCGCCGCAGGATGGAACGCAGGACCGTGCTGCGTTCCTCGCACTGCGCCAAGGCCGCTCGTCGATGCTCGACTATATTCAGCGCGCACGACACCTCGCGTCGTGCGCCGTCACGAACCCGATCGACACTGTGACACAAGTCTACGTGTTCATCGCCGGTATGAAGGCTGGTCACCAGCGTTTCTACCTCACGCGCAAGCCTCCCGCGACGCTCAATGAGGCTTTCACAGTCGCTCTCCGAGAGGAATACAGCGCCGCCGCCTCGCGCCTTCCCCACGCTCCACAAGCGTGGGTCGACGCCGAGCCTGAACCAAAGGAAGTGGATGCCATCGTCCACTCGACGCCGGCGCGCCGCAACGTGAGCGTGCCCCACGATCGGCAGGGCGCGACGAAGAAGTTCACGTGTCACCGCTGCCGCAAGCTCGGCCATCGCGCGGCTGAGTGCCGCGCACCGGCGCCAGTACTCGCCGCGATCGACGCCCGCAGCGAGAGCGCGGTCGAGCCAAAAAACGACAGTCACCGGTAGGGGCGAGGCGCCCTACTGGGCGTGACGAGTGTCCCTCCTCGGCGACAGGTCGACCCTCGATCCCCGCTGTGCTCCACGCACAGCTTTTTGCCTCCACCTCCAGCAGCGACAAGCGACTAATCGTACTCAGTTTGCATGTCGCTGGCGCGCAGCGACCGCTGCGCGCTCTCCTCGACTCAGGCGCCACGAACAACTTCGTCAGCACCAAGAGTCTGCCTCTCCTGCCCTCGCGAATCCGTGTTCGCGAGCAAGCTGGGGAGATTGTCGTCAAGTACGCCGACGGCAAGCAACGGTCGTTGCCGCGGCGCATGGTCGCATTCGGGTACGAGTTCGACGACTTCAAGAGCAACGACGAGCTCCTCGTCGTCGATTTGGGCGGTTCGTTCGACTGCATCTTCGGGATGCCGTGGCTCGCACGCCATCGACCAGACGTCGACTGGTTGAATCGCACGGTCAAGCCGCGCGATATCGACGTCTCTGCAGTTCTCGCTTGCCTCACGCAAGCGTTCAAGTGGCCACATGTCGCCGTCGTGGACCCCGTCGCCGCGACCAACACCGACCACGAAGCGAGCAATGGACCTTCGTGCGGTGCGTGTTTCAACGGGACGTGTGCCACCAAGAGCGCGCTCTCACCGTGTCTGTGGATTTCGGTGAGCTTCCGCAAGTCTTCGCGCTCTCTGATTGCTCCGACAGGTTCTCGAGCAGTAGCTCGCACCTCAACGCCAGCAACGGCTCGCGCGTCTTCACGGACATGTACTCGAGCAGTGGCTCGCACTCCCGCGCATTTGTCCCCACGCGCGAGTCTCCAGTCGAATTTCCAAATGGCGACTCAAGCCACCGCGCAGAGAGTGACTCGCGCGGTTGACCCTCCAGTAGGTGCTCGAGCAGGGGCTCACACCCTCGCGCCAGCGGCGGCTCGCACGAGTCGATTTGCCGCAGCATCGCAATGGCGCTGCCGCTCGCTGAACAGCTGGGGTCGCGACCTGACGACGACGACGCATTGGACGGCTTCGATAACGTCGCACCGTCGGCATGGCCGGCGGCTCCTGCACCACCAGGCTTCGAAACGATCCGCGTGATCAACAAGACTGGTCATGGCCAAGCTCGCCACTCCATGAAGATCGCGAGGCCTCCTCGCGATGCCAGTCAGCTCACGCAGCTCCCGATGCTGTCGTGGAAGAAGATGCTGCGTGAGGTCAAGAACGGCGAAATCGTGCAGGTCTGCACGATCGTGAGCGAGCGACCAGAGGGCGCAGAGCCGAAGTCCGCGAGAGAAGAACGCTTCGCTGCCCAGTCTTGGGATGAACTCGCCACGACGGGCAACCCGGTGCTTGCGCTCGCGCACGAGTTTGCAGACGTCTTCCCTGACAAGCTGCCCGCGGAGCTCCCAGCAGACCGCGGGGTGCGGCACGAGATTGACCTCGTGCCGGGCACGAAGTACTGCGTCACGCGGCAGTGGCCGCTGTCCCGTGATCAAGTCGAGGCCATCGACGCGTTCTTCGAAGGTGGTCGCGCCACCAGGCACGTGCACGAGAGCACGTCGCCGCACTCGTCGCCCACCTTCTGCGTCAAGAAGTCGACCAGTGGCTGGCGCATCGTCCACGCGTTCAACAAGCTCAACGACGTGACGATCCCAGCGCAGACGCCGATATCACGCAAGGACATGGTGCTCGACACCATGTCTGGCAGCACGATCTTCAGTACCATCGATCTCACCGACGGCTTCTACCAGATCCTCATGCGCGAGTCCGATGTTCCGCTGACGGCAGTCAGTACTCCCAGCGGCATGCTCTGGGAGTGGCTGGTGATGCCGCAGGGGCTGAAGAACGCCCCTGCCATGTTCAACCGCATGGTGTCGCACGTGCTTCGCCCGCTGCGCAACTTTGCCCCAAGCTACTTTGACGACATCTTCGTGCACAGTCGCGCCACCGAGGGCGCGACAGATCTTGATGTCCATCTCGGGCACTTGCGCAAGGTGTTCGAAGCCATGCGCGAGAACAAGCTGTACGCCAACTTGAAGAAGTGTATCTTCGGCGCTCCCGAGAATCTGGCGCTCGGCAGCCACGTGAGCGCGGTCGGCGTCCGCGCTGACCCAGAGAAGGTCGCTTCGACCAGCTTGTCGCCGGCGCCATGAGACCAGAAGGATCTGCGCCAGTGGCTTGGTCTCGCAAACTACCTGCACCACTACGCCAAGGCCTTCGCGGCGATCGTGCGTCCCCTGTCGCAGTTGCTGAAGAAGGACGCCACGTTGGAGTGGCGTCATGAGCACGTTGACGCCTTCGTCGAAGTGAAGAAGCGTCTGCCCTCTGCTCCGGTCCTCGCCTTGGCAGACCATACCAAGACCTTCCACGTCGTCTGCGACGCGAGCGACTTTGCGATCGGCTGCGCGCTCATGCAGCACGACGACGAGGGACGAGAGCGCGTCATCAGCTTCCAGTCGCGGCAGCTGAAGCCCGCAGAGCGCAACTACCCCGTGCACGACAAGGAGCTGCTCGCGATGCGCTACGCGTTGGTGAAGTACCGTGTCTATCTGCTCGGCGTGAAGACTTTCATAGTCTACACCGACCATGCGTCTTTGCGCACGGCAACCAAGTCCCCGCATCTCAACCAGCGCATGGCACGCTGATTGTCGTTCTTCGCGGAGTACAACTTTGTCGTCGACTACAAGCCGGGATCGACGAACATCGTCGCCGACGCTCTCTCGCGTCGGGCGGACTACGACCCTCGCCCCGACTCGGCGAGACACCTCGCCGAGGACGACGACGACGACGAAGAGTGCTCGGCGTGCACCGCGCTCGGTGTGAACAGCGTCAGTGCAGTAGTCAGCCCGCTCCGCGACCACATCCTTGCGGCGGCACGCAACGATCCGTTCTACAGTTCCATGCAGCAGTACTCTCTCAACCCCAATGACAAGACACTGAGCGAGTTGCCAGCACGAGCGCGTGTTCAAGTCGCGCGCTTCGTCGTTGAAGATGGTCTACTGAAGTATCGGACAGACACGATCCTCCTCGCATCGTCGTCTCGCTCGACGACGATCTTCGCGCTCGCATAGTGAGCGAGCACCATGATGCACCCAGCAGCGGTCACATGGGACGAGAGAAGTCGCATCTCGCGTTGTCGCGAGATTTTTACTGGCCACACATGTACAAGTGGACTCGCAAGTGGGTGCGCACTTGCGAGAGTTGCCAGCACGTCAAGCCAGTTCCGTCGTCTCAAGCGCCATTGCAACCTTTCCAATCGCCACGGAGTCGTGGCGATCGATCAGCGTGGACTTCATCTTCGGCCTCCCGCCCGACAAGCACGGTCGCTGGGGTGCTCGTGTTCGCCGACCACTTCAGCAAGTTGGTGCATCTTGCTGCCGTTGCTCCCTCCATCACAGCAGAAGAGACAGCTGCTGTCTTCATCGACGTCGTCTTTCGACATCACGGCTTGCCCGCCACGATCGTGTACGATCGAGACTCTCGGTTCACAGCCGCGTTCCGGTCACGGCTGTTTGAACTTCTCGGCACACGTCTGCTCATGTTTACCGCCTCCCATCCGGAGACGGACGAACAGACTGAACGCGCGGATCACGTGTTGGAAGACGTGCTTCGCAGCTACGCCACGTTGTTCTCGATGTGGAGCTCGTTCCTCCCCATGGCGGATTTTGCCATGAACAACTCAGTCCATGCATCAACAGGGCTCACGCCGTTCTTTATGAACAACGCGCGACACCCACGCGTTCCCGCGGTGCTCGGTCTCGATGGCTTGTCGGCCATGCTCTGCAGTTCGAGGTCGAGTGATGTCGCGATCATCACGTCGCCACGCGCGTTTGAGTCAGCGCGCGAGAGGAAAGACAGCGACAACGCCGACGACGACCGAGCTGGCACGCTGCGCGCCAACCGCGGCTTGATCGACAACGGCAATGCGCCGACACTGTCCAAAGCATCGAACTACACGCTCAAGACTCGACCAATCGACATGAGCGACGACGCTCCTGTTCCACGCGATGGACTCGGCACGATTGACAGTTGTGATGACTGCGCAGAGAGCGGGAGCGCCAACGCCGTGACGACACGCGCCACGTCTCAGCGCGTATCTCGCCGCAGACGGATCTCGTGGGCCACAAACACACTGATCTAGCCAAGACGACGCGCCGCTGCGATCGCAGCGGCGCGAGATACAGCATCTACGGCTACACCCATGCGATCGAGCGCGCGGGTCTTCGACGCTTCAGCCGTCGACAAGTTTGTTCAGCAGCGCGACTCGATCACGCTCTCTGTGTGCGATGCGATCGCCGACGCCATCGATCGGCAGAAAACAGCTGCCGATCGTCGCAGACGCAAGAACTTCGCCGACAACAAAGTCGGCGACCAAGTACTGTTGTCAACAGACGGCATCCAAACGACATCAGTAACGAACCTCGGAGCGACTTCACTCGCGCCGCGTTACATTGGACCGTTTACAGTACTCAAGAGTATGACAAAGCCTACACACTCGACATTCCTACGACGATGAAGACACACCCGACTTTTTTCGTCGGGCGACTTCAGCGCTACTTGCCGGCGCTTGTTACGGAGAGTCCTGAGCCGTCGTCGCGCCTGTCGTAACCTTTTCCGTCGGCGGAGTCGCAGGCGGCTCGATCTCGTCATCCTCAAAAATCTCCACGTCAAGCGCCGGATCACTCGGCGCTGAGATCACGTCCGCCTCCACCTCCTCCACTGCAATCACCATCCCCGGCGTCGTTGGATCGTGGATTATCTTGTAGAGCATCGTGACCCGGCGCTAAGTCGTCGCAACAACCGCCGTCGCGACCAAACGCTTGCGGTGCCTCGCGGTCGCCAGTACCGCGTGCGGTGGCTCGGCTTTGCTCCCGTGGAGGATGCGTGGGAGTCGCGGGCACGTCTCGTGGAAGATGTGCCGGATCTGGTCCAGGCGTACGAGTCCAAGAGCGCGCCCCGGCGCCGGTGCGCGAGTCGGCGAACGAGAACGCGAGCGCGCGTTGCCTTTTGCCGGCGATCGCGGCGGCTAGTCAAAGCGGTTCCACCGCTCGTGCTCCTGACGACGCTGCTGGCGCTCGCCGTTCGCGCGATTCTGCTCGTCCATCGACCGGCAATAGCGCGCCACGTTGGCACGCTCAGGCTCTTCGATCGGCCCCCGATTAAGCAACGCGCGCCACGCGTACTCGTTTGGCCGCGGGTGCCCGCGGTCGGCACACGTGCAGAAGCTGTACTTGTAGTACACGTAGCACACCAAGCGCCCCGCGCTCCACGACGCGTTGCACAACGCCTTGGCGAACTCGTACGTGCCGTGGTCGCGCCGACGCCGCTCCTGAAGCTCCAACGCCGCGATCGAGTTCTGATCGCGGTTCCAGCGCTCGACAAACGCCGTCCACGAAGCGTCGAGCGACTCCTGCGTCACCGATCGCGTCGCACTAGTTGGCTTTCCGCGCGCGACGCACGCGCGGCGCCTCAGCGAGCCCATCTGGTCGTTGACGAGCGAGTTGACCACGCCGGCGCAGTCGTACAGTTTCCACCGGCGCAGCTGCTGCTCATACGTCTGCTGTTCTGCGTTCGCCATCGTTGTCGTTCAACGCCAGTTCCAGTCTGCAAGTGCGGCGCAGTCTCCACGCTGTCACCAACGGCCACTGCCGCGCACCACCACCAAGCGACCTGGCGGTTCTCTCACGCGAGCTCGCGCGCGAGACAGGTCGTCTCCTGTCTTTCGTTGCTTGACTTTGCGCGCACACCGTGCTCGCACTCTTTTGTGGGTGGTGGTGTAACGGGGTCACCGTACGCGACCACGCTAGGTACGACTGGCGTGGAGCCCATGGGGGGGACTATTGGCCTGTGTTCTGGATTCTTCCTATCTAACTGATTACGCGTGATGATCAGGTTAGAGAGGATTCTTCTATTTGGACAGGCACAGTACCTTTTCCCTTGCATTTGTCACTATTTCCTTTCTTCAAATACAAAAACCTCAGAGTTGAAAAATCATCGTTCAACACAGGCCGCTTCCCTGTGTTTCTTCACGCTTCCTCGTAAGACCTACGTGTAAGTCAAGGTCACGGAGCCGCGCCCCGTGACATTATATGACACGACATAAAAAAACATAGAAGTCCCCCTATTTTATACATCTTTTTTAATGTCAAGTGGTGTTGTTGTAATGCCATCGTCGAGTACTTTGCGCTTGTCGTAGTAATAGTGGAGACCCGATTTGAGCTGTTTGTAAGTTACCACACTCTTATGTTCTTTGTTTACACAAAAGCCCTTGTTTGTAGCCTGAAGTGATACTCTGTTCTCGACAACGTGCTTGAAGCCGTCAGGGATAAGTATGATTGAATATTTTACTCCAGAATTTTGAACTTCCTTGGCACTAACTTTTTGTTTGTAACCGGCATCCGGTTTATATCAAATAGAGTTCTTGCTGCTTAGAGATACTGTAGCATCACCTGTCCATTCTTCTTTGAAAAAACCTGCTTTACGGCGATCAAAAGCTGCATGCTCCTTTGTATCATCTCTTGGAAACCAATCACATGTATGTTTTTCAAAGTGGTCTCGTAATTCAGGTCTAATGTGGTTTTTGTATGGTCAGAGAATGAAATATAAACACTTTCACTATGCATTTCTTGATACTGGAAATACTCACGCGGTATATAGAAGTCAATGCAATCATAATAAAACCGAAGCATGTGTAATTTAGCTTATTGGTAAATTGAAATACTCACATGGATTGGATTGTTAAGCATGCTTCGTCTCTTTCGTTTTGTGATTTCATGGACTCCCTGTCCAATCTCTTCACAGCCTTGAAAAGTATGGTGAGCGATTCGTTGTGATATTTTCTTGTCATCATATTCGTACACAACCTCACGATGCTTGCTCTTGTATTTCTGCATTCCTGAACGCCAGAAAGCGCTGTTACCACATAGTTTCATCATTTCAGCAATCACTGTCGTATTCTTATCAGCATCATCCATTTCTTGCTTCACTAACATCCTCTTCAAATTATTTGAATGGATTGCCTTAATTTGCTTGAATGAAGCTGTAAGTCTTTGTAATGATACAGCCGTGTTCAATGTACCATTTCAACAACAGGGTATATAACAAAATCCTCATTCCGAAATACTACCAATCAACTTCTTAGAGGCTTTACCACACACATAATCAGCCTTAACTTTTTTGCCGGAGTTATAAGTGCTGCATTTTGTCTTTAGTACTGTATGCATGTGATTGCCAATGATTTTTTTAGTTGGTTGTATATCTACGTTTTTGAATATAGCCGTCATTTCTGAAAAGATATCTCGCAGATGCGGTGGAGTCTCAATGTCGCATTCTAACAATCCAAACAATTCACCCTGCATGATATCGTCAAGAATACCATCATACGATTCAAAATCAGTTAGCCGGCCACATGGCATCGCATTGCCAAGGCGCCATAGATATAGTGCATTAGCATCGTATCCAATAATTTTAGCAACCTGGATACATGTATTTCTTATATAGGTTTGATCCTTCTCAGCATAGCGATTGAAAATGATGCTGGGGCCGCCAACAATTCTATCTTTCATCTTTTGATATATGTGCTTATATTCATCGTCAATTGACCAAATCAATTTATCTCCATTCAATTTTGAAATCATCAATTCTTTGAATCGATCAAAGGCCATATCTTTCCTTGCTACGTTACAATTCTGCAAGAGGCTATGATGTTCCCATCTATGTGACCTATACTATTGACAATACGATCTGCTGATACATTAACTAAATTCAAATTACAATTAACACGAAAGCAAATATAGTTTTGCACCTTTAGAATGTCGTTGAAGTGCTGTTTCGTTAGGCAAACCCCCTACCTGCTTGTACATCTCGAGAACGATCGCTTTGAACCTTTCTTTCATTGACTTCAAACGGTTTGATACCCGTTGGCTCAGGTAATTTCAATTTATTATAGCACGTTTGATACATGACATTTTCAGCCAATCCTGACAGGCTAATTGCATCAACGAAAATTTCTCATTCAAACTGTTTGACTAGCTCGCGCTGAGCTCTAATTGCCTTAATGAATGGTTGGGCGTCCAAATTGTAATACCACTCTAAAATGTCTCTAACTGACTTCATATTGTAATACTTCCAAACAAATTGGACTCGCGTGTATTCTTCACTTGAACAACTATATTTCTAAAAGCCGAGTCAAATGCACTTTTAGAGGGTAGCTTCGTCTCATTCATTTTTTCAAAATTGTCTATGTGTTCATAACAACATGTCCCTTTGGCAAACTCGCAAGTACATTCAATTTTGTTAGGACATTGGCGCTCTCCTACGTACATAGATAAATATTTGCTGTAACTTGTCCCTGGTCACAAATAGCTGCTTATATCCAAGAGCTTTTATATATCGGTCTTACTGCACATGTAATTTGGGTTTTTGACAACAAATGAGATGCTTCTACCAATCAGTTTGAATACGTATTGCTTGCCCATATTGATATCGTATTTGGCGCTGTTGAAATCAATGACAGGTACGGTTTCAATGATGTCGATAAGTTTGTTCATATCTTTTGAGCCGTCTTACCCCCCCCCTCTTTGGCATCGTTAATATCTACTCCTATCGTATTGATTAGTTTTGCAAACTTTTGTTTGTTATCGCGAATGATAATTTTTCTTACATCGTAAATGTAATCAAACATGTCGTTGAATAGATGTTGAGGCTCTTTGTTGACAAAACACTTCACTTTTTCAGTTAAGCTATCCCCTACACTAACGGATAATGGTATGTGCTGAGAAGTGAAATATGTACTCTCACCTGATTTCTCTTTTATCTTCATCAATATCGCTTCAAAATCATAGACGATGAAATTATCAATGTAGTGGTCGCCTTCGATTTTATACTTCTCCCATTAGTTTCTTAATTGGATTTGGACTCGGCCTGTATTTCCTTGCATATTGCGTAAACATCTCAATATTTTTCTTCTCGCATTCGTACTTGAAATGGTCCTTGAGCTTCGTCGCTGTGCTGAATATCGCATTTTGAGCAAGGGTATTTAATGAGAAAATAGTCCATGTTACTATTATACATGACATGACATTTGTAACTAAACATGTTTACCATATTGTGATAGTCAGTCTCACTGACTCTAATCACGATAGGGTCTTTAGAGTCATCATGCATATAGAAGTCGATATATTTTTCGAAGATCTTTTCACGCTCATGAAATTGCATGATGTCTGTCGGTTGAACTACTTTGTAGAATTTGACTGAATAATCCAATCTCTTTGCCTCACAATATTTCTGGACTGCCTTTTTCACATGAGCCGACATGTCTATATTGCGGTTTCTTTTCTGCAAGGGAATATGCAATACAAAAGAAAACGCATTTGTTTTCAGTCTTTAAAAGGTGATGACATACCTATTGTCCTTAATGAATGCTGGAATCTCAGTATCAGACCCAAGAACATGGTTTAGATCTAATGTCAACACAAGCGAAAAGAGCGACTTCATCCACTAACGTATCCAAGAGCATGACACAGCGGCACTCCATACTGTTGTTGCGTGTGTCAAAACGACGATGTGGACACGGCAATGAGTGGACACGTGCACGTCTGTAGCGAGCATGTCTGTCGCTCGCTAGTTTGGCACGCACGATTGTTGCACATCGATCAGCTCTTGCTCATTGTCCATTTTTGCGATGGCGATACGCAAGCGCCGGCACAAGGCGCGCGGGTCTCCGCAAGTGCGCAGCACGCAACCTTCCTCAAGTGCTTCGAGCGTCCGATCCCAATCTCCAGCCCATCAACTAACACCGCCCATGTCTCCACACGCTTGCTCGCGAGTCGGATCTGCGCCGTCGAGTTTGGCGTCGCCTGCACCAAGTCTTCATGGCGAGCAGCTAGTGCCTGCCGATGAGCAAGCTCCAGAACGCGCAAAGCACCGCACAGTGATCCTCTTCGACAGCTTCCAGTTGAACAAGGCCACGTCGTCGTCGAAGAAAATCGTTTACAGGTGCAGCTCTTATCGGCGCACCAAGAGCCCTGGCAAGGCCGAGTTCTCCGTTCGAGTGATGGCGTTCCGTTGCTCAGTGCCGCACACGTGCACCGACGCACAGCAAGTTCAAGCACAAGAGACCACTCGAGACGCAAAGTACATGATGAAAGCGAAGACGGACACGCTCGCCGTCACGGACCTGACGCTCGCAGCACTGAGCGTGTGGGAGCAAGCGCCGAAGCATTTTTACTCTGAACGATCTGCCGCCGCAGTCGTCGGTCTCACGTGTGAGCATGTCGTGCAGCGCGTCTACCGAGCCAGACTGCCGCACTTTGGCGGCGAAGTGCATGGGGTGACCGAGATGCCGTCGTTGGCTATGGTAACCAGCACTACAGTTCTTTTCGCTTTCACTACTCCTATCCTGTCACGCGCAAGGGCCAGAACACGATCGACCGCATGATCGGGTGGGCGCATCTGGCGTTGATCGAGCGCATGAAGTACCGCCAGACGTCGCTCTTTGTCAACGGCACGTTTCGCTTTGTACCGAGCTCGTTCTACCAGTTTCCATGGTGCTTGATGGCGCTACTGGACTGTTTCTCCCAGTCTTCTAAGTGCTAGTTACGAGAAAAACTGCCGGCGTCTACCGCAACGTGCTGCATCTTGTGATCAAAGCGACGGACGGCAAGGTCGACCCAGCGTCCATCGTATGCGACATTTTAGCTGGCCTGCTGTAAGGCGTGCTCGAAGATTTCCGCGACGCTGAGGTCGTCGGGTGCTATTTTCATTTCCTTCCAGCGTTGCGCCGACGCATGCACAGGCTCGCGATCTCGACTCCAGGGATCGTCATTGCCATTGGCAAGGGCGCGATCGACCTTCTCACTGTGCTGTCACTTGAGCAAGCCGCCGTGAGAGGCACATCACACGTGAGAGAGAAGTACGAGGCGGTACAGATCACGCACTCGCACACTAAGAGGAACACCTTCTGGCCTTACTTCTCCCGTTAGTGGATCGCAAAGTTCGGTCCGAATCTTTGGAACGTACGTGGAATGAGCAAGACCATAGCCGCGCGCACGAACAATACGCTAGAGCAGTACAACCGTATGCTGAACAGCTCGTTCTCCTCTCCGCATGCAAGCGTTCCCGTCATCATTCCCGTCATCGAAAAGCTGGCGAGAGGCCATGCACAGACGCTGGCAGACGTTTCGATTTGACGAACCCAGCCTCCACGTAGAGAGCGCTTTCGTCTGCCCCATAACTTTGACCTACCAGAAGAAGGAGAAGAATGAACATTTTCAGACTAGTAACGGGGCGAAATGGTCAGTTACCTGGATTGGTGTATGTGTACACCAATCCGTGATGTCCAATCCTGGACATGGTCTGTTATGGTGTGGACATACCAAACAGAGGTTGTCGTCCCATCGAACGCACGACAGCGACTCATTGTCTATTGAGTAGCGTGTACCTCATGGTACTCAAGTGGTTATCTTGCATTTAGTATAGGGATACTTAGGCATGCATGTTACAGGACGATAACCACTCAATGCACTAGTTTGGAACCTGCTCTGTTGTTCACGATCTACCCGCACTCGCAACTCCTCAAGAAAGATGCAATCTGGGCGTGACCCCTAGAGCATCAGTCGACATTCGACGAAGTTAAGCGACGCCTCACCAGTGCGCCTGTGCTCGCACTAGTGAACCACGACAAGGGGCTCCATGTCGTGTGTGATGCGAGCGACTTCGCGATCGGCTGTCCGCACATGCAGCTTGCTGCTGACGGGCGCGAGCGCGTCATCAGCTACCTGTCACTACAAATCAAGCCCGCGGAGCGCAACTACCCTGTCCAAGACAAAGAGCTTCTCGCGATGCGGTACGCGTTCGTGAGTTTCGTGTATACCTCCTCGGCAAGAGGACGTTTGTCGTGCACACGGACCACGCATCGTTGCGCACTGCGACGAACTCGCCGCCTCTCAGCCATCGAATGTCTGGCTGGCTGTCTTTCTTCGCCGAGTACAACTTCGTCGTGCACCACAAGCCAGGCGCGACCAACATCATTGCCGACGCACTCTCCAAAATCATTGACGACGCACTGTCCAACAATATAGCCGACGCACCCTCGCATCGTCCAGACTATGACCAGCGGCCAGACACGGCTCGTCACCTCGTCGACACCGACTAGGAAGACGATGAGTGCGCGGTGTGCGTCGCGCAGGGTATCAACACGACGACCGTCATCGTCAGTCCGCTGTACGAGTGTATCGCAGCGGCGTTCAAGACTGACTCGCGGACCTCCGCGTTTGTCAAGTACCTTAAGGCTCCGTCCGAAAAGGCGTTGAGTGCGCTTCCTCTGACGTCTCCGTCGCAGGTCAAGCGCTACTTTGTTGAGAGTGACCTGCTCTACTCCCAGATCGACGACTACGATGCGCCACGCATTGTGATTCCTTTGGCCAACGATCTGCGTGCTCGCATCATGCACGAGCACCATGACAGCGGGAGTGCCGGCCACTTGGGAAGGGAAAGACATACCTCGCGCTCTCACGCACTTTGTACTGGCCTCACATGTACAAGTGGGTGCGCAAGTGGGTGCGAAGCTGCGATGTCTGTCAACGTGTCAAGCCAGCGCCCGCAGAACGAGCTCCACTCCAGTCTCTCCCTATCGCTGAGTCGGCATGGCTCTCAGTGAGCATGGACTTTGTCTTTGGTCTGCCGCGAGACGACCAAGGACGAACGGGCATCCTTTTGGTGGTGGATCGATTCAGCAAGATGTTGCATCTCGCACCTGTCAAGGCGACGATCTGGGCAGAAGAGACTGTGGCGCTGTTCTTCGACATGGAGTACCGATACCATATCATGTCGTCGAGCATCGTCTCCGATCGTGATCCAAGGTTCACGGCGGCGTTCTGGCTAGGGCTGTTCGAGTTGCTCGGCACGCGTTTGCTCATGTCGACCGCCTCCCATCCGGAGACGGACGGGCAGACTGAACGAGTCAATCGCGTTGTGAAAGACGTGCTGTGGAGCTACGCAACCTCGTCCGAGCCATGGTGCGCGTCGCTCTCCATGGTGGAGTTTGCCATCTACAACGCCGTCCACAGCTCGACAGGCATGACGCCGTTCGTCGTCAACTATGGGCGACACCCTAGAGTGCGGTCGACGCTGAGCTTAGACGACCTGCCAGCTGTCGCTGCGCTGGTAGGCAAGCAAGCGAGTAACTCCAGCTCTAACAACGCTCGATCGCGTGAGCATGGGTACAACGACACAGCACCCGAGTCCGCGTCTGCGAACGCCGTCCAGACCTGCGCCGGGAGCCGGCGTGTAGCCCCACCTGCTCGCCAAGCTTTGTCGTCAACAGGGCTTGGGTTGAACGCACGCTGATTGACCCGACCACGCGTCGCGCCACGTCTATGTCATTCACTCCTGTCGTCGACGATGTCGACGACGGTGCAGCTGTCCGATCTACGACACGGCCGCACGCGCTCGACGCTCTCGGCATCTTTGTCAACCGACGAGAAGCAATCGCGCGATTCGTTAGAGACGCGCTCGCGAGCGCAGTGGATCAACAAAAGGCCACGGCAGACAAACACAGCAGATTCAGCCATGATCGCTTCATGGTTGGCAATCGAGTGTTGCTATCAACAAGCGAAATCGCAACAGCGTTGGTCACGAACCTCGGCGCTGCGAAGATCGCACCGAAGGACATTAGTCCATTCAAGATACTCAAGGTGCGAGGAGACGCATACAAGCTCGACGACGTCACCACCCAACGTTCTACGTTGGGCGGCTCAAGAAGTACGTTCCGGCGACAGTCCAGGATTAGGCGCTTGAAGAGTCACGTCCGCGGGTGCGAAGCGCGGCCCGCGATATCGCGGCACGTTCTGAGTGCTCGGCGGCACGCGACCCTCGCGAACGGCCCGCGCGTCATCCATCGCAGCACGACCGCTCTGCTCCGCGGACTCCACGCGACGCAGCAACGCGTGCAATAGCTCGTCGTGGTGGTCGATGCGCCGGCTCTCTTGATTGATCTGGTCGAGAGCCGTCGACGCGTCGTCACGAACAAAGCGCAACTGGTTCTCCAACGCCGCAGTCGGCGTGGTCTGTGGTCCCGCCGCACGAGTCGCAGGAGGCGCACCAGTCGCACCAGCCGCAGCAGAACGCGCATCCGCCGTTGCGCTTAAAGCGCGACGGTCCTCCGCCGGTCTTTGATCAGGCAGGCGAGCTTCGCTGGGCCGTCGATCGGATTGTGAGTCATCGCGAAGGGCATCGTGACTCGAATCGCCACTACCCAGAGCTCGATCCTCGCCAGTACCGCGTGCGCTGGTTGGGCTATTCTCCCTCCCATGATACATGAGATGCGCGCGCGACTCTTGCTGCCGACGTTCCAGATCTGGTTGAGGTGTACGATACATCGGCGCGTCACGGAGAGGCGACCACAAGTGCGCTAGAGGCACGTTCGTACCTCCGCGCGACTGTGAGCGGTCGCGCGGGTCAAAGCGTGCGTCCAGATGATCCTGAGCACGTCTTGACGATCTCGGCGATGCTGCTCGAGTCGACACAGGTGCTGCGTCAAGTTGATGTGCCGGCTCGCGGTCGCGCGATCGAAATCGGACGCGACGCGCTGGTTCCCGTGCCACCGCGCGCCGTCGTCGCGCCGGTCTTGGAGCCAAGTTCCGCGCAGCGGTGCCGCGTCGCGCGACAACTAGTGCGATCGACCACGTTGCTGCTCCGCATCGCGTCCACGTGGCTCAAACGCATAGTCTGGCTGCTGCCAAGTCCCGTGCGGTGTCGTCGCGCCGCACGGCATCGAACGGGAACGACTGCGAGTGTGACGAGTCTGCTCGTGATGTGCCGCGACTACCCGCTCCGGCTGTCGTCACGAATCCGCGAGGCGCCGCTTCGTCGTGTTGTGCGAACGAGCGATCATTATGGGCGCGCTGCTCTTCGCGAGTACGCGAACGTGACCGCGCCTGCCGACCGCGCGCTGCTGGTGAACGTGAGCGATCATGTTGACGCTGCACATCCCGCGAGCGAGAACGCGCTCGCTGGTCTCGACGACTAGCTTCCTCGGGATCGCCATGAGCAACTCCAAAGTTCGCGCGCTCAAAGTCGTGCACCGCGCGCTTGTAGCGTCCGACAAGCCGGTCTTCTTCGTCATCGTGTGGATGCTCATCATGGATCTCTCTCCAGCCGAGCAGATTCGAACGCGCTCGGCGGTTCGCGCATGATCCGCATCCACAATAGTAGTGCACGAAGCAGCAGCGCCGGTCAGCATCCCACGCGCGGCTGCAGAACTCATTCGCGATCTCCACCGTGGAGTATCCACGGCGGCGATCTTCCCGGTTCCCCACGCCTCGCTCGATCTCGTCGTCCGCGTTCCAACGTCTCACGAATGCCGTCCACGACACGTCCAGATCGCCGCACGTGACCGTGCCCACAGGCACGGCTGACCTTCCTTTGACGATGCGCTGCCACCGCCAAAGGTCATTGAGCACTTCATCGTCGGGCGCGTTGATGGCTCCTGTGCAGTCGTACAACGTCCAGCGGCGCCGCGAGTCGGCAAACGAGAGCTCCATCTGCGTTGGTCTTGCTGCTCGCGAGTCGGCGTTCCCGCGTTTGTTCGTTTCTGTCGCCCACGGTTGGCTCTCGATCTCGCGACAGCGAGCGCGATGGTTTCTGAACGTCGATGACTCTCGCAGCGCCCGTTCGTTGTATGTCTCGCGCGTCTCGCGTAGTACCCGTCGCTTGCCTTGCACGTCTCTCAGCTGCCGCGTTCGGTTGTTCCTTGATACTACATGATTTGCATTGCGCACGGTGCGCGCTGTCTTTTGTGGGGGGTGGTGTAACGGGGTCACCGTACACTTACCGCTAGGTACGACTAGCGGGCCTTCACCCATGCATATTCGTTTCAGGAGGTGTTCTATTAGCGAGGGGTCTCTTTCGAGAGGGGCTGCTATTTGAAGCGCCCTGCATTTGAGTGGCACTCAGCACAGCCATTCTTTAGTGGAGAGCACTCCATAAAACCAAATCAAAAACCTCAGTTGAAAAACACACATTACACTCAACCTTCCTCTGCTATAGTGTAAACAAGTCACTCCGTGACACCGGCGTGAAGTTGTTTGCACGAGTGCAGTCGCGACTGCACCGCTACTCGTTGCAGGACGAAATCCTGTACTTTCGGGTCTGGAAGGAGGACGAACCACGCGTGGTCGTGCCTCAGGACGAGGACATCAAGCACGAGGTGCTGTTTGAGGCGCACGCCTCGCTGGTGAATGGTCACCTCAGTCGTGAGAAAAACTAGACTATAATTGATATAATGAGCAATTCACAGTTTCACAGTACAAAGTTGTATATCTTAGACATGCATAACATATTCTTTAAGACAAGCGTATGAACAACTTGCAGGATCAACCAGGTGCGCTCGTTAGAGATGTGTTTTCGTGGCCCCACATGTACAAGTAGGTCGCCAAGTACGTCAAGACGCGCGAGGTCTGGCAACGAGTGAAGACCTCGCAGCACGGTGCAGATCCGCTGCAGAGCTTGCCCGTGCCAGCCGACTATTGGCGGTCCGTGTCCGTGAACTTTGTCTTTGGGTATCCAAAGGAAAAACAAAGACGCACCGGCGAGATCGTCTTTGTTTGCAGACTGTCCAAGATGGTGCGGCTTGCGCCAGTGCACGAGCAGATCAGCGCGGCTGACACTGCGCGGATCCTGTGGGAAACAGTGTTCCGACACCATGGTCTGCCTGAGACTCTGGTCTCAGATCGTGATCCGCGTTTCACCTCGCAGGTGTGGCGCACGCTGTTCGGCTTGCTCGGCACGAGGCTGGGCATGTCTACAGCCGACCATTCGCAGACCGATGGTCAGACGAAACGCGCGAATCTTGCGCAGCGTTGCTGCGGAGCATCCAACACGTTGGAGCGAGATGCTCGCGTTGGTTGAGTTTTCCATCAACAACGCAGTTCACGCATCGACCGGCTTCACGCCGTTCTACGTCAACTCCTTGCGCGCGCCGCGCATTCCTCTGACGCTCATGGGTCAAAGACGCGGGCGCCAAGGCGACTTTGAGACTCGCTTGGCGAGTGTCGCACCAGCGACGGTGCGACGGTATGTCGAGGACTTGCTGACCGCACGCATTGCGGTCATGCGTCGCGTGCGAGACGCTATGGCGGATGCACAAGACGCACAAAAGAGACAAGCGGACAAGAATGGTCGTTCAAACAAACATGTATTTGGTGTGGGCGACCTCGTCCTACTGAACGCAAAGAACCTACCACTAGGTCGCGTCTCCGTTGTCGGCGCCAACAAGCTACGTCCTCGCTACGTCGGACAGTATAGGGTCCTGCATTTCCGAGGGCGGACGTGCACTGTAGCTGCCACCGGCACTGCAGACGAATCCAACGTTTTACGTCGGGATGCTCAAACCATATCGGCCGCCAGAGGATGCTCAGAGTGAGCAGGATCAAGATCCGTCTTGGCCGCGATCCTCCTGCGCTGAGTGCGCCGAATCCGCCGACTGATCGTCCAAGTGCTGCGTCGGGTAGACATTCGAGCGCTGTGCCGAGCACGAGTTGTCGGCACGACGATCAGGTTCGCGAACCTCTTCGAAGCGCCCGCGATCACGATCGCGCGGCAAGTACCCAGAGCGACCATCGCGATGGTTCAGTCCCAGCAACCGCCATAGCGCGAGTCCAGGTACGAGCTCGAGTACTCGCGCTGAGCACGGTACGGCGGGTGGTATGTCGGTGCTGGAAGATCGGCCGGCGAGCTCCAGCGCATGCGCGAGACCCCGCGACCATTTGTGTCGACAGTCGCGCGCAGAGCCGCCGCGCCAGACTCCAGATACGACACGCGCTCGCGCAGGCGCACATTCTCGGCTCGCGCTGGCGCACATTTTTGGCTTCAAGATCGTCAAGACGACGGTCGAGACGCGGGCGCCAGCTCCCAGCCAACAACTCGTCCAGCTGAGAGCGATGGCGGTCCATGCCCTCCCGGTTCCAGCCATCCTGGATTGAGATCCGCGACGCCTGTGCCTCAAAGCGCGCGTCGTACAGCGCCGCGTGCGCCACCGCCGCTTCTGGACTCGTCTGAGAACAAGTACTTCCATGTGGAAGTGCTGCTGAAGCAGCGAGGCTCTGGCCATCGCCGAGAACGTCGTGTAAAGTGGCGTGGCTACCCACACTCCCGTTGTAGGTGGTGCCTCGATCTACGGCGGGCCCATAGCGCGATGAACGTTCAAGGCGCCATCAGGGTAGCGAGATGTCACTCGAACGCTTCGACGCCGCAGCCGAAGATCGGGCGGCGTGATCACGATCAGCCGGCCATCCAGCCACCGCGCTTGCGGCACTACGTGCGGTTACTGACGCTTAAGCCACCATTGTCTGTCAACACTTACGCGTCGCATCTCAGCGATGAACGCAGTGATGCGGTGACGAGCGGGCAAGTTCGCAAACTCGTAGCGCCACTTGCGCAGCAATTTGATGAGCTGGAGGTCGCACATGTTCTCAACTCTCCTGACCGCGAGCTGGTGCACGTCGCACCACTCGCGGAAGCGCTCATCGTGCTCGTCGACAATCTCTTCATCTTCGAGCACGATCGGCACTCCGGCGATCGGTCTCAAGGACAAGCGCTGATTGCGCGGCAACAAGTTCTTGCGCTTGAGATCGCCGAGGTGCCGACGGTACGCATGCACGGTCGTGACCTCATGCGCGAGCAGCTCACGACGCTGACGAGCGACGTACTCAACGTCGTTTCGCGTGCGGCGTCGTCTTTGCGCTCGACATCGTCGCTTCACACAGGCGAGCGCATGTCGTGCGGGTGCCGCTCCGTCGGTCCGAGCATCAACGCGGACTGCTGTTGGCGTCTTCGAAGGACGGAACGACGCCAACGACAGCACCTCGCCCGCCTTAAGCTTCACATTTGCGGCCGCGACGCGACGTCCACTACACGTAGCGCTGCCATTGGCACTGGCGTCGTCGTCATCGCTCGTGAGGTCGACGAACTTTGTCGATGTTGGGTTGGTGACCAACGTCGTGGCAGGCTCGGTTTTGACCGGCACTGCCCGGTTGCTTGCAACCTGGGTTGGTGGTGAAGGAGCCTCACCGACCGCGTCGTTCTCAGCGAACGCATCGCTAACGACACTTTCGTCGTAGTCGACAGCGTCTTCTCGAAGTCTTCGAACGCGCTCAAGTTCAAAGAGCGAGTTGACCCGGCGTGGTCGCTCGCAGCACAAGCCAGTCGCACAACCTCCTCGTGAGGTGGCCATGAGCTTGGCGAGCCGTTTGACAACACGTTGTCGCCGCTCGTGGCTCCAGAACGCATCGCATCATCAGAAGCAGCTTCAAGAGAAGCGGCGTCAACTGATGCGCCCGCTGCACCCGCGCTCGTGGCCTCTGAGTCTTCTGTGGTCGTCTCCGACGCATGGTGCACCCGCCGACACCACAGGAGGGTCTTCCGTTGTCGTTGCCAACGGTGAACCCGCCGCACAAGCGTCCACGCCAGACGCTTGAGCTTCTGTGGTCTTCGTCGGAACGGCTGCTTTCTCCTCGTCGTCGCCAGCGTTGAGCGTCGCACCCGTTGTGCCCGTGCCATCGCGCGAAGGGTCTTCTGCGGTTTTCGCTCCGCCCAACGACACGCTTCTTTGAAGCTGGTGCTTTCGCACCCGCGCTCGCAGCCTTCGTGGTCTTCGTCTTCGCAGACGTCGCACCCACTGCTGCCGGCGCTGGAACGCGTTCCACAGTGCGCTCGACAGCCGGCTTCGGCGTGCTATCACGCTTACACGACTTGCCGTCGCGCGGCGCCGAGCCAGGCACGTCATTAGCGACTTAAAGTCGGTGGGCGCGCGAGTGTCCGTGATCACATGATCATCAATCGCGATCGAGAGCGTTGTCGTCGCCAGCACCTCCGTGCCGCTGTCCTCGTCATCCAAGATGCGACGCGTCGCTCGCTTCTTCGCGGCACTCTTCACACCAAGCGCCACAGCCGTCGCGCGCGCGTCAGTCTCGACGCCGTGCTGCACACGTAGTGCTGCTGTGGCAGCAGAGCTTCTGCCAGGCGACTTATCGCTCTTCTTCTTTGCTGGAGTCTTCGTCGTCGTCGTCTTGGCACGAGTGCCTCGCGTGCGCAACCTTTGAAAGTGAAAGGTTGGCACGTAAACGACGTCGACCAAGCGCTCGCATCCACACTCGCACTTGCGAACGACCATGCACGTGCGCTCGGTGAACTGCCAGATCGTGATCTGCCACTGAGTGCTGCGTACGCGTACGCGGAAGACGTGCAAGCGGATCGGAATCCGTCACCACGCGTGGTGTTTTTGGTCTAAGTGAGGGGTGATGTAACGGGGACAAATGGCCAGTTACATGGATTGGTGTATGTGTACACCAATCCGTGATGTCCAATCCTGGACATGGTCTGTTATGGTGTGGACATACCAAACAGAGGTTGTCGTCCCATCGAACGCACGACAGCGACTCATTGTCTATTGAGTAGTGTGTACCTCATGGTACTCAAGTGGTTATCTTGCATTTAGTATAGGGATACTTAGGCATGCATGTTACAGGACGATAACCACTCAATGCACTAGTTTGGAACCTGCTATGTTGTTCACACAACGTCCAGGCTAGAGACAACACGTTCCCAGCAACTTGAGTTGCAGCGCACGCTTCCTCAGCGTATCGTGCTGTGTGACCCCGTCACTGGTCTAGTCTTGGAATTGACCCGCGTTTCGCTTTGATTACAGTCAAGACTGGACCCGCATTTGACCCAAAATATAGCTAACCCATGTCGTCCGGCTGCTGCCGTCGAGACGCTGTGGCTTGCTGCGATCAACCAGAGACTCGACGATATCGAGCGCGCCATCGCCGAGCTTGAGCTCCACATGCAGACTCGCACCTCGCACTGAGTGCACCACGGATCAGAGCATGCGACTCTGCGTATCTTGATAAGCACAGCGTTGACATCGGCGCAGTGGTCGCATACGTCAATGACTCTGCCTTGAACAAGTTCCACTTCTTTTACACGGCGTCTTTAGGATCTAATCAAGATACTCTTGCGTTACTCTAGAAGGAAGAGCTCGTCTACGATGCTGTGCTTGCGCCGCTGATCTCGACGATGCGTTGGAGAAAGAGCGCGACATCGATCGCTCTTGTCTCCTCCTCCATGCCGACGTGTCGCACGAGTGTCGCCATGTCGGTGCGACTAAGAAGAATCCCAAGCTGCTGGAGCGTCGCGTGGAGTAGTGGTAGTGGTACACGCAGTGCAGTCGTCGCGATGGCGTCGCTGCTGTCGAACAACGGCGCGCCGAGGAGCTTGCGCTCGAGCTGCGCAAAGAACCGGTCGAGGTCGACGCGGCCGCCGCCGCCTTTGCCGCGCATCACCATTTGCTTCACCGCAGTGCGCACAGTCGCAGTCATCGCGGCCGAGAGCGGCGCGACCCACTTTGCAAACACCACGAGCTCGAGCAAGCGCTTGGAGCGCGCGCCAATGTGCTCAAAGAACTGCGTCACGAGCATGTGCGAGGCGTCGAGGTCGTGGCAGTCGAGCAGCACGCGCTGGAGCATCGCGGGAGTAAGTGGGTCCAGCCGCATCGCTTCGACTTCGCGGTACTGCGACCGCACTGTCATGGACGGCACTGGCGACTGCGACCGGTGAGTGCCTCGCTGCCGCACTGGTGACCTCGACGACCCGCGAGATGCACTTCGCGTCGGTGAGCGCGTGCGTGGCAAGTGTAGCGCGCTCTCTTCGTCTTCAGCGTCGCCAGTGGTGCCAGTTGAGAGGTACCGGAACGCCTTGGTCGGCAGGATCCCACCGTCTGGTGCGCGTGCAACGGCGCTGCAGATGTCGAGGACGGCGAGTTCAAGCGCGCGGAGACTCACGAGGACCTGTGGCCGCGGTTCTTGACGGCGTAGCGACGATGGACCGCTAGCGCCACCGCTGTCTTCGAGATCGATCGAGTCGAGCCGCCACGGATCCTGTCTGCCGCGCTTACCGCTACTGTGGCCGCCAGCGCGTCGCTGTGGCGAAGTCGGCGCTATGAGACGCTCCATGAACGAGTGAAAGTGCGATCGCGTCACGGTCGTTGCTCGCGGACCTGACGTGGCGTTTGAGTGCGCGCTGCTGCTCGCAAGCAACTGGAGCACACAGCTCATGAAGTTGACGTTCTGGACGAGCGCTCGGTCGTCGTTGTTGTCGCCACTGCTGCTGCGTACTGACGTCTTGTGAACCACGTGCGCGAGTACGTACTGCTGGAGGTCGCTCAAGTTGATGTGTCCTTTGTCAGTGACGTCGATGCGGCGATAGAGCTGCTCGATCTGGCGCTGCGAGAGCGCGCCAAAGGCGCGAAAGTGCCCAAGCACGAGCGTCTGCATGCGGCGTCGCGCGTGCTCGTGCTGTCGATCCATGAGATGCACGAGCAGCTGCGCGTAGTTGATCGCTGCGTCGCTCTCGCTGTCCGAGTCGCCCGGACTCTCGCGGCTCCAACTGCGCTTTGACTTGCTGGAGATGCCTGCCGGTGCGCGCGCGCGTCTCGGCGACGGCTCAGTGGCGGCAGGGAACCAGCGCTGGAGCGCACGCACTTCCCACTCACCCATGGCTTTGCTCCGAGCGCTCATCATGCGCCAGGCCTTCGGCCAGTCCGCGGCAGCGATCGTGCCGTCTCGGCTCCAGTCAAAGACCTCGAGCGCGCGCTTCACCTCTGCCAAGTTGTGCGGCAGCTGCAGCGCACGCACGAGCGCGTCCCAGTCCACGAGTGCGTCAAAGAACGCGTCGATCGGGATCGCCAAGTGCAGTCGCTTTGACGCTGCGAGGTCAGCGTCTGCGTCGTGGACCTCGTTTGCGATCGATGCGAGGAGCTGCTGGAGTCGCGCGGTGTCGAGTGCGTCCGTGCTGTCGTCTTGACCGAGAGAGTGGAGCATGCGGTAGATCTCCTTTAGAAGCTGGTCCTGTGACATTGAGCCGTGCTGTTCGTGCTTGTAGCGCTCGAGCGCGCGCTCGAGGTTGTACGCATCGAGACACTGCGCGAGCGCTCGCTTCGTCTGTGTGAGCGCATCGAGGTCTTCTGGAACGCCGCTGGTGCTCCAGCGCCTTGCGCCATGTCTTGTACCGTCACGAGGTGAGTCGTGTGTGTGCCAGCACTCGGTCTTGAGGAACGTCCAGAGCGTCTGGAGCGTCACGTGCCCTTCGTGTGCGTCGTCGAGACTCGCAAAGACGTAGAGCAGTTCGCACGGCGAGAGCACGACGTTGCTCTCTGTTGGCGTGGAGTCGTTTGACGTCTTTGCTGGATGTGCGTCGGTGCCGTTGACAAGGTCATGAAGCGTACGAGGTGTCGTCTCAGAGGCGCCACCGTGCGTCTTTAGCAGCGCAACAACGCGTGCACGGATCGCCGCTTCGTGCTGCTGGAGTACCGACACGATGCGCTCACGGAAGAACGCCGTGTCCTGGAGCGCAGGTGCACCAAGGACGAGCTTCATGAACACGTCGAAGCGCAGCGGCGTCGCTGCAACGCTGTCTTGATCGCGCAGCTGATTGTGAGGTCCGTCGCCAGACTCGGACGCTGACGTATAGCCCGGCTGCTCGCGTCGTTGGCCGTCTCGACGACTGCTGCTGGTGCCTGAAGGCAGCGCCAGTGCTGCGCAGACGATGCGGAGCTGCTCTGCGCTCAGGTGCTGGTCCAAGATGCGCGCGAACGTGCGCTGCGTCACGACGAAGTGGCGCTTTGGGTCGATCTTGCGGAAGATTTTGCAGAGCTGCGCGTGGATCGACGGCTCGAGTGCGCGGTTGCCGCTGCAGAGCGCTTTGCGAACCTGGACCCAGAAGCGCAGATCGAGCGCTTGCACCGCTAACGCAGCAGCGTCGACATCGCTGTCGTTGCTTGGCTGGGAAAAGACCGCTGCGAGGAACGCCGGGTAGCTCACGAACGCCGGTTTGGCCATCGCACGAGCGCCACTAGCGCGTGTCTTGGCGCCTCCGCTGTGCTCGTTGACAAACGGTTGGGTGATCCGGAGCGCGTCTTGCTGCGTGAGTGGGAACGCCACGTGCAGCGCGTGGCGCTTTTGGAGGTCCTTGAAGAGCACGCGCATGAGTTCTGCAACGGAGACGCACTTGTCGCGCTCGAGGTCGTACTTTGCGCACAGCGCAGTGAGCGTCTCGTGGTTCTTCATGTCGTCGCGGGCGTCAAAGCCACTGGTCATGTACTGCCGGATAGCGGCGAACAGGAGCTGTGCCTTGGCAGCCGACGCCTGCGGTGGCGCGTAGAGCAGAATGTCGAGCAGCACGTGCGCGAACTCGCGATGGTCGAGCTGCGCGCGGGCGTTGAAGCTCATTCCGAGGCAGCTCTCCATGAGCGCCGTCTCGCGCACGTCCAGTCCAAAATGCTCGGACAAGAGCCACCGAAGCTGCTTGAGCGAGACAAAGCCCTTGCTTGTATCAGCGCTGCTGTTGTCGTCGGTGTGACTGGCGCTGCTACTCGACAGTGTCTCGCTCTTAACCAGCAGCTCTTCGAGTTGCTTCACGCCCGAGCTGCAAGCGCACGAGGTTGTCCGAGCAAGTAGCCGAGGTGTTAGTCCATACAGAGCGAGCACCTCTTGTACTTCATGACGCGAAGACGCAGGACGTACTACTGCAGGTGATGCGCGATCGTGACAAGCGCGTCTTCGTAGCCGTTCACTGTCTTGTTTGTAGAGTGGAGCGTGGGCTTGAGCGCGCTACTCGCGTCGCTCTGCGAGAGCCACGACGATGCTAGCGACGATGAAGAAGACGCGAACGAGCTGGCGACAGTGTGACTCCTCGATGACTGCGGCGGCGTCGTGGACGTTGTCGTACTCTCGAGCTGCTGAGTGAGACGCAAGTTCGCATGCTGGAGACTCGAGATGACGTCGTGGAGCTTCTTGTTCTTGGCTTCGAGCACAGCAGCCTTTGCTGGAGACACGCTTTCAGTCAGTTGTGCTGTAGCAGTCGACTGCGTCTTGACTGGCGACGTGACGTCCGACTGCCAGATGTTGAGCGACCGCAGCGCGTCTTTGATGTTCACGACGATCTCGTTCGTGCTGGTGCCATCGCCACGAGCGCTGTCGCCCGAGCCTTCGAACGAGAACTGGTACAGAAAGCTCTCCATTGCTGGCGTCACGGGGTCATAGCCACGGGCGCGCACCTCCGGATCGAGGTCGAAGAGCACTTCGCAGACGTGGCGGAGCGGCACCGTCGCGTGCTTGCGCGCGTCGCCGAACGAGAACAAGTCGCACAGATCGAGTGGCGAGAGCTGCTTGACGCGCATGATGCGCTGGAACCAGGCCTCTGGGCTCTCATGCGGCGGCTCGGAGTGCTGCTCGCTCCTCGTCTCGTGTGGCTTCTTGAGGATCCCACGCTGCTGCTGCTGCCGCTTGTGAGGTGTAGACTTCGGTCGCTCAGGTGATGATGGCGCAGTCGACACTTTAAGTGTCTCGCGCGTTGTGTGTGAGTGTCGCTGGCTCGCACCCGGTTCACCGCTTCGATGATCCGAGGAGCGATACGAGTGTGAGCGAGAGCGGTGGCGACTGGTGCCGTCACTACGGAGGTCGTCCGAGTCCGAGTGATGCGTCTCAAAGCGCAACGATTTGGATGAGTTGGTGCTGCCTCTTGTCTCACTCATGGCGTTCGATGCTTGCAGCCGATGCGATGTTGGGAGTGGCGCAGTTGCTGCCAGTCGCTTGCGCATCTGAATACGATCACGGAGCTCTGCGATCTGTTCATCGCACGCCTGGTAGCGGTGGCAAAGACGATCGAGACCAGATCCAACACAACCGAGAGTGAACGTACACGACACAGGACGCAAGTCTGTGAGCACTCCATTCAGAGTCTGACAAACCATCCGTTGCTTCATGCACGCAAACGCACACGACTGCACCTGTGTTTGCTCGCGCAAGTACGATCGGAGGTCGTCAGACCGGAGCGACCGCGCACGCGCATCGAGGAGTCGAGAGTTGCGCATCGTGAGTGAAGAATATGTCGACGCTCACACACTCTGATGTGCACGACGGAAGACGTCGCGCACACTTGCTCCGTGTGCTCGAGCTTGACCTTGAGCTACTCGTGGCACCAAAGCATCAGGCTCAAGCTGCTCATCGTCAATGTACTTGTGGCTAACCTTGGATTAGCTAAGTTTAGCTACAAAATATATCAAACATGGCAATACTGATAGTGTACTATTAATTCGATATTCATACTAGTATCATTATTGTAAATATATCAACCATAACAATATTTGTTTTGTTATCTTGATTAAGCAAATTGTGTACTAATGACACTCTACTCTATTAGTACTTCTGACACTCAACGATCAACACACCAAATTTACTAACATACAATCTATCTATAGCTAGACTTGCTTCGTAGACTTGATCCGTGCGCAAAAAATGTTTAACCCATCATACTAATGATGTTATCATGGAAACACTCTACTACGGTCGCTCTAAACGTGGCAAACACATGTACGTTCAAAATCGCATTTCTTATGATAGAAACCGGACACCGTACGTTATAATTTTCGAGATCGTGGTCACTTTCGTGGGAGGATAGTATTTAGAAACGTATACGAAACCATCATTACACATATGTAATTGTTTAAAATTCAACGATTGTACATGTGTACTAGTTTGATTTGAACAGTGCATAAACTTACTTCTTGTGTTGAGCGACAGGTTCTCTGGTACTCCTTGCATGCGTATCAGGCAGTATATGAGCAGCAGACGCCAATGCATTGGTAGATAATCTTGGATTAGCTAAGTTTCGTTACAAAATATTAATCTCAATAATATCTGTTTCGTTTCCATGATCATACTAATTGTGTACTTGTAACGATGAACATGCCACAAATGTACTCAATAGTATGAAATGACAGTATCAACCCTTTAAGGTTTATATGAAATGGCCATTGAAGTTAAACCACTCGTATACTGCTCACTCGTCCCTTGTTCAGCATGCTCCTGACTGTGGTACTTCTACACTTGGTAAATCTAGACACGCTTCAAACAGCATTTGGCTTGAAAAGAGTGCGTTCCGAGCCATGTTTTCTAGTGAAAACGGGTTCACACACCAGATTTTTAACGTTAGAACCGAATTTAACGATAGAAACCGGATTTCTAACGCTCGAATATTCAGGTTAGTGATCAACCATGTACTAGTCGGTTTTATTCTAATTGTCCTACAATTGGTTTTCTTTGCGCATTTCAATAAAGATTGTCCGATTGTAGTGTTCTTTTTAGATTTAGAATCGTCTCTCTCTACGGATTCCGATGATATGCTGTTTACATGACTTTGAGCTCTTCTTCACAAGGTATGAGCTGAAAGCAACAGAAAGTGTTCAGTGATTGACAACACATCCGTTCTTGAATCTGCCAAATACAAAAAATGAGTCATATTTTTGCTTATGATTTTTGCATCATACTAAAACCAAGTCTATTTCCGCGGCTACTATATTGAGACAGAAGACGAAGGTGATACAGGATCATTGTTTTGAGACCGAGTAGTGTGAATAGATGTCGCAGGTTTGTATTTTACCCATATATTCTGAATTTAGCTACAAAACGGATCAACCAATATATTAATGATACAGTATTATCATCTATATACATGTTTTGGAAGTGTCTGTCACGAACTCGCATCACACCCCGCAACAGTGACATAGTGACTACTGCGCTTATATGTGATATTTGCCGAGCGCCACCCAATCAGATAACTCAATAGCTATCCGCTGACGTTCCCGAAATCTGTTTTAAGTACCGATGATTCAAAATATGATTCATGTCTTGATACTCACCCATTAAAAGGCCAGTAAAAAACTATTGCCCCAAAATGCGTGACACATTATGGTTGTCCCTTGGACGTACGGATGCGCACTCGCACGAACGGGCTCATTACAACAGGGGTTAAGGGTATAGATGGTACCATATTTTGGAATCGTATGACTAAGCGATTTGGTAACGAAAGAATGATGTACTGATTCGATACCTTTTAGTCTCTTACTTTACGATTATTCCAAATACATATTCTGCTTACGGCGTATGTATTTTTGTTGGTTTTTTGCCGATTTTAGTGTAAGCGGAGCGCCAGGGAAACCATACGAGTGCACAACATGAAAGGGGACTGTTAGACAGTTGTTCACACGCACAAAATACAGCACTGACACCACCCTAGAAACCTACTCGATATCGCTCAAGCGTTAACACAGCAATATTGGTTGTGTGATTACGATATGGGGCAGTGCGGTAGTGTCTTAGGATGGAAGAGCAAAAGACTGTAGAAAAGAGTAATTTTAATTATTCGGCAACGACCGCAAGAATAACTACATACTTCCAGTGAGTGTATGCTGCAATACAAGCAGTTCTTCGTCAACGATCCAAATCGGCAGTGGTAATGTATCTTTTACGTGCGAGGGATTTTGAACGGGAATTAAGCGGTGACGATTCGTGGTTTAGTGGTAAAGACAATCAGAAATGTACATGATCGGTCAACATCGTTTCGACACCAAACGCTGGAGTACGTCGCTACACATCAGCAACATTGATATGGCAACAGGTGCAAGCTGATACTGTTTTCCAACAGCAAGTACGAGTGCAAGAAGAATGTCAGTACCAGAAGATTTACGTTGTCAAATTTGTAAAAGAGCACGCGGGATTGAGAACAAGAACCTATGCGATAAACAACAAGCGAAAGAGCGCCTCAATGCTGTTGTTCGTTTGACACAGCGAAGGCGGGTCAAGAACGACAGTAAATATGAGCAAGTGTCACAAATCTAGAAAGCGTGGATCGAATTTAATACATTCAAATACAATATTCGAAATCAACTGCAGCCCAAAAATATTAGCTGGCCTGTCGAAGGCGGGCACTACATCCTTGTATTTATACAAATTGCGGTCTTGTGGCACTCTACGATGAACATACCAAATTTACTAGCAAACAATCCATTGCTAAGTTTACCTGTCAACATCAAGAATCATGATATTTGGTGATCAAAATATTAGTGCACAATTGTTGACACTCTACGACTTTTATGAAAATAGTCATAATTCCCATTTGTTGACATTGAAATTAAACTACTCGGCCATTTTTGGGATGGTTCGCTATATACTTGGCAAAGTAAACATGGTCTCACAGGCAAGATGAGTTTCCAAGCCATTTGCAGATTTGAAGTGCATATTTTGGGTGGTCCACACATCGTACTTTTATGTTACCCAGATATTATACGTTAGAATTATTGAGTTAGTGGTCGCGTTGGAGAGAGATCAATCAAGTGTTAGACATCACAAGTCCGTATTTTAAGGTTAAACAAATGTGCACGTGTTATTGTGATTTCTTTGAGGCGTGTAGAAACCGGTAGTTAAAACGTCGAACGTCCAGAGCAATTCAAGTAGTTCTAGTGGTTTAGATGCATGCTAAAGAATTGGTAGTCACAAACGCAAAAATGTATGCTGTATCGAACGGTACAAGTTTCCGTGCTCAAATCGCAAAAACATGTTAATCCGAGTTTAGCTGTTTTGCTACAAAATATATCAGCCATAACAACGTATAAATATGATACCATGATTTTACTACTCGTGTACTTGTGAAACGCTACGCTGAAGCGCAAATCGTTGCATTGTAAGCGCTCTGGCGCTCGACACGGCATATCGAGCGATTCGATCCTCATGTCCACTGAGACTGGCGAGACCGATTCCTGAGTGCCTTGCAGTACGCCATGGCGAGATCTCAAAGTACTACAGAGAGCAATGCGCTCTGCGCATGCACGTACGTACGCATATACCACATTTTCGACCCGAGCAGTGATGAGAGAACTCAATCTCACTGAGAGCAAAAGCAGAGCATGAGAAGTTGACGAGCGAATCGGCTTGTCCGTGTTCAAGCGAGCGAGCATGCACTCGTATATAACTAACAAGCATACCCGACCGCAATCGTACGCGATAGCGAGCGTAAGAATCTGTAACAGTCGGGCAAGCACGCATAGGTAATGCGTCGCTTGCAAAAGCGAGCGTGACAGAATGAACAGCAACCGTCCCACGAGCATGTAGTCTGGAAAACAAGCACAGAAGACAAAAGGCCACAATGAAGTGAGTACGAGCGATCACGTGTACAAATACGTACTAGTATGATAGCAAGCCAGCCTGTAGAGGTTTAAAGTGAGCATACTGAATGTGAGGGTCCGACAAACCATCAGTGCAGTCGAGCGCTCTGAATCGACGCTGGCCGACGACGTACTTCCTCGTAACTGGGCGCGGCTCATTGGCAAACAACTGGCTTACGAAAGTCCGTGCATCGTGTCCTGGCTCTCCAAATCTACTGCACATGTACGTGCTGTGAGTGGCGGACGTTTTAGCTCTGGCTTCAAAAGCGAAGAACGCCGACCCTTAATTGACGATCTCATGTGTTTCGGGGTCACTGCAGAGCAAGCCATGCGATCGCACACAGGCTCTCGGGTGTTGTCGGCTCTAGTCAGTCACTGCTGGTTTGCCTTTGCGTTTTGGCGAAGTAGCTGGCGCGGATGGAAAAGGAAGAACGCTCACGTCTGTGGCATGAACAACAACACATACGAGTGGCAAGCGGACTACGCGGCATGTACGCCGCTTGCGCAGCACAAGACGCGAAGAGCGGACATGAACAGATCGAGTGTCAAAGTGCTCGCTGCGTTCGAAGTTTTTGCGATCTTCGCGACGTGGATAGTTGCTGCGAGGATACGACGGCCAGGTCCATAGCAACGACGTGTGCCTTCGCTTTAGTCCTTGCGTGTCGAGCGCTCGCATACGAGGAAAGACTTGGACCGTCAGAATAAACTATAGGACGGGATACAGCCGCGACCTCGCGATCGAAAGATTTCATTTGTTCGAGGGGTGACGGTGCTCTGGCTGTCTAGCCATGATCGAGTCCTTTTCCTGTTGCGTTCAATGACTTTGCCAAGCCCGACACAGAGCGTGCGCAGTGCTTGTGATGGCTCTTGGTCGCGCAAGTGCGACCAGACCGTTTCATTCTTCTCTCCTTCAATACCGTTCGTCGGACGGACTTCAAAGAGCAGCATCAGGACGTCGTACTTGTGCGCGCCGGATCGCACCGCTTTCGACTTCTGTGTGTTGTACGATACCGAGACGAGCCCACGTGACAGAATGCAAGTCACGCAAGTATCGGCAACGTACTCACACGGAGTCACAGCCCGAGCTGGCAGAGGCTTCTGAAACTGGATGCTGAGCTCGGGCACTGCAGCCTTGTACTCGGCAATTGTAGCTGCCACTCGCATGTTGTAGACGTATGATGCCGCTCGCGCGATGTCAGCGCCGATATTGCCGAACCGATCAACGACATTGCCGGCAATATGGACGCAGCAGAAACTCAGGTTCACATGTACGCCAAGACGTGCGAGCTCGACTCGCGCTGGCAATTGCTTGCCGCGATCAGAAAAAAGAGCTAAATTTGGGAATGGGTAACAAAGCAGCTCACGAAGAACCAAGGAAAGTTGCTTTTCGTCTCGCTGTTGACAACCGCGATCGAGGCAGATGCGTTCCGTCCGTCGCCGCCTTTAGTAATCAAAGATAGACAGACCCTGCGGTAGTAAGACTTCTTCATGTGTGTGCTGTCTGTCTCATCCACGGTTAGCCAGTGATGCAGCACTTAAACAGCACTACTGGTCGCGACAAATTCACGACAGAATCGGCCATTGGATTCAACTTGACAGGACGTGCTTGAGCCGAGAATGTGCGCCAACAGTTGATGCAGGAACAAAGGCAAGCACTGGTACTCAATTGCTCGGCTGAAGTCGATGTTGCTAATTTATTAGTGCTGCCGGATACTGCGGTCGATATTCTTTCCGCTTGTGTTGACGTTGTGATTGACCTCGGGCGAGTTTGCGACTCGCGACAGAGAGCTGCTGTTCCCTTCTAAGATAGCACTTTCAAAACCAGATACCTGGAGTATTTGTGCGTACTCACGTTGCGGGAGCTGGTGCACGTTACGTCATGCTCTAGCGTTGCCTCTCTCCCAAACGAGGACTCCGCTACGATCGCAAACAGCTCGGTGCTCGGTTGAGTACTCGCGCGCTTCTTGGAAACTTCGACATACCACGTAAAGATGCCAGGCGTGTAGACCCATCGTCCTAAACCGCCTGCGTTGCTTGTCTCCTAGATCGACTTGCCGTCGTTGAATACCACATCGTTTAGGATACGATTCTAGCATTCTACGACTGAAGTATTTGACGTGTGAATATTTGGATTGAAACACCCCACTACAAATGTATTCCTTTAACAATTCGAAATTCAAATATGTCCTAACTTGCACGGATTCATGTAGTGACATCATTTTAAATGTTTGTATATTTCACAAAGGCATTCGAATTTATGCCCAAGAATGTACACAATCGAGAATGTTGAAATCAAGGAAGTCATCGCCTTTGTCAGTGACGTTAACCAGTAGCGGCAAAGATTTGTTGTAGCGATATGAGAATCGTCGTGTGCTCAAGTAGTCAACAAGTCATTATGGCCACGACTACAAAAGTCAGCAGAGACAATGTTGATTAAATATAGTCTAACACACCTATTGTAACTATAGAGGGTTTAAAGGTGGTAACACCTCCAAGACCGCATGTTGTATTATACAACATGTTGCATATTGTTGTCTTCTACAACATGTTGCATGATAATGTCTTTTACAACATGTCTTATTCACACTGAAGTGATGCCTGATAGAGCACACTTAATTCTGTATGCGCATTTCTCAGAGCAAGTGCATCGCCCGTTTTAAATACACAGTGCCAACTGCGATGAGCAGTTCAAAGTGTTGGGTGGTTGAAGTCCAACACTCGCAAACATAAACAAGACGTTTGTGTCAGTTGTCGCAAGCGCAAACCTTGCGCACACATTGCCGACGCTAGCCAACCGAGCTCATTCGAAAATTCGTCACGTCGAGAACAAGCACAGCACGCGCGAAGCAGCACCGGTCGCAGCTAGGTTTGCAGAACGCGCGTGTATACTTGTGTAGTCTTCAATCTAATGCATTTGTTCTGACCCCAGGCTCGACGTCAGGCAACGACCACTACAGCCGCGCATACGTAGCGCCCGCATTTCGCGATGGCTGGTATTTGGTGAAAACGTTTGGTTGGAAGAGTCAGCGCGGTCGAGGACTTGCGACATCTCACTTTAGAATCTCGCGGGATCGTCTGTAGCTACTGGCATCATAGGACGCGACTTCTATATTGGCGAAGAATCGTTTGCAGGCTGGTATCTGCTCGATCCGTCAGCACACACCCATTGTCGACGTCCATGAGCACTACAAGCCTTGCGCCCACGTACACGAGTATGACAAGCGTGAAGGCGACTCCCACGAGCACATTTACTGTCACGCCGAAGCGGTCAAGCGCTACGAAATGCCTTATGAGATCTCAGTAGCGTTCTCGCCAGCCATATTTCCATACGATCTCACTAGTATAGAGAAACGAGCACAAGGACGGCGCGCTAGACTAGACGCTGAGTACGAGTTTGACAACTAACGACTTGACGCCGCAGCATCAAGCGAGCACGACAATGATGCCGTAGCGCCTAGCAAGCAGGACGACGACGCTACCGCACCAAGTGAACACGATGTTGACAGTGATGCGCAAAGCGACGGCTCGAGCAGTGGCAGAACTCACGCGCGCACCGACGATTTTGTTATCGCAACCAATTACCTCTCCGACAATGACGCCAATAGAAATTTTGACTCAGTTGGCACAAGCGACAAAGAGCACGAAACGGAGACCGCGCATGCCCTTTTGCATGCAGACGAGACAGATGAAGGAAATGAGTGCATCTAGGAGACGTTCCTGTAGAATCTCGGCGAATCCGTCAGACTCGCATTCGGTGCTCTCGACCAAAGCGCGCTTTGTGGCATGCAGTAGTCGCCAGCGACGACAGAGTGCGAGGGCAATGACACCGAGTACCCTGGCCTCGCAATTTTAGAAGTCGGTACAAAGAGCTCAATTGCGAGCAAGCTTGAGTCACCACCCGAAGTGTTCCTCCACCTTTGCCCGCCTGCGACGTGGAATACGATCGCAGTCCAGATCAGCTGATACGAGCGTCGGCGGCGACACACATGAGCATTCGCTGTCACCACTGAGCACCGCCAGCTCGGTTAACTTACAATCGAGACTGTGAGCGACGTCAACGCACGTCAGAACTGATCGCTGCGCATGAGATTGATCGTGCTGTCGGTCTGTTTGCCATCAACGTTCGACGCTCGCACACGTGCATCGTACCATTCAAAGGTGAACAAGTCTGCTTGCCCGTGAGATAGTTTAGTCGTGTGATGACGCAACCGCTTCCGAGCGGTCCTCAGCAACCTCCACTTCGCGAACAACGAGGACCGAGACGCCCAACCAGACAAAGCGTGGAAGGTTCGGCGGATTATCCAGACTCTCAAGACCACATTCCGCAACTCGTGGTACCTGACACCACGCCTGGGGTTTGACGAAGGGGTTCCTCCTGTGACGTCGCGCCATAAGACGACGCAGCAGTACATACCTGACAAACCGCATCGGTTTAGCACAAACCTGTTCATGCTGTGTGATTCAGCCTCAAGCTGCCGCTTCGGGTTCATATCGCAAAATGTTAATTGTCAAAGTCAACATGTTGTCTATCGCTGCATACTGATCTCGCTCTCTTAATATGTTGTAGATTTGAACTGTACTTCGTAAAACAGCCGCATGACGTCCAACGCCTGGTGTAATGGGGCTGCTGTGCAAAGTACGAAATAGCACAGCAGACTCCCAATTAGTGGCCAAACCTGATTTATGACGACCTTGGTCGTCCTATCAAAGGGCTCACTCTTGATGTTAGCTCCCTCACTTTCATCACTAGTCATGAACTTAATACAAAAACCTCAGAGTTGAAAATACCTAGTTCAGAGCAGTTCCTCTGCGCTTCACCCATCGCTTCCTCGTAAGACCTCGTGCAAGCTAGGTCACAAAGAGCACTCCCGTGACACCTGGTAGCACTTCGTAGACCGTCTGACGGCCAAGATGAGCACGCTCCCGATTGAAGGCGACTACGGAACGTCGCCCAGCTACAGCGACTTCGCGCACCTGACACCCTACGAATGGGACGCGCTACGCTACAACGGCGAAGGTCCAAACCGTCTCGTTTTAAACCGCTGGCTTTGTGAGGTCGATATCGCTATCCATGCGCGACAACTCACCACCGAGCTGTCGCGCTCCCACTTCCTCCTGTCCAGGCTCGGTGACCGCGCGAAGGAGTGGGCTTTGGGTCGGCTTGTCGCCGCCCTGAACTGCTTTCCGACGCCCGACGCGTTGAAAAGCGACCTGCGGCTCGCTTTCGAGCCGTCTGAAGACGAGACGCATCATCGCGCTGCGCCTGCTTCTCGCACTCACTCAAGCAAAGTCGCGCGTCCATGCGTGACTACATGCAACGCGCCCGCCACCTCGTCTCATGCGTCACATCGGCTCCGATCGACACGGCGGCCCAAGTCCATGTCTTCATTTCCGGTTTGAACGCTGGACACCAGCGTCTGTACCTGACCCGGAAGCCTCCGACGTCCCTCGAGGAGGCTTTTGCGATCGCGATTCGCGAAGACTTCAGCGTATCCGCCTCGCGGGGCCACCACGCCATCGTCCCGCGAGCTGACAACGGCGCCGAACCGATGGAGATCGACGCGATCGAGCACGACGCGACTCCACCACGAGCAGGCTCTGGCAACAGCAACGGCGGTCGCCGCGGCGGAACAAGCAACAAGCAACTCATTTGCTTTCGCTGCCGCAAGGTCGGCCACCGCGCGGCAGTGTGCTGTGCGCGAGCTCCGGTACTTGCTACTGTTGAGGTTCAAGACGAGACCGAGCGGCCCGCGCATGCAAAAAACGCAGGCTCCCAGTAGGTTCAGGGCGACCAACTGGGTTCATCCAGCGGAACGTGTCTCTGGTGGCGTCACTTTCTGCTAGCCCCTCCAACGCTGCGTTTCATGCGCAGCTCTTTGCCACCACCTCAAGCAGCGACAAGCGGCTGATCGTACTCAGTTTACACGTCGCTGGCGCGAAGCGATCCTTTCGCGCCCTCGTCGACTCGGGCGCGACGAACAACTTTGTACGAGCTGAGGCGCTACAACTCCTGCCCTCGCGGCTGCGTCTCCGCGAGCAACCAGGCGCGATGGTAGTCAAGTTCGCTGACGGCGAACCGCGATGACTGCCGCGGCGGTCGGTCGAGTTCGAGTACGCGTTTGACGGGTTCAAGAGCAGCGACTCGTTCTCGTTGTCGATCTTGGCGGTGCGTTTGACTACATCTTTGGAATGCCGTCGCTGGCGCGCCACCGGCCTGACATCGACTGGCTGAGCTGCACTGTAGTGCCGCGCGACATGGACGTTGCCGGCGTTCTCGCTCACTTGATCGATTGCACGAGCGGTTGGCTGCACGTGGCTGTCGTGGACCCGGACTCCATGACCCTCATCCCGCACGACGTGAGCGATGGTCCTTCATGCGCGGTTTGCCGCAAAGTACCGCGCGCCACGCCAACGAGACAAGAGATCGCTGATGACCAGTTGGTCACGGTGTACCGCAGGAAGAAGACCGGTCCTGCGACGAGAAGCGGAGAGGCCTCTGGCCGTTCCAAAGTCGACACAGGGCGAGCAGTGGTTCGCGCCCCAGCGTCTCTGGCGGGTGAGCGACATCCACACGCGCCGGCTTGGCCCGTCGCGCCGGCACCGACGTTCGACACGATCCACGTCGTCAACATGACTGGTCACGGCCCGCCGCGCAACGACATGAAGATCACAAGCCCGCCTCGCGACGCAACCGAGCTCATTCGGCTGCCTGTGATGTCTTGGAAGAACATGCTCAGCGAGATCAAACTCGGCCACATCGAGCAACTGTGCGCCATCGTGATCGACCCTGCGGATTCGGCGCTCGTTGTGAGCGAGCGCCCGATTGGCGCGGAGCCGAAGTCTGCTCGCGAAGAACGCTACGCTGCGCAGTCATGGAGCGAGCTCGAAGCCTCTGGAAATCCCGTCCTGGATCTCGCCCGCGAGTTCTCCGACATCTTTCCTGACACCATTCCGCCGGTGCTTCCGGCGGACCGGGGCGTGCGACACGAGATCGATCTCGTGCCCGGAGCGAAGTACTGCGTGACGCGGCAGTGGCCGCTGCCTCGCGATCAAGTCGAAGCGATTGACGCGTTCTTCGAAGGCCGGCGAGCCGCCGGCCATGTCCGCGAGTCGACATCACCGCACTCGAGTCCAACGTTCTGCGTGAAAAAGGCGACTGGAGGATGGCGCATCGTCCACGCGTTCAACAAGCTCAACGACGCGACGATCCCAGCACAGACGCCGATCCCGCGCAAGGACATGGTCCTCGACACCATGTCTGGCAGCACGATCTTCAGTACCATCGATCTCACCGACGGCTTCTACCAGATCCTCATGCGCGAGTCCGATGTTCCGCTGACGGCAGTCAGTACTCCCAGCGGCATGCTCTGGGAGTGGCTGGTGATGCCGCAGGGGCTGAAGAACGCCCCTGCCACGTTCAACCGCATGGTGTCGCACGTGCTTCGCCCGCTGCGCAACTTTGCCCCAAGCTACTTTGACGACATCTTCGTGCACAGTCGCGCCACCGAGGGCGCGACAGATCTTGATGTCCATCTCGGGCACTTGCGCAAGGTGTTCGAAGCCATGCGCGAGAACAAGCTGTACGCCAACTTGAAGAAGTGTATCTTCGGCGCTCCCGAGATCCTGGCGCTCGGCAGCTACACGATCCACAAGGAATCCCCCCTCATCCCAAAACAATTTCGTCGATCGTCGCGTGGCCGGTACCTCGCGACCAAAAGGAGCTCCGGCAGTGGCTTGGGCTGGCGAACTATCTTCACCACTACGCAAAAGACTTCGCGTCTGTCATCTTCCCGCACTCGCAGTTGTTGAAGAAAGACGCCACATAGGAGTGGGGCCGTGAGCACCAGATCGCGTTTGACGACGTCAAGTCGCGGCTCTCCACCGCACCTGTACTTGCGCTGGCGGATCACACAAAGGACCCCCACGTCGTTTGCGACGCGAATGACTTCGCGATCGGATGTGCGCTCATGCAGCATGACGCAGAGGGGCGGGAGCGCGTCATCAGCTTCCAGTCGTTACAGCGGAAGCACGCTGAGCGCAAGTACCCAGTGTATGGCAAGGAGCTGCTAGCGATGCGCTACGCGTTGGTGAAGATCCGCGTGTATCTCCTGGGTGAGCAGACTTTCGCGATCTACACCGACCACGCGTCTCTCCGAACCGCGACAAAGTCGCCGCATTTGAGCCAGCGCATGGCGCGCTGGCAGTCGTTCTTCGCCGAGTACAACTTCGTCGTCTTCTACAAGCCGGGCGTGAAGAACATCATCGTTGACTCACTGTCGCGGCATCCCAATTACGACCCGCGACCCGACCCGCCGAAACACGCTGTCGACGATGACGACGAAGGGTGCAGCGCGTGTGTCGCGCTTGGTACCCAAATACTATCGAGACCCGTCCAAGTCGTCGCTGCAGCTAACGCCTTCAGCGCGGAGTCAAGCACCGCGCTACTCGGTATCCGGCTACTTGCTGAAGTACCAGATCGATCGTTTCGACAGCCCTCGCGTTGTCGTGCCGCTCGACGACGACCTGCGCGCTCGCATCATGCACGAGTACCACGACGCCGCGCCTGGCGGCCAACTTTGGCCGCGAGAAGACGTATCTCGCTCTTGCACGCGACTTTTACTGGCCCCACATGTACAAGTGGGTGCGCAAGTGGGTTCGGTCGTGCGAGACCTGTCAGCGCGTGAAGCCCGCGCAGTCGTCGCAAGCCCCGTTCCAGCCGCTCCCAATCGCCGCGGACGCCTGGCGATCCGTGAGCATGGACTTCACCTTCGGGCTGCCTCGTGATCAAGCTGGTCGCACGGGCATTTTTGTGGTTGCCGATCGCTTCAGCAAGATGACACACCTTGCGCCAGTCGCGGTCGGCATCACCGCGCAGGAGACAGCTGAGATCTTCCTCTCCATGGTGTATCGGCACCATGGCATGCCAACGTCGATCGTCTCTGACCGCGACCCGCGCTTCACGGCATCGTTCTGGGATCGCCTCTTCCAGCTCCTCGGGACGCGGCTGCTCATGTCGACCGCGTCGCACCCAGAGACCGACGGGCAGACCGAGCGCGTCAACCGTGTCGTCGAGGACGTGCTGCGCAGTTATGCGTCGTCGCACACGTCGTGGAGCGCGCTGTTGCCGATAGTCGAGTTTGCGATCAACAACGCGGTGCACGAGTCCACTGGCCACACGCCGTTCTTCATCAACAACGCTCGTCATCCGCGCGTTCCCGCGGTTCTTGGCTTTGACGACGGCGGCTCTCTTGAAGGGGGAGGGACACCGAGTACATCGGTATCGCAAGGCGGCGCTCCTTCAGCAAAAGAGAAGAGCTCGTGCGGTGACCGGTCCGCGCGCTGCACAGTCGCGATGTCACCAAACGAAGCGACGGCTTGGGTGAACGCGGCACTCATCGCGCCGTCGCGACGCGCGATCGCCATCACCACGCGCACTGGCGCGGACAAACCATCCGCGCATTCAGCTACGATCGACGAGGATCGTGTGCTCGAGTTCGTTCAAAAGCGCGAGTTTGTCGCTCGCTTTGTGCGCGATGCAGTCGCCGCAGCAGTCGATCGACAGAAAACCGCAGCCGACCAGCGTGGGCGCAAGAACTTCGAGAAGTTCGCGGTCGGTGACCGTGTTTTGTTATCGGCGTCCGGCATTGCACCTGGTTCTGTCACGAATCTTGGTGCGACGAAGCTCGCACCACGCTTTATCGGCCCGTTCACGATCACACGACGCAAGGGCGAGGCGTACACACTTGACATGCCAAGTGCATTGAAAGTGCACCCGACTTTATATGTCGGGCGCTTAAAGCGCTATGTGGCTGCTACGGTTCCGACGGACGAGCCGCCACGCCAGGCTCGAAGCGCGACCTGACGTGACGAGGACGCGGCTTGGCAAGAGCGTTTGGTGGCGTCTGACACGCGCGGAACGACCGATTGTACGTCCGAAGAGCCTCGTTTGCCTGGACAACCTTCGCCAGCTGCGCTCGAAGCGCAGCAACCTCTTGGTCGAGCCGATCCGCCTCCGCAATCGCGCGAACGGCGCGGCTCAGCGCCACGTCTGCGTCGTGAGACAGCATGTCAAGCCGATCCGGAAGAGCAGTTGTTTGATCGTGCGCTATTCCGCCTCGATGGTCCACCGCCTCTTGTTGACAGAGCGGGTCATCTGCGCTGGATCGTCGATCGCCTTCTTGAACACCGCGACCGCGTACGTCGCGGTGCCAGTCACCGCGAGTATCGTGTTCGCTGGCTTGGCTTTGACTCGGCCTACGACTCGTGGGAGCCTCACGCCACTCTCCTCGAAGGCGGTTCCGACTTGGTGACGGCGTACGAGGTCGCTGCTCGCGCCGAAGCGACGGTGCGCGCTCGCGAACACGAAACCGTGAAGCGATCGTCTCGGCTCTTGCCACGCCATATGCCGCTCCTGCAAGCACGCAAAGCGCGCGCTGCCCGGATACGCGCGCTTGCCGCGCGACGAGACAGAGTCGGTGAGCGAGAGCGGCCCCGCGCGCAGCGCGGTTAGCCGCAAGCGCCCGCCGGTATTAAGCGAGGAGGGCCTTCTCGTCCTCGTCGAGCGGATACTCCGCGAGCAATGCCTCCTACTGCGAGACCGTCGGCTTCTCGCGATGAGCACACACGCGACAGTGCACCACCACGTTCACGAAGCTGCACGGCCGTTCTGCGTTTCACGGTGCCGAGCACACACGCTCGGCGAGCTCGCCCAGATGGTAGCGCTCGTGCTGTGACTCGCGGCGCTCGAGGGTGAGCGCCATTCCCGGTTCCATCGCGCGACGAAGCGCGTCCACCACTCGTCGAGGGCCTCCTTCGTCGCGTTGCCAGTCGTCATGACAGGCTTGCCACGCGACTGCCGCCATCGGCGCCACATGTCAGCGAGCGCCTCGTCGCTGGGGGAGTTGCGCACGGTGCTGCGGTCGTACAACGGCAGTCGCGAAGCGCGTCGGCGTACGTCACCATCGCTGCGATCACGCTCGGACTCGGCAGAGGCTGGTTGTAGGCTTCGCACATAGCGCGGCTCTCATTGCCGCGCTGCATGGTCGTCCGAGTCGTCGCTGGTGTTGTTCGCTGCGTCGCGCCACGTGTGCGCGTCGTGTTGCTTTTTCTTGTGTGTTTTTGCTTTGTTTCGCTTGCGTGTCTGCAAGCTTGTGTGGGGGATGGTGTAACGGGGCTGCTGTGCAAAGTACGAAATAGCACAGCAGACTCCCAATTAGTGGCCAAACCTGATTTATGACGACCTTGGTCGTCCTATCAAAGGGCTCACTCTTGATGTTAGCTCCCTCACTTTCATCACTAGTCATGAACTTAATACAAAAACCTCAGAGTTGAAAATACCGAGTTCAGAGCAGTTTCTCTGCGCTTCACCCATCGCTTCCTCGTAAGACCTCGTGCAAGCTAGGTCACAAAGAGCACTCCCGTGACACCTGGTGTTCGGCAACAAGGCAGGCCCAGCGGTGGTTGCACGCAACCTGGACAAGGTGATTGCAGACTCAGAGAAGAGCGGCGGATGGCGTGAGGTCACAATCACCTGGTTTTACACATACGTCGCGCTTCTTCTCCAGCTACTAACACTGTAAGTGTATGCGGCGGGCACTGACATGACAAACCAAGTCGTCTACTGCGCAGCGGTGGGGAATATGTCTACAACATCGGCGTCAGTTCACGTTGAGGTGAGCTGAAGATGTCGCGTGTAGTCGAAGTTGAGGCGAGATAAAGATGTCGCGCGGAGTCGAAGTACCGACAATGGTGGCTCTCTCTTGGGTGGACAAGAAACCAGCCCACTTTTGAGCACGAGCTCTGCGTCGTGTGGGGCCAGCTTGAGCGGACGGACGCGTCCCGTATCCTCGCGTGGTTGCGTACTACAGCGTATTGATAGGTGGAAAATTGGCATGACTAGTTCCGGTCGCAGGCGTACTCGATCCGAACGAGTTCCCTGTTCCAAAAGTACTACAAGAGGTTGTTTGTCGGCATGATTAACCTCGCGATCGTCAACGAGTGAGTGAGTGCGCGCAGAACGCAACGGCGCAGCGGTGATCTCTTGCACCGACTTTATGACGCAGCTGCACGCTCAACTCGTTGCTATCAAAGTAAGCGACTTTGTAGGCGCACCCAATGATTCTTCTCCGACACGCAGGTCTCCTCGCTTGCGCATCGCACGATCGATCGCCAAGACACGACAGCAATAGTAGCGAGGGCATTGAGTATGGCTAGCGAGTGAGAAAGCGCAGAGTAGGGCTTTAAAGGGAGCCTTCATTTGTTTGTCGTGCATAACAAGCTCGTTTGAAAGGGGCCATCACTAACTGCAGTCCATTACACGTCCAATCACTTGCGGTTGTTGCACACTCATCATGTCTACTCTGTTTATCGGTGCATTGCTGATGACAGTGGTATATATACTTTGCACGATCGTTCAGTCGTCATGGCTACAAAAAATAGGTCAAGCAAATAATCATGGTGATTTCTGCAACATACGTTTCATATTGATCTGACGATGTTGCCGATGTCAACAAAGGAAATTCGATAGTTTTGTTTTGAAGTGCTACAAACAACTGCGAATTGATATGACAGCGTAGGTTTTGGTATAGTATGCGAAAAACCTCGCTTGTCTATGTGGTGTGCCCACTCAAAACTGCATTACAGTCCAGATTTTCTCCATGCACTCCTAACAATCCCCTCACTGATTGCATCCCACGCACGAATGATTCGCTCGGCGATTTTGCGACGCTTCTCGGATGACGAGCGCTGCGAAGACGCTGCTTAAATGCCCCATGATGCCCACATCCAGCGGCTGAAGGACAGCGGTGGGGTTCTTTGGCAGCGCGACCACCTCAGTCCCCAGCTAACGCAGCGATGAATTCCTCGGACACATGGCACTTCAGGTTGTCTAGGTAGAGAGCCAATGCGTCAGGAAACTGCTCAGCAATGAACACCTCCCACAGAGCACCGATAAAGCTGCCGTACCACGTCGCGCCTTCCATCCAGCCACGCTCTTGTACCGCATAAGTGGCGCCTTTTGGCAAAGACTCGCACTCAGTCTCGATATCTTTCCCTGGTTTACCCTTGAAATGATGAGTGGGCGAAGCTAGGTGCCGTCGGCACAGACTACCAAGAGCACCGAGACGCGGTAGGAGTGCCTGTACCCGCGCATCTTGGCGCTCTTGTGTGAGCCTCTATCAGCGGCGATGCACGCTGTACCATCGTCAAAGTAATCCCCAGTCTCGTCGGCGTTGAAGATCGCTGATGGCGGGTACGTGCGGCGAACTTCGACGCCGACGCTTTGTGCAAACTGCCGCTGCGCGAGTAGCTCGTAGGACAAAAGAAACGTGCGTGTCAGCCGCCGAAACGAGAACCCGTGGTGGCAGACCATGCGCTGAACGAGGCTGTAGAGGCAGCCAGGCTTGCGCGTTGCTACGTATGCGTCGGTCCACTCCGCAAACACCTCCATCGTGAACGCGATAACGTGGCTGGTCTTGAGCGGAAAGTCGTCGCGGCACGTATCTTTGATCCACTGGATCACGACGTCGCTGTCCGCAAAGATCGGACGCCGGCCATGTCCGCCAAGTCAGACCTTGCTTTGCCACTTCGACGAGCACGCAGCTCTGAGCTTGTCGGACTGTGCGAGCCACGCATAGATGCTCGATGGGTCTCGAATCGAGTGAGCACGAGCAAGCTCCACGATCTACACGCCCGTCCCGGCCTTCTCGACGATCATGAGCTTGAACGCGTTGGTGTAGACGCGCCGGCGGTCTGGGATCGCTTCTCTTCTGGCGCCAGCAACGATCTCACCAACACAAATATCGAGCGATTTGCTCGTGGACGTGGGGTCGCCATCTGTGACCGCTGTTGCGCTGCCTGGAGAGTCGTCGCCGATGCACCAGCGCAGCAAGTGCTGGGCTGCTGCTCTCGCGTCTGGGGTGCTCATCATGAAGCGAGTGCGAGAGTGTGAGCGATTGAGTTGTTTAACAGCGCTTAATAGGTTTAATGAAAAACCTCACCGTGACATCTTTTCGTATGTCACATCAATTCGCAGTTGCCTGTACCGTCTTTTTTACCAATAGTGATAAACTATATGTTAAGCATGTCTTCTACAACATACTTCTTTTGGTTATATTCCCGGTGTTAAGTTATGGTAGTTTGCGAATACAAGAAAAACTCACAACGTATTATTAGCATTGTTTGAGCGCGCGTCGAGCGCGTCCTTGAGTGTACATCATCGCTCGAGTTGCTTTCTGAGCTCGAAAAATTGCGTACTGTATTCCTATTATTCATGTAGACGATTTCTTCATGGAGACAGGGCAGGGCAGGAGATATGCAGCCAATCAAGAACGAACACAATAAAGACCGTGAAACTGCTACGCAATCATTTGCGTAACTTTTGTATCAGAAGATATATTTATGCATATCAAATGTGTATCATTTGTATAACATTTCGGCTCGTATCAGAAAGATATATCTTGATTTTTGTATCCCATCGTAAATCAGTGACCGATATTGGGACTTTTATCCCAATATTGCCCAGTTAAATGGGATTTTGTCTTTCAAAATGGTGGATTGTGTGTCCACGAAGAAAAGGAGTACGGTAACCTATATTTCTTTACAGAAAAACTCAGTTGAAGCTCGTTTTCAAAAACCACTCCATCAAACACCACGCTATCATGCGCTCCAGCTCACACCATCAAGAGTTCTCTTGTCATCTTGCGATGCTGTCGCTCAAGCACCTCGTGTTCGTAGCCGCCTGCGCAGCGCTCGCACTCAATACCGCGACTGTCGTCGACGCAGAGCAGCACTACATCAACCACGTGCGCATTCGCGTCTCCACGAACACTGTGAGCGCTGACGACGTGAGCGCCGAGCTCGCGACAGCGCACGGTCTGCTTCTCCAAGACCCCGAGTCGCCACCGCCAGTCACGCGATACCCTGTGCCAGCAGTGCGACCGACACCAGTGGACCCCGAGTCGCCGCCACCAGTGACGCGATACCCTGTGCCATCCGTGCGACCGACACCATCAGACCCCGAGTCGCCGCCACCAGTCACGCGGTACCCTGTGCCATCCGTGCGACCGACACCAGTGGACCCAGAGTCGCCACCGCCAATCACGCGCGCACCGCAGGACGCATGCGAGAAGAAGGGCATGACCAAGGTCTTCGTGCAGGGCATCTCCAAGTACTTCTTCTGCGTCTCGGGTGTCGCGTGCACTGGGAACCACAGCGGCGCGTGTCCTGGCACAGGACGCTACAAGGACCTCCCAAACGGCTCGACCTGCATCAAAGCTGGCGCGACGTACACGTGCAAGGCCAACTAGCCGCACACAGAGATGGCGCCTCTTGAAGAGGTCCAGTAGTGATCCGTCAGCGACGAGACGAAGGCGAGTGTGTAGGTGTCAATCCATGCCTCTGTCGTACAAACGATGCGTTCAGCCATAGCGCCTATGAGCCGCTCTCGCACTCACTCAGCGCTGGCACGACAGCGCCAGCCTCAGTGCACTGCGACGCTCCGGAGAATGAGCGTCTCGGTCGAGCGCTGCATCTGCTCCATGTTGTGCTCGATCGAGCCGACGATCGCCTGTGCGAGCGCGCTGAAGGCTCTGCGCGATCGCACCGGCGCGTGTCGATGCGAATCCAAGCGCATGACGATGCGGATCTGCGTCAGTGGACGCGCGCTCGTCGACGCTGGCACTGCTTGTACGACTGCGTAGCCAGTCTCGTCGACTCCAATGGGCATCACGTCACTCACAGCGTCGCCTTCGCACGCGCCACTGGAGCGCCAGACAACCACCGTGCGTCGGGAGCTCGTTGTCTCGTCCGTGCGTTTGCCGACGATGTGGCCACGCACGACTGCTTGACCCTGTGGGAGCGCCATACTTGTGAGGTACTGAGACCGATGCGTACCACTCGTAGACACGAGAGGCTTCCCAGACACAGCGACAAGACATGGCGATGTGAGGATGCGATTGGTCAGTGTCGACTCGAAGCGCATCGAGCCACGCACCTTCGCGACGCTCGAGGCGAGATCCGACGACGAGCTCTGCATGAGCGTCCAGAAGCCAGCGCTTGTGTCGCTGAGACTGAACGGCAAGACGAGCGACGTCACGAGCTCGAGGTAGACGTCACCAGTCACTGCGTCAGTCTGAAAGCGCGCGACGCAGCTCTCTGTCGCGGCCATAGTGCGTGCTTTCGTCAAGGCAGGAGCAGCCGTAGTCGCACGGACGGCGGCAGCGGCCAAGACACTGTCGATGCTCACGTGCATCGTATCGAGTTCGCGCTCGAGTCGGCGGTAGATCGCTGCGCCGTGGGCACTCGTGTCTGCAACGAGGCGTCGGCACTGCATCGTTTGTGGATCTCGTAGGCGCAGATCCAGGTCCTGATCACAGCGAGTGACATCCGCACCGTGTGTGTGAGTCGATCAAGAGCAGGCGAGGCGTTGATGTCCATGCGACAAAGACACACAGACACACATACGACAGAGAGACAGTGAGCAAAGGACGCACCGATGGACTCGGCTGACGACGCAGAGCGCGCGCGAGACGCTGCGCGAGCGTCAGCTGCGCCTCGAGCACGTCCCGAAGACGCGCGTTCTCCGTCTCGGAGCGCCGTCGCGCGTCCAGTTGGCGTCTCGCCACGCGCTTCCACAAGTGGAGCGACGACAGCGAAGACGCAGCAGAAGGCGATGACGACGTTGAGGCGGAGCGTGGCGCCGGCTGTGTCCTTGAGACTGCGACTGTAGTGTGAGCAGTGCTGCCGTTGCTGGTAGTATGACCGTCGCCGTTGGTGGTTGTAGTGACAGCGCCACCTTGTGTTGTATCTACCGTGCGCATGACGCGATGGAGCTCTTGGAGCTGCGCTTCGAGTCGCGCGACGTGCTCGCGGAGACTCTCGAGCTCGTCTTTCACGCGCTTGCGACCCGCAGTGGTGCGCTGCACCGCGGTCGAGTGGATCGAGTGCGCAAGTGCTGTTGTTGGTGCAGTCGTGACGACGGGTGCTGTGGCTCTGGTTGACGTCGTGACAGCAGCAACGGCAGGTTTGATCGGTCGGAGCTTGTGAACACGCGATACAGTCGGTCGCTTGGACGGCGCTGTTGTGACGGTGACTGGCGCTGGTGCAATCGACGGACTAAGAACTGTTGCTCCTCGATCTGCCCCTTGCTCTGGCTGACGTGGTGGTGAAGTTGACGGCACAGTACGCGGTGTGGCGCATCGAGCAGCGCATGGAGAGGCAGCTGACGCGGCATCACTGAGCGAACCTTCACTCGTGATGTCGCCATCAAGAGAGCTCAGGAACTCATCGTCGAGAGCAAAGTCGATCGCATCCACCTCCGCGAGCAGGAACTCTTCTCCGAATGCTGTCGTAGCGGCTGTCGTCGCTGCGCCATCTCCATAGAGGAGCGCGCCGAGCGCGCCAGCATCCTCGAGCGTAGCGCTGCTGTTCATCATCGCTCGTGTTGCTTTCTGAGCTGAAAGAAAGATGCTGTGGTTCCCTTTATTTCTTCACTACGTCAAACTTCACCCAAAGTATGTGCTCTCGCGCGTCCTCCGCAAGCGCCAGGACCTCTCTGTACGTACGTCTCGCTCGCTCGCTCTACTCGATAACGACTTGTGATCGTGTCTCTAACTGCGTAGTTCATTGCGGTGTGTCTGTGTGCTCGTTCGCGCTATCGCAGTGGTTCGACCCGCCTCACCGCCTCAGTGAAGCTGCCAAGCGCCACTGCGCTGTGTCACCGAGTCTCCTGGCTCGCGATGACTCGACGACTACAACTTCAGGAGCCAGTGTGTCATGTCCGTCACGATGCGCGTGCGGCAGCAGGCCACGACGCTCCGCATGCACACAGTCGCAAAGCGCGTCGTCGAAGCCGACCGGATCGTCCATTGCTGGAGCTCACGCGGCGTCTCGGACGGCAACGTCTTTGGCGCCGAGCCAGTGCACATTCGCGAGAGTGCGTGGTCGGTCATTCGCGCTGCGAGCAGTGGTCTTGAGAGCAGCACGGCGCACGAACCGCTGACGGTCATGCAGCACGTCATGCATATGACGCCGCTGCTCGACAAGGACGACGACGCGAGCGCTGCGGAAGACACGGTCGGCGTGCTCACTGACGTGTGTCTGAGCTCGTTCCGGCAGAACATCGCGACGATGCACCAGATGCTCGAGAACCTCGTGCTCGAAGGCGCATTGGGTGCGTAGGTCGAACAAGTAAGCAGCGAGCGAGTACGAGTGCGCGAGTAGCGCAGACAGACAGACAAGCACCCTCTGGACTTGGTGCATGGGTCAACGTCGTTCATGTGAGGACACTAGTTGCATTGTTTCCGTATTTGAACGTGTATTTTGTATGCGAGATGAGAAAGAGACATCAATGTGTCATATCAAGAGCTCACAACGAGCTGCTCTGATGTCACACACTCACATGGGCTCACTTGCGCGCAGCACTGAGCGTCTTGGCGATCTCGGCAAAGCTCTCGCCCTGCACGCGCGCAATCTCGAGCTCAAGCTCCGTCGGCTGGCGCTTGCCGTCGCCGCCAGCGATCGTGCCAGCACCCCATGGCGAGCCACCGTGCACTTCGTCGTTGTTCGTGAGCAAGTCGCTGCGGTAGCCAAGCGGTACGAACGTCATGCCGTGGTGTGCGAGGAACGGCGTCGTCGACATCGCCGTCGTCTCTTGGCCGCCACCGATCGAGCCAGTGCTGAAGAACATGCCGCACGGCTTGCCGATGAGTCCCCCAGTTGCCCAGAGCCCGCCGCACGAGTCAAAGAGGCTCTTCATCTGCGACGGCAGCATGCCAAAGCGCGTCGGGATGCCGAGGAGAATACCGTCGGCTTCTTTGAGCGTGTCGGGTGTCGCGATCGGGTGGTCGGGCTTTGGCGCCGCGCCGATCTTCTGGAGCAAGTCGTCCGGGAGCGTCTCCTGCACCTGGTAGAGCGTCGCGTGGACGCCTGGTACTCGCGCTGCGCCAGTCTTGATCGCACTCGCGAGCTTCCCGACGTGACCATACATGGAGTAGTACACGATCGCGACCTTGGTCATCGTGAGAGGAGGCTCAATGACTCGAAGGCGCGTATGTGCGTGTATGGAGCAGCAGAAGCGCAAGTGAGCGATGGATCGCGAGCCACAAGTTGACACGGCGACGGTTCGAGGCCCATCAACGTGAGCGCGAATCGTCAGCGAGTTTGTATGATTACGAGCGTCACAATACAATCTACTATCTGCTACTATAGTATAAGACACTGATAGAAAGCGTTTCTGTATGGCGTGACATACAAACTGCAAGTGGGTTGAGTTCCGATCTGACCTTCCTCCTCAACGACAATGGGCTCCGCGACGTCGACGCTCCTGCGCACTGCGCTCGCGCGCTTCGTGCGGCTCTGGACTGACACCACACCCCCGGCAAAGATCCTCATCCTCGGGATCGACGCATGTGGCAAAACGACGCTGCTGTACCGCATCAAGCGCGGCGCAGACGACACGAGCGAGATCGCGACCATCGCAACAATCGGATTCAATGCCGAAGCCATTGCGTTCGAAGACCGCGTTCAGTTCATGGCGTGGGACCTCGGCGGCTCGTGTCCGCCGCTGTGGCACTACTACTACGAACACACTGACGCAGTTGTGTTTGTCGTCGACTCGGTCGAGCGCGAGCGCCTGAGCGAAGCGATCGCAGTGCTCCATCGCGTGTTTCGCGGCAACGAGTCACTGCGTAAGGACACGCCGCTGCTCGTGTTTGCGAACAAGCAAGACCGCGACGGCTGCATGGCGCTCGATGAGATCCGCGCAGCGCTGTTTGCGAGTGTCAGTGCAAGAAGTAGCAGTAGCAGTAGTAGCAGTCGCGAGGTCGATGATGACGACGCCGATGATGGCATGTGCACGTTTGCGCGGCCGTGGACGCTGCTGCCGCTCGTCGCAACGACTGGGAGCGGCATTGACGCTGGTCTCGCGTGGCTCGCCGACCACGTGGAGCGTCAGCGTCAAGAGCAGTCTCGACGATCCCCGAGTTGGAATCGCCATGCTACAGCGTAGCAAAGCGGAAGTTGTGGCCCAAGAAAGAGAGAGAGAGAGAGAGAGAGAGAGAGCGCTAGTAAGGTGTCAGTGGTCGAGTGTGTTTGTATGCTGTCAGTTGCTCTCTGCTGTTGACGCAGACGCTCTTGCTCGACTGCGTTCGCGCAGCTCCCGTAGCGATCGTAGCGATCGTCTCCTCTTCGTCGTCGTCGTCCTTCATACGCACCGCAGTAGACGTAGTCCCTGCGGTCCTGCAGCCCAAGCCAAACCAAACCAGACCACGACTGCCATCACTGCCATCGCCATCGCCGTCGTGATCTTGTCCACAGGTCCATCTGGCTCGAAAATCACCACCGACACCTATCTGCCGATCGATCAGCGCGCGCGTGATCGAGCACCTGTGCTCGGATGCGCTTCGCGTCGCGCACATCCGCGCCGTCGCACTCCAGCAAACTCACAGACACAGACACAGACACACATGGGTGGGGCGCCACTTGTCAACATCGCTCTGCTGCGTTGTCGTCACGAGTGTGTCGAGACACTTGAGCACACACATTTGATGCACGCTCCACTAAACTCTCAAAATATAAGTTCATCTTAAATTATATGCGCCATTTTCGTGGGAGCTTGATAATATCGAACAAGTGTAATCGAGCCAACAACCAAACTGCACGCGGAGCTCTCGCAGGTGTCGCGCGCGCGAGGAGGAGGGAAGAGGAGAACGAGCGACAGCGAGCGAGCGCGAGCATGGCGCACGAGACGAGCAGCAGCGCGCAGTCCGAGACAAGCGACGCATTCGCGCTCTTGCTCGAAGAGATCGACCACGAGGACCTCGCGCGCTCGATGCGGCACGAGACAGCGCGGACGGCGACAGCAGTAGCAACAGCAACAGCGGCAGCGCCACCACCAATGCCGACTGGCAGCGAGAGCTACCACCTCCTGTCGAGCGCTCAAGCGGCTGCGTACACGCCGCCCGCTGAGCTCTACGTGAACATCGACGCATTCGGCACTCCGCAGTGGCAGCAGCAGCCGCTGCTGGAAGCCCAGGAGCCGGTCATCACGTCGTATCCGACGCACCAAGTCGGCTCGCCGCTGCTCCACGACACGCTCAACGACGAGCTGGCGAGCTCGAGCGCGAATGACACGAGCGTGAGCACTCCGACGCCTGCGAATGGCGCAGAGTCGCCAGTGCTCGAGCGCAAGGACAGCACCAGTCGGTGCAACAGCACAGACGACGAAAAGAGCTCGCCGCAGCAGCCGACGCAGCAGCAGCAACAGCAACAACAGACGACGCCAACGCGCAAGCCGATGGAGAACTCGACGCGCAAGCGACAGAAAGAGGAGCTCGCGTACTTGCGGCAAAAGGTCCTGGAGCTCGAGACGGAGCTCCAGGTGATGAAAGACCGTGCGCGTGCGACTGCGCTCAGCCGTCCGCACGACGACGAGACCGACGGCGCAGACACGACGAGCGCAAGCGCTGCAGATTCGTCATTGCCGAGCAGCGCAGATGGCGCTGCGCCACCACCGTCATCATCATCCGCATCAAACGGCAGTAGCGACAGCGCAGCGCCTGCTCCAGAGACGCGCGTGGCAAAGGTCTCGCTCTGGGAGCGCGTCGCGAAGCGGCAGCTCCTCGAGAAGCGAAAGGCCGAGATGAAGAACCTCAAGCTCAAGACTGCGCTCGAGGACCAGCTCAAGATCGCCAAGAGCCTGGAGAAAGTGCTGCGGAAGCGTCCAAGCGCAACGGTGCGTCTTCGATGTGGTGACAGGCATTTGCTGTACTGTGTGCGACACGATTGTCCCCCATGGGGGTCGTATTGCGTCGCGAGTCTCGCGCCAGTGACTCACACGGGACTTGCTATGATGATCGTAGCTCTCGACGCAAGTGCTCGACACAGTCCACGTCGTCAACAGCAAGCGCTTCTGCTCGCTCAGTCGCAGTGACGCAAACATCTACGACATGCTCTTGGCAAACACAGACAAAGTGTACGCAGAGGTCGACGACGTGCACTCGCGGAACGAGTACCTCCAGCTCGAAGACGACATCAACGACACGAAAGTCAAGGTCGACGAGTCGAACCAGCTGTACATGGAGATCACGCACGCCAAGACGATTCCGTTCGACTTGCAGACGACGATCGACGGCGTCTGGCAAGTGCTCTCGCTCGCGCAAGTGCCGATCGCAGACGGCGTCTACGAAGCCGTTGAGCGCACGCACGACACGATCTGCGCGATGACGACCATGTCGCTGTACGTGCGCAACACAGAGACGAAGGTCCGGACGCGGTTCGTCATGAAGCGCTTTGATGAGCCGAACCGCGTGATCCTCGCGTGCGAGTCGTCGACGCACAGCGAAGGACCGCGCGAGGTCGTGCACGGGATCAAAGTGCTCGAGAAGGGCTGGATCGTCGTGAAGCCAGCGAGCGTGAAGCGCAAAGACGGCGGCGCGAGCACGATCATCCAGCTCTGCATGCGCATGACGCCGACGATCACAGGCGACGTGCTCGAGACGCAGCGGCGACACACGGGCGCGATCACGGACATGATCCTCGGCGCCGTGAACAAGAGCCTCGGCGTCATGTACCAGACGGTCGAAAACATCTTGATGGAGAAAGTTGCGCAGCCACCGCCATCGGCGCCGACTGCGACTGTGCCGTGACGCAACGACGACGACAACGACGCGATGGAGGAAGACAAGGAGGTTTGCAAGAGAGCGTCCTGATGGTGGCAAAGACGCACAGCAGTCGCTTGAGACGACTCGTGTGCGCGTCATGTAGGAGGAAGAAGAGGAGGAAGTGCTTGTCCTAGGGTCGTTTGGATTCGTTCGTGGGTCTTGGAGCGTCGAGTGTATCGTCGTTGTCTCTATCTCTCTGTGTATATGAACGAACACTCGCGACTGCCTCTGTCTTGCGCGTCGAGTGTCTTGCGTCCTGGTCCTCGACGACCGAGTTCACTGGCGCCTCGAATACACTGGAGGTCTCGGACGTGAGACTTTGACAGCAACATGTGAAGCTCGCGACCCAGAGCGTTGCTGACGTGCGTGTGCAGGATTGGCTCGCGATGCCGTGGTTGCGACGGTGCCAAGAGCGAGCGACCTCGAGAACCTGGAGATCAGACAACTCGGAGCTCCCTCCGACACAAGAGGTGCCTGATCCTACCTCCAAGGAGGTTAGTCGACGCATTAGTCGCTGTCGCAGCTTGAAGCTCGATATCATACAAAGCGCAAGTTAAATTCCGAAACGACTCGCAAGGGTGATCACTCACTCACATTCGTTGTCTCCTCGAGCGATCCGAGAGTCGCCCACACCCGGTTTTCCAGCGCAGGACGCAGCTCGACGACGACGCGCGAGCCAAGACACCAGCAGCAGCAGCCGACGCACGATGCAGTTCCTCATGGAGGACGACGATGGCGGTGCGTCTGTGTTCGAGAGTCTTGAACAAGAGCGTCTTCGTACTCACTCGCTCGCTCACTTGATCCGACAGACTACGGCACGTTCGACGACCAAAAGAGCAGCAAGACACGCACGACTGGTGTTGCGTACAGCGAGCGCGTGTACGCGTCGAACCGCAAGTGGCTCATGGTCGCGATCTTGTCTGTGCTCTCGGGCGTGAACCAAGGCGTGTGCTACTCGTACGCACCGATCGCGACGCTCGCAGAGACGCGTTGGGAGCAGCACGTACGTCTTGATGATCCAATGACACTATCAGTCGGTAGTCTATCAGACATTGACAGAGACGCTGACGCTGTGGTGTGCGCTTGTGGGACGCTCCATCCTCGCTTTGTCGCTGGCAGATCCACTCGACGGAGCTCATCACAGTCTTCTTCGTGTCGTACATCCCGTGCTCGTTCATCGGGTCGTGGCTCATGGACAAGAAAGGACTGCGCTACGGCGTCCTCCTGGGCGCGCTCTTGCAGGCGCTCGGCGCTGTTGTGCGGTACGTCGCGACGTTCGCTTCGAGCGCAGCGACGGAGGCGCAGCTGACGCTCGTGGGTCAGATCATCGCGTCAGTGGCGATGCCGTTCATGGTCAACTCGCCGCCAGTGCTGTCGGCGAACTGGTTCCCGCCGTCGCTCCGAGCGACATCGACGAGCATTGCAGTGAACACAAACGCGATCGGAACAGCGCTCGTCTACTTGTCCGCGCCGTTCATTGTGCAGACCACGGACGACATTCGGCTGTGGAACCTCTGCGTCGCGGCCGTCGCCGTCGCTTCGTTCGCGTTCGCGTACCTGTTCTTCCGGTCGTTCCCACGCTCGTCATCGCGCTTTGAAGACGAGTCGATCGTCTCGGACGTGCAGCTCCAGGACGAGTACGACTGGACGCAGTGGTACAACGCGTTCTTGCACGCAGGCTTCTGGAACACCGTGCTGTCGTTCTCGGTCGCCGAGTGCCTCGTGAACGCGATCTCAGCGCTCTTGGGCAAGTTCCTTCGCGCTGAGGGCTACACGAAGCCGGAGGTCGGCGTGATTGGCGCAGCGTTCATTGCGAGCACGCTCATCGGCGGTCACGTGATCAGCCAGTACGTCGACCGCGAGCGCAAGCACACCGAGGCGATGCGCATCTGTCTGCTGCTCACAGCAGTCTTCATGGCGGCATTCAAGCTCACACTCAGCGTCAACGGTATGGTCATGTTCGCGAGTCTGATGCTCCTTGGCGCATTCCTTGGCCCGCTCCAGCCCGTTGCACTCGAACTCGGCGTCGAGTGCGCGTTCCCAACGAGCGAAGCAACCGTTGCGGCGCTCCAGCAGCTCTGTGGCAACTTGCTGTCTGCCGTGCTCGTGCCTGGACTGAGTCTCTTGCGTCGCACGCACGCCGACGCAACGGGACACGTCCCGCGCGAGTACTTCTACGCGAGTCCGGAGTGGGTCATGGCGTTCGTTACGGCGCTGATGTTTGTCGCGTTCTGCTTCTAGTACGTCCTTGTGTTGTCTTGTGTCTCGAGATTGTGACTTGTGGACTCACACTTCCATGTGTTCTCTCTTGTCGTACACAGCAATGGCGAATACAAGCGCTTTCGCCACGAGTCAGGGCTGTCTTTCCAGACTGAAGCACACTCGCTGCTCTCGCACACTGACAGTACCGCGACTCCGACTGCGATGCCGCCGCACCTCGCTCTCACAGTCAAGAAAGAGCTTCCGAGTCACAGCGACGAGACGCACTGCAATCGCCGCAGTATTGTGCGAGATCCCGCGCCAGTCGAGGAGTGAGTGAGTGAGTGAGTGAGTGGGCGAGTGCGCTCGCTGCAGGGGGCGCTAGCGACCAATCGACTCTGTCGTCCATCCATCCATCCATCCATCCATCCATCCATCCATCCATCCATCCATCCATCCATCCATCCATCCATCCATCCATCCATCCATCCATCCATCCATCCATCCATCCATCCATCCATCCATCCATCCATCCATCCATCCATCCATCCATCCATCCATCCATCCATCCATCCATCCATCCATCCATCCATCCATCCATCCATCCATCCATCCATCCATCCATCCATCCATCCATCCATCCATCCATCCATCCATCCATCCATCCATCCATCCATCCATCCATCCATTGCTTGACTGCAGCGTCGTATGCATCGGACGCGTGCTCTCGACGACAGACTTCACCGTTCGGTACAGCGTGCTCTTTGACACACCGGTGTTCTGGAGCACTTTCATGATCTGCGCTCGTTCTTGATTGTGGCCGATGAACAGGTGCTTCACTACCGCCAGAACCATAGGTTGCAATGGTTCTTCTGCAGTTGCTTCACTTGTAATTTGTATGACACACGGACCTTTTGAACAAAGTATTGCGTGGCACTCCTATTTAGAGTTGATAGTGATGAAAACCATGAAGCACAGTAAGGTTGTGAGAATCATATATTTCAAAAATAAGCATGTAGACGACCCTCGACGGACGCAATGCAAAATTGCATCCGTCGATTTTCGTCTACAGTCTACTTTTGAAATATTTGATTGTGAAAGAATCCAAATGATTTCGTGTATTTCATCACTATCAAAAACAAACAGCAGTGCCATGCGATACTTTAATTCCTAAAGATCACTGTCATACAAAGTACAAGTCAAATCAATCTGCTGATTTCGTTGAGATTGAATCAAGCGGTTCGCTTCAGCTTGAAAGTGTACCTATAAGTTCAGCTTGAGCTAATCCGGCCACAGGTTAAGCTTAACATCTCAACAGCCGCCTCGTTTGAGATTCGCGACCGCACACGAGCAAGAGCAGCAAGAGCTGCTCGTCGACATCGAGTGCCTGCAACACGAGAAGGACTGCGCGAGTCATGCGCGCTGCGATGGAAGATGACGGCGACAGCGGTGCGTCGTTGCATGCGGGCTCTTGTGGATGCCCAGAGCTCGTTCTCACTTGATCACATGGATCGCTCTGCATCGAACGATCATGACGACACAGGCGAGTACGGGACGTTCCTCGACCCAAAGCCGCCAGTGACGCCACTCGAAGAGCCATATCAAGCGCGTGGCAAGTGGCTCATGGTCGCGATCCTCTCGCTACTCTCGGGTATCAACCAGGGCATCTGCTACTCGTACGCACCGATCGCGAGCATCGCCGAGACGCGTTGGCAAGAGCATGTGCGTCCAATTGCCACAAACTCCTATGTACACTGCCACTTGTATCAACAGTGCACTAACGCCACGCTCTCTCTCTCTCTCATACTTCACCGCACTATAGCTCCACTCGACGGAGCTCATCACAGTCTTCTTCGTGTCGTACATCCCGTGCTCGTTCATCGGGTCGTGGCTCATGGACAAGAAAGGACTGCGCTACGGCGTCCTCCTGGGCGCGCTCTTGCAGGCGCTCGGCGCTGTTGTGCGGTACGTCGCGACGTTCGCTTCGAGCGCAGCGACGGAGGCGCAGCTGACGCTCGTGGGTCAGATCATCGCGTCAGTGGCGATGCCGTTCATGGTCAACTCGCCGCCAGTGCTGTCGGCGAACTGGTTCCCGCCGTCGCTCCGAGCGACATCGACGAGCATCGCCGTGAATGCGAACGCCATGGGGACTGCTATCGTGTACCTCACTGCGCCGTTCATCGTCCACAGCACCGAGGCGCTGCCAGACTGGAACCTCGCGATTGCCGTTGTCTCCGTTGTGGCGCTGGCGGTTGCCTACAGCTACCTCGAGTCGTTCCCGCGGTCCGTCACGGCCAACGCTGAGACTGCGTCGATGCTCTCGGACGTGCAGCTCCAGGACGAGTACGACTGGAAGCAGTGGGGCCGCGCGTTCCTACACAACGGCTTTGCGAACACGGTCTTTGCGTTCTCGATCGCCGAGTGCGTCCTGAACGCCATGTCGGCGCTCCTGGGCAAGTTCCTGAGCACTGACGGCTTTAGCAAGTCGCAGGTCGGGCTCATCGGCGCAGCGTTCATCGTGAGCTCGCTCGTGGGCGGCCAAGTCATCAGCCGCTACGTCGACGCGCAGCGGAACCACAAGCGTGCGATGCAGCTCTGTCTCCTGCTCACAGCGGCGGCGCTCGCGACGTTCAAGCTCACGCTCTCGATGACCGAGAGTCGCTACAGCGTCGCGTACACGTTTGCGAGTCTCTTACTCCTCGGCGCGTTCCTCGGTCCGCTCCAGCCGATCGTGCTGGAGCTCGGCGTTGAGTGCGCATTCCCGACGAGCGAAGCGACAGTCGCGGCACTGCAGCAGCTCTGCGGGAACTTCCTCTCGGCATTGCTCGTGCCAGGTCTGAGCGTTCTGCGCCGCACGCACACGGACGCCACGGGCCACGTCCCGCCGCAGTACTTTTACGCCAGTCCTGAGTGGATCATGACGGCTCTGCTCCTCGTGACGTTCGTCGCGTTCTGCTTCTAGTACGTAGTGCCTACTGCTGCGCGTGACTGACTTGGAGCGGTGAACGGACTGACTGACAATGCGGCGTGTCTGTCTGTAGCAATGGCGAGTACAAGCGCTTTGACCACGAAGCGGGGATCCTTCGACCTGAAGCGCTCCTGTCCAAGCCGAACAAGCCCATCACAGGCAAGATTCCGTCGTTCGTCGCCGTGACAATCAAGCAGCCGATCGACGCCACGGAAGCCACGCGCTTACGCCAGAAGCAGCAACAGCAATAGGCGAGTAGAGACCTAACTCCCACCCTTTCATGGCTTACATCCCATTTTCGCAGATGACGGAAGAGTATCCATGCCGTATCGTATTCCTTCAGCACATAAAATGACAATACACCAAGAACCATTTACAAATTGTAGTTGTTTGTGTTGATAACATAAACTGAGATACACGTGAACATACTGTATCAACACGATGTCCAAAGTGCAATTTGACCAAAAGAACCACATGTTTTGCTTCTGCTGTTCGCACTATTTCTTCAGTTACTGTCCTTGCTGATTAGGCTATTTCTGCAACTGTCATTTCCTTCTCGCACGACAATGTCGAGACTGAACGTGCGTAAGACAGCGCTTTATGCGGATTGGATATTATGTTTAGTGGGGACCGCTCCCAGTTATGTCAGAGTGGTGTTAATACACGTGAACTTGTTTTGGTTGAAGTTTCCGTATTCAGCGCAGGATAATATGCGTCCAAGTCGTTTTATCAAAGTAAAGTGCACGACAAAAGTCTTGGAAATTTCTTGTTTCATTTCAAATATTTTTGATTTTCATCGGACAGAGCTGCAATGAAGCTGGATTAATAGCGCAATTAAATACGGTTCGAATGCTATATGTCGATCATCGAAATACACAGTGTAGCCAGCACAATGGCAGAAAATGTCATTTTCGAAATATTTCAACGATGCGAGAATAAATGGAGAGGCGTGGTAAGATTGGTATTGAACGTGAGGACGCTGCGTTTGAAGCTTACGAACTAGTAATAAACGCTGCCTTGCGCTCGAGGACAGCTGCACAGCGCTTGGGCATCGATGCAACCAAGTTGGCAATGACTGAGTGGTCGAGATCGCGCCACGCTTGGGTGATGGCGGACTTGAGCTCTTGCTGCGATGAGAACTGGCGACCGTGCGCGTACACGGTTCTCGTCAGGATGCCCCAGAGGTGCTCGATCGGATTGAGATCCGGGGACATCGCTGGCCAGCTCATCGTCGTCACGTTGCTCGTCTGCAGCCATGCTTGAGTAAGTCGAGCGCGATGACACGGCGCGTTGTCATGCTGAAACACGTGCCCTTCTTCGTGGTGTGCGCGTAAGAACGGCAGCAAGTGCGTGGCAAGCGTCTCTGTGTAGCGTTGCGCGTCTTGGCTGCCCTCAATGAACTTGAGCTCCGACTTGCCGGCTGCAGAGAATGCGCCCCAGACCATGACCGATCCTCCACCGCTGTGACGCTTCACGGCGCATCGCTCTGGCTGCCCCGCGCGATGCCAGTAAAACTGCAAGCCATCCGGCCCATCCATGTTCCACTTCTTCTCGTCGCTAAACACGACACGCGACCACTCACTCGCGCCCCAAGCTGCTCTCTCGCTCGCCCATGCGACTCGTCCTTTTTGGTGCATCTTGGTCATCACCGTCGTCCACTTCTTCTTCTTCCAAGACACGTCAGGGTGTGCATGGAGGACGCGCTGCACGGTGCGCACCGATGCGTCAACACCGACACTCGCTCGGGCTTGAGAGGCGCTCTCATTTCGCGTCGTGACCGCGCGCACCAGCCGCCGGCCCTCACGCTCAGACACTTTTCGAGGCCTTCCCGTGCGCTGTTTGGTCTTCGAGGCTCTCTCGCCGTTGATGACGCGTGACACAGTCGATACGCTGCGCTGCACACGCGTTGCAATCGCCTGCAGCCTCTCGCCTTGGCCTCGAAGGTCGAGGATAGTTGCGACGTCGCTCGCCGTCATCTCTTGCCACGCCGTCATCGCAAAACAGCTTCGGAGGCACTGGAAAATTGTTCGCTTGGTGTACGCAATGTGTTCTATCTAAATTACGTGTTTTCGAGCTCGTTTGACCACAATTACAATTTTGATACCAATCTTACCACGCCTCTCCATTTATTCTCGCATCGTTGAAATATTTCGAAAATGACATTTTCTGCCATTGTGCTGGCTACACTGTGTATTTCGATGATCGACATATAGCATTCGAACCGTATTTAATTGCGCTATTAATCCAGCTTCATTGCAGCTCTGTCCGATGAAAATCAAAAATATTTGAAATGAAACAAAAAATTTCCAAGACTTTTGTCGTGCACTTTATATCTCAATTCGCTAACACCACAGCGTGTATTTGTACTGTTTATGCTTGTATTTCTATTTTTGTTGTAAATGTTGTTGTGAGTGTTGAAATATGCATTGTGCAGTGTGGATTGGGCAGGTCTTACCGTACAAACCACAACCAGTGTGGTTGTGGTGTTTGCTTGTTCCTGTGTGCATTTGATTGTGTTGTAGTTGTGTGTAAACGAAGTCGTTGATGGGAGGTGATGCAGGTGGTACTCTTGCCGAAATTGTAACGGGGCCAAATAGCCAGTTACATGGATTGGTGTATGTGTACACCAATCCGTGATGTCCAATCCTGGACATGGTCTGTTATGGTGTGGACATACCAAACAGAGGTCGTCGTCCCATCGGACGCACGACAGCGACTCATTGTCTATTGAGTCGCGTGTACCTCACGGTACTCAAGTGGTTATCTTGCATTCAGTATAGGGATACTTAGGCATGCATGTTACAGGACGATAACCACTCAATGCACTAGTTTGGAACCTGCTCTGTTGTTCACACAACGTCCAGGCTAGAGAGAACACGTTCCCAGCAACTTGAGTTGCAGCGCACACGTGCGCACGCTTCCTCAGCGTATCGTGCTGTGTGACCCCGTCACTGACATGGTCATATTTGAACATATTTAAGTAAGTTACTTTTAGACTTCTTTCAACTCGTTGCTCGTGTGGGGTGCGTGAACCACTCATCATATAAACTTAGCATGCAGATTTTGTATCCGGACCACTTAAACTGCTGCCACCAAAACCCGTCCCGACTCACTTGTTCGTTGTCGTAGGTACCAGACACTGTGTGGACACTACAGAAATTGCATTCGGGATTAGAGGCAAGTCGGTCGCGTCTCGATCTTCACTAACACACTCTTGATCAATTCGTGATCGACGATGTACTTCTAGATGACCACCGTCATGTCCTTCGCTGTCATTTTTCGATCGACAGTCATGCCCGGATTCTTGTATCAAACTTCGCTTTGGAATTGCTCCGGCTTCGGTATTGACATTCTCTTTGTCAAAGCGTCAGCAGCCATTTCCGCGGTCACAGTATACCCATTACGTAACTCGTAAGCTTGGAACTGCTCCGGCTTTGGTAACGGCGCACTCTTTGACGAAGCGCTATGTCGGCGGTCAGATATACTCGACGCGTAAATCGATACCTTTATCGAACTTGCAAGAGAGCGGTAATTTGATATACGTTGAGCGTGTTGTACAGAAGGTTACATCCAAAACTAGCGCCTCGGTTGTCTTGAAACACGTATGTAACTACATATTCAAAGTTATTGGTGGTACGTTCTGAAAAGCGAGTATGGAGCAGTTGTTCGCATCTCTCGATTCTTGGTCAATTGAAACGGCTGTGAGCAACAAGGTCACCGGCTTTAATGGGTTGGTGAATTGTGACTTAACAACGAACGAGGAGAAAATGAAATCGTGGACGGTACAGACGCGACGGTTATGTTCAAGATTATACATAGATAGACATGGCACGCAAGTGAGTACGTTGTGTAGCGGTACGTTGAAAATCGTATAGTATTGCGCACCAAAATTTGAAACCTCCACGCTCAATTTCAAAACCTCAATTTTTGAAATAGAACACTCGTTCATTTGGGCAGTGAAAACATTTCAAGTGGAGCGCACGCAGCCATGGTAGTCAATGTTGCGCGCTCTGATATCCGCTCTGTACAATCTAGTGCTGCCACTAGTTTAATTTGCTAGTGAGCGATGCAGCACGCGACAAGCACACCACATGAACGGGTTCGCGCTACCTAAAATCACGTTACAGCAGCACCACCAGTGTGTGGCTTTCGACCGTACGATAAAGGCGGAAGTCATCTGTTATCTGACAGCGGAAATATAGAGCAAGTGCTCGACGAAAAGCTGGAGTTTCTGGCAGATCTGTCCTTGTTGTTTGTGGTATTGATACAATGTACCGCATATCTTGTATTGTGTACGACTTCATTATGAAAATGCACAAGGACAATAAGCACAGAAACCTGATCGCAACAAAGAGAAGAGGTGTCTATATGTTATCGACATGAACGCGTCGATCAGAGCTAGTTCCTGGATAAACGAACCTTAACTTGTGGTGCGCTTGTACTTTCGACTGAATCAAGACGGACACGCAATCAGTCGTGAAAAACAGTGAAAAATGGCGACAACATTCACGTCATTGCGTGAGTACCTGACGACGACATTACAAATCCAGGTTCTGCTCGTTTACCTCTGAAGAACACAACAGGTTCGACGCGTGTCTTTTGGACAACATTGGAGTCTCTCATAGCTCTAGCTATGCCATTATGATTTTAGACAACACGCCATACCACACCAGCGTGTACAGCGACCTGCAAGACGACGACATCGCACCAACACTCATTCTGAAACTCTAGTCGTACAGTTTGATGCTGAACATGTTTGATCGGGGTTCTCATTCCACATGAGTGCAATAAAGTGGTTTATGGCGTGACATCGCAGCGTGATCGTTCATGTGCTGCATAGCAGCAGTACAATCACCCACCAAACACTCAGCTTACAAATAGCATCTGAACCCGCCCTTCTTGAAGCCGTAATGCACTGTATCGCTCTTGCTCCGACCAAACCGTTTCATTAATTTGCAACAAATGCAGCCAAACATGACGTATAACAGGTTTCGGTTTGAGTTTACAGAGCGTCTGAGTTTGACACCGGCTGTAGTGCTATTGAATGACTTCAAGTGACTACAGATAACGACGTAGTGCAACGCCATGCCATAACGCAAAGCCCGCCCAATGACTTTTATTTGGAGGACAGTTGATTTGTATAGGCAAAATTTGTCTAAATATCCAAATATGATAGGTTACAAACGTGCAAGAAAGTGACGACAACAACGCCGACGCTACTAGTGCTCGCGATCACACAAGCCGTGCCAGCGTGCTTGGTGATACTGACAGGCAAACGAGAGGCGCGTTGCTCGCTTGTTCAAAGCGCTAAAGTGCATTTCAAGCGCTATATCATGCTTGATTTTTTTGAAAACAATGGTGCCTGGGTGTTGGGTTTTGTCGTTTTCAGTCTTATTTATTCGACTGTTCGACATCAAAACCGCCATACACAAATTAAACTTCCACCCTGGCGTTAGGCTACATCGTTATCAAGAGCGCGAATGCGTCGCTCGTCTCGGACTGCGCGCTGCTGCTCGTCTCGTGCGCCATGCTCGCGCTCGCTCGCTGTCGCTCGTTCTCCTCTTCCCTCCTCCTCGCGCGCGCGACACCTGCGAGAGCTCCGCGTGCAGTTTGGTTGTTGGCTCGATTACACTTGTTCGATATTATCAAGCTCCCACGAAAATGGCGCATATAATTTAAGATGAACTTATATTTTGAGAGTTTAGTGGAGCGTGCATCAAATGTGTGTGCTCAAGTGTCTCGACACACTCGTGACGACAACGCAGCAGAGCGATGTTGACAAGTGGCGCCCCACCCATGTGTGTCTGTGTCTGTGTCTGTGAGTTTGCTGGAGTGCGACGGCGCGGATGTGCGCGACGCGAAGCGCATCCGAGCACAGGTGCTCGATCACGCGCGCGCTGATCGATCGGCAGATAGGTGTCGGTGGTGATTTTCGAGCCAGATGGACCTGTGGACAAGATCACGACGGCGATGGCGATGGCAGTGATGGCAGTCGTGGTCTGGTTTGGTTTGGCTTGGGCTGCAGGACCGCAGGGACTACGTCTACTGCGGTGCGTATGAAGGACGACGACGACGAAGAGGAGACGATCGCTACGATCGCTACGGGAGCTGCGCGAACGCAGTCGAGCAAGAGCGTCTGCGTCAACAGCAGAGAGCAACTGACAGCATACAAACACACTCGACCACTGACACCTTACTAGCGCTCTCTCTCTCTCTCTCTCTCTCTCTCTTTCTTGGGCCACAACTTCCGCTTTGCTACGCTGTAGCATGGCGATTCCGACTCGGGGATCGTCGAGACTGCTCTTGACGCTGACGCTCCACGTGGTCGGCGAGCCACGCGAGACCAGCGTCAATGCCGCTCCCAGTCGTTGCGACGAGCGGCAGCAGCGTCCACGGCCGCGCAAACGTGCACATGCCATCATCGGCGTCGTCATCATCGACCTCGCGACTGCTACTACTGCTACTGCTACTTCTTGCACTGACACTCGCAAACAGCGCTGCGCGGATCTCATCGAGCGCCATGCAGCCGTCGCGGTCTTGCTTGTTCGCAAACACGAGCAGCGGCGTGTCCTTACGCAGTGACTCGTTGCCGCGAAACACGCGATGGAGCACTGCGATCGCTTCGCTCAGGCGCTCGCGCTCGACCGAGTCGACGACAAACACAACTGCGTCAGTGTGTTCGTAGTAGTAGTGCCACAGCGGCGGACACGAGCCGCCGAGGTCCCACGCCATGAACTGAACGCGGTCTTCGAACGCAATGGCTTCGGCATTGAATCCGATCGTTGCGATGGTCGCGATCTCGCTCGTGTCGTCTGCGCCGCGCTTGATGCGGTACAGCAGCGTCGTTTTGCCACATGCGTCGATCCCGAGGATGAGGATCTTTGCCGGGGGTGTGGTGTCAGTCCAGAGCCGCACGAAGCGCGCGAGCGCAGTGCGCAGGAGCGTCGACGTCGCGGAGCCCATTGTCGTTGAGGAGGAAGGTCAGATCGGAACTCAACCCACTTGCAGTTTGTATGTCACGCCATACAGAAACGCTTTCTATCAGTGTCTTATACTATAGTAGCAGATAGTAGATTGTATTGTGACGCTCGTAATCATACAAACTCGCTGACGATTCGCGCTCACGTTGATGGGCCTCGAACCGTCGCCGTGTCAACTTGTGGCTCGCGATCCATCGCTCACTTGCGCTTCTGCTGCTCCATACACGCACATACGCGCCTTCGAGTCATTGAGCCTCCTCTCACGATGACCAAGGTCGCGATCGTGTACTACTCCATGTATGGTCACGTCGGGAAGCTCGCGAGTGCGATCAAGACTGGCGCAGCGCGAGTACCAGGCGTCCACGCGACGCTCTACCAGGTGCAGGAGACGCTCCCGGACGACTTGCTCCAGAAGATCGGCGCGGCGCCAAAGCCCGACCACCCGATGGCGACACCCGACACGCTCAAAGAAGCCGACGGTATTCTCCTCGGCATCCCGACGCGCTTTGGCATGCTGCCGTCGCAGATGAAGAGCCTCTTTGACTCGTGCAGCGGGCTCTGGGCGAGCAAGGCGCTCATCGGCAAGCCGTGCGGCATGTTCTTCAGCACTGGCTCGATCGGTGGCGGCCAAGAGACGACGGCGATGTCGACGACGCCGTTCCTCGCACACCACGGCATGACGTTCGTGCCACTTGGCTACCGCACGAACCTGCTTGGGAACTTGGAAGAAGTGCACGGTGGCTCGCCATGGGGTGCTGGCACGATCGCTGGCGGCGACGGCAAGCGCCAGCCGACGGAGCTTGAGCTCGAGATTGCGCGCGTGCAGGGCGAGAGCTTTGCCGAGATCGCCAAGACGCTCAGTGCTGCGCGCAAGTGAGCCCATGTGAGTGTGTGACATCAGAGCAGCTCGTTGTGAGCTCTTGATATGACACATTGATGTCTCTTTCTCATCTCGCATACAAAATACACGTTCAAATACGGAAACAATGCAACTAGTGTCCTCACATGAACGACGTTGACCCATGCACCAAGTCCAGAGGGTGCTTGTCTGTCTGTCTGCGCTACTCGCGCACTCGTACTCGCTCGCTGCTTACTTGTTCGACCTACGCACCCAATGCGCCTTCGAGCACGAGGTTCTCGAGCATCTGGTGCATCGTCGCGATGTTCTGCCGGAACGAGCTCAGACACACGTCAGTGAGCACGCCGACCGTGTCTTCCGCAGCGCTCGCGTCGTCGTCCTTGTCGAGCAGCGGCGTCATATACATGACGTGCTGCATGACCGTCAGCGGTTCGTGCGCCGTGCTGCTCTCAAGACCACTGCTCGCAGCGCGAATGACCGACCACGCACTCTCGCGAATGTGCACTGGCTCGGCGCCAAAGACGTTGCCGTCCGAGACGCCGCGTGAGCTCCAGCAATGGACGATCCGGTCGGCTTCGACGACGCGCTTTGCGACTGTGTGCATGCGGAGCGTCGTGGGTTGCTGCCGCACGCGCATCGTGACGGACATGACACACTGGCTCCTGAAGTTGTAGTCGTCGAGTCATCGCGAGCCAGGAGACTCGGCGACACAGCGCAGTGGCGCTTGGCAGCTTCACTGAGGCGGCGAGGCGGGTCGAACCACTGCGATAGCGCGAACGAGCACACAGACACACCGCAATGAACTACGCAGTTAGAGACACGATCACAAGTCGTTATCGAGTAGAGCGAGCGAGCGAGACGTACGTACAGAGAGGTCCTGGCGCTTGCGGAGGACGCGCGAGAGCACATACTTTGGGTGAAGTTTGACGTAGTGAAGAAATAAAGGGAACCACAGCATCTTTCTTTCAGCTCAGAAAGCAACACGAGCGATGATGAACAGCAGCGCTACGCTCGAGGATGCTGGCGCGCTCGGCGCGCTCCTCTATGGAGATGGCGCAGCGACGACAGCCGCTACGACAGCATTCGGAGAAGAGTTCCTGCTCGCGGAGGTGGATGCGATCGACTTTGCTCTCGACGATGAGTTCCTGAGCTCTCTTGATGGCGACATCACGAGTGAAGGTTCGCTCAGTGATGCCGCGTCAGCTGCCTCTCCATGCGCTGCTCGATGCGCCACACCGCGTACTGTGCCGTCAACTTCACCACCACGTCAGCCAGAGCAAGGGGCAGATCGAGGAGCAACAGTTCTTAGTCCGTCGATTGCACCAGCGCCAGTCACCGTCACAACAGCGCCGTCCAAGCGACCGACTGTATCGCGTGTTCACAAGCTCCGACCGATCAAACCTGCCGTTGCTGCTGTCACGACGTCAACCAGAGCCACAGCACCCGTCGCCACGACTGCACCAACAACAGCACTTGCACGCTCGATCCACTCGACCGCGGTGCAGCGCACCACTGCGGGTCGCAAGCGCGTGAAAGACGAGCTCGAGAGTCTCCGCGAGCACGTCGCGCGTCTCGAAGCGCAGCTCCAAGAGCTCCATCGCGTCATGCGCACGGTAGATACAACACAAGGTGGCGCTGTCACTACAACCACCAACGGCGACGGTCATACTACCAGCAACGGCAGCACTGCTCACACTACAGTCGCAGTCTCAAGGACACAGCCGGCGCCACGCTCCGCCTCAACGTCGTCATCGCCTTCTGCTGCGTCTTCGCTGTCGTCGCTCCACTTGTGGAAGCGCGTGGCGAGACGCCAACTGGACGCGCGACGGCGCTCCGAGACGGAGAACGCGCGTCTTCGGGACGTGCTCGAGGCGCAGCTGACGCTCGCGCAGCGTCTCGCGCGCGCTCTGCGTCGTCAGCCGAGTCCATCGGTGCGTCCACTGCTCACTGTCTCTCTGTCGTATGTGTGTCTGTGTGTCTTTGTCGCATGGACATCAACGCCTCGCCTGCTCTTGATCGACTCACACACACGGTGCGGATGTCACTCGCTGTGATCAGGACCTGGATCTGCGCCTACGAGATCCACAAACGATGCAGTGCCGACGCCTCGTTGCAGACACGAGTGCCCACGGCGCAGCGATCTACCGCCGACTCGAGCGCGAACTCGATACGATGCACGTGAGCATCGACAGTGTCTTGGCCGCTGCCGCCGTCCGTGCGACTACGGCTGCTCCTGCCTTGACGAAAGCACGCACTATGGCCGCGACAGAGAGCTGCGTCGCGCGCTTTCAGACTGACGCAGTGACTGGTGACGTCTACCTCGAGCTCGTGACGTCGCTCGTCTTGCCGTTCAGTCTCAGCGACACAAGCGCTGGCTTCTGGACGCTCATGCAGAGCTCGTCGTCGGATCTCGCCTCGAGCGTCGCGAAGGTGCGTGGCTCGATGCGCTTCGAGTCGACACTGACCAATCGCATCCTCACATCGCCATGTCTTGTCGCTGTGTCTGGGAAGCCTCTCGTGTCTACGAGTGGTACGCATCGGTCTCAGTACCTCACAAGTATGGCGCTCCCACAGGGTCAAGCAGTCGTGCGTGGCCACATCGTCGGCAAACGCACGGACGAGACAACGAGCTCCCGACGCACGGTGGTTGTCTGGCGCTCCAGTGGCGCGTGCGAAGGCGACGCTGTGAGTGACGTGATGCCCATTGGAGTCGACGAGACTGGCTACGCAGTCGTACAAGCAGTGCCAGCGTCGACGAGCGCGCGTCCACTGACGCAGATCCGCATCGTCATGCGCTTGGATTCGCATCGACACGCGCCGGTGCGATCGCGCAGAGCCTTCAGCGCGCTCGCACAGGCGATCGTCGGCTCGATCGAGCACAACATGGAGCAGATGCAGCGCTCGACCGAGACGCTCATTCTCCGGAGCGTCGCAGTGCACTGAGGCTGGCGCTGTCGTGCCAGCGCTGAGTGAGTGCGAGAGCGGCTCATAGGCGCTATGGCTGAACGCATCGTTTGTACGACAGAGGCATGGATTGACACCTACACACTCGCCTTCGTCTCGTCGCTGACGGATCACTACTGGACCTCTTCAAGAGGCGCCATCTCTGTGTGCGGCTAGTTGGCCTTGCACGTGTACGTCGCGCCAGCTTTGATGCAGGTCGAGCCGTTTGGGAGGTCCTTGTAGCGTCCTGTGCCAGGACACGCGCCGCTGTGGTTCCCAGTGCACGCGACACCCGAGACGCAGAAGAAGTACTTGGAGATGCCCTGCACGAAGACCTTGGTCATGCCCTTCTTCTCGCATGCGTCCTGCGGTGCGCGCGTGATTGGCGGTGGCGACTCTGGGTCCACTGGTGTCGGTCGCACGGATGGCACAGGGTACCGCGTGACTGGTGGCGGCGACTCGGGGTCTGATGGTGTCGGTCGCACGGATGGCACAGGGTATCGCGTCACTGGTGGCGGCGACTCGGGGTCCACTGGTGTCGGTCGCACTGCTGGCACAGGGTATCGCGTGACTGGCGGTGGCGACTCGGGGTCTTGGAGAAGCAGACCGTGCGCTGTCGCGAGCTCGGCGCTCACGTCGTCAGCGCTCACAGTGTTCGTGGAGACGCGAATGCGCACGTGGTTGATGTAGTGCTGCTCTGCGTCGACGACAGTCGCGGTATTGAGTGCGAGCGCTGCGCAGGCGGCTACGAACACGAGGTGCTTGAGCGACAGCATCGCGCAGGCGTCTTGGTGATGTGAGCTGGAGCGCGCAAAAGAGCGAATGGCTTGGTGACTGAGCAGCAGCAGAGCGTGGAGTAGTGGGTGACTACACACACACACAGCACACATGCTGCTGCTTGATCTTGCGGCTGTGATCTCAATCAGGATCACAGATCACCACATGAGTTCTCGAACCCACTTGATACGAAGAGATCAACCTGTCTGTCGCTCCTGATTGATCACCACTGCGTCGTACTTCATCGAGTCCTTTGTCAAGGAGTTCGAGGTGAGCGACGGTGTGTAGCCGTATGAAGGTCTCTGGGAGCTCCAAATGCGCTGTTGAGCTCTTTGAGTCCAAGTACAAGACGAGCGTGATCGTTACTGACGAGACCACCCAGTTCACGAGGATGCACGAGGAACAGAGCGCACCGATGCGCTGCTCATCAAAGTCGAGCTGCTGCGCAAGAACGCGCTCACGAGACTCCTCACCAAGGCCGATGCGTTCGACGCCGCGTTTGAAGAGAAAGTGGTGCTCCACTTGGCGGACAAGGACCCGTTCATGAGCGAATCCCATACCAATCGATCGACGCAGTCGAATGTAGTGCGACAGCATCGCTGGGAACACCGACGCTCTGGTCTTGAACAGTGCAGTAGCGATTGCCGTCGAGCTCGCGAGCTACTGAGGAACAGCGCAGATGAGAGCGAGCAGATGGAGGCTTCGAGAAGCTGGTCGACCTCAAAAAGACAGTTCGTTTGTGTGGCGGAAATAATGGCGGCCAAGCGAGTCGCTGATGAGTCGCAGTCTCGAGCACCATGGACCTGCGGGTGCATGGACAGCATCAGCATCAGCAGCAAGAGCAAGAGCTCGGCAAGCGCTGCATTCGACGAAGCAATAGACAGCAGTGCCATCCTCGACGCGCTCCTCTTTGCCGACGACGCTATGAGTGACGGCGCGAGCGCCACATGCGACGAGCTCCTGTTCGCCGTGGACGCAACAGACCTCGAGCTGGATTGTGAGCTCTCGCTCGCGCTTGACGTCGACGACATGCGCGGGTTCGTACAACAGAGCGCCGCTATCTCGTCGTCATCGCCACAGCGTTCTAGCTCGGACACAGCGCTTATCACTGCTACATCGCCAGCACCCGCAGCAGCGTCCTGTCAAGCACTCACAGCATCAGCTCCTTCTTCACAAACTCTAGCGACATGCGCGCCGAAGCTCCGAGTGATCAAACCTGCGCCTGTACAAGTCAATGCAAGACTCACCCAGCAAGCGGACGCGTCAGCGCTAGTGACGAGCTCACTCAAAGCTGTTGCACGCTCGATCCACTCGACCGCGGTGCAGCGCACCACTGCGGGTCGCAAGCGCGTGAAAGACGAGCTCGAGAGTCTCCGCGAGCACGTCGCGCGTCTCGAAGCGCAGCTCCAAGAGCTCCATCGCGTCATGCGCACGGTAGATACAACACAAGGTGGCGCTGTCACTACAACCACCAACGGCGACGGTCATACTACCAGCAACGGCAGCACTGCTCACACTACAGTCGCAGTCTCAAGGACACAGCCGGCGCCACGCTCCGCCTCAACGTCGTCATCGCCTTCTGCTGCGTCTTCGCTGTCGTCGCTCCACTTGTGGAAGCGCGTGGCGAGACGCCAACTGGACGCGCGACGGCGCTCCGAGACGGAGAACGCGCGTCTTCGGGACGTGCTCGAGGCGCAGCTGACGCTCGCGCAGCGTCTCGCGCGCGCTCTGCGTCGTCAGCCGAGTCCATCGGTGCGTCCACTGCTCACTGTCTCTCTGCTATGTCATGTGTGCCAGTCTTGAGCTACTTCTCTTCAGTTTCTGAGCGTGACTGTGCTTTGCTTCTCACGTCTTGCGTGGTGCGCCACTAGGACCTCGAGCTTCGTGTCCACGACCTGGACGAGTTCCATTGGCGCGCGTTCCCCGTAGACCCGCTGGAGCGCAGCACTGTGGCGTACGCTCGTCTCGCTGCAGCGCTTGATGCCATGCCCATGAGCATTGACTCGGTGCTCACAGACGCAGGACTCTGCGGCGCCAGTACGCCTGTGCGCCACCACCTCCCACCCGAGCGCTGCGCTGGTCGCATCAAGACTGACAGCGCAAGTGGCGACGCGTATCTCGAACTCGCGAGCTCGATCGCTGTGCCGTTCTCGCTCGACGCCACGAGCGCTGGGATCTGGTCGCTCCTCAACTGCTCGTCGGAGCTGAGCCCGAGCGAATTCCAGGTGTGTGAGAGCCTTGCACACGTCCGACGGCAGTCAGCGCACTGTACGATGCACTCACTCTCTTTCTGCTGCTGCCTTGATGCGCGCAGCTCGTCGACCATACGCGCGACGTGCTCCATGCGCAGTACCGCATGGCGATCCCAGCGCGCGGTGGACAGCTCGCAGTGCGCGGCCACATGGTCGGCAAGCGCATCGTCGACCGCAAGCACCGCCGTGTCGTGCTGGTCTGGTGTGCTACGACCGAGTACGACGGCGCTGTTCTCAACGGCGCCGCGCCCTCGCAGTTCGACGAAACGGGGTGGATCGCAATCTCCGAGCGGCCTCCGACACCAGACGATGCGAGCCCGTCGTCAGTGGTCGAGACTGTGCTGCGCATCCACCCGCGCCACGCTGCAGTGAGCGCAGCTCAGCCACGCGTGTCCGTCAGTGCGATCCGAGACTTCGCCGGCGCAGTCGTGGGGTCATTCGAGCGGTCGTTCAGCGACGCGCAGCGCTTGACCGAGACGGCGATCCTCCAGAGCATCGCAGTGCGGTCCTAGGATCGCTTGATTGCCTCAATGTGAACCGCTGTCGTCGTCTTCTGTCTCTCCTAGTGCGCTCGTCCGTCCATGGCGCTGCGTCTATGACCTACGACGGCGTCTTTGCGACCAGGAAGTTCTCAATGATCTGGTGGATCGTCTGGACGTTCTGGTGGTACGACGCCATGATCAAGTCTGTGAGCGCGCCGGCGTGCGCGCGATCCGCACTTGTTGCGGTCTCGTGAAGCTCTGGCGCACAGCGCACGACAACGAGGAGACGGCATGCGTCACCGCGTGCGAGCGGCTCAAGGACGCACCACCCGCGCTCGCGAATGCAGACGCTGTGTGCGCTCTTGCTCGCAGAGTCTGACGCGCCTTGCGAGCTCCAGAGCATCACGACGCGATTCGCTTCGACGATGCGCTGGACAGCCATGTTCACGCGCACGTGCACGGCTGTGCGGCGGAGCTGGAGCGTCACAGCAATGTGCGACCGCACAGTGTCGCTCGCGACGTCATCGGCCTACAGACCAGATCCACACGTGGCGATCAGTCAGTCGCTTGGACAGTGAGGCGCAACGGACAAGACTCACCATGTAGACGCCGTTCTCGAACTCGGTGCGCGCGCCAGAGATGAAGCGCCAGACTGCAGCAGACGACGTCGCCAAGTCGAACGGCAGGACTTTGGCGTCGAGCATCTCCATGAAGACGAGGTCGCGCGCCGAGGTCTTTACACGCACGCTACGGTGCTCCCCAGCTATTCGATCAGCGCCAGCGTCCTTCAGCACCGCATCGAGTTGTGCGTAGACGCTCGTGAGATCGTCTATGAGCGCGTCGTAGCAAGCGTTGTCGCTGCAGGTATCGCCACTGCTCTCCACATCGAAGCGCAGGCGCTTGGTTCGATCACCGTCGAGCTCAAACGTCTCAAGCCACTGGCGTCCGTCGTCATTCAGTGCGTCCCACAGCTTTGAGTCAGTCCATAGAAGCTCTTAACACTAGCCAGCACAGTCAGCCAAGAGACAGCAGAGACGCACTGAGGCACTCGGTCGCTTGCGCAAGATCCGCTCCAAGCTCGTGGCGACGCGGAGCTGTCCCTCGAGCAGCTCCCGGAGCTTGGCGTTCTCGACTTCGGCATTCTGTCGCTGCAAGCGCTGGCGCTCAGCGACCTTCTCCCACGCAGCAGCAGCAGTAGCAGTTGAGAGCGACAGCGCAGTAGATGCGTCTGTTGTTGTTGATGTGGTGATGGTCGCGGTTGCAGAAGACGATCGAAGCGCTCGGAGCTGCTGCTCGAGCTCAAGCACGTGCTCGCGCAAGTACGCGAGCTCTTCTTTCACGCTCGGCTGTTTGCGCCGCTTTGCGCTGCGCTTGCCTGTTGGTTCACTCGACTGTCGCTGCGGCTGCTGCTCGTTGCTCGCATCGCTTGCACCGAGATGCGGCAGCACAGACGCGTCGTCATTGCCAAAGTGCAAGTTCAGATCGACGTCCGAGAGCAGTGCGACTGCTTCGTCGAGCGACAGCAGCGGCTCGTCTGAACTGGCAGGTGCGTCATGTGCAATAGCGTCAATCGGTGGAGCTGTCGATGGCGCGTGCATCGTGAGCTCCTGTGTCGTTAGTGTCGCGTGGAGCGCAAGAGCTCCTGAAGGTGCTTGAAGGTGCTTGAAGGTGTGTGACTAACTGACAAATGTGGTACAATCGATAGTCAACTACTTGTCGAACTCTTCAGTATTCAACTCCATATATTTGTGAAATGTGTTGTTGCGGTACCTTACATAGTGAGTCCAAGAGAGATCATCTGAAGCAACACAACGCATGCACAAGCAGATGAACACCGACGCGAACGACACAGAGCGCCATGTCATCGTCACGCCTACAGCGCCACTTGACTACATAGGCGCTGATGCAAGCCCAGACGTGTTGAATGAGATCGACGCAGCGCTTGAAGCTATTGACTTTGAGCTCTTGGACACAGTGGACGCGAGTCCATCGACTGCTCCTCCGCTCGTCAGCGTCCTCGAGCCTCAGACAACCGCAACAACGCCAGCGTCTACCTCAGTGCGTCCTGTCAGTAACGATCCATTGCTGCAAGCGACCAGCACAATGGCGTATGCACCGCCAATCGCAGCGAAGACTTCGCACCAGCGCACAAAGGCCGAGCTGCAGTACCTGCGAGAGCAAGTGCAGGAGCTGGAGCGCCAGCTCGAGACGATGCGGCCATCCGCCGCCTCCGAGTCGCCACTGCCGAGTGCCAGTACATCGACAGCGACTCTCAACGCCTCTGTCGCGCCCTTGCAGCAGACGCTCTGGGAGCGCATCGCGAAGCGCCAACTGAGCGCAAAGCACCGCGCAGAAGTCGAGAACCAGCGCCTTCGCGAAGCGCTCGAGAGTCAACTGAAGATCGCGCAGAGTCTCTCGAAGCTCCTGCGCAAGCGCCCGAACCTGCCGGTGTGTATGTCGATAGGCGCTTCTCCTAGTCCGTACTGTACATACTCACACGTCTTCTTGGTCTCTTGATCGCGTCCAGTGGCTCGAAGGTTCTGAGACGAAGCGACAGCGCGCAGATCCGTCCAGCTGCGACACCAGCAGCGTGTTTGCGCGCCTCGCACAGCAGCTCGAAGCGCTCGTGCCGCGTCTCGACACTGTGATGCGCGACGCTGGCGTTGCTACGGCCAGCACCTCATTGCAGAGCGGCGCTGTTCAGTGCGACGACAGCGGCCGCGTGTTCTTGCAAGTCGTCGACTGCCACGCCGTGCCGTTCAGTGTCGAGGCAACGAGCAACGCGATGTGGTCGCTCTTCCAGGACCAGCCGATCGAAGTCGCGAACGGCGTCTTTCAGGTGCAGAGCAGTCATGAGGCGCTTGTGACGGTGAAGAGCTGTAGCTGATGATGGCAGCGCTTCGCTTGTGTCAACAGACGATCGACACGACGGACGGGCTCATCCGAGCGCAAGTCGCGATTACGCTGCGGCTCCGGCGATCCGAGGCGCGCGTGGCGCTCTGCGTCGTTGGGAAGCGCATCGTCGACGGCGCGCGCGTGAGCTTTGTCTGGTGCTCTGAAGGCGAGTCGGAAGGTTCGCTCCTTGGCGCCACGCCCATGTTCATTCGCGAGAGCGCGTGGGCAAGCATTGAGCCGATCGCTGCAGCGGACGGCGCCGACAACCTCACGATCGTCAAGAACGTTGTGCACATGACGCCGACCGTTGCGTCGCCGAGCGCAGCAGAGCAGTCGCTGCGCGTCGGACTCTTTACTGACGTCGTGCTCAGCGGCTTCCACGACAACTACGCGCACATGCACCAGCTCATTGAGGACATCCTCATGCGGGACGCGACGCAAACCAGCGAGCGCTAGTCACTCGGTAGTCATCCACGCACCATTGTCGAGCAGGTCCTGCAATGCTAACAGCAGGTTATGATCAACAGCAGCGCACCAATCGCTCTTACTGGCGCTCAGATGCTGCTACAGTCGTGGACACTGACGCCTTGCGTCGCCTCTCTACAGCGGCGCTGATCGCCGCAGAGGTCTTAAGGCGATTGGCGCTCGTTGATGCTGGAGCACCAAAGCAAATCCAAAGGGTTGGACGCCGTGTCTGTTGACGTCATCGAGCGCGCTCTCGGTGGCATCTGGTTCGGTGTAGCGATCACACTCGAAGCTTGTGCTTCGGGAGCAGCTCATTGGCACTGGCACTGATACGCATGTCGCGATCCGCGTCGTGATGATCACGCGGCGCTCGGTAATCCGGCACCAAGCTGTTGCTGCTTGAGCGCTGTTGTTTGCACTCGACGTGCGGTGCACTCTTGCTTTTGCTGCTCGACACACACGTACACGCGCACCTTTCGCTACGCCACAGCTCTCGCCACGATGACCAAGATCGCGATCGTGTACTACTCCATGTACGGCCACGTCGACAAGCTCGCGACGGCGATCAAAGCCGGCGCTGCGAGTGTCCCTGGCGTCGAAGCGACGCTCTACCAGGTGCAGGAGACGCTCCCGGACGAGCTCCTCAAGCAGTTCTACGCAGCGCCAAAGCCCGACCACCCGATCGCGACACCCGACACGCTCAAAGAAGCCGACGGTATTCTCCTCGGCATCCCGACGCGCTTTGGCATGCTGCCGTCGCAGATGAAGAGCCTCTTTGACTCGTGCAGCGGGCTCTGGGCGAGCAAGGCGCTCATCGGCAAGCCGTGCGGCATGTTCTTCAGCACTGGCTCGATCGGTGGCGGCCAAGAGACGACGGCGATGTCGACGACGCCGTTCCTCGCACACCACGGCATGACGTTCGTGCCACTTGGCTACCGCACGAACCTGCTTGGGAACTTGGAAGAAGTGCACGGTGGCTCGCCATGGGGTGCTGGCACGATCGCTGGCGGCGACGGCAAGCGCCAGCCGACGGAGCTTGAGCTCGAGATTGCGCGCGTGCAGGGCGAGAGCTTTGCCGAGATCGCCAAGACGCTCAGTGCTGCGCGCAAGTGAGCCCATGTGAGTGTGTGACATCAGAGCAGCTCGTTGTGAGCTCTTGATATGACACATTGATGTCTCTTTCTCATCTCGCATACAAAATACACGTTCAAATACGGAAACAATGCAACTAGTGTCCTCACATGAACGACGTTGACCCATGCACCAAGTCCAGAGGGTGCTTGTCTGTCTGTCTGCGCTACTCGCGCACTCGTACTCGCTCGCTGCTTACTTGTTCGACCTACGCACCCAATGCGCCTTCGAGCACGAGGTTCTCGAGCATCTGGTGCATCGTCGCGATGTTCTGCCGGAACGAGCTCAGACACACGTCAGTGAGCACGCCGACCGTGTCTTCCGCAGCGCTCGCGTCGTCGTCCTTGTCGAGCAGCGGCGTCATATGCATGACGTGCTGCATGACCGTCAGCGGTTCGTGCGCCGTGCTGCTCTCAAGACCACTGCTCGCAGCGCGAATGACCGACCACGCACTCTCGCGAATGTGCACTGGCTCGGCGCCAAAGACGTTGCCGTCCGAGACGCCGCGTGAGCTCCAGCAATGGACGATCCGGTCGGCTTCGACGACGCGCTTTGCGACTGTGTGCATGCGGAGCGTCGTGGGTTGCTGCCGCACGCGCATCGTGACGGACATGACACACTGGCTCCTGAAGTTGTAGTCGTCGAGTCATCGCGAGCCAGGAGACTCGGTGACACAGCGCAGTGGCGCTTGGCAGCTTCACTGAGGCGGTGAGGCGGGTCGAACCACTGCGATAGCGCGAACGAGCACACAGACACACCGCAATGAACTACGCAGTTAGAGACACGAACGTAAGTCGTTGTCGAGTAGAGCGAGCGAGCGAGACGTACGTACAGAGAGGTCCTGGCGCTTGCGGAGGGCGCGCGAGAGGCTCTGCGCGACCTTGAGCTGGCTCTCGAGCATCTCGCGCAGCTTGAGGTTCTCGAGCTCGGACTTTTGCTTCTGCGCGTGCTGGTGCTCGGCGATGCGCTTCCAGAGCGCTGTCTGTGACGGAGGGTCTGCGAGCGTCGCCGACTCGTGGAGCGAGAGCGCTGAGAGCGCCGATGGGGGCGACGTCTCGCCACTCGGAGCCGCAGCGCTCTGCTTGAGATGCGCGAGCTCTAGCTCAAAGAGCTGAACTTGCTGGCGCAAGTACTCGAGCTCGTACTTGACGCGCTTGCGGCCAGTGGTCTGCGGTGGCGGCAGCAGCGCCGGCATGACGCGCGCCACTGAGACTGGCGGTGCAGCCAGTGCGCTCGCAGGAATGACGACGCGAAGTGACGGCTGCGATGGAGGCACAGCTGTAGTGTCCACTACTGATGGACGCTGTGGTGCAGGCGTCACGCTCGTCGCAGCTGCAAAGCCGACGCTCGCGTGGACGTTGTCAAACGCCTGGCTGACTTCCGTCGTTGCGGCGTTGTAGTCGAGGTCAGGCACGTCGATCGCGTCGTTGATGTCCATGAAGAGCAGCTCGTCTTTCAAGAACGTGCTGTGGAGCGCTGGGGACGCTGCTGCAGTCGCGTCCGTGGAGATGGAAGTGAAGAACTCGGACTCGAGGAAGCGACTCACTTCACGGTCGAGTTCCGGATCCTCCGCGAAGGCCGTCGTGGTGTCAGCGTCGTTGGTGCGATCATGAGTCGGACCTGCTGCAGCAGCAGGAGTGGGCACGCGTTCGTGCAAGCCTTGGTCACTGGTGCTGCTGGCAAACGTCATAGACTGGCAAAGTGGCGAAGTGGTGCGTGTGATGCGTGCGTGCGAACCAACAAGTTGGGTTGTGTGCGTGTGTGTCTGGCGAGGCCAATGGCTCGTGCGCGTCTCGTGCTTGAGTGAGCGAGTCCACGCACGCCGCACGTTGGTTGACGCTGAGAATCCACCGCCACCGTGTGTGTGTGTGCGAACGTCACTGCTGCTGCTGCTGCTGCAACTTGACTGCTGCTGCCTCGCGCTGTCTCTCTGTCGATGCACGCACACTTGCTCTTGTTGCTCTGGTCGTCGTCGTCGTTGTTGTTGTCGCGCACCACTACCATCAGCAAGCGGTGGATCACATTCTCTATCTGTCCGTTCGTTCGTTCGGTGCCACATGGAACCATCACTCTCGGTTGTACCAATCTGGGAGTCGGAGCAGGCTGGTCGAGATGCTCGAGAGACGCTCGAGAGACGCTCTTGACGATGACAGCTCCAAGAGCTTGGAACGCCACTGCCACGATCACACGCGCTCATTCACTGGGACCACAAGCGAGCAAGAGCAAGCGAGAGAGAGAGAGTTGCGACCAGCAGTGTATGCGGCGGCGGCACTCCGTAATGGGTACGCACCTAACACCCACCACCACACGTGGTCACGAAGCTCTCCATGCGCTGCTGCTGCTGTCCATCTCGTGTTGGACATTGCTCGAGCGCGTCGGACTCACTCGCACAAAAGGGAGGACCATCGTCGTCCCGCAACATGCATTCACACACGCACATCGATTGTTTGTTTGTACGTACGTACGTTTGCAGAGCAACACAAGCAAACACGTCAACGGCGACAGCGAGATGATACTGGCTCGCTCTCGCTCTCGATCGCTTTGTTGCCTTGTTGCTTGCTTGCTCGGTTGACTGATTGACGGAAGGACAAACTGCGTTGACAGATGGCTGCTTGGTGCCCAGACTCGCTTTGAGTACGTGTGCGCGCACGTGTGGTACATGCAGCGCCATCCATTGAGCGATCGCGTCCTTCGTTGTTGCTGTTGTCGTTCTTGTCGTTGTCGTCGTTGTCGTCGTTGCTTGTTGGAGTATCCCGCATGCTTGATCGCTTGGTGGGTGGCGCTGGGTGGACTGACGATTGCTCGAAAAGGCCTGCATTGTCTTGTGTGTATTGAGCATTGGTGTGTCTTGCTTTGCATGCTGTCTTGTGTAGCAGTGCACGGCGACTCACAGTATGCTTCCGACCTCGCGAACATGCTCGACCCCAGCAACAACAACAACATTGACGACGTTGTGGTCGAGGTCTTTGTCATCGGCGTGTTCATAGCAAGCGACAGGAGGATGGCACTCTTTTGGTCACTGTTATGAAAAGGAAAGTTGCTACGATCATTCTGTATAGAGAATGATGGTACTACCGAAAAGAGCAATCTGCAATGATCACGACACTTGAAAGCGTCTCGCCACTTGCCTTCCTTGTTTGCCTTTGGTCTTGAGCCTTTGCACTTGACCTCAGCACTCGGCAAAGACGTCTGCACTCGGCAAGACCTCGGCACCGCTTGTGTCGGTCGCTTGTGTGGCCTGTGACGACAAGAAACGGCAATGATCACGGCAAGCGCTCCAGCGCAATCACGCACCTCACAACCACTTGGAGCACTACGCGTGCGCGAAAGTCGAAGAGAGTCAGCAAGTGTGAGACAGCGCGCCAGCAAGTCAGTCGGTCGCATGGCGCTCAACGCCATGACGTCGGTCGGTCGGTGGGTCGAAAGACACTGAGCGCAGTACACGCTCTCGAGCAACGACGGCATCAGCACCAGCAACTTGTGCTCGACGACTTCATTCATTTCATGTGCGCGTGCCAGCAAAGCAACCGAGCTGGTCGTCGCTCCTCGACACGCCGCGCAAACGCACACTCTATGCTCACCAACACTTGGGAGACGAATGCCGGTCGTAGCATATGCGCTGGTGGCCATGGACACGAGTAGCGCAAATGAATGGCATTGCTCGTTGGTCGTTGGACACACCTCAACACATCGGCAAGAGAGAGAGAGAGAGTATCCGGTCCGTTGACGTGTCCAACATCGACTCGTTCGTTCGGGTCGCTTAGAGCCGCTCCTTGTGCGCAAAATGAGCGCTGGCAACAACTTGTCGAGGCTGCTCTTTGTACTGCGTATTGATCATGGCACAAGGCCATTGGCGCAATGGCGTGTTCTCGCACGCTAGAGCATGAGCACCAATGTGAGCTCGCCACGATGCAGCCGTTCGCTCTTGCAGTCCGTAGATACAGACATTCAGTTCGTCGATTGTGAAGTGCGTCGTGTGCGGCATCATGTCGGTAGCACCGCAGCGCGGTAGCGCTGTAAAGCAAGATGTGAGCGCTGCAAGCACACGTGAATCAGCTTGCTTCGGTCGGACCAAGTGTGCACGACAGATGCCACGCATCATTCTGTCCATCGCGTCGAGGAGGGCAAAGATGGCTGCGTATGTGTGGTGTAGAGATCCTGTACATGTGGTGTCGCTGATTGATTGGGCGGTGTTGTCTGGCAGGTGTCGCCGAGGTCCCACGACAAGAACACAAAGCGTTCATGAGTGAGGTGTCCATGGCCGTGGAACTCACCACCACCACCACAGTCGTCGTCATCATCTGCGGAGCCATCTTGAGCTCAACAACCGATTGAAAACTTGTTGATACCGCTCATACAACATCAGCGAATCAGCGCTCGCCAACACAACTCGACTGATTTTGACAGAGCCCAAATGTACCCATTGACCAGAAATGACAGTGCCAGCGATGCTACTCGAAAGCAACTCTCTCTGATCACGATCGTCTTCGTGTGCTGGCTCAAGACGCGAGACGCTGTCGCGACACACTCACTCTCGATTCATCAGTGTATCGCCTAACTCACGCATCTCAGACGCTCATACTCTCACTCGACACAACAACACCATCAAAAGCAGCAAGCAAAAGCAGCAAACATGGGCAACTTGATCTCAAACTACGTCCAGTCAGCGCTCGACTCGCTCTCGACGTACTGGACCAAGCCGTGCCGGATCCTCTTGCTTGGTCTCGACGCGGCTGGCAAGACCACGCTGCTCTACAAGCTCAAGCTCGGCGAAGCGATCACGACGATCCCGACGATCGGCTTCAATGTCGAGACGTTCCAGTACAAGAACATCGAGTTCACGGCGTGGGACATTGGCGGCCAGAGCAAGCTGCGGCCGCTCTGGAAGTTCTACTTGCAGAACACCGACGCTGTGATCTTTGTCGTCGACGCAGCAGACCGCTTCCGCATCGACGAAGCAGCCGAAGAGCTCTGCCGTCTCTTTGAGTACGACGAGCTCCGGGACGCCAAGCTCCTCGTGTACGCGAACAAGCAGGACCACCCTGGCTGCATGCCGCTCCACGAGATCCGCGACAAGCTCAACTTGAGCAACGTCACGCGGAACGCGCATCACCTCCAAGCGACGATCGCAGTCTCGGGCGAAGGCGTGTACGAAGGACTCGACTGGCTCAGCAAGGTCATGTCTGGTCGAGCCTAGTCGGATCGCTCGCATCAAGAAGCAGAGACCGCGTAGCAAAGCACGCAGTCACGCTTGGATCAGTCTCGCCATCCATGCATCTTCATGGACTAGTACACTATCGCCATACCATCTAATCAACACGACAACGTTCCTCTTTGCTTTCCGTCTTTGATGTCTCGTTCTGTGTCTTGTTGCTACTCTTGCTCATTGCCTTTGAGCATCGTGAATCACTCGCACGATCGAGGCACACATCAAGCACAAGCTCATACTGATCGATCGTATCGTGCAAGAGAGCACGTCTGGATCCACACACTGCGCTCGTTCTTTCGAGAGACGCAGATCCCTGTGCGCACATTTGTAGTGACGACGTCCTTACGCTCGGTCTCTTGCTCTCTTGCTCTCTTGCTCGTGTCGGACCATCGAGCCAATCACGCTCTGCCAACTCGCGTGATGTGGTGGAGTTGGGTACACAACCCGTTGGCGTGGTGCAAAGATCCAAGTACAAGTACAAGTACAAGAACAAGTGTGCAAGTCTGCTGGTCTGCTGGTCTGCTGGTGCACACTCACTCACTCGTCAATCGCCTCCGTCTCGATCAAGCACCAGCATCCACACACCCACACACCTACAAGCATGGGCAACTTCGTCTCGAGCTACATCCAGTCGGCACTCGACGTGCTCTCAGGCCACTTTTGGACCACACCGTGCCGCGTGCTCATCCTCGGACTCGACGCCGCGGGCAAGACCACGCTGCTCTACCAACTCAAGCTCGGCGAAGTCGTGACGACGATCCCGACCATTGGCTTCAACGTCGAGTCGTTCACGCACAAGAACGTCGAGTTCACGGCGTGGGACGTCGGCGGCCAAGATCGCATTCGCCCACTCTGGCGCCACTACGTCCAGAACACCAACGCCGTGATCTTTGCCATCGACGCCTCGGATCGCGAGCGCATTGCCGAAGCGAGCCACGAGCTCCGCACTGTGATGTTCAACGACGAGCTGCGCGACGCCAAGCTCCTCGTGCTTGCGAACAAGCAGGACTTGCCCGGTGCGATGACAGTCGAAGAGATCCAAGCCGGGCTCGACGTTGACGTCGTGACAAAAAGCGCGCACCACGTCCAGCCGACGGTCGCGATCACGGGCGAAGGGCTCTACGAAGGACTCGACTGGCTCGTCCAGGCGCTCACGGGCAAAGTCGGGCGCGTCGAGAGCTGGACCGTGCTCTAACGAGCAGTGCGTCGACACTGCCGTCCTTCGTTTGCATGCATGGCTCTCTCTCTTGCCCCTGAACGCTCGCTTTCGACGATTGAATGAACAACATCACGTCTTGCCATTGCGCTCTGTGTGTTGCTATCAGTCATGCGCGCAGGACGCTCAGTTGGCTCTGCATCTTCTTGTGACCCAGCGAGTGCACTTCCGCCGACATGTCCGGCGTCGTGTGGCTTCACTTTCAACGTCCTTGTGCACGCGCTTGTGTTGTGCTGCTCAAAGTCCTAGGCACACGGGGGCGGCTTCGCTGGATAGACGAGTGATCGCAACGATGAGGCGTCTCTTACATTCATACGCGTCGTTCTGCTACGACACGCACGCAGGTTGCCAGCTACTCGACTCCATGCACGTGCCACTGGCGAAGCTACTGCCACTGCTACTCACGTCACTCTGCGCAAAGAGACTCGGGAGCTCGTCCGTCGCGCCAACGTCTCCACAGCCATTGAAGTTGCTGGTGTTGCTGCTCATTGGACACGCTGGAGCAACGTCGCGGTGGCAGCGCGAGGCGCCGCATCCGAGCGACAGCTTCTTCCCAAACTCGGCGCAGAAGATCTCGCGATTCAGGTGGTGGATCCACCGCATGTGGCGCCGGTACGACATCACGACCTCGTTCGTGACCGAGCCAGCGCCAATGTCTTCAGGTGCGTACGTGCTCGAGAGCTCGGGCGTGATGCGCGTGACGGTCTGGTCAATGTGCATCGGCTCGGCCGTGCTCACGCCCAGCGACCGACTCACGAGCGGCCGCATGAGCTTCCAGCCGCGCTCGCGCAGTTGCATCGAGAGCGGACCTGTGATCTCTAGGACAGTGTCCCACACGAGCACGACGCGGTCAGCTTCGATGTACCGCTTGAGCGCCGTGCGGCGAATGAGCGTGACGTCCGTCGAGTTGGCCACGCGGATCGTGTTCACCATCTTCCGGAACATCGTCGTGTCAGTCAGCTCGCGGATCTCAAAGAAGCCGTGCCGGACGTGCAGGTCGCGGTGCGACATCACGCGCCAGTGCTGCTGGTCGTGCTCAAACAAGTCGCGCGCGTGCACGCGAGCGTGGACCGACTCGAGGAAGTAGATGCCGTTCGCGCCGCGCGTCGGTCGCATCTCGCGCTTGTAGTTGCTCTCAATGTGCGCGACGCCTGCAGCAGCGAGGATCGCGTCGACTTTGGCGTACTGCGCGTCAAAGTCGCGACCGAGCGACGCAAAGATCGCAAAGTCCGGGTCGAACGGGTTCAGGCGCGCGCGCTTGCTCAGCTGCGCATTGCTCGCTGCGACGTCTTGGAGCCACGGCGCAGACAGCGGGTCCTAGGATCAGCAGCGTCATTCAATCGGTTAGTATCGTCATGTGTATACACGAAGTCACGCAGTGTCCGAGACGTACGCCAGTCCAGCTGCCCATGGCCATCACCGCTTCCTGCTGCTGCTGGTGCGCGCTGTAGAGCGCTTCAAGGTGCCGCAGCGCATCGAGTTTGCTCTCGTAGAGCGCGCGCAAGTGCACGTTCTCGCGCATCGATGCAATCGCAGCGTCGCGCTCAGTCTGCGCGAGCGCCTCCCAGCGACCGCGCGGCGCACGCGCTTCGTTCTTGATCACGATCCACTGCCCTGGCATCGTCTGTGCGCCAGTGAGAGCGCTAGTATTGCCGCTACCTGTGAGGTCGTCTGGGTACTCGACGTGCGTCGCAACGAGCTCCGTGTCGTCAGCGTGAGCGAGCGCGCGCTTGGCAGCTGCAGTCGACTGCTGCAGCTCTGCGAGCTTCGCTGTGAGCTCGCGCATCTCAATGCGCAGCGCGTCGACTTCGTGCTTGCGCCGCTTGCGGTTGCGCCGTGGGTTCACTTTCACGACTGCCTGCTGTGGTTGTTGTTGCTGCTGTGGTTGTGCTGTCGCGCTGTCCTCTTCCGACTGCGTCGCGCTCGACGTTGCGTCGCTGCTACTGCCGCGTCGAGGCGCAGGTGTCCGCGTCTGAGATGCTGCTGCTGGCGGATCTACATCGCCCTGCGCGCTGTCTGAAGGCACTGATACTACGGCATCGGCAGCAACAGAAGCGCTGTCGCCACTGTGCACAGCGATCGCATCGAGCTCGAGGTCTGTCGGAGCCGACGGCGCGTGTGCCGTCACGCGCTCGTCGTTGAGCACGAGGAGCAGGAGCTCTTCTGTGTTCATGAGGTCGGTCGCGAGCGGCGCTTGCGCCACGAGGTCGTCCGACAGCGTGCAGACGCCGCGCACGCCGTCATCGCCGCCGCCATCATCGCGCTGCGCTGCCATGATCATCGACTTGACCGACTCGACCTTGACCGACTCGCTTGCTAGGCTTGACCTGCGAATGGCGTTCTGCCTGCGTTTGATAGGCTGGATGTCTCAGAGAGGACGCGTGCTTCGTGTGGGCCACATGCATTAGAATATGATGTACAATAGCCTATGTATGATTAGAATGTGTACTGTCGCATACAAATCTACTGAGAGCGATCGATCAAGCACAAGCTCTTGACACTATGACACTTCGACACTTCGAGCTCGACCACCTCGACCACCTCGACCACTTCGACAGCTTCGAGAGAGAGAGAGAGAGAGAGACTCTAGGACGACAACACTCTGTGAGAGCTAGCGAGCGTCTCGAGAGCGCACGAAGAGAGAGAAAGAGATGACACGACACCGGATCATGAAGTGTTGATTCGATCACGTACTCCGTCCGAGACTCTCATCAACCAACAGGTTCTCGATCGCTTGGTGGAGCATCCCCATGTGCTCGTGGAGCTCGTTCACTGCGCGCGACACGAACGAGTCGGGCGTGAGGTCGCACGCTGTGAGCGCAACGCCTCGACGCTCTGGCCGCGACCGAATGCGCGTCTGCGAGATGCTCGGCGCCGACTCGAGCGTCCCGGGCTTTCCCTGCACAATCGCAACGCTCTGCGCGACGTGCCAGCCGTGCTCGCGCAGTTGGATCGGACTGCTACTACTGCTACTACTGCTACTACTACTGCTGTTGTCTGTGGACTCGATCGTCGCGACCGACTGCCACACTGTTGCAGTCGTAGTCTCAGTCGTGAACTGCTTGAGTGCGATCCAGGACTTGACGCGCGTGCTGTCGAAGCCCTGGACTGCGATCGTGTCGACGAGTGTGAGGCACAGCGTGCTGCCCAGCAGCGTGCGAGCTTGGAGCTCGCCCATGGTCGGCGTCACGACGACAGACGTCGCGAGTCGCCACAGCACGCGCTTGAGCGCGAGCGGCGAGAACGGCAACACGCGCGAGTTCACGCGCTCCAATACGACGCGACTGCCGTCGCGCACGAGCTGCGTTGGCTCCTTTGCTTCTGTTCGCAAGACGTCGCGGCTCGACGCGCGCCAGTCTGCGCTCATGCGCGCAAACTGGTCGTCGAGACCGAGACTGAGCGTTTGGAACAGCGCCGTGTCGACTGCAGTCGTTTGCTGCGTCAGCTGGCTCGTGCATGGAGGCTGTGTATCGCGTCAGAGCACAAGCGGTAGCGTTAGTCTTGGAGGTGTCAATGCCCAAGTCGGCTGGTACACTTGCTGTCTTACCACGGCGCCTTGACACAATCGCTGGTTGGAGCAGACGCCCTCGAGGCTGCTGCACACGACCGCGTTCTCGCGAATGAGTGCGCGGAGCCGCAGGTTCTCCATCGCAGCAACCTCTGCCGCTTGCTTTGCGCGAGCAGCCGCGCGCTTCCACGCGAGTGTCTGGTGCAGAAAGCGCTCGCGGTCGTTGAGTTCGTCAGGGCTCGATGGACATGACGTCGAGCTGTTGCTGTTGCTCGTCTTGTTGCTGCGCAAGAGCGCCTGGAGCTGCGTTTGAAGCTCTGTTGCTGTGACGCGAAGTGCTTGGAGCTCCTCGCGCTTGCGCTTGCGTGAGCGGTTCTGGTCGCACTGCTTCTTCATCGACGCTTGATCCAATGGCGGCGTCACACACTTGCTCGGTGCATTGCCACCTCGCTGGCTCTGGAGCTGCTCCGTACAGCTCACTGGCAACGCGGCGTGCTCGAGTGCCGAAGCGTTGTCAGCGACGCCAGCAAAGCTCAGATCGAGGTCAACACCGTCGAGGAGAATGTCGTCTGTGACGCTGAAGAGGAACGCGTCGAGGTCGTCAAAGAAGTCGCTGTTTGCGTCCATGAACGACGCTGTGAGCGCAAGTGGCGCGCTTGAGAGGTGGTCGAGCGCCATGACGTGCGCAGGACGCAGTGGCTTTCAGAATGAGCACACGCTCGCGCCTGGTGCTCGGAGCTCTCGCGTGCGTCGTCGTCGTTGACGCCACACTGGATTTGATTATCCCACCACCATGACCGTCATCACACACTGCAACACGTCACGTCACGCCACGCCAGCGCTACATGCGTCTGTGTTCGTCGGCTCTCTCTGGCTCGCGTGTGCAGGTCCGTCGTCACACGCGATGTGCCTGCCTGACTGAAGCGTAATCGCCACGATGACGGTCACGACTGAATCCGACCGCGATCACGCCTGCACATGGCGCAATGACGAGCGCTCCGGCGCAATCGCGACCATGTCACGCGCCTCTGCCGATCCGAGACGCCAGTGTCGTGCTTGCTTGTCTATTGCTACTATTGCTACTGTACGAGCGAGTGTCTCCTACTGCGTCTGACTCTGCAAGATGCTCTCGGTGATCTCGTGCATGACCTCAATGTGGCGCCGGTACGACGTCACGAGGACGTGGTGGAGCGAGCCAGCGCACAAGTCGCGCTCGCTCTCGACGCGCGCGTTGATCGGGGCGTACCGCACGACCGACTGCTCGATCGTCCGCGGTCGCATCGCGTCCTCTGGCGTTGGTACCAATGGCGGCCGCAGTGCGTTCCAGCCTTGCTCGCGCATGCGCAGCGAGACGCCACCGGAGACGTCGATGACTGCGTCCCAGACACCGACCATTCGGTGCGGACCTGGGAACCGCTTGATCGCAATGCGCGTCGTGAGCGTCGCTGTGCCAGTCGAGAGCGCCATGTCGTCGACGACTTTGAGGAACGAGATCGTCTCAGTCGCTGCGCGCACCTGCGCATGAGAGCATGGTCAGTAGCGCGCCTCGCTGCTCCGACAGCGCCACTACGAGAGCTCTCGAGCGTCGTACCTCGTACTGCTTGTGGATCTGATACAGGACGGGGCTCTGGCTCGTCGCGACGATCGCGTCTTCCATCGCATAGAGGTCGTGCTGGAGCACGCGCGACTGAGAGCTCTCGAGAAAGAGCTGCGTCTGTCTGTCGTGACCTGCGCGCTTTGGGACAAGACGCGGTGCGCGCTCGCCATCAAAGTGCAAGAGCCCGGTGGCGTCGAGATCTGCTTCGATGCCTGCGAACTGCGCGTCGAACGTGCGTCCGAGCGACGCAAAGAGCGCAAAGTCGTCGTCGAACGGATCGAGACGGAGCTGCTGCGCTAGTGACAGCGGTGATGCGATGCCCAGCGCCTGAAGAAGCAGTCAGAGACAGAGAGAGCGGTGCGCTTAGCGACTCTTACCAGTGCTAGGACTAGCGACGTCAGTAGGAGACGCGCAGTGCTGGCGAGAGAGCGCACCGTCAAGTCGAAGTGGCTCTGGTACATCGCGTGAAGGCGCTGGAGCACGTCGCGCTGGTGGTGGTAGAGCGCACGTAGTCGCGCGTTCTCCGTCACGGCTGCTCGCGCTTCGTCGCGCTCAAACGCACTGATGGTCTGCCACACACTGTTGCTACTGCTGGTCGCTATCGATGACTCTGTGTCTGCTGCTGTCGTAGTCAGTGGCGTCTTGGACGACGCAGGAAGCAAGGGCCGATGTGATTGAACAGACGGCTCGACGAGCGCGTGGCTTGAGGAGAGCTGGAGCCGACGGAGCACCTCTGTGAGCTCTGCGACGCGAATGCGCAGCGCGTCGACTTCGTGCTTGCGCCGCTTGCGGTTCGGTCGAGGCTTGCGTATCCGCCGCGGCTTCTGCTGCGTTGCGGTCTTTGGTCGCTGTGGCGCTGCTTGTCGAGCAGCAGTCGTGGCGTTTGCATCCGAGTCACTTGGCGTGCTGGTGGCGGCATTGACGCTCTCGTTCTCGCTTGTCTGTGAGCTGGAGCTCGTCGGCATCGGCTGAGTGGAGGCAGCATTGTCTACAGCGCCGCTTCTCGCATCAGCGTCATTGCTGTCGCTCAGGATCGCGAGGAGCATCGCGCGCTCGTCGTCGTTGATGTGCAGTGGCGCAGCGTCGAACGCGAGTGGATCTGCTCGTGTGCTGTCACTCATTGCGTCCTCTGCGCTGCTGGTTGAGAGCACTGACTGATCAAACGGCACGTGTGCATCCAATGCGCTGCGCACTGGAGCTGCAGCTGCCGCATCGCGATCGAGGTGCGTCAAGAGCGCGAGGGCGTCGTCCGGCACGACCGCGTCATTCACACGCGACGCCATGGTCATGGCGATCTACTCTAATACAAATTTCAAGTCATTTGCACTGAGCGAGACTGTCAACACCGACAGAGGAATGTACAGCAGCAACACAGTCGCTCAATTCCCATACACATCGCTCGCTCGCTCAGTCCTCGAGCGAGATGTTCTCAAACTGCATCGCCAAGAGGTCGTCCGCAACGAGGTGCACGAGCTCCATGTGGCGATGGTACGACCCAATGAGGACGTTCAAGAGTGACCCAACGCCCAATGCGTGCTCGCCAAGGAGCTCCGATGACTGGACCTCGGGCGTAATGCGCACACACGCTTGCTCGATCGTCACGGGTCCTTTCTGTTCAGGACCGAGCGCATGCGCCGGTCGGAGCATGTTCCAGCCCGTCTCGCGCAAGCGCACAGACACAGCGCCGGCCGCTTCGATCAACCCTTCCCAGACGCTCGTGGACCGGCCGTTCTCGCGAAAGCGCTTCGTCGCGACGCGGATCACGAGCGTCACGTCCGTGTCCGAGTCGGGGAGCGTGATCGTGTTGACGACCTTTGTATGCGCGACGTCGTCCGTGGCTTTGAGGACCGAGTACGAGCCGTGGAAGCTCTGGAGCTGCGGCACGACGAGCGTCTGCCAGAGCACCGAGCCGATCGACGGCACGTCGAACGGAAAGACTTTGGAGTAGAGGTTCTCAAAGTAGAGCGACCCGTCCGCGGCGCTCCGGCGCAAGCGCATCTCGTCTGTGAGCTCACCGTCGTACGTCGAGAGCCCCGCAGCGGCAAAGATCGCGTCCAGTTGCGCGTACTGCGCGTCAAAGTCCTGTCCAAGTGACGCAAAGACCGTCGCGTCGTCGCTCAAGCTCGTGAGCCGCGGCTTCTTGGGCAGGAAGCCAATGTCTGGTGACGTCTCGAGCGAACCCTCGTGCTCATAGAGACGCTTGAGACCGTTTGCGATCTGGAGCTGGCACTCAAACTGCGCACGCAAGCGCGCGTTCTCCATCACAGACGTCCGCAGCGCCTCGCGCTCGACGTGCGCAGTCTGGTGCCACACGTCCGTCGAGAGCGCAAGTGCCGAAGCGCTCGCGCCTGTGAGCTGCTCAAGGCGCGCAGCCGCAGCAGCCGTCTCGGCGGTGAACGCGTCGTGGTGCTCGCGCAAGTGCGCGAGTTCGCGCTCGAGCTCGACGACGCGCAGTCCGAGGTACTTGAGCTCGTCGCGTTGGCGCTGGCGTTGCCGCTGGCGCTTCCCGAGTCGGATCTCACGCAGTCGCTGTGCTTCGTCCTGTGGCTCGTGCTCCGGCGTGGAGCTGCTCATCGCGCCAGGCGACGACGCACTGAGACTGCTCGGCGACTTGGCGCTCGCGTCCGTCTCGTACGACGTCGGAGAGAGGTGCTCGAGCTGGTTGTCATTGCTGCTGTTGCTGATGGTGTCAGGTCGATGGTTTGCGGATCGATTGGCGCTGGTTGCTGTCGTGTGTGTGCGTGGTACTGCTGTCACTGGCTGGTCATGCGCTCGTTCCGGTGCTGGTGCTGGTGCTGGCGCTGATGGTGCCGAGCCACTGACGCCGTCGAGCTGTGGCAGCTCTTTTGTGCGTTCACTACGCGCGCTCGCGTCTGTGTGCTGTAGCGGCGTCGCTGACAGCGCATCGTTGCTGCTGTCGTTGCCGCCATCATGCGTTGGTTCCTCTGCCGATGCGAGCGACGCGCGACCTTCGCAGAACGCGAGCAGCGCATCGAGCGAGAGCGAGTCGTCGTTGTCGCTCTCACTGCTGCTGCTGCCAGCGTGGTCACCACTTACAGCCGCAGACGTAGTGAGGTCGCGCTGTGCTGCTGCTGCATGCACCACAGGCACCATCATCGCCGCTGGTGTCGTCGTCACGATGGCGCGTTCTCGACTGCAACCTCAACACCACCACCTGCTTTATCGAAGCGCCTATAATAGGTCCGATCCGGAGCACCAGGTGGTCGTTCCCTCGAGCACTTCGGATGAGTGCGCGCGCGTCGCACAGGAGAGACCGAGAGAGACCTCGTAGACGACACGCGTGGTGCTCCAGCTCACGCGATGGTTCGGTCTCGACGCGAGTGTTGAACGCTCGTAGAGACTCGATCGGGTCTCGACACGCCATCTCAGAGTGTGCGACCGCCGGAGCGAGCGCCTCAGCCCCATTGGCGTCAGTCGTGCCAAAGCACCACAGCAACAGGAGTTGAGACGGATCGATCGATCGCAATGAGGTCGTTCTTAGCGCCACGAGAGGCTTTGACACGCGACTCTAAGCGTCCTAACGTGACTCTCAACACGGCGCTTGATCGTGCCTCATACGACGACGCACTCGCGCGCGTGGACGTCCATGAGGTAGTTCTCGATCTGCTGCACGCCCTTTGCGATCTGGTGCTCCCAGACTGGGATCAGCGACGTCTCGAGCGCGCGCTCGCCCCAGTGTGGAGCTCCTGCGTCAGGGACGACGACTGGCGCAATGTGCGAGACGAACTGGAGAAACGTCGAGCGCTCTTCGTTGCCAGTCGCGGCGTCGATGCGCACGTGCTCAGTCCGGACGCTCCAGAGCTGAGCTCGAAAGTGGAAGCCTGGCACTGGCTGACCGTCTGCGTCGACAGACTCGACGTACGCGATCGAGACTGTGACCGACCGCGCGCCGTCGCTGTCGTGGATCGTCCGAGTCGCTTGGCGCTGACGGTACGCGCCAGCTCCGACTGGCGTCGTGAGGGTCTGGACGTCAGCTGTCGCCACGAGATCTGACGGACCTCCAAAGTCCTAGACACAGCACAGACAAGCTCTTTGTGAGTCCCAATGAGCCACTACACTACTTTCCATGGCACTACGTACGCTCGGGTCGTAGCTCGCGTAGCTTGGACTGCTGTGGTGCCGCATGCGTCGCAGCACGTCGTTCACAGCGCGCAGACGGAACGGCACCTCTTCGCACGCCACGACTTCGACAAACGCGCCGCCAGTCGAGGCGTCCGAGCGCACGCGCCAGCGCCGAAACGAGTCACTGGCTCGAGGTGCCGCGCGCTCGACAGCAGCGACGGACGCGTCGACGTGCGCGAGCATGCGCACGAGGTCGCTCGCCATCATCTGGAACAGGAACTGGTCGTCGCGCAGGAGCTCAGCGTTGTGGCGCGGTCGAACCACGCGACTTGACTCGAGCTGCTAGTTGATACAGAGACGCACGAGGCAAAGTGAGTGAGCGCCGTGGAGCAGTCGTCATTGAGCGATAGAGCGACCGATTGGCCAGCAAAGTGAGCGAGAGAGTCAGCGATAGACACACGCACCGCTTGCTCGACTGCGCGCGTCGTGAGCATGCGATGGAGTGTCTTTGCGAGCTGCTGCTGCTCCAGGAGGCTCCGCCGCAGCCGTGCGTTGTCGCTCTGCGCACGCACGAGCAGCGCACGCTGTGTCTCTGCTGCTTCCTTCCACCAGTGCAGCGTGTGGTCGGTTGTCTCGCGTGATGCTGTGCGTGAAGCCACTGCAGTCGACAGTGATTGCGGTGACGGTCGCTGGAGCACAGCAAGCACGGCCTCGAGCTCATGCACTTGGTGCAGCAGCAGCCGCTTCTCGTGCTGCTGTCGCGCATGTGTGTGCGGAAACTTGAGCTTTGCTGTGCGCTTCGTACGCTCGCGTGACTTCAACGGCGCGCCTGGCAAAGCATGACTGGCGTTCCTCGGATACGTCACTGGCGCCTGCTGCTCGCTGTGTTTGTGGTTGGTCGAGACCTCTGAGAGCTCGAATGGCAAGAGCAGGTCGTCGATCAAGTCCGCTGCATCGACTGGAAGCTGCTGCAGCTCGAGCACTGGTGGCGCCAAGAGCTCTAAACCAGCGCGATCGTGGACGGCTGGATCCAAAACGTCGAGCAGCATCGCAGCACTCACGTCTGCGTTGTTGCGCTCGTGACTCACCGGAAGAGATGCAAGCGCAGCGCTATGAGCAGGAGATGCACTCTCGCTGCTGCTGCTCGTCGACGGCGTCTTGTTTGTCTGCTGCTGCACTGTGATGCTTGCTGCGTGCAGCTTGCCTCTCTCCTAAAGAGGTCATGAGGTCATGAGGTCAAGGAGCATCCATCGAGTCGTCTAGCATCTCTTCTGATTACTCTCATATTGATTACCATGTTATAGTACTCGGGCGCATTTGAATTCAAGACCCTACTCCAATATTAAAATGTTCTTGTTTTTGAGAATTTGCTGCTACATAAATTTTACTTGAAATATGTATTGGCAACAAACTCACAATAGCGGGATTCGTTGTGTGTACATCTCACTCTCTATTTTCCAAACAAGTTGGATCAGCAGGATTCTTTCTTTATAGCGTATTTATCTTGATGTCCTTGTACTAATACACGATCGGAAGCGATCATGCATTGTGGAACTCATCTTCTGCTATGACAATGCTATGGAGAAAGGTGAGCTTGCCTGTAGCTTGAGTCATCACAATGCCCACCACAGATGTATGCTCACTCCCAGATGATTTTCGCTCCCGATAGTCGTTTTGTGAATGTAGCGTTCACACAAGCATCGCTGCAAATATAATGACAATAGATGGCAATAACAGACCTCGACGACGCGACGAGGAAGCCCATGCTTACAAAGAGCAATTTCAATCTCACGAAAGACGATAAAACTAATATGATTATGAGGTTGCACTCAACAATAACGCAGGGATTCGTGTGCACATGGAGACAAGTGACAAGGCGGTGTTTGATGGTGTGTCGGCTGTGAAGCAAGTCCCCCCACTCAACTTTTCTCCGCTTCGTAAAGAACACAAGCTACTTGGTGTCCCAACCACAACTTCAGGTGCAGCATCACCTCAATATGTTTTCATATCTTGTATATTCGACTGGCACGCCCATCTTGTCGGTCTTTGACTGAGATCATATCATCGAGTATCGAGGTATTATTTCTCAAAATGCGTCGCGTCATGTGTACTAGGCACCGGTTTGGCGATACGAACTCCCCACAAACGAAGAACAATTCTAACATCTCTAGTTTTTAGTTCATGTGTGTGGTCGAGCGCGGGCCGCACAACACGGCGACGATTGACTCCCGCCTCTACATCTAATCGTTCGCTGACTTTAATCTCTTAATCACAGACGAAAGAAGGCAAAAATGGGTGCTCAATATTGAACCGCTGTATAAGCTCCTTCATATGAATACCGAGTTGGCCAAGCGTGTGCAGTTGGCTGATGCAGGACGTTATATAGAGCATGGCCAAGCGATTGTTAAGTGCAAGGTAGCGCAGAGGACCGCGTGGCAGCTGACTCATCCAATTCCAGACAAGCTCTTGTGTGTCTTCACAGTCGTGCACGACAAGTCCTGGGGTGCAGGGATGACGTAAGTGCCGCAAGAAGATCAGCAGCGAGAGCTGCGAAAGCAGATGCACGAATCGGTGCTGATTTAAGCGGGTCATTCTACGGAGCTAATCAGCTCTGGGCGATTGTCTAGAAGGAGGCGTTTGCCATCGTCGAAACGTGCCGCATGACAGACTACCTCTTTCACCGAGTAGGAACCCTGAAGCGCGAGCGGGGAGACTTGCTTTGTTCACCAATCACCGCAAACTCTGCTGCATCATTGACCCGACCGGCTCACTCGCGCTAAAGAAAACGGCAGACTAGCTGAATCAGTGGGCACGTTTGCTCACGGCTCTCAACTACGCGGTAAATGACATCAGCGGCGTCTCGAACATTGGGCGGACTTGCTATCGCGATGGGGTTCAACGGCGAGGACTGTGTGAACGATCGCGCAAGTGTCGTACGAATATTCGCCATCTCGTACCTCCCCAGTCGTTTGGCTGGCTGTGCGTGCTGAGCGCAGATCAAGAGTGCGAACCAAGGCATGGTGAAATATGTGCGTCGCGTCGGGCGGGCAATATCTGGCGCAGATATAGATTCCTGGCGGCATTGGTGAGCTGCATCAACGCCTGCGCGTGGTTCTAGAATCGTGGTTGCGCAGATGATCTTCGACTACGCCTGTGTGGTTGTGCACTTTGGCGTGGGCGGCCATCGCGTCATTGGTCCGACAACGGCGCACTACACACACATACCTTTCGTAAAGCGGACATGCCGTTGATTGTGAAGCGGTACGTGCACTGCGCGTGCGTTAGGGTGGTACGCCGGTGCCATGACCTCGAGCAGTGTTGAAATCGCAAAGCGACCACTGTGACGGGGAAGCGAGACACGCTGTGGGACACCATCATGTGCATTGCTATTTTGGGAGGCACAGGTGCGCCGTTCTACCTCATGCTCGAATCACATGAACAGGTCAAGCACTAATGACATGAGCTCCCTGATCAGCAATGGTGGTGGTCTGGGGTGGGGTCTCAGCTCTCGATATGACCAAACTTGCTGTGTTGAGCAGTAACCAGGACGGGGCTGATTACCAGCACACGCTGTTAACGAACCTGTTGGAGTTCGTAGCGCTGCATATCGCGACAGCTATGTCTTTCAGCACGACAACGCCCGCATTCAACGTGCTCGCTCGACCACAGTGTTCCTAACCGAGCGCAATGTGACAACGACTGACTGGTCGGTCTTCTCGCCCGACATTAACCCAGAACGAGCGGGGAGTCATGGCGAGGTCTGTGTACAAGAGCGGACGGCAGTACGAGTCTGTAGACGAGCTCAAGACCGCTGTGCTGGCCGCATGGGACGAGGTATCCATCCCTCCTCTGACCACGCTCTGCGGGCCGATGACTGACCGTTGTCTTGCTGTGGTGCGCAGTAAGGGTAGGAAGACAGCGAAGTAGTGCATTGTCGACTGTAACGTTGACCAATCACAGCCTCTGCGCACGCTGAACGCCCCCAAAACAGTTAATCGTGATACCAAAAACAGCAGTGGCAAAACAGGCAAACAAATATCAGTTGTAACAAGATGTATCAACGCGGCTTCAACCCTCCTCGATTCTTTTCAACTCTTTTCAACTCAAAATTGCTGGCAAATCTGCTGAGTGCTATCCGTGTCTGGCTCTCTCTGCCTCTGTCTCTATTTCTGAGACAGAGTAGCAACTCAAACTCAAAGCCAAGATCAAATCGTTCCTGACTGTGGCACGAGATGTAAAGATGACAGCGGGTGAGTTCGACCGAATGTCAGCGCGTCGTAAGAACCTCCTAGAGCGAGCCGTAGACAATACCATGAGGTACATCGAGTGCCCATGCCTTGTCTCGCGCATGGAAACACACTGCCAACTCGCTGTTGCTGCTGTACTTTGTGGCCAGGGCAAGGTGTACGGCAAGTGAGATTTTGGGATTTGCCACTTTGACATTTGCAACAACCACATTCGGCTTTTGAAAAATGTAGCTAACCATTTTCAACTCTACTTCAGTCATTTTGATCAGGCAAAGGTGTCGTGTTCGCCTTTCTCCTTGTCTCGATTCAATCACGAATCATAATAAATACTGTTGGTTTTGAATCGTGAATGCTCAAATTTAGCCAGGAGAATCAATGTGACCGCAACATACCTGACCACTTCGCATTTTCAAAACAAAGTCGCAAACTCTATAAACGATACAATATTACTGTATTCACGGTCGTGATACCAAAAACAATAGTATTCGTAGCAAACACTCAAAACAATTTTGTTTGTACCAACGTGTATCAACTCTTGTCCACACGGCGTCATCTCTTTTCAACTCACTTCGGCACATGACTCGACTCGACTCGACTCGACTCTCTTGTTCAAATCTGCTGAGAGCTATCCGCAGACTCCGGCTCTCTTTGTGAGCCAGAGCAACAGCTCGACTCATCGGTCGATTACCAGCGATCGCCACACGCGAGAAGCTAATCAATCAACAAGCGAGCGATTGAGCAGCGCTCTCGCTCACTCACTCACTCACTCGCTTGCTCGCTCCACTCCGTCGCTCTCCGGTGCTCGTCACGTCACGTCAAGTGCAGCACTCGACACACGAGACGCAAGGCGCGAGGATGCACCGCAGCGATTGCACTGGACGCAGTTCGCAGCGGATTACCATCGCCAGCACCAACAGCAGCAGCAGCAGCAGTCGTTGCCTCACTAGCAGCAGCAGCAGTCTCAGCAACAGCAACAGCTACAGCAGCTACAGAAACAGCTACAATGACCATCGCTGCGCAGACAAAGTCGCGTTTGCTCCTGCAGCAGCAGCAACAGCAGCAGCAGCGACGCAGTACCAGCACCTGTATCAGCACCACTCGTCGTCGTCGTCGTCGTCGGCATCGTCGTTCCAGGACTTGCTGCTCGCAGCTGATGCGACCACTAGCAGCAATAGCAACCACTGCATCGTCGCTAGTGCCAACACCACCAACGCACTGAAAGCTCTCCATGCACAAGGCGCTGGACCACTCGCGTCGCCGCCGAGCATCGACTTGGACCTGCTGCTGCTCGATCGCGACTCGGTCGACGCATTCGACGATCATCATCACTTCCACAACCAGCAACACCAGCACCAACAGCAGCATGATGTGCACCGTCAGTACCAACACTATCAACACCACCAACCGTCACAACCGCAGCCGCACCACAGCTTCTCGATTGCACCAAGCGAGCTGCTTTCGCCACTGCCACTCGCGCGCAACAACGTGAGTCGCCACGAGGTCACGGCGGTCCAGGCGTTCCTCGACGAGTGGCGCGACGACGACGACGCGAGTGCTGTCGACGTTCTTGGCGCAAAAGCACTCGCGGCGTCGTCCTCAGCGCGCGCCACGTCAAGCGCGAGGCGCCGAGGAGAACGCAATACGTCGCGCGTGACTGTCGCTCCGTCGCGTCAGCTGGTACGAGGACACAGCGACGTCCGTGTGGGTCTTGACGCCTCACTGGCGCCGCCGTCGACATCACCATCGGCGCCATCAGCACCACCAGTACCTGCAACAACTCCAGACTCAGTCAGCGCGTCAAGTGTCACGTCGACGACCATCGCCAAGCCTTCGACCAAGACGAAGCGCACGACCAAGAGCAGCAGCACGACGAAGAGCAAGACCAAGAACAAACCCATCGGTACGCGCGAGCGCGAGCGAGAAGAGGCGATCCAGCTGCGCAAGGAGGTGCTGCAGCTCCGTCAGCACCTCGAGCAGCTGCGCCAGAGCGTGCAGCGCGCCGCGGACGCGAGCGCCGAGCCGCCGCTGTGGAAGCGCGTGGCCGAGCGGCAGCACGAGCGCCTGCTGCTCGCGCGCATGGACAACCAGAGCCTGCGCGTGGCCGTGCGCGAGCAGAAGCAAATGGCCAAGAGTCTCCACCGCGTGCTGCTGAACCGCGTCGCCCAAGTCGCGGTGCGTGCATGTGTGTGTGTCGTGAGTGTGTGAGCGCTTGCGCTTGAGTCTGTGTCTAAGGCGTTGAGTCTTGCTCCTCTATGTCTTGTCTTGCTGTGCGTTGGCTTGTCAGGTGCCGGGTGTCTGATAGTGGTCGAGTGCCTGCCTACTGACGTTCATCTGTGTGTCTTCTCTTGCCGTCGCTCGCCTCGTGCTGCTGCTGTTCTCTCTCTGACACCCACACTCACTCACTCACTCACTCTCTCACTCTCAGACGCTCCAGCCGCGCCTCAAGTCGCTCGCGCCGTGGCACGCAGTGGGCGAGTCGCCCGACGACGCGAGCGTGTTCGAGCAACTCTTTGCGACCGCGACCGCCATGTTCGCGCAGACCGACCGCGTCGCGCGCGCACTCGCGGCCAAGATGCCGGCGCACGGCGGCGCGTTTCGCCAGTGGCGCGTCAAGCAGAGCGCCGTGACGCCGTACATCGAGCTCGTGGACGCGTATGAGCTGCCGTTCAGCGTCGCGCAAGTCACGAACCTCCTGCACACGTTTGCGCAGCACACGGCGACGCGGCGCGTACCAAAAGCTGACGGCAGCAGTGCCAATGGTGGACGTGGCAGTGGCGGTGACGGCAATGGCAACGACAGCGGCGCGACGACGATCCAAGCGACTGTGCTCATGGGCAAAGAGGAGTTCCGCTCCTCGACGCGGCCGCACGCGCCGCGCATGCGCTACGTCAACCTGAACGTCGTCGAGCCGACGCGCGCCGTGTTCATGTACTGCTCGCTGCTGGACGCCGTGTCGTCGACAGACGGCGCCGCAGTGCCAGGACGCATCTTGCAAGAGCGCAAGTGGATCGTCGTGCGCAGCCGTGCGCCGAGCGTCGCGGTCTCTGCTGCGTCGATGTTCACGTCCACGTCAACGCGAGTATCATCACCAGTGTCATCGTCGTCACCATCATCACAGTCGTCAGTGTCGTCGTCAGTATCACCGTCGCCAGCATCTCCACCACAGCCCATAGCCATCGGCACAAGCACGACGGCCATGGCGGCTGGTCCGCACCAGACTGTCGTCGAGACGTACTCGACGATCACGCCGATGGTGACGCACCCGCTCGCGACGCGCGACGACGCGTGGACGCGCGAGTCGATCGAGCAGATGGAGATCCCGATGTGGGACCACGGCTACTCGCTCCTGGCGCAGAAGATCGAGAACGACCTCTTGGCAGCAACTTGCGCAGCAGCAAGCGCAGTTTGCGCCAGTGCGTGAGCTCATCGTGTCTGCGACGTAGGCTCTTGGAGCAAACAACCAGTACTCTCTATTGTGAACTTGGTACAAGACGCCTCTAACCGTTGTCCTATCGACTTGCTACTGCAGTTGAGCTCAACGCGACGAGCGTCGACTCGAGTCGCTGGCGAATGTTTGCGAGACTCGAGTTCCACATCGGCACGAGCGAGTCGCGCAGCATCGCCGGCGTCCAGTGGAACGCATACGCCTCCGCCACGCGCTCGCACGTGATCTTGGAGTACGCACTCACGCGCGATATCGCCGCGTCGCCAGAGCCGTCAGTGCGCGCGATGACCCACTTTTGCTCGCGCAAGAGAACGTCGGCGATCGCCACGCCGCGCTCGTCGACTGGCTCAATGCGCGCGACGCTCGCGACAACAGTGAGCGTCGGTGTGCTGACAAAGCACGACACGTCCTTGTTGCGCACGTAGCCCTGACGGTGCGCGTTCGTGTACGAGTAGACCGCTTGGCGCATGCTCGAGTCGCCGGATCGCTCAAAGAACTCGAACAGCGCAACGTGTCCTGGCGCCGTGTGGCGGCCGTGGAAGTGCTGCTCTCGCATCGCAGCGTCGACGTGCGCGAGTGTAAACGGCAGGGTGTACACGTCGACGAGCTCCAAGTACATGTCGCGGTAGCTCGCTGCACTGCTGCTCTCGACGTGCCAGTCACGGAATGCAAGCGTCTCCGGGTCGAGTGTCGGCGGCACGCGTGATGCCAGCAGCGCATCAATACGCTGAGTGTCGTCGTGCATTGGCTCTAGTGCTTCCAAGAGTGCAGTAAAGTCGCTCGAGCTCGCAGCAAAGACTTGCTGCGGTGTGTGCTGTGGCAAGAGGTACAATGTCCTGTCAAACACCTGCAGACGCACACAGACAAAGGCGCTAGTGTGAGCGTGTGGCGTCATGAGCTAACGCGAAGAGTACGAGGTGAACGTACAGTTGGCGGCGCAACACGCTTTGAAAACATCTTGCGCAGAGCACGAGCGAGCTTGCGGTTGAGCTCGTACTTGGCGCGCAGTGCAGCGTTTCTTGCTTCAGAGGCAGTCAAGAGCTCCCGCTCGTGTTTAGCCATCTCCTTCCATGCTGGTGTATGTGCAGGAGCACTGCGCTTGGCTTTTGTTCGTGCGCTCTTGCTGCTGCTGTTGTTGTCGCTGTTGTTGTGGAGGCGTCTAGGCGCGCTCTTCCAGTACTCGCGCAGCGCCAAGAGCTGCGTCTCGAGCGCTTTCGACTGGTCACGAAGACGCGCGATCTCGTCTTTCGGAAGCACGCGCTTCCTGCGAGGCACGGGTGCTTTTGTTGTCTGTAGTGGCGCAGCATGGCGTACGGGAGGCCCACTGCAGTCGCTCTCTGGACTTGACGGCGACGTTGAGCTCGCAGCCGTCGTTGTCTCTGCTTCCGACGGAGGCGAGTGTGGAGCTGTGCGTGGAGACTTCGCGGCCGTCAACAGCGCCGCAATTGGCTCATGCACTGCGTCACACGCGCTGCGAGCGCTTGGAGTATGACTTGCGAATGTGCTGTCGTCGTTCAGTGCGCTGAAAAGAGCGTCGTCTTCCCAGTTCGCAATGAGCGCATGGAGCACGTCGACGTGCGAGTCAAAGCTCAGGCGCGAGTGCGCGTCGCTCACGTGGGCAGCCGCCATCGCGCTCGTTGTCTCGTTCAGGTAGTTGCAGACGAGCGTAAAGCAGAAGTGGGCGTCAAGAACACGAGTGCTGCTCGTGTCAGTCGCGCCGCTGCAACAGCGTCTCCTCGTGATCTGTTCGGAGCTCCATCTGTGTTGCCGTCGCCTCGAGCTGTTGTTGATTGATTGCCATCGCCAAGTGGTCGCGATGTTTACACCAAAATATATGAAACAACGTATGCGCTTACAAAGTGCAAGTGAAAAAGGCAACTTTTGACTGTTTCTTGGCTGTTGGACACACATGAATCGCTTTGCGATCTGAACTGCGATGGTCGCGCACATAGGCGTCGACGCCATGGCGAACGGCGTGCTTGGCGAGCTTGAACTCGTGGAGCTCAATGCCTTTGTGTCTGACGCATTCATCGACGCGACCAGCGAAGCGCACATGATGGCACGACCGAACGCACCGCCGCTACCACAAGCGCCACCAGTGCGACGAGTTCTCCGGAAGCGCGTACTGCCGAAAGACGAGATCGCACGTCTCCGAGATCAAGTGGCGCGTCTGAAGGAGCAACTGACTGGCTGGCGAGCGCTCTGGATGCAGACGTCTCGCACTTCGCTCAACAAAAACGACACACACAGGTGCGTCGAAGCGAATGTCATGGATGCGCATCGCAGAGCAGCAGCTACGACAGCTCGAAGTAGCCAAGATAGAGCATCAAGCACTGCGCGGCCAGGTCCAGCCCACACGCAAGCTCTTGTACGCGATTCGAAAGCTCGTACGTCGACGAGCGGCAGACGCAGCGGTACGAGACGTACACTTTGTCTTGTGGCTACACCCCTTGATGGTTGCATTGATCTCACACGACCAACCTGTGCTCTGTCTGCGGTCGCGAGCTGCAGCAGCTGCACCGCCAGCTAGAGCAAGCGATGGCACTCGACCACATGTACTTCTTATGCGAAGACAAAAGCAAGACCGCGGCACTTCAGGACTTGCTCGTCGACACGTTTCAAATGATCGACTCGTGCGCGAAAGTCGAAGCGATCGCAGCAGCGCATGCACAGCCCGCGACCGACGCCTTCCGCCTCTGGGCAGTGAAGCACGATCCACATGAGGGGACGTACCTCGAATTGCTCGACCGCTACGTCGTGCCGTTCGAACCAAAAGCAGTTGAGCGCGCACTGCATCACCTGAACGCCAAGCCCAACCACTCTGCGCAAGTATCCGAGGTGCGTCCTGCAGCTCGATTCATACCCACAAGGCGGCGAAGAGCTCTCACTCACGCCCCGTCTGTGCCTTGTGCTCGGATCAACTGCGCTAGGTCTTCAGCGCCACAGACTCGGTGGTCTTGCACCAGTTCGTCTCGAGCTTCGAGTTCTCTCACGCACGCGGCTACGTGCGCGAGCAGCTCGCAGTGTACTCGCGCAAAAGCGAGTCCGGAGCACACGTGGTCGGCTCGCGTCTCATCGCAGTCGTTGGACCGACCGGCAAGGCCACAGATGTATCTCGCATGCTCTCAAAGACGTGGGTCCGTATCTCCGCATCCCCAACATCATCGACACCCGAGCAACCAGTCACAGTCGTCCAGACGTACTGCACGATGGCACCAATAGCCTCTCGCGACGCGGACTCAACGTGGAAGGCAGCGCCTCTCAAAGACTTGTTAGTCCCGATTCTGGACACTGGGATCACGAAGTTGCAGCACCGGCTCGAGAACGAACTCATCCAGAGCAGCAGCAGCAAGAGACACGGACAGTAGACACACAAGCACCGTCACCAGACTTCGACTTCAATTACACTCAAGCGTCAACACGATAGACACCGTTCGACACTCAACACTTCGCAGACGCTGCGCCAGTTGCTGCCAAGAGGTCGTTCTCGATCTTCTGCGCCAGGAGCGAGTAGCCGTGGTCCCACATCGGGATCTCCATCTGCTCGATCGACTCGCGCGTCCACGCGTCGTCGCGCGTCGCGAGCGGGTGCGTCACCATCGGCGTGATCGTCGAGTACGTCTCGACGACAGTCTGGTGCGGACCAGCCGCCATGGCCGTCGTGCTTGTGCCGATGGCTATGGGCTGTGGTGGAGATGCTGGCGACGGTGATACTGACGACGACACTGACGACTGTGATGATGGTGACGACGATGACACTGGTGATGATACTCGCGTTGACGTGGACGTGAACATCGACGCAGCAGAGACCGCGACGCTCGGCGCACGGCTGCGCACGACGATCCACTTGCGCTCTTGCAAGATGCGTCCTGGCACTGCGGCGCCGTCTGTCGACGACACGGCGTCCAGCAGCGAGCAGTACATGAACACGGCGCGCGTCGGCTCGACGACGTTCAGGTTGACGTAGCGCATGCGCGGCGCGTGCGGCCGCGTCGAGGAGCGGAACTCCTCTTTGCCCATGAGCACAGTCGCTTGGATCGTCGTCGCGCCGCTGTCGTTGCCATTGCCGTCACCGCCACTGCCACGTCCACCATTGGCACTGCTGCCGTCAGCTTTTGGTACGCGCCGCGTCGCCGTGTGCTGCGCAAACGTGTGCAGGAGGTTCGTGACTTGCGCGACGCTGAACGGCAGCTCATACGCGTCCACGAGCTCGATGTACGGCGTCACGGCGCTCTGCTTGACGCGCCACTGGCGAAACGCGCCGCCGTGCGCCGGCATCTTGGCCGCGAGTGCGCGCGCGACGCGGTCGGTCTGCGCGAACATGGCGGTCGCGGTCGCAAAGAGTTGCTCGAACACGCTCGCGTCGTCGGGCGACTCGCCCACTGCGTGCCACGGCGCGAGCGACTTGAGGCGCGGCTGGAGCGTCTGAGAGTGAGAGAGTGAGTGAGTGAGTGAGTGTGGGTGTCAGAGAGAGAACAGCAGCAGCACGAGGCGAGCGACGGCAAGAGAAGACACACAGATGAACGTCAGTAGGCAGGCACTCGACCACTATCAGACACCCGGCACCTGACAAGCCAACGCACAGCAAGACAAGACATAGAGGAGCAAGACTCAACGCCTTAGACACAGACTCAAGCGCAAGCGCTCACACACTCACGACACACACACATGCACGCACCGCGACTTGGGCGACGCGGTTCAGCAGCACGCGGTGGAGACTCTTGGCCATTTGCTTCTGCTCGCGCACGGCCACGCGCAGGCTCTGGTTGTCCATGCGCGCGAGCAGCAGGCGCTCGTGCTGCCGCTCGGCCACGCGCTTCCACAGCGGCGGCTCGGCGCTCGCGTCCGCGGCGCGCTGCACGCTCTGGCGCAGCTGCTCGAGGTGCTGACGGAGCTGCAGCACCTCCTTGCGCAGCTGGATCGCCTCTTCTCGCTCGCGCTCGCGCGTACCGATGGGTTTGTTCTTGGTCTTGCTCTTCGTCGTGCTGCTGCTCTTGGTCGTGCGCTTCGTCTTGGTCGAAGGCTTGGCGATGGTCGTCGACGTGACACTTGACGCGCTGACTGAGTCTGGAGTTGTTGCAGGTACTGGTGGTGCTGATGGCGCCGATGGTGATGTCGACGGCGGCGCCAGTGAGGCGTCAAGACCCACACGGACGTCGCTGTGTCCTCGTACCAGCTGACGCGACGGAGCGACAGTCACGCGCGACGTATTGCGTTCTCCTCGGCGCCTCGCGCTTGACGTGGCGCGCGCTGAGGACGACGCCGCGAGTGCTTTTGCGCCAAGAACGTCGACAGCACTCGCGTCGTCGTCGTCGCGCCACTCGTCGAGGAACGCCTGGACCGCCGTGACCTCGTGGCGACTCACGTTGTTGCGCGCGAGTGGCAGTGGCGAAAGCAGCTCGCTTGGTGCAATCGAGAAGCTGTGGTGCGGCTGCGGTTGTGACGGTTGGTGGTGTTGATAGTGTTGGTACTGACGGTGCACATCATGCTGCTGTTGGTGCTGGTGTTGCTGGTTGTGGAAGTGATGATGATCGTCGAATGCGTCGACCGAGTCGCGATCGAGCAGCAGCAGGTCCAAGTCGATGCTCGGCGGCGACGCGAGTGGTCCAGCGCCTTGTGCATGGAGAGCTTTCAGTGCGTTGGTGGTGTTGGCACTAGCGACGATGCAGTGGTTGCTATTGCTGCTAGTGGTCGCATCAGCTGCGAGCAGCAAGTCCTGGAACGACGATGCCGACGACGACGACGACGACGAGTGGTGCTGATACAGGTGCTGGTACTGCGTCGCTGCTGCTGCTGTTGCTGCTGCTGCAGGAGCAAACGCGACTTTGTCTGCGCAGCGATGGTCATTGTAGCTGTTTCTGTAGCTGCTGTAGCTGTTGCTGTTGCTGAGACTGCTGCTGCTGCTAGTGAGGCAACGACTGCTGCTGCTGCTGTTGGTGCTGGCGATGGTAATCCGCTGCGAACTGCGTCCAGTGCAATCGCTGCGGTGCATCCTCGCGCCTTGCGTCTCGTGTGTCGAGTGCTGCACTTGACGTGACGTGACGAGCACCGGAGAGCGACGGAGTGGAGCGAGCAAGCGAGTGAGTGAGTGAGTGAGCGAGAGCGCTGCTCAATCGCTCGCTTGTTGATTGATTAGCTTCTCGCGTGTGGCGATCGCTGGTAATCGACCGATGAGTCGAGCTGTTGCTCTGGCTCACAAAGAGAGCCGGAGTCTGCGGATAGCTCTCAGCAGATTTGAACAAGAGAGTCGAGTCGAGTCGAGTCGAGTCATGTGCCGAAGTGAGTTGAAAAGAGATGACGCCGTGTGGACAAGAGTTGATACACGTTGGTACAAACAAAATTGTTTTGAGTGTTTGCTACGAATACTATTGTTTTTGGTATCACGACCGTGAATACAGTAATATTGTATCGTTTATAGAGTTTGCGACTTTGTTTTGAAAATGCGAAGTGGTCAGGTATGTTGCGGTCACATTGATTCTCCTGGCTAAATTTGAGCATTCACGATTCAAAACCAACAGTATTTATTATGATTCGTGATTGAATCGAGACAAGGAGAAAGGCGAACACGACACCTTTGCCTGATCAAAATGACTGAAGTAGAGTTGAAAATGGTTAGCTACATTTTTCAAAAGCCGAATGTGGTTGTTGCAAATGTCAAAGTGGCAAATCCCAAAATCTCACTTGCCGTACACCTTGCCCTGGCCACAAAGTACAGCAGCAACAGCGAGTTGGCAGTGTGTTTCCATGCGCGAGACAAGGCATGGGCACTCGATGTACCTCATGGTATTGTCTACGGCTCGCTCTAGGAGGTTCTTACGACGCGCTGACATTCGGTCGAACTCACCCGCTGTCATCTTTACATCTCGTGCCACAGTCAGGAACGATTTGATCTTGGCTTTGAGTTTGAGTTGCTACTCTGTCTCAGAAATAGAGACAGAGGCAGAGAGAGCCAGACACGGATAGCACTCAGCAGATTTGCCAGCAATTTTGAGTTGAAAAGAGTTGAAAAGAATCGAGGAGGGTTGAAGCCGCGTTGATACATCTTGTTACAACTGATATTTGTTTGCCTGTTTTGCCACTGCTGTTTTTGGTATCACGATTAACTGTTTTGGGGGCGTTCAGCGTGCGCAGAGGCTGTGATTGGTCAACGTTACAGTCGACAATGCACTACTTCGCTGTCTTCCTACCCTTACTGCGCACCACAGCAAGACAACGGTCAGTCATCGACCCGCAGAGCGTGGTCAGGGGAGGGATGGATACCTCGTCCCATGCGGCCAGCACAGCGGTCGTGAGCTCATCTACAGACTCGTACTGCCGTCCGCTCTTGTAATCGTTTGAAGCCGTGTTGATCCGCGTTGTTATAATTGATATTTGTTTGACTGCGTGCTACTACTGGTTTTGGTATTACGATTAGTATGGGGACAATGCTACAGCCACTACTCCCTGTAAGTTACACTGTAAAATTACAATACCCTGACCAAAGCGATATTTTCTCATGCTCTCATTTATTGACTCGATTTGGAAAATTATCGAGTAAATTACAAGAGGATAAGTGGTGATGACTGGAATGCGGTAGTACGCATGAGAAGGTTGCGCTACGCAGTCATCACACGTTCTACCCAGAACTCTCTGTAAAAGCTGTTGCGCTGGAACTGCGTTGTCAAGATTTGCTTTTTATGACGAAATGCATGCTGAATCGTGACCATCCAAACATATTGCCGAACGGCGACTGCTCGTAAGAGACAGTAGCCACTCCTTTTGTCGGTTTGTGAGCACACGAGCACTCTTCCAAAAAAGCACGATGAAAATGTCTGTCGTTCTGTTCGAGGTCATGATCTTCAGCAGCGCTACCGTGGCCGTGCACGCGATCCAATACTACGCAACGCAGTGTAAGAAAGAGAAAAATCAGTGGTAGTCGACTACGTAGCACGTTCCGTAGCATCCGCACCAATTGATAGAACCAAGATCGTTCACTTGCACGCCGGGATCGATGGTATGCTTAAGGAATTGGACGTCGGACGGCCAAGCAAAAGAGGTATCATTGTAGGCGAGGTGGATCACAGAAGGAGCACGTTGCGCGGCTTCGGTGTCGTCGTTGTCGTTTCCCAGGCCGCGGTGTTCGTCTGCCTCGTCGTTGTCGTTTCCCAGGCCGCGGTGTTCGTCTGCCTCGTCGTCGTCGATGAGCCTTATGTAGTCGTCCTCAGCTCACTCGTATGCTGTCTTCGGGATTCGAACAGTCGAGTTGACGGGGAACATGACCTGGCACGCACTTGGAACGTCCCGAGCGGCGTCACCACCTGCACTCGGTACGCATACGCGCTATCGCGCACCACGGCTCGGTGAGCTTCGTACTTCTTCTTGCGAGACAGTGGCTGGTGAAATCCGGCTCGCCCACGTTCCTCTTGCTTCCACCGTCGCGTGCGCTCGGCTCGCGTCATGGTTTCGCCTGCGGCGACTGTGTGCTCGTCTTCACTGTCATTCATTGCGATCATTTTGCTGTGTCGAGTGTCTTGCGATTGAATTGTGGTTTGAAAGTCGTGGCCAATAAGAGGCTGACAGTTGAGAATGATCGACAAGTCGTGATCGTTTTGAAGCTATGACCTAAATGCCGTATGATTGTATCCCTAACCTATATCTGCACATGATGTCCATCATTGACGGGATCTAGTCACCGATTGAAATTTTCCAGCTGAAAGCGTGTTGATACACGTTGACACACGTCGGTTCAAATATTGTTATTTTTGAGTGCTTGCCACTTCGTGTTTGGAACACAATAAGTTCGGTATAATGTTCAGCGGTGTGGCTCAAAGTGGTCCACACAAGCTCACATAATATTATCATACTATGAAAATTGACTAAATTTAAGCATCAGGATGAGAATGAAGACGACTAGGCTGAATGTCGCCGTCCAAGTAATTTGGAGAAAGGCATTGAGTACACCAGGCACATCTGTACTTCTCGCCACAAAACATTTACACTTCTTTCCTGTCAAGCATGATTGTTTTGGTAAATATGAGCAATCACGAAGTTGTCGGATCAAAACGCTTTATCAAATGCGGACATGGCGCGGTCAGTTCTAGGCGCTCGTCGGATTTGATAAGCAAGTACAGTAGCACAGTAGTACGCAACTATATTTTTGAGGCCAATAAACTGAATGACGCGTATGATCCGAACTAGCATGTTATCAAGGATACTGTGCTCTCATAGAATTTAGGATCTAGTAGAATATCACTACGAGCGATGGCAGACGGCCATGGACACACGAAGTGACATAGCATCAGCTTTTAGCTCATCTCCGTATTGTCCATCGACGCTTGAACGAGGTCACAAGTATTCATAACTTATCAGGTTGATGACCTAGAGACCGAGGTACCTACGGTTATCGCCTCAAATGCTTGTGAACGATCAATCAAACGTCAAGGTCCTGAGATAGCACCAGTACGCGACCCGACCTAATTACTCAACGTCGACGAGCAGGCGCCGCACACCCGACTGACAAGAGAGCGAACGAACACACCAAAACCGCGATTAACGATCGGACAGTCGAATACGACTCTGCTGGCTAGGGGCCAGGAACTCTTACCATGGAAACTCAAACTGCAGCCGCAATGGGTGGGCGATGCGTCTGTGCATACAAACCTCCTACTATTACCATTCGAGGACGAACTTGAAACGCACAAACCTGCCTCATACCAGAGCGCTCGTACTGATAATCCTGGTGAGCAGCAGCAGCACTTGACGCTACCCAGCCACAGCAGTACCTCTACTCTTTGAATGCCACACTAGCGGAAGAAGTCAGCTAAGAAATATCCGACGGCCGACGTGCGAAGGCTCTGCTAATTTAAAACTACAGACGACAAGCACAAGCGGTTCAAAAGAATGAAGCACATTACGATCAGTAAACAATCGAACGACAGTAGGCGCTTCTTGAATGCTATCTCTAAACCGTTAAAGTAGTACTCGACGGTGGCACCCTGGCACTTGTACCAGTTGCTCTACAGTAACTCATCGATAACCGTCGGCACTTGGTCTCGCGAGCACCCGCGTATTTCCTTAGTAAAGTGCTTGAGCTTCGCCTCCCAGCAGTTTTCGAAGCTGTCATGCGGGCACCGTTCTCTGGGTTGACAAAGTTCTTGGTGTAATTCACAAATGCTTGGATATACTCCGTGCTTCAAGCCTTTTGCTGTTTGCAAGAATGTGCATCTCATCGACCAACACGTATGACGCGAGCATGTCGCTCGCGATGTGTGTTCTGTTGTAGCGAGGAATTGTCATGATGTGTCAGCAATATGTGTGTATACTTGGGGTTGAGAAAAAGAAATGCGTACCCTGGTCTGGTGTGTCGCTCGTTTTGGGATGGGAGGAATGGCTTTGTGCGATCTTGGCGCACATCGATTGTGAATCACCGTTTGCTGTTGCGGTCATGCCAGCCGATCCCCAGTGCTCGGTGAACCCGCTTGTCCCAGTTGTATTTTGCTTCTTTTTGGTGATGCTCGTCTTGTCGATCTCGACGACATGCCCTGGACCGCCAACACACATATTGTACAGAGTACGTGCGCATCGACGCCGCCACGGACATCGTAGAGCTTGCGATTTTTATTCAGTTCGTCTCACACATTGCACCAGTCACCGTCTCAGACGTAGTGGCTACTCACTCGAGCGAGCGCGTGCTCGAGACGTCTCTGCTTCTGGTCTGGGACGAGGAGATTACAAAAAGCATGCAGTAGGAAAAGGATCGCCTCTTCAACTTGCGCGCGACCGCGTAGGAGGCTCTGTGGGTTGGCTCATAGAAAATTGAGACTGCTCTTTCGGCAGTCGAGGCGCGAGCTAAAATAGCACGAGAGCAAGAGCGACAAAATATGTAGCTCCGAATTAATTTGAGCTCTTGATCAACTGACTATTTGATCGTCATTCTGATCACCAGCACTCTGATATGGAGAGGCCACTAATCGAAGCAACCCGTGTTGACACAGCACGAAGCATGTCATTCGTCAAGCACTCTCTTCCTCTTCGTCCACTTCGGCTCTGTCGTCGTCGCTATGGACGCGATGCACGCGCGATCAACGGCTGCGCATGACGAGACGCTCGAGAGCGAGTTGCTGCTGCACCTGCACTCGCGAGCGTCAGTGTCGCCGCCTCCAGCTGACGACGATGTAGCTCTGTCGAGTCTGAGCGACGACACCGACCTCGCGTGGCTCCTTCCGCTCCTCGACAGCGACGTCGCGACAGACCAACAGCACAGCAACTCGCATTCGAGTCACAGCGCTCCTCCTTCGTCACAGCGAAGCGAACACACTCTAGGCAACAAGCTCGCAATGAACACACGACAGTCGAGGTCAGACGATTACACAAGTGGCAGCGCCAGCAGCGAATGCGCAAGTCCACTCGACCACTCGGACGACGCGCTCGACGCATGGTTGCCACATCCACACGCTCACATCGCATCACCATCAACCGCGCATGCAGCAGCCTCGATGGTCACCAAGAAGCGTGTGTTTGCGAGCACGCACGCGCGACAGAAGCACGAGAAGCAAGTGCTGACGCAGGAAGCGCAAGCGCTTGAAGCGACCCTGGTGCACTTGCGGACGCGCGCTCGTCCTTCAGCGTCATCAACACTCTCAATCGACAACAAGAACGCGCTGACAGTGCAGCAAGCACCACCGCACACAGCGTGGAGAGAGGCAGCCACGACTGAGAAGTCGCTGCTGCAGCGCAGTGTGCGCACGAACAAGCGCTTGCGCGAGCGCCTGACCGAGCACAAGCGCTTGTCAAAGAGCCTGCAGCGCATGCTTCTGGACCGCGCAGCGCGAGCTGCTGTACGTCATTATGTGCATCGCCTGTGCTCTAGTCTTTCAAGCATAGGACTCACGCCCACCTGTGGCTCTTGTGTGTGTGTGTCTGTAGCTCTTGGGTGAGCAGCTCTTTCGACCCAGTGCCGCGAGCTCTAGCACGCCGTTGACACTATCGCCACTCGACATTGCGCGCCTCCAAGACATGGCGCGCGAGCTCGACCGCTTGTACGCGAACGCAGGCGCAACACTCGATGCACTCGAAGCAGAAGCACCGACACGCGGCTCGTACCGGCAGTGGCAAGCTGTCCAGAGCGACACTCGTTCACCTGCCCGCTTGCGCGTGATCGCGTGCGACGAGTTTCCGTTCAGTAGCTCGCAGATCCAGCGCGCGCTCGAGCGGTACCGCAAGCGCGCAGCGCCGGGCTTTCGTGTCGTGGACCCTCAGGTACATCGTAGGACGTCTGTTGTTCAGTGTCGACCTCTCCCTCGGCGTACATGACTGACGGACTGACTGACGAACTCTGTGATGCTGCACTGCCCCGCTCACGTGGCCAGTGCTTTGGCGGTCCGCTCGACGTACTCGTGGTCGAAGAAGTCGGCGGTAGGTTCGCGCCGCTCGGTGCGCAGAACTATCGCCACCGACGCGCGAGCCGGTCGTTCACGCACAACGGGAGCGCCTCCACAGTCTCGATCGGGTACATTGAGTCGATCGACGCCGCAGGACACGCGACGCCAGACGTGTGCATCCAAGTCCAGATGTGGATCACTGGACGCGAGCACACGCACGTGGACGACGCGACTGGCGCACGCGAGCAGTCGTCGACGATTCTGAACGTGACGACACTCACGCCAGTGCGAGTGCACGACGCGTCTGCACAAAGTGGCACTGGGCAGGTCGACAATGTCCTCATGCCGCTCTGGGACCGCGAGATCGCAACGCGCGTCCAGCACCTCGAGAACCTGCTCCTGAACACGCACATCCACGCGTGATCGCTCGAGTGCGCTTCGAACTGACAGACAGACGCAAGAACGCAGGATGGCACTCGACAACCACAGTCTTGCACTGGTAGCAATTCATGATTTATTTCACTATCAAACAATAAACAGAAGAGTGGCCAATGGGTGCAGAACTAGATGTGAAACACGTGTGTGTCTTGAGGCAGTGCACAGCTCGCTCGCAAGATCGCGCGTTGAGCGAGCGTCAGTGTGTAGAGAGACCAGCGCGCTTGTTGCGACTCAATGGTGTGCGTCAAGTCCTCTCGCTCAGTTCGTAAAGGACGAGGTGCTGACGCCCGACGCGATGAGCGATCATTAGAGCGACACATTGCCTGCTTGTCAGTGCTGTTGAGATGGAGAAGATCTCACGTACGCGCTCGCATGCTTCAGTCGGATCTTGTAGTGCAGCGACACTCGCGACGAAGCATTTGTGTCTTTGTCGCTAGCGCTAGAGCTCTCAAGCTCACAAGCAATCAGCAATCAGCTTCATAGTCGAGTGCCTCTCCGATCATCACCACAAGCAGCTCCGAGTGACAGTTGCAAACACACAGGGATTGTGAGTCTCTCCGACTCGCCATCCAGCACAACGTTTGCAGGCTTGAGCTGTCGTCTCTTGTCGTCTCTTGTCGTACGCCATCGCCTTGTACAAACTCATCAAGACTGTTGAGTTCAAGAGCTTGCTGTCCGGACGAATACAGCGACTCGCAGCCAGTTGATGAGTTCAAAGCACTCGAGCATGAACAGGCTCAAGTTCACGTTATGAAGCGGCGTCATCAGCCTAAGAGGTGACTGCGTCGCGCAGCTACACGGCAAGCAACGAGCCAACACTGAGTCAACTGCGCGATTACTAGAGTATCCAGGGCGTTTGAGAACACACATGTACGTACGTGTATGCGTGTAGTAGAGAGCGTTGCTTGGTGTCTCGAGTGATTTGTACCGGTGCAGTGCAGTACTAGTCAGTGCAGATTGCGCCGGAGCACTCGACAGTCGAGCGGCATAAGCACTTGTGCGCGCATTACGCCACCACTCGGTGCCTCCGTGGCGTCAGCGCGCCGATTACGCGCTACACCGCACTGTTCGTCGAGCTGATCAACTGCAGCGCCGTCAGGGTGCACAGTACTCGGTGGATGCAACGTCGTCGTCGCCGTTGTTGTCTTCCCAAGCAAAAGCAACTCTGCGCTGCATTGAGCAAGCGATGCGACGTGCGCTGTCATAGCTGACAACGAGTCATACGTGCGTGTGTGTGGGCGGGCAAGCCCCACACAGTGTTGACGGACAAGTGCGACGCCGTGAGTGCTCAAGTGGAATAATCAAATCCAGCTCGGCGTCAACGACGCGCTTGTTGCTCACGAGCGACCAGCTCTGCTCGCCAGCTACACGCGCGTCACGTGTCGAACATGGTAGAGAGGTTCGCTATGTCAACAACATCCGGTGCGACCTCATTCCGAAACCCACCACGTGGTGCTTTGATCGCTTGTAGCATCATGGCGTCCGATCACAGTCCAATCCCAACCATGACAGCGAGCGCAGCCTTTGACGATGCGAGCAGCGAGATCTTGGACGAACTCACGCAGTTCTTGCTGAGTGCCATGACGGACGAAGTCGTTGTAGACGCCGGCCTCGTCGACTGCGACCTCGATCTGTACTTGGCAGACACCAGCGACGATCATGGTGGTGGCATGAAGCACGAGCCCACGATCTTGACGACAGCCTCTGACGATCAGCTCCAGAACCAGCGAGACGACGTGGTGTTGAACAAACACGCGACACCGTCGGACCGAGCGTCGGTGAAGAAGAGACGCGATCAGAACCGTTCACGCAAGCGCAAGCGCGAGGAGCTCCAAGCGCTCCGCGTCACAGCAACAGAGCTCCAAACGCAGCTCCAGGCGCTCTTGCGCAGCAACAAGACGAGCAACAGCAACAGCTCGACGTCATGTCCATCGAGCCCTGACGAACTCAACGACCGCGAGCGCTTTCTGCACCAGACACTCGCGTGGAAGCGCGCGGCTGCTCGCGCAAAGCAAGCGGCAGAGGTTGCTGCGATGGAGAACCTGCGGCTCCGCGCACTCATTCGCGAGAACGCGGTCGTGTGCAGCAGCCTCGAGGGCGTCTGCTCCAACCAGCGATTGTGTCAAGGCGCCGTGGTAAGACAGCGAGTGTACCAAACGTCTTGAGTGTCTACGACTCGAAGACTAACGCCATCGCTTGTGCTCTGGTGGCATAGCCACTACCATCGTTGCATCCACTTCCAGGACACACCGTCGCGCTCGATCAAGCTCCGTTCGAGACGCTCTGCGTCGGTCTCGACGAGCAGTTTGCGCGCATGAGCGACGTCTGGGACGCCTCTGTCTTCAAGAACAACGCGAGCGAGGAGCTGAAGGAGCCGAGTCGCCTCAAGCGAGACGGCGACACGATCTTCCTCGAGCGCGTGCAGGCGCGCATCTTGCCATTCGCGTCGCGCACAGTCGATCGTGGGCTCTGGTACATTGCAACGAACGGCATCCTGACACCGACCATGGGTGAAGTCAAGGTGCGTGTCTGCACTGTCGTGCGTGAGTCGTCATCAGCAGGCAGAAGACGTCTCGTACTCACACCACTGTGATCTCTGGCACGACAGGTCCACGCGATCCGCGGTAGTACGCTCTGTCTTACACACGTCGACACGATCTCGGTGCCTGGCTTTGCCGACGCGAGCGTCAAGTCCTGGATCGCGCTCAAGCACTTTGCGAGAGAGTCGAACATCGCTGCGGCGTGGCAAGCAGTGGCGACGATCGAGTGCGGCGACAGCAGCACGGTCGATCTGCGCGAGCATGGGTGGTACAACACACAGAGCCTCGCAGTCGCAATGGGACAGACTGGGACGCTCGAGTCGTCGCCGAGTATCATCCAGTCGTGCATTCGCTCGCGTCCGGAGCGACGCGGTGCTGCGCTCACAGAGCTCGAGCTCGCGCCCGATGCCTACGTGCCTCGCCTCGTGAACGAGCTCCACGAGAACATGAACATGCTCCAGCAGACGCTCGAGAACCTCTTGATCGACGAGAGTCTCGGGCTCTCGCGCCGGAACGTCTCAACACCGCGCGTTTGAGTATACTGAGCACATCGATGGAGTCACTTCGGTCGTATCAAGTGCTCGATCGAGGAGCAGCGACGTGTCTAGCGAGCGAGCGGTGCTCTAGACCAAGTCAAGCGATCATAGGGCTCTTGGACTCACTAGTTCGTGTGGGACACATGAAATGCAATTCACTTGAATAAAGTATACTTCGAGCTGATCAGACGAGCGAAGCCCACTGAACGTGCGTCGCTTGATTGACAAGCATGACACTGTCGTCGTGAATGCGCTCGAGCGTCCACGCGACAGCGGATGCGACGACGACACTCTGCTCCACACGCTCTACTGCAAACTCCAGCGACATCAACTACAGCGCGACCTCATGCACGTGTACACGCAGCAGCATCTACCAACGAACAGAACCGACAGACGCTGCCTCGAGCTGCCAGGTGCCGACCGCGCGCTGCTCGATGCGATTGAGAGCTGCTCGCCATTGCAATCGCCAGGCGTCACACCGATTGATGCACTACCAATGTCACCAGACGAAGCGAGCGGCTGGGCCGACGAAGATGAACTCGCGTTCCTTAACGACCTCCTCGACGAACAGGGCCACGACACACCCGCGACAGCGCATAGACGCCAGCGAGGCGCAGAGATCGCGTTCTCGTCGAGCTCGAGTGACACGAGCAGCAACGACAGCGCGTGCAGCTCACCAGTGCACGCGAGCACTCTGACGGCCGCTCCAGCGCTGCCACAGAAGACAAAGAAGGCGCCCAAGTTTGCGAGCACACGCGCGCGGCAGCAGCACCAGAAGCGCGAGCTCGAAGCGCTGATCCGCGACCTCGAAGCGACCGTCGCGCAGCTCCAGACAACACAGTCCCAATCGTCAGTGCACGTCCCTCAACTCACCGTCGCACCGCACAACGGCGACGCAAAGACGTCGTCAGGGGCGTCGTACGCGCGTCTCGTCGAGACGGAACGCGCGCTGCTCACTCACGCGCAGAGGGCGAACAAGCAGCTGCGCCGGACGCTCTTGCACCAGAAGAAGCTCGCACGGAGTCTCCAGCAAGTGCTCCTCGCTCGCGTCTCTTCGGCAGCTGTACGTCTCTCTCTCTCTAGTGCTCCATGGGACACCGCCTCTTGGTCTTGTGAACCAACTGACAGACTGACGCTCTCTCGCCATCATTCTGTAGCTCGTGCGCGAACAGCTTGGGCCGCGGCACGTCCGCCCAGAGCGCCTCGGACTCGCGACGCGCGACTTCACTGTCTTCCAGACCATGGTCCTCGAGATCAACCGCATGTACGCGCTCATCCCGACGCAGCTCCATGCGCTTGAGCTCGAGACGCGCGCGAGTGGGTCGTACCGGCGCTGGAACGTGCGCAAGGACGCAGCGCTCGACGCCGTGACGCTCCACGTCGTCGCGTGCGACGAGCTGCCGTTCGAGCGCGTAGCAGTCGACGCTGCGATGACTGCGATTCGACAGAGCACGACGAAGCCAGGCTACCGCCGTCTAGATGCGCGCGTACGTACCTAGGACTATGGCAAGCGACTTGGTGCTAGACTGATCGATTGACTGACCGACTGACTGTGTGTCTCTGCTGGACGGTAGCTCTTTGGTGCAGCGTCCGCGGATGTCCGCTTGACTGAAGAAGTGACGACTGTGTCGAGTCCGATCGCGTCTGGGACGTTCCGCCACCGGCAAGTGAGTCGAGTCTGGAGCGACGCGACGCGGTCCGTGACGCTCATGGTCGTGTACGTCGACGCCGTCGATCGCACGGGGACGGCGCTCCCAGGCTTCCTCTTTCGCGTCAAGATGTGGATCGTCCGGACGCAAGTGGAGGACGAGAGCGCGGAGACTGGACGACCGCAGTGCTCGACACGCATCGTGACGGTCTCGACTGTCACACCAGTCCGAGTTGAGGCACCACAGGCGATGGTCTGGAACGAGCGGTTCATTGAGACTGTCGTGATTCCGCTCTGGGACCGCGAAGGCACTGCGAAGACGCGGATGGTCGAGAACTGGCTGCTCGACCAGCAACTCGCGCGCAAGGCGTGACGAAGCAGCGCGTGAGGACACGAGCAAGTGAAGAAGGACGAGGAACCGAGTTGGAGCGCCAGACTCGATGGTGTGAAGTATATACTACTTGTTTGTAATCGTTGAAAAGAGGTGTATGGTATATAAAGAGGGTATTTCTGCACCGGAGCTGCGTGCTCCAGTAGATCTTACGACCCTCGACTCTCAACGCTGGTGACGACACGTGATGGCGAAGAAGAGAGCCATGAACTAAGAGTTACTCCACTCAAAGTCGGCACTACTGTCGCGGCGTACATATCTACTCGATCGCTCTACGCCGAAGTGGCTGAGATGACCAGTCCGATAGCAAGCACTACGCCGTACGCGGCGCTTGGTCCACTAACACTCAAACCGACGAGGTCGCCGTCGTTGGGGGTGCAGTCCCGTTCGTCTACTTCTCGTCCAAGAAGATGTAGAAAATCGCTGGTACGCGCTTGGGGATCTCGCGCTTCTTGCACTTGAAGGCGTTCCCGCCTGTGTGTCCTGGGTACGACACGCGAGGCGATGCGCGCGGATCTGCGAGCGCGACTGTGAGGTCATTGCTGCTTGAGAGGCAGATCTTACCTTTGTTCGGTGCTGCTGTGATGCGCGAACTCATCGTCCCATCAGTCGAGAAGTAGCTGACTGCGCTTCCGGTGGTGTTCAGTCGCAGCGCCATCGCCGCTGTCGTCAGCTCCTTCACTTCGATCTGCAAGTCATAGTACGGCGCTGCGATGGACGCCTCCGTGACAAACAGCGCGGCGTCGCAATCGACGGTGAAGACGTTGCTAAACATCGCACGAAGGGCGAGCTCGAGACCAGTGTCTCTGTCCGGCTTCCGCATGTACAGGCCGGCCACTTTCGCGTCCGCAGGGAGCTCCCTTCGGGAGCTGTACTTGCACGAACGGGAGCGCCGTCAGCGTCACTTCCACCCGATCGATCTTTGGCGTTGTTGCGCTTGCGTCGACTTGCAGTGCGAGCATGTCGTAGTCGCTGCCGTGCGTGATGCTCAGCTCGCTCTTGCCGCCCTGAGGTTCGCGTCGCCTTCGTAGTAGACCACCGATACGCTAGCAACTAGTCCAGCTTTCGCGTCCGAGCTGGTGAGCGAGCCGTAGAGCGTGAGGTTGACTGGAGCGCCTGCAAAGAGCGAGTCGAACCCGAGCATCAGCGCCGACGCGTTGCTCACGTTCAAAGACGTCCTGAAGTTCCACACATCAAAGTCGCTCGCAGTCGTGGCTGCTTCAGCCTTGACCGCAACACTCGTGGTCAACGGCGACGCTGGGAACGCAGTGACCGCCTCCATCGTCGCTGTGAAGAGCACGTTCTCTTTGATCGCAACGTGACCTTTGGAGCTGACGTCCACGCGCTTCAGCGCGCGCTTCTTGCGCAGCACGATCTCTGTGAGCAGAGGTCCGATCTCGTTTGGGCGCAAGTCTCGGTAGACGTCGCCTTGCACGTTCACCCGCGCGCTCTCGACGATGTCGTTCTGGACCGCGAAGTAGTCGACATGCGCCGCGTACTTGCCCGAGATCTTGAAGTCTGCGAGGACGTCGCTGCTCCCAGTCGTGTCTTCGGCGTACGAGACGAACACGGCGCCGTCTAGCAAGACAAAGTGTCGCACCACGATCGGGACGTGCGCACTACGTCTGGCGGTTGAATGCGTGCTCATGAGCTAGCGGCAGTTGTGCGCTAGCGTGTGGTAGCGCGCGTGTGTGCATGTGTGCATGTGTAGCAGCTCAGTGAGGACGAGCTGCTTGCCTAAGTGAGAGGGTGGGTTTTGCCATGCATGGCTTTCCCATCCTCAATCCCAAACTTGCTCAGTGGAGCTCAAGTGTCTTCGTCTACCTCTCTACCATCGAGCCTCACAGCTCGGCCAGTACCTCCAAGCGCAAGTGCCACAGCAGAGCGCCCGACCCATACGCGTTCTGCTGATACAAAGAGCTCTTCGATCACCGTCGCGTTTGTCTTTGCGTTCGCGCGCACTTGCCACGTCCGGGCGTACAGCTGATCGCTGCTTGCTTGCGCGCTTTCAAGTACATTGGCCGAGTTGGTCGACGAGCGCCAGAGACCTGCGGACTTCGGTTCCACGACCACGGCGCACTTGTGTCCCGACGCTAGCCATCAACTGCTCTGATCGCCGGCATCACAGCGTTCCTCATTGACGCAGTCGAGAGGAACACCTACTTGACCCACAACTTGCTCGACGAGCTCTTTGCGCTCGCATCGGCAGTCGATCCGACATCGAGAGGTGCTACACTATCGTCAGCTTGCTACTCAGTCGCTACTCTACTGCTCGCGAGCGCCACGAGTCGGTTCTCGAGCTCTCGGGTCTGCGCCGCCATGCCGACGTCCCACGCTGGGATCGCTACGCGCTCGACAACGTCGCGGCGCCACTCTTGCAGGAACGTATGGGAGCTGCCACGCGCTGGCTCGATGCGCATGAACGTCTCGATGCGCGTCGTGGGTCTCGCGGCACTCGGTCTCGTGTTGGTGGCGTCCTCGCACACGCGCGTGAGCACGACCCACCGGCGCTCCGAGAGGACGAACGAGTCGCGGATCGGCTCGCCTGTGCGCGTGACCGGGTCGATCACGCTGTTGTACACGAGCACGACGCGCGCGGGCTCGACCGCGACGCTCGCGGCTTGGCGCAGGCGACTCGAGCCCGAGCCCATGGCCGTCGTGTGGCGAAACTGGATCGCGCTCACCATGCGCGCGACCTCGGACGCGAGCTGCAGGCGGTCGGTTGTCGCGATGCGATGGCCACAGACAGAACCAGCACAGTCGCAATGGATGGATGGATGGATGGGTGAGTCAGTCAGCTGCACACTTGGTCCCTCACACGTAGAGAGAGATCGATAGACGAAGAGAGAGAGGACGTACTGGCTGCGCATGTGCACTGTAGGCGGATCGGGGCACGCGCTTGACCGTCATGTGCTGCAGCACGTCGCTCACGAGCTCGATCACGAACGGCACGTCGTGGGTCTCGACCATCTCGAGCGCCAGTCGAGAGGTGCCGTTGTCGCCACTAGCGCCGACAACGTCGCAGTCGGAGCGAGTGAGCGAGTCGCTGCTGCTGCTGCTAGTGGTGGCAGTTCGGATTTGCCAGCGCCGCTGTGCGTCACTCGATGACGACGGTAGCGACAGCGAGCGTGGCGATGCGCTCTGCTGGAGGTACTGCGCCACTGCGTCGGTCTGGCTGAACATCGCTCGCGTGTGCGCAAAGAGACTCGCAAGGACGCGCTCGTCGTCGCTCGTGTGGCTCAGGAGGCTCGCCGAGAGTCTCGAGCTCGGCTTCATCACAGTGCTCTTCATGATCTGCGGCACCGCACAGCGTGTCAATGGGTCATAGAGACACACGAGAGAGAGAGAGAGAAGAGTCGACACCGAGCACGACACAGTGAGTGACTTGTGGTGAGAGCACCAGCAACAGGCACAGACCAACACAACGAGGCGTACGGCGATCTGAGCTGCGCGCTTCCGGAGCACGCGGCGCAGGCTCTTGGCGTGCTGCTTCTGCTCGAGCACGTGCGCTCTCAAGCGGTCGTTCACCTGGAGACTCTGCGCCAGGCGCTCGTGCGCGTCATCAGCAAAGACGCGCCAGACAGAGTCATTGCTGCTGCTGTCAGACGCTGGTGTAGCAGCCACGAGGCTGCGGTCGCTGCTGCTGCGGTGGTCACTGCTGCTGCGGTGGTCACTGATGCGGCCATACTCATGACCATGACTGTGACCACCACGCAAGAGCGCGAGTGTGCGCTCGAGCTCGATCGCTTCTTCGCGCAGTGCGAGGATCTCGAAGCGCCGTCGCTCGGCAGTGCTTAGCGTCTTCTGCCGTCTCTTGCGCGTCGACGCTGCGCGTGTCTGCTGTGCATCCGCAGTGTGTGCGCTGCCAGGCGAGTGGCGAGTGCGAGGCGATGAGGAGCAGTCTAGCGGCGTTGAGGAATGAGAGCTACTACGACTGGTGCTGCTGCTCGTGTCGCTGTTGCTGCTGCTGCAGACTGTCGGACTGTGCGGTGTCCTTGCACTCGAGAGTGCCTTGGCTGCAGTCGAGTCGTGGAGAGAGGGCGTGCGTAGCTGTGGCTGCGGCTGCAAGTGCATGTGCGTGTGCTTCGGCGATGGAAACAGTGGCGCTTGCTGCTGCTGCCTCGATGGCAGCTCCGCCATGCCAGCGATGCTGTCGATCGAGTCGCGTGTGAGGAAGAGCGCTGAGAGATCGCCACTGCTGACGACTGGTCGCTCGATGCACAACTGGCGAGACGCTTCTGTCTGGCGATGCGGCGCCATTCGTGTGTGCTTGAGCGTCAGTGTGCTTGTGTCTGTGGCGCTCGCGACTCTGAGAGCGGATCGCTTCGTCCACTGCACTCGCTCGTTCAGTCGATCGCTTTGGTTTGAGTTGCGCTGAGCTGGAGACGATGACGACGATGCGAACGAGAGAGACCGAGAGAGAGTCCTACTTGCCTTCTTGCCTTCTTGCTTGCGGTGGCGCTGTTGTTGTCAAGTCGACCTGAAGTGGCCAACACGCAGAGGAGAGACCAAGAGACCGAGCGACTGACTGCCCAGTCCAGTCCAGTACTCGACAGATCTGTTGTAGTCGAGCGCCAGAGCTCCAGATGGTCGAGTAGTCGGATGACGACGTCTGTCGGGACCTCGGCGATTGCGCTCTCTCGAGTGACTGACTGACTCTTGCACGACGGCGCGCGATGCCTCGAAAGCGACGCGTTCGCACAGTCATCGCACCACTGTCCTTGTATCACACGACTGCTGCTGCATCTTGGCAACACAGACAGACAGCGGCTCTCTCGCTCACAGACACACAGACACAGACACACAGACGACTAAGAGAGCAAGAGCACTCGCAGCTCATCAAGCACATCATCCAGCGAACGAGTCGTTCAAAGTCGCGCTGGTAGTCAGTACATGCAACAACTCAGTTCAATATATGCAACAACAGAGCATCGTAATCACAAATCGAGCGCATCAAGCGAAATCAACGGCATCGAAATGCGAGCAAGCGCTTCAGGCGAATGAGCTGACGCACGCGCGCATCGGCAGTCGACAGGAGCTCCCACACCAGAGCTTCTCTCTGCTGCAGCAGTAGCAGTGGGAGTGGCCGCGTGTGTACAGCAGCGCAACGCATTGCCATGACGCTCCAGTCGCTCTCGCCAGACGCACTCGCAGCGTGTCTCCTCGTCCTCGAGAACGACAGCGACGCCACCACTGGCAAGAGCAACAACGACCACGACATCGAGTCGCTGCTCCAGACGATAGCGCCGTCTTCACCACCGCCACTCGCGTCCCTGTCACTTCAACTCGCAGTCGCGTCTCCGTTCGCCATCACAAGAACTTGCGCGCTGAGCGACGCAACTGACGACGACGCACGCTCGACAGCACACGACACGCTGGCACGAACTCAAACACTCGCGACGACACCAAAGCCCACGAGCTCCCACGCGCGACGCAAGCGCGAGATCGCGGCGCTCCGAGCGCAGCAGCGCGAACTCGAAGCTGTCGTGCAGCGTCTGTGGCGAAGTGCTCCACTCGGTGCAGTGGCGCACTCAACTGGCGCCAACGCTTTGCCTGTAGTGACCTCTTCGCCTCTTGCGACGACGGCAACAGCAGAAGCAGCAGACGCCGCGGGTCGGCGCTTGCGCTGGCGACGCGCAGCTGAGCTCGAGCGCACGCAGCTGACGCGAGCGCGCCGAGCGAACGCGCGTCTGCGGAGCCACGTGCTCGCGACTCGCCAGACGGTCAAGCACATGCGCCAGCTCCTGTCGCGGCGCGTCGAGAAGTACGCGGTGCGTCGTCCATTGCCTCGTGTCTGCTGTGTGAGAGTCCGAGGCGTCTTGCGCGCGTGTGCGTCCACACTCGCCACTGCTCACGCTCACTCGATCGAACTGACGGACCGAAGGACTGACAGACTCATCTGCTTCCTCTGGTGTCTCTTGTGTCATGTTCCATTGCTTCCGCATCGCCACCATCACCGCCTCTCTCTCTCTCTCCATTGCCTCCATCCATCGCCTCTCGACGCAGTCGCTCACAGCGCAGCTCGGGTCTGTCGCGACGCTGTCGCCTCATTGCGACCGCTCGCTCGAACTCTCGCGAGACGACCGCGCGATGTTCTCAAACGTCGTGCGCGACGTCGACCGCATGCTCCAACAGGCGCAGAGCGTGTTCGCGACGCAGCTCCAGCAAAGTCACGACAGCGACCGTGACAGTAGTAGCAGTCTATCGAGCGAGTCGTCGTACCGCAAGTGGCGCGTTGGCGTCGACGCGTCCACGGCGCTCGAGTCGAGTGGGTCAATGCGCGTCGAAGTCGTGGCGTGCGACGAGCTCCCGTTCCCAAAGCACGCGGTCGAGCGCGCGATGCAAGCGCTCAGTCGGCAGCTCAAGCCAGGACACGCTCTGTTCTCCACTGAGGTGCGTGGTCATTGCGCTTGTGGTCTCTCCTGCCGTTCTTCGTCCTGATGCTCTACGTCTATGTCGACTGCGCCAGGAGCTCGGCTGTTCGTCTGGCGTGGAGCTTCTAAAGGCGCAGACGAGTACTGAGAGCCCTCTGGACCACGGCATCAAGTGCATTCACGTCGGCCACCGCATGGTCACGGGCGACGCGCACAGCGTCGTCGTCTCCTCTGCGTACATCACGCTCGTGCACGAGACGTCCCAACGCTCCGACTCGTCAACGATCGGAGTGCTCCAGCACGAGATGTGGACAGTGCTCACGCCGCTCGAGAGCGTGAACGCCTGCTCTGGCGCCAAGGAGCACGCGACGCGCGTCGAGTCGTTCGCGACGATCGGACCCGTGGCGATCGCCGATCCGCGGCGCCTCGGCTGGAGCAGCGCGCTCATCGAGACCGCAGTCATTCCGCACTGGGACGACGGACTCTCGCGGAACCAGCAGCGTCTTGAGAACTTCCTCCTCGATCGCCACGCGAGTGTGTGAGCGAGAGCAATAGATGAACAGATAGGACGATGGCCAGTCGATACACACCAGAACGCTGTCGGTCTCTCTTAGCAGCGCAAGCGCCGTGGCGGCGCCATCGCGCGCATCATCTCGTCCACAAGTGTGTTCTCGATCGCCTGGTGCGCAAACGTGATCACGAGGTCCCACGCCGGGATGAGCTCTTGCTCGACCGTCGCGCGCGTCCAGAAGCGCGGCCGCGCGTGCGCTGGCGCAATGCGCGAGATCGTCTCGATCCGCGTCGTTGTCTCGTCGGCGCCAGTCGTGGCGTTCACGCCTGGACGCTCCGTGACCAAGCACCACTGCTCGTCTTTGAGCACGACGCCTGGTAGCGGCGTGCTGCCGTCCACGGCGTCGACGTACGCTGCAGAGACCAAGAGCGTGCGGTCAGCGCACACGAACGCTCGGCTTGCGTGGCGCACGCGGTAGACGCCAGTGGCATGTGGCGCGACGTAGCGCGCGCGGGACTCGGTCATGCGGACGTCCGGCCGCTGGCTCTGGATCTGCAGTCAGAGCGAGATGCAAGCTAGTGAGTAGGAGCGACGGAGAGATGGAGGCGCTACGATGCGCAGTCTGTCTGAACGCACCTGCGGGTCGATGCTGCACGTGCGCATCGCCTTGTCGTGCAGCAAGCGCGTCGCGACGTCGAACGCCGCTTTCCGGAACGGCACTTCGTTGCAGTGGACGACTTGGAGCCGCAGCGTCTCGGTGGCGTCGCCGTCGACGCGCCACTTGCGGAATGAGCTCGGTTTGTCGGCTGGTATGACTTGCGCCATCGCTGCGAGCGCGCTGCTTGAGCACTCGCACATGGCGTCGACATCTTGGAGCAGACGCATGAAGGCCGTGGCTTGATCGGACGCAAGCACGACCTCCATGCGCGACGGCGGCGGGACGAACCGAAGACGGTCTTCCATCACTTTGATCTTGGCGACGCGCTTGAGCAGAATGCGCTGGAGCGTCTTGGCCATGCGCTTGTGGTCTAAAGCGCTTGCTCGCAACGCCTCGTTCTCGCGCTCGGCGCGCTTGCGCTGTGTGAGGAGGCGCTCTGCGAGCTGTCGTGAGCCCAGCAGCGCTGTTGACTCAGTCACGCTTGCTCTAGGCGTCGCTGTTGTCGGTGCCTTTGAAGATGGCGTCGAGTGCACCGCGTGCTGGAGCCGCGTGAGGAGATCTGTGAGCTCGTCCTTTTGGCGCCGGAGCGTCGCCATCTCGTGCTTGCGGCGCGCGTGCGAGTTGGCGAACTTGAGCTTTGCTGGAGGCGCAGCGAGCGCCGTGGAGCGAGCACTTCGCATCGCTGCCGGTGCTGCTGCGGCTCTTGTTGTTGTTGCGAGCGCAGATGGTACAGTGCCATCGCGTGGTTCATGGTCGCTACTGCTGCTGTCTTCGCAGTCACTACTCAGACTGTCGCTCTCGTACGACGCGAGGAAGTCGCTAACGAGAGCGAGCTCCAACTCCAGACCGCCCGTGTCCTGCGGCGAGAGAGGACGCAGCGATGGAGCGGACGCGCAGGTGGCAGCATCATCATCGTTGGTGCTAGTGCTCATGCTCGCAGAACTGCAGGCGCGCGCACTCGCGTGTCTAGCGAGGGCTGCTGCATGCGTCGTACTCTCCATGGCAAACCGAGTGTGCGGAGAGCTCGTGGTGTTGCCTGCTGGCGTCGTAGCTGTGGCTGCGCTCATGCACTGGGAGTCTCCACGCGCAGCATCTCGCAGCGACGCCGGCAGGTGCTGCACACTCGCCATTATTGTTATTATTGTGTTGGCAATACTCGAAGTGGCAGGCAAGTATGACGGGTGGAACCCAAGCGTAACCGACTATCCGGTTTGGTCATCATGGGTGCAGGCGAGCTTTATACTCTACACGTGACGATCGATGGCTCGACATAGAGCTACAACAGCAGGACGATACGACAAGACACGCAGAGCGCACCTCCTGTTGAGGATACTCGCGCTTGCTTGGAGGATGTGTGCAGTCACTAGGAAACGAGGACGCGCTTTTATTTCTTGCATACACTGTGCTCGCAATGAGCCGCTACAAACGTAACCGCGTAACCTCGTACGTCACGACGGCACTGCGAGTGCTCGTTTCGCTTCGATTCCTTTGCCTGCATTGGTGCGTGCACGGGTTCGCGAACTGCATGTGAAGACACCGCAGCGATAGTATGTCTCTCTCTCTCTATGGCGACCTGCACGTTGCACTTTGCACGTTGCGCTCGCGATATCAAAGAGACATAGTGCCGAACGCTGGACCACGCGATCCATGCAGCATCGTGTCATGATCTTGAACGCCTCACGACCGTCGCAACTTCACAACGAAGCTTGGGACGAGGACACAAGTAGCTCATACTTTGTGCGACGACTTCGCCACGTGACACGAGATCGCACAGCAGACATCTCGGCTTCTCACGACACAGCGACGCGCTTTCAGTTCATCGTCACACAGTCGCTTGGTGATCGACCAAGAGGTTCTCGAGGCGCTGCTGGCTGAGCGAGAGCGCAGCGTTCCACTTGGGGATCACGGCGTTCTCAAAGAGATTGCGCGTCCAGCTCAGACGGCGCGCGTCTGCGATCTGCACAGGCACGACTGTCGAGAACGACTCGATGCGCGTCGCGTGCTCCAAGGCGCCAGTATCGGCGTTCACGCTCACGAGTGGCGTGAGCACCGTCCACATCTCGTACTTGACGACCGCAGCGACGAGCGACGCCTTCGAGCCCGAGTCGCGCGAACTGTGCTGCGCAAGTGTGATGTACGCAGTCGAGACTGCGAGGGACTGAGCGTCGTCGACCGCCATGCAGAAGCCAAAGTGCGTGCGCTTGACGCCAGGACCGACGGGGCTCTCGATGCGCGTCTCGGACGCGTGGAGCACTGTGCCAGATGCCCCACCAAACGCCTGAACGGCGACGCCACACACAAGTGAATGTGAGACGCTAGGACGAGAGAGCACACTGAAGGAGAAGCGACTGGCGCGTACCTCTGCCGGATAGCGACAGTCTCCAGGTCGCTCCTGTAGCTCGAGCGCTTGCATCGCGCGCTCGACCGCGTGCTTTGGGAACGGGAGCTCGTCGCACGCCACGACTTCGACGCGCATTGACCCACTCGACTCGAGCGCCGTGGACGCGTCGACGCCAACGCGCCACTTGCGGTACGACGACTCGCTCGATAGACTGCTACTACTGTCACGGTCGCTGTCGTGACTTTGCTGGAGCTGCGTCGCGAACACGCTCTGCGCCTGTTGGAGCATGCGGTCGACGTCGCGCACGACGTTTGAGAACATCGCGCGGTCGTCTCGCGAGAGTTCGAGCGAGCGGTCGCAATGAGGCGACAGCGTCGCGACAGACCCGAGCTGCGCTGTGAGCGACTGCGTCGAGAGGCGATGGATGGAGGCAATGGAGAGAGAGAGAGAGGCGGTGATGGTGGCGATGCGGAAGCAATGGAACATGACACAAGAGACACCAGAGGAAGCAGATGAGTCTGTCAGTCCTTCGGTCCGTCAGTTCGATCGAGTGAGCGTGAGCAGTGGCGAGTGTGGACGCACACGCGCGCAAGACGCCTCGGACTCTCACACAGCAGACACGAGGCAATGGACGACGCACCGCGTACTTCTCGACGCGCCGCGACAGGAGCTGGCGCATGTGCTTGACCGTCTGGCGAGTCGCGAGCACGTGGCTCCGCAGACGCGCGTTCGCTCGGCGCGCTCGCGTCAGCTGCGTGCGCTCGAGCTCAGCTGCGCGTCGCCAGCGCAAGCGCCGACCCGCGGCGTCTGCTGCTTCTGCTGTTGCCGTCGTCGCAAGAGGCGAAGAGGTCACTACAGGCAAAGCGTTGGCGCCAGTTGAGTGCGCCACTGCACCGAGTGGAGCACTTCGCCACAGACGCTGCACGACAGCTTCGAGTTCGCGCTGCTGCGCTCGGAGCGCCGCGATCTCGCGCTTGCGTCGCGCGTGGGAGCTCGTGGGCTTTGGTGTCGTCGCGAGTGTTTGAGTTCGTGCCAGCGTGTCGTGTGCTGTCGAGCGTGCGTCGTCGTCAGTTGCGTCGCTCAGCGCGCAAGTTCTTGTGATGGCGAACGGAGACGCGACTGCGAGTTGAAGTGACAGGGACGCGAGTGGCGGTGGTGAAGACGGCGCTATCGTCTGGAGCAGCGACTCGATGTCGTGGTCGTTGTTGCTCTTGCCAGTGGTGGCGTCGCTGTCGTTCTCGAGGACGAGGAGACACGCTGCGAGTGCGTCTGGCGAGAGCGACTGGAGCGTCATGGCAATGCGTTGCGCTGCTGTACACACGCGGCCACTCCCACTGCTACTGCTGCAGCAGAGAGAAGCTCTGGTGTGGGAGCTCCTGTCGACTGCCGATGCGCGCGTGCGTCAGCTCATTCGCCTGAAGCGCTTGCTCGCATTTCGATGCCGTTGATTTCGCTTGATGCGCTCGATTTGTGATTACGATGCTCTGTTGTTGCATATATTGAACTGAGTTGTTGCATGTACTGACTACCAGCGCGACTTTGAACGACTCGTTCGCTGGATGATGTGCTTGATGAGCTGCGAGTGCTCTTGCTCTCTTAGTCGTCTGTGTGTCTGTGTCTGTGTGTCTGTGAGCGAGAGAGCCGCTGTCTGTCTGTGTTGCCAAGATGCAGCAGCAGTCGTGTGATACAAGGACAGTGGTGCGATGACTGTGCGAACGCGTCGCTTTCGAGGCATCGCGCGCCGTCGTGCAAGAGTCAGTCAGTCACTCGAGAGAGCGCAATCGCCGAGGTCCCGACAGACGTCGTCATCCGACTACTCGACCATCTGGAGCTCTGGCGCTCGACTACAACAGATCTGTCGAGTACTGGACTGGACTGGGCAGTCAGTCGCTCGGTCTCTTGGTCTCTCCTCTGCGTGTTGGCCACTTCAGGTCGACTTGACAACAACAGCGCCACCGCAAGCAAGAAGGCAAGAAGGCAAGTAGGACTCTCTCTCGGTCTCTCTCGTTCGCATCGTCGTCATCGTCTCCAGCTCAGCGCAACTCAAACCAAAGCGATCGACTGAACGAGCGAGTGCAGTGGACGAAGCGATCCGCTCTCAGAGTCGCGAGCGCCACAGACACAAGCACACTGACGCTCAAGCACACACGAATGGCGCCGCATCGCCAGACAGAAGCGTCTCGCCAGTTGTGCATCGAGCGACCAGTCGTCAGCAGTGGCGATCTCTCAGCGCTCTTCCTCACACGCGACTCGATCGACAGCATCGCTGGCATGGCGGAGCTGCCATCGAGGCAGCAGCAGCAAGCGCCACTGTTTCCATCGCCGAAGCACACGCACATGCACTTGCAGCCGCAGCCACAGCTACGCACGCCCTCTCTCCACGACTCGACTGCAGCCAAGGCACTCTCGAGTGCAAGGACACCGCACAGTCCGACAGTCTGCAGCAGCAGCAACAGCGACACGAGCAGCAGCACCAGTCGTAGTAGCTCTCATTCCTCAACGCCGCTAGACTGCTCCTCATCGCCTCGCACTCGCCACTCGCCTGGCAGCGCACACACTGCGGATGCACAGCAGACACGCGCAGCGTCGACGCGCAAGAGACGGCAGAAGACGCTAAGCACTGCCGAGCGACGGCGCTTCGAGATCCTCGCACTGCGCGAAGAAGCGATCGAGCTCGAGCGCACACTCGCGCTCTTGCGTGGTGGTCACAGTCATGGTCATGAGTATGGCCGCATCAGTGACCACCGCAGCAGCAGTGACCACCGCAGCAGCAGCGACCGCAGCCTCGTGGCTGCTACACCAGCGTCTGACAGCAGCAGCAATGACTCTGTCTGGCGCGTCTTTGCTGATGACGCGCACGAGCGCCTGGCGCAGAGTCTCCAGGTGAACGACCGCTTGAGAGCGCACGTGCTCGAGCAGAAGCAGCACGCCAAGAGCCTGCGCCGCGTGCTCCGGAAGCGCGCAGCTCAGATCGCCGTACGCCTCGTTGTGTTGGTCTGTGCCTGTTGCTGGTGCTCTCACCACAAGTCACTCACTGTGTCGTGCTCGGTGTCGACTCTTCTCTCTCTCTCTCTCGTGTGTCTCTATGACCCATTGACACGCTGTGCGGTGCCGCAGATCATGAAGAGCACTGTGATGAAGCCGAGCTCGAGACTCTCGGCGAGCCTCCTGAGCCACACGAGCGACGACGAGCGCGTCCTTGCGAGTCTCTTTGCGCACACGCGAGCGATGTTCAGCCAGACCGACGCAGTGGCGCAGTACCTCCAGCAGAGCGCATCGCCACGCTCGCTGTCGCTACCGTCGTCATCGAGTGACGCACAGCGGCGCTGGCAAATCCGAACTGCCACCACTAGCAGCAGCAGCAGCGACTCGCTCACTCGCTCCGACTGCGACGTTGTCGGCGCTAGTGGCGACAACGGCACCTCTCGACTGGCGCTCGAGATGGTCGAGACCCACGACGTGCCGTTCGTGATCGAGCTCGTGAGCGACGTGCTGCAGCACATGACGGTCAAGCGCGTGCCCCGATCCGCCTACAGTGCACATGCGCAGCCAGTACGTCCTCTCTCTCTTCGTCTATCGATCTCTCTCTACGTGTGAGGGACCAAGTGTGCAGCTGACTGACTCACCCATCCATCCATCCATCCATTGCGACTGTGCTGGTTCTGTCTGTGGCCATCGCATCGCGACAACCGACCGCCTGCAGCTCGCGTCCGAGGTCGCGCGCATGGTGAGCGCGATCCAGTTTCGCCACACGACGGCCATGGGCTCGGGCTCGAGTCGCCTGCGCCAAGCCGCGAGCGTCGCGGTCGAGCCCGCGCGCGTCGTGCTCGTGTACAACAGCGTGATCGACCCGGTCACGCGCACAGGCGAGCCGATCCGCGACTCGTTCGTCCTCTCGGAGCGCCGGTGGGTCGTGCTCACGCGCGTGTGCGAGGACGCCACCAACACGAGACCGAGTGCCGCGAGACCCACGACGCGCATCGAGACGTTCATGCGCATCGAGCCAGCGCGTGGCAGCTCCCATACGTTCCTGCAAGAGTGGCGCCGCGACGTTGTCGAGCGCGTAGCGATCCCAGCGTGGGACGTCGGCATGGCGGCGCAGACCCGAGAGCTCGAGAACCGACTCGTGGCGCTCGCGAGCAGTAGAGTAGCGACTGAGTAGCAAGCAGTCAAGGATGGCTCGTTCGGTTGTCTATCGTCTCGTTCCAACTCGCTCTTTGCGTCCTACGGGTCCTCCTCACAGCGCCACTGGCAGCGCTGCTTTCCACTCTTCCTCCACGAGTAGGTCGTTCATGAGCTGGAGACAGAGCGCGGCGTTGCTCTCGTGCGAGTGGATGACAAAGTCCGTGAGCACACCGATGCGTGGGTCGCGCTGCTCGTCGTCGTCTCCGTCGTCGAGTGGCAGCGGCATGAGCGTCCCAAACGCTTTGATGACTGTCGCGCCTGGGAGCTCTGGCGCTGGCTCGGCGACCAACCACCCAATGTCGTCGAACCGCAAGCCGCGGACGTGCGCGTCGGCGAGCTGAATCGGCTCCATGAGCGACGTCCACACGAGCACGACGCGCTCGGGCTCGACAAACTTGCGCAGCGTGTGCTTCCCGCGCAAGTCGACGTCTTTGCCGTCCTCGACCTTGCGGACGCCGAACGACCGCGAGACCGTGTCGTCTGTCGACTCGATGATCTAATTGGTGGGTGGGACATATAAAATTAGTCAAGTGGGTCATACCATCCAACAAGCAAAAAGAATCATAGCGTACCTCTTCAAAGTAGCAGTGCTTCTTGATCGCAACGTCCGACATGAAGCGCCAGAGCGCGTTGCCAGCGATCGGGACGTCGTACGGCACGGTAGACGTCGCCATGAACTCCATGATCACACCGTCGTCGTCTGGCACGTCCTTGACACGAAAGTCGTGGCGCGTCTCGCCACTTGTAAAGAACCCAGACGCCGTCATGACGTCGTCTGTGCGCGGGTACGCTGCGTTCACAGCAGCGAGCTGCTTGGCAAACACGCACTCGTCGCTCTCGTTGTACGTGATCACGCGCTGCGCAGTCACAGTCTTGGTCGGCTCCGTGTCTGGGTACAACACCTCCATGTTCGGCCGCTTCTTCAGGATCTTCTCGAGACTCGTCGCGAGCTTGATCTGTCCCTCGAGCATCGTCTTGAGCTTCTTGTTCTGCTGCTCAGCTCTTAAGCGCTCCTTGTACTGACGCTCGGCGACGTTCTCCCACACGGACGCGAGGAGCGCCGGCGAGATCGCAGGCGGCGACGACGACGACGCCGTGCTCTGGCTGTCGTCGTCGTCCGTCCCAGACGAGTCGTCGCTCCGCCGCTTCTTGCGGTTGTGGCTCATCGTCGACGCTATTGACGCTTTCGCTGGCGACGCGTCCGTGTCGTCGCTGCTCGACGGCACTGGCGACCCGCGCGTGCTCGCAGTCTCGCCGTTCACGCGCTTGAGCTGCTGCAGCCGCTCCTCGAGCTCCACGACCTTTGTGCGCAAGTACAGCAGCTCCTCCTTTTGCCGTCGCACACGCTTCGTGCTTGAGCTATTGCTCGCACCTGCGCGTGTGCCAGGTGCGAGTGGCGCAGCAGTCACGACACGCGACGCCAGTGCTGTCGACGTTGGCATCGGCGCTCGACCAGGCGATGGCTTTGTGACTGCTGCGCGTGTCGAGCGCGGCGCTGGCGTGAGCGACGTCAGCGTTAGCGTGTCGCTCGTACTGCGCTGTGGGCGTCCAGGCTTTGTTGTCTTGCTGGCTGGTGCCGCGGCGACAGCAGCAGCTGGAGGTGAACTGACTGGCGCTGGCGGCGACTGGGCGAGCGGCAGTGGCGCAGCGAGCAGCACCTGCATCGGTGGCGTCAAAGCGTTCGGTGTGAGCGGCGCAGTGGCGTCGTCGAGGTGCAGCGGCTGGAGCATGTTGGCCATGAGTGCAAAGTCGCCGCCCGTGGTGCTGACGTCGCCCATGTCGACATCGAGGACGTTGAACGGACTGGCGTTTGGCGCAGCAGAGCTGCTGTGTGGAATGTAGAGGAACGCGTCAGTGGCGTTGACTGCAAATGCGCCTGGAGCTGTGATGACGTCGTCGTCGAGCATCATGAGCATGTCGGTCGTCGATGGTGCTGGCGTTGCTGTCATTGCGTTGGGTTGGAGATGTACTGGTTGCTGGAACATGATGTGCGCGTTTGAACTGTCGATAAGACTGGTCGCTGTAGTTGCGCTTGCTGCCATGCTGAGCTGTCCGTGGTGCTGCGCTTGCGCTGATGTGGTCGCGTGCTGGAGCGAGTGGTCAACGTCGTCGTAGCCGTCAAAGAACGCGAGCGCTTCTTCGAGCGAGAGCTCGGCGCCGCCGCCACTGCCGCTGCTCGCGCGACTTGCGCCTGCGTCTGCGAGGAAGCTCATCGCAGCTTCAGCAAGCTCGCTCAAGTGTATGTGTGTCTTGCTCGCTCGCTCGCTCGCTCGTGTCTTCACGCACACAGACGATCGATCGAGCGAGCACTCGTCGATGAGAGCGATGAGAGATGTGAGATGGAGCTCGTGAGCATTCAGAAACAAACAGCGACTTACTGTAGCACAAACACCTGTGATTATGTTCGCACAGTCTGCGTAATTAAGCGGGCGTTTGTGGAAGTTACTGTACTTGCTGTCAAAGGATTGATTTGAGCAAGTACAGTGAAAAGATACAAACATACGCATTTAAACAATTACAGGTGGACCACACATTGATTGCGCTGCTGAATACAAATGTAATTATCGTAAACTATGTGCGTAATCGACTCTTGATTTTATCACTATTGCATTTCGGCTTTCGCTTGGCTGCTCTCTTAATGTCTCTGTATGTCTTGAGCGACACTGGATGGCTTGGAGGTCGTCGTGCTTGCTTCCTTCCTAGCGCGAGCAGTTGATGGGTATGAACTCCTTGTTGGACGACCAAACGTGCCGCGCGCTGGACCTCCATCGACCTCGCAGTGTCTCTCGAACGCTTTGCTCGACGCTGGAGACGAAGACGAACTTGCGGTGCAAACTCACACGAACGAATATGAACTCGAACCAACAAGGGTGGACAACAAGGAGCGCTTAGTCGAAGCGAGCACGCTCTCGTCAAGTGCTCAATGATAAAGTGCCCAAGTCTATGCGAGTCTACTCGACAACATCTTGTCATCATCGTCGTTGCTATCATTGCCATTGCTTGGCAAGTCGATTCGTTGCCACGCTCATCGTTCGCGCCGTCAGAGCGAACTCCAGGGTCAAGTCGAGACGTGCTCGAGCTCTTGACACCCAAGCACAGCACATCGAACGCTTTAGGACAGCGCCACACTCTCCATCAGCGTGCTCCACATTGTGCTGCAACTCAAAACAACTGCGAGCGACCTTCAGAACGCGAGATCCTCAACCATCCACGACTACATGCAGTTGTGGCGCCGGACAGTCTTCCTCTGCAACAAACGTGCTTGTTCAGTTCTCAAGCGCCTCGTTGACATCGCGAAACAAGAGCACTTTGCACGACTAGTACACTGGGGTGATCAAGTTTGCAGTGGTAATGTTTGGAGCAGCGATGCATTGCCACCTCGACAACGTACATCACACACACACACAAGCGCAACATCGTCTGGTCGATGCAGTTGCAACCAACTCTCCCAATGCGTGCTGGTCTTGCGCGAGCAACACACAGAAGGTCGCGCCTTCAACGCCCTGCTTGTTGGTGAGAAGCGAGGTCATCACAGCGTCGCCAACGTTCTATTGCCCCAGACCCGCGCCGACTGATCTTGAACCCTGCGCTGTCATGAAAGCGGTGATATGAAGAAGGAACTGGAGGCTCGCAGCAGATGATGAAGTCCAAGATGACGAAGCAGTCGACACGCGTCCGAGCGAGTGCTCGAGTTCAAGTCCGCTGTCAACGTGTCGAGCGTCCTCGAGCACGGCGCACCAGACAGCGGTTCTCTATTCACTGCAAGTTTGTATGCTTCGAGTGTACCCATGTCCAAGAGGTCATGATTGATTGGCTGGCCACTTGCATCTCGCACAGCAGCAGCAGCAACAAGCTCCGCTTCCGTCGCCAGCAACCAGCAGCAGTCGTTGCAGAAGCTTGACACGCTATTGCCAAAGAGCCATGGAACACGATACCAGCGAAACCACGTGCACTGCAGCGCAAGTGCATACGCGCAGCTCGCGTGCTTCCGTCCAAGTGCTCACAGACAACACGCTCTTTACCAGCATTGCAGACTACATCGACGGTGTGCCGCACTTTGTGCTGCAGTTCAGAGACACCGCGACGCAACTGCAGACAGCGAGCACTAGTACGTCTGTCTACCGTGGGCACACTCGACTCTGGCAAACAGCGGTGCTCAGCCGCAACAAACGCGTCCTGAGTGCGCTCAAGACACTCGCTGCAACACAGTATCACCGACGCGGCTTCTACACACGGTTCGTCGGCATCGTGAGCTTTGCTCTGCAGCACATTGTGAACAGCGGCAACAGCAGCAGCGGTCATCACGACCACGACTTTCTCGATTGGCTGTACGAGGCGTTCCCCGATGAGCCTCAGCGGCGCGTAGATCCTGCAGCAATCGAGCGTCTCGTGGAGCGTTGTCGCGACGATACCGCTCTCCTCATCTGGCTCAAGAGTCATGACTATGCGCTTCCAACGACCGTGATGGATACTGCTGCTGGAAGTGGCGACCTCGCGCTCGTGCGCTCGCTGCACAGGCAAGGCGTCTTGGTCTGCTCGACAAAAGCGATGGACAGCGCAGCAGCAGCTGGACACCTCAAAGTCGTGCAGTTCCTCCACGAGAACCGCACAGAAGGCTGCACGCGTGAAGCCCAAGCGAGTGCGCTTCGGAACGGACACCTGCGTGTCCTCGAGTACCTGCGCGCACACCGCAGTGAAGGCTACGCTCGGCACTCGGTCACACAAGCCGCCGCAAACGGCCACCTCCAGTGCATCCAGTACGCCCACTCGCACGGCTTTGAAGGCTTTTCTGTCTGGACCATGTCGGACGCAGTCATAGCAGGACACCTCAATGTCGTCAAGTTCCTGCACACGAACCGCAGCGAAGGCTGCACACTCGAGTCCGTGATCGAAGCGGCAAAGCGCGGCCACGACCGCATCGTTGACTTCTTGTGTCGCAATCGACCAGTTGCAAACGCCGCGACGGCGTTCAAGCAAGCGACACATCGTGGCGACGCTAGGATCGTCGACAAGCTCTCACGGCGAATGAGCACGACGTCAGGTCGTCAGTACGAGTACGCAGTCGGCGTCTGGCGTCCTAGAGGCATCTGATTACCGTCCTACTTGGCAGCGGAGCGGAGCGTAAGACGCTTGCACGTGTCGAGACTCACGTCTACGTATCCGATCTCAACACGCACATGACTTCGCCATTAGCTACAGTCGCTCTCGCTCCTACTCTTCAGTCCTGAGGACGTCCTCACTTGCGCAGGAGGTCCTTCATGAGGTTGTTCTCAATGAACTGGTGACTCGCATCCAGTCGCGCATCCGTCGTGCTGATGACAAAGTCCATGAGCGCCGAGATCTTTGCGTCCGGGTCGTCCACACCACTCGCATCTGCGAGCTCCGGCTCGATGCGGTAGTACGACTGCATCACGACTGCCTCAGTCGGCGTCTCGATCAGTGGCGTGATGTCGACCCAGCCTTTGTGGCGAAACACAAAGCCGCAGAGCCCCGACGCGTCGCTGCTGCCGCTCGTCGCACAGCGGTTCACGGGCTCAAACTGACCGGACCACGAGATCACGATCCGGCCGTTCTCGACGTACTTGCGCATCGCGGACGTGCCCCAGAACGCCGCTCTCGTCTCCTTGTGCTCCATCTCGATGCCGTACGTGCACGTGCGGATGTCTTCTGTCATGTTTGTACACTGCGCCGCAGTCGCATCCAAGCGTGTATGTGAGAGAGTGCACACACACCACCGCTTAAGAGTCTAGCACGACGACGACGTACGTTCTGGTAGTAGATGCGCGCCAAGCCGCCAGACTCGTCCGCGAGGAACTGCCAGACCGTTGCGCCGGTCGAGCGCATGTCGAACGGCAGTACGCGGCTGTCCATGGACTCGAGGAACGCGCCGCGCTCGTCTTTGCGCAACTTGGTGTCGCGGAACGGCGTTGCGAGCTGCTCAGTCAAGCCAAAGCGTCTCGAGATCGCGTCAATGTCGCTGTAGAGCCCTTCGAGGTCGATCACGAGCGTGTTGACGTGCGAGATGTCGCGCTGCCGCGCGTCGTCGGTCGCGTGCGTCTGGCCTGTGATCACCATGCCGTCGGGACTCAAGCGCTGCGAAGCACCGAGAGCGAAACACAGTGTTAGCCAAAGACTCAGCAAGGAAGAGACCATGGGCTAGGACGCGTCGGTACCTGAGCAGTCGCGCGCTTGCGCAGGATCCGATCGAGGCTCCGCGCGAGCTTCACGTGCTCGTCGAGCATCTCTTTGAGCTTCTGGTTCTCCTCTTCCGCGCGCTCGCGCTCTTTCTGCTGGCGCGCAGCGAGGCGCTCCCAGACCACGCCGAGTGGCGACCGGTGCTGGATCACTGGACGGCTCGGAGCGACCCAGTCCGACTGCGATGCTGCGGTTGGCGCTGCTGCTTCTACAGACGCATTGAACTCGGGCCGTGGACTGTTGGTCTTGATCTGCGTCAAGCGCGTCTCGAGCTGCTGGACCTTCTGGCGCAGCTCGAGGAGCTCCTCCTTCTGGCGCCGGCGCTTCACGCGCAAGTTGACCGACTGGAGCGCGAGTGCGCGCGGGTCCTGCGACGCAGCGTCGTCGCGCCGCTTCTTCTTGTCGCGCGGCTTGGAGTCAACGGCGACAGGACAGACGTCGGTGCTCAGCGCTGCTGCGTGCCACGAGCGGCGCTGCGGCGACGTGACGCTCGACGGCGATGGCACTGGCACTTCAGATTTCACCGGTGCGACTGGCACGCCGCGCATCGCTGCGCTCACTAACGCGCCAAACGGACACTCGTCCAGTGGCTCAGACGTTGGCACGTCCTTGTGTTTAGCAGCAGCGCTGGTTGGTGCTGCATCTGCTGTTGTGTCTTGCGACGTTCGTGGCGCTGGCTCGAGCATCGCGAGCAGCTCAGACGCTTCGCCTGTGATCGCATCGCTGCTGTTCGCAGTGCTATCGCCGCTCGCAGTCGTGTCTGCGCTCACGTAGAGCTCGCCGAGTCCGCCGCCGACGTCGTCGAGGTCCCACTCGTCGATGAACGCGAGCGCAGCGTCGAGCGCAGCGAGGTCTTCGCCGACGTACTCGTTCATCATCGCCACGTTTGATTCACAAGTGCGACTGTCGATGCAACCATTCGATAGTGCTAAAACTGAGGTTATCAATGTTACTCTTGCGTTTTGTATGTCGACGATCATTCGAGTCCTCAAACGTCCTACAACACAGAGCAACGTCATGCCGCTCTCAACTCTCTTCGTCTCCTGCTTCCTCCTGCGTCTTCTCTCTCTCTCTCTCCATCACCATCTACACAGCGACTGTGACGTGGTTGACACGCCCGGCGTCGTCGTCAAACAGGAGCTGGTCGACGATCGCCTGCCCAAAGTGCACGTGCCCTTCGACCGAGTCGACCACGAGGTCCGAGATCGCACCAACAGCCATCGCGCGCGCACGCTCGTCGCCGAGATCTGGCGTGAACGTCACGCACGTCTTCACGAGCGTCGCATGCGTGTCGCTCGCAGGCGCAGACTGCATCTCGACCCACCCGCGCTCGCGAAAGCGAATGCCACTCGGCGCTGCGTCCGACTGACGCACTGGCTGCACTGCAGCGCTCCAGAGCAGCACGACGCGGTCGTCGAGCTCGACTTTCTCGAGCACCTGCGTGCCGTAGATGTCCATGCACCGGTGCTTCATGGTGATGTTGAAGCCGAAGCTCCGCGCGACGTAGTCACTCCGCCGCGCTTCGAGCTACAGACACACACCGCACAGTCTGATGTGAGTCCTGCTGCTCTCTATCACTAAACACACACGCAGTAGGCGTCGCACACCTCGCGGTAGTAGTAGCTCCGGCGCTGGATGCCATCTCTCGAGAGGAAGCGCCACATGCTCTGCTTCGTTGCGTCGAAGCGCTGGTGCACGACTTTGCTCGCAGTGAACTCGACGTGCAGGCCGTTCGTGGCGCAGTCGCGCACTTGGATGTCGCCGCCGTCGCCCGTGACGTCGCGCAAGTAGCTGCTCGCGAGCTCCTGTTCAAAGCGCGCGTACGCGTGCTTGAGCTCGAGCTTGAGCTCGCGCAAGAGCGCTTGCTCGCGCTCGGACGCGTCATTCGCATTGACAGCGAGTCGCTTGGGCGTTGGCGGTCGTCCTGGGATCTACGAAGCGCGTTGCCAGGCGTTGACAGACAGACACGCACACAGCCAGAGCTCAGTGAGACGTTGCAGCCTCTCTGTCAGAGGAACCATCCACACGAGACAGAGAGCACACGCACCTGAAGGTTGCGCTGACCGCTGAGCAGACGCTCGAGACTCCGCACGAGCTGGAGCTGGTCTTCGATCGTCGCTTTGAGCTGTCGGTTCTCCACCTCTGCGCGCTCGCGCTCGAGCAACTGGAGCTCCGCGAGACTCGCCCACCCGATGTGTGTCGCCACGCTCGTTAGTCTCTCTTGCTCTGGACCTTGGCGCGGTCGAGAGGATGTGTCCGTGTCTGCCACCGGTGTTGCGACTGGAGACGACACAGCGCTGCTCGTACTGCTACTCAACAGTGCGTCGCTGCTACTCGCACCTCGCTGCAACTCGTCGAGCATCTGCTGCATCTCGACGACTTTGTCGCGCAGGTAGAGCAGCTCTTGCCGCTGCTTCCGCACGCGCTTCTTCTTCGGCTGCTGGAGGTCGCTGTCTCCGCTCTCGCTGGCGTTTGCTGCGCCTGTGCTCGAGACTTGCGTCTTTGCTGGCTGTTGCTTGGCGCTTGTTGGCGCTGTAGTTGTCGACTCGCGTGTGTGCGCTGTTGGCTTCTTTCCGCTCGATGTCGCAGTGCCGCTGCTTGTCCGAGAGCGAGCTGTCTTGGCTCCTGGACGCTTCGATCGACCCGCAGACACGACTGAACTTCTTGTGCTTATGGCAGCACCAGTCGAAGCACTGGAGGACGTTCTTGTGATCGCTGTTTGCGGCGATGGGTACTCATTGCCGCTACTGTTGGAGTCGCACGCGTTGAGCAGAAGGAGAGCATCGTTCATTGAGAGGAGCGAGTCTGTGTCGCTCTCTTGATCAATGCGATCGATCATGTCGAAGAACCCTGGACTCGGCGGGCCGCATTGTCGTGGAATGCTGTCGCTTGCGGTACTTGAGCGCTTGACGCGCTTGCGAGCCATGCGCGTGACTTCCGTTGGAGCTGCTGCTGTCCCGCCACTCGAGTCGGAGCATTCGTCCTCTTCATCGATCTCGCTGTAGCACGAGTCCACAAATGCGAGCGCCGCCTCGAGTGGCAGCTCCATACTCGATCGCGCAGCAGCACTTGCTGTAGTCGTAGCTCCCGCAGTTGGCACCGCCGCGTGCATTGTGCATCCGAGAGCACACGAGAGTGTTCTGACCTTACACGAGTGTCGCGAGCTTGATCATTGCGATCGTCGACACCGGCTACTAAATTGAGCAAAACGAGCATCAACATGCGTTTGGCAGCCCGGCACACAGTCGACATGTATACATGGATTTGTATTTGTCAATACAAGGGGAAGCTGATTTGTGCAAACCAAAAGCACAATCAACTGTCTTAAATTTAAACCGAGCCCTAACATAAACATTACTGTCTCTTATATTCTTTTTGAGATGAAAACTGTCAAAACTGATATAACGTTTGGCGTTACTGCACCTTTGCCACAATGAATGCAAAAGTCAACCAAAACCAAAATCTGTGCGAAGCATGCAAATGACAGTAGAAATTTGTGCCAAACAGGTGTACATTACCGAAAAACTTTTGTCTTTGACCATGGCAATGTCATAAGCCATCCTCGAGTTTTGAATAGTGAAATTTTTGCGTGAGGTCCTTTGACATAAGCCACGCTGCACACCATGGAGCGCGAATCGATTGGACGGAGAAGAACACTCATGAATCGATGGCAGCGGCGAAAGGAAGGACCCCAATGAAAGGCAAGCACCGAACACCCAGACAGTTCAAGCGAGTCGCTGTGACGCATGCGACCAAGCTGCACGCCATCGGGCTCGTCAATCAGCAATGCATAGCCGCAGCTCTACAGGGCGTGCAAGCAAAGAGCAAGCGTCGCCAGATTTATCGGTGGATAGAGTGCTCAACGAAGATCGAGCAACTCGTGGTCAAAGGCAAGGGAGGCGAGCGCAGACAATGCGACGACGGACTCCCGACGCTGCTATCAGCTGAGGCAGAGGAGCAGCTCGTGCGCTGGGTGAACGCCATGCACAAAGAAGGACCACCAGTCTCGCCGACGATGCTCGCGAAGGAAGCGTGCGAAACAGCAGCATCGTTTGGCTTCGAGAGACACGAGTTTATCGCATCGTGGTTGTGGCGCAAGCACATTCTCGCGCCCTACAGTTTGTCGCTGCGTCGTCGTACGCAAGTGGGCCAGAAGACTCCTGAAGATGCTTGCGCTGTAACGGGGTACACAGCTGGAGTTATCCTATAATAACCCAGCTATGCGGAATCACAATTCACGCACTTCTTATAAGATCGACCGTATTCGGCGGTGGCTCTAATTAGTTGATATCTTAGGATATTAACCAATCAGTGAACTCGGACTCTCAGAGCCAACCACATTTTAGTTGTCTTAGGTTTAGTATTGCATACTTAGATCTAAAGGCTCACACCAAAGGGTGGAGCCGCACTTCCGACTCAAATGAACAGTTACAATTTGGAGCACTCAAACCAAGTGTCTTGTTTTGCTTCCGTCTTTACGACTGGAATCCTTGCAGAAGGTGTTCACACACGCTTCCTCACAAAGGTGCTGCGTCACTCGGACACGTCCGGTTACATGAGCAGTCGCAGAAGCGTTTGCAGCCATCGTGCGCGAGACGGTGGTGAAGCATGGCTGTGTTCGTGTCTACAATGCGGACCAGACAGCAGTCAACTTTGAGTTACACGATAAACGACAAGGGCGACCGCACCGTGTGGGTTCGCAGCAGCGGCGTGGACAAGTGCAGGATGACAGCGATGCTTGCTGCGGATTCCGGAGGCAACAAGCGTGCCCCGTTCGCTATCTATAAGCAGCGTCCATCAACTGTCAACACAACCCGTCAGCACAACGAGCAGCATCATCACGGCTTCGGGCACGGAGTTTGGCGCGAAATCTCGCAGCTCATGCGCGACACAGGAATACACATCCACTGCAACGGCAAGGGCTGGTGGAACTCGTCTCTCTCTTTGCTGTCCCATCGTATTCACTTGGATGTATTGTGGACATGCATGTACCAGTGCTCTTGCTCTGGGGCGACTTTAGCGGGCACTGGACCAGCGCCGATCGTGACTACGCTGCGAGCATCAACGTCGTGCAGCTCAAGGTCCCTCTAGGGTACACGTCTGTGTGTCAGCCCGCTGACCTCGCCTGGATGAAGCCAATCAACCAACACGTGCGAGCGCCGTGGGTAAAGGACATGGAGGAGCAGATCCGCGCGCATTAGGCGACAGGCAAGGACACAACATCAAGCTCTCTGCGCCGACCCGCGCATCCGCGATTCGGTGGTTGCACAGCAGCTGGAGCGAGCTTCCAACAGCTACGGTTAGTAGCGGCTTCAAGAGACTAGAGTGCGATGATGAAGACGTCGAGTCGTTGAGCCACGACGAGTCCGTGTCGGCTCTTGTAACTAGGCTGCGTCTGCTTGATGTAGCAGAAGATGTTGGATGTGATATTGATGAGGCTGAGGTATAAAGCACTATACAATTTTCTATACTACTCTAGTGGGCTTGGGGACGCCTAGCTCAGTTGAAAGGTGGCTGTTTATTACCGTGACAGAACCGTTAAACCTTCTCGGTGATGGCTAAGTAATCTACGGTCCGATCGTCCAAAGTGGTTTTTCTGAAAGTCGTTGGTGTCCTCCGCGGATGCTGCAGATTCTGTGGTGCAGTTGTGGTGCGATGGCCGTAAGTCGTTCCGTTGGATCATTCTGTGGTTGTTGTGGTCGAAGTGGTTGTTGGGGGGGGGGGTCGGTAATGTTTTTACTTGCAGCCGACCATTTTGCAAGTGGATTCGATTGAAAAGTGTCCACTGCGGGACTCGAACCCGCATTCCACAGCGTAAGGACCAGAAGCTTGTCCGACTACCCCACGCCACCGAGGTGGGACGCCTAGCTCAGTGGTCTGAGCCGCGCACGTTTTGCGAGCTGCCGCGGGTTCAAACCCGTTGGATCCATATTATTTTGCACGCATCTGCGATCTTTTATTGTAAATTGGTTTTCAGAGGTTTTGTTTTTGTGAACTCCTTACGTGAGTTGCTGTGATTTTTACGCATAATTGTAATACAAGAAATCGCATCCCCCATATATATATGGAGGTATTCCATATAGGGTCGGGATATGTTGCAATTTTTAAACATGTAGGCCAGAGTTGAAATACCGTAAAACGCTGTTTAATAGTGAATACGAGAAACAGCTGGATGTATAAGTGTGCAAAACAGCAGTCCGAAAGGCCTTGCAAAACATCACCAATACTAAAATCAAGTCGCGAACAATGTTGTCAATTTCAATTCGCAATATATTTTTACAATTATGGATCTTGTTGCCATGATCTCTCCTTCTTCGTCCTACCCTCGGATATATTCTATTTAGTTCAATCCAGCTAACATTAGGGATAGTGACTGCCTCGAGCATGTTCCACAAGTGTGGACCACCAAAAAGCGATCGCTTTGAAAAGGAAATGGCTTGGAATGGACTATTCTTCGAGTTACTGTTGTATTATGATGTGCAACATGTCACGGATTAAATTGTTGACATATGCAATAGTTCAACTTGCGTATTCAAGCCAATTTGCATCCTGTTTATCAACGATCAACAAATCTTCAAATAGCGGAACATAAAAAGGACAATATTTGGAACTACAAGAAGAAAAACTAATATTCTTAGTGAATGAACAAAAAAAATCAAATGTGCCAATTTGCAACGTTTAGATTTGTTTCGAATATTTATTTCCATTTCGTATCCATTAATCAGAAAAAAGGACAATACGTTTTAAAACTTGATACATAGAGATAGTGAGGTGTTAAGAACATCATTGAGCAAACGAGCTGAGTAGCTGAGGGGGACATGAATAGTCAGGCGAGAAGCGAGCGACGTCTCTCGTGTTTTGCGTAGCGACAGAGGTTTACTGAGCGAAGTAGATAACCATGACTAAGAGGATATTCTTATTGTTTCGAGCGAAGACGTGCGTAGGTTCGAGAGCGCCACTTAGAACAATTATATCTTATCTTTATCCAGTCTTGCAACTGGTCAGTTACGTGGGTACGTCTGAGGGAGATCGCTTTGTGGTGTAGCATTTTTCGTTTGAGATCAGATTCCAAGGTGTTAATATGTGTCACATGTGTCGATTATTGTAGAAAACACTTCGGATCTTGCAAATTTTTGGCGACGAGCATTGATGTGCCACCATCGAGCGGTAGCCCTAGACTAGTCTAACTCGAAACTTGTAATGTGTTTGTTCGTGCGTTAGCGTGCGCATCCGTACGTCCAAGGGACATCCAGAATGTATGATACTCGCTGCTGAACAAGTAGATGTAGTGCACGAGTGCGCGTGATCATTTTTCAACATGTCACCATTTTATTGAAACTCTCATGTGTTTCACTTCAAATGTTACATCTCAAAGATGTAGCTCTGCTAGGGTGTGATGTACTGACTTTATATATATGACAATCGTTTAGATATAACCCAGAGCTAACGAAGCGAAGGAGCGAAGAAGTGGAGCAACGAGAGGTTGCCAAGCAAAAACAGCGAGCCACGCCTCCATGTTTTGCGTAGTAGACCAATTACCTTTGCAATTTGTCCCATTCTCTTTGCAATGTCCCTCGTGTTAGTTTCATAACGGTCAAAAAATGTTTCAAACACCTACAATTACATTTTGACACCTCAAAGTAGAAACGAATATTGGCTGCGACTAAAGAAAACATTCACTTTTTAACACGCAACGCAGAAGAGCACGAAAAATCGGGTCAACAGTCAAAGCTGCCAATATCAGCGGCCACAAAGAAGAACCTGTCGCGCATATGCCCCATTTGGACGCTAATATCCACCATAGCATTTGCATTGAGAAATGGACGGAGAGCGCATAACCTAAAAATATGTCATATCCTAATCTCCTCTTGCTTTTTGTCGTTGCGCTTGCGCGTGTCTGTCCGCGGGATCGCTCGGTTAGTTGAGATCAGATGTTGTGTGACATGACTCGATATTTGATGGCGAAAAGCACTGATTTCGATTTTTCGGGAGATTATAACGATACATTGTGAGAACAGCTGCTATAGAGATGATACAATTGTGCATTTGCCTATTTGTTTCATTACATCACGTCTATGTTGTTTGCTGTAAAAAGAACCAAGTTGAGCACCACGCCAAAAATTGAAACCTTTACAATATGGATCTGATCAATTAAACGTGTGTTGTACAGTTACTCCACAAAGCCTTCGTCCAAATGCGAGAAACTTCCATCAGTCTCTAACTAACTCAGGATACTTGGTCTGATTCAGTAACAATTAACAGCAAGGCGAAGCAGTGTGACCATGAGAATCCGTGTGTAGTGTGAGTGAGTCTAGACAGAAATTATTGTTTGGGAACGGTTCTGAGCGGCAATATTTGGGGGATGATAAAGAATTAGTTGTGTGAAGTTGGACTGCATCAGACTTGAGATTGGCAGGAGGAGGATAATCAAGTGACCACAAACCAGAAGGACACCGCCTGAGCGGTCTAGATATCGCTTTGTATCCGAGCGTATAAGTACAAGAAGTCCAGGCTATAGATCACTTCAAAATCTTCAGTCCACATCAGATTGGCTACAACTACACAACGATCAGCTAGACTGGCACTTCAGTACACTGAGTATGCATTCGCATCAACTGCGAGTGCAAGGCGTGACTGTTCAAGCGACACAACTAATGCACACACCTGCCTATTCTCCCAAGTGACATCGCCAGGGCCAAGTGTCCGATTGACAACACAGGTAAGAATTGTGATAGTTAAGATATTTCGCGGTGATTAAGGTCGATAGGGCTCTCCAACGATCTTGAACATTTGCGCTGTCGGTGCTTAGCAGGAATTGATCAACCGGACCAACAACTCGCTGAAGTCATGCAACAACCAGTATGAACGATCATCACAAGCCACCGCCCATATGTGAAGGCGTGGCTTGAGAAAACGAAGAATGGGACCGTTCAGCTTTGTTTCAACTACAGAAATCTTTCAACATACCGTGCGGAGAACGTTTTGTGTACTGTATTAGTGTTTGAAGTGAATATGAGTGATGAAGATACAAAAAGATTGAGGGAAATCACCAATATCCTTTCAGTTCAAAGTGATAAAAACGTTTCAGTTCATCGTAATAAAAACAAGTAAACTTTTGTCAAGTCCAGTCTATTCAAATCAAAACTATATCTGATTTGTTTCGCTTGTATATAAACAGACATTCATGCTTCACTTGTATCACACGACAGCACAATGTGCTATGAGCTTTTCGCGATGTTCACATGTTTGTGTTGCACATAACATGTACATTCTGCGACACAAAATACGATCAAAATAAAATACACTTTGTGAGTGCAATTTTGCTCTTTTAGCACTTTGGTGACTGTGATTGGAACTGGCTCGACAAGCCACATCCAACACTGTGCTTTAGTAACTCAAAAACGCAGTGGTGGTTCCAATACAAAAAACAAGGAATATTTTGACGCACCACAGGAAGCGTGTCGTAGTCTGCGGTGCAAAGACTACGCTTGTCTTGAAGTTTGTATGGGTCGGCGAGACATTCTCGCCGACAAAGAAGAAGACGGAATAGATACGGTCGTAGGTAAAAGAAGAGTGAGATTGTTGTGCGAGCGGCCAGCAGCTCGCACTGAAAAGAAAACCCTAAAACCCTAAGACCTCCTACTCTGATTGGCTAGAGATGGAGTTCCACCTAACCAATGAGCGGTCTTAAAGCTCACGAGTCACAGCGACCTTTCGTGTCGCTGCGCTTGAAGATTCGGTGTTTGGTGGACCCCACCTACTTGGAGTGACACAAACCAATTAGTGTGACACCCTAAATTATGTGGTTCAGAAACTGCGGTGGATCATAAAGAGCTGGACAAAATGATACGAGCACCTCTGTTTTTGCTCGCTCTGTTTGACCGCTTGCTCGTTTCAAGTCGTTGTTTAGATATATTTTTCAGTACGATCAGATGAGCATGTGCACCACAATCGTGTGGCTGCAGTCGTTCGTTGGCATCCAATACAAACGGCAGATCGCTCGCCTGGACAAAACGTACGAACAAACAATCCTATACAAAAAACAAGTCAAATCGACGCGGAGCAGCTCAATACTTGATTTTATCACCATGGGCTTCCACTATATCTAGGCATCGCGACAGCATTGATGCTACCAAACGCTCTAATGTTGTCTAGGGTTTTGAGGTGCTCGTATATTTTTTGTCCGTCACTTTACTGTGTAACAGCCCGTTACACCACGCTTAACTATGCAACACACTCACCCTCCACAGCCTCGTGGTAGCGTGGCCAAATCGTCAAAGATGCACAGTAACTGGCATTGTGACAGGGTCACCGTACGCTACCACGCTAGGTACGTCTAGCGTGGAGCCCCCCAAGGGCACTTTCGGCCTGTATTCTGGATTCTTCCAATCTCGCTGATTACGCGTGATGATCAGTTTAAAGAGGGGTCTCATATTAGGGCAGGCACATTAGCTTTCCTCGCATTTGTCACAATCTCCTTTCTTCAAATACAAAAACCTCAGAGTTGAAAAATCATCGTTCATCACAGGTCACTTTCCTGTATTTCTTCTCGGTTCCTCGTAAGACCTACGTGCAAGCCAAGGTCACGCCCCGTGACACTTGGTAGCACTTCGTAGTCCGTCTAACAGCCACGATGAGCACCTTGCTGATCCAAGGTGTTCACAGGTTGCTCGAGTATGGCGACTTCCCCCACTTGTCTCTGTACAAATGCGACGCGCTCCGCCGTCTCGCAGAATCGTCTGGTATCTCCGTCGTCGCCGCAATGCTCGCGGCGGCTCCAGACCACCAGCACGTTGCGATTCAAGAGCTCATGGCGCACGATCCCATCGACGGATGTCAGCGAGCATCAACTCTCTCTGTGCCATCGAAGTCAGACGTCGTCAAGCTCGACGTCTCAAGCAACAGCGGCGAGGACCCAAAGCGCCTCGCGCTCAACCGCTTGCTGTGCGAAGTGAACATTTGTCGCCGATACATCGTGTTTTACCACGATGGACTCGCTCAAGGGCGCACGCCCTTGACAGGCATCCAATGTTTCGCCATCTATTTTTATAGTGTTAGTACTACTCTGTTCCATGTAACAATGAACAATTTAATGTGATGTAGTCCACATTAGTATTGATGGGCCAAAAATACGTAAAATCAGAAACACGGAAGCTCTTTTTCATTTTCCAAAATTGAATGACCTTACGTTTTTGTTTGCTATTCGTCCTACACTTCTATGCTAGCTGTCGTAAAAAAATAGGATTGCGCAGAGGACGTTGAGAGCATTCGAATCATATTTTAATCATGTCGGATTGTCATTTTTACGTGAACGTTGAAGAAAAAAACGAAATATGCACTCAATTTTGGGCGCACAGTTGTTTTGTATCTTTTCTTTTTCACAACTTCTTTGCCAAACAATAATATGCATTATTTGCTGCAGAACGGGCGCTTTCAGGACATCGCTTCTGCTTTTCGAGACGATATGTACAACTCAAGATATTGGCAAATTCGTTGCGCTGTTAGATGGAACCGAGTAGTATTCTTATTCATAAATGTTCAGTTTGTATCAACGTCCTGTGTGTATATAATATACCGATGAAAGTTTAGGATGTGACCTGAATACATATAGAAAATCACCTGTCAGCGGTAGATGTGAGCTGCATGCACCATCTCTCGAAGCTCCGTGGTACGTTTGAGGATCTTGTCGGCTGGAAGGAGCTGGATTACAGTGCCAAGATATCCCTCGACCTCTCGACAAGAGGCGAGCCAGGCTCTTGGGAACGGAGTAGTGCCCCTCGACAGAAGAGTCAGTCGAGAATGGCGACACTCCCCGATGTTTGCGTGGCGTAAAGAACTGTCACACGTTCCTCTTGAGTGCGTTCTGTGACTCTCTCGTATTCTTATGTCTTGCTTCGTGCTTGGATAAAATCGAGACTATATCCGATAAAACTTGAGAAAATGCTGTTTTAGGACGCGACTGGCGATATCAATTCAAACTCAAACCTCTAAAATATCACTATAGCAGCGTGATATTAAAACCTCCAAAATATCACTATCGCAGCCTGATACAGTGAGTTTTGGCTCGAGAATGGGAATGCGAGCAACCGACTCAAAGCTCAAAGGACATCGCTGCATGGACTTGCTAGCAGACGTCAGCGAGGACGATGCAGCGGTCGAGAGCATCGCGCTCTTGGAGACCGACCGCTTCATCGTCGCGTCTGACGTGTTGCCGGTCGTTGCATCGACGACATCAGCTCGAGAAGCGACAAAACGCGGTGCGGTCGAGTGTGTGAAGTACACCACGACAGCTCAAACCAGAGCGCGCGCCAAGTACAAGAACCCGAGAGACCAGATCGAGAGTCTGTGGCAAGAAGCCTCGAGGCTCGAGCAGCAGCTGAACGGTTTGCGCGCGTTCTGGAAGCAGACAGCAGTGCTTGCGTCGATCAGCTCGAACTCCTCCATCTCTGCTGCAACTGCGGCTACTGGCACTACTGGTGCATCTCGGTACATTCCATGGGCTAGCATTGCTGCAGAGCGGCAGCGAGAGCTCGACGTCGCGCGCAATACGAACCGAGACTTGCGCGAGCAAATCGACGGCACGCGCAAAGCTCTGCGGACGATGCGCAAGCTCATGCGACGACGAGTTGCCGACGCAGCGGTGTGTCGTTCGTTGTCTCCTGCATCGCTTCTGTTCACTACACGGCATCTCACAGTGTATGTGGGTGTGTGTCTATGCCGGCGGATGCAGCATCTCCAGCACCAGCTTGCACGTGCGCTGCCTCTCGACCGTCCCCAGTACGTGCCGGAGCGCGGCAACAGCACCGCTGTGTTTCACGTACTGCTCGTAAACACACGCGCGATGCTCCACTCGTTCGAGCCGATTGAGCAAGCTGTCGTAGCGCACCAACTCGGCCAGTGTCCAGCGCCGGATCCCAGTCGTCTCTGGACCGTCGAGCACGATCCGCGCGATGGATCGTTTCTCAAGATGCTCGATCGCTACACAGTGCCGTTCGAGCCGCGCGCTGTCGCCGTTGCTTTTCACTCGATAGCGACCAAGCGCGAGCGAGCAGGACAAGTATCAGAGGTGAGGACTGCCGATGGTGCCAGCTTGTGACGCCTCACTCTCTCACGCAGATTGTCGCTCAATGACTGTGTCTGTCTGTGGTAGTTCTTCCGCACAGCAGACGACGGCGTGGTCCTGCACCAGGTCGTCAAGCGATTCGAGTCGGCGATTGCGCGTGGACATGTGCGCGAGCACCACGCAGTGTGTTCACAAACAGACGAAGCCGGCACGCTCGTTGCGCTCTCGCGACTCACTGACGTCTTGCAGCCGAGCGGCGCACCAAGGAGTCCGTCAGCACGGCTGCTAGCAAAGACGTATGTCCGCATCACTGCGTGCCCAGAGACATCGACACCAGACTGTCCTGTGACAGTCGTCCAAACGTACTCGACAATGGCGTTCGAGACCATGGCACTTCCGAACGACTTCACTCCTGAAGCCAGAGCGATGTGGACTCCTGCAAACCTCCGAGTCATGCTCGTGCCAGTCCTGGACGCAGGCGTCACCGCCGCTCGACATGCGCTCGAGAACGAGCTTCTCGAGAGTGCACTAGAGTTGTCGAGCCGAGCAGTGTCGTCTTGAGCTCTTGGCGAGTTGCACCTGCGTAAAGTTCGGATTTATTCCCATACTGCGACTCTTGCTCGTGCTCGATGGAGCGTCGCGACGTCGCTGCGGCAGCAATGGCCAGCGACAAGATCGAGCTGCTTGCGCTCGAGACGATTGCCGCGCACGACGCATTGCCAGCTGTGCGAGCGACTCGAAAGCATTGCACACTCGATCGCACACAGCAACGAGCACCGCAAGTGCGATCGAGTGTGCGCGTGAAGCCGAAAGCGCAGATCGAGAGTCTTCGGCTCGAAGTCGTGCGACTCGAGCAGCGGCTGAGCGACTAGCGAGCGATCTGGAAGCAGACAGGAGCGCTGAAGCTGGCGCATTGCCAACTCAACAGCAGTGAATGCACAAAGACGACAGCGACGCGTCAAGCACCGTGGGTGAGCATCGCTGTGCAGAAGCAGCGAGCGCTAGATGTCGCCAAGTGTGAGAACCAAGTCCTGCGTGAGCAAGTTCAGTCGAAGCGAGAGCTCTTGCGGCGGATGCGGAAGCTCTTGACCCGCCGAGCAGCACATGCAAAGGTGCACTGGCAGTGCGCCTAGCAAACGTCACGTGTATCGACGCGGCGCTGATCCTTGCTCTTTATGTGTGTATGGTCCCTACAGCGTCTCCGACACGAACTCGCGCTTCCCATGCCGCTCGATCATCAGCACTTGCGCAATGGCAGCGGATGCAGCGCTTGCTCGACTGCACGCGGCGCAAACGGAACAACGGAGCGACTACGCATCTCCAACATTGCTCTGCCGAACTGATCGTGCTGGAGCGTCCAGACGCGATGCAAATCCGTCGTGAGCTGCTCGTGTGCGGCTGCGATCGCTTGGACAGTCTCGAGCGACTGGAGCATCGCAAATGTCTCGGCAAGCTGTCGGTTGAACGACGCACTGCTGCAGCGTCTGTACACGGACCTCGACAGCGTATCGCGAGTCTCCGAGGTGCGTACGAGCTATGCTGCAGCGGCAAGCGCTGATGTTTGAGAGAGTTGTGCCAATCGACAGAGTCTTCGCGCTATCTCTCACACAAAGGCGACGCCCACTCGACTACTGCTGCTGCTTCTGCTGCAATGCAGTTCTTCCGCGCCTCTGACAACGTCGTCTTGCGCCAGTTTGTCCAGAGCGTCGAGCAAGAGCACGTGTCTGGGCACATTCGCGAGCAGCACTTCGTGTGCTCACGGACGCACGGAGCAGGGGCGATCGTTGCGTGCTCGCGGCTCGTAGACGTCTTGCAGTCGACAGGAGGAAGAGGAGGCGACGCATCAGCGAGTGCGCCACGAGTGCTCGTCAAGACCTGGGTCCACTTGACTCCTTGTCCCGCGACATCGACACTGGACGAGCCCATGACAGTCATGCAGATGTACTATACCATCGCACCCGAGGCGACACCTGGTGCTCATGGCTCGCGCGCGAGGTGGACTGCAGCGAATCTCACCGACAAGCTCGTTCCGGTCCTGGACGCCGGCGTCGCGGACTTGGAGCGCCGACCCGAGACCGAACTCATTCGTTGCGCCAGCAAGCGAGTGCCAAGCAACTTGTCGGTCGGAAGATCATCGGCAGCGTAGTGAGGCGTTAGTTCGAGCCGCGTGCAAAGCCGTCAGTGGTGTCGTCCAAGTCGAGGCGAGCAAGGCTAGTCGAGGCGACCGAGGTCGAGACGCGAGATCGATCAGGTGTGAACGAATCAGTCAACGTTGACAGTTCTTCGATATTTCTCGAACTCTTGGCGCTGGATGTATACGACCAGGATGTATTGCGGTGTGGCTCGCTCTCAGTCTTCAGACTAACAGCAGTAGCGGCAACAACGACGATAGCAATGCAGTCGACACGAGCAACGAATGAGCACTCCCCTCCTTCCGCTCTTTGCCACACTATGACAGCAGCAATCGTCTCGAGTGTCGTGACCGACCGTCAAACGTCAAGCGTCATGTGCCTTGCGATTCGTCTGTTTCTACTGTGTGTGTGCGGACATGAAGGAGTGTGCAGACTTTGTCTCACAATCGCTCATTGTTTGTGTGTCGGAGTTTCCATTGGCTCGGTTTTAGCGCGTTTGAGTCAGAACACAAACCGCGCTGTCTAACTTCACTTTCTTCTATTTAATTTACATGTTGTATACTCGAGTGCGAAATCGTTCAAGACCTTGCACTTGAGCGTCCGTGGCCAGTCCAGCAACAACAAAGCAGCAAGAGCAACGTACGGCACCCGCTCGCTCGCTCGCTCATCAATCGCCAAACGGCAGAGGACCAGCGAGACCGATCGACGGACGACCTCGAGAGCGTGAGCGCGCGCGCTCCTTGTCTCGACGCCTGCGCAAGTCGTGCGTGGGCCTCTCTCTTTCTCCTCCTTCTCCTCCTTCTTCCTCTCGCTTCCTCCTGTGAACAACCATGCACGGGAGCAGCACCGACTACGCGACGCTCCTGCGCTCGGACGAAGCCGCGTCGCTCGAAGCTGCGCTCTCGTTCCTCTCCGACTGCGACGGCGGCCACGGTGGCGGGAGCGACCACCACCACGCGGCTGATGCTGCCACGTGGCGCTTGCTCCACGACGCGAGCTCGCACGACTTGGACGTCGACATTGTCGAGACGCACGACGCGGACGCTGCAGACGCCGACTACCACGCGACACGCCACGCGTTGACCGCGCACGTGCCGTCAATGAGTGCGTACAAGCGCTCGACGTCGGGTCTGAAAGCTGAAGTGCCGCGCGACGACGACGCAGACGACGAAATGCTCAGCGCGCTGCTCGAAGCTGAGCACTTGCCAGCGATGGAGACGATCTCGACTGGCGGCAGCAGCAGCCACGCGGCATTTGGCTCGGCGTTCCACGACGCTGCGCACGCGAGTGGCTACGCAAGTCACAACGTGAACGCGTTTGCGCACAGCGCGAGCGAGTACAAGCCGCAGCACAACCCTGGGATGATGATGGCGATGATGAGCGCGGGGTTCCCAACGATCGACTTTAACCCACAGAGTTTGCTCATGGCGCCAGCGCACGACGGGAGCGCGAGTCCCCAGAGCAGCACAGGGAGCCCAACAGCTGCTGGTGCGAGCTCGCCGACAACAACAGCGACTGCTGCTATGAACGGCTCGACGCGTCGCGCGTCTGCGTCGTCGTCAACGAGCACTGCGCTCGTGAAGAAACGGCCGTCAAAGAAGAAGCCGGCGGGGTACAACTCGAACCGCGCGCGCGACGAGCGCAAGGAGGAGCTCATTTACCTCCGCAAGACGGTCTTGGAGATGGAGACGCGCTTGAGCAAACTCAAGCAGAACGCGCCAGCGGCAGACGCAAAGCGCCCAGCAACAGCTACTTCGAGCTTCTCGCCAGCGTCGTCGACGTCGTCGACTGCTTCGACTGCGTCTGCGTCGTCAGTCAAGACGAGCCCTACAAAGAGCACTGGCCGCGCGAGCTCGGGATCTGGAACTGCGCAGCAGCAGCAACTGAGCAACTCGGTCTGGGAGGACATTGCAACGCGTCAGTACAAGGAGCGCCGGCGCGCAGAGCTCGAGAACATTCGCCTCAAGCTCATTCTCGAGGGACAGATCAAGATGGCGAAGGCACTTGAGAAGATCCTGAAGAAGCGCACGAGCTTGCGGGTATGTACCTGCATTGGTTATGTGGTTATGGTTGCGTTACGATCATGTGGAACTAACACGTACTCGGTTATGTGTTGGAATCAATCATCAGATATTGGAATCGGTTCGTGGCGGCGGCAAGCGCGTCAAGTGCGTGCACCGCCCGGGGAGCAACGACGCTGCGATCTTTGAAGAGCTCCTCGCAGGCGTCGCAAAGACGCTCGAAGAAGTCGACGGCGTCTTTGAAGCAAACGGCCTTGGACGCATGCAAACTGCGTACCGCGACGCGCAGCTCCGGCACGACGACGTGAACGGCATGGTCATGGAGATCTTTGCAAACAAAGTCATGCCGTTCGACGTCCAAGCGACTGCGTCTGCTGTCTGGCGCCACTATGCGCACTCGATGGAGCACATGCCGTCGCGGTCGCACTACCAAAAGCAGCCACCGGTGCGTCTGACGTCGTCTTGCATCGGCACTTGCGGCTGTCGTTCGTACTCACCTCTGTCTGTTTCTCTCTATCGTTACGTGCTCATAGTACTTGGAGACAACGGACGACACGCTCGTTGAGAGCTACGGCCTCGAGCTCCACGGCAGCCGCACAAAGGGGAACTTCCTCTGCAAGCAGATCATGCGCAAGTTTGAGCAGCCGGAGCGCATCGTCATCGGCTGGCGCGCACAGGCCGAAGCCGTGGACCTCTCGGCCGAGCCGACTGCTGGCATTCGCCTCGTCGAGCGCGGCTACACGGTCATTAAAGAGCTCGCGAACATGGCGACGCCGCACACGCTCGTGCAGACGTGCTACATCATTCGGCCGCACGTGTACGACGAGATCGCAGACCAGGAGCGCAAAGTCGGCGCGCTCACCGACTTCATTCTCAACTGCGTCGCCGGGACGATCAGCGCGAGTCACCAGATGATTGAGAACTTCCTCCTCGACCAAGCGCTCAAGACGAAAGCATGAGCCTCGCTGTCTCTCGTTCAAGTGCCGTCGCCATCGTCGTCTCTCTACCCGTTGCGCCAAGTAACATAGCTCTGTGCGTTGTGCGTTGTGCCACTGCCTTGTGTGTCATGTCGTCGGTGGTGGCGTCGCTGCAGTCGTTGTTGTCGGCGCCGTCCACGGCGTCTTGATCGCCTGCTCGAGCAAGACGTTCTCGATGATCTCGTGGCTCGACGAGATGTTGGCGGCCGTGGCGCTGATGACGTAGTCGGTGATCACGCCGATCTTGCTCGCGTCGGCGTCTGCGAGGATGCCGTTCGACACCGGCGTCGTCAAGTAGCACGTCTGGAGCACGTTGTGCGGCGACGTAGTGTCTGGACCCATCGCTGTGCGCGGCGTCGCGCGGCGCCGCGGCGCAGCTTCGCGAATCACAATGTAGCCGCGCTCGAGGAACCGCACGCCGTCGGTCGGCTCATCGGCGATCCGCAGCGTGTCCGAGTACGCGCGCCAGACGATCACGACGCGGTGCTCCTCCGTGTACCGCCGCATCACGAGACGCACGCGGTAGAGCGCCATGGCGTTCTGGACGTCGATCTCCAAGTTAAAGTCCTCGATGATCGTGTCTTCTGTGGCGTTGAGCGTCTGTCACCACGACGAGAACGAAGGCGCGTGAGGACGCCACCGCACGACTCGAGTCGCGAGCGCAAGGACGCACCTGCGGCGTGTTGTGGTGGTACACGCGGTTCGGCAGTCGGTCCTTCCCGAGCGCGTAGTGGTTCCAGACCACTGCGCCAGCGGCGCGCATGTCGAACGGCAGCACTTTGCTCGCAAACACCTCGAGCTGAATGCCGCAGCGCTCGTCTGGACGCACGACTGCGTCGATCTGCGTCGTGCGGGCCTTGCGCGCAAGGCCATTCGCTTCAAAGACCGACTCGGCTTCGACGTACGACTGGTCGAGCCCTGCAAGGAGCTCGTCAATGAGGCACGCGTCTGCGTCCTGCGGCGGTGGCGGCGGCGCGTGCTCGGCCCAGTCAAAGCGCTGGCGTCCGAGCAGGACTTTGTCAAACTCCTAGCGCCATAGACAGACGTGTGAGAGGCCACTGCGTTAGCGAGTGGTCACCGTAGCTCCGACTGAGTCAGAGACGCTCTGTACCTTGGTGCACGAGCTCTTCTGGACCATCTTCTCGAGGCTCTTGGCGATCTTGAGCTGGTTCTCGAGCACGAGCTTGAGACGAATGTTCTCGCGCTCGGCCTTTGCGCGCTGGCTCTGCTGTCGCCGCACAATGTCGGCCCAGACGCTCGGCTCGGACGTGCGGCGCCGCGCTGGTCCTGCGTGCAGTGGCGACGCAGTCTCGTTCGCATCGCGCGCGTCTGCTGACTGCGGCGTCTGCTGCTGCTGCCGCTGCTTGCTCTCTACTAGCTGCTGCTCGAGCTCTGCGACCTTCTTGCGCAAGTAGATGAGCTCCTCTTTGCGTCCATCGCGCGCTTTGTTCGTGCTACTGTTGCTCGCGCTCGCGCTCTTTGCCTTGATCGCGCTCTGCGCAATTGCGCGCTTCTGCTGCTGCTGCGGCCGCTTGCTCCGCCCGGCCGCTGGCTGCAGCGCTCTTACTGGCGCTGCTGTGCTGCGCTTTGCAAGCGTCGGTAGTGCTGACGGCTGCTGCACAGCGCGCAAGAGTTCTGCTGTCTGTGCTGTTGTTGCTGTTGTTGCTGCTGCACTGAGCGCTGTAGCATCGAGTACAGGCGCCACATCATTGTCGTCGTCGAGCGACGGCGGGAGATGGAAGTCGTCCATGAACGCGAGCGCCGAGAGCAGCGCTGCGTCGTCGCCTGCGTCGATGTCCATCGCGCTGTGCTCGCTCATTGCAGCGTCACACGCAGCAACAAGAGCAGCAAGAACAGTCAGAGCAGCAAGAACAGTCAGAGCAGCAAGAGCACACAGGCGCTCGTCGTCGTCAATGGAGTGACGACTCGCAGTGTGGCGCGCAAGCGAGTCTCCTCTTTATAGTTGCTGTATTGGTTCATCGAAGGGTTTGCACGTTTCGCACACAGGATTTTTGTTGAACTCTGGCGCTCTGGCGTCCTAGCCTCGCCTTGCCCAGCCTAGCCACAGCATCAGTCAGTCAGGTAGGCAGGCAGTCACTGCTGCTGCTGTGCCGTTGTATGATGGCGCACATCATGCATCGGCTATACATGAGCCACCAGTGCGAGTGTCTCGTAGGTCTGTACTGCGCTCGTGCGTTAGCAGTCCCGAGTGTTGTCAACGACAGACACGAGTGAGCGAGCAAGTCACACGTCTGATCAACGCGATTAACGTTGTGAGCCATCCAGTCCAGTCGACCCAGCTGATCGATCGATCGATCATGTCGGTCGTGTCGATGATGGTCCTGAGCGGGTCAGGTCAGCGTCAGAGCCCCAAGTCCCGAGTGTTTTCTGAAGATAGCTAGCGACACGAGCATCGCCGTCGAAGACGGACGGGCACGCTATACACCGTTTACGTACAGCGGCGTCAACTCTGGTGATCACTCGTGGGTGTCGTCTTGGCATAGTAGTCGCGCGCGCGCTCAAACTCGGGTACTAAGTACACGGTACGCCTCCTAGACACTCGGTGTGCGCGCTCTGACTCCTCCTCATTCTCTCTCTCTCTCTCTTCTAAGTGTTTAGATCGCAAAAGCACAGACCACTCCATTTAGACACTCGTTTGGTGCTGTTCTGACCCGCATAGCGATACGCGCTCGCTCCGGCGCCAGACGTCCTCGGACGCCAAGTCGACAGGCAAGTCGGCGCCGCCAAGTCGACGATCCACGCATTTCTCACCTCGACGCCGCTGCCTCACTTCGGCAGGTCGACCACCAGCCAGTGCAATAGCTCGCGCCTCTTGCTCTATCGCCACCATGCGCAAGCAGACCAAGCATAGCGCCGCATACGTCGTCGCTCCGGAGCAAGGCGGCAAGCACGCGAGTGATGTAGCCAACACGCCGCCAGAGACCGATGGCGAGCCAAAGTCGAGCGATATGAAGATCAAGAAGAGCCGAAGCTCGAAGAACGTGGCCAAGCGCGAAGCGACAATGACACCGCGACGCGCATTGCACTTGCTGCGGCGCATCGTCATCTTTGGCGTCGCGATCGTCTACTTGCACGTGAGCATCTCGGCCTCGATCGACTCGATCCACGTCCTGCGCGGCGCACCGAACCCGTCCATGGACTTTGTGCCGTACGACGCCTTCCTCATGGCAACGTACGCCGGCACGACGACGATGCGACAGAGTCCGATCGTGATGCGCGTACTGAACGGTGATACAACGCCACGCAGTGACACGGTGTTCTTGGAAGACGACGCCACCACGTCGTTTGACACGTGCACGCAAGTCGAAGCGCTACCAGACGTCATCTACACGAACGCGTACCAGCGCGCAACGTTCGATCAGCTCGTGCGCGACACGAGCTACAACATCACGCTCTTGGACCCACGCAAGCTCGAGCTGATCGTCCCAGTCGTCGACTGCACAGGCTCGTCGATCGTGTACCAAGATCTCTCTGCTGTGCGCTTCTTCTACCTCTTGCGTAGCGTCGCGAACCACGACGACGTCTACTTGCTCTCGGTCGCCATGTCGGTCCAAGAGTACAAAGTCACAGAGCGAGACGAGCACGGATCGGCGAGCGTATCGACACTGGCGTTCCTCAACGACCTCACGGCCACGACCGTGACTCACCACTTTGTCGTCGCGATCGGCACACCGTTCTTCCGCGCGGCGTTCGAGGTGTACGAGCTCGTGCGCGTCACGACCGAGAGCTTCTGGGAGCTTCAGAGCGTCCCAGCCGATGCGATGCAGACGCCGACGCGGCTCGAGACTGCGTGCCGCACCGGGTTCTACCGCTCGTCCGACACGGAGCAGTCGAACATCAAGAACACGCTCTGGAACCTTGCGCAGGAGCCCGTGCGCGTGATCGCGTCGTGGGAGTGGCTCGGCCGCCCCGTGTTGCGCGACTCGTGGGCGTGGACGCACTGTCTTCATGCTGTGCTCGCGCTCGACGTGTTTGTGAACCTCGCTGTGCTGCTCTCAGTTGTGCTCCGGAACGTGCGCAACGGCACGCTCTGGGTCGGCGACGCGTTCGTGTCCGTGTCGACGTCGCTCTGGCTCCGTTGCGTGCTCGTGCTCCTGTCGTGGTACCTCGACGCGTTCTGGGCCTTGATTGAGTTCTGCATCCACGAAGGCAACACCGTGTCCGAGACACAGGGCATCTTCATCTACCCGTCCATCCTGCGCGCCGACTTGCTCGCGCTCTTCTTCTGCATCGCTGCAGTCATCGGCACGGTCTTGAAAGAGCGCATCGACCCGGCGCTCACGATCGGCGTCTTCTACGTTGGCTTTGAGTCGCGCCTTGCGATCGCCGCACGCTTCCCGTCGATCGTCGCGACGCTCACCGAGTATGTCGTCGCTGACTACGGCCTTGCGATGAGCGACGACGAGTCTGCAGCGATCAGTCCATTGCGCGTGTGGTCGTCACACGAGCTCGTGAAGCCCAACGCGGAGTTCATCCTCGCCGCGCTCTTCCCAGTCTTCAGTCCATTCGTCGTGATCGTCGCGTACGTCGCCGCGCGCAAGGTCTACCGGTACTTTGTACCCGAGAAGCTCGTGGTCCAGCGCCTCACGGGCTTCTCCGAAGACGAAGAGCACCTGCTCGAGCTCAAGCGCAACCTGACACTGTTTGAGATCGCCACGGGCGCGGCGCTCCAGTCGCGCTACGGCGTCGTCGCGGACTACGACAACTGCATCTACATCCGCGGTGTCAAGTTCGCATCCGCGGACGGGATCTACAGCAGCGGCTACGTCATTGCGAACGGCAAGCTCCTGGTCCAGACCGAGGACCTCGTGAGCATCTGGCTCATGAAGCTCCTGCACAAGCGCTTCCGCAACGTCTACGTCTACGAAGTCGACGGCACGAGTGTCAAGCAACAGGCGCGACTCGTGTACCCCGAAACGATCGCGATCCAAGACTTGCTCGTGCTCAACATCAACGTACTGTCGTAGGTGGATCTGCCGGTCCGTTGCGTGCGCTCGAGCGCGCGAGTCGTAGCCTGCGCTGTCCTAGTGACCCTATGACTTGCTGTAGTACACATAAACCACCAACACCTCGCTCAAAATGACAGCTTCATGCGTCAAACCGACGGCACGCCGAGCAGTGGCTTGTCGCGGTGCGGCTACACGTACTCGTGACGTTGACCTTCACTACCTACGACACTTGGTTCGCGTCGCGACGTCCGCGAAGCGCATCAAAGTTGCCTTTATCTTCAAGTTCAGGTCACGATCTCATGACATGACGTTCGTGGAGATGCACTCGATACTCGATACTCGATACTCGATACTCGATACTCGATACTCGATACTCGATACTCGATACTCGATACTCGATACTCGATACTCGATACTCGATACTCGATACTCGATACTCTTCCTGCCGAGTTACACAGTGCATTCGTGTGGTTGTTTTTTGTATACGAGGTCGCACTCGTTTTTACGCACTGTCCCACTTTTTGGCAACCCTACCCCTTCGGTTCAGTTGGAGCTCACAAGTCGATAGAGAAGAAACCAAGGGAGCATACACTCTCTAAATGTTTGACAAAAATAAACTAGACAAAAAAAATCATCATAATCAACGAGCTATGCGACACACACTATATAGATAATATATATCGCTCGTGTTGTGTTGTGCAGAAAAAAAGGAAAAATGGTCAAAAGTAGTATACGAGCATAAATTACGGAATGAGACATGGTGACACGATCAAAGTGAGATCGATGTGAACTGGTAGCTGGAGGTGGCTGGAGGTGGCCATTCTTCCAAAACGTGGTACATTCCCGAATTAGAGTCCAGCCATTATACTATTTACATTATCCGAGCCTGAGCGAGTTTGCAACATGAAAATACTTGACGTTTGTATCGAAAATTGCAATACCAGCGATCTGATACTTAAGAAACGGCGAAAAAGCGGACACTTTCTGATTTTTTCACCCATTGTTTACGACATCATTATACTTTAAAGTGTATGTTATACGTCATAAATGTAGTAAAGCGAGCGAGCCATTCAAGCCCAGAATGCAGTCCCGCTGTTCACGTCAACTTATAACGAGCCATTCAAGTACAGAGCGGGACTGGGTTTGAGTTCCAGTAGTGAGAAATACATGTTGTTAGATTTAAGGTTTTAGATTCATGACATTTGTTTTTATCACTATCGAAATATTACTTTAGTCCCACTGTCGAAAAAAATGGCTCGAATGTGTTTATGTATCACGTTTATGCATCCCATTTATGTATACAATTGTTTACGGATATATTGTTTCACAGTCGAAGCAAACCAAAATGGGGGGGGGGGTCATCGATGTTGACAACTGTTGTCGGGTTGTGTTCAACCAAGATATAACGCTTGTACTAAAGAGTTTATTACATGTAGTTCAAACAATAAGAGCAGATATAGATATATCGGTATAACCCTCCACGAATCCGCCTGTTGCAATCGATACAATATATTGAACCAACGCATTAACATACTGTATGTACGTAAATCCGTTGGTTCAAAATATTGTATCAAAACCTTACAAAATGTACAAAAACATCATGCGTAACATACGAAAAGTAAAGTATTTCTTTCACGAATACTATATAAAATGTTTAATGTTGTTTGAAATAAATCAATATATGAATGGAATATCGTATATACTGCACATATACACAAAAAATGATACGCTACAAAATATGTGCTTCTGGTATGTGGTACAATATTTTTTATACGTGAATGACTATGTGCTTTATACTAGGTGGAACAATAAATCAGAACAATTACAAAAACAATAACATACGCCGTACATTCTCCGAACTATTTGAGAAGTAGGACTTCTCTTGCACCTGTGCGATTATCCTTTGTGTAAAAATCAGCTAAATCAGTACATTTTTCATACAAATGTCAAATGAGCGCCTAAAGAGCGGAGGCGCGGAGCGTAGCGCAGAGTAGGCGCACCTACTAGGTGGATGTATCTATAGTGGAGCCACCGCGGCGCAGCGGAGGTGGGCGACTAGGGAGCGCTCTAGCGGAGCGAAGCGAAGCGGGCGCGGCTTAGCACCACGCCGCGACCAGCGGCGAAAATGTACTGATTTTGCAACATTTGGTTCGATTAAGTACGATTCGCACCAAAATCGCACACATACAAGTAACAGTCGCACCAATGGGAGAAGTGAACATCTTAAATATGTACTATGTAAAGTCATTTTTCTCATTATTACACACTAGCTAAAAATTATTACCCATTAAAAGCGATACGATAATTTTCAACAATACTGAATAACATATGTTGATCTGAAGGTTTTGTTGATAGTAAATCGTTGTGGTTCAAATTGATGTCGCAAATATCCTATGTCGAATCAGACAAGTACTGATTTGACTGGTCTATCACTTAGTGTGGTTGCGAAACGTAAGTGCAAGCGAACACTACGATCTGCTCAATCTGCTCAAGATGCCGAGCCGACGTAAGCGCGGACCTCACGACAGCGACCGCCAGCCGAAGAAGCATAACCGCGCAAGCAAAACGTACGAGAAGAAGCTCGCTGTACTCGACTACTTTGATGCACACGAGAGGGTTAAGACTCTCCACAAGTTGTAGGCCAATCCCACTCACAACAAACGCGGAACCAAGCGCAAGGCGATCTACGTATGGCGCTCGCAACGCGATGAAAGCGCGCACAAGCGTCATCGACGACCGTTGAACAGCGTTGTTGGCGGAGCAAGGCCAATGCGACTTTACTGTCCGCCGAAGTAGAACAAGCGATCACGCGATGGATATTCGCACTTCGCCATGAAGGCGTACCCGTCTCATCCACCATGTTGAGGTTGAAGGCGCTCGACGTTGCTCGCTCCGAGGGCATCTCCGTGCAGCACTTCACTGCCACATGGCCGTGGCGATCGTCATTCTTGCAGCACCACCGTCTCGCGTTTCGTGCACGCACGCGACAAGGCCAGAAGACACCACCAGACATGCAGCTCGCCGCTGCCGAGTTCTAGGAACTGTGGAACTCGTAAAGAAGGAGCTCGGTGTGACTCGCGTGTCCAACGCTGATCCGTCGGCGATCTTCTTCGAGGTCTTGCCGCGGCAAACTATCAACAAAAGCGGCGAGAGGACAGTGCGGGTGAGACGCGCCGGCAAAGACAAAAAGCGCACGACTGGAATGTTCCTGGGTGACTTTGATGGGCGACAATACCCACCGTTTATTGTGCTTCGAACCGCACCGTCGAGCATCACCAGCTAAGCGAATGATACCGTGGCATCGAGGCGCGGATTTGGCGTGTACTTGTGTAATGAAGTCGTCGAGCTCACGCACGACCGGCGCTCAGATTCACGGGAACAAAAGCGGCTGGTGGAACAGCAAGCTCAGCGTCGAGTTCCTCGACTTCCATTTTGCCAACCGCAGCGATGATCAGCCAGTTTTACTACTACTTAACGACTTCAGTGCTCGTTGGACCAAGGACGTGGCGGCGCACGCGTCGGACCTTTGCTGTTGTTGGTTCAAACCACAATTTGCGCTTGGATAACAACGAGTTCAACCCCCAGGTTTTTATCCAAATGTAGCCATCGCTGAATAGAGCCTGAGTAATGACAGTCACATTTCAGTACACAGACGGACAGGCACGTCCGCCCGGACACCAAACGCGCCCACCTGCGACAAAGTCCTTTCGAGAATATACGTGTTTTGTCCAATGATAGTCTGATATTTGAATTTGTGTGACGTTCATTAGACATATATTCCGCTCGAAGTGTGCCACTAAATCGTCTCTTTCTGCCGCTAAATGAACGTTGTTGGAGCCACTCATTTTCAAACATGCCTCGAAAGCAGCGCGCATATACGCCCTGCGCACTGCCAGCCAACGATCGGTATCACGTGAGTTCGACGTACCGCGGTGGACCCTGCGCAACTGGATCAAAGAGGAGTGGGGTCTACGCGCGCACAAAGGCTCAGAGTAACGGAAGACGCGCCATCAAGGCGGGAAAAAGTGCACCCCGTTCACATAGTAGCTACTGTGCTTTATGATAGAAGAGAGGAGAAACGAAAAGATCCGTGCCGCACACGCACTCTACTTGCGCTCTCTACTGCTGTACGATTTTGTGCACAGGAACTATGGCAGCGTACATCAAAGCGCACTTTGCTGAGAGGCTCGACGGCTACGCCTCGACAAGAAAGTCACGTGAGAGTGCGTACGAGTCGCACTTGCGGCTTCTTCGCCGCTTCGCCAAGAGGCATGGCTTCTCGCATCGATAAGTCCATTTGGTAAAGGTATGAGATACGCGCATGTGCCTTGAGTAGCTCAACGAGTATGCTCTAATGCGGATACACTTTGTCTGTGCGGGAAAAGACCAAGGAGTTAGAGCTTATTCGCGACCTGTTCAGCCAGGCGTTCTGGGAGGAAGCTCACGACGTCGACCTCGCCAACATCAACAACATCGATGAGACGTCGGTCCTGAACGACATGCCACCCTCAAAGACTCTGGCGAGGCGTGGAGGCTCGTCCAAGGTCGCTCACATGCTCAAGCACAGCGCGACTGACGGCTGTACACGGCGTACGTGCGGATGGTGGGTGAATAATTTTCTTACATTCATTGATAGTGACAAACGTGAGATACTGACGATTGGTGCTTGTTCAGGCCGATAGCTCCCAAACCTGTTTATACTGAAAGGGACCGAGCGCGGCTCGATTCAACACGACGAGCTCGCGACATATCCGCGCGGTGAGTGCGTGCGCTTTGCATGTGTGTTCTTTCTGCTGGTTAATCGACGTGCCATCTCGTCTCCTGTGATGTTGTTGGTCTGTACACAGTAGAACGGCGGAATGAATGGGCGAGTGTAGGAAGAGTACCTGTGCAACGTCGTCAAGCCAGTGATCGAAGGGCCAAGTGTACTGCTTGTCGACAACTTGGACTCGCACGTATCGGCAGAGTCGAGCGCAATCGTTGCCGGTGAGCTATAATCTCGCCTGTTGCCACTGCCTGCAAACTCGACTAGTGTCTGCCAGCCACTTGATGTTGGTGTTATCGGGCCTCTCAAGCAGAAGGTGCGTGCAGAGTGGTTGCTAGAAGAACGCTCGCACGCTTTGACAGCGTCGCAGAAGCGTAGAGCAATGGACATGCCCACGATCAAGGTCTGGGATAGATCAGCGCTCACACTGTTTTGCGCAGCTTTGAAAAGGCGCTTTCGCTTGCGACTTTCTAAGCCTATACATAAAACTGAGCGTTTGTGTGCTATCCTTCTATGCTCTGATAAGTGAAATAGTATTTGTCACTTTGGCAAATTGGACCTTCAGTGTCAAAAAACGAATGCGGACTCTGGGCGAACGTGCCTGTCCGTCTGCGTATTTTATACAAACGATGTGAATTAACCCCTTTGGGACGGGATCCTATTCTGTATCCTACAGAATAAGCCTTGTACTTGGTTTAAGAATAGTTGCCAGCAGTCAAAAATATATAGCACATCAAGCCACATTGCTGTGAGACAGAAAAATTGACCAACTTGCGACAACACGTCTGTAATGGGCCAAAGTGGCCATTGCATGTTTAGATATTTACATTTGTAGGCAGGATTACGACACATCCGTGTGACTTGTGTGCGTCACGAGTCCACGCGCTTGGTCTGTTTTCATTGGCTGACAAGTCTGAGATTTCAGCCTATCACACCTCGTCAGCACTTGCATTTTAGTTTCTGGAAAGTTTCACTTAGTTTACGAGGCCAAGTAAGCTAAGGTGAAATATATTCAGAACAGATTTTACCTCACAACCTTCACGTCGTGCAGCTCCCTCCTTGCCGCGCTCAACGCGTGGCCAAGACACAGCTTCCTCACACGCACGTGTACGTCGTGTTGTGGACCAGCCCCGTTACACCTGGTAGCACTTCGTGCTCCGTCCACACGACCAAGTCGCCATGGATGTCATGAGCATCGACCTCAGCTCATTGACACGCGAAGACCACTTCGCATTCCTGACCGACTACAAATGGAAGGCGCTGCAACGCCTTACCTTGTGAAGACGGGCGAGATGACCGTGAAGACGCTGCTTACCAGCGGCGCCGAGGCGGCGATCCAACTCGCCGCCCAAGAGTTCATGAGCCGTGAACTCGCTGAAGCGAACGCGCTGGGCTCCGCGCGTTCTGTTCCATCGCTTCAGTCCAAGCCTCAGATCCTGAAGCTCAATGTCGCCAAGGACGCTGGCGACGACACGACGCCGCTACGACGTTGGTACTACGAGATCATGGAAGCGATCGAGGCATGCCAGATCGCCGATCCGCGGATCAAGTGTCTTTTGCGATCACGACTCTGACGGGTAGAGCCCGCTCATGGGCAGTTGGTTGCCACGTGGCCAACGCGTCGGCCTTCCCGACGCTCGACTCGCTCAAGCACAGGCTCGAGTCGACGTTCGAGCCACCGCAGACCGAGTACCGACTGCGCGCAGAGTATCTACACCTCAAGCAAGGTACTCGTGACCTTCACGAGTACATTCAGCAGGCGCGATACCTCACGTCATGCGTGTCCACAACTCTCATGGACATGGCCACCCAAGTCATGGTCTTCATGGCCGGCCTGCGAGATGGCCCCTCGCGCACGCAACTGTATCGCGAGTATCCCGCTACGCTTGAAGAAGACTTCCGGATCGCGTTGAGAGAAGACTTCAACGCTCTTTCTCAAGTTGACTCTGGCGGTCTAGAGCGAATGGTCATCTCGGTCGTCCAAGAACAAGCCGCTCCCGTTTCGGCCGGCCCACGCCCACGCGAGTCACGCACCTGTCACCGCTGCGGCAAGGTTGGCCACTTGCTCACGCGTGTCGTGCTCCTGCACCGGTTCCCGATGCTCATCGTCGCAGCAACGACAGCGCTCGTCGCGCTCGCGGTGCTCCAAAAAACGGCATCGACCAGTAGGTGCGGGCCGCCCTACTGGCCATGAGCGATTGATGTGTGACGTGGTGGACCCACATCGATCTGGTCCGAGCACGCAGCATACATGTTTTCAAGCCACCGCCAGCAGCGATGCGAGGCTGATCACTCTCAGCCTCCGAATTAACGGAATGGTTGAGCCGTTGACCGCTCTGCTGGATTCAGGAGCAACGAACAACTTCGTGCGCTCGAAGAGTATGGAGCTCCTTCCAGACGCCAAGGTGACTGATCAAGAGAAGGCTATGGTGCTACGACTTGCAGACGGCAAGACAGTGAAGGTGTCGATGCGTTCGGCACGCCTGAGTTACTCACTGGGGAGTCTCAGGAGCGAGGACGGGTTCCTCGCCATTGAACTTGACGACAAGTTCGACTGCATCCTTGGCATGCCGTGGCTCGCGAGCCATCGGCCGGTGATCGACTGGGAGCGTCGATCGCTAAAGAGCATCATCAGTGCTGGGACTGCTGATCAAGGGTGAGCGTGTCGCTTTCTGGTTCGTGGAAGTCCTGAACTGCGCTGGTGAGCGATGGCCACACCAGTTCGGTCTACTCCGAACCGATGCAGAGCGACGCGGCGTCGTCAAGCGACGCTTCAGATCAAGACACGGTCGTCGAGCAGGATGCTCCAACCCAGAAGAAGAAGAAGCGCTCGGGTCCACACCCGAGCAAGAGAAAGCGCGCTCGAGCATGTCGCGCACGTGAATCGTCGAGCAATGGCGATGTCGACACATTCCACGTCGAGGCGGAACGGGAGCCCTTCACTGGACAGGGGAGCGACGCGTTCGACTACGATGACAACCCCGGGTCCAGACGCACCGACGTCAAGTCCAAGGTCCAGTACAAAGACGTCAATGTGATCGTCTACACTGACGATGAGCCTGCGGCGGCGCAGGTTCGCGTAGAGCCACCGCCATCGAGCGTCGGTGACTTCCTCCAGCTGAACGTGCTGTCGGCACGCACGTGTTCCTCAAGGACCTCAAGCGTGGCGAGGTCGAGCAGTCTGTGTGCTTGTGCCCGAGCACGAAGATGATCGCGAGAAGACGCAGAGAGAGCTGCGCTTCGCAGCCCAGTCACCCGATGCGCTCAAGTCGTCTGGCAACCGCGCGTACTCACTCGTGGCCGAGTACCGAGACATCTTCCCTGAGAAGATGCCCGAAGAGCTCCCGCCGGATCGCGGCGTACGACACGAGATCGACCTCGTGCCAGGGTCAAAGTACTGCGTGACGCAGCAGTGGCCGCTTCCAAGAGATCAAGTTGAAGCCATCGACGAGTTCTTTGAGGCCCACCGTAAAGCGGGTCATGTGCGCGTGGCAATCTCTCTGCATTCGAGTCCGACCTTCTGAGTGAAGAAAGCCACAAGCTGTTGGCGCATCGTTCACGACTTCAACAAGCTGAACGGTGCGACGATCCCGGCACAAACTCCTATCCCGCGCAAGGACATGGCCCTCGACGGCATGTCAGGATCCACCGTGTTCAGCGCGATCGACCTCAAGGACGGCTTCTACCAGATCCTCATGCGAGAGAGCGATGTCGCACTCACTGCCGCGAGCACTCCGAGTGGGAGTGGCTCGTGATGCGTCATGGCCTCAAGAACGCGCCGGCGACGTTCAACCAGATGGTCTCCCACCTGCTGCGGCCATTCTGCAGCTTCGCGCCAAGCTACTTCGACGACATCTTTGTACACAGCAAGGCTGAGCGAGGCAAGTCGGCGGACGATGTCCACGAAGATCACCTGCGGCGAGTGTTCGCTGCGATGCACGAACACAAGCTCTACGCCAACCTCAAGAAGTGCGTCTTCTTCGCTCCGGAGGTTCCGGTGCTCGGCTGCAACGTGAGCAAGGATGGCATTCGAGCCGACCCCGAGAAGATCGAGTCTATCTGCTCTTGGTCGGTCCCCAAGAACCAGAAGCATGTACGGCAGTGGTTGGGCCTCGCCAACTATTTGCATTACACGAAGAACTACGCAGACTTGGTGCGACCACTGTCGCAGCTCCTCAAGAAAGACTCCGAGTGGAAGTGGAGCCACGAGCATCAAGCAGCATTTGATGCGGTCAAGAAGAGCCTGCAGGAAGCGCCCGTGCTCGCGCTCCCGGACTACGAGCGTCCCTTCCACGTCGTTTGCGACGCGAGTGACTTCGCGATCGGCTGCGTGCTGATGCAACACGACGAGCTCGGGCGAGAACGAGTCGTGAGCTACCAGTCACGACAGCTACAGCAAGAGGAGCGGAACTACCCAGTCCACGACAAGGAGCTCCTCGCCATGAGGTACGCGCTCGTGAAGTTCCGCGTGTATCTCCTTGGCGAGACGCAGTTCGCGATCTACACAGATCACGCTTCGCTGCGAACAGCGACCAAGATCTCGCACCTCTCGCAATGAATGGCTCGTTGGCTCTCATTCTTTGCAGAGTATGACTTCGTCGTGTTCTAGAAGCCCAGCTCGTCGAACATCCTCGCAGACGCGCTGTCGCGTCGTCCAGATTACGACTCGCGCGAGGTGCCAAGCAGCGACGATGACTCTGCTGAGTGCAGAGCCTGCAACAAGACCGTCAGTGCAGTCGCGGTCACCGCGTCCTCGTCCCTGTACGGCGACATCATGCAAGCGTACGACGACGATGAGCTCTGTCACGACCTCAAAGTACATCTCTCGGACCCGACCGATGCGAGTCTTGCTCGGATCTCAAGCATGGCGCGTGCACGGCTGCATCGCTACAGCCTTCACGAGAAGCTACTTTACTACAGCATCGACGCGCTCGACGCTCCTCGTGTTGTCGTTCTACTCGACAACGAGCTCCGCTCGCGACTGATTCGCGAGTACCACGACTCGCCCACAGGCAGTCACTTGGGTCGCGAGAAGACGTTCGAGGCGATCGCGCGCGACTTCTACTGGACACACATGCACAAGTGGGTCCGCACTTGGGTGCGGACATGCGAAGTCTGTCAGCGCGTGAAGCCGACACTGGCTTCACAAGCTCCCCTTAGGTCTCTACAAGTGCCCCAAGGCGCTTGGGACTCTGTCAGCCTCGATTACGTCTTCGGTCTGCCCGAAGACTCGCAGGGTCGCGACAGTGTGCTTGTCTTTGTCGACCGGATGTCTAAGATGGTACACCTCGCGCCTGTCTCCAAGACGATCACAGCCGAAGAGTCTGCCGCACTCTTACTTGATCACGTATTTCGGCTATACGGCATGCCCGAGACGGTCGTGTCGGACCGCGATGTGCGGTTCACGAGCGCGTTCTGACGCTCTTTCTTTGAAAGCCTCGACACACGACTGCAGATGGCAACTGCGGCGCACCCGGAGACAGACGGACAAACAGAGCACTTAACCTGCGCTCTCGAGGATGTGCTGCGATCGTTCGCAACGTCGTTCACCAACTGGACCACGTTCTTGCCGCTCGCTGAGCTCGCGCTGAACAACTCAATGCACGCGTCGACAGGCCTCCCGCCGTTCTTTGTCAACTAAGGCCGACATCCGCGTGTGCCAGCGAACTTTGGTATCTCTCGTTCACGAGGGGGAGAAGCACAGAACTCTGCGCTGAGCGACTCTCTAACGCGACGCGAGCTCGTCGAGCCTCATGCATCGAAGCTGTCTGCGCCAAAGTCACGGTCCACCGCGACGCCTACTCGACGATCCACTCACCTGCGCGAACGCAGCGACGCGCGCGCTGCTACTGTCGACACGACTGACGCCGACAGCACCAACTTTGCGGCGCTCGACAGCTTTCCTGGTGATGACAGCGCCGTCGCTATGGCGCTCGACTGTGACCACAAGTGCTACGACTGCGAGTACGCCGCCACCATATTGCCCGAGCGTGACGAAAGCGAGTTCGAGTCCGCGAGTGGAGCTGGAAAGGCCAGCGCTGATGAACCACTCGTCGCGGATCACGCGCGACACGACAGCACAACGAGCACGCTTGAGGCACACCTACTCGCGCTCCTCGGAGTGGCGAGTACAACGAGCGACAAGCAGACTACGCAGTACAACTTTGCAGCGTCGCCAGCACTGCCGACTCTGTCACCGCGTGAGCAGAAGTCGGTGGACGACTTCGTCGACAGAAAACAAGGCATCATACGCTTTGTGCGCGACGCAGTCGCGGACGCAGTCGACAAGCAAAAGGAAAACGCAGACAAACGCGGAAGAGCAAACAAGTTCAAATTCAAGATCGGCGAACGCGTCCTGCTGTCACACTGAACCTCCCTAGCACTGCAGTCTCGTACTTGGGCTCCGACAAGCTCTTACCGCGCTTCATCGGTCCGTTCAGGGTCACCACCGTCACTGGCGACGTGTACACTCTCGATCTGCCAACACGCATGCGTCTGCATCCGACGTTTTACGTTGGCCGGCTCAAGCCGTACCTGCAGTCCGAGGAGGCGACGGTCCATTGCCGCCACGAGGAGCAGTCGCACCACGACACGACTCTGGAGGATCACAACGCGGCTGGTAAAGTGACGCCGGTGCCGGCGTCGACTGATGCTGCCGCTGACCAGGAGTTGCTGCAACACGGAACCGCACGCCTTGCTGATGCTTCGCCGACAGCACACTCTCGATCCCGAACTCCTTATGAAGAAGGTCCCGTAACGCGCGGAACACGGCAACAAATGCGTCGTGCGACTGGCGGAGTCGAGTGTTCTCGATCTTCAGGCGATGCATGCGACTCTCCATCGTCTCCACAGCAGTCTCACTCACACGAGCGATCTCGTTCGACTCATCGATCAAGCGCTCGAAGTCTGGAACGACACACTTCTCAAAGTGCTCCATACGTCCGCGAATCCCGCCGACATGAAGACGAAGCTCCGACAGAGCCGATGAGAGCGCGTCGGCACTCGTGCTTGCGCCAGTATGCTGACCCGTCGATGCATCTGGTGCGCGACGGTCCTCCGCCACTTGTGGATAGCGCCGGCTATCGGCGCTGGGTTGTCGACGCTCTCGTTGATCATCGCGATCGCCCCACGGACCCGGCTGGTACTCGCGCGTCACCTGCTGGAACGACACCTCGCGCGTCACTTGCGGCGCGGTACTACCGCGTCCACTGGCTCAGCTTTCCGAGTAACCAATATACGTGGGAGCGCGGTCAGGAGCTGATCGACGAAGTTCCGGATCTGGTGCGCGACTACGAGTCGTCCCTGCCCGCCGCAGCGCGCCTCTAGCGCGGAACGCTTCGTCAAGAGCGCGCGCGTAGTTCGTGATGTAGTGCCGGGCGTCATCGTTGAGCGGCTCGGCGTGGATGGCCGCGTCCCAGTCGGTCATCGCCTTCTTCGGTTCGCCTCGCGTGACTCACTCGTCGCAGCATTCGCGAATGTCGGCGAGGCACGGGTGCCCGTATCAGCGGCACATACTGTGCACTTTCCCGCGCAAGTACGAGAGCGAGTACTGTTCACGATCGGCCACGCGTCGAGCGACGATACTTTGGAGATCGCCATTATTCCAGCGGCGCACAAACGCGTTCCAAGAGGCGCGGAGCGACCGTGCCGAGGCGTCCATGCGCTTGTTCCTGCTCGAACGGAAGCGCTGGAACCAGTCGCGGATCTTGTCTTCAGTAACGTTGTTCGGGTTCACCAACACCGACGTGTCGCCGAACGCAATCGGATACAGTAAGTCGTCCGAGATGCCGGTCGCCGGTGTTCCGACGTCCGGTCCAGGCACAGCATCAACGGTTCCCGGTCTCGGGAACGCGTGCGCTTGCGTCGACGCTGGCGGAGCGAAGTACGCGGCTCGCGTAGGCGCGTCAAACGTCAAGTCGATCGTCATGTGCTGCGGCGCCGTCGGAGTCGCTGATGCAGCAGCTGTCGCACGCGACGCCGATCGACCCGGCGTCACGATCGTGTTTGCCACCACTGGTGCCAGCGCTCTCGCATCAGTCGTGGCAGCAGTCGCCGTTACTACCGCTGCTGTCGCCACTGCCGTTGTTGTTGCTGTTGCTCCCGTACCCGCCGCCGCCGTCGTCGTCGCAGCTGCCTCCTCGGCGTCGCGCGTGTTGCTGTGCATCTGCGTCGCAGTCGGTGTGTTCGCGAATGCTCGCATTGAACGCGCTCGCTCGCGCGTCGTCCAGTTACCGCGCACGCTGCGCTGCTCGCGCCGTTGATCTACGCTATCTCGCCGCCGTTCTCTCTCGTCGCTCTGCCTCCGTTGTCGCCAGCACTCGTCGTCGCGAAGCGCACGTTGCGCGTCTACATCTCTTATCGCGCTTTCATTGCTGAAAGCTCATTGAGGGGGATGATGTAATGGGCCAAAGTGGCCATTGCATGTTTAGATATTTACATTTGTAGGCAGGATTACGACACATCCGTGTGACTTGTGTGCGTCACGAGTCCACGCGCTTGGTCTGTTTTCATTGGCTGACAAGTCTGAGATTTCAGCCTATCACACCTCGTCAGCACTTGCATTTTAGTTTCTGGAAAGTTTCACTTAGTTTACGAGGCCAAGTAAGCTAAGGTGAAATATATTCAGAACAGATTTTACCTCACAACCTTCACGTCGTGCAGCTCCCTCCTTGCCGCGCTCAACGCGTGGCCAAGACACAGCTTCCTCACACGCACGTGTACGTCGTGTTGTGGACCAGCCCCGTTACAACGTCACTAAACACGCGGCACTGATTGGCTATTGTGCAAAATCATCTGATTTACAACACTACAACAAACTTCTCACCTTACGTATCCTGACGAAACCGTTTGCTAATGTGTGTTGCGCCGAGATCGCGCACACATGCACTCAACTTGCACGCATATTTCACCAAAGCATCTTCATTCGTCGAGCACACATACACACTACGCTCCCCCTCCTCCTCATACTGCTGTGCCTTGCGCGTGCGGAAGCGGATCGTCCTTAGGTTCGCTGGTACGTGCTTGCCGTTCCACAAGTCGAGACAAATCTGCGCGTTTGTCAGCGTGTTGTCCTCCTCTACGCGCCGCACATGGCGGCAGAGCGGCGCGCGACCACCATAGTCGTCCGAGCAGCGCGGGCAGTAGTATCTCGTCTCGAACGACTTCGACATCGCATAGGTGGAGCATACTTTGCAGTGGTACTGGCGTGTTTGTGCTGCGACCCGGACGTGTAGAACTCATATGTGTTGTCTAGCGCGTGCTCTTTGCGAGGGATCGGACCAGGCACAAGGCCATCAGCGTGCATGTGCGTCTCAAAGTGGATCGGTCAAGCGTCAACAGCTCTGTGTGTAGACGTCGCATGTACTAAGCACGCGTGGGCACCTTCGCGCTTCGCTTTGACTGACTGACGCGATGCACAATGATGCCGTTGACGATCGCCATGTCAACGATGCCTAGGAACAACTGCTTGTAATATTTGCGCAGTGTGATGGCCTTCTGGACGCTGTAGCGCTGAAGACGCAACTGGTCGTGGACATCGCCACCGCCCATGCCGTTTGCGTAATCCACGACCAGTTGAGGGCATGGCGTAACTGTCATCGACCCGTTCTTTTCTTTGCGGCGCACTGTTGTTGGTCTGGTACTTGTGCCGGTTGCGATCATGTTCACTGGACGCGAGTCCATCCAACTCAATGCGATGAGTTGTGGGTGCTGTTTGGCTTGTGCGATCTGTGGTGTGCCTCGTGCCATCGCCTTTGGCATCTTTTTTGCTTATACTGGATCACTTGACACCAACCAAGTCGGTTCGTCCGGACAGTGCCGACGTGGTACAGTCCCATGCTGAGCAGCTTGAAACTCAGTGCCACAGACGTGTAGTCGTTGTCTGTGACGATAAGACACTTTGCTGGCTGTCCGTGTAGCGCCTTCGACAAGTTGCACACGACTGCGGTCGGCCCAACAATCGTCTCCCTGGTTGTGTCAGCGCTGCAGTACACTTCGACTCTAACACGCGATGATACAGAAGAGCGCAGAAGCCGTGTCAGCTTATTCTGTAGGATACAGAGTATAAGTATCAAGCTGATGTTTGTATAGCTGGCACAGGACGCGGTCTCGGCACAGCACGTGAGGTAGAACTTGGTTCCCCACTCACTCGGTTGGTCATTCATGTACACGTTCATCGGTTTGAGACGGCCTCTGTTCGACACCATCCCTTCGTCGAATGAGATCCGAGTGACAAGTCGGTAGCCGCGTCTGAATGTTTACTCGACCGCTTGCAAGACCGGCCAGATCTTCCACGCCTGATCTTGTTGAGGTGCTGCATCGTCGTTGTTGTTCAAGTGTAGGTAGCGTAGGATGGTCTTAAACCTATCGCGGTTCATTAAGCGCGAGAACGTGCCACGCGGAATCGCGCAATCTTCTGTTGTAGACCAGTGCTTCTCGACGCCGTCACGGATCGGGCAGAGCGCTCTGGCTATCAACAAGCCGATGGCGTGGGCGATCTCGTACGCCTGGATGTTCTTGAATCGACGCAACGAGTATTCGATGTCTTCGAGCGACGGCACACACATGCGCGGGTCGCTTGATTGGTTGGCGAGGAGTCGGTCGCGCTTGGACTCGGCAAGTGCTGGAATGCACTGTGTGCAGTACCGGTTTGTCTCTTCCGCTACGCGAATCCAAAGCGCCTTCGGCAAAAGGTAGAAGAATATTCCGAGGGGAGAGCCGGCGGACGCGACATCTGACTTGGTTGGGCCGTACGGATCCGTGTACATGTCCTGAGCCGCGTCCAGAAGCAGTATGCCTGTGTTTACACACATACTCAGTAATCCAACTGGTGTCAAAGCCTACTCTGTATCGTACAGACATACCGGAACATTCCGCCATGTATGTTTCCCAACAGTTCGCAGTCAAAGAGCGCAGCTGGTCGTCGGTCGTGTCAAAAGCGACTTCTTCGTCGTCACTACTGTCGTCATCGACGTCGTCGACACCGTAGTTGCTGTCCATGTCGTTGTCATCGTTGCTCAGCAGTGCGAAATCGTCGCCGACATCTGCGTCCGCGTCGTGCACAACAATTTCGGACCGCATATTGACGTTGTCCGGTGACACGTCGCTGAACAGTGCCCCTTACTGTAATGCGTCCATGAACATGTCGCTGGCGAACACGTCAATGTCAGGCTGAACATCGTCGTCCCTGGCACTCTCGCCACCTTTTGTCTCTTTGTGGACAGTCGTACGACGCGATCCGCGTCGTGCCGCGTGTTGGGCTTGTTCTGTGCCTTCGCTACCCGGCACGAAGTCGTCGTCGATGTGGTCGAGCGCGGCCGCACCGTCGTCCTGCACCAGCAGTCGTGTCAGTTTCAACTCAAAGGTGTCGCACAGCGATAAGCTGTACGGACCTGGGCAGTCGAAACGTCATGTTCCGGATCATCCCGAATACCTTCGTCAAGCGCTTCTAGTTGCGCTGTATTGTTGCCTTCGGTTGTAACACGCGCTGTGCTGCCGTCGACCACCGTGAGCGGTGGTGACATCGTTTGTTGTGACTGTGGAGCCGAGGGAGACGTTGCAGACGATGCCATTGGAGCGAGCGCAGACGCTGATGGTGTTGCAGGTGGATGCGACGTTGCAGGCACTGGAGGCAGCACATTCACTGATGGAGGCGCTACGGGCGTCTGGCCGACGAGAGCGGTAGAGGCTTGAGTCAGTGAGCGCGGTGCTCGTTTGCGCGCCGCAGCCCTACGACGCGGTCTTGCCTGTTGGACGGCGAGCTGATGTAGGTCGTGGTGTGTTCGGCAGACGACAAGCTAAACCCTCTCGTCGCGCATACGCCATCAGCTCGTTCTCTTCTGTCCAAACAAACGATCACGCATCAGCACTCGCACGCATGCATTATTAGATCGCGACAGCGACTTACCGACGGAGTAATTCACTACTTTCGACGCGCTGCTCAGATCGCCAACAACGTTCGGCTTGACGTACGTGAAGTCATTGCTCAGTACTTTCGGCCGGCGCGCTTTCCATCCCGCGCCAGACAACTCACGCCGCATCTGTGCGAAGGTCTTCTCTGCTGCGTTCATCGTCGCTCGATGAAGAATGAGTGGCGCGCGAAGGGAGGCAAACCTCTCCAGCATTTATACAGCCCTGTTTTTTGCGACTGAACACATCTCTGCATCACTTTAACTGACTGGTCAACGCATACAATTTCCAAAATGCGGATTAGGTGGATGCTGCGTACATTTTGGCATACTATATCCCATCAAACGGCTTGTTCTGTAGGATACAGAATACCGCCGTAAAGGGGTTAACGTTTACAATTTATTCAATATCTACATACGCACAGCTTTTATATTAGATATACCCATTTGCCGTAAAGGGGTCAACTTTTACACTATATTCAACATCTACATTAGCACAGCTTTTATATGTTATATACCCATTTACATAACTTATGCTCAACCCTACAGAGTTATATCTGCTCTTATTGAGGTATCAGCAAAATATCAGCTGATATAACTCAATATCAATCCGTACAAACAATATATTACAAAAAACTATATTGCAAACATATATTGCTTGGAACCACAAACGATACTATTTCTAATTCTAGTATTAGCGGCAAAAGGAGCAATAAACATCCTTTACAAGTAATACATTTCGTCAACACGAAATCTGCTCAAAGCAGATAATACTATCCCTACGTGTTTGTACATTCGACTTTGACTTACATTACATTTCAGATGCTCGAAAGAAGCTGAAAACTACGTCAAGTCGATATCCATATAACTTGTTCATCTTATGAACATTTCTACAATCTCCATCAGATAGGACGTCGCTATTAACATTCAGTATACATATTTTTAAATAAATGAGAAAGTATCTTAATACAACTCTCAACATTATCAAATACAAATGACAACAATAACCTACATTTTCTATACTAGAAATGACCAACATGGACGAATATGATCAAATCTATCATTTTGTTTGTAATCAGGCAGCCAATCGGAGCCCTGTTTGCATGTTGTGCGAATAGGAGACGGACGCCCTACGATTTTTATCAAATAGAAAACAGTCTGTGTTTAGGTGTGCAGATTCCGACGCATTTCGACGAATGATATTGGAATCGACATGAAAATATGTGAATTTGGATAATGGATTGAACTGCAAACGCGCTCACTCTCATACTTGACTCGACTCCGACACCATGAGTCTGTCCAGTTTTCAACCCATGAACGCGAAGAATGCACAGTCTGGCGCTGCCAAAGTCTTCTTGCGCTTTTAGAGCGAAGAGGCAGTGCAGCATGACAGCATCGACCTCGCCTTCTGTGCCGATGCGTCTAGTGCGACGCTCGTTGCGCTCTTGGACCGCTTCAGCATGCGTCTGGCGTAGGCAAAGACCAAACAAGGCGACACGCTCAAGCGCCTTACTGTGATGCAGCATTTTTGGCAGGCGAATATGTGGCTGCTCAAGTCTACCCTCGCCACGCAGGCGTTGTCGAGAAGGCGCTGCTTCAAGAAAGGGCGTGTGCTTAAGAGCTTTTGCGGCACGCGCCGGACGGGACGCCTGGTGAAGCAAGCGTCAGCGTGCGCCAAGGGCGACCTGGAGCGATTGACGAAGTACCTGTACGCCAGTGCATCGACGACCACGGACTACCAAGATGCAGCGCTTCGTCTTGCATTGGTACATCTTCGGCAGAGCGTCTGGTCTGACTGTGCCAGAATCAGAAACTATCGATAGGATTGCAGAGCACGCTCTTCCTAAGGTTTGATTGAGTCAAGACAGCTGAAGTACAAGGGCTCTCGCTATTTCCAGACTCCAACCCAGTCACGTTCCCGCTCACTGCACTTGCTGTCGCGCCCGCGCTTCAAACCGCGCCAAGCGCGGCCCTCCTACCGCATCTCCCAGCGCCAACAAACCGCGACAGCGACGTTCTCTCTCTGATGGTGCTGCTCGCGATACTGCTCTCAGCGTCTGGTGACAGCGCTTTTCTCAAGCAGTGGCGACGGATGAAAGCGGCAGCAGTGCCAACCACGAATCCGGCTCACGCTCGACCGCTGCAGGCGTTCATGCGTACATGAACCGCGTGCTAGCGCGCATCGCTGGACCTACAGGCGTGCAGAACCCTTAAGCTCACACTTGTTCCAAAGAGGCGGGGGGAACATGCAAACGCCAAGCCCGACCTCGCGCTGCAGTGGATTGAGGACAGTGGCGGCTGGAACATGACATCGATGCACAAACCATTCATGTACATATTTAACACGAGTACCAAAGATCGCAAAGTCGCCAAAGCGCTCAGTGGCCACGAACCAGATGCGCACGTACCGCTCGTCACTCTCACAGCGCTCGACTCGTCGTCTCTCTCTAGTGCTCGTCGATGCGCGACGACATCTTTGCCGCAAGCTCAGGTGTCGGCGATTCGCGCAGTCGGATCGGCAAGCCGGTTCTCGATCTCCTCTTTGCGCACCCCCACCTCGTACCCATGAGTCAAGGCGCTAGAGCCCGACTCAATTCTCGCAACCCGCGTTGAAGCCACTGCCCGAGTGGCGTCTCTTGCGAGCGATGAGCTGCTTGCTGTCTGGTCCCCTCTCGGTGCAGCAAGCCAAGATACGCCAAGTGCCGAGGCGGGCGCGCCTCACCCACAGCACTTTGCCATGCTGAAGCGGCAGGCCGCGCTCATCGACGACCTCATCGCCATGAACTCAGATCTCGCCGCTCGTGTGCGCAGCTTCGAGCAGAATGCCGCGACAGCACATGATCCTACAGTGCAATCGCAAATTGACAAGCTCACTACACGAACGCCAGTCAACGTCATGAAGGCCGAGCGCCAAAAGAGCGCTCTGACGAGTTTTGCCAACGCTTGGTACGAGCTGTACACCGCAAATCCAAATTCTAACGCAACACTCGACAAGCACAAACGCTCGGCGTACCGTTCTTAAGTGTCGTACATGAGGCTCTTTGCAGGCGCATACTCATCGCAAATCGCCAGAATATCGAGATGTCGTGCTCAAGATCGGAAAGGATGCAAGCGCGAGGGTTGCTGTGAACTTCAAGCAGTGCGGTGAGTCTGGTGGTGCGGTTGGTACTGCAGTCAAGGCGTTGCACAGACTGAACCTTTGCGTCACTCTCAACGACAGTATCTGAGCGTTCCAAAGCGCGCGCTGCAATGGCGTATTCGTCGATCAGTTTCATGCGTCTGCCGTTGACGTTCTTGAGCCAGTCGCTCATCTTGATGTGCAGAGTACCACAATTCAGCAATCAGAACACGTGAAGATCAGCCAGCACTTGCGGTGATGTGGACTGTACTAGTGGCTTCCGCGCTTGGAGTTCACGTGTCACGGCGTAGCAGCGTGCGATCGCACTTTTGAATCAAACTTCTTCTTGGCGCTTCATGAACTTCTTACACGTCGTATTCGCGTCGTCGACTTGGCTGCAGTGCGAAGCTTGGTCAGAACATCTAGACGCTGTTTGGCCGAGTCCACGCTGCCTCGACGACGTCAAAAGGGGAGGCGATGCTGGTAGCGCGAGTGTTTGCGCGCTGCATGCCATCGCAACTGCAAGCGCTACTTCGTTGACCGAAAGCCCTGCGGCACTCTCGCTGCCTATCGGTGTTTTGGTCGCTCACTGGCCAAGCCCGCGCACGCGGAATGTACCATAGAGGACGTAGAACGCACTGACACATAGCAATCACAGTCTCCACAAGCAGGAGCAAAGGGTCTCGAATAGCAAACCGCTCTTTGATTGACCAGAGGCGTGTCACGTTCCGCGGACACGGCAGTCCATTCGACAAAGAGTCGTTGAGTTTGCTGCAGTGCGACTCTTGCATCACCACGCACGATTTGCAATCGTGCACGTTCGCAAAGTCACTGCCAGCAGCGTCACACATCATCGTACACGGCTTTCTGTCGCACAGCACCCAATCCCGCATCCAAACACACAGAAGTCGCTCGCATCGCAGTTGCACACGCACAGATAAAGGCACATGGACGGTAGCATTCACAGTCGTATTCGCAGTAACTGTACCAGTTGTGAGAGCATACACACTCGCAAACGTAGTCACAGAAGATTGTGCGGACGATGTCGTGGTGATGCTGCTGGACGATGTTGCGAGTATCATTTTTGATTGTGATGTAGTTGAGCTGGGGCGCTTTATCGTGGTTGTCGTCGTTGCCCGGCTGAAACCGTGACATTCGAGCTGTTGCTGCTGCTGTTCTGCTTGCTGCACGGTACTGCACTGTGGATTCGTAGATGATGCTCGCCGTTGTTGTCAGCAGGTGGGCGTTTCAGTCTTACACACACGCATAGAAGCAATACGCACACACACTACCACATACGCGCACACGCGCCCGACACTCGTCAGGAAAGATCATACTGATAAGCACGCTTGAGTGAGGTCACCAGTATGTCAACATAACCTACACATGCACAATTACACTCGGTGAAGTTCAGATGAGGTGTCCTGCTCATTCAAGCAGCCAAACGCAGGTCTGAAGTTTCAGCAGTGATGGTCGAAGATGGAAACATTCCTAACACCACAACCTTCTTCTTCGTACACGCAAAGCGGAAGACTGCTTCGAGTGTTTGAGACGCACCAGAGTACGATCCGTTGCAGTACCCACTTTTTTTCGCGTACGGCGAAGAGGGTTGGACGTACACGACTACGTACGTTAAAGGTGTGACGCTTCGAGGAAAGACAGCGATGTCTCTGCGCGAGTTTGTCGCGTACCGGCTGCACGAGCGTCGCAACCATCCAGTATTGCTCTACCGCGGCTCTCGGCTCTTCCAGCAGTACGCCGTTGATCAGTGGGCCAAGTGTGAGCAAGAGCGGCTTCTGTACATCCAGAGCGACGAGCTGCAGAAGAAGTACCGACGCGAGACGTTCGCCGAAGTACGCGACGCGTTGCAGAACGAAAACGTCAACGTGTACAACATTCCAGAGCTCGGAGAACAACGCATCGAGATGGACGCAACTGCAGTCGTGCAGAACATCGGCAAGCGCGTCATTCTTCCTGCGAGGTTCACGGAAAGTCCTTGGTACACGCACCAGCAGTTCCAAGACTCGATGGCGATCGTGCACGAGTTCGGAAAACCGGATTTGTTCGTCACCATGACGTGCAACCCGAAGTGGCCGGATATCACGACGAACCTCTTGCCAGGACAGACTGCAACGGATCGTCCAGACGTTGTGAGTCGCGTGTGGCAGCAGAAGCTCCATGCACTGCCGAAGGACTTGGACGAAGGCGCACTCAGAGTTCAAGTCGCGCGCATTTACATCATCGAGTTCCAGAAGCGCGGGCTCCCACACGCGCACATTTTGATGATCCTGCACGGCGACGACAAATCGCGCTCTGTCGCTCGCATCAACAAGTTGGTGTCAACCGAACTTTTAGATCCGGAGCAGATCCCGCTGCTGTATGAGACTGTGATCACGTGCATAATTCACGGTCCCTGTGGTGCAGATAACACTGACTTGCCTTGTATGAAGGATGGCAAGTGCAGCAAGAACTTTCCATAGGCATTAGCATCGGCGATGTGCGTCGGAAACGACGGGTACCCGATTTGCATACGCCGCGCACGGCCTGCTGGACGACTCAAACGCAACGGCAAAGCGTGGGACAACGCGACGCTCAACCAGTCTGCCTCGAGCTGGGTGGGCGTGGCGTGTTGGCGTTCCACTACAGCAGACACATGCTCTCATGCAAAATGTTCCCACGTACTTTGCATGGCACATACATATCCCTCTTGGCCCACAACAATTGCCTCGGCGCCCTGGTGGTACCAGTTATCCGCACCAGGAGGAACTCCCAAAACCGTTTTATTACGCCTTAGCAACATAAACGTACATGTACATATGCAGAATACACATATGCATACACACACAAACGCACTGCGGCAGACATACAAACATGCACATACAGTCGCGTCGCGCACCCGTGCTCGCTCTTGCTTCTGCTTGGTCAATTGCATTGTGAACTGTTTGAAAAGCGAGCGCATGAATGCGAATTTGTCCCGAAAACATAAAAATGTGTCGCACGGAAAGTTCCCGTTTTTCGAGAAAACACGCTATCTATTTTTCAATTTGTCCGCGGGACAGTCCCGAAAACAGTCAAGAATAGACTGGCTACAGTTTCGCAAAAAATATAGAACAGTGTGACACAAAACATATGAAATAAACCTAATCTCACTTGAACAAAGCGTTGCAGCTAACAGCGCGGTCACTAAGACTGACAAACTCACGCACTATCTGACAAAAAGTATGACGAGTTAGGGGTATATATATCGATTGTTTGCTTGCCGCCTTACTCCGGAGCGACGACGTATGCGGCGCTATGCATGGTCTGCTTGCGCATGGTGGCGATAGAGCTAGAGGCGCGAGCTCTGCACTGACTGGCCGTCGGCCTGAAGAAGTGAGGCAACGGCGTCGAGGCGAGAAGAGGGTGGATCATCGACTTGGCAGAGCCGACTTGTCTGGCAACGGAGCAAGTGCGTATCGTTTTGCGGGTCAGATCAGCGCCAAACGAGTGTTTAAATGGAGTGATCTGTGCTTTTACGATCTAAACGCTTACTACATCCGTACTTTAATGATTGGGACAAGTGCAGGTTCTTCGTTGCTTTGAACGACACATAAGCCCAAAACAATAGATGATGGGCTCAAATTGTTGCTCAGAGACTCAGCTAGTGGACAATATTAAGCTCATTGCATGGCGAGCTATAACCGACGAACGACTGGCTGGAGAAGCAGCGCCAATCGTCATGCCGCTCACTTTCAGACCCGCCACACCAGAACGACGACGCATCTGCTCCAACCATGCCCAATCTCACAGAAGACCAACGCCGAGCTACCGCAAACCAAATTCTTGCGCGCTCCGAGCGCGACGTCGTGCCTCATGGCACGTACACAGCTCTGGCAATCGAGTACAATGTGCACCGCCACACCACCAAGCGCGTCGGGCACAGATTCAAGCAGTCGGTAGAGGGCGGCAACGCAGCTGGTGACGTCTCGAGTCGCATTGCGGGACGGTCAGGACGCAAGCAAATCCCAGTGAGAGATCATGAGGAGCGCATTCGCGCTGTCCCAGCGCACGCGCGTTAGAGAGACAGCAGCGGCCATCGGCGTGTCGACTGGCGTCGTGCAGCGCATGCTCGACGAGGGATCGTTTCTGCGGCGCACGACGGCGATCAAGTCCGTCCTTAGCGACGAGAACTAGCAGCACAGGGTGGCGTTCGCACTGTCGTTTGTTGACGACACGCCAACGCGACAGGGCCATGCGTTCGAACCGATGAATAACATGGTGCACGTCGACGAGAAGTAGTTTTACCACGACACGTCGACGCGCACCTACCTACTGGTGCGCGACGAGGAGCCACCGTTGCAAGCGTCGCGCAGTGCACGGCACGTGCAAAAGACGATGTTTCTGTGTGCGTTTGCTCAGCCGAGGTACATTTATTGCAAAATCCAATACCCTTTCATAAGCGATCTCAAGACTGACTCGAACTGTACTGTGTGCTTTAGGTGCGATTATCATCGAAAGACCACTTTCGACGGAACGATCGGACTATGGCCGTTCACCAAGCAGTACACGACCAAGCGAGCGAGCAAGCACAGACCAAAGGGCGTCCAGACGCTCAAGAACATGGAGAGCGTCACGCGAGAGGTCTACAAGACGTTCATGATCCGACACGTGATCCCTACGATCAAGCTGAAGTGGCCTTCACGAGACAAAGGCAAGCCAATCCTGATTCAACACGACAACGCAACTCCGCACGACATCGCCAACGACCCAGATGCCGTCGCAGCAGGGCGAGAGGGTGGATGGTTCATACGGATAGGTCTTCCAACCGCCCAACTCGCCCGACCTCAACGTGCTCGATCTACGATACTTTGCCGCGCTACAGAGCGTGCAGCTCAGGAACGTGTCGTTCAACTTGGAAGCGAGCTCGAGGCACACAATCTCGACGCAGTCTTCCTCACACTGCAGCAAGTGATGCTCGAGGTCCTGTTGTGTGGTGGTGGCAACAACTTTGACATGCCGCACATGGGCAAGAACGCACTATGAGCAGCCGGCGCCTTACCGACTCACATCTTTTGCAATAGTGATGTGTAACAACAATACTGTTCTAAATGAATACCTTTCCAATTTGGTCAGCGCCGACAGTATGTCCCAATCATTAATATTTGAGTTGTCCCAATCATTAAAATAACGTAGTAGAAGAGAGAGAGAGAAAATGAGGAGAAGTTAAACAGAGCGCGCACACCGAGTGTCTAGGAGGCGTACCGTGTACTTAGTACCCGAGTTTGAGCGCGCGCGCGACTACTATGCCAAGACGACACCCACGAGTGATCACCAGAGTTGACGCCGCTGTACGTAAACGGCGTATAGCGTGCCCGTCCGTCTTCGACGGCGATGCTCGTGTCGCTAGCTATCTTCAGAAAACACTCGGGACTTGGGGCTCTGACGCTGACCTGACCCGCTCAGGACCATCATCGACACGACCGACATGATCGATCGATCGATCAGCTGGGTCGACTGGACTGGATGGCTCACAACGTTAATCGCGTTGATCAGACGTGTGACTTGCTCGCTCACTCGTGTCTGTCGTTGACAACACTCGGGACTGCTAACGCACGAGCGCAGTACAGACCTACGAGACACTCGCACTGGTGGCTCATGTATAGCCGATGCATGATGTGCGCCATCATACAACGGCACAGCAGCAGCAGTGACTGCCTGCCTACCTGACTGACTGATGCTGTGGCTAGGCTGGGCAAGGCGAGGCTAGGACGCCAGAGCGCCAGAGTTCAACAAAAATCCTGTGTGCGAAACGTGCAAACCCTTCGATGAACCAATACAGCAACTATAAAGAGGAGACTCGCTTGCGCGCCACACTGCGAGTCGTCACTCCATTGACGACGACGAGCGCCTGTGTGCTCTTGCTGCTCTGACTGTTCTTGCTGCTCTGACTGTTCTTGCTGCTCTTGTTGCTGCGTGTGACGCTGCAATGAGCGAGCACAGCGCGATGGACATCGACGCAGGCGACGACGCAGCGCTGCTCTCGGCGCTCGCGTTCATGGACGACTTCCATCTCCCGCCGTCGCTCGACGACGACAATGATGTGGCGCCTGTACTCGATGCTACAGCGCTCAGTGCAGCAGCAACAACAGCAACAACAGCACAGACAGCAGAACTCTTGCGCGCTGTGCAGCAGCCGTCAGCACTACCGACGCTTGCAAAGCGCAGCACAGCAGCGCCAGTAAGAGCGCTGCAGCCAGCGGCCGGGCGGAGCAAGCGGCCGCAGCAGCAGCAGAAGCGCGCAATTGCGCAGAGCGCGATCAAGGCAAAGAGCGCGAGCGCGAGCAACAGTAGCACGAACAAAGCGCGCGATGGACGCAAAGAGGAGCTCATCTACTTGCGCAAGAAGGTCGCAGAGCTCGAGCAGCAGCTCGCGGAGAGCAATAATTTTCCTATATATGATCATTATTGCATTGCAATAAATTGTTTGCCAAAATATGATACTTAAGTTGAGATTGTCTGTTTATTGTTTTGTGTATTATTCCTCTACCTTTCACAATAATGAAGTAGTGTCATGACATTTTGTTGTATATTTTCTTGTTTTATATACTACTACCTAGAAGATCATCTCTACCTCGTGAGTTTGACTTCGCAAGGTACATGATCACACACAAAGCTTGAGCACGTTCATTTGTTCGGCCGTCTGTCCACTACATGAGGACGCGAAGGTTGAGCTGCAGGATATCTCGGAACGACATGGTCGATGGGTACACGAGTCGCGCGGTTTGCTTCACGTTGTTGCCGTCGACTTCATAGATAAAGACGTTGCGAAAGCGCACGCGCGTGAGCTTGATGAGCGCGATCGTCAAGAGGTCGTCGATCGCGACGAGAAACTTGCCACTCGCGATTACAAAGCCACTCGTGTAGATCCCGTCGGCCGACGCAAACTTCATGCCTTTGATGTACACGTAGTTGTCGTAGTCGCTCACGACGCCGAACCGATCGCGCAGCGCCACGCCCGTAGCAAACTCAAACTGCGTCAAGTTGGACCGGCGGCCGTCGCTGTCTTTCGTCGAGCTGGCGCTACTGCGTTGCTGCGCTGCGAGGTCGGGGTATATGCGCCGGTAGAGCTTGCGCGCCGCGACGAACACGACGACAAACACGAGCGTGCAAAAGACAGGGAAGAGCGTTGCAAAGACGATTGCGGCGCTCGCAGGCAGCAGTGACTTGCTGTTCCATACGCGCAGTGGCGAGAGCTCGGGCAGGCTAGGATCGAGCGACGTGATGCCGAGGAGGAACTCGTGGTCGGCGTATGCAATGAGCGTTGACTGGAGGCTCGGAAAGAGCTTTGTGATGTTCAGACGCGCTTCAAAGCCGAGCATGAACGTCGCGACAGCCAGTGCTGGGTCAATGCGGTCCTTAAGCACTTCGCCGAGCATGCTCGTGAGCGTGAGGTAGAGCGACAACAGGTCGGCGCGCATGACGCTCGGGTACAGCACTGTCGACCGCGTCGTCGCGAGCTCGTTGCCGTTGAAGAGCGCGAACTCGCGCAGGGTCCAGAACTCGCCCATTTGCCACGACGCGAGCACGAGCGCACTGCGGAGCCAGTGCGGCGACGAGATCGCGACGAACGCATCGCCGATCCAGATCTTCCCGGCGCGGACGTTGTAGTACATGACTGTCACGAGACCAGCGAGGCCGATGATCGCGCTAATGGCGTAGTAGAGGTGCAAGAAGTGGACCCACGCCCACGAGTCTTGGACCGTCGTCTCGCCAGTCCACTCCCAGCGTCCGAGCACGGTCACAGGGTCTTGGAACAGCGTCCAGATCAAGTAGACAATGTTCGCTTGCTCGTTTGGCGATGCGAGGTAGTAGCCAGTCGGACACGACGTCGAGACGATCTTGGACGACTCCATGGCTGGGTTCGCAGGGACGCTCTTGAGGAGCCAGAAGCCTGTGCGCGTGACGCCGTAAAACTCGTACGCCTGGAAGCTCGGCAACACGAACGGGTACCCAAGCGCGAGCGCAAACGAGTGTGTGACGTCTCGCGCGCGCATGTCGTGGATGAGCGCCATGGTCGCGACTGCAGCTGGACCGCTCGTTTTCTGCCTCGCGACTTGGTACTCTTGGACGCCCATAGTGACAGCGAAGAGGCGGACGTCGTCTGGGTCTGCGACCATGCGCACGAGGTAGAAGAACCGCGGCGCTGTAATGTCGCCCGTCGTGAGTGACGTGAACGTGCAGTCGATGACGGGCATGATGAGCTCGCTCGTGCCTGGGGCGAGGAACGTGAGGTTGTACGCGAGCGAGTCGCGGATCGCAGCAAACATCTCGCGCTGGAACGTGTCCTGGTAGATCGTCGACTCGTTCACACTCGCGCAGCCAGTGAAGTGCGTCGCTGTGTCTTCGAGAAAGATCGAGCCGCGCGGTCGCGGCGTCGTGTCGTGCTGCAGCGCTGCCATGAGCGGACTCTCACGGATCGTCGTCGTGCCTGCGTAGCGCGCAATGAGTTTGCTCTTGTAGACCAAGAAGCTCGCAGACGGCAGCTCGGCGTTGCGCAAGAGCCGAAGCGAGTCGACGCACGCTGCGATCGACGTGTGGATGTACACAATGGCTGCAGCAAAGACGAGGAGGCGGCGAGCGAGGACGCCGAGTTGCTGGAGCGTGAGCTTCTTCTTGAGCGCAGTGCCAGGTCCTGTCGGCTTCGTGCTGATCTTGCGTCCTTGCGCGCCGATTGGCCCCGGCGCAGTTGACACAGCCTTGACAGCCGTCGCCATGGCCTTCATGTCGTCTCGAGCTTGTGCGTGAGTACGCGAAACGACGCCAACATCCAACATTCAAGTACTTATCGGTAGTGACAAAATCCAAGAGCTACTGTACATCCATGACCCTTGTGTATCGGTAGTGACAAAATCCACGGGCTACTGTACGCCACTGGTAGGGCTGCTCGACGACCACGTGAAGCTCGCAACTCGTCACGAGCAGGAGCGTGAGCGTGAGCATGAGCATGGGCGACGACGACGTCGACGACGCACTGCAGTTCGCGCTTGCATTGCTCGACGACTCGCACCTGTCGCTACATGCGCCAGCGCACGCAGCAGGCGCTGTCAGCAGACCGATAGAGGGCTCGACACACTATCCGCACCATCACCAGCACCAGCAGTGTGAACACGATTGGACATTCCACGACGTCGACGAGCTCCTGGCCATGAGCATGGACGAGAGCGACGACAACGAGACGGAATCGACTGCACACAGCAACAGCACTTTGCTCGCGACAGCGCCCACCAACTACAGCCAAGCAGCAGATAGTCCAATCCAGCAGACTCAGCACACACCTGCTGCTCCGCCACGCGCGACAAGCAGCACGAGCGGCTCCAAGCGCCAGCTCCTGTCCAAGCGCAGCAGCGCACCCAGTGGCGCGAAAGCCAAGACATACGGGAACCCGAACAAAGCGCGCGACGGACGCAAAGAAGAGCTCATCTACATGCGCAAGAAGGTCGCAGAGCTCGAGCAGCAGCTCGCAGAGGCAAAGCAGCGGCAGCAAGCGCAGCGCATCGACGCAAAGACAGCGCACGGACCGCCGCTCGCAGGCTCGATGCAGCGGCGCCGCACGGCAGAACCGAGCGTCTGGGCGGAGATCGTACGGCGACAGCAGGCGCAGCGTGCGGCTGCGGAGCGCGAGAACATTCGCCTCAAGCTCGTGCTCGAGAACCAGCTCAAAGTCGCCAAGAGCCTCGAGAAGATGGTCCTGAAGAGCTCGTGCACCAAGGTACAGCCGCTGTTGTCGATGTGTCTCTGCTGCTACGACCGCGTCACCAAGACCAACACCGCTGCGACTGTGTGCGCTCGTGACGCTAGGAGTTTGACAAAGTCCTGCCGGATCGCCAGCGCTTTGTCTGGGCCGCGCACTCGCCGCCGCCGCCGCCACAAGCTGCTGATGCGCGGCTCATTGACGAGCTCCTCGCAGGTCTCGACCAGTCGTACGTCGAAGCCGAGTCCGTCTTTGAAGCAAACGGCCTTGCGTGTGCTGTCGGCGATACGCACGTGAGCGCGACGATCCAGACAAACGACGCTGGCGCCGTGCAGCTCGTGATTGTCGCGAGCAAAGTGCTGCCGTTCGACATGCGCGCAGCTGGTGCGGTGGTCTGGAACCACTTTGCGTTTGCAAAGGACCGACTGCCGAACCGCATGTACCACCACAACGCGCCGCAGGTGCGTCCTCTCTCGTTCTCTCTCTCTCTCTTTGTGTGGCGCTGTGGTCGGATCAGCGCCGCGTACTCACGCGCGCCGCGGCGCTAGTAGATGCTCAATGCAGCCGAGGACACGATCATCGAGGACTTTAACCTCGAGATCGTGATGAACACTGCCGTTGCGATGTACCGCGAGCGCCAAGTCATGCGCAAGTACACCGAGGAGCACCGCGTCGTGATCGTCTGGCGCGGCTACTCGGACACAGTGCGGATCGCTGACGAACCGACTGACGGCATGCGGTTCTTTGAGCGCGGCTACATTGTCATTCGGCAGGCGCAGGACGCAACGGCGCCACCGCAGAACGTGCTCCAGACGTGCTACTTGACGACGCCCGTGTCAAACGGCACGCTCGCAGACGCCGACGCGAGCAAGATCCGCGGCATTGCAGACTACATCATTCGCTCAACGGCCGACAAGATCTCGTCGAGTCACGAGATCATTGAGAACTTGCTCCTTGAGCAAGCCATGAAAGCGCAGTGACGCTCCTTCCTCTGAACGTCATGTCGCCACGCACTGAGCGCTCGCGTCGAATGGCTATGCTAGCGGTCGTGTCTGCCTCTCATGCTCGTTGCTCTACGCTCCAAAGACCCAGGCGTCACCTATCGAGGTGCAGTGTTTGCCGGTGGAAGAGCAGTCGAGGGGTCAGTGCATCGACACAGCGAGGCGATGGATGCAGAGGAGGCGTGTCGACACTGAAGCGATCGATGAACGAGCTGTGGAGACATGTGATCGCGACATGTGCAGGCGCTCCGTCGTACGCGAACGCAGCTCCTAGGCAAGTGACGACAGCCGCTTACGAACACACACGCGCAGTTCGTCGGCTCCGGTGCTCGGAGACTCGGACTTGGACACCATGTGCTATTCACGTAGTTTGTCCTGAGAAGTGTCCTGAGGCGCTTGCGCGAGTGGCGTAGCGCAGTGCGCTGTCCGTGCGCGTGGCCATTTCTCGAGTTGCTATCTCTTCACACCGACACGCGCACACTCACTCGCTCGCTTGCGCTCTTAGTCTCGATCGACAACAATGGGAGCAAACGGCGGTCCGAGCTTGCCATCCAGCGCACTGTCGTTGGCGACCGTGCGGTCGTTCTCGTCGCTCATGCTCCATGACGAGTGGTGGCGCAGCCGCGTGCTCCTCAGTGTCTTCGTCGTGCTCTTGCACGTGTTCGCGTGCGTGTTTTACGCGGCGATGGCCAAGCTCCACGTGTACATCCAGCACGCGCCAGCCGCTCGGATCGTCGTGGGGTACGTGAGTCCCGACGTCCTCGGCTACTTTGACTACGTCGTCGCTGCGAGCGTCGCGCTCGTCGTCGTGCACGGACTCGGGATCGGTGCGATTGTCTGGTTTGCGCTACCGAGTCGTGCGCGCCGGCGCGTGTGGGCGTTCAGCAGCAGCGCAACGAGCGCCACCAGCAACGAAGTACAGAGCATTCGCCACCCGGAGCACGTCGCATCGCGGCGCACCTCGCACTGGCAGCGTCTGCGAGCAGTGCTCGTGCAATGGGACCATGTGCTCGAGCGCCGGTGCGGCGTCGACTCGCACGAGGTCCTTGTGCTCGTGGAGATCGGGCTGCAGACGTTCCAGGCGTACAAGCTGAGCCAGCTCGTTGCGACAGTCTGGATCAATCGCTTGGTCGTGCTCGTGCTCGTGCTCAACTGTTGGTTCATGCCTGCCGTGAGCATCGCATTCCGCAAGAAGACACCGACGTTTGTCCGCGTCGTGCACTTGACGCTCGACGCTGTGCTCGAGATCGTCTACGGTATGGCCGTGCCGCTCGCGATCTTCTACCCGTACTACCGCGACGCCATGGCGATCTTCTACGACATCCCGTACATTGGCTACTACTCGGACACGTGGTCGATCAACGCCGTGGCCGAGAACCGGCAGATCTACGTCACGTCGTGGGTCGACTTTTGCTCCAAGATGGCGCCTGGCGCGAGCCTCTTTGTGCGCCTCTACGCGCTCCAGTCGCAGCGCAACGCGCATGAGGTGCGCACCAAGACAGCGAGTCTCGTGAAGATCACGCCCGAGTCAGCGAAAGCGGCGAAACGCGCCTCAGTGCTCTACACAAAGCGATTCCTCATCGGCGGCATGGTGCTCTGGGGACTCGCAGTACTCGTGCTGCATCTCGTTGCGACTGGCATTGGCGTCGCGCGCAACGACCCCGGCTGTCTCCTTGAGCTCCGCCCACTCGGGTCGACGCAGTACACCTGCCGCGTGCTCGAAGTGAGCTGCACTCAGAAGCAGATCCGCGGCACGGCGAACGAACTCGACGACGCGCTGCGCCACATCGATACAACGAAAGTGCGGGGACTGGTGTTCTCGCACTGCGAGGCGTTGGTGATGCCGCCGCGCCTCAAGACGTTCTCGTTCCTCGCAATGATCAAGATCCACAACTGCACGATCGCCGAGTGGAGCGACGCCGCGGCGCTGACAGCGCACGAGCACCCATCGATGCAGATCCTGTACGTCACGCTCACAAACATGACTGCGATCCCGCCAGGGCTGCTCTCGCCCGACTTTCCGCCGACGCTCAACGACATTGAGTTCTGCGGCACGAACCTCACGGCTTTGCCAGCCGATCTGTTCGAGACGTGGCCAGAGGTGTACTACTTCTTCCTCGAGCTCAGTCCTGGCATCACGGAGTTCCCGTTGGCGCTTCAGCACCCGACTGCGAGCATCCCGTGGCTCTCGATCTCGTCGAATGCGATCCCAGCGCTCCCTGGCGATCTCTTTGAGACGCACGAGTACGAGTTCTTCCTTGCATCGGGCAATCCACTGACGCACCTGCCTGCGCAAGTCGGGTCAGCGCCATCGATCGGAACACTCGCAGTCGCGCACACTGGCATTGCAGACGTCCCAGCAACGTGGACAGCGACTGCTGACGCGCAAGTTCACGCAGCCGCAGCTGTCAAGAGCGGCTTCGCGCTGATCGCTGGGTCGTCGCCGCTCTGCTCGCAGTTGATGGCTGCATCGTCAGTGACAGTCGACAGTGTCGGTGATGGTGACGCAGAGGCGAACGCTGTCGTTGAGACATTGTCGTGGCTCCAGATCCAGTGCGGCGCAGGTAGTCTCAACCAGCCGTACTACTACCCGCTCGAGCACGAGAAGATCTGGCGACTGAAGAACCGATGGTGAGCCATGAGTGTCCGTGTAGCAGTCGGCGTCTCAGACGATCGTGTCGCTCGAGCACGCGCGTGCATCGACTCGGAGCTAGGATGCTAAGTCCTGTATTTGAAGCACGTGCATCAGTGTCGCTTCGTGTCTCCTTGCCGCTTCAGCTCTCTCAAAGCGCGCGAGCATGCAGCAGCAACAGCGCATGCGCAACGCCACTGGCGCTCGTGCACGCAGCGGTGTCGGCGTGCGCGGCTCGTGGTCTGTTGAGAACGATGACGACGACGGCGTTGCGACACAGCCGCAACAACAACAACAAGAAGAGTCGTCCTTGCTATCGTCTCGAAGCGACCTCAATGTCGCAAAGCTCCCAGCGCTTGTTCGAGAAGGTCTACTTTGCCGGCTGCTTGGCGTGTATGAGCGCGCTTCTGTTGGCGCAACTCACAGCATGGAAGTGTGCGCTTGTGTGCAGTGGACGTTGTTGTGCAAAGCGCGATGACATCTCCGCCAACGCCCGGATCGCACGACGTACGTCAGCTCAGATGCATTGCTGGCACCTCTCCATGCGCAGCACTTGGACACCTTCAATCGAGCTGTGGGCATTGGTCTCTCACGTGCCGAACCAACCTCGTGTGTGTCTTCATGCATCGACTGACACCACTATCCAGTCGATCGCACTGTGTGCGAGCATTCTCACGCGAATCGACGAAGTCGAGGCGTTCCGACTGACGCTGCGACCTGGTCCGCTTGAAGCGATTGTGTGCAAGCAAGTGAAGCGACTCGAAGCCACTGTGGAGCTTCTCCAAGCGCCATCTGCTGACGCTCGAGCGCAACGGCGTAGCTTCCTCGGACAGCAGCTAATGTACGTCTCACAAGCGCTCTTGCTGCCTTGCTGATGTGCGCACATGTGTTCATCTGATGCTGCGTAGACGCGCACTTTGAGCGCTTCAGTGTTGGTGGACTGACTGACCTGTTAATGCACGGCTGTGGCGGTGACCAGGCCGCCGCGCATCGCACCTGTGCGCTCGATCGCAAAGCCTCGTGCATCGCAAACAAAGCAGCCAGCGCTCCTTCTTGCTCGCAAACGCGGTCACAAGAACGAGATCCGCGTCGCGCGTGCACCAAAGCCAATCTACAAGTGGGAGCAGCGGCGCAGCGTCAGCGCTGGAGCCCGCGATTCCACACAGCTCTCGACCACACAGGCAGACTCGACACTTGACCTTCGCGATGCGCTGCGCCAGCTCACGTGTACGACGAGCATGGATGGCATACATACTGCATCGACCGATCTTCTAACAGGCTGAGAGCACTGACGATCTCGGGCTTCTTGTGCATGCACGCATGGGCTCAGATGTAGACCAAGAGAGCCTCGAAGCGTCTATGGAGCTGCGTGTGTGCTCGGAGCCGGGGCATTACGTCCGCGGTGCAGCGTCGCGGCTCGCTATCGACGGAGACACTGGCGCCTGGGAGCTCGAGTTCCAGCTTGTTGTCACAGAAGACGAGCTCAAGGCCCTCAAGGTGTGTATGTATGCTTGCATGTGTGACGTGACTGATGTACACTTTAGCAAACGGAGTGAGCCGACACGATTGCATGTGTGCTATGCTGAGCAGTTCCAACGCCGACAACTAGAAGCTGAGCAGCGGCACCTCCAGCGCCAGCAGCAGCAATGATGAGCTTTACGACGGTACCAGGCAAGAGCCTACTTGAGCAGATGTGAGAGACGACGTGGACACAGAGAGCGCAATGAAGGAGACCCGACTCAGCGTCGACCGCCTGTTCCTTTTCACACACGCACGAACGCACTCGTATCGTATCGTATCGCCATGCATCCACATGCGCTGCGTGCATCGACAGAGAAGGTTGAGTGCTTAGGTCGCATCAGTCAGGCTGGCGAGCGAGGCCGAACGCCATCATCGTTTAGATGCTCGGGTGAGCGAAACCACCGCGAGCTTCTCAAGACCAGTGTCAGTGACAGCCTCGGCGAGCGGAGGATTGCCGCAGACCGCAAGACTCGAGCGTATTCCTCGCAGTTGACGACCTCGAGCTGACTGACAGGCTGACAGGTCAAGGTGCGGCGATGAGCTGCGGCGCTCTGCCAGTTCGACGATGAAAATTTGTGCGATGACTCAACGCACGACTGGTGATAGTCATGTCCGTGCAAGTGCGTGGCATGTCCTCGCGCCGAGCGTCGCTAAGCGCGCAGTCGCGGCAACAGAGGCGACAAGGAGCGTTCGCACTATTTGCGCGCAGAACGAACGGAGGCTGCTTTCTTGTCCGAGAGGTGAGCGTGCGTATTGAGATCAACTGCTCAAATGCTGCTAGGTCTGTGAGTTCTGACAGATGCAGGCAAAGCGGTGCAGCTCTAGCAATGCGAGTGTTGCGAGTGCATGGCGATCTCGAGTGCTTGAGTGCACACTCGAATGCGAGCGAGGTTGCTGAACTGGAGTTGCTCGCTCGTTCATCGTGTTGATCTTGATCTGGAGCAAGGCGTTCGAATGTGCTTGAGCGATGTATATGCAACATTCTAATAAATTCCGAGCATGAGCTAACGACACTAACAACGCTAACAAGACTCACCATGAGCAAGCTCAGTACACAGACGCTCATTGAGCATCGAGCATTGCGCATCGAGCATAGCGCGGCGTGTGAGTGCGCTCGCGACCAGCGATGCTAGCAAGCCATGACAAGATCGCACAGATCGACTCGATCGACTCCAGCTCACCCGAGTGAAATGACTGGCTGAGAGTGTTCGAACAGGAATTTCTTCGGCGTTAACACAGGGCGCTCTATTCGAAGCGTGAGGGCAGTTCAAACGCTAGACGCATGCTACGTTTGCCGCTCGAGAAAATGGCTGTGGATCGAGCGCTGGTCGATTCGCAGCCTTGTTCGAGTCTCGAGTCGTGCACAGACACACACAGCAACGAACCAACCATCCAAGCACATGCTCACACACGCACACACACGATCGAGCACGCAGGTACAATGCGTTGCGAGCACACTGCGCGCGGTTGATCGATGGCCTCGACGAGAGCGCTGGATTTGTGCGCGAGATATCACTTGCAGTCGCGCCAAGCCACAGCGTCGGTACCCAGACGACAGCGCGATCTGCGACGTGAGACCACAGCGTGTTTGTATGTCGCTCGGTGGAAAGAGTGTACCCACGCGTCGTGCAGCTGCGTCTCGAGCAAGTGATTGGCAAAATCTGACTGCGGCAATCCGACTGACCGACCGAGCGAGATCCGCAGCGCACTATGCTCCACGTAGTATGAGCAGTGCGAGCTCACATACTCACATACTCACTCATGGTGGTGTCTTCGAGCGCACAGCAGTCGTCGTTGTGCGAACTCGAGGCAACAAGCACTCGGCACACAAGGACACTTCAACGCAAGATCACCTCTAGATTACCAGGCGAGATTAAGATCTATCCAAAGGCAACACGCACGATGCGAGGTGCGTGTTGCGCTCCCTCTTTCGAGCGGATATCCACGGTGTCAACCCACCGGGTGGCCCGAGTTAGAGAGGCCGGCGGATAAATCAGCAACCATAGTGCGCGCGGCATAACTCAGCCGTTATGCGCGCGCTCGCCCGAGATAGCGAGGGCCAAATCAGGTCCCGAGCCGCTGCGCCAATCACTGCGCGCACAAAACCGGTCGAAAATCCAAACGCGCACCTCGTGCCGCCCCTCGAATACAGCGCTCTGCTCGCAGCAACTCGCAACTTGCAATTGCGCGCGCTCGCTTGCTTTCGCTATCGCGCGCTGTCAATCAGTTCTTGCTTGTTTAGTTGTTTGATTGCCTGTTTGTTTGTTTGCTTTGCTTGTTGTTGCTTGATTTGCTTTGCTTTGCTTGCCTGTCTGCCTATCCGCGTTTGCTTGCTTTTGAGCCGCAGCCTTTTGAGCCTTTTGAGCGTGGGTTGGATTCGACTCGCGTCGCGCTCGCTCGCCTGCATCACAACAGCAAGCGAGCCGCCGTTGCAGGACGGTCGCCATTGCAGCAGGAGCTCATTTTTGGATTCGCCTCGATCCACCAACTCCCCTCCTCCTCCTCCTCTCTTCCTCTCCTCCTCCGCGCAAGCACCCCACCCCACCCCACCACCAACACAGCAAACATGTTCTGCAAGAAGCTCGTGCTCATTGCGGCCACGGCGGCGCTCGCGCTCGGCACGATCTCGGCCAAGGAGGCGTCGAACGTCCACGTGCGCGTGCACGCGAACGACAAGAACGTGTGCTCTGGCCCGGGCCAGTCGCCGATGAGCGTGGAGGGCGTCCCAGGTGTCTTCTGCGTGAACGGCCAGGCGTGTGTGGCGAACATCTCGAACGGCGCGTGCCCGGGTCCTCAGGCGGGTCTCCCGAACGGCGCGGTGTGCGGCGTTGTGAAGACGGGCGTGTACGGCTGCAAGCCTGCTCCGCCGACGCCTGCTCCGGTGGTGCCTGCGACGAAGTGCGAGGGCCCGAACTCGAGCCCGATGAGCGTGGAGGGCGTTCCGGGCGTGTTCTGCGTGACTGGCCAGGCGTGTGTGGCGAACATCTCGAACGGCGCGTGCCCTGGCCCACAGCCTGGTCTCCCGAACGGCGCGGCATGCGGCGTTGTGAAGACGGGCGTGTACGGCTGCAAGCCTAAGGCGGCGAAGCGCCACCACAAGAAGAGCCACTCGAAGAACGTGTGCTCTGGCCCGGGCCAGTCGCCGATGAGCGTGGAGGGCGTCCCAGGTGTCTTCTGCGTGAACGGCCAGGCGTGTGTGGCGAACATCTCGAACGGCGCGTGCCCGGGTCCTCAGGCGGGTCTCCCGAACGGCGCGGTGTGCGGCGTTGTGAAGACGGGCGTGTACGGCTGCAAGCCTGCTCCGCCGACGCCTGCTCCGGTGGTGCCTGCGACGAAGTGCGAGGGCCCGAACTCGAGCCCGATGAGCGTGGAGGGCGTTCCGGGCGTGTTCTGCGTGACTGGCCAGGCGTGTGTGGCGAACATCTCGAACGGCGCGTGCCCTGGCCCACAGCCTGGTCTCCCGAACGGCGCGGCATGCGGCGTTGTGAAGACGGGCGTGTACGGCTGCAAGCCTAAGGCGGCGAAGCGCCACCACAAGAAGAGCCACTCGAAGAACGTGTGCTCTGGCCCGAACCAGTCGCCGATGAGCGTGGAGGGTGTCGAGGGCGTGTTCTGCGTCACTGGTCAGGCTTGCGTCGCCAACATTGGCACGGGTGCTTGCCCTGGCCCACAGCCGGGTCTCCCGAACGGCGCGGAGTGTGGCAAGGTGAAGTCGGGTGTCTTTGGCTGCAAGCCGAAGGCTGGCGGTGCCGCTGCGGCGCCGCAGACGGCTGCGCCGAAGACGGACGCGAAGTCGACGGAGGCCCCGAAGACGGTGACCCCGGCGGCGGCGGCGACGACGACGAAGAACTCGACGACGACGAAGAACACGACGACGACGATCACGACGACGGCGGCGAACAAGACGGTGACGTTCTCGATCAGCCTGGACGACGACAGCGAGGAGAGCGACGACGCGTCGGTGGACCTCACGATTGACGACAGCGAGGACTCGGAGGACAGCGTTGAGGCGACGGCGGACGACGACAGCGAGGACTCGGACGACAGCGTTGAGGCGACGGCGGACGACGACAGCGAGGACTCGGACGACAGCGTTGAGGCGACGGCGGACGACGACAGCGAGGACTCGGACGACAGCGAGGACCGCCGTTAAGCGTCCTTTTTGAAGTCGCTCGTGGCGGCTGCGCGCGTCTGCGACTAGCCGACGATCCGGTGTCTCGTGCACTCGCTGCGCCGGCGTAGTCGAGGGCGTCGGTCGCTCCGAGTGTGTCCTTTTGTTTCCTTTTTGCTACTGTGAATACCACCACCACCCGTGTGCTTTTCCACTCGACTCGACTCGGTTGGTTCTGCTCTGCTCTGCTCCGATGCGTTCGTAGGTTTGTTGTTCTGCATCCTCATTGCTCGATGCTCTGTTGCTCGGATGGTGCTCTGTTGTCATGTTACTCTGTACCTGTACAGGATATTGATTGTTCTGTCGGTCATTCGAGCTGTCTAGGCTACCAGCTCTACTCTACTCTGCTCTACTCTGCTCTGCTCTGCCCGACTTCGTGTGTGCGTACGTGTGCTTGTTTGCTTACTCGCATGCATTCACGCATCTGCTGAAAGGCACCCCGAGACGTACCAGACCACGTCTAGTCAGGCATACTACCAAGTCATGCCAAGTCAGTCTTCAGGGCTCAGACACATACATACACTCGTGCACACCAAGGCTAGCCGAGGCTTCGGATGTCTTCGCCTCCGCAAGACGTCTCGTGAGCTAGCTAGAAGAGAATCTCGCGCTCACTCGCTCACTCGCGCATAGCTTTGTTTTGCTGCATTGGGTTGTTGTCACGGGACGACTCGCAAGACCAGGGACTCGCATCTCTCGAGCGCCAGTCGCATCAAGAGTGGACGTCGTTCAAGGCGACGAAGTCGACAAGACATGGACACCATCGAGCCTCGGATCGTGATGCAAGGCCTCACGTACTCACTCGCCATTCACTCGCCAATGACTCGCTAATTCACTCGCTTGCTATACTGCTTCGCCTAGCCTTGTCTTGCCTTGCACCACGTTGCCTTGCCTTGCCTGTGCCGCGTTACCCTTTGTACACAGCAAGCGACTGCTGGCACCACTTACACTTCTCACACCACTCGCACTACTTGCACTACTTGCACCAGCAGCACTACGAGTATACGTCACGCATACGCACAAAGCAACAAAGCAACATAGAGAGCGAGAGATCGAGATCGAGAGAGGAGTTCATTTAGTTGGCCTCGACGGCGATGTCCAAGTCGCCGTCGCCTGGTGCGAAACCAAGTGGGAGCACCATCGAGTCCTCGGTGCTGTCGTCCGCGCTGTCCTCAGCTGCAGCGAGAGCAAACTGGTCCTCGGTGCTGTCGTCCGCGCTGTCCTCGGCTGCAACGAGAGCAAACTGGTCCTCGGTGCTGTCGTCCACGCTATCGTCATCACCACCCTTGGTTGTGGCAACGAACTCGCCTTCGTCATCCTTGCTATCCTCGAGCGCGGCGGCAAACTGATCGTCCTCGGTGCTGCTGTCCTCGGTGCTGTCGTCATCGCCGTCGCTGATTGCAGTAGCAAACTGACTGTCCGTGCTATCGTCGGCACTGTCATCGGCTGCGGCAGCAACCTGGTTGTCGCCTTCGCTGTCCTCGGCAGCAGTGGCAAGCTGGCTGTCAGTGCTGTCCTCGATCGCAGTTGCAAGTTGACTGTCCGTGTTATCGTCGGTGCTGTCGCCCTTGCTGTCCTCGAGCTCAGTTGCAAGCTGGCCGCCCGTGTTACGGTCGGCGCTATCCTCGACCGCAACGACAAACCAATCATCATCGCTGCTGTTCTCGGTGCTGTCCTCGGTGCTGTCCTCGGTGCTATCATCGGCCGCGGCGACAAAATGGTCGTCGTCGGTGCCATCCTCGACCGCAGCGACAAACCGATCATCGTCTGTGCTGTCGTCACCGCCATCTTCGCCGTTGGTGTTTAGGCTGTTTGGGTTTGCATCCTGCCAGTCGTAGTCGTCAGAGTCGCCTTCTCTCGCGCGCAGCACGAGCGTGTCCACTGCGCCGTCGCTCGTGTCGGTGTCCACTCGTGTGCGTAGGTGGCGGTGGCGGTGGCGACTGCGCTGCGGCTCGGCAAGCGATGTACTGAGCGCGAGCGCTGTGCAGGACACAATGAACACGAGCTTTTTTAGTGCGATCATGTTTGTCGCGAGTGTGGGGCTTGGGAACGGTTCGTGTGATCCGTGTGATTCGTGCGGTGTCTGGACGCTTCAGAGAAGATCGTAGAGTGAGCTCGCCGAGGGCTCATTCGCCTCGCCGCCTCACCGCCTCGTCCAGCCTTGCATCTATCCATCCATTCATTCATCCACTCTTTCATTCTTCCAGAGCAGCGCAGAGCAGCCTTGCCTGCCTGCTTGTCTCGCCGCAGCACAGCGCAGAGCAGAGGAGAGCAGGTGGTGGATCAACACCGCTTGCTCGCTCGCTCGATGTGACTCATTTTTCGGAGATCCTTAGCGTGATGTGATATCGTGTGTAAAGAGGCTGTACACTTAGAGTACACGGGATACAATCAAGATACGCAAATGTAAAGAGGCTCGTATCTTTCCAAGACATTCGAGCAACGAGCCAATCAATCACCAACCAAACGCCACAAGCAAGAGCCAAGAGCCAAGAGCCAAGATCGCGCAGACGTCGTCTCTCGAAGGAACGGCGACAACGACAACGGCGACGAGCGAGACGAGCACCAAGCGTCAAGCGTCAAGTGCGGCAGCGCGCTCGCAGACCAAACCAGCGCTCTCTATCCACGCGCCAATTGCGCTGCGCGGCCATCTCGTTGTTAGAAGTGCTAGCGACCGCTCCACTCAGATCAACTCACGCATCTCGCGCTCGACAACGCTGTACATGGTCTGCAGGAATACCAACAACTACTACATGTATCACGGCTACGGCCACGATCACTGGTGCTCAACGCCGAACTACGCTGCGAAACACCAAGAAACACAGCGCTTTCGCAAGGTCAAGAGGCACAAACACGACGCACTGGCATGGGCTCCACGCGCGATCGATTGATTGAGGTAGAGATCCAAACACTACTGCTACGCGCACAAGTGCGTGCAGCACACACTCGAGAGAGGTTCATACAAACACGCGAGCGGCACGGATGCCACTGGCGCAGCTGCCTAGGAGGTAAGCTTGATGCGACTGCGTAGAGCAACCGCGGACAGACAACTGTCCCCAGCCCCGCACGAAGGTGCGAAGCGGTGAACAGCGACCTGTGCACTTACTGCGATTCTTCGCTGTCGTCACTGTCGTTGGCGGCATTCGCATCGACTGGGTCGACGTAGACGTCGTCTGGGAGGTCCTCGCCAGTCTGGTACTCCTTGTGGCGAATGCTCTTCGCAGCACGACGGTGGTGAATGCGAATCACGACCTTGCTCTCGCCATCGTCGCTGTCTTCACCAGTGTTTGCGTCAACCGGGTCCACGTACACATCGTCCGGGAGGTCCTCGCCAGTCTGGTACTCCTTGTGGTGGTGCAGGCGCTTGGCCGCGGCGTCGACCGGGTCAACGTAGACGTCGTCTGGGAGGTCCCCGCCAGTCTGGTACTCCTTGTGGTAGCGCGACCGGAGGTGCTTGTGGTGGTTCTTGGCTTCCGTGAGTGACGAGCCGAGCGCAAGCGCTACGCACGATGCGATGAGGACGATTTTCTTGAGCGAGAGCATTGTGAGCGACGTGGACGGTGGCTTGCGATCGCGGCGCGACAGTGACCTCTGCTGGAGTGTCTGCGTCGAAGGAGATTGAGAATTGAGACCGAGCAACGTGTACGTCCTCGCGCTCGAACATGTGCATGTGTGGCCTGTTGGATTGATCTCTAGTACCGAGCGGATCTTGTCGAGGCGCGTCTTGATTTCTCAAGAATCCGAGTTGTCACCTACGAAGGCGCACAACTGTTCGCCTTTCGACGACCATATGCGAGCAGCGTGACTGGCGTGACTGGCGTCGCGAGCAGAGACCACAGTCGCAAGGTACACTACACTAGGCGCCGGTGGCGCTGACTTGCAAGTCCATTCACATATGCGCACTCGAGCTCCTTTGAACGCCAAAGACAGCGCGAACAAGTCGAGTCGAGGAAGCGGAGTGTCGAGGCGCGCCAGTCAGTTCAATCTCATTCGCGTCAACTCAGACAGCAAAACAAGTATTATGTATAAACCGGCACCGACTTACAGCACACACACTGATTCGCATCAAGCTTCAACAAGCTTCAACTGTTGTGGGTTCACTTGCGATGCTCGACAATGCTTGGCTCGACTTGCTGTGACATCGGAACAACGCGAGATGCAACTGGCGCGCCGCGACAACTGGAGCTCACCCACGCACGACAATGCACAAGCGCGACGATCCACACACGATGAAGCTTCGTCACAGCGGACATGGCGCTGCGCTCAGGAAGACAACAGGCGCACAACGACGACGACACTGCTAACACTGCACAAGTAAAACACCCATAAGTGATTGTAGCTCATTCTCAATTCTCAATCTCCTTCGACGCAGACACTCCAGCAGAGGTCACTGTCGCGCCGCGATCGCAAGCCACCGTCCACGTCGCTCACAATGCTCTCGCTCAAGAAAATCGTCCTCATCGCATCGTGCGTAGCGCTTGCGCTCGGCTCGTCACTCACGGAAGCCAAGAACCACCACAAGCACCTCCGGTCGCGCTACCACAAGGAGTACCAGACTGGCGGGGACCTCCCAGACGACGTCTACGTTGACCCGGTCGACGCCGCGGCCAAGCGCCTGCACCACCACAAGGAGTACCAGACTGGCGAGGACCTCCCGGACGATGTGTACGTGGACCCGGTTGACGCAAACACTGGTGAAGACAGCGACGATGGCGAGAGCAAGGTCGTGATTCGCATTCACCACCGTCGTGCTGCGAAGAGCATTCGCCACAAGGAGTACCAGACTGGCGAGGACCTCCCAGACGACGTCTACGTCGACCCAGTCGATGCGAATGCCGCCAACGACAGTGACGACAGCGAAGAATCGCAGTAAGTGCACAGGTCGCTGTTCACCGCTTCGCACCTTCGTGCGGGGCTGGGGACAGTTGTCTGTCCGCGGTTGCTCTACGCAGTCGCATCAAGCTTACCTCCTAGGCAGCTGCGCCAGTGGCATCCGTGCCGCTCGCGTGTTTGTATGAACCTCTCTCGAGTGTGTGCTGCACGCACTTGTGCGCGTAGCAGTAGTGTTTGGATCTCTACCTCAATCAATCGATCGCGCGTGGAGCCCATGCCAGTGCGTCGTGTTTGTGCCTCTTGACCTTGCGAAAGCGCTGTGTTTCTTGGTGTTTCGCAGCGTAGTTCGGCGTTGAGCACCAGTGATCGTGGCCGTAGCCGTGATACATGTAGTAGTTGTTGGTATTCCTGCAGACCATGTACAGCGTTGTCGAGCGCGAGATGCGTGAGTTGATCTGAGTGGAGCGGTCGCTAGCACTTCTAACAACGAGATGGCCGCGCAGCGCAATTGGCGCGTGGATAGAGAGCGCTGGTTTGGTCTGCGAGCGCGCTGCCGCACTTGACGCTTGACGCTTGGTGCTCGTCTCGCTCGTCGCCGTTGTCGTTGTCGCCGTTCCTTCGAGAGACGACGTCTGCGCGATCTTGGCTCTTGGCTCTTGGCTCTTGCTTGTGGCGTTTGGTTGGTGATTGATTGGCTCGTTGCTCGAATGTCTTGGAAAGATACGAGCCTCTTTACATTTGCGTATCTTGATTGTATCCCGTGTACTCTAAGTGTACAGCCTCTTTACACACGATATCACATCACGCTAAGGATCTCCGAAAAATGAGTCACATCGAGCGAGCGAGCAAGCGGTGTTGATCCACCACCTGCTCTCCTCTGCTCTGCGCTGTGCTGCGGCGAGACAAGCAGGCAGGCAAGGCTGCTCTGCGCTGCTCTGGAAGAATGAAAGAGTGGATGAATGAATGGATGGATAGATGCAAGGCTGGACGAGGCGGTGAGGCGGCGAGGCGAATGAGCCCTCGGCGAGCTCACTCTACGATCTTCTCTGAAGCGTCCAGACACCGCACGAATCACACGGATCACACGAACCGTTCCCAAGCCCCACACTCGCGACAAACATGATCGCACTAAAAAAGCTCGTGTTCATTGTGTCCTGCACAGCGCTCGCGCTCAGTACATCGCTTGCCGAGCCGCAGCGCAGTCGCCACCGCCACCGCCACCTACGCACACGAGTGGACACCGACACGAGCGACGGCGCAGTGGACACGCTCGTGCTGCGCGCGAGAGAAGGCGACTCTGACGACTACGACTGGCAGGATGCAAACCCAAACAGCCTAAACACCAACGGCGAAGATGGCGGTGACGACAGCACAGACGATGATCGGTTTGTCGCTGCGGTCGAGGATGGCACCGACGACGACCATTTTGTCGCCGCGGCCGATGATAGCACCGAGGACAGCACCGAGGACAGCACCGAGAACAGCAGCGATGATGATTGGTTTGTCGTTGCGGTCGAGGATAGCGCCGACCGTAACACGGGCGGCCAGCTTGCAACTGAGCTCGAGGACAGCAAGGGCGACAGCACCGACGATAACACGGACAGTCAACTTGCAACTGCGATCGAGGACAGCACTGACAGCCAGCTTGCCACTGCTGCCGAGGACAGCGAAGGCGACAACCAGGTTGCTGCCGCAGCCGATGACAGTGCCGACGATAGCACGGACAGTCAGTTTGCTACTGCAATCAGCGACGGCGATGACGACAGCACCGAGGACAGCAGCACCGAGGACGATCAGTTTGCCGCCGCGCTCGAGGATAGCAAGGATGACGAAGGCGAGTTCGTTGCCACAACCAAGGGTGGTGATGACGATAGCGTGGACGACAGCACCGAGGACCAGTTTGCTCTCGTTGCAGCCGAGGACAGCGCGGACGACAGCACCGAGGACCAGTTTGCTCTCGCTGCAGCTGAGGACAGCGCGGACGACAGCACCGAGGACTCGATGGTGCTCCCACTTGGTTTCGCACCAGGCGACGGCGACTTGGACATCGCCGTCGAGGCCAACTAAATGAACTCCTCTCTCGATCTCGATCTCTCGCTCTCTATGTTGCTTTGTTGCTTTGTGCGTATGCGTGACGTATACTCGTAGTGCTGCTGGTGCAAGTAGTGCAAGTAGTGCAAGTGGTGCGAGTGTTGTGTGAGTTGTACCCTGGCTTCTTTGTTTCTGCGTGTTCTTGAAACGCGAACTTCAACTGGACAATGGCTTCACTTTTGAGTGTCGTTCATTCTTGAGAACTGTGAGCACGACTGATAGGCAAGCTCATTCGCGCTTTTGCAGCACCCAAGACGAAGCTCCGAGTCCGTTGTAGCCGAACTGCTGACGCACCATGCTAGGGATGAGACTACTTGGAATCACCGTTGTGTGCGTCGTAGTCGCAGTCATATCTCCTGTTGCCGCAGATCAAGCAGCAGCTCAAGTTCGTGTTCGCGTCCAGGTCGCAAGTAACAGCGAAAACCGAGCGGCGGTCGCTCTGGAGGAGCTCGTGCAACCGAGTTCGAGCGCACGGGCTGCAAACCGTCCACACGATTGGGATGACACACAAGACCACGACCCAAGGACTTCCGACCCGGCGAGATCTCCTCCAGCGACAGTGGTGCCAGCAGCAACCGAAACACCAGTACCAACGACGGCCTCTCCTAAGCCACAAGCTCCATCGACTACCACACCCACGACGTACAAGCCTGTGCAGACGATTCCAGTCGTGACTTCTGCTGCAGCACCAAGCTACCCGTATCGCCCAGTTCGCGTCCACGTGCCGCAGCTCAACGTGACGCTTGACATCTGCATCCGTGACAGCGACTACAAAGTCAAAGTCGCCAACAAGGACGGCTGGTTCTGCGTCAACGACGTCCCGTGCGGCAGTACGAATGGCGACGGAGTGTGTCCTGGCGTGCTTCAGCCCGACTTGCCATTCGGGTCTCACTGCAACCCGGCCGCAGGCAACAAACCACCAGCGGGTGAGCGCGTGAAGTTTGTGTGCAAGGCGCATACGAGATCGGCAAAAGACGACCGAGACCAGCAAGTTGGCCCGCGCTCAACGAGCCGTCCGTGATAGCGTCGTCGAGCTGTCGGGGATCCAAGAGCAGCGCAAACCATGCACTTGTGCGTTCATAGCACTATCACTCGCGAAAGCAACACATACTCGTTCACACGTCCACGACTCTCGGCTCTCGTTCATCACGTTCTGTATCACCACAGTATGCGCGGCACAAAGTTCCACTAGCTCAGCTGTGGAGACAGCTTCTCGGTTAGTAAACGCCCAGGTCTGGCGCTATGGTGAGGACAGGAGCTGATCAAGGGACATCGACCAGGAGTGACGCCTGAGATTTGAGTGTCGGGAAGGCAAACGCAGGTGTGGCGCTGTGCTCGACGAGTGCAATACTGGCGCGAGTTGTGTTCGGGCGAAAGAAGCGGCGTGGGCGTGTTGCCGCAAGGCGGTGCGGTGTACATCGCGTTGGCGGTTTAGCGCGTCAAGGTGTGGCGGCTTCGAACGCGCAAGGCCCTGGCGGTGCAGTGTCTTTGGGCGGTGGACTGTCGAGCGACAAGGAGTCTGAGGCGAGCGGTACAGACTCGTCCGCGAGAACCGGCGTCCACGGACGCGGCAGGCGTACAACGCGGTAGTTAGCTCGAGCAGCATCGCGCTGATCACGAGCAGCGGAGCGTCGAGCAGCGATTTGTAGGCGAACAGCGCCGATAGTGTGGTGGCGGCTTGGAGGTCGCGGACGATTCGTCTTGCGTGGGCGCGCATTTTGAGGCCGAGCGGCGCGTGGAGCGGCAGCGTGCCGATCTGCAGCGGCAACTGCAAAGCAACTGAGAGTGGCGCGGTGCGCATCAGCGCACATGACGCGGCTGGGTCGAGCGCAAGCGGCGACACGTCATCGAGCAGTGCGTCTAGCTCAGTGTGTCTGCGCGCATGTGGAAGCGCAGACGGCTGACGGCGAGGCGTGACTCGTGTGGCGAGTCTGGCGCAAGCTCATCTGGCTTGGCAGGCAGCGCGTCTGGTGCTGTAGGCGCGGCAGCTCTCGACAGGCAGCGGTTACAACACCTCTGGCGACGACCGGCAAGGACGCTGTCTCGAGCACCCGTGCAATCGTCGTGAACATCAGCCACAGCACATAGGGCAGTCTGTGTTGGACCACTTTCACACTGTAGTCGATCAGTCACTGTCGCCAGTGCCGTCTTCATTCTCGTCGTCGCTATCCGAAGCGTCGAGTTCGTCCTCAAGGACGCTCTTGCGCGGCGGCAGCGTCTCGTTCTTCTCGTAGAACTCGCGGTCTACGAGTCGCGGCAGTGCGAGGTCGAGGTAGTACTCTTCCGTGAGCAGAGCGTCGACGACTTCGTCAACATGCGTGATCTCCCAGCCTACGCGCGCACGTAGCAATCAGTAGCAACGCAGTCGTCAGTTCGACGCTCATGCGCAGTCGAGATGTGAGAGGTGCGCACCAATGACGTTGCGCTTGCGGAGCTTGCGGTAGTCGCTGTACATTGGCTCGAGCATCGTGTAGACGTCGAGCGGCTTGCCAACGAGTCGGAGGTACACTGCGCCGAGCACGGTCAAGTATCTAGAGCAGTCGAGCGCAGCACAATGCACCAGTCAGTGCGTGCGTCCACACAACGCGGACGAGCGCGCTCAACACGGTGGCAACGAGACGGCGTGGACATGAAGCACGCACTTGTACTCTTCGTTCTGGATGAACTCGCGCACGACCTCGACCTCGGGCTGGAGCTGCAGCATCTTGAGCAAGAGGCAGAGGAACGGCGTGGGCTGCTGGTTCCCACCGAATGTGCCGCCAATATACGCGAGCTCGATCGCTTTGTCAACGAGCGTCTCGCTCGTGAGCCCGAAGCACTGCTCTTTCCAGTACACGCTCGCGTAGATGCGGTTGCGCATGATCTTCTCGACCAGGTGCTGCGGGTTCACGCCATGGACGCTCAGCGCGCTCGGATCCGTGGCGTTCGACATGGCTGCGACGTCGTCGATGTATGTTGTAGCAGCAAGCAGCTTGTTCTGTTGTGGAGACGCTTTGTGGCTAGCGCGTCGTACTGTCGGCAACACTTTGCTTCGATTGCGTTGCTGCATACCCTTTATTTAGTGACAGTCATTAAATAGATTTGTATTGAGCAAATGCAGTATTTGATTGATTAGTTACATAAAGTAAGAAACTAGCTATTGCGTCGCATGCAGTACGATTGACTGGTGTATGCGTGTCAAGCTATTCGCACGGCCGACGAAGACAGCAGCAACACGAGCACACACATCGACAATACATCATGGTGCTCTACGTCGTCGGCCTGGGTCTCGGCGACGAGCAGGACATCACGCTCCGCGGCCTCAACGCAGTCAAGAAGAGCAAGAAGGTCTTCCTCGAGAACTACACGTCGGTGCTCGGCATTGAGCTCTCGCGTCTGGTGCGTTCGTGTGTTTGTCTGTGTGTCTCGCTCGCTCGCTTTGTGTATGTGCACGCACACAAGACGGGTTGGCGCTAACGCTCGATGCGCTTGCATGTGCTCAACCAGAGCGAGTTCTACGAGCGCGAAGTAACCCTCGCGGACCGCGACTGCGTCGAGACCGGCGCGGACCAGATCCTCGAAGACGCCAAGGACCACGACGTCGCGTTCCTCGTTGTCGGCGACCCGCTCTGTGCCACGACGCACTCGGACTTGATCATTCGCGCCAAGGAGCTCGACATCAATGTCGAGGTGATCCACAACGCGTCTGTCATGGGCGCTGCTGGCTCGTGCGGCCTCCAGCTCTACAGCTTTGGACAGACGATCTCGATCCCGTTCTTCCGTGACGAGTGGCGCCCCGACAGCTTCTACGAGAAGATCCTGTACAACAAGAAGGGCGGCATGCACACGCTGTGCTTGCTCGACATCAAAGTGAAGGAGCCGGACTTTGAGGCGATGTGCCGCGGCCGCACCGTGTTCCTCCCGCCGCGCTTCATGACGGTGAACCAAGCGCTCGAGCAGCTCATTGAGGTCGAGGAGAAGCGCCAAGAAGGCGCGTACAGCCGCGAGACGCAGTGCGTCGGCATGGCACGGCTCGGCCAGAAGGACCAGACGATCATCGCAGGCACGATGGAGGAGCTCCTGACAGCGGACTTTGGCGCGCCGCTCCACTGCCTTGTCATCGCAGGCGACATCCACCCGCTCGAAGAAGAGGTGCGTGCGCTCTCTGTGTCTGCGCTTTCAATCTGTTGGGTCAAGACCATCGGTCTCTCTTCGTCTCACACACGCATACGCACGTGATGTTGTTGCTCTCCTGCAGATGCTCAAGCTCTTTCGCTTGACGAAATAGACGCACATCGACCGTAGCATGAGCTTGAGCAAGGTGAACCACGAGCGCGTTGACTCATGACCTTGAGCTTGTCGAGGGTTTGAGAGAGCTTGTTGGAGAGCATTGAGTATTGAGCATTGAGCATGCGCATTGAGTATTGAGCATTGAGCATTGAGCATGACCTCGATGACTTGGAGCTCGTCGGCAAGATCAAGATCAAGATCAGTAGTTCGTCCTAGAAGAGGAGTGCCCGTCCTGTCAAACTGCAAAGACGTGCAGCCGCTGGTGGTCGCAGTGGTATACAAAGTGCAAGTGCGATGTGCCAGCCGCACAAGTTCAACCAGCGCGACTTGAATTCAGTATCGAAGCATCTTGAAAGGTCGGACACGCGCAAAAATCGAAGCGACGCGCTGCATACAATGCGCAAGTGTGATGGCGATGTGACTTGTCGTTTGTATCGCGCCGATGCCTCCTCAAGATCGCACACGCAAGAGACCAGCAAACAACAAACAACAACAACAACAGCAACAAGCAAGTAATAGCAAGCAAGCAATAGCAACAAGCAAGCAACTACAACTTGCTCACTTGCAAACGTGCCTGCTCGCCGCCAGATCGCTCTCCTTTCGCTCTTCACACATCACATCACACACTCACACTCACACACACGATGGCGTCCCGTGCTGCTGCGAAGACCTCCAAGTGGTTCAGCGACCCGTCGGTGCGTTGCTTCTTCCTACGTGGATCTGCGTTGTGTACACACTCTTGTCTGAGCGCGCTAACACTCGCCCCGTACTTGCGCGCGCGCGTGGTCTCACAGACGTACCCGCTCATTGCGTGCATCGCTGCGGGCTCGGTCATGTGCGCGACGGTCGGCGTGCGCCACTTGACCAAGAGCCCGGACGTCAAGTGGAACCGCGACGTGCGCAAGAGCAAGGACCTCGCGAGCACGGAGCACACGCAGTGGATGTCGCACCGCAAGACGCTCAAGAACTTGCGCGAGAACCCCGTGAACGCCAACCACCCCAACTAAGTACTATGCGTGTGTGCGTGTGTGCGCGTCCGCTGGCTCGCAGCAAGACTGTCGGTCGAGCGCTCTTGGCGTCCGCAAGCGCACGCCCGACGCGCTCCAGTAGCGAGCGATCGACGCCGCCACGGAAGTATCGATGTCGAAATACACAACCGAGTTGTTCCATACAGAGACTGACGAGTTGTCGGCGCCTTGTTCGCGCTGAGCGCTAGTCATACGCTCGCTCACGCTCCTGCGCACGCTGTTCAGTGCCAGTGCGATCGAAGTACGAAGTCCTCGGAGGTCGCAGTCGCGTCCGAGCGTCAGAGGTGCAGAGGTGCAGAGCGTACAGCAGGAGCAGCAGATGAAGGGCAGTCGTCGCAATCGAGACGCCGTGCGTATGCGATGGCGATATGAAGTATTGGGTCCGTGTGTTAGATGTACTGACGACAGACACGAGCGGGGACTAGCGATCTCACAGTCTCAACATCTAGAAGTCTAGCGGTCTAGAGGTCTCGACATCTCGACATCCCGACGTCGAGAGGTCTCGATGCCTCGAAGTCTAGAGGTCTAGAGGTGCGGCTCCTAGTGCTTTAGTGCTTGCGCATGAGCTGGCGCGCAGCCTTTGTCGTGCACTTGCTGCTTGGCTGCGACGGCGCTGGCGTCTTGGCAGGGGCCATCGTCTTGGCAGGAGCCGAGGTCTTGGCTGGTGCCATCGTCTTGGAAGGAGCCGAGGTCTTGCCTGGAGCCGGAGTCGAGTCATTCGCGTACTCGTCCGTGTTCGAGCCGGACGATGGCACTGGCGTCGCGGCCGGTGCGCGGGTGGTCGGAGTACGCGAAGGAGCCGAGCTCGCAGCCGCCGGAGTCGACGAGTTGTTCGTCGCGCCGCTCAGACCGACGCAGTTGACTACGTCACGACATCACGAACAATGGCAGTAGTGTGTCAGGAATGGACGAACGAGCAAGCGAGCGATCACATAGACTCACAGACACACAGCCTTCTAGCAGTCCACGCCACAAGCATACATACTCAAGCTCAAGCATGCAACCGAGCAAAGACGTACTGTAGATCTGCCACTCGTTGTTCTGGATCCCGAGCCAGTAGGTCGTGAGCTGCTTCGCTCCCTTGCACTTGGCGGCGTCGATCGGAATGGTGGCGGGCGTGCCGTACGGCGCCTTGTATGTCGACATGCAGTCCATGTCTTGCTGCACCATGTTGTTGTCGCACCAGGTCTCGCACGGACCAGGGTGCACAAAGCCCTCGCGCTTGCCTTCGATGTAGCGGCCGTACGTGATCGAGTCGCCCTCGAGCACCTCGCGGCTCTTGGTCGGGTCCGTGTAGCCGCACGTGGCGTCTGCGATGCCGTCTGCAAAGAGCTTTTGGTTCTTCGCAATGAGCGTCTTGAGGTCGGGGTGGCGCGTGTCGCTCTTGAAGCGCTTGGTGAACGCCGCGATGTTGTCTTTCCACTCGCCGTTGAACTTGGAGCCTGGGTACGTGGCGTCGCCGAGGATCGTGCCGGTGTACGACGACTCGTACACGCCAGGCTTGAACGCCGGCTTGGGCTTCATGAGGAAGCCGTGACCGTGCACCGGCGTCGCGCTGAAGAGCGCGATCGCAGCCGCCACTGCGAATGTGATCGTCGAGAAGGAGCGAGACACCATTGTAGCTGGGCTTGGAGAGAGAGAGAGTAAGAGGAGAGGAGGAGGTTGGTCGAGTGCGTGTGCGTGGGAGCGCGTATGTTTGCGAATGAGCAGTACTGAGTGCCGAGTGCTGAGTGCGGAGTCGCAACGCGAGCACTTGGCACCCTCCTTGCCTGTCCAAGCACAGCATCTACAGAGCATAGGCAGCAGGCGCCTAGTGACGCTCATGGAGTACCGACTCGCATGGCATCGAGACGGTGGCGTGGAATGGAGTGGTCACGTGTGTTGCAGAGCGCGGACGCCGCGCCCATGTAGACGACGCAACGAGTGCCAGCTGGTGTAGCGGATGTCATGCCGCTTGCCTTTTGCGCACCAGGTGTCACTCCGGACGCGAGCTGCTTGCTTGCAGTTTGAGTTTGGTCGTGCGTATTGCAAGGATTGCAAGCGTCCATCTGCTCTGAAGCTGAGCTCTTGGCTGTGAGAATGTCCACATGAGTGTCGTCGTCTGGTCATCTTTCGTCTTGAAAGAGAGAGAGAGAGAGAGAGAGAGAGAGAGAGATGGATAGATGGATGATGATCAGCACCAGCGGGTGTCCTGAGCTCGCTCCTTCACAAAGGCTCATTCATACGTTTGAGTGTGTCGATGGATACACACAGACCAGAGGTGGTGAGTGGAGATCGTACTAAGGCATTCGCATGCCAAGAGTACTGAGTGGTGTGGGCGTTGAGCACAAGACACGCTGTAGGATGCACTAGTACTAGTAGATCATAAGACACCGGTGCGAGTCAATTGGAGCAACATCTTGGTGTCGCGCAGCGTCGAGTCGTCTTCAGCAAAGACAAAGAGCGTCCAGATGAAGGCGGCGTGCTGCGGCGCGATGACTGCCCGACTACTCGTCGCAACTGCTCGTCGCAACTGCTCGTCGCAGTAGCGGCAGCATCGAGGCGGTCAAAGCACCTGCTGGCACGCGTCACTGGATTGATCGCAGCGTCGCCTTGCGCGTCCTCAGCTACTTGTCATCGGACGATGCCTCACTGGCGCTGGCTCAACACAATGTGGTTTTCAGCAACGCGCCGTGCAAACGTGACGACTCCATCGTTCTCTCTATCTCTCTATCGTTCTCGTAGCGAGCAGGATGAACGCACGTGTGTCAGTCAGTGGCGCTCACTTACGTGGTTGCTTGTTCGACGTATCGAGACAGCAGCGTCGATCTCGGATCGTCCGCGCAACCGCCAGCAATGCTATCGAATTCTGTGCAACACGTACTAAGTAGCGCGCACACGCATACGAGCACCTCAAGCTCGCTTCATCCAGCGCGTCGCGAGCACCAGTGAACACCGCCGACCTAGCACAAGTGTGCGTGACGATATCGAGATCTTTCTGTCAATTGCCGCTCACCACCATCGCCACCACCGGCACACATGGCAGCACCGCATATCCACCTGATTACCAGTCACGCCCTGACGCTCGGAGCTGCTGCTCACAACCGAGGCGCCATCATCCGCTGCAATCACGAGGCGTCTCACAGCAACGCGAGCAGCGCTCCGCGGAAGCAGCTGGAGTATTGCAGCAAGGGCGTGTGTGCAGCAGGGTGTGTGTGTGCAGGGCTACGTCGAGCGTGATTGTTCAGCTCGAATCGACGGGCATCGATCGGCTGACACCTTGAGTCCTCTTGGGACTGGAGTAACACGATGCAACGCTCCGACACCTTGAACGAATGTACTTGTTGAGCTGGAGAGACTTGGGAGGCTCTTGTCTTGCGCCTCTTCCTCGTCAGTTGCTCGCAACTACGTTGTTTTGATCGCTATGGCACGCGCCTTGATCTCTGAACCTCTCGGCGCCTCAATATCGATGCTTGAGGACCTGTAGTTGCTGTTAGCCTCGAGATTTTGTTCGAGTCGCATACTGAGACTTGACAAATCTGGGAGCCAACTTGCCAGGGGCTCGTCATCTACACCATACTGTCTTGTGTTGAAAGTTGAGGCTCATCACATCGATGTCTAGCCTAGTCGAGTACTGGAAGTCAGGCACAGCTCCAAGGTTGCGATGGCTATCCTTGAGAGAAACGCAAAGGCCGATCTCGTCGATCTGTGGCTAGTGAATCTGTGGCGAATGCAAGACGTTGGCAACCGCATGCGCCTTTAGATCAAGCGCCAGCTTGTAGTTAGACTGCATGTGAACTCTCTCTAACGAGCTGCGGGCACAAAGGCGACGAGGCTGCTCTACCACCTTAATGTCAGCGCAAAGCTCGCACCGACAGCGTATGCGGGTGCAAGACAAGAGCCTCCCAAGTCTCTCCAGCTCAACAAGTACATTCGTTCAAGGTGTCGGAGCGTTGCATCGTGTTACTCCAGTCCCAAGAGGACTCAAGGTGTCAGCCGATCGATGCCCGTCGATTCGAGCTGAACAATCACGCTCGACGTAGCCCTGCACACACACACCCTGCTGCACACACGCCCTTGCTGCAATACTCCAGCTGCTTCCGCGGAGCGCTGCTCGCGTTGCTGTGAGACGCCTCGTGATTGCAGCGGATGATGGCGCCTCGGTTGTGAGCAGCAGCTCCGAGCGTCAGGGCGTGACTGGTAATCAGGTGGATATGCGGTGCTGCCATGTGTGCCGGTGGTGGCGATGGTGGTGAGCGGCAATTGACAGAAAGATCTCGATATCGTCACGCACACTTGTGCTAGGTCGGCGGTGTTCACTGGTGCTCGCGACGCGCTGGATGAAGCGAGCTTGAGGTGCTCGTATGCGTGTGCGCGCTACTTAGTACGTGTTGCACAGAATTCGATAGCATTGCTGGCGGTTGCGCGGACGATCCGAGATCGACGCTGCTGTCTCGATACGTCGAACAAGCAACCACGTAAGTGAGCGCCACTGACTGACACACGTGCGTTCATCCTGCTCGCTACGAGAACGATAGAGAGATAGAGAGAACGATGGAGTCGTCACGTTTGCACGGCGCGTTGCTGAAAACCACATTGTGTTGAGCCAGCGCCAGTGAGGCATCGTCCGATGACAAGTAGCTGAGGACGCGCAAGGCGACGCTGCGATCAATCCAGTGACGCGTGCCAGCAGGTGCTTTGACCGCCTCGATGCTGCCGCTACTGCGACGAGCAGTTGCGACGAGCAGTTGCGACGAGTAGTCGGGCAGTCATCGCGCCGCAGCACGCCGCCTTCATCTGGACGCTCTTTGTCTTTGCTGAAGACGACTCGACGCTGCGCGACACCAAGATGTTGCTCCAATTGACTCGCACCGGTGTCTTATGATCTACTAGTACTAGTGCATCCTACAGCGTGTCTTGTGCTCAACGCCCACACCACTCAGTACTCTTGGCATGCGAATGCCTTAGTACGATCTCCACTCACCACCTCTGGTCTGTGTGTATCCATCGACACACTCAAACGTATGAATGAGCCTTTGTGAAGGAGCGAGCTCAGGACACCCGCTGGTGCTGATCATCATCCATCTATCCATCTCTCTCTCTCTCTCTCTCTCTCTCTCTCTCTTTCAAGACGAAAGATGACCAGACGACGACACTCATGTGGACATTCTCACAGCCAAGAGCTCAGCTTCAGAGCAGATGGACGCTTGCAATCCTTGCAATACGCACGACCAAACTCAAACTGCAAGCAAGCAGCTCGCGTCCGGAGTGACACCTGGTGCGCAAAAGGCAAGCGGCATGACATCCGCTACACCAGCTGGCACTCGTTGCGTCGTCTACATGGGCGCGGCGTCCGCGCTCTGCAACACACGTGACCACTCCATTCCACGCCACCGTCTCGATGCCATGCGAGTCGGTACTCCATGAGCGTCACTAGGCGCCTGCTGCCTATGCTCTGTAGATGCTGTGCTTGGACAGGCAAGGAGGGTGCCAAGTGCTCGCGTTGCGACTCCGCACTCAGCACTCGGCACTCAGTACTGCTCATTCGCAAACATACGCGCTCCCACGCACACGCACTCGACCAACCTCCTCCTCTCCTCTTACTCTCTCTCTCTCCAAGCCCAGCTACAATGGTGTCTCGCTCCTTCTCGACGATCACATTCGCAGTGGCGGCTGCGATCGCGCTCTTCAGCGCGACGCCGGTGCACGGTCACGGCTTCCTCATGAAGCCCAAGCCGGCGTTCAAGCCTGGCGTGTACGAGTCGTCGTACACCGGCACGATCCTCGGCGACGCCACGTACCCAGGCTCCAAGTTCAACGGCGAGTGGAAAGACAACATCGCGGCGTTCACCAAGCGCTTCAAGAGCGACACGCGCCACCCCGACCTCAAGACGCTCATTGCGAAGAACCAAAAGCTCTTTGCAGACGGCATCGCAGACGCCACGTGCGGCTACACGGACCCGACCAAGAGCCGCGAGGTGCTCGAGGGCGACTCGATCACGTACGGCCGCTACATCGAAGGCAAGCGCGAGGGCTTTGTGCACCCTGGTCCGTGCGAGACCTGGTGCGACAACAACATGGTGCAGCAAGACATGGACTGCATGTCGACATACAAGGCGCCGTACGGCACGCCCGCCACCATTCCGATCGACGCCGCCAAGTGCAAGGGAGCGAAGCAGCTCACGACCTACTGGCTCGGGATCCAGAACAACGAGTGGCAGATCTACAGTACGTCTTTGCTCGGTTGCATGCTTGAGCTTGAGTATGTATGCTTGTGGCGTGGACTGCTAGAAGGCTGTGTGTCTGTGAGTCTATGTGATCGCTCGCTTGCTCGTTCGTCCATTCCTGACACACTACTGCCATTGTTCGTGATGTCGTGACGTAGTCAACTGCGTCGGTCTGAGCGGCGCGACGAACAACTCGTCGACTCCGGCGGCTGCGAGCTCGGCTCCTTCGCGTACTCCGACCACCCGCGCACCGGCCGCGACGCCAGTGCCATCGTCCGGCTCGAACACGGACGAGTACGCGAATGACTCGACTCCGGCTCCAGGCAAGACCTCGGCTCCTTCCAAGACGATGGCACCAGCCAAGACCTCGGCTCCTGCCAAGACGATGGCCCCTGCCAAGACGCCAGCGCCGTCGCAGCCAAGCAGCAAGTGCACGACAAAGGCTGCGCGCCAGCTCATGCGCAAGCACTAAAGCACTAGGAGCCGCACCTCTAGACCTCTAGACTTCGAGGCATCGAGACCTCTCGACGTCGGGATGTCGAGATGTCGAGACCTCTAGACCGCTAGACTTCTAGATGTTGAGACTGTGAGATCGCTAGTCCCCGCTCGTGTCTGTCGTCAGTACATCTAACACACGGACCCAATACTTCATATCGCCATCGCATACGCACGGCGTCTCGATTGCGACGACTGCCCTTCATCTGCTGCTCCTGCTGTACGCTCTGCACCTCTGACGCTCGGACGCGACTGCGACCTCCGAGGACTTCGTACTTCGATCGCACTGGCACTGAACAGCGTGCGCAGGAGCGTGAGCGAGCGTATGACTAGCGCTCAGCGCGAACAAGGCGCCGACAACTCGTCAGTCTCTGTATGGAACAACTCGGTTGTGTATTTCGACATCGATACTTCCGTGGCGGCGTCGATCGCTCGCTACTGGAGCGCGTCGGGCGTGCGCTTGCGGACGCCAAGAGCGCTCGACCGACAGTCTTGCTGCGAGCCAGCGGACGCGCACACACGCACACACGCATAGTACTTAGTTGGGGTGGTTGGCGTTCACGGGGTTCTCGCGCAAGTTCTTGAGCGTCTTGCGGTGCGACATCCACTGCGTGTGCTCCGTGCTCGCGAGGTCCTTGCTCTTGCGCACGTCGCGGTTCCACTTGACGTCCGGGCTCTTGGTCAAGTGGCGCACGCCGACCGTCGCGCACATGACCGAGCCCGCAGCGATGCACGCAATGAGCGGGTACGTCTGTGAGACCACGCGCGCGCGCAAGTACGGGGCGAGTGTTAGCGCGCTCAGACAAGAGTGTGTACACAACGCAGATCCACGTAGGAAGAAGCAACGCACCGACGGGTCGCTGAACCACTTGGAGGTCTTCGCAGCAGCACGGGACGCCATCGTGTGTGTGAGTGTGAGTGTGTGATGTGATGTGTGAAGAGCGAAAGGAGAGCGATCTGGCGGCGAGCAGGCACGTTTGCAAGTGAGCAAGTTGTAGTTGCTTGCTTGTTGCTATTGCTTGCTTGCTATTACTTGCTTGTTGCTGTTGTTGTTGTTGTTTGTTGTTTGCTGGTCTCTTGCGTGTGCGATCTTGAGGAGGCATCGGCGCGATACAAACGACAAGTCACATCGCCATCACACTTGCGCATTGTATGCAGCGCGTCGCTTCGATTTTTGCGCGTGTCCGACCTTTCAAGATGCTTCGATACTGAATTCAAGTCGCGCTGGTTGAACTTGTGCGGCTGGCACATCGCACTTGCACTTTGTATACCACTGCGACCACCAGCGGCTGCACGTCTTTGCAGTTTGACAGGACGGGCACTCCTCTTCTAGGACGAACTACTGATCTTGATCTTGATCTTGCCGACGAGCTCCAAGTCATCGAGGTCATGCTCAATGCTCAATGCTCAATACTCAATGCGCATGCTCAATGCTCAATACTCAATGCTCTCCAACAAGCTCTCTCAAACCCTCGACAAGCTCAAGGTCATGAGTCAACGCGCTCGTGGTTCACCTTGCTCAAGCTCATGCTACGGTCGATGTGCGTCTAATGTGTGGTAGCTCCTTCTGAAGTCCAGTGTAGGGACCTCGAGCGCTAGGACTCGACTGCGATCTCCGAGTAGTTAGCGCTGTCGCTAAAGAGCGCACGCAGGAGCTTGTGTGTGAGCGCGTGGCCAGGACTCGTCGCGAAGAAGTAACCGTGGAGCGGCAGCCCTGCGAGTCCGACGTCGCCAATGCAGTCCAAGAGCTTGTGGCGCGTCCACTCGTCGTCTGGGAAGCGCAGTCCTCGCGGATTGAGCACTCGCGCACTCGGCGATGACGTCTCCACACCAAGCGTCCGCGCACTCTCAGTGTCGTCACTTGCGCTGCTTGGGTCGCGACTCGTCGAGAACACGACCGCGTTGTCGAGCGACCCGCCGAGCGCGAGTCCATGGGAGCGCATCCACGCGATCTCGTCCTCGAACGTGAACGTCCGCGCCGGTGCAAGGTCGGACCGAAACGCTGCGAGCGTCGCGTCTGGGTCCGCACCGTCGAGCATGAAGCGCTGGAACGTCGTGCCGAGCCCTTTGTGCGCAAAGTTCACTTGCACCGACAGCTCGAGCGTTGGGCTGCGCACGGGCGATGCGCCGAGGTGCTGCGGCATCGGCAAGAGCCACGCGGCTTTGTCATTCAAGAGCACTTGCACTGGCCGCTCGATGCGGATGTAGCGCTGTGGCGCGCCACGGAGACTCGCGATGCCGGCGTCGTAGAGCGCATCGACAAAGTTGAGACTCGAGCCATCGAGGATCGGGAGCTCGATGCTCGGATGCGACGCGTTTGTATCGAGCGCGTCAACGTCGACAAATGCGTTCGAAATGCTCGCGGCTGTGAGCGCAGCCACGAGGTGCTCGACCGTCGAGACGCTCACGCTCGATGCATCGTCTTCGCCCGTGGCGCACGTGAGCTGCGTGCAGAGCTGGCTCTTGCGGTCATCGACGTGCGCAATGTGCGCGCGGACGTCGTCGACACGGTGCGTCGCAGAGCGCCGTAGGACGCGGAACACGACGCCAGTGTCCGCTGGCGCAGGCTGCACACGCACACGCACGGACGTCCCGGAGTGGAGCCCGACGCCAGCGAGCTCGACCGTGCGCTTGAGCGTGCGTTGCCAGTGCATTGTAGTGCCAGTTCTCTTGTGCTGGGTATGTCGTGAGGATATTAGAGGGATAAAATCAAGGTCGAACCCCTTGATTTCATCACTATCACATTTTGCGATATGAACGTTTGAAAAGGTACACTTTACGAACACACACACACACGCACACAAGCAAGCAGCGCTCGGACGAGATCGCTCGCTTCAGGCACTCGTCAAGCCGCTATCGCTGCGCTATCGACTGCACTTCCGCTCTCGGGCGAGCGCTCAATTACTGCACCCGCACTAGCACTAGCGCTCGTGCAACGAGTGCTGGTGTCTAAGTCATGCAGCGAAATCGCCACGCAGTCTCTTCCGCACGTACAGTACGCGCGAGCAGCAGCATCAACATGACTGCGACCAGTCGCTCGGTCGAAGAACGACGCGCTTGGCACCAGCCAGACGCGCAGTACGCGATCCGCAGTAGCGATCGCAAGACCGAGCCTCGCATCAGCAGCAGTCGGATCCACGCGCTTCGGCCGATGGGCAGCAGCTTTGGCGTCGCCCACAGCAGCAGCAGCAGTCGGAGGTTGCGCACTGTGAGCTCATCATCGCAGAGCTACGGCTACTACCAGTTCCCACTCGCACACAGCGCGAGCAACAGCAGCAGCGACGAGCATGCGAGCGCGTCGTACACGAGCCACCACGCGCTCCCACTGCCGTTTGCGAGTGCGAGCAGCAGCACACGCTCGCTCCTGCAGCGTCGGTATGCGTCGCAGCGCTTGCGCTCGCGCCATGCGCTGAGCTTTGCGAGCAGCACCAACAGCAGCAGTAGCAATCGTCTGCTCACGCAGTCGTTCCTCTCGCGCAGCCGCTTTGCGAAGAAGTGCCTTGGCGACGCGCTGCTCCTGAGCAACAGCCGCCGCAGTCGCGAGGCGCTCAGGCGCCAGCGCGCGTCGTTCTCGTCGTCAGCAGCGTCCTCGCCGCTCGCTGCGTCGCACTCGCAGTCGTTCCGGCGCCGCCCTCGCGCACACACGACTGCGAGCCACGCACACGATGACTTTGATGCAGCAGCCGCGTCGGCGTGCTACGTACCTGTGCCTGTGAACCCCGAGGCAGCCGCGGAGCTCAAGCACGACATCCTCTTAGCGTCGTCCTGCGGCTCGAGCGCATCGGTCTTTGACGACGCAGCGCTCGTTGACCTTGCGCGCTCGGCGCGGCGCCAGGTCGAGCACGCAGCGAAGCGCCAGGTGCTCGTTGGCAAGTGGAAGCAGCGGCACGTGAGCACAGGGCGGCGTCGAAGCACCGGCGACGGCGACGACAGCCGCTGCCAAGTGCACGAGTCGCTGACGAGACGCAAGGACGAGTACAGCGTCGTGGCCAAGATGGACCTCCCGTGCTCGCTCGCAGAGATCCAGAGCGTCCTGAGCAGCAGTGGCAGCGGCCACGCGAGTAGCGACAGCGCTGCGTTCCACCGGAGCATGGCGATGCTCTTTGGCGACCAGTACGTCTTTGGCTTGAACGTCCGGACGGTCGACTGCGCGCCGCATCGCCGCTCGTCGTCAGCGAGCAGCTGGAGCAGCGCGATGCAGTCGACGATGCGGCGCCGCACGCACTCGGCACCGACGCTCTCGTCGTCGCGCCTCGCAGTGAACGCTGTGTCGCTGCTCATGCGCCGTCGCCTCGTGTGGCGCCAGCAGACGCTGTCGTTCATCGACTACTGCGACGAACGGCCCGAGGCCAAGACCGTCACGCGCGTGCTCCAGACGATCGACGCGCTCGACGACGGCGACGATGATGACGAGCTCGACGTCGAGTTTGGCGACGATATGGACGCGTCCATGACTGCAGGCCACCGCTCGAGCTCGCGACCTCGTGCGTCGGCGCTCCAGCTCCATGAACAGCGCCGCCACGCGCGCGGACTCCGCGGTCTCTTGGCAGGCTACGTGCTCCAAGAGGACTCGGACGCAAAGTTCACGCGCCTGTTCTTCTACTCGACGCACAAGCCGCCGAGCAGCGACGCAGCGATCGCAAGTGCGCGGCACAAAGCACCGCGCGTCGATGCACTGAACGTCCAGCTCGTGCGCGAGATGGTGCGCAAGCTCTGCGGTCTCGAAGCAGTCGTGCGTCGCCGGCGCCTCGGGTACTACCCGCTCTTTTCGGCACCGAGTGACGCGCCACCTGCGCTACTGCAGCCGCGTCCTCGTGCTTCGACGACAGCGTCAGCGCTCCAGTGCTCGTCGTGCTACGCGTCGTTCCGCCTGCTCTTCCGTGCCAAACACTTCTGCAGCCTCTGCGGCCACTACACGTGCCGCAAGTGCTCGCGCGTCGAGCCGATCGAGAAAGTCCTCGGGATCGTCGACTTTCGCCGCGTGTGCCGAAGCTGCGTGCGGCGCGTGAGCTACTGCGTTTTTGAGCCGCAGGACGAGTCGCTGTACGGCCGAGCGATCGGCAGCAGTAGCGACGCAAAGGCGCTTGCGCACGTGCCAGAGGAGGACGCAGCGCCAGTGCTCGGCGACTTTGCGAGCGACGACGACCTCGCAGCGACTGTGATGGGCGACCTCGCGCTCTTTCCGCATGAGCACTTGGAGAACGACGCCGCAGCGGCCAAAGTCGCGCATTACCTCCGCACGGTGCTCGCGCGCGACGTCGGATGCAGTGGCTCGCGTCCACCGTTTGGCGCTCGGCATCCGGAGCTACAGCAGTCTGGAGGTCGTGCGCGTGGTGATGAAGTGGAGCCCGAGTGCGAGACAGAAGAAGACGAGGAAGAGAGCGACGCGATCGTGACGACGCCGCGCGACTCGATCTGTCTCTTGGACAGCGCGAATGGCTCGCGCTCGAGTCTCGAGAGCGATGCGCTGCACGTGCGCTTTGCGTGAGTGACCCATAGTGAGATGCGAAGTGTGTAGATAGAGCGATAGAGTGCAGTACGTGGAGAGAGCGACGTGACGCGAGCACCACTCGATAGACCGATGAACGCGCCATTCAGCACGAGACAGCGGGTGTCTGTGGCAAGACGCTACAGTGTAGTATGGCGCTAGGAGAGGAGCGCTGCGTTGACGACGTCGTCGCCTGCGCACATGTCTGGATAGCGCGCGTGGAGGAACGCAAGAGCGCTCGCTTCGTGCCAAGTGTCTCTGGCTGATGGCAATGACCTTGTAGTGGTAGCCCGTTCGACAGTGTCGGCTCTACTCGCACAACGACGCTGACAGAAGTGGTCGTGGAGCCACAGGAGAATGCCGAGTCGACCCAAGTGCGCGAGCTGCTCGACCACGCTCTCTGACAACACGGCGGCTCGGAAGTGCTCGCACAGCCACGCGATCGACGTGAGCGAGAGCGCGCGCGAGTCGACTGTCAGAGACCGCAGCACGCAAGCAGCGTGGACCTCGAACGGACCCGGGAGCGTCGCGACGAGCCACTGTGCGAGTCCGAACTGCGCGCACCGCACCGCGTCGCTCACGACTTCGCGCGGCACTGGCGCCACGTTGTGCGTCACGAGCCACGGCACGACCTCGAACTGCTGCGACGCGATCGCCTCTTCAAAGCAGTTGGCAAAGCTGAGCTTCGCATTGAGCACGTCGTGTGGGAGTCCGTGTCGGCGGTAGTACTGTCGCTCGTACGCTGCTGCGCGACGGCGTGGGTTGCAGGGCGGAGTCAACTCGAGCTCGAGCCACATTGGCAGCGAGCGACCAACTGCGTCTTCGTAGCGCTTGAGCATGCGATGACAAGGATGCGCTGGTCTTGATAGAGAAGGTATGCGTGACAACGGTACTTGTGACGCTTGTGATACATGTGGTGAGGCTAGTGGCGACACTTGTGACGACTGCTGAGCTGCTAGCGACTGCATCGCGCGAAGCAGCAGTGCGAGCATCCGAGTGTCGTTTTGCACGATCGCGAGACGCGGGAGGTTGCCGTCGACTGCGGCGAGTGCGCTGAAGGTCTGTGCGTGCTCGTATACTATGACTGCGAGTGGCACGCCGCGCATGAAGCTCGTGATCGTACGCAGCAGTGCGATGTCTGCGAGCACAGCGAGTGCGGGTGTCTCGACGAAATGTCGGTCAGTGTGGATCATTGCGTTGCTGTTACTTGCAGTATCTTCAGAGTTCTTGCTGCTGGTGTTGTTGTTGCTGTCGATGTTGCTGTCGGTGCTGCGTGTGTCTTTAGTGGAGTCGTCGCTGCTGCTTGTGCGCATGGTGCTGCTTGCGAAGAGCTGCGATGGCAGTTGTGTTGCATCTTCTTGATCAAGCGAATGAAGTGAAAAGAGCTGCTTGATGTGCATGACAACCTAAGACGAAACAGAAAAAGCACAAGTTGGGGCTTTGACGTTGGTTGGGTCTTTTGACAAAGACACAACACACCAGAAAGAAACAACGGGCAAAATAAAATCGATATATCTGGACGAAATGAACATAGTTTGGACTCAAAAAGAGCACAAATGCAAGTAAAACAATTAAGAAAACAATGCTCAAGAATTAAACAATTACATCCGAAACAAAAAAGCTACATGTCGAAACGTAAACAACAAACGCAGGCAAAACTTCTGTAAAAATCAACGTAACGAATATATGTTTCCAGAAGGAAAGGTCAGCTCGCGTAAAGAAACGATCCAACACATGTCTTTCTATACACAACATACAAACAAGGCAATTTTGATTTTGCATTACGTTATATATATACTCTCTAACGGGGTCTACGGATTTACATGCTGTATACTATCGTTGTAATCGCTGTCAAAACTACAAAACCCTACAAAACGTAACAATATCATCATTAATAAACGTAAGTATTGCATTTCTTTCACCGATATATGATAAACATCCGACAAGTATTGATATATATATTATTGGACGGAATATAACATATACATATATAATGCGAATGTACATTTGTTGAATTTTGAAAAATATATACTTTTATGCTACAAAAAGGGTACACAATTCTGTGAGGGTTTGCAAAACCGTATACCGTGTCATTGATATGCATTCAACAATTTCCTGTACATTCTAGCATCTGCAAGTAAAAACCATATGGAAACAATGACGGAAAAATTGCAGAAATACAAAGTATATATTTGAAAACAATTGCAATCGAAACATCTGAAAGAAATCGCGACAGCCTTTAAGAACACAAATTTGTCAAGTTCGTTGCAGAACAAATACAGCTGAAATAAGACAATGATGATAGGAATGTAACTTACCAGGAATTGTAAAGAACTGAACGCAACCTAAAAGTTGGTAGCGCTGCATTTGTAGTTCTGTTGATGTGCGAATGGAGCTTACCTTGCGTCCATTGGTGTCGCGACTTGTACGAAGGAATAAGAAAGTCACTTCCCTAAAAAATCTGAGAGTCACTGTACTTCAACAAGTCTCTTTCCGAAGCACAGTGATTCCTCCAATTCACATCTAAAGCGAATGAAGACCACACCATTTAAACACGATCTTCTCTATCCTCGTTTCGAAGTGATTTGATTGGTTAAAAGCATACTACATGGGATACCATCCTGATTTGCCGAGTAATTTGGGAGGCCAAGTACTGATTTGTTAAAAAGCGATTATTAACATGTCGCTGAGTTTGTATTGCCCAATTTGAATACTCGAAAACGAAGATCTTATGTTGCTGGAACACAGCTCGCGAAGATTTGGGTGTTGCGCAACATAAGCTTCTCGTTTTGTGAAGTTTTGGGTTCGAATCATTGCTTCAAATCACTAAAGTGAGGGAAGACTGTATATCGGGATTATCACTTCTCTACCGGTTTCTTCGTAAAGCCGTTGTCGATTGTCTACAAACGTGAAGTGCATCGTAAGAAGACACAGATATGTTGGGTCTTTGACTTGATTTGGGTCGTTTGACAAACACCCGAAAGAAACAAAGACAAGAAAGAATTCAGCCAAACGAGACAAAGAATTAAACATCTTACGAAAGCACACAATTTAAGCGAACATTAAGAATACATAGTGCACAAATAGAACAATTTAGAGAAACGAGTGAAAGATACTTTACCTGACCATCATTCGCGCTACAAACAAACCATTTACACAAATTCCGAACATATGTATGTAAATAAACCAAATTTGATATCAATTGAAGTATGTGTTATTATCGCATCAGACCTTTTGTAAATATCTACTGCTCAATTCAGCGATTTCCATCAGCAAGACCGTTCAACCCACAAAACTCGCTGTTTCTTGTGTCGTTGAGTCAAGAACGGCGCCTCGTTAGCTTTAAGGTTACACCAGGTGATCACACCGCTGACACTCTCGCTGGTCAGTTCGCGTGCTTGCGTCGATCGCGCTCGGTGATCCGGCGAAATATTCTCTGGACATCGGTATATAGACACATAGAACAAATCATAAACGCCACATAGACATATAGAATATATACTATTCTAAAATAGTCAATACGTTCCAGAAAATATTGACACTCATTCTTACTTATGTGTATAGAAGATAGATAGGCTAGACGCGTGCTAGGCGAAATGCGATGAGATTATCGTTTTCGAGTCCCCTCTTCCCCAGGTTTTTAAGAATATACACTCTCTGACGTATCGAAGACCTTCAAAGCCGTTTTATCCAATCAAATCGATGAGGGAGACTTCTAATTGTCACGTTTACGTGTAACTATGATTTTCACTTTTGGTACGGACGCTTACATCTATTTTCACCATCAATCATATTCAAATATGCATTTTCCCTTATAAACTGCAATGCCGCCTTCATTATCAATACTGAACTCGCATATCTGACCTGACGTTGTTTTAATCATCTTGATCAAGAAAGTTGCATTCACGGTATTTATATTCATCTTGGCCATGTGTTCAACGACATCAACATCGCAAAAATGTCAGCGTAGTGTTTTGGTGATTGTGATTATTGTATCGGTTTTACAGATCCAGCTATCAAACAAAGCTCGTCATCTGTGTATATCCTAACCGAGTGATGCATTTCAGCTGTCGAGCAGCGCTAAACTAAATAACGTGGCTCCAAGAGAGAGAGAGTAACATAAACGTGACCACCGATGTGGAAAGACAGTTGCCAGCGAAGTTTCATTCATCTGACCGGATGGACCAGAGAAAGTTGTGTAAACAGTCTGTACCGATCAGTCACAGATCAAATTCGAACTGGTAACGAGTTTCTACTTCATTACAATTCATTCGCTTGCTTTTCTTGGAACAAATCAAATACCTGGCTCGATCATGACTTCGAAATTGATATGTGTGTATCTCTGGAAATAGTACCTCATTCGCGTACGTGATAGTCAAACAATGTAAGACTCGATATGACAACTGGAAATGCGCTGATTGTTGCGGTACGTTTACATTGAATGCGAAGAAATTGTACAGAAAGATCATCGTGTCTACATCTCAAGGACATAGGGAACATGAACGTCTGAAGTCGAGTCGCAGGCAGATGAGTCGAAGAGGGCTTGCTAAGCTCTTCACCAACCTTGAGCGTCTAAATTAGGTGTTGTATGCCCAGCTTGATCAGCTGGAAAGAGTCGTGTGTAATTGATCTGAGTGGCGCCACATCATATTCGACGAGGTATGAGACATTGGGCGAATGCCCATGTCCGTCCCAAAGTATATCGATGGAATACAACACGCCCACTTTGACCGGATCCGATAGATTGTAGAAGTTTCGGTGCTTCGAGCTGGGTGGTGTGTGGGTGGCGGCTAATCTCCACATATCGTCGCTGGAGTCGTCGACGTTGAGCATCGTAGCCCGCGAATGATGGCGACACATGCAACCCAAGACAAGATCCTCGTCGTCAGGCGACTTAGCTCGGAACGACGCAGTGGTGACAGCAACAGCTTAGCAGTGTCATCAACGACGGGTTGGCCCAAGGCACGTCGAACGAGCCTTGCAGCAGCGGCTCTGACCCCACGCGAGCATCTCGGAGCTCGTTTACATAGTTTAGAGTCAGGGCTTGAGTAAGCACAACGGAGACTTGGGTGACGGAAACGAAGAACACAGCAGGTCGTTTACCGAAATCAACCGTGGAGGGTCCATTGCAGCGTTTGCGCGACGAGCTTACACAAGGAACCGCGAACACAGCGACGCCCTCTTCTCCCAATCGACTCCTCACGAGAAGGCAAAATCCGCGAATTTTGGTGTGTATCTGATTGTGAATACGATTACAGGTGGTTAAATAACGGGTTGGATTATGTAATTATAAATTAGCGGAGACGTACGAGTGGCTCTTACCCACTGGTAATTTCGTGGGAGCTGCCACCCCTCACGCCCTTTATTCCAGAGGCTGCCAAATAAGTCTTTGGTCTCCCCGCCATCTTTGACAGAGGCTTCAAGTGAGCTGTAGACTGGGTACCATGACCTCCAAAGGTACATGGCTATATTTGTCCTAGCTTTGTTAGACGTATGTCCACTTCAGAGATGATGTCCATAGGGAGTCGTCGTCAATCGTTTGTGTCCAAGTGGCATTTAAGTAGTTGTTATTAATCGCTGTATAAATACCTTATAACTAATGGCGATGGTAAATGTTGATTATTTTGGTACAGGTGAAGTGTATTGTGCGGAAACGAAAGCTAATCATGTTAAACTTTGTCATGTGTAAGTCATGACGGTAATTTCAAATTGTTCCCCTAATTGGGGCGGCGCTACCGAGCGCCTGTATGCAAGCCGAGTGAAGTGAAACTTACTAGTCTGACGGCAGTTCTAGTTGTTGAAAGATGAGATTTGTTTGGTGTTCTTCAGTAAGTCCTGAACTAGGTTTCCTTCTCGATCGGCTACCACAGGAAAAGAACGCGCCCAGGTCGATCATTTGTCAATTACTAGTACCGCAGTACTTAAAAATGTATTTTAATTGTTTTTAGATGAATGGGTGGTGAATGCCACTGAAGATAGAAAGAGGATTTTTTCTGTCATGTATCCATACATTTTGGTGTTGTCGCGAATGAAAGGCTGACATCCATTATTCCAATACAATTTTCAAGTCAAGTACAGTTCTAGCCATCATACAGAGGCACTCTTTATTTCAGTGACACTTTTGATCGAGGCCAGTGATCAGGTGATTGACAGTAGTGTGCGTCCTGTATTCAAGCTGTCGATAGTACGACGATGTTGAGGGATGATCCACTCACACTCACACGCAACACGAGCAAAGGAGCGCAAAGAGCGAAGAAGCGATCGATCGGTCGATTGAGCGCCTTCCTTCCTTCCCTCGCCCTCCTCCCTCGATCACCCACCACCACCTCCACCACCTGCATCGCTGCGACGACGACGACGCTCGAGCAGGCCTCGGTGCACTCCGTTCCACTCGGCACCGCATCCTCACGCGCGCTCTTGCTGTCTCGGCAGCGCATTTGACCACACTGACACGCACTCGACACACTGCGAGTTCGATCGTCACGGCAGACACCCATACACTCGGCAGCCACGTGAGCTACAAGACGTGCGCGCGTGATGTTTAACCGCTTCTTTAAGAACAAGGACGACGCGGCCGCAAAGGCGGGGCCGCCAGGGCACCGCTCCTCGCAGCCTGGGCAAGGCAATGGCGCAGCGGCGCCGGAAGAGAACGTTGGCGGCGGGTTCTTCAACCTCCCCCCGCCCGTGGCCAAGTACCCATACGGATCTGCGAGCCCTGCGCCTGGCATTGGCGGCGGCGCACCCATTGTCCCTGGCGCAGGTGGCGCTGCGCACGCACCGCCTGGTCCTGCAAGCTACAGCCGCCCAACCGCGCTCCCTGGCGCGTACCACACGCAGCAACCTCCAGCTGCGCAGTCGCACCACGCGCCGCCATCGTATGGTCACAGCACGAGCTACGAAGCACCCGGCGGTGGACAGAGCGCGCCGCCAGCGCCTGGCGGTCTCGACATGTTTGGCGGCATGTCGATCAAGAACCCGAGCGTGACGACTGCCACAAGCAGCAGCACGTACGCGCACTCGGCGGGCTACAGCAGCACCACTGCGACTGCTGGACACGCGCCACCAGCGCACGCTGGTGCTCCAACGCAGCCTGCAGGCGTGAGCATGTTCAACGGCCTCGACTTGGCAGGCGGCGGTGGCCTCGCACCTGTGCTTGGCGTGATGCACGACGACCACGGATACCAAGGACCACCGGGCGGCATGGGCGATCGCCGCAAGTCGGGCACGCGCTCGACCGGGTCGTTCAACTACTTGGACGTTGCCGCGAACACGACGCTCGCAGACGTCGCGTCGCAGCACTCGCGCACGAGCAGCAACGCGAGTGGCGGCGGCGCGCGGTCGGTCCCAAAGGTCGTGAAGAAGAAGAAGACGAAGAGCTTCCGCCCAGGCTTTGGGCGCCAGCTCTCGGACGAGTCGATCGCGGCGCTCCAGCGCGGCGACTTGAAAGAAGAGGACGTGGTCCACGCAGCGGCAACTGCTGCTGCGGACGAGCCCGCGCGTCCTGCAGTGAATCCGACCGACTTGGCGCACCTCTTGCCGCCAGTCGGCGGTGGCGCTGGCTCGATGCTCGCAGGTCTCACGGTCCACAAGACAACAGCGTCTGCAGCGTCAACGAGCGTCCTCGCAGGTCTGACTGTGCACACGCCAGCGGCCGTGCTAGCCAAGGACGAGACGAACACTGGCGACAGCACAGACACGAGCGGCGGCGGTGTCCTCGCAGGACTGAACGTGCACACAAGCAAGCCGAGCGTTCGAGGTCGCGACAAGCGCGAGAGCAGCGGCTCGGAGGCGTCGACGTCAGTCGTCCCGGCAACGAGCGCCTCGGCCGAGACCAGCAGCAATGACGAGGCACCAGCGAAGCGCCCGAGCGCGACGCCGCCAGCGCCGTTGACACCAGAGGATCGCTTGCTCGCGACGCTCCGGGACTTTCACGCGAGCGCCGTGAGCTTCCGCGAGACTGTGCTCAAGCACAACGACGAGGAGCACCGGCTCCTCGAGCGCAAGAGCTACCTCGCGAACCAACTTGCGCAGTACGAGATCGACTTGCGCGACGTCGAAGCGCAGCAGCATCACGCGTGCGAAGTCGAGGACTTTGAGCGCGCAGATGCGCTCAACGCGACGATCAACAGCGTGCGGCACTGCATCACACTGAGCGAGAGCGACGTGCGCAAGGCTGAGAGCGACTTTGCGGCGTTCGTGAAAGCGAAGGAGCGCGCGTTCGCGAACCAACTGCGGAGCACGCGCGGGACGCTGCGCGAGCTCGAGAAGTTCCGCGACGACCAGGAGACGGAGCGCGCGAGCACGCGGTCTGCCGCGCAGGCGTTCGAGGTCCACGAGACGGAGCAGCTCCAGTTTGAAGCCGAGCGCATTGACACGGAGATGCACCACGTGTCGGCGAGTCTCGAGCACCTCGCAGCTGAGAAAGCCGAGATCGACGCGACGATCGCAGACCAGTGCAAAGACGAAGTCGCAGTCCAGACGGAGCTCCTGGCCGAGCGCGCAGTTGTCGACGCCGAGGTCCAAGAGCTCGAGCGCCAGCTCGCGCTCAAGCGCGCGCGCGTCGTTGCGATCGACGCGTCGATTGCGAAAGCTGAGCACGAGATCGACGTCGTGCGGACGCGGTACGCGCGGCAGCTCAAGCGCATCGCAGACCGTGAAGCAGGGATCCACCAGACGAAGCGCGAGGTCGAGAGCGACATGGCGCAGCTCACGCACCAGCAGCGCGCGTTTGCGGACCAGCTCGCAGCGTACGACATGAGCATCACGACATGTGCAAAGCGCATTAGCACTGTGCGGCGCGAGATGCGCGCTGCGACGCTGCTCGCGCGGGTCTTGGAAGTCCAAGAGACGCGCCGCGAGCAGTCGCTCGTGCGCAAGAAGCAGCAGACAGCGGAGCTCAGTACGCTCTCGGACGCCGCCGCGATCGCGGAGCAGAGCTACGTGATGCTCCAGAAGCAGCACGACGAGCTCGAGAAGTCGCTCGCGATCCACCAGAACGCGATCGCGTCGGCCGAGTCGATGATCCCGCGCCTCGAGCACGAGAAGAAAGCAGCAGCGGCGCAGCGCAACTTCAAAGACGCGGCGCGCATCTCGAAAGACATCAAGGCGCTCGAGAAGGACCGCGCGACAGCCGAAGAGATGGTCGAAGTCGTCGAGATGGAGCTCCAGGACATGAAAGAGCGCATTGAGAAGCGCCGCGTCGAGTTTGAAGACAAGCAGCGCGAGCGCGACGCACTGGAGAAGCAGCTCGAGCTCGTGCTCGTCGGCGAGCTCTGGAAAGAAGCCGCACACTTGCGCGCTGCGCTGCGTAAGCTCACCAAGTGCACGAGCGACGGCGCGGCGGCAGACGAAGGCATTGGCGTCCGGACGTCGGCGCTACTGCTCGTGCAGGCGGAGCTCGACGCGTGCGCGCTCCAGATCCACGCGCTCGAGACGAAGTACGACGTGAGCGACCCGAACAAGGACGACGAGCCGGTCGAGAGCGACGACGACGAGGAGGAGGACGTTCTTGACAGCGACGACGACGCGCACGTTGTCGCGCGCCACGCAAGCGCCGCTGCGAGTGGTGCGGACGCGACGCCAGCAGACGCGATCGAGCGCGCAGACGTTGACGTCGATGCGATTGGAGACAGTGCGAGTGCGCTCGACGACATTGCAGCGAAGCTCTCGGAGCTCGAAGGACTGATCGACGAAGCGACGGAGAACGAAGAGTACGAGCTCGCAGCGCGCTTGGACGAGAAGATCGAGAGCCTCAAGCGCCGTCAGCACTCGCTCGCGGCGCTCGCTGCGCGTGAGGCGGCGCCACACGACGTGGCAGCAGACGACGACGAGAGCGACCGTGAGGACGACCATGAGGACGCGCATGACGACGTTGAGGCTGAGGCCGCGGCGCCAGTGGCCGAGCCAGTCGATGCGCCAGTGGCGCATGTGCACGAGCACGCACACGTCCACGACGCGCAGACAGTCGAGGAGCTCACGGACGAGCTCGCGGCGCTGCGCGAGCGCATCATCCAAGTCGAGGACGACATTGACTTGGCGACGCAGCAAGAAGAGTACGAGAGCGCTGCGGCGTTTGACGAAGAGCTCCAAGAGCTCCGCGCCGAGCAAGAGGAGATCCAGCACTTGCTCGACGCAGCGCGCGCAGCAGCAGCTGCGAGCCACACGAGCGCGTCGTCGCGATCGGATGCGTCGGACGCGCCAGTCGCAGCACCGACGAGACTCTTTATGGGCCTCGGCGTGAAGCAGCCGTCGGTCGAGAGTGACATTAGCGCACCAGCAGTTGCTCAGCCAAGCATGTTTGGCGGCCTCACCGTCGTGCCGCCCGTGCGCAAGAGCTCGAGCCACTCGAGCGTGACGGAAGGCGGCTCGTCGCTCTTTGGCGGTCTCGAGCTCAGTGGCGCGACAGTGTCGCCGCGCAAGCTCTCGATCTCGTCGAGTCCGATTGAGACCGTCGCGCTCGCGCATGACAGCGTTGCGACAGCGCCAGTTGCGGCAGTGGTAGTGCCGACTGCGCTCGACTCGCCGACTGCGAGCCGCGCGACTGGCGTCGACTCGTTCTTTGGCGGCCTTCAGGTCGGCGGCACTGTAGCAGCAGCAGTGAGCACCACGACTGAGACGGTGCACTACCCGTCGCCAGCGTCGTCTGCGTCGGCGTCGATGTTTGGCGGTCTCCAGCTCAGCCACGCGGTCGAGTCGGTCGCAACTGCGACGAGCGCGTCAGTGTTCAACGGCCTCACGATCAGCCACGCAGTGTCGGATCTCGGCATCGAGGAGCACGAGGCGACTCAGGACAACGGCGAGGACGATGGCACGCTGGTGCACACTGAGACTAATGCGTCGCCAGTGGCAGACGCAGTGCTCGAGCAGCAGCAAGAGCAGCAGGTGATTGTGACTGAAGCCGAGGCGCCGACTGAGCCGACGGTTGCGATGTTTGCTGGTCTGCACGTGAGCGTCTCGAGCTCTGCGGGCCACGAGACGCAGTCGCGCACGGGCTCGTCGTCGAGTCTCGTGGGTGACGAGCACTCGACCGACTCGCCCATGACGATCCACGAGCTCTCGGACCACACGATCGCAACGGACGACGAGGACGGGAGCCTGAGCGGCTCGCTCGTGGGCCACGACGCGTCGTCGTTCAGCGACATTTCGTTCACGTCGACAGCGCTCACGACGCTGACGACTACGACGACCACGACGACAACGACAACAACAACAACGACTGCAGGAGGTGCCGACAGTTCGCTCTTTGGCGGTCTCTCGCTCATGCAGCCAGCACCGATTGACCCAGCGACGTACAGCAACGCCACGGACGAGGATGATGCTGGCGAGGAGGACCGCAAGCACGCACCAACCGAGTTGTGAGTGCCATCACAGATGAAGAAGCACCAGGGACGTGAGCGAACGAGTTTCCAGCAGGACGTGTGTATACAGTAGTTTGTAGAGCGTGAAGGAGCGTTCGCTCTTGCGGAAGCTGTCTCGTTGCATCCGCTCGACGCCTGCATCTCGTGCCGTGGTCGCGAAGGTCATTCGCTCGTGCAACGTTGCAACGTTGCTCGCGTTCGCTCTCGTGCGTTCCTGGCCACTCGTTTGTTCTGATTGACCACAAAAATCCGGACGAAATCCGGACGAAATCATGTGGCAAATCAGACCAGATGGACCGGCTCCCAGTTGCTCACACCCGGAGCCGTTCGCTTGCTCACTTGCAGCTCATGTGCGTCTCTGTTAATCGCTCGGCCGTTCACTCGGTCGCTCCCGTGCGCAGTCACTCTCGCATTTGCGCGCTCTCAGCGACGACACCGCCGCAGCAATAGCGTTGACAGCACGATGATGGCGATCAAGCAACTCGTTCTCGTTGCAGCGTGCGTCACACTCGCGCTCACGGTCCCAGTCGCCGCCAAGCAGCAGGAGGCGCTCGCGCAGATGGTGCCTGGCAAGGACACGCCGAGCGCAAACACGGGTATCGCGTTGGCCCTCGGAGTGACAACGACACAGAAGCCAAACACGGGTCTTGCGTCAGCCGTTGGCTTGAAGACAACCCAGAAGCCGAACACGGGCCTCGCGTCGGCCGTCACCGCGACGACCCAGAAGCCGAACACGCCGGGCGTGAACACGGGCCTCGCGTCGGCCGTCACCGCGACGACCCAGAAGCCGAACACGCCGGGCGTGAACACGGGCCTCGCGTCGGCCGTCACCGCGACGACCCAGAAGCCGAACACGCCGGGCGTGAACACGGGCCTCGCGTCGGCCGTCACCGCGACGACCCAGAAGCCGAACACGCCGGGCGTGAACACGGGCCTCGCGTCGGCCGTCACCGCGACGACCCAGAAGCCGAACACGCCGGGCGTGAACACGGGCCTCGCGTCGGCCGTCACCGCGACGACCCAGAAGCCGAACACGCCGGGCGTGAACACGGGCCTCGCGTCGGCCGTCACCGCGACGACCCAGAAGCCGAACACGCCGGGCGTGAACACGGGCCTCGCGTCGGCCGTCACCGCGACGACCCAGAAGCCGAACACGCCGGGCGTGAACACGGGCCTCGCGTCGGCCGTCACCGCGACGACCCAGAAGCCGAACACGCCGGGCGTGAACACGGGCCTCGCGTCGGCCGTCACCGCGACGACCCAGAAGCCGAACACGCCGGGCGTGAACACGGGCCTCGCGTCGGCCGTCACCGCGACGACCCAGAAGCCGAACACGCCGGGCGTGAACACGGGCCTCGCGTCGGCCGTCACCGCGACGACCCAGAAGCCGAACACGCCGGGCGTGAACACGGGCCTCGCGTCGGCCGTCACCGCGACGACCCAGAAGCCGAACACGCCGGGCGTGAACACGGGCCTCGCGTCGGCCGTCACCGCGACGACCCAGAAGCCGAACACGCCGGGCGTGAACACGGGCCTCGCGTCGGCCGTCACCGCGACGACCCAGAAGCCGAACACGCCGGGCGTGAACACGGGCCTCGCGTCGGCCGTCACCGCGACGACCCAGAAGCCGAACACGCCGGGCGTGAACACGGGCCTCGCGTCGGCCGTCACCGCGACGACCCAGAAGCCGAACACGCCGGGCGTGAACACGGGCCTCGCGTCGGCCGTCACCGCGACGACCCAGAAGCCGAACACGCCGGGCGTGAACACGGGCCTCGCGTCGGCCGTCACCGCGACGACCCAGAAGCCGAACACGCCGGGCGTGAACACGGGCCTCGCGTCGGCCGTCACCGCGACGACCCAGAAGCCGAACACGCCGGGCGTGAACACGGGCCTCGCGTCGGCCGTCACCGCGACGACCCAGAAGCCGAACACGCCGGGCGTGAACACGGGCCTCGCGTCGGCCGTCACCGCGACGACCCAGAAGCCGAACACGCCGGGCGTGAACACGGGCCTCGCGTCGGCCGTCACCGCGACGACCCAGAAGCCGAACACGCCGGGCGTGAACACGGGCCTCGCGTCGGCCGTCACCGCGACGACCCAGAAGCCGAACACGCCGGGCGTGAACACGGGCCTCGCGTCGGCCGTCACCGCGACGACCCAGAAGCCGAACACGCCGGGCGTGAACTACGTGGGTATCGCGAAGCCGACGCCAACGCCAACGCCGACGATGAAGAAGAAGGGCAAAAAGAAGGATGACAAGACTGACGACAACAACGACGATGACAACACACCAGTGCCTATCGACGGAGTCGACCCGCGCCTCCGCCGCACACCGCCGCCGCCAGTCAACGACAAACCAAAGACGCCATCGTCGTCGACGCCAGTCCCGAACGCCAACATCCACGACATCATTGCAGCGATCAACAAGGGCACAAAGTCGCCGTCGCCGAGCACGAAGCGTCCTGGCCAGCCCAAGACTGACGACAAGACCGACGACCAGGAGAACTCGGATTCAAGCCCTCGTTCGTCGCGCACAGCGAGCCCTCGTTCGTCGGGCACACCGAGCGCGAACACTGCGATCGCGTCGGCGGTGGGCTTGAGTACACAGAAGCCGAACACGCCGGGCGCCAACTACGTCCTGCTGGCCAAGTCCACCCCGACGCCGACGCCGACGCCGGCTAGCAAGAAGACAAAGAGCAAAAAGAAGGATGACAAGACTGACGACAACAACGACGATGACAACACACCAGTGCCTATCGACGGAGTCGACCCGCGCCTCCGCCGCACACCGCCGCCGCCAGTCAACGACAAACCAAAGACGCCATCGTCGTCGACGCCAGTCCCGAACGCCAACATCCATGACCTCATCGTGGCCATTAACAACGCTAAGAAGACTCCGTCGCCAAGCACGAAGCGTCCTGGCCAGCCCAAGACGGACGACAAAACGGATGACAAGACGGATGACAAGACGGATGACGAGACCGACGACCAAGCTGAAGACGGGGAGGGCGAAGAGTCGAGCCCCCGCTCGTCGCGCACGGCGAGTCCCCGTAAGACGAGCACGCCGAGCACGAACACGGTCATCACATCGGCCGTTGGCTTGAACACCCAGAAGCCGAGCGCGGCAAGCGCCAACTATGTGGTGATCGCGACGTCGACGCCGACGCCGACGATGAAGACGCAGGGCAAGACCAAGAAGAAGAAGGACAACAAGACCGACGACGACGACAACAACAATGACAACGACGGCGGCAGCAAAACGCAGGCGCCGAACAACGGTGGTGACCCGATCCGCCGCACGCCGCCGCCGCCAATCACTGCGGCGCCAAAGACGCCATCGTCGGCGGCGCCAGTCCCGTCCGCTAACATTCGTGACCTCATCGACCTCCTCATGGCCATCAACAACGTGAAGAAGACGCCGGCGCCGAGTACGCCGACCAGCACGTCGCCGAGCACGAAGCGTCCGAGTGAGCCGAAGAACGACGAAGAGGCCGACAACGACAACGAAGACACACACAATGAGTAGCGCTCCCGCGTCGAGCAAGTGATGCTCGCGCCTTTTGAACTAAGAGCGCAGTCGCAAGGTCGCGACGATAATGAACAGAGTTGATCAACCGCCTCGTTCGTTCGCTTGCAGAGTCTTTCCTTCACGACTATCAGTCATTCGCTCGCTCGCTTGGTCTGTGCGTGCTCTTGAACATGTGGGAGGTTCATGTGTACACGGGCTTGGGCGATGCGTACTCGAGGAGTGCCTGTGTCGGCGTCCCGGCACCAAGCGGCGTGCCGGCTCCGAGTGGCGAGCCCAAGCCGCCGAGATCAAACTGGATCTTGTCGACCATAGGCGAGTAGATGTAAGACGGCGAGTGGCGCAGCTGCCGGTGGTAGAGCAAGCCGCAGCCGAGCGCAATGAGGTTGAGCGTCATGCTGAGCTTTGACTTGGTGAACTCGTTCACCATCACGAACGACCCGATGCAGAACGGGAGCACCATCATCGCAAAGAGCGCGCGGTCCGAGAGCCCGACTTTGTACGGACGATGGAGCTGCGGGAGCTTGAAGCGCAGGCGCACGACTGCGCAGAGCTCGGTCACGCACGCGAGCGACGAGAGGAAGTTGTCGACGCCGAGGATCACGTTGAAGTCGAACATCGCCATGAAGACGATGATGAAGTAGCAGAGCAAGATCGCGCGCCGCGGCACGCCGTTCGACGCCGTGCGTCTGCGAGTCGCGTCCAGCGCCGTGACATCCGTCCACACACTCTTGTGAGCTCACCGCGCTGCCGTCTCGCTCGCACACACAAGACAAGACAAGACAAGCAAGCGTCCACGAGATATGACACGTACCCGATAAAGTAGGACGGCGCGAGCCCGAGGTCCGCCATGCCTGCGAGCTGGAAGCCGTTCTTTGTCATCTTGGCGATGTACACGCCGAGGTTCCCGAGGATCGCACACACGAGGAACCACGACCGGAGCGTTGCGCCAGCGATCTGCTCTGCGATGATTGGGTAGAACCCGTCTGCCCAGAGCTCGTAGTGCGGCTTGTCGACGCCCGAGGCAGCGAGCATCGGGATCGAGTACGTGAGCGCAACGAGGAAGACTGTGAGCATCATCGCGCGCGGGTACGTCTTGCGTGGCTCGTCGATCTCACTTGCGTACGCTCCTGCAGCGTCAAAGCCACTGTAGCTCCAGTACAGAACGCTCACGAGCTGGCTCCAGCGAGGCGAGTCGCGCACGACGAACCAGTTGCCCGTGTCGATCTGCGGTACGCTCACAATCACGAGCACGACGAACGGGAAGATCATCGCGATGCCGAGGACGAGGAGGAACCGCCCGACTGCGTCGATGCTGTAGATCGTCGGGAGCATGAACGCCGTGGCGACGGTCACGCGCACAATGTACATCCAGAGCGGGACGAGGAAGGTCTTGACACCGGCGTCTGGACCCACGAGCACGGCGTAGACCGAGTCGACCATCAAGCACGGGTAGATCGCGTTGTCGATCACACCGGCGACCCAGGACCAGTAGCCGACGTAGAAGCCCATGGGGCGGCCGAACGCCTTGCCGACCCACGTGCAGAAGCTCGAGTCGGTCGGGAACGCCGAGAAGAGCTCTGCGAACGACAGCGCGAGCGGCAAACACCAGATGAATGGGAACACGAGCGTTGCGAGGATGCCCACGAGCGGCCCGCACGCTGCGACGATCGGCTCGGAGCCCCATGGTCCGCCGCTCACGTTGAAGTACGTGATGAGCGCGAGACTCACGACGCCGAGCTTTCGGCGCACGCTGCCCGTCATCGCGCACGCGCGCGAGCTCCGAGCGTCCTGTTCGTCTGCTGAGGGCGAGACACGCAGTTCCGGAGCACGAGTGAGTATGAGCGAGCGAGCTTGTGGCAAAGTGGAGTGTGACGCTTCAGCAGTTCCGCTGCGATCGACTCACCGTCCGGTGCCGATGACACAAGGACATACAAATGCGCAGTCGTGGACTCTTCACGACGTCCAGAGGACATGACCGAGGGTCACACACTCGGCGCGAGTATGTGAACGAGTGGAGCAACCGGAGCGCTCGGTGCCAAGTGAAACGACTCGGAAGTGGTGTATGCGTGGTGTACCGGCGCATGACGCAGAGAGAGAGCAGTCTCGTTCATCCTGCATACGACATCGAGCGAGAGCGAGCATGCGGTGGTCTTGTGTGCGGCCTCTCTGGCCATGATCACCACGCGTGGTTGGCATCAGCAGAAGCGATCGCCGTCGCTGCAAAGAGCGGGATGTCAGCAAACGCTTTACTACAGGGAGCAGGAGTCACTACAACAGGTCGTACAGAGGCGGTACAGCAGACCCATCAGCACAACAATGCAGCGACAGAGTCAGACGCGTGCGCGTGAAGGACCACCAGTGCTCGGTATGAGTGTGCGCACCGATGTGTCTTGTGCCCGTCCGCCTCCGTCAGCCGTGCGTCTGCAGCAGCGCCATTCCTGAACACGCTCCGTCGCCAGCACTCCATAGCCATGCCGCGCACCGTGCGACTACTGCTGTCTGCGCTGCTCGTGTGCGCGAGCGCATGTACGCAGTTCGCACAGGCAAAGTCGTCGCCAAAGCCAGGCTTCATCATCACGCCGGGCGAGGTGAAGAGCGTGGCTGCGAGCGCGCAGGCCAGCAAGACGCAGTTGTTCTCGCGGTCGTGGCAGATCCGAGCAAACCCGAGCGAGAATGCATCGACGATCGACGAGCTCTCGATCACGACCGGCACGCGCGTGTTCATCTCGTACGCCGAAGCGCCAGCGTCCGCAGCGAGCGACGCACTCGGCGAGGTCAAGTTCTCAGGCAACTCGGAGGCAATCGTGACGTTCGGCAACGTGACCAACTCCAAGACGCTGCTGAGCGACATCTACACCGAGAGCGCGGTCGTCGACATTCGGTCGTACTTCTACCCGCCGCTGCCGAAGCAAGCGAGCCACCTCCTCACCGAGGTCGTTCTCTACAAGAAGCGCCAGCTCAAGCGCGTGGACGCGAGTGTCGAGAACGCCGTCGACGACATTGTGATCGGAGACGATGTCCTCTACACGGCGCCAAACGACGTCGTCAAGACGTACCAGAAGCGCGCGACCGCCGTTGGCGCGCCGATCAAGGCAGACAAGTTCTCGGACGAGTTCGGCAGCGCGTATCACGTCGAGCCGATCAAGGACGCGAACACGACGCGCGCCGTCAAGATCGGAGTCAAGACGACGTTCACGGGCAACATCACGCTTCGCGTGAGCTGTGGTCTCTGGATCTGGGGCCGAACGCGAAACAACGTCGCGCGCGTGAGCGTGTCGCCATACATGCAGTCGACGACGCCAGTCAAGTACAACGTCACGGTCGCGCCCGGCGCAGACTTTGACACGCTCGTGATCAATGTCAACTCGACGCTGGCGTCAGTCGCCGCGGTCGGGTTCATCGCCTACGTCGAGACCGTGCCGACCGTGCAGATCGATCTCGCAGACTTGCCGCCGAACGTGATTGTCGACGACGCATGCAACATCGAGACGGACTCGGACAATGGGCTCATGTTCCGGTTTGATGGCGTGGCGCGCAACGTGTTCATCCAGGACAAGGACGCGGCGGTGTATGCGAAAGAGGCGTTGTTCATCGCTCCGATGGGGAACCTCCAAGTCGAAGTGAAGGAGCTCACAGCGAGCGCACTGGCGCTCCAATCGGACAAGGGCAACATCAACTTCTTCTCGAGCGGCGCGATGACGAGCGACTACACCACAGCCGCGCCGAACTTTGGCTCAAAGATCTGCCTCGTGAGCAGCAACGACATCAAGGTCGCACTCTTGGACTCGCGCAGCTCAGCGCAACTGTCGTACACCGGACGCGCTGGTGGCAACGCGTTCACGTGCTCAAAGCTCACGACTCCGCAGCGCGTGCCTGCGCCAATTCGACAAACCGGCGCGACAGAAGAGAGCGCTGCGCTGTCACCAGCGGCAGGTGACAAGAGCTCGTCGTCGAAGTCGAGCGCCTCGAGCGTCAGTGGGTCGTATGGGACCGCCATTGCGCTCGGTGTCGTAGGACTGCTCATCGCAATGTAGGGTGTCGTCGAGTAGCCTTGAGGCTTGCAAAGCAGCACCGAGGGCGTGGCTTCATGTCAAAACACACTTGCTCAATGTCGTGCCGAGTGAGTCTGCAGCGCTAGGATCGCCGTTTTCCATGCACGGTCGGACGTATCGACGCCAAGTGTCATCTTCGTTCGCATCAGCGCCACCACCACTGGTCGCTCTCAAAGCCTTCAGTCCGGCACGACGGTCTGAGGTCGCCGCAAGACGTGCGTTCATGCACGCGTGTGTCTTGGGCTTGCGGGCTGCAGCTCCGTCGACATATGCGCAACCGTCGTCCCACCTGTCTCCCGTAACTCGTCACTACAGGTGCGTAGAGCGGACTCGGGGGCCGCAACGACGCCATGAAATCAGACCCGTGCGCTCGCCAGCCACACATGGGCTCGACACGCAGCGTCTCTTGCGGAGCCATCTGTCAGACCTCGAGTGCGAGTAACATGCAGCTCCCTCTGCCTCCGAATCGACCGAGACCAGTTCACTGATTGTTCGACGATGGCCATTCCTGAAAACGAGCGGTCCAAACCAACTCGTACACCACGATGCCGCGCATCCTGCGACTGCTGACTGCGCTCGTCGTGTGCGCGAGCGCGTGCACGCAACTCTCGAGCGCACGCACGGAAGTTCGACGCGGGTTCACGATCACACCCAGCGCGGTCGAGAAGGTGCCTGCGAGCGCGCAGCTCAGCAGCAACCAGCTCTTCACGCGGACGTGGCAGCTCAAGGCCAACACGAGCGCGAACGCGACGGTCGTCGAGCGCATCGAGACGAAAGTGCACGGCCGCATCTTCATCTCGTACATCGACGCACCGGCGGGTGATGCAGATGTCGTAGCGCAAGTCAAGGTCTCTGGCAGCGCGGAGGAGCAAGTCAACTTTGTCGTCGTCGAGAACGACCTCGTCGCGAGAGGCTGGGGCATCAACGTCGGGCCGAACACCGATGTGCGGAAGCCGAAGGACGAGGGGTTCCTCTTGACCGAGATCCTCGTGCACAAGAAGCGCCGCGTCAAGTACATCTCGTCGGGCTTCACGGGCGACATTGTGATCGAAGACAACGTGCTGCTCTCGATGACGAAGGAGGCGTTCGCAGCGCTCCCAGTGCCTGCACCGCGCGTCGGGGCAACTGTCAAGTCCGAGAAGCAGGGCATGATCATCGGAGATAGCTCGTGGCTCATCAAGCCGGCGGCGAACTTGAGCAACACGACAGCGATGACACTTGGCTTCACGTCGCTCTACAAAGGCCCAGTGGATGTCTCGAAGCAGTGCTACCTCTCACCAGACTACACGAAGGTTGGGAGCGTCGCACGCGTCACGACGCAGACGTACAACGCAAACTCGAACAAGGTCATCCTCGTGTCGGAGGTGAACGTGACGCGCGCAGGCGACGCCGACGCGCTCACGGTCCAAATCGAGTCGAGCGAGTACGGTGCCAAGGTGGTGCGCATGGACGTCGAAGTCGCCACGCTCCCGAACGTCCAGCTCGAGCTCGTGGACCTGACGGACAACGTCAAGATCACCGACATGTGCAACAGCGACGCGGACAAGAAAGCCGGCGTTGGTCTCCACTTCTACGGCGTCCTTGGCAACGTCTTCATTGTCGATCGGGACGTCGACTTGTATGCGTCCGACATGTTCCTCGAAGCCCCAAGCAGCGTCGGGCTGCGAAGCTTCCTCCAAGTCGAAGTGAAGTCGCTCACAGCGAACAACTTGGCGCTGCGGTCGTTCAACAACGGCGACGTCAGCTTCTTCTCGAGCGGCGCGACGACGGTCAACTCGATCACTGCGACGCCAAACGGCAATGCGAAGCTCTGCCTCTCGAGCAGCAACGACGTCAAGGTCTGGTTCTTGGACCCGCGCAAGACGGCGCAGGTGTCGTACACTGGACGCGCTGGCGGCCCGGCGTTCGCGTGCAAGAAGGTGGCGCCGCCAGGGCGGTGGCCAGGACCGATTGGCGGTAGTGGCGCGACTGGATCAGAGAGCACACAGGCGCCGAAGGACGGGTCTTCCACGAGTGCAAGCGCGACGCGCTCGATGCACTCTGCACTGATTGTTGCAGGACTCATCGCGACAGCAGCGATGGCGTAAGACGCGATGTTCGACGGGACGCAAGCAATAGACTTTGTGCATTGACAGCTTCAGGTGTTCGATGTCGGTGCCAGCGTCGTCGTGACTGGAGAGTTCGTCAAGTGAAGAAAGCTCGGGAGGTGTGAGCGAGCACTCTTGCTGAAGCACAGCCTGGCTATCGAACGAGACCTCAGTCTTCTGAAGCCACTAGTTTGGACTTTTTGTTTTCAATTGTAGCCATGTCGGTTTCTTTCACCTTGATTGTTGTCTTTCTTGCGCAATGTTTTAAATGAAGTTAAAGTGCACGACAAAAGTCTTGGAAATTTTTTGTTTCATTTCAAATATTTTTGATTTTCATCGGACAGAGCTGCAATGAAGCTGGATTAATAGCGCAATTAAATACGGTTCGAATGCTATATGTCGATCATCGAAATACACAGTGTAGCCAGCACAATGGCAGAAAATGTCATTTTCGAAATATTTCAACGATGCGAGAATAAATGGAGAGGCGTGGTAAGATTGGTATTGAACGTGAGGACGCTGCGTTTGAAGCTTACGAACTCGTAATAAACGCTCCCTTGCGCTCGAGGACAGCTGCACAGCGCTTGGGCATCGATGCAACCAAGTTGGCAATGACTGAGTGGTCGAGATCGCGCCACGCTTGGGTGATGGCGGACTTGAGCTCTTGCTGCGATGAGAACTGGCGACCGTGCGCGTACACGGTTCTCGTCAGGATGCCCCAGAGGTGCTCGATCGGATTGAGATCCGGGGACATCGCTGGCCAGCTCATCGTCGTCACGTTGCTCGTCTGCAGCCATGCTTGAGTAAGTCGAGCGCGATGACACGGCGCGTTGTCATGCTGAAACACGTGCCCTTCTTCGTGGTGTGCGCGTAAGAACGGCAGCAAGTGCGTGGCAAGCGTCTCTGTGTAGCGTTGCGCGTCTTGGCCGCCCTCAATGAACTTGAGCTCCGACTTGCCGGCTGCAGAGAATGCGCCCCAGACCATGACCGATCCTCCACCGCTGTGACGCTTCACGGCGCATCGCTCTGGCTGCCCCGCGCGATGCCAGTAAAACTGCAAGCCATCCGGCCCATCCATGTTCCACTTCTTCTCGTCGCTAAACACGACACGCGACCACTCACTCGCGCCCCAAGCTGCTCTCTCGCTCGCCCATGCGACTCGTCCTTTTTGGTGCATCTTGGTCATCACCGTCGTCCGCTTCTTCTTCTTCCAAGACACGTCAGGGTGTGCATGGAGGACGCGCTGCACGGTGCGCACCGATGCGTCAACACCGACACTCGCTCGGGCTTGAGAGGCGCTCTCATTTCGCGTCGTGACCGCGCGCACCAGCCGCCGGCCCTCACGCTCAGACACTTTTCGAGGCCTTCCCGTGCGCTGTTTGGTCTTCGAGGCTCTCTCGCCGTTGATGACGCGTGACACAGTCGATACGCTGCGCTGCACACGCGTTGCAATCGCCTGCAGCCTCTCGCCTTGGCCTCGAAGGTCGAGGATAGTTGCGACGTCGCTCGCCGTCATCTCTTGCCACGCCGTCATCGCAAAACAGCTTCGGAGGCACTGGAAATTTGTTCGCTTGGTGTACGCAATGTGTTCTATCTAAATTACGTGTTTTCGAGCTCGTTTGACCACAATTACAATTTTGATACCAATCTTACCACGCCTCTCCATTTATTCTCGCATCGTTGAAATATTTCGAAAATGACATTTTCTGCCATTGTGCTGGCTACACTGTGTATTTCGATGATCGACATATAGCATTCGAACCGTATTTAATTGCGCTATTAATCCAGCTTCATTGCAGCTCTGTCCGATGAAAATCAAAAATATTTGAAATGAAACAAAAAATTTCCAAGACTTTTGTCGTGCACTTTACTTTGTTAGTTTCTTTCGGCGAGATTGTTTTCTTTCTTGTCTTCGTTTCTTTCGTACTTTCTCTGGCGTTGTGTCTTTGTCAAAGACCCAACATTATCTTTCATTAAGAATGAAATGGTTTGTTAACTTGAGATGAGGTAACTTGCTTATCAGAAGCATAAGCCGGTACCAACAATAATCTAGCGGTTATTGAGCAAAATCTAGTTGCAGAGTATTTTCGTTTGTTGTCTTTCGTTACTCTCGCATAGGGTAATGCACAGAATATGTGTTTACTTAATGAAGTCGTCGTAGACTATTATTGTTCGAAATGAAAAGATTTTTCAGACAGTTGATATTTGTTGAGTTGTAGCGTTGAGTGTGTTTCCATTCTGTTCTCAATTGTTTTGTCATTAACCTGTTTCTTTCAGTTGTTTTAACGATTGTTCTCGTTGATGTGGGTTGGATTTGTTTTTCCTACCTTTGGTAGCGATAACTCCATCATCCTTTCATTGTCATATCTATTTGATAGCAATTTTGAAATGTAGATACACACATCTCTCTCAATATGATACATCATTTTTTGAGATTCGCAGTATTGCTTTTGTCAGGTTGCTGCAGCGATAGAGAAATTAGCAATGGCAGTGCTGTATTTCGCGTGACGCACACTACGCACTAGTTGAGTATCTGGCGTACTGTGAGCGCACTCACGCGCAGTTTCGCGAAGTCGTCGACGAGCTGGAAGACGTCGTCGTCCAGTATGCTGATGCGCTTCCAGCAGTGCGCGATACTGCTGCTCGTGACAGCAGACCACGCGTCCTCCGCCCACCGCATTGCTGTGAGCACGTCCACTTTGTACAGTCCGTCCGTCTCCTTTGCTGTCGTCTCGTGGCCAGTATGCTGCACGGTCTGCAGTAGTGCGTCGAAGCGATCGACAACGTGGCGGTGCTGCGCTCGCTTGACCTGCGCCTTGAACGAGGCAATTATGCCAGCATCTTGTGGCTGGAGGAACGAGGTGGTGTTCGGCGGCAGCTTCTGGAGCACCACATTAGAGAGAGGCTGGTCTTGTTGGTGCGATGACACGTTGTCGACGAGCAGCAGCACCTTGCGCCCTTCTTGGTGCATCCGCTCGTTGAACAACGAGAGCCAATGCTGAAACAGCGACGTCGTCATCCAGCCTCGCGCCGTTCGCTCGTACTGCAGACCGAGTTGCACAGCCGACTGACGACCAAAGCAGCGTGGCTGCTGGACTGCACCGACGAAGAGGAGCGGCATCTTGTCGCTGCCGTCGGCGTTCGTACACACCGCAACAGTCAGCCTCTGTTTCTCCTCTTGCGGCCTGCGATCCGCCCCTCTTTGATCGCTCGTGTCGGTGCTGCACAGTAGAAATAGGCAGTTTCGTCCATGTTGTAGATGTCAACAAGCGCGTACTCACGCGTGAGTTCTTGTAGCCGCTCTCGTTCTGCTTGAACGGCGGTCTTGTCAACAGACGACGCCTCGCCGTGTAGACGCTTTGAGCTGAGGTTGTACCGCTTTTGGAGCTTGTCAAGCCACCCAGCAGAGAACGAAAGAGCGCTGAGCTTCGCTCTGTCTGCGCCTGTGAGAGTGCGCGCCAGTTCGTCACGAATCTTGGTTGCTTTTGCGCGGATGGTCGCGCCGTTAACGACTGGGAGCTTGTGCTTCTCGCACTGACTGATCCACTCGACCAGACGCTGCTCGAGTAGCTCGGACGTGACGCTGTGCGTCGTCTTTTGCGTCGTGACCCGCTTTGTGTCTGGCTTTGTGGCTTGGAGAACGCGAGAGAGGGTCATTCTGGATGGTTGGACGGGCAGCGCGAAAACTTTCTTGGCCCACACAGCAAGCTCGTGCTGCGTGAGCTCTTTGTGCGCCTTGTGATGCAGGCGCAGCACCTCCTTTTGCGCGATGGTCATGCGCGCCCGCGTGGTGCGCGTCGCCATGATGTGCGTCAAGCGAGTAATGACTGGCTGGCTTGCTACTCACAAATCCAATCGATCGCTTTCTGGAGGATATTGATTATTGGCAGTATAACATAATGAGAGAGAGATGTGTACAAAGAATATGTAAGATTCTTCTATCGAATTTTTTTCGTTATGAAAGAAACATTGTTTGGATGATTACACGCATTTAGACCAATGGTAAAAAGTCTGGACAAACCATTCGTACTCATATCTCCAAGTCGACTGTGCGTTACGAGAGGCGACTTCGATTCGATATGCTGAAATGCATATGGCAAAATTTTGAGGCCGAACGAAGATTATGTATAAACTCTGACAAAACTCAATACTTGACAGAAAACATGAACACCCGTATGCTTCGCCAAGCTCATTTACACTGCTGGAATGTACATGAAATTATTGAATGCATATATATATATCATGATGCAAAATCAAAATTGCCTTGTTTGTATGTTGTGTATAGAAAGACATGTGTTGGATCGTTTCTTTACGCGAGCTGACCTTTCCTTCTGGAAACATATATTCGTTACGTTGATTTTTACAGAAGTTTTGCCTGCGTTTGTTGTTTACGTTTCGACATGTAGCTTTTTTGTTTCGGATGTAATTGTTTAATTCTTGAGCATTGTTTTCTTAATTGTTTTACTTGCATTTGTGCTCTTTTTGAGTCCAAACTATGTTCATTTCGTCCAGATATATCGATTTTATTTTGCCCGTTGTTTCTTTCTGGTGTGTTGTGTCTTTGTCAAAAGACCCAACCAACGTCAAAGCCCCAACTTGTGCTTTTTCTGTTTCGTCTTAGGTTGTCATGCACATCAAGCAGCTCTTTTCACTTCATTCGCTTGATCAAGAAGATGCAACACAACTGCCATCGCAGCTCTTCGCAAGCAGCACCATGCGCACAAGCAGCAGCGACGACTCCACTAAAGACACACGCAGCACCGACAGCAACATCGACAGCAACAACAACACCAGCAGCAAGAACTCTGAAGATACTGCAAGTAACAGCAACGCAATGATCCACACTGACCGACATTTCGTCGAGACACCCGCACTCGCTGTGCTCGCAGACATCGCACTGCTGCGTACGATCACGAGCTTCATGCGCGGCGTGCCACTCGCAGTCATAGTATACGAGCACGCACAGACCTTCAGCGCACTCGCCGCAGTCGACGGCAACCTCCCGCGTCTCGCGATCGTGCAAAACGACACTCGGATGCTCGCACTGCTGCTTCGCGCGATGCAGTCGCTAGCAGCTCAGCAGTCGTCACAAGCGTCGCCACTAGCCTCACCACATGTATCGCAAGCGTCACAAGTACCGTTGCCACGCATACCTTCTCTATCAAGACCAGCGCATCCTTGTCATCGCATGCTCAAGCGCTACGAAGACGCAGTTGGTCGCTCGCTGCCAATGTGGCTCGAGCTCGAGTTGACTCCGCCCTGCAACCCACGCCGTCGCGCAGCAGCGTACGAGCGACAGTACTACCGCCGACACGGACTCCCACACGACGTGCTCAATGCGAAGCTCAGCTTTGCCAACTGCTTTGAAGAGGCGATCGCGTCGCAGCAGTTCGAGGTCGTGCCGTGGCTCGTGACGCACAACGTGGCGCCAGTGCCGCGCGAAGTCGTGAGCGACGCGGTGCGGTGCGCGCAGTTCGGACTCGCACAGTGGCTCGTCGCGACGCTCCCGGGTCCGTTCGAGGTCCACGCTGCTTGCGTGCTGCGGTCTCTGACAGTCGACTCGCGCGCGCTCTCGCTCACGTCGATCGCGTGGCTGTGCGAGCACTTCCGAGCCGCCGTGTTGTCAGAGAGCGTGGTCGAGCAGCTCGCGCACTTGGGTCGACTCGGCATTCTCCTGTGGCTCCACGACCACTTCTGTCAGCGTCGTTGTGCGAGTAGAGCCGACACTGTCGAACGGGCTACCACTACAAGGTCATTGCCATCAGCCAGAGACACTTGGCACGAAGCGAGCGCTCTTGCGTTCCTCCACGCGCGCTATCCAGACATGTGCGCAGGCGACGACGTCGTCAACGCAGCGCTCCTCTCCTAGCGCCATACTACACTGTAGCGTCTTGCCACAGACACCCGCTGTCTCGTGCTGAATGACGCGTTCATCGGTCTATCGAGTGGTGCTCACGTCGAGCGTGCCTTCGAATGCAGGAATACGAAGAGAGAGTGATGCATTCGACAGCTTCTATCGAGATAGCTCAGTCCATGAGTTCGTCGAGCGCACATGCCATCGCTAACCTGCTTTTCTTCGTACGACCACTCCAGTTAGCTCAACAGGCAAGGTCATACACCTCTGTAGCATGCAAGCTACTGGTTCCTGCCTTATTCACCTTGTGCTTGCTTGATAGACGCAGCCACGCCATCTTGCACACTTCACGACACTAGGAGCTCTGGTCCTGTTGTCATGCGAGCAAGTGACCACACTCGAGCATGGGGTTGACTGGACTGCTGCTACAGCTTCTTGAGAGTCGCTCGAAAAGTGAAGCTCACCAAGTGCTACACCAACCTGTAGCCGTTGACTAGGAGACTACGACATGAGGGTAGAGCAGCACAAGAGTACTCTGAGCTCCGAGTGAGCGAGTGAGCGATTCAAGTGCATCCCCGATAGGAAGCGCAAACTCTCGTTTGGACGTTTGATAGCGTGAAGAAAAGAAGGGATCACGTCTCGTTTAAACAGCATACATGGTAGTGACAAAAACAAGGGTTTGCAAAGCACTTTGTACTGTGTCGATTTAACAAAGTGCGAGTGCTTCTAGAACGATCTTTCGAAGTGACTTGGCGTTTGTATGCTTTTGAGTCCCGAATTCCACCACCAGAAACGACTTGCGTTTCGTATGGCGTGACGGCGTGAAATACAACTTGCGTGCTGTGCGGTGGAGAATGATCGACGAGCGCATTTGGGAATCTGCGCCAACCAGCCAAGACCGTCCAACACACACACACACCTCCACACACACACGCACACACCTCTCGATCGTCCACGATGAACCCGACGCTCGCTGTTGCTGCCAAGAAGGCGACTGCTGCGCGCTCGCTCGCTGCGGTCGGCAGCAAGCGCTTCTTCGCGTCCGGCAAGGAGATCCGCTTCGGCGTCGAGGGCCGCGCGGCGATGCTCAAGGGCGCGGACCAGCTCGCGAACGCGGTGCAGGTCACGATGGGCCCAAAGGGCCGCAACGTCGTGATTGACCAGGCGTTCGGTGCGCCAAAGATCACGAAGGACGGCGTGACGGTCGCGAAGAACATCGACTTCAAGGACAAGTTCGAGAACATGGGCGCGCAGCTCCTGCGCCAGGTCGCGAACAACACGAACGACGCGGCCGGTGACGGCACCACGTCGGCGACGGTGCTCACGCGCGCGATCTTCAGCGAGGGCTGCAAGAGCGTTGCGGCGGGCATGAACCCGACGGACCTGCGCCGCGGCATCCAGATGGCTGTGGACCACGTCGTCGACGAGCTCGCGAAGCTGTCGCAGGACATTGACGACAAGCAGAAGGTGGCGCAGGTCGCGACGATCTCTGCGAACAGCGAGGTCGAGATCGGCCAGCTCATCAGTGACGCGATGGAGCGCGTGGGCAAGGAGGGCGTGATCACGGTCCAGGACGGCAAGACGCTGTACAACGAGCTCGAGGTCGTCGAGGGCATGAAGTTCGACCGCGGGTACATCTCGCCGTACTTTGTCACGGACAACAAGACGCAGTCGTGCGAGATGGAGAACCCGTACATCCTGCTCGTGGAGAAGAAGGTGTCGTCGCTCCAGGCGATCATCCCGGTGCTCGAGACGGTCGTGAAGCAGCAGCGTCCGCTCTTGATCATCGCGGAGGACGTCGAGTCGGAGGCGCTCGCGGCGCTCGTGATCAACAAGATCCGCGGCGGCGTCAAGGTGTGCGCCGTGAAGGCTCCGGGCTTTGGCGACAACCGCAAGGCGTCGCTCCAGGACATGGCGGTGCTCACGGGCGCGACTGTTGTGTCGGAGGACCTTGGCCACCGCCTCGAGACGACGACGCCGGACATGCTCGGCTCGGCGAAGAAGGTGACGGTCACGAAGGACGACACGCTCATGCTCGATGGTGCGGGTCTCCCGGAGCTCGTGGACGAGCGCGCGAACCTCTTGCGCGCGTCGATCGAGTCGACGACGTCCGAGTACGAGAAGGAGAAGCTCCAGGAGCGTCTCGCGAAGCTCAGCGGCGGTGTCGCTGTCATCAAGGTCGGTGGCGCGAGCGAGGTCGAGGTCGGTGAGAAGAAGGACCGCGTCGTCGACGCACTGAACGCCACGCGCGCAGCTGTCGCGGAGGGCATTGTCCCGGGCGGTGGCTCGGCGCTCCTCTGGTCGTCGCGCACGCTCCCGTCGCTGTACGAGAAGTGCGCGAACCTGGACCAGAAGGTCGGCGTGCAGATCATCGAGCGCGCGTGCCGTGCGCCAGTGACACAGATCGCGAAGAACGCCGGCGAGGAAGGCGCGGTGATCGTCGGCAAGCTCCTTGAGAACGAGTCGAAGTACTTTGGCTTCAACGCGCAGTCGGGCAAGTTCGTCGACATGGTGCAGGAGGGCATCATTGACCCGACGAAGGTCGTGCGCACGGGTCTCGTGGACGCGTCGAGCGTGGCGTCGCTCATGATGACCGCCGAGGCGCTCATTGCCGACTTGCCTGAGGAGGCTGGCGCTGGTGCGATGCCGCCGATGGGCGGCATGGGCGGCATGGGTGGCATGGGCGGCATGGGCGGCTTCTAAGCAGCTCGATCCGCCATCGCGCCTTGAGTGTCGTCGTTGAAGCCGCGCGTGTAGCAAGCGACAGCGAGTGCTCGTCTCCTGCTGCTGCTGCACTCGTGTGCTCGTCTGCGTCAGTTTGGAAACCAGGAGCGACACTCAGAGAGAGAGAGAGCGATCCTCACACGCACACACCAGTAATAGATGATTATTATGCCACCTGGTGCCTTCACTCGCGCGCTTCGTAGTCGTCGTTGCGTGGTGTCGTCGAGGATGTCAAAGGCGTAGACGTACGAGTACGATGCCACATGCCACGTGCCTGCTCTCAACTGCACAGCGGCCATGTCGAGACCACGAAGTCAGGAAGCAGGCGCGCATCGACTGCGACAACGTCCGCTGGATCTTGCATCTGCTGCGTTGGCATGTCGCCGCTGCTTGTTGAGACTAAGAGCGCATGCATGCATATATCGAGCTTGGTAGCGCCGTCATCGCAGCTGCGCAGTGCTCGAGGCGCAATCGTCATGCGCGTTCGAGTCGCTGTGCTAACGATGTTGGCTCACATTTTGGTTTTGACTCACATTTTGGTTTTGATGTGCATGCGACATGTGGGCGCGTTCCCACCAAAGTATATCTCAGTTTGAGTGTATCAGCATTACGTGTCGCGACGCTACTTGTACGCACGTTGACAGTAACAAATGGAGCGCTCTATTGAAATTACTGACTGTCCGCTTCTCAGTCCTTCAGCATCCAAAGACTGAGCCATTTCCAAACACTCCACTCCCTCGACACACGCGCCAAGAGCTCTCTGCACGAGCACGAGCACGAGCGATGGCGTCAAGCAGCGCGAGCAACGGCTCATTGCGGCAGCGCAAAGGAGGCGCGAACATCGGCAGCGCACCCAATGGCACAAACGACAGCAACAAGAAGAAGAATGTGCTCACGCGCTCGCAGAGCTGGCACGAAGCTGCAGCCGGCCATGTGCTCTCGCGCCGGCGCTACTTTCTCCTCACAGGCGTGCTCTTGGGCGTCGCGAGCATGTTTGTCGCGCGCATCTTGTACTTGGACCAGCCGATCGAAGACATCATCCCGATCCCGTCGGAAACAGTACGTCGCGCTCTCTTTGTGTGTGTGTGATGCTCGTCTGATGATGATGATCGCGTGTACGTGCCATGACGACGACAGCAGCAACAGCACACTCACTCGCTCACTCACTCACTCACTCTCGCTTGCTATGCGTATGCGTATGCCTCTTGCTCTCTCTGTGTAGATGAAGCTCCTGGGCGAGAAGCTCAATAGCTTTGAGTGGTCGAAGCGCATGCGCGACGAGCTCTTTGAGTACCGGCCGTCGATCCTCAATAGCCTCGACGCCGAGGAGCGCCCGGGCGTCGGTCTCGCGCGCGACGAGCACATCCACGCGTACTCGCCGGTCGTGCTCATCCCTGGCTTCACGTCCACGGGTCTCGAGATCTGGACCGGGAGCGAGTGCAGCAAGTCGTACTTTCGGCAGCGCATGTGGGGCACGGCGCGCATGCTCCAGCAGTTCATGATGAACCAAAAGTGCTGGCTCGAGCACGTCATGCTCAACCGCTCGACGGGTCTCGACCCCGACGGCATCAAGCTCCGACCGGCGAACGGCCTCGAAGCCGCAGACTACGTCATCGGCGGCTTCTGGGTCTGGGGCAAGATCATCGAGAACCTCGCAGACATTGGCTACGACAGCAACAGCATGTTCATGGCCGCGTACGACTGGCGCCTCGCGCCGTCGCTCCTCGAAGCACGGGACCGGTACTTCACGAAGCTCAAGTACACGATTGAGATGGCGAAAGCGTCGAACGCCGACCGCAAAGTCGTGCTCGTGACGCACTCGTACGCGACGCAAGTGATCTACTACTTCCTCAAGTGGGTCGAGAGCGACCGCGGCGGCCGAGCTGGGCCGCAGTGGGTCGACACGCATGTCGAAGCGTTCATCAACATCGCAGGTCCGACGCTCGGGACGATCAAGTCGGTGCGTAGTGTGTCCATTGTCTGTCTGTAGGTCGCTCGTGTTGCGTGGTCGCTTGTGTTGTTCAACTGTGATCTCACGCTTTGTGCTCCCTCCGGCTCCTCCTGCTCTCTGTCGACAGATCAGCGCGCTCATGTCTGGCGAGATGAAAGACACGGCAGAGCTCGGCGGGCTGTCCAAGTTCCTCGGCTTCTTCTTTGGGCCACCGGCGCGTGCGGCGCTCGCGCGGTCGTGGCCGAGCGTGTTCACGATGCTCCCGTTCGGCGGCGACGCGATCTGGGGAACTGCGACGTCTGCGCCAGACGACATTGCGTCGCGCTTTGCGATGCCGCAGGTCGCAGCAGCGAGTAGCGACGCGAGCAGCAGCAGCGATAGTGACGACGACAGCAGCGACGCAGTAGTCGTCGACGCCGCGCAGATCCCAGACCACATTGCGCGCCACGGGAGCAACGGCGGCGTGCTCACGTTCTCGAACGACTCGCACGCAAACGTCACGGCGAGCGGGATCCACGCCGTGCTCGGGGACCTGGACGACAACCTCGACGGCTTCAACGCGTGGTTCTCGACTGGGATCGCTCTGGACGACCCGACGCTGCCCAAGTACGACGACCCCAAGTTCTGGATCAACCCGCTCGAGTCGGCGCTCCCGCACGCGCCGAGCCTCAAGCTCTTTTGCTTCTACGGCGTTGGCAAGCCCGTCGAGCGCGGCTACGTCTACAAGGTCAACACGGAAGTGGACGAAGAGGACGAAGCCGAGGGCGAGCTGGGTGAACCCGAGCGCGCGCGGCCGCGCAGGCGCACGGTGCCGTACATGCTCGACACGGACTACAACGATTTACCGTGGATCAAAGCGGGGATCCGGTACAGCGACGGCGACGGCACGGTGCCGCTCGTGTCGCTCGGCTTCATGTGCGCGCGCGGGTGGCGTGAGCGCAAGTTCAATCCTGGCGGCGTCGACGTGCGCATTCGCGAGTACAAGCACAACCCAGTGTCGCTCCTGTACGACCCGCGCGGCGGCCCAGCGACGTCCGACCACGTCGACATCATGGGCAACCACGAGCTGATCAAAGACATCTTGCGCGTCGCGAGTCGCGCGTACGACGCCGTGCCCGAGCGCATCGAGTCAGACATTCACGAGATCGCGCAGCGCGTCCAGCTCGACTGAAGTGTGTAATGCTGAGGTTATTGCACGATATATCGGTAACAACAAGTTCTTTTCAGTTTGTTATCTGTTAAATATTTTATGTACCGGTTTATATATGAGTTAGCAGACCAGTTCGTTATATGTTACACCTGGAAATTCCGGTTTACATGAGGTATTTTGTAGCGCAAGGTTGGTAACTTACCCAAAAGCGAGAGATTATATATTGTTTCGGATGAAAGACCCGGTACAATTAATTATATCCGGATATTATACAAAGATTGTTGGCAATTGATTAAATCTAAGGTAATTGATAATACTACTTACGTACAAAACGCTTTGATTTATGCTGTTCAAGGTCGCTATCCGGTTCTGTGGATTATAACTTATTGACATTTTCGTGTGTTGTTATTTTTCTCCCGCATTGTGTTATACATCAAAGGTGTGTATATATTCAGTAGTCACCGGGAAATTTTACTCTTCAAACTGTAATGATATTTTACGTTGTATACTAATTTGTCGTGTATATACCTATTTTGAGTAAATATATCGTAAAGTATTCAAAAGTAGTCCGAATTTATGATTGTTTTAGATTTAGAATCGTTCCGATCGGCTGATTCCATTAATGTGCAGATTTTCGTCATACAATGTCGTAACCCGTGTACAGAACTAACAATCTGAGCAAAAATGGCATGAGTATGGCATATCAGCTGTTTTTTGTCGAGTTAAACACAGAAATCTGTATTTACATCTACAGAGACTATCAGACTTTGTACAGCGTGTGAGCGAACGACACATGGAACGTACGTCATTGTAGTTGGCTCGTCAATTCTCAAATGAGCTCGCTCAGACAACAACCTCGCTAGCCGCTGTGCGAGGTCCAGTGGCTCGATTGGCGCGCTCCGAAAACCATCCGTATCCCCTTAGCTCGTTCTTTCACAAATGAGCTGAACTGTGCCAAAAAACACAAAATCTGGACTCAGAGACACAAATGAAAACACCACAATCAATGAGAAAATGACTGCAGTTCAACTAGGGGACATTACTTTTTGCAGTCGCTGTATTCTTTTCTTTTAAGACCATGTTTTAGGCAAGGGTATTATGTCGCGTCTTGTACTGAAAACAATTTGCCAAAATAGAGAACGTACATTTTGTCGCTCTGAATGTTAAGGAATCCAAATATTTCATCTCATGTAATGTAACCATGAATTATATACTTGATGAATGTATTCATACGGACATAAACCATTTCGGTTGCATACTTAGCTGAGAGTATTGTCTGATATAATCGCATGCGAATCGCCGTCCAAAAAGCGAGCGACGGCGACTTCAGTCTTGAATCTCCTATAGCTACGCCTCAGCGCTGCGAAGGCGATCCACCGGCTGCAGCAGCCCTATGATATTAGGAGGGAGCTTGAGAAGCGCCACGGCAAACAGCGGTGTCGTGCCGACGAGATGAGTAGGTGCGTTGTCCACAAGTAGAAAAACGCGTCGTCCATCACGCTGAGCAAAAAACCGGCAGCGTCATCCAACCACGCAACGTGCTGAAGAACTTGGCGTCAGCCGTCGTGCTGGCTATCCACCTTAGCAGTGCGAACTTGCATAGGAAGAGTAGAGTTAATTTGTCCGTGCCGCTCGCGTTCGCCCCGACGACCATCGTGACACGCGCTTTGTCGAGTCGAAGTGCTGGCGCGCTGTGCAAACATACAGAGGAGCGACGCACGGCGCGGAAGGACATGGCAGTTTTATCCATGTTGTACACGTCATCGTGTCGGAACTGCCATATTGCTGCTCGCAGTCGCCGGATCTGTTGCTGCACTTGCTGCTCGTCTGCGCTTGAGCTCTCTTCGTGTGCGCGCCTGTGACACCGACCGTTGCAAGTGAGCAAATGACGGAGCTAGACTGGCTTGGTAAGTTTTGTTCGACGTGCCGCACAATGCGCAACTCGTTAGCGTGCCTGTGAGGGGGTCATACAGCACAATACGCTGAGGAAGCGTGCGCACGTGTGCGCTGCAACTCAAGTTGCAGGGAACGTGTTCCCTCTAGCCTGGACGTTGTGCGAACAACAGAGCAGGTTCCAAACTAGTGCATTGAGTGGTTATCGCCCTACAACATGCATGCCTAAGTATCCCTATACTAAATGCAAGATAACCACTTGAGTGCCGTGAGGTACACGCGACTCAATAGACAATGAGTCGCTGTCGTGCGTCCGATGTGACGACGACCACTGTTTGGTGTGTCCCACGCCACAACAGACTATGTCCAGGATTGGACATCCCGGATTGGTGTACGCATACACCAATCCATGTAACTGGCCATTTGGCCCCGTTACAGTGCCCTTCATCGACGGTCACAAGCGCATGGCCGGAGACTGGAATGTGCATGTGCTCGGCGAGCACATCGAGCTCGACCACAGCTTGGTCGAGGCGAAGCGTGTCTTGAGATTGAGCACGCTGCTTAGAGAGACAGTCGAATGACAGCGTTGTGTGGAGCTTCTTTGTCGCTGATGGTTGACGTGCTGGGGGGGGTAGCGTGATGGAAACATTATGCACGTGCCCACTTAGCAAGGTTGGTCAAGCTCCAATGCGGCTGCTCCTCGGGCTTCATCTAGACAGAGAGATGTAGTAATACTGCCGACTGGTCAGTCGTATCAATATAACAGATTTTCATTACGCAAAAACGTATAAACTTGATAAAGGGAAGTGTACAATAATTTGCATATTAAGTTACGTATTTTGTTAATATTGGTTACTTACGGATGAGCCTCTATTAATCGAGAGGGTTTTGTAGCATCGTACATCTCAAACATGCGAAAGTACAATATTCGAAAAGGGTATAATACTACTACTGGTAGAACCCGTCTGTTGTCCTTGATCATTGCTTCTTTCAGTTGTTTGCATTTCAGCTGTGTTCTTTTCGAGTCGATACTGGTCGTTTCTTTTGGATGGATTGATTTCTTTCTTGCTTTCGTTAAATTTGGATGTGTTGTCTTGTCTTTCAACGCGATAACGTCACAACAAAAGTGGTTGCCACTTATGTTTCTTTTGGAACAATTTGTTTCACTGGTTTAAATGTTTGTTTTGTTTGCATGTTGATTTCACATCAAAATTATGCTTGGTTCTTTTGGATAGAATATTATCGTTCTTGAGCATGTTTTCTTTCACTTGTTATATTTGCAGCTTTCATTTTTTTACTTGCAATGTGCTCTTTTTGTAAGGATACAATGTTCGTTTCTTTTGTATGGATTAATTTCTTTCTCAAATTTGTTTCTTTTGGTGTTGTCGACTCAACAGACCAAAAAACGTCAGAGGTCTTCGTTGTGTTTTTTCAGTGTCTTCTCTGATTATCAAGTGTTCTGTTCGCATTTTTGGTTTCGAATCAAAACTATTCTTGTTTCGTTTGGATGGAACTGTTTTAAGCATGCTTTTTCGTTGTTTTCATGCAGCTGTTCTTTTCGATCCGAAACTGTGTCGTTGATAGATCTTCTTGACATTCGTTTCTTTCTGGTGTGTTGTGTCTTTGTCAAAAGACCCAGCCAACGTCAAAGCCCCAACTTGTGCTTTTTCTGTTTCGTCTTAGGTTGTCATGCACATCAAGCAGCTCTTTTCACTTCATTCGCTTGATCAAGAAGATGCAACACAACTGCCATCGCAGCTCTTCGCAAGCAGCACCATGCGCACAAGCAGCAGCGACGACTCCACTAAAGACACACGCAGCACCGACAGCAACATCGACAGCAACAACAACACCAGCAGCAAGAACTCTGAAGATACTGCAAGTAACAGCAACGCAATGATCCACACTGACCGACATTTCGTCGAGACACCCGCACTCGCTGTGCTCGCAGACATCGCACTGCTGCGTACGATCACGAGCTTCATGCGCGGCGTGCCACTCGCAGTCATAGTATACGAGCACGCACAGACCTTCAGCGCACTCGCCGCAGTCGACGGCAACCTCCCGCGTCTCGCGATCGTGCAAAACGACACTCGGATGCTCGCACTGCTGCTTCGCGCGATGCAGTCGCTAGCAGCTCAGCAGTCGTCACAAGCGTCGCCACTAGCCTCACCACATGTATCGCAAGCGTCACAAGTACCGTTGCCACGCATACCTTCTCTATCAAGACCAGCGCATCCTTGTCATCGCATGCTCAAGCGCTACGAAGACGCAGTTGGTCGCTCGCTGCCAATGTGGCTCGAGCTCGAGTTGACTCCGCCCTGCAACCCACGCCGTCGCGCAGCAGCGTACGAGCGACAGTACTACCGCCGACACGGACTCCCACACGACGTGCTCAATGCGAAGCTCAGCTTTGCCAACTGCTTTGAAGAGGCGATCGCGTCGCAGCAGTTCGAGGTCGTGCCGTGGCTCGTGACGCACAACGTGGCGCCAGTGCCGCGCGAAGTCGTGAGCGACGCGGTGCGGTGCGCGCAGTTCGGACTCGCACAGTGGCTCGTCGCGACGCTCCCGGGTCCGTTCGAGGTCCACGCTGCTTGCGTGCTGCGGTCTCTGACAGTCGACTCGCGCGCGCTCTCGCTCACGTCGATCGCGTGGCTGTGCGAGCACTTCCGAGCCGCCGTGTTGTCAGAGAGCGTGGTCGAGCAGCTCGCGCACTTGGGTCGACTCAGCATTCTCCTGTGGCTCCACGACCACTTCTGTCAGCGTCGTTGTGCGAGTAGAGCCGACACTGTCGAACGGGCTACCACTACAAGGTCATTGCCATCAGCCAGAGACACTTGGCACGAAGCGAGCGCTCTTGCGTTCCTCCACGCGCGCTATCCAGACATGTGCGCTCCGTCATGACGAGACGCAGTAGCTGATGTAGGAGCCTCACGCCAAACGCCGTTGTTGTGCAGTCAATCAATGTACTTGTCGGAGACGTTGGTGCATCCGCAGAGCAGAGCAGACCAGACCAGAGCAGAACGGAGCAGAGCAGAACACACCAGAACGGAGCAGTGGCAGTCCCTAGCAGGTCCTCCATCCATCCTTCTTCCTACGTTCCTATTGTCCAAGACTCTCCAAGACGGTGCAAGCGCCAGTGACGATGTCCGAGAGCTCGCTCGTCCGTCACAGGAAGTTGCCTGTGAGCGACCGCTTGAGCGTCCGGAGCGTGTACGCGACCTCGGTTGCTCGCGGGCGCATCGCTGGGTCGAGAGCTCCGATGCGTTGAAATGCACGTTATGTGGAAATCTGTCGTCGGACAAGCTGTGCGCACTTGCGTGGCGTTTGCTGGTTAATTTGACCTGCAAAGGTTGTCCCCAATGTCTCTAGTTTCAAGCAGGGAATCCCACACAATTGCGCGTCCTCACTCGGACAAGTGCAACTCCTAGACGATGAACCCATCTGTCTGAACTCCTTCCAGCGCTCATGCTCCACACCTGCTCACTCTTCGATTCGCAGCAGAGAGCGCACCACCGACTGCACCGTAGCGACAGCTATGGCGTCTGCTCGCATTGCGCTCATGCTCGTAGTCGTCATGGCGCTCAGTGCCCACGTCGCGACTGCGCAGACGTTGTGTCCGTCGGTCGACACTGGTACGCTCGCATTCGCGTGCGACAGCGCGTGCGAGCGCGGCCAGCCGTGCATGGCGCCGTCGCCGACGAACCTCACAGCCGGCTGCCGGTGCTTCACGATCAACAAGCGCATTCCGAGCGACTACGTCGCGTTCCAGTTCCTCGTGCCGTTCGACACGACGACGACTGCGGCGCTCAAGCAAGCGTCGCCTGCGAGCTACGAGAAGATCTCGGGCTACAATGACACGACGTCTGTGGCGTGGGCGAGCAACAGCGAGCTCACCAAGATCGCGCCGATGAGCCTCTCGCCTGTGACGACGAGCGTGTACGTCGTTGCGCTGTTGTCGTAGTACGAGATCGCGTCAGGAGCGTCGCAAAGGCACTCACTCACTCATGCGCTCGTGCTCGTGCTCGTGGTCGCGCAGGACGCTGCGCGGCGGCAGCAGCCTCACAGAGGTCGTCAAGGGCTTTGGCGCGACGCTCGATGTCGACGCGCAGTTCCTCGCTGCGCAGTCGCAAGTCACGGCGCTCACGCTCGCAAACGTCAAGCTCGGGACGAGCGCAAACACGCTCGCAGCGAACTTACCAGCGCGTCTCGAGACGCTCGACTGGAAGAACACGGCGCTCACGGCGCTCCCGACTGCGCTGCGGACGCTCGAGTCGCTCCAGTTCCTGTACGAGCGCGATCGAGAGCGATACGGACGGACGCTTGGCTCACACGGTCGCTTGTCTGTCTGTCTGTTTGTTGCTATGACGGAGCGTAGAGACTTGGGCTTCAACAGCATCGAGGACGTGACAGCGGACCACGTCGTGCCTGCGCTCACGAACCTGTGCGTCTTTGGCTGCGATCGCGCACTCGCTCCTTCATCTGACGAACCGTCGGGCGCTTACTCCACTGCGCAGGACGCTCAACGCGAACAAGATCGCGCGCTTCACTGGCGTGTTCCCAAAGCTCACGGCCCTGTACGACACGCGCATGACTCTCGCAATGGCGCAGCAGCTGCGGATCTCACGTCCTCCTCCTTCTCTTCCTTCTGCGTCTCTCGTCAGGAACCTCGCGTTCAACAAGCTCACGAGCGCACCGACAGCCGTAGCCAAGCACTCGAGTCTCACGCTGCTGTGCGTCTGCAGCTCCTCGCTCTCTCTCTCGCTCGCTCTCTTGACGCCACTGACTGCCTCGCGCGTGTGTGACGCGCTAGGAACCTCGGCGGCAACGTGATCCCATCGTTCGAGCAGTCGCACGCTGCCCCGACGATCAAAGTGCTGTACGTCCGCGTCGTCGCGCTCGCCAGTGCGCACGCGTAGACTAACGACCGCTCTCTTGCGCGTCTCGTGATCCGCTAGCTCGCTCTACTCGTCGCAGCTCACAAAGTTCGACGCGTACATGCCGGCGCTCGAGTACCTGTGCGTCTCTCTGTTTGCCAGTCGCTGGCTCACGTCGCAGCGTCTCACTCACTCGCTCACGCGCGTGTGATTGCGGCAGGGACTTGATGAACACGAGTCTCACGAGCTTCCCGAGCGCGATCTACCGCCACCGGCAGCTCTCGACACTGTACGTCGGAGCTCCTGCACTCGTGCTCTCGACGCTTTCGACCTACTGACTGAGTCACTGACGGCCGAACGCCTCTCGTAGTCACCTCAAAGACAACGCGCGTCTGCGGAACGTGACGTTCACGAACGTCCAAGCGAACTTCATCAACACGCTCGACAAGTTCACGATCGCTACTGCGAGTCTGAAAGCCGACTGCGAGCTCTCGCAGCGCTACAAGTTCGCGAGCTTCTACCTCACAGTCTGCATCTCCGAGACGATCGACCTGAACGTGATCATGGGAGCGCGCGTGAACGTCACGACGCCGTCGTCGCCACTGAGCCCACTCACGCCGATCGACGGCACGGACGCAGCGAACAGTGGAACATCGTCGTCGTCGAGCTCCAAGCTCGTGCCAGCGCTCGCGATTGGCGGCGCAGTCGTGCTGCTCGCGCTGCTCATCGCTGTGTTCTTAGTACGACGCAAGCGCAGTGTAAGTGCAAAGGCGGCGTCGGACGACTACGCCACGGGCGAGACTGGCGGCGCGAGCGGCCCGACGAACCCGTCCGGTCACAATGGCGACCGCGCAGTCTCGCTCTGGCACGATCAGGAGCTCCTCTCGCTCTCGGTGCGCGCCGAGGACATCAAAGACGTGCGCAAGCTCGGCAGTGGCGCGTTCGCAGACGTCTGGCTCGTGCAGTTCCGCGCCTCGGAGCTCTTGGCGTCCAAGCGTCTGCGTGCGAGCGACGCCGAACGCGCGCAGATCGACGCGTTCGTGCACGAGATCAAGCTCGTGGCGCGGCTCACGCACCCGAGCATCGTCGCGTTCAAAGGCGTCGCGTGGGTGCGCGAGAGCGACCTCCAGGCGCTCTTTGAGTACATGCCGAACGGCGACCTCCGGACGTACCTCGCGCGCGCCGCGGCGCCGACGCCGTGGACCGCCGAGAAGCTCGAGATCGCGATCGACATCGCCGAGGCGCTCGTGTACGTGCACTCGTTCAACCCGCCGCTCGTGCACCGCGACCTCAAGTCCCGCAACGTCCTGCTCGACGACGCGATGCGCGCCAAAGTGACGGACTTTGGCGTCTCGCGGTACCAGTCGGAGCAGAGCACGATGACCGCTGGCGTCGGCACGTGTCGGTGGCTCGCGCCTGAGGTGATCGCTGGCAACGGCCGCTACGGACCACCGGCTGACGTCTTTTCGTTTGGCGCAGTGCTCGCGGAGCTCGACACGCACGCGATTCCGTACGACGACGCGCGCAGCGCAAGTGGCGAGAAGCTCATCGACGTCGCGCTGCTGCAGATGGTCGCGCGCGGTGTGTTGACGCCGAGCGTAAGTGCGACGTGTCCAGCGGCAATCGCAGAGCTCGCGCAGCGGTGCTTTGCTCTCGACCCAGCGATGCGCCCGCGAGCAACCGAGGTCGCGTACACGCTCCGGACGCTCAAGCGGTCGCTCACAGGCAACTTCCTGTGACGGACGAGCGAGCTCTCGGACATCGTCACTGGCGCTTGCACCGTCTTGGAGAGTCTTGGACAATAGGAACGTAGGAAGAAGGATGGATGGAGGACCTGCTAGGGACTGCCACTGCTCCGTTCTGGTGTGTTCTGCTCTGCTCCGTTCTGCTCTGGTCTGGTCTGCTCTGCTCTGCGGATGCACCAACGTCTCCGACAAGTACATTGATTGACTGCACAACAACGGCGTTTGGCGTGAGGCTCCTACATCAGCTACTGCGTCTCGTCATGACGGAGCGCACATGTCTGGATAGCGCGCGTGGAGGAACGCAAGAGCGCTCGCTTCGTGCCAAGTGTCTCTGGCTGATGGCAATGACCTTGTAGTGGTAGCCCGTTCGACAGTGTCGGCTCTACTCGCACAACGACGCTGACAGAAGTGGTCGTGGAGCCACAGGAGAATGCTGAGTCGACCCAAGTGCGCGAGCTGCTCGACCACGCTCTCTGACAACACGGCGGCTCGGAAGTGCTCGCACAGCCACGCGATCGACGTGAGCGAGAGCGCGCGCGAGTCGACTGTCAGAGACCGCAGCACGCAAGCAGCGTGGACCTCGAACGGACCCGGGAGCGTCGCGACGAGCCACTGTGCGAGTCCGAACTGCGCGCACCGCACCGCGTCGCTCACGACTTCGCGCGGCACTGGCGCCACGTTGTGCGTCACGAGCCACGGCACGACCTCGAACTGCTGCGACGCGATCGCCTCTTCAAAGCAGTTGGCAAAGCTGAGCTTCGCATTGAGCACGTCGTGTGGGAGTCCGTGTCGGCGGTAGTACTGTCGCTCGTACGCTGCTGCGCGACGGCGTGGGTTGCAGGGCGGAGTCAACTCGAGCTCGAGCCACATTGGCAGCGAGCGACCAACTGCGTCTTCGTAGCGCTTGAGCATGCGATGACAAGGATGCGCTGGTCTTGATAGAGAAGGTATGCGTGGCAACGGTACTTGTGACGCTTGCGATACATGTGGTGAGGCTAGTGGCGACGCTTGTGACGACTGCTGAGCTGCTAGCGACTGCATCGCGCGAAGCAGCAGTGCGAGCATCCGAGTGTCGTTTTGCACGATCGCGAGACGCGGGAGGTTGCCGTCGACTGCGGCGAGTGCGCTGAAGGTCTGTGCGTGCTCGTATACTATGACTGCGAGTGGCACGCCGCGCATGAAGCTCGTGATCGTACGCAGCAGTGCGATGTCTGCGAGCACAGCGAGTGCGGGTGTCTCGACGAAATGTCGGTCAGTGTGGATCATTGCGTTGCTGTTACTTGCAGTATCTTCAGAGTTCTTGCTGCTGGTGTTGTTGTTGCTGTCGATGTTGCTGTCGGTGCTGCGTGTGTCTTTAGTGGAGTCGTCGCTGCTGCTTGTGCGCATGGTGCTGCTTGCGAAGAGCTGCGATGGCAGTTGTGTTGCATCTTCTTGATCAAGCGAATGAAGTGAAAAGAGCTGCTTGATGTGCATGACAACCTAAGACGAAACAGAAAAAGCACAAGTTGGGGCTTTGACGTTGGCTGGGTCTTTTGACAAAGACACAACACACCAGAAAGAAACAACGGGCAAAATAAAATCGATATATCTGGACGAAATGAACATAGTTTGGACTCAAAAAGAACACAAATGCAAGGAAACAAACTGAAGGAAACAAATAAAAAACATTGCTTAAAATTATACACTTACATCCGAAAGAAACAAGAAAAATTATGAATTACTGCAAAGAAACATCTAAAACGTATACTACTCTGTTCCGCAATATTAGACCCGAGTTAACGAAATCATTGCGCGATTTTTTTCAGTCCTCGTCACGTACTGTGCAAGACACAACAATTCAGAGCTCGAGTCGCTGAGCAAAATGGTGTGCATACCTTAGAATGGATCGCTCTAGATGGCAAGTTACGAGAGAATGAGTGGCTGCGTGAGCTCTGGCCACCTGCCTCTGGACCTCATTTGCGCATTTCGCCCATCCTGATAATGAAGCTCGCGCGTACTAACAAGACAAACAAGCTCAACGACGACGATCGCTCGCTCGTTCTCAGTGCGCTGCTTGCGCGGTCGACGAACAGCGTTCTCAAACGCGGTGCACACACGGACGTTGCGGCGCTGTACGACATCAGCGAGTCCACGTGCAAGCGCATTTGGGCTCGCGCAAAGAAGAACTTTGTCAAGACTGGCGCGCACACCTCGCGCTCTCACATGCACAATACCGGACGTAAGGCCAAGACCCGCGACGCTGCGCTCGAAGCATTGCGTGCTGTGCCTGCCGATCAGCGAGCGACAGTTCGTGCTGCTGCTGCTGCTTGCGGCCTCCCTCCTACCACTCTCCATCGTGCGCTACGCAACGGTCGCCTGCGCACTGCATCTACACAAGTGAAGCCCGTGCTCACATCGGTCCAGCGACAGCGCCGCCTCGCGTTCTGCATTCAGCACGTCGACGCAACGACCAAGCTCTTTGACACCATGGACAACACAGTACACGTAGACGAAAAACTGTTCTACATCGTCTCGACTCGAAGCAGGGCGGTCTTGCTTCCGGACGAGCCCGCGCCTGTTCTCCGACTGCGCAGCAAGCGCCATGTCCCGCGCGTCATGGTGTTTGCGGCGGTAGCGCGGCCTCGGTGGGTTGGCACCACGTTCTTTGACGGCAAGATTGGAGTTTGGTCGTTCGTCAAGCATGTGCCAGCACGCCGCAGCAGCAGGCTTCGCGCAGCGGGCACTCTTGTTGCGCGCGACATCGCGGTCAACAAGACAACCTACAGACGCATGTTGATCAACTCGCTACTGCCGCCGTTGCGCGAGAAGTGGCTGACCGCCGCAGGACAACAAACGATAGTGGTGCAGCAAGACAACGCTGCACCTCACATCAGCAACTCCAATCAAGAGTGGAGAGGCGCTGTCGAGCGCTCTGGCATCAACGTCGAGCTTCGCTTCCAGCCGGCAAACAGTCCCGACATGAATGTGCTCGATCTCGGGATCTTTAATGCTCTGCAAGCACGTCAGCGCAGAGTACCCTTGCGCTCCATTGACGAGCTCATCGCTACGGTCAGCACTGTCTTCGACGAGCTGCCGACGGCGACGCTCGATGCGAGCTTCCTAACACTGCAATGTGTCATGGATGCCTGCATCAAGTGCGGAGGCGACAACACATATAAGATCCCACACATCTCAAAGCGCAAACTGCAGCAGGAGGGACGACTTCCGCGCAGCATTCGTTGCTCAGGACTCGATGGCTTGTCGTTGTAAAGAACATATGGTTTTGTTGCTGAGCCAGTGTCTTCCAATAGTTTGTTTAAGTGAGAATTGCGGTCTCATATTTTGGAACATGATCGGAGTGGCATCGGTCACATATTGCGGAACAGAGTAGTACAGTAGACTGTAGAGCTGCGAATCGGGCGAATATTGTGAAACCAGAAAAGACAATCAAAAACACTTGATGAACTCATCCATCCGAACGAAATGAACATAGTTTCGTCTTCAAATGAACAAAGACGCAAAATCGAAAAAATATTGAAGATAAAACAACAACTTCAATAAACGCAAAATGTAACAATACCCCATACGTAATTGATATCCAATTTTCCAGCTTAATGATGAGATATTTGTATTGGATATTTATGGTCGAGGCTTCAGAGTGAACAAATACTAGTATGTTGCTTGGAGTTTATTAATAGAACAAACGGGAACAAATGTCTCCGAATGAGCAAACTCTCAAATATACAAATATCTTAATTCTGGCACTAATTGACATTTTTCCTGTTGGTCGTATCCTTTGATGTGTTCTGATATAGAATCTAAAGTGTTGTTAAAGACATTTCTCCTGCCGAGCAGACTCTACTTCTTGTGACCGCCATGTTGTACAGATAAAGACTCATCCGAATGCCCGCCAACTTGGCAGAACCTTTGATACAAATGTACACTTGCTGTATTGCGTGATAAATGACTCATCGGAATGCCCAAATCGCAAATTTCACAAAACACAGTTTTATGAATTTACACATATGCGCAAGGCAGCGCACGCGTGAAGCTTGATTGAACTGTGTCGACGCTGATGCTATCCCATGCAGCAATCGTGCGCTGAATCATGAGCAAGCGTTTGTCCTTGGCAGACAAGTACTCACTAGATCGCACCTCTTCTAGCCAGGCTACTTCCAGGCGCTTTTTGAGCGGCCCCATTACTCCTACGTCGAGTGGCTGACAGAACGCTGTCGAGTTAGGTGGCACCTCACGCAAAGTAGATTGCAGCTCGCCGGCAACGATGTCTCTCGACTTCGCCGACACGTGCGCGCTGAGGTTGTCGAGCAGAACCACAGTCGGCCCTTCGATCTGCGGAGCGACGACCTCTCGCAAGTACTCGCGCCAAACGCGCGAGTCCATCCACGCGTTTGTTTGAGTGGTGTAGTAGTGGCCTAGCAGTATCAGCGCGTGTGAGATCAGACATACAGTACAGCGCAACAGACAACGAGCGACTCACCGTGCGGTAGCTCGCGCAGCTCACGCTCACGGATGCGTCCGTGCTCGTCACCTCGAAGGATGAACAGGATCGGTAGTTTGCGGCCTGCGTGACAAGCGCTCGTGTGTCAGTGTGTGTTTGCAAGCAGGAGAGAAAGTGTCACGAGCATGTGCACTCACCGTCTGCGCGAATGCCGAGTACTGCAGTCATACGAGCGCTATGACGCTTCATCTCGGTGACACGCGCGTTGCCGCCACCGAGCTTGGCCCAACAGCGTCGCGGAGGGGAGTCAAGATAAATGCCGGTCTCGTCGATGTTGATAATGTCGCTGAGGTTGAAGCTCGAGCAGTCACGCCAAAACGCATTGCTGAATGCGTCTCGAATTTCTTCAATTTCGACTGTTGATTCCTAAAATTTACCAAAGCAGCAACAGCAATACAATCATCAGCATTCAAATAGAAATACACATACGTTGGCGCGCGTCGGTGTCCGACACGAGAAGCCGTGGTGACGCGCAAAGCAGTGCAGCAAACGGAAGAGCGAGCGAACTGCTGTTGCTTTCGTGTCTGCATGCGAGAGGTAGTCCACAAACCATGGGCTGAAGTTGCGTCGAATGAATGTGATCATTGTACGTGTGCCTAGAAACTGCAAATCACAGACATTGCAGTCAGTTTGAGCTGAGCATGCGCGAGCACCAGCAAGCAGGAGCAGACGGACCTTTTCCTCTCTTCGCACATCCTTCATGAAGCTGACAAGCTCAGAGACGAACGGCAATTCTTCTCCTTGCAGCCTTTGGTGCGTGAGCGCGTCTCCTTCGGCCCCGCGTACGCTCGTAGCGACACCTCATCCTTCTTCCACGCTCTCACGTTCCAACGCGGCGCGCTGCAGAACTCGGCAGCGCTGCGCTCGCTGCGCGTCTTGAGTGCGTCTAGCACGCCGAGCTTCTCTTCTATCGTGCACGCGCGCAGCTTCTTCGTCATTGCGTGAATGCAGCGCACGCTCGGCAGTCACGAGCTCGCGAGCACTTGAGCTTTCGCTGCACCACCAATTCGGATACTACAAATGAATGGTTGAAATTTAGCTTTTTGTGTCCATACAAATCTGTGTCGACCAAACCTTCGAATTTGTGGGCATTGCGTTGAGTCAGGGCATTCGGATGAGTCTTTATCTGTATCGCTCGAGGTAAGGTCTCAAGGACGACAACAGCCGGCAGTAAACCACGAGGAGCTGTATTATGAAGCTTGATCGACATGGGCACATGCACTAGATCTTCATGTGACTTTGCTTGAGCGCGACAGTCGTCTTTGAGTGGTCTTTCGGCCAAATTGCTCTCTCAAGGACTATGCCCACTGTCCGACTTCGCTCGATAAAATAACTTGACATTGTATAGAATAATAGAAATGCGTGAGAAAGAAGCGAGACATGCTGTCAAGTATCCTTGTCAAGCAAGAAAAGGTCCGATGGTATGTAAATGACTTGGTCTTCTCGCTCATGGTGTTGCTGCTGTCTCTCACATGATATTCTTCCTCCTGCTGACACGATGCGTGTATGTGCGTGTGTATGTGTGTGTGTACGTCTGCAAGAGTGTTGGCGGTCATGGGTTCGTTCGCATGTTGGGCGACGTCCTGCGATGCTGGATGCTTGAGTGTCACGTTGAAGCGAATGACGGCCGAGAACAGTGAGTGCAGCCACCATCACTTGGCAGCGCGCACACACACTCGTCTGTCCACGTTGCTGCTGCTCGCGGACATCCAGACGGACTCTCGCTGACCGATACGCGAGCGGCGCCAGTTCAGAATCTGCACCGAGACCTCGACACCATAGCACACAACACAGACACTTCAGCATGGATCGCCGCGAGGTCAACAGCACAAACACAAGCACGAGCAACGATATGAACGCGAGCTCGGACGCTCGAAGCGAGCGCTTGGCGTACGTACCCCTGTTCACGTCGAGTCAGCAGCGCTACCTCGAAGACATCTTCTTGCTCCCGCACCTCCAGACTGCTGCGCCAACCACTCCGCCACTCCCTGGACCTCACGCTCGAGCGCCAGCTTCGCCGTTATCATCGCCACCGCCAGCTCCACGCACCCCATCGCTGACTGCGACTGCGCTTCCACTACCACCACTAACGAAAGAAGAAGCGCGCAAGATGCGGAACCGCGAGTCAGCAGCCAAGTCCCGACAGCGCGCACAAGACTCGATCCGGACGCTTGAAGAGCGACTCGGCGTTGTGCAGCGCCGACACGAGTTCCTCAAGAGCGAAGTGCGGCGGCTCACACAGGCGCTCCAGACGCGCACGACAGCAGCCGTAGCGGCCGTAGCGGCCGTGACGACGTCGACATCAACAGCGTCGCGTCCAGTGTACTTGTGAGTCCTGGATGTGTCCAAGAGAGTACGTAGGAGACTATTGTAGTAGAGCGTAGAGCGTAGAGAAGACTTGCAACCGAGAGTGACCACAAGAGCTCCGTGTGTGTGTATTCTCAACTGGCGAGCGACGTCCAAGTCGCTGTGGCTCTGTCGTCGCCGTCCAATGCAAGAGACGATAGTGGCGGAAGCGAGTGCAGGCGACTCTGCTCCAGTTCGCTGCGTCCCTAGTGCTTGTGTCATGCGCCATGTCCTCGTGTGGATGGATGGATGGAGGTGTACGTGTGTGTGTATGAATGAGAGAAGCGAGAGCGAGAGTGCGAGATGCTGTCTACCGGCGTCCAAAGCGACCGCCGCCGCGGCGAAAGCCACCGCCACCGCGCGCGTACCCTTGCGCTTGCTGGTGTCCCATCATGTTTGGCGGCGGCTGCTGTTGCTGGTGACCGTAGCCGCCACCTCCACGACCGCCGCGCTGCGGGTGGTGGAATGGACCAGACGGCTGCTGGTTGTACGACGAAGGCGGCGGCTGCTGCTGGTTGTACGGTCCAGGCGCTCTATGTGCGTACGGCGGCGCATTGCTCGGCGGCGCGCCGTAGTCACTGCTGTCGTACCCACTTGCGTGCGCTTGGTGGTGGTGGTACGCACCAGGGCCGCGCTGCTGCTGCTGCCCAGACGCGCCAGGGAACGAGCTATAGCCACCGTACTGTGACGGTTGCTGCTGCTGTTGCGGTGGCGGTGCACCGCCAAATGCACGACCGCGCGCATACGCCTGTGGCTTGGGACCACCCATGGCGTACGACGGCCCCGTCGCGGCCGCAGGTGGCTGGCGGTCACTGCCGTACCGCGACTCGCTACGTCCTCGCCAGCCTGGCGCTTGAGCGCTCTCGAACCGACTGCGAGGCATCATGACGTCCGACGGCGGCGCGCGTCCTGGCTGCGGCCCAAAGTCCGGACTATAGTCACTCCGGTCGCTCCCATAGCTCGGTCCAGCGCCGCTGCTGCGGTGGTGCGCTGGGTAGCCACCAGCGCCGCCTGCTGCAGCAGACGCAGCCGTTCTCACGTGCAGCGGTTGTCTAGACACGTAGCGCTGCTGCGGCGGCGCGTCGTCGTACGCGTCGTCATAGTCGCGGCGGAAGGGCGCACCGCCACTGCTGCGGTGACCGTGTGGCCGCGCGCTCGAGCCAGCGTACCGATGGTCCCCACTGCTGCCACCTCCACTACTACTACTCCCAGCGCCGCGATGGCCATACCCACCGCCACCGCCACGACCACCGCGGAAGCTCCCACTGCCGCTGCGACTCGCATACGACGACGGCCCTGCGTGGTCCTGCTGCTTGCCATAGTGCGGCGCGCTCGAGCCAATCCGTGACGACGATGGTGCAGTACCCGTCGGCGTGGCGTCGCTCGAGCCGCGCCGCACAGGCGACGCTTTCTTCACTGGACTCGCTGCTGCGGCGGCAGCGCTCTTGCTCGCCATCATCTCGCGCCAGAGCTTCTCGGCTTCGAGGATCAGCGACAGGATTCCGCGCTAGTCGAGTCGATGTTAGTAGCAACAGTGAGAAGAAGTTAGTATCAACATGTCGCATGTGTCGGGTATAACAGCTAGTGCCCCATGGGGGACTGACTGCATCACGTACCTGCTGCGCGATCGCATCGGCGTCAGTCGTGACGCGCATCGCTGGGATCTTCATGTTCTCGAGCGAGATCTGCTGCGCCTTGAGCGCACTCGCGCGGTCGAACCCCGTGATCTCGATGAACTGCTGCTGCGACATCTGACACCGCGCGACAAACTCGCGGCGCTGGTCTGCATGTTGCGTCTGGACTGCTGCGACTTCCGTCTCGGGTGCGTTCGCGCCTCGGAGCTGCTGCTCGACTGCTGCGTGGCGCGCGCAGAGCTCGCTCCCTTCTTTCATCTGCATCCCAACGAGGTCTTGCCAGCGATAGAGCGTCGCGCGGTCTCGCGAGCGCTGCTGCGCACTCAAGTCCTTCACGCCTTGGAACACGGCGTTGTCGCGCAGGACGTCCGAGAGGCGGTCGAGCAAGTCGTTTGGGATCTCGACGTGGTGCGTCCCAGGGCTGAGCGCGTCAAAGAGCAAGTGCGGACAGTCGGTAATGACTGGGAGCGCAGTCGGGATCGCGTGGAAGAACTGCGTCGGCGCATCCGTCGATGCGCGCGCGCGCTTTGTCGCGTCGTCTGCTTCGAGCGCCGCGGCGTCGCGCTTCTTGCTGTTCACTGGCGCCACGTCCGTCGAGCCGGTCTTGTCGACAAACGCGAGCGCCGGGTCCAAGTCGATCACGGGCTCTGCTGTCGGCGCTGCCGTCGGCGCAGGTGGCGCAGCGACTGGCACTGCAGTAGCCGGTGCTGAAGCCGCTGGCGCTGTCAAAGGAGCAGCAGGAGCCGGCACCGACACTGTTGGCTGTGGCGCTGCTGCTGCTGGCACGGGCACTTGCGCTTGGAGCGTCTCGAGCGTCATTGACGGCTCAATGTGCGCGACAACGAACGCGTGGAACGGCGGCCAGAGCGCGTCGCGGTCGCTGCTTGCGACGGCTGCGAGCGCGCGGAGAAAGACTTTGCGCGCGTTCGAGAACTTCTTGCGCTCGACGCAGAACGCGGCGTACTGGAGCCAGAGACGCACGCTCGCGCCCGCGACTGGGCAGCTCACGGCGCTCTCAAACACCTTTGTCGCTTGCTTGAACTGCCGCAGCGCAATCTCGAGCGCAGCGTACTGACTGTAGAGCGCAGTCACGAGCGCCGCGCCGCGCGCTGCGTCTGCGCCAGCGAGCTGCTGGACCGTCGTGACCCACGACGCGATCGTCTCGTCGACAGATTTGCGCGCGTCGGCGACTTTTTCGTACTGCAGCAGACGCGCAGATGCGATGGACACACACACGCACGTGCAAAGATCCGTGGATACAGTCAGTTCCGCTGCTCGTGTGGACGGACCGAGCGACGCAATCGTGCGAGTGCTAGGGAGAGAGACGCACGCAGGCGCGATACGCAACACGTACGTTGCTAGTGTGGATGAGCTCCTTGGCTTTCGTGACGACAGCAGCGGGGTCCCACGCAGCCATTGCAGCTGCAGGAGGAGGTGGAGTCATGGCCGCGAGTGTGGACGAAAGAGCTACTGAAGGCGCGAGGGGAGGACGACGCGAGGAGGAGAAAGAAGAGGAGATTGGACTTGAACGTTGACTGCGCTCGTGCGGCGAGAGCGAGCGATGCAGACGGCGGAGGAGGAGGATCAAGGAGGAGCTGCTTCACGCGTGCGAGTGCGAGTTGCCGCCGTCGCTTCCGCCGCCTCGTGTCGTTCGACTGTGTGTGTGGTCTTCGTTTGATTTGAAAATGGATAGGAAATTATTGTAGCGATTCACTGTACTTGTTCACATCTTGTTTGTATGCGTAAAGTATTGTAGCACGCTACGATCACTTCCTACTCAAAATCAAGTGATCTGTAAAAGCACGACCACAGTTGTGTACATCGTATTTATTCGAATGCAAACAGTACCACGCATTCCTTCTCGCTTCGAGGACTTCGGCTACTCTCCAAGCAGCCGAAGTCCTCCAAGCAACCGAGACGCAACGAACTCGAGATCGACAGCGATGAGAAGCTCTGAAGGACAACAAGAGGCTCGGAAGCGATCGGGATGCCGGTGTTGGTGACCAGAGCACTACGAAGCGAGACAACGCAAGAGGAGAAACACAGTGGTGCGTATGGTACAAACAGAAACACATCGAGTTGATTCATTCGAGCGGTGGGGAGAAGCGCGCTGCGCACTTCCACGCCTGCACACGCACGCACACAAACTTGCTGGTGCGTCGCACATAGAGATAGGAGTCTACTTAGTACGCATCGACCTTGCCGATCGTCGACTTGTCGGCGTTCGTGAGCGAGCTAAAGTCGAGGTCCGACGTCCGCGTGCTCTCGCCGCCGGCAATGTCGAGCTCGTCGTCGCAGTCCTCGTCGTCGGCGATCGGGAGCTCGTCGTCGCAGTCCTCGTCCGAGCCGACCGAGCCGGCGTCCGAGTCCTTGATGTCGAGGTCATCGTCACAGTCTTCGTCGTCGGCGATCGGGAGGTCGTCATCGCAGTCCTCGCTTGCGCCAGTGTCCGCGTCGCCACCGATCTCGCCATCCGAAGCTGGCGACGGCGTCGAGTACTCGTCATCGTCGCTGGTGCTCGGCGCCTGTGTCGCTGGCTTTGGCGTCTTCGAGCTCGACGGCTTGCTCGGCTTCGGCGTCTTGCTGCCGGTCGACGGCTTCGTCGTCGTGGCAGGCGCCTTCGTGCCAGTCGATGGCTTCGTCGTCGTCACTGGTGCCTTCGTCGTCGGGTCTGCGTCCGAGCCAATGGAGCCGGCGTCCGAGTCCTTGATGTCAAGGTCGTCGTCACAGTCTTCATCGTCCGCGATCGGGAGGTCGTCGTCACAGTCCTCGTCCGAGCCAACCGAGCCGGCGTCCGAGTCGGCGATCGGGAGCTCATCGTCGCAGTCCTCGTCATCGTAGTCGTCACCGCTCGACGGCGCTGGGGTCTTGGCCGGCGCAGTGGTCTTGTTCGCCGGAGCCGGCGTCTTGGTCGAAGGCGTCACGCTCGGCGTCGTTGCGCCTGAACCGCCCTCAAGTGGCGCGCAGTTGATGTACGCCTGCCACGTCGACGAGTGGAGCGCGAGCCAGTAGATCTTGAGCATGCTCGCACCCGCGCACTTTGACTTGTCGTACGGGAGCTTCGCTGGCGCCGCTGGGTAGTTTGCCGCACAGTTGTCGTCGCTGAACGCCAAGTTGCCATCGCACCAGACTTCGCACGGACCCTGGTGCGATGGCGTGAAGCCCTCTGTGGCGCTGTGTGCCCACTCGACGTACTGAGCTGGAAGTGGCTGCTTCGCGCCGGTAGCACTTGTGACGCCGCACTCCTTTGACGCGCCGCTGATGAACGTCGCCTTGGCGTCCACGAGCTCCTTCACGGACTTGTATGAGCTAGCCTTGAGCGCCGCCGTGAACGCCTTGGCGTTCGATGCTGGGTCGGTCGTGAACGACATGCCCTTTGGCGCCGTGAGCGTCGTGGGACCGTCCATCGTGGCGCAGAACTGCGTCGGGTCGCCGTTGATCGCAAACGTGACCTTGGGGACCGCCATGTAGCCATGGGCGTTCACGAGCGGAGCTGCTGCGAGCACCATGAGGACACCGGCGAGCGTGATCTTGGACGGCGCCAGCATGATGATAGTGTCGTGGTCGTGAATGAATGGGCGAGTGTGCAAGATGTGGTTGATCGGCGAATGAGCAGCCTTGGGCACAGCAATGCCCGTCCAACAGGACATGCACACACACAAGCAGAGATCGAGAGAGCGGGTCGCGGGAGCGAGTACAGCAAGGAGCACAACTTTGGTCATGTGGTCGCACGGCACGGGGAACCTTCGGTCATGCCACCTGTTCGTCAACGACAAAGAGTCGGAGTGCTGACTTGTTGCCCTCGGCATTCGATTTATTAGCTGGAATTGCATCAAAACATTCGAACTCGGTTCGATCAGAGACTGCGTTGCTGTCGCTGCGCTTTGAAAGGTGTCCGTTGTCGAGCGCGCTCCAGCTGCTCCAGCCGATTGGCACGATGACCACTGCCGCGCTCGCGGACTCTTACTCCTCTTGCCTCTGTCGGCGCGCGCGGTCGATGCGATGGTCAAGCACTCAAACTGCATCCGATGTCTTGCAGCACACATCTCGTCACTTGTCGACGATCATGTCAACGCGCACTTTGTCTTTGTCGATGCAGCTGCTTGCTGCTTCGTTGAGTGTCGCGACAAAGTCTTCGCTGGTAACACAGTACATCAGTGCCTTGATGCTTGACTTCGCGCCGCCGAGCGCGGTGAGCAGCCAGTCCTTGTGATCGTTCTCTAGCCCCAGCATCGAGAAGATGCCAGAGGGACTAAACAGCACCATCGTCTCCTTGGATCGCACCAGGCGCTCGAGCTCTTCACTTCGCTTCTTCTCAAGGATTTGCTCGCTTGTATCAAGACGCTCAATACACAGCGCTTTCAACTTGCGCGCACTTGTTGTAGGCGAGTGCAGTGAACAGGGAAGGACTTGCACGAAGGACAAGCAAATGCGAGTGCGAGTACTTGCACATGATGAAACTAACTCTGAGCTTCCGCTTGGCCGCACTCCTGTCGATTGTCTGCTCCTTGTCGGACAGTTGGTGAGCGTACTCTCAAGGCGAGCGTACTTTCAAGTCCTCCAAGCTCTCGAGTACTTCTTCCAGAGTAACGTAGCGCGTCTTTGTCTCTCGACGCGATTGCCTTGCAGTCTTGCAGAGCTCGTTGCACCGGTGCAAGGGCACTTCGTCAATCGCTACGATGGCCAAACATCGCCGGTTGCCTCTTTGCTCATTCACGACGCTGATCAAGCGCCGTCGTCCGTTCGCGCTCTGTCATGATGATGCGAGACTGCGAGTCATGGACAGTAAACAGTGTCGTTGTGCTTCGACCAGCTGGTTTTGGGGACACTTGGCGCCGATCTCAAGAGCTCCAAGTGCATCCTCAAGAGTGCATCCTCGACCTCGTTGCATGCGATTGCGAGCGCCAACTGGAGCGCGCGAGGAAGAGGAGCCTCGAGGAGCGTGATGTGTGTCGGCCCTGCTCACTCACTCACCCGCCTCACCGCAAGCTGCGCTGCGCTCGCTCCTCGAGTCGGCTCATTCGCAATCTCGACGCCAAGTGCATCCAGCACCGCCACAACTTCACTACACCACGATGAACGCCGCCCTTTGCTCTGTGCTCCTCGCCGCTGTCCTCGCCTCGAGCGTAAACGCCCACGGTCAGATGACCGAGCCCAAGCCGCGTCCAGTGAGCGCCAAGTTCCTCGCTGACTCTGGCGCGCTCAAGAACGCCAACAAAGAAGAGCTCCAGTGGGCGCCGCTCGAGAACCTGAGCCAGCGCAAGCAAAAGGACTTCCCAGAGGCCGCGACGTTCGACATCATGAACGGCTGCCGCGGCATGGTGTACGAAGCGAGCAACCCCGTGACGGCGCTCCAGGCGGGCGTGGCGTTCCCAGTCAAGTGGTACATCCAGGCGCCGCATCCGGGCTACGCCGAGTTCAGCATCGTCAAGCCCAAGACTGGCGCGGGCGGCAAGATCTCGTACGAAAAGGTCGCGCTGCTCAAGCGCATCGAGGACTTTGCCAAGACCGGCGGCAACGACGGCACGACGCTCACGATTCCGTCGAGCGTCACGGGCTGTGAGAAGGCTGGTGCGTGTGCACTCCAGATGTACTGGCACTCGGACATTGCGAACCAGACGTACCCGACGTGCGCCGACATCACGGTCGGTGGCAGCGGCGCGAGCACGCCGGCTGCGTCTGCCGATGAGTCGGACGCCGGCTCGGACGCCGACGATGACGCGGAGACCCCTGCGACGACTACAAAGCCTGCGACGACCAAGAAGCCTGCCGTGACGACCGCGCCGCCGGCGGACGACGAGTACGCGACGCCAACGCCGTCGAAGAAGAAGTGCACGGCCAAGGCTCGCAGCCTTCGTCGCCACTAGATGCTCATCCTCAACCTCTCGCGTAGCTAGCTGTCTATGAGCACTCTGTGCCTTTCAATCAGTCCATCCACGTTTGCCTTCTCTCTTGTGTATCTCGGCTCTCGTTCCTCCTCTTTGCCCGTCGCGAGTCGCTCAGAGCTCCGAGGTCGCATCGCTTGACGCTCGTACTCTGTGCTTTGCGCTCCATGATCGACTGCGGGAGGTTCGCTCGGTACAAACGTGTGCGAACTCATCCAGAGAAGCACTTCTAGCCTCGACGCCCGCACGCTACTGTGTACCCGATCAAGACTCCGCGCACCGCTACGATCGCTTCGGAACGTGTGCGATTCGAGCTTGGTGCGCAAGTGCCGCTGCCTTTCTGAACAAGTGGTGACTTCTTATTCGCACGAGCGCTCACCACGGACGTGGTCGCTCACTCTCCGATTCGCCTCGCGTCGCACACACACCCGCGCTCCGTCTCGACCAGCACCTCCGTGACACCAAGCATGCACGCGTCTGCGCTTAGCACTGCAGTCCTGCTCTTCGTCGTCGTCTTGAAAGCGACACACGTGTGCGCACACGGTCAGCTCCTCGACCCAACGCTCCGACCGATCTCGACCAAGTTCCGCGCTGATGGCGGCACGCTGCGCCAAGCTAGCGACGACGAGCTGCAGTGGTCGCCACTCGAGCTCTTGCGCGAGCGCAAGCAAGCGGATCAGCCTCAAGCGGCGACGTTCGACATCATGAACGGCTGTCGCGGCACAGTCTTTGAGTCGGGCAACCCGGTCACGAACCTCGAGCCAGGCGCGACGATCTCGATCAAGTGGTTCATCCAGGCGCCGCACCCAGGCTTCGGCGAGTTCAACATCGTCAAGCCCAAGACGAGCGCGGGCGGCAAGGTCGCGTACGAGAGAGTCGCGATGCTCACGCACTTGGAGCCGTTCGGTACCACAGGCGGGACGTTTGAGACCACTGCGACGGTACCGGCCAACATCACGGGCTGCGAGAAGGCTGGTGCGTGTGCGCTCCAGATGTACTGGTACTCGGAGGTTGCGAACCAGACGTACCCGAGCTGCGCCGACATCACGATCTACCGCACCACGTCGGCTAGCGGTAGCCTCGACTCGGCGTCGAGCAGCGCATCCACCAGCGGCAAGCGCGGTCTCCGACGTGGTCTGCGTGCAGGCGTGGTCGGCTCCAGTGTGTCTGCGCATCGCGACGACGAAGCACAAGCGACTGCTGTCAGTAAAGTCAACCTGAAGTACGAGCCAGCGACAGTCTCACCGGCACGCGTTGCAGAGAGCGAGCGTGCCCGCTTCACAGAGTAGAACGCGTCAGCTACGAAGCACAGGACGCGTTGCGTCGACCGCCACTCGCGTCTGAGGCACGAGCGAGTGCGAGAACACTGTTGTCTTTGGTCGTGACGTGTGCTTGAGCGATCAGCGGACAGCGTCCTGTGATGCGTGAGCGATCGCCACACGATGGAGGTCACTTCGGCTCGCAGTGCGATACGATTGCGGCTGCGAGCGCCAGCGAGAACACACGACGATGCTGCGCGTGCTCGAACGATCCAAAGAGACCTCGAGATAGGACGAGTACTCGACCTTCAGATGCCCGTCTTCGCATGCGGTCGCTTGTGCGCTCTGCTCGTTCCTTTTGCTCTTGGCGCTGTGCTCTTCCTGAAGATACGGTGGGTACTCGACGCCGTTCGCATCAGCTCTCGCACATGCGCCTACTGCTGATGGCGATGGCAAGTGAGCAGCACCAGCTGGTGCTGCAGTGCGTTCGCGTGCCTCCTGGAGCACAAGGAACTCTTGAGCTATCCTCACTGACGACGGCGCGGTCGTTGATCTCCAGTCGACCACACCGCTTGAATGCGTCAGACGAGCTGTGTCGTCAAGCGAAGCGAGCATCTAGAGTCCAATGCGGTGGAGCTCGCTCGATCAGTTCGAGCGCGTCGTGCGGCGCACTGAGGACTACGCGCGTGACTGGAGCGCCACCTCACTTTGCAATTCGCCATCGCCTTTGAACGACTGCCTCTTTCGCCCCACACCACCGCCAAGAGCAACTACGACAATGATCGCCCCGACGTCCACGACTGCTCTCGTCCTCGCTGTCATTGCACTCGCAGCTTCGCCCATTCAAGTGAGCGCGCACGGCTACATGTCGATCCCCAAGCCGACGTTCACGATCCAAGGCGACACGACGCAGTTTAGCGGCACCATTGACGGACCGAACACGCTCACGGCGCCGACAGGCACGTCGTTCACGACCGACCCCGAGTCAAACACAAAGGCGTTCACGGCGGCGCTCAAGACGAGCTCGTTCGCGTCCGTGCGCGCACTTGTGGAAGCCAAGGGTGTCTTCATCAGCGGCGCGAGTAAAGAGTGTGGCATCACGAGCGCCAGCGGCACGAAGCAACCATTGCCGACCAAGTACGTTGAGTGGTCGCATAGCGCCTCAGAGGGCTTCACGCCATCGCACCAAGGTCCGTGCGAAGTCTGGTGCGACGACCAGCTTGCGTTCAACAACGACAACTGCGCCAAGAACTACCCGGCGGCGCCCGCTGAGCTCCCGATCGATCACGCCAAGTGCGTCGGCACAAGTCTGCTCAAGATCGTCTGGCTCGCGCTCCACTCGTCGACGTGGCAGATCTACATCAACTGCGCGCCTCTCGAAGGCAGCACCAACAGCTCTGCGGCGTCTGTGATTGCCTCGTCGTCGGACTCGTCCTCAGACGCGACCACTTCGCGAACTGTCACGCCAGCACTGACGCCTGCAGCGACACCAGCGCCGTCCTCAAGAGATGGTGACGGGTCCGGCTCGGAATCAGCGTCGGCGACCGACGACGCCACGGCGACGACAGCCCCAGCAGCGACGACTGCAGCACCAAAGACATCAGCGCCGACGCCGTCGAAGACGAAGAAGTGCACGGCCAAGACGACGCGGAAGCTCCGCTACTAAGAAGCACTAGTGCGTGTGACTGTCGATCAGGTCGTAGTCGTTTGCCTTCGCTCGAGAGCGCTTTGAACATCGTTGATCAACAGACTCTCGTGTTTGTCTCCATCTCGCTCAGCGCCTGGTAACTTTTGCGCGAAGACAAACGACTCGGTCGACAGCGATGAGCGGTTCAAAGCGAGCTGAGCGTCCGTGTTCTTTGTACTTGGTGCGACTCCCATCATGGGAGTCCCATGGACTGAGAGACACTCAACGAGCAGCGCAGTGAGGACATGACAGACAAGCGCGTGGAAGGAACGAGCAAAGTCTTTTGAACGGCGTTCAGCAGTCCGTACGACACACTCACATGCATCTTTACGGCGACGTCTTGATAGCTACGACGGCGCTCAGATCGTTGGACCCGCCTGCTCGCGGATGAGCTTGCGCGTCGTCTTGGCCGTGCACTTCTTCTTGCTCGGCGATGGCGCCGATGTCTTTGGTGCTGCAGTCGTCGCCTTGGGCGTCGATGTCTTTGGCGCCGCCGTTGTTGCCGTTGGTGTCGCATCCGGGTACTCATCGTCATCCGCGTCCGAATCCACTGGCGCAGGCGCACTCGTCGTTGGCTTCGGTGTCGTCTTCGAGCTGCTCGCTGGCTTGGGCGTCGTAGTGCTCGAGCCACCAGACGTTGCGCCACTCAGTCCAACGCAGTCCACTGCCATTGACAACAGGCAAACATCACATACACACGTGAGCTCTCTTGTCGCTAGCGACGACACCACTACATGATACGTACAGTAGATCTGCCACTCGTTCCCGTGCATCGCGATCCAGTACGTCGTAAGTTGCTTCGCGCCTTTGCACTTGGCGGCGTCGATCGGAATGATCGCCGCTTTGCCAGCGACGTTGTACGCTTCGTCACAGTGCATGTTCTGCTGCACCATCTCGTCGTCGCACCAGGTCTCGCACGGTCCTGGGTGCACAAAGCCCTCGCCCGTGCCTTCAAAGTTGCGGCCGTAGATGATCGTGGTACCTTCGAGCGGCTCGCTCGTCTTGCTCGGGTCGGTCCAGCCGCACTTGGCGTCTGCGCCAGTAGCGACGACCTTTTGGTTCTTCTCAATGAGCGTCTTCAGGTTCGGGTGGCGCGTGTCGTTCTTGAAGTTCTTGACAAAGTTGGCCAAGTTGATCGACGGCGCCGTGTTGAACGCGTAGCCTGGGTACGTCGCGTCGCCCATGATCGTCCCCGTGTACGACGTGATGTCGACGCCAGACTTGAAGAACGGCTTGGGCTTGACGAGGAAGCCGTGGGCGTTGACGTGCGTCGCAGCGCCGAGGAGCGCCACTGTCGCGACAGCGAGCGTTGAGAGCGAGACCATGGCGACTGGTCTGGATCGAGAAGAGCGAGCGAGTGAGGAGGGTGGTGTGGGCACTGAAGCGCAGATCCGAGACTGAGAGCGCACTCGCTGCGATCGACTCGAGACTCGCTCACGAGAGACTCGAGACTTGACTTGCGAGCGCCGCGGTGACCAACTTGCTGTTCGCGAGAACCAGCTGGTCGCTGTTGTTGATGAGCGATTGCGCGCCGCGATGTGTTGCACCGTAATCCAGCAGTGCGTCCCCGCCTTTACAGTGTGTGCGCGTTCGCTCAACGACGGACTGGCTCGCGTTCGCGCCATGTTGCTGAAGCGGCTTTGCCAATGACGACGCGCAGCAGCGGACTCTGAAGATGAGCGACACGGCTTCAACATGGCAACGACTGTGTACGACGAGAGTGCGAGAGCCAATAACAAGCGCGTGTCTCTCGTTGACCAAGCAAGCTACCGAGGTGGTCTAGGATCTCGACAGGACATGAGAGTAGCGCTAGCGTAAGCCGACTTGCGATCGTCAAGGACTTGCGCGTTGACGTGAGACAGCATGACGATGTACGCGTTCGAGGCACTGATGACAAGTAAGTTCAGATGCATTGGACGGTATGCTAGTGTAGCTAACGTTCACGCGCGCGAGCGCTGATAGATCGCATTGCTCTAATGCGCTAGGGACGACGACGACAGCGGCACAAAGACTTAGTTGCGGCGCGCCTTTGCCTTGCACTTCTTCGTCGCCGCTGGCGTCGGCGCCTTCGAGCCCGTCGCTGGCTTGGTCGTCGTTGCCGGCTTCGTCGTCTTCGCTGGCGCCGGCGTGTACTCGTCGTCGTACTCGTCGCCACCCGTGGCAGGCGCCTGCGTCGTCGCAGCAGGCGTCTTTGGCGACGCCGCCGGAGCCTTCGTCGAGGTACCCGGCGCCTTCGTCGTCGTCGAGCCACCCGAGCTCGCACCGCCGCCTGCGATCGGCGCGCAGTTGGTGTACACCTGCCACGTCGGGACGTGGAGCGCGATCCAGAACGACGTGAGCATCTTCGCGCCGGCGCACTTGGACTTGTCGTACTTGAGGACCGCTGGTGCCGTCTTCATGTTCACCGAGCAGTTGTCGTCCTGGAACGCGAGGTTGTTGTCGCACCAGACCTCGCACGGACCCATGTGCGAGAAGTCGAAGCGGTCCCACTGCACCGTGTCCGGCAGCGGCTGCGGAGTGCCCGTCACGCTCGAGTACCCGCACTCGAGCGACGCGCCGGCCTCAAGCTTCACGGCCTTCGACGTCACGAGCTCCTTGAGTGACTTGTACTTGCTCGCCTTGAACGCCTTGAGGAACGCGTCCGTGTTCGACTGCGGGTCCGTGCCGTACGACATGCCCGCCGGCACTGGGATCGTGCTCGGACCGTCGATAGTGCCCGACGGCGAGTTCGAGCAGTAGCCGGCGCTGCACGTCGGCGCTGGGAGAGACATCTTGCCGTGCGCGTCGGCGCCAGCAGCGAGGACAGCGACAGCGAGGATCGCAGCAGTCTTGGTCGGGGTCATCATCGTACTTGCGTGGATGTGGTGGATGTGGTGGTGGTGGTGCTGTTGGCGGTGCTCGGCGGATTGCGGAATGAGCAAGTGCGAGCTCGCGTCATGCGCGCCGCGGCCGAGCAAGAGCTTCGCTCGCAGACGCCCTCCAGAGGCGAGGCGCGAGGACCAACGCGCTGTCGTCTCCTCGCTTCATCATCATCATCATCATCGCATCCGATCTCTCGTCCGTGTCACCACATGGCGTCTTGATCAGCGCATCACCTCACATGAGCACACGTTCGCGCGCAGCAGCTGTCGAGATAATGTCTTTCGGTGCACAACTGCTGACTGGCGCTCGTGACGCCGCGCTGACTCGATCGACTCGATCCTGTGTTGTTGTGTCAACACGACCACAGCTCTGCCGCCGCGCGAGCGCGTCTGCTCCTGGACATGCACGCAACAGCGGCAGCGGTGACAATGGCGATCCGTTGATCAGTCCCAGCGCCGCCTGGTCGTGGAGACAGATGCCCTCACACAAGCAGGCAGACTCGTGTGATTCGCCTTGCTCGAGCAAGCAGATTGCACGACACAGGGCTGCGATCGCGCGGTCGCGTCGGCCATGCGGGACTGCCGAAGCGATCGTGTGAGAGGAACAAGAGGCGTCCACTGGTCCACTCTCACGTCGTGCTTTCTGTCTAAAGTCATGCACAAGTGTGTGTGTGTCTCTCTCTCTCCTATCGTCGTCGTTGGTGTCGCTGTCGTCAAGACGAACGTACGCATGCTTACTTCGCCTCGAACGTAAACTTGCGCATCGTGTGTGCTGCGACGACTCGACTGAAGCGCCATCGCAACGTGAAGAGAGGGAACGAGGTCCCTGCTGTTTGTCGAGAGGAATCTCTCGAGCACGCGCCGGCTCTTGTTTGTGCTGTGTGTGTCGAACAACAGACGCCGTTGGTTGATTCTCATCGATCGTTCTCTATCGGGTCTCGAGTCGACTTGGACGAAGTGTGAGCGAGAGAGTACGAGCAAACGTACCGAGCGTCGTGGACATCTGAAGAGCAACGACCTAGGCTCGCGTACGCGCATGTCATTCAGAGGTTCTGTGCTCAACACGGCGAGTTGAGAGCAAGCTCCAACGAGCTCTGTTCGCTTGCTTGACAACAAAGCCAACGTAGCACACGACCTGAATGAACGACCTCTGTTGAGACCCAAAGCACTCACCTTTCGCTGTCCTTGCGCCGTCGAGGACTCGATCTCAAGTCGAGCTCTCGTGTTCTTAACACGTCGTGAATGCATCGACAAGAGCACTCGCTTCGATCCTCTCGACATCACGTCTACGAAGGGCAAGAGCGGCCTCTCTCCAGCGTTCATGAGCGCGCACATCGTCAACATGAACGCAATGGGAACGCGTAGTCGTCGTGTCATAATGAAATTCACCCGATACACTACATTGGTTGGATGCTACGCACGCCACACTCGCCATGAACGATTGCTCGCTTGTCTAGTAGCCCACGCCGGCCGCGACGTCGTCGTCTGGGCTGAGCATGTCGAACTCAATGTCCGTCGTGCGCACCGACGTCTTGGACTCGCCAGCGATCTCAAGGTCGTCGTCGCAGTCCTCATCACCGGCGACTGGGAGGTCGTCGTCACAGTCCTCGTCACCCGCAACTGGAAGGTCGTCGTCGCAGTCCTCGTCGCCAGTGTCGGCGTCGCCACCAACCTCGCCACCCGAAGCAGGTGCCGGCGTCGAGTACTCGTCGTCGTAACCCGTGTCCTTGCCACCGTTCGCCGGCGCAGGCGTGTCCTTGATGTCAAGGTCGTCGTCGCAGTCCTCGTCGTCGGCGATCGGGAGCTCGTCCTCACAGTCCTCGTCGTCGTAGTCGTCGCCAGTCGATGGCGCAGTCGTCACCGCCGGCTTTGGCGTCTTACCCGACGCTGGCGTAGGCGTCACCGAAGGGGACTTGGTGCCAGTCGACGGCGCCTTTGACGTCGCCGTTGGGGTCGAGGCGCCACCGCCCGAGCCGCCCTCGATCGGCGCGCAGTTGATGTACGCCTGCCACGTCGGCGAGTGGAGCGCGAGCCAGATCGTCTTCAAGACGCTCGCACCGGCGCACTTGGACTTGTCGTACGGGAGCTTCGCTGGCGCCGCCGGGTAGTTCTTGGCGCAGTTGTCGTTGCTGAACGCGAGGTTGTTGTCGCACCAGACCTCGCACGGACCCTGGTGCGAAGGCGTGAAGCCCTCGCCCGAGCCGTGCGACCACTCGACCTGCGCTGGGAGCGGCTGCTTCGCGCCCGTGGCGCTCGTGAGACCGCACTCCTTGTTCGCACCAGCGATTGGCACGCCCTTGGCCGCAATGAGCTCCTTCACAGACTTGTACGAGCTCGCCTTGAGCGCCGCGTTGAACGCCTTTGTGTTCGACTCGGGGTCGGTCGTGAACGACATGCCCGTTGGCGCCTTGAGCGCCGACGAGTCGACCGTGAGGCCGAACTGCGTCGTGTCGCCCTGGATCGCGAACGTCGGCTTTGGGAGCGACATGCTGCCGTGCGCGTTCACGGCCGGCGCCGCGAGCGCCACAGCGAGGAGCACGGCGAGCTGAGCCTTGGTCGTCGGCACGATCATGGTGTGTGTGAGAGAGTGTGTTTAGAGAGGAGCGCGTGCGCGGAGCTAGCTGTTGCTGTTGCGTGCTGAGAGCAAATCGCTGAATGACATGGCATCGGCGGCGAGCGCCGGAGCGCCGTCGCGCCGCCTCTACCGTCGCACCACCACCTGCGACGCAACCACATCCGCTTACGAGTGTGCGAGTCAACTCGCGAGCCAAAGAGCGCTGACCCACTTGACCGACTTCATCGCGGCGTTGTGGAGCCCGAGGAAGCTTCGTCGACGCCACCTGGCGCTGATGTGATAGCACCTGAAACCGGATGTGTCTGAAAATCGGAGCCCTGCCGCTCGCCAAGACGAGATCACCTCGTCAGCAGTAGCACAACGCTCGCCAACTCGGTGTGTGTGCGCATGTGTGTGTGCGTGTGTGTATGGCAAAGCGCTTGATCGGATCACGAGAGCGGCAGCAGCAGCAGCAGCAGATCAGAGCGCTTTGATATGCTAATGAACAACGAGCGGATCCGATCGTGGCTACGAGCACGTTGGGTGCGTCTCAACAGCGAGTCGTACACGGGGTTGATCCCGTGAACCGACACTACGAGCTGCTTTATGTGTGTGTGTGTGCTAAGGAGACCGAGCGAGCATCGTGCTGCGGTGGTGCACAAGCACACAAGCACACAAGCACACACACGATCATGTCGTTTCGCGAGCAAGACTTGACGACGCTTTCCGCTACGCCAGCCGCATCGCGAAGTGGCACTGACCCAAACACTTGGTTTGCCAGAGGCACAACAAGATGTGCTGATGTTGGTTGCGAGGAGCAGCAGATCCCAAAGCGCGCTCGGTGGTGATGATTGCGAGCGAGTGTCTTCGCTCGTGTTTGCCTCGGCTTGCGCGGTCGGACGCTCGAGCGCGTAGAGGAGGTGCGACCGAGCTCCGCAGCGGCTGGGAACCAACCTCTACGCTCGACGTTGGCCGACTGCCTTGAGGGCTGGTTGGTGATCGCCAGTGGTCGCTTCGACACGACTCGCTCGCAGGTAAACGTCCTGCTGATACAGGGAGCGAGCGCACTCGAGAGACGCCATTTTGCATTTGCCACCGACAGCGCACCCTCGCCGCCTTCCACAACTTCACTACACCACGATGAACGCCGCCCTTTGCTCTGTGCTCCTCGCCGCTGTCCTCGCCTCGAGCGTAAACGCCCACGGTCAGATGACCGAGCCCAAGCCGCGTCCAGTGAGCGCCAAGTTCCTCGCTGACTCTGGCGCGCTCAAGAACGCCAACAAAGAAGAGCTCCAGTGGGCGCCGCTCGAGAACCTGAGCCAGCGCAAGCAAAAGGACTTCCCAGAGGCCGCGACGTTCGACATCATGAACGGCTGCCGCGGCATGGTGTACGAAGCGAGCAACCCCGTGACGGCGCTCCAGGCGGGCGTGGCGTTCCCAGTCAAGTGGTACATCCAGGCGCCGCATCCGGGCTACGCCGAGTTCAGCATCGTCAAGCCCAAGACTGGCGCGGGCGGCAAGATCTCGTACGAAAAGGTCGCGCTGCTCAAGCGCATCGAGGACTTTGCCAAGACCGGCGGCAACGACGGCACGACGCTCACGATTCCGTCGAGCGTCACGGGCTGTGAGAAGGCTGGTGCGTGTGCACTCCAGATGTACTGGCACTCGGACATTGCGAACCAGACGTACCCGACGTGCGCCGACATCACGGTCGGTGGCAGTGGTAGTGGCGCCGCGACGGATGGTGGCAGCTCGTCGACGACACCAGCAAAGACATCGCGAGCTCCTGCAAAGACGACGAAACCCGCACCAGCATCACCGACGCCGGCTGCGACGTCCGAGTACAACGACGACGACGACGACGACACGGCCGGGGACTCGGACAAGACGCCAGCCGCTACACCTTCGCCGACCAAGAAGGCGTGCAAACGTCGCCTGCGCAAGTGAGCGCCTAGTGTCGATTAGATCTCGTTCTCTTTGTGTCGTCTCGTGTGTAATAAAGCCCTTGATCACCATCCTTTCGTCCCTCGCTCACCTTCTCCTCTGTTGCTTTCGGCGACGCTGTTCGTTCGTACTGACTCAAGTCATGCGCCCGCGCATTGTATCAAAGTGAACGAGCGAGCAAGTGGACGTCGCATGCAAGAGGTAGTAGTAGCAAGGCGAGGTGCATTGAGGTGCGTCTGGCGATCTCCTATGCCCAAGCGCATGCAAGAGGTCCGAAAGGAGCGCTGGAGAGAGTGTGCGGAGGCGAGACCGAACAGCGTCGATCAATTGTGGACTTGGTGTAGAGCTCTGGCAACACTTATGCCGTTGCTACTGCGGTCGCTTTGGCGATCGCCTGTGTGCGTTTTGGTCGAGCAATCGCGCTTCTTCTCGCGCTTGAGGCTGCTGGCTCTTGGCTAGAGTCCAAGCCTAGAGAGCACTCGCCAGCACAAGCGCAACATCAACAGCAACGACAACGACAACAACAACAACAACAACGGCAGCCAGTGAACGCGAACGAACGAGTCGACGGAGCGTTCCCATTCATCCATGGACGTGCGCAACATAGCAGCGAGTCGAGCGCACATTTGGTTCTAGCTGGTGCGAATGCTGCCTCTTTGTCGTCAGCAACAAGTTGTTGTCGTCCTTGTTCTTGTCAGCTCGATGAAGTAGATCGAGGCGCGCTTGTTGTTGGTGGTGATCCACGACAAGAACCTCGACAACGCTGCTCCGACGCTCGCGCGTCTTGCGAGCTCAAACCGATCGCCGCGCCAGTGTCCTCGCGTCCGCTGACGATCAATTGATGGATCCATCGAGGCCTTGGCTTCGAAATGTCAAGCACAAATCGAACGTACCTCCACGATGCGACGACGCACCGCAAAATGGCCAACAACACTGAGTCGCCGCGAATGAACATGACGCGCATGCGAGCGAGCTCGAGTGCTGCAGGCGTCCTGAGCGCAGCGCCGCACCTCCCGCTTGCTGCCGCCGCTGCTGCACTGGCCAGCGAGCGCGACCTCACTTCCGCATCTACCGCGTCCGCGCCAAGCCACTGTTCTACGCCTCGCAAGCTCACGACACGTTTCGCCTCCGCCTCCATCATGAAGACATCAGTCTACACTGTGCTCGCAGTCGCTGCGGCCGCCGCTGTCGCGCACGTGAGCGCGCACGGACAGATGACGGAGCCAGCGTTCCGCCCGATCACAGCGCGCTACCGCCAGGACTCGCTCTGGGGTCTTAAAGGCGCGGGCAACGACGAGCTCCAGTGGGCACCGCTCGAGAACCTGAGCAAGCGAGGGCAGTCGGACCAGCCGCCTGCTCCGACGTTTGACATCATGAACGGCTGCCGCGGACTCGTGTACGAGACTGGAAACCCCGTGACGGAGCTCGCAGCCGGCGTGGCATTCCCAGTCAACTACTACATCCAGGCGCCACACCCAGGCTTCATGGAGTTCTATGTCGTCAAGCCCACAACCGCGCCAGCGGCAAGGTCACGCACAAGCAAGTGGTGAAGCTCAAGCGCATCGAGGACTTTGCCACGGCCGGCGGCGACGGCGAGACAACTGCGACGATCCCACCGGGTGTCAAGGGCTGCAGCAAGGCTGGCGACTGCGCACTGCAGTTCTTCTGGCACTCTGGCGTCGCGGACCAGACGTACGTGACGTGCGCCGACATCATTGTCAAAGACAGCGGTGCGAGCGGATCGGTGGCACCAACAACCAAGAAGCCGGCACCAGGAGCCAGCTCGACGCCAGCGCCAACGAAGAAGAAGAAGTGCAAAGTAAAGCCGCGCCGATCGCGCAAGTGAGCTGAGCTCCGCGGCGCTGTGTGTCAAGATGAGATAGCGAACTGAGTGACCAACCAACAATCCTATAAGCACCAAGTGTGTGTTGATGTAGAAGCGCTGTCCCTTGTGAGTTTGCTCGGACGTTGACGCGTCTGCGTGTACGAGCACAAGACTGACAGTTCGTCCACAGACTGGAGATTGCTTGGGAGTGGCGCACCACGTGGACAGGTTTCGCTTCAACGACTGCCGAGCCGGCTTGACATCGTTTGCACCGATGTTAGCATCTCAGACTAGCGCTACAGTACTCTTGTTGTCCTTCCTCGCTCGCTCGCCCGCTCTCCGAGAGGGTCGATCACGCACGTCGCGCCTCTACGTCTCGGTCGACGCTGCAAAGGCTCGACATGGGATCGAGACGCCAGGCGGTCGGTGCCATCCACCGCGCCGTCGCTACCTCAGATAGCAAAAGCAGAGTCGATAGGATCAACCGATTGATTTGATCACACAGCAAGTTCTCTTTGACTGCGAGCGCGTGTGGAACAGAGTTACCTACCTACGCATCGACCTGCACACACAGCGCTCGCTGAGACGACCGGCCAGTAGCGCAATGGTGCAGCAGCTCAGACAGCGTGTGTGAGCTGCTCGATTAGCTCATTCTGCATTCTCCTCGCCAGCGCTCACACTACGAATCCAGAACGCAGTCTCGACGTTCCAGTCCGACCATGTTCGCTTCTACGCTGTCCAAGATCACTGTAGTCGCGCTCGCTGTGCTCGCTGCGACCGCTGACGCGCACAGCAAGATGTCGCTGCCCAAGCCGACGTGGGACAACGGCTACGGCACCAACTCGCCGTCCGGCACGATCGACGGACCATCTGCGCTCACTGCGCCGTCCGGGATGTCGTTCTCGACCGACCCGGCGTCAAACACAAAGGCGTTCACTGCCGCGCTCAAGAACAGCAAGTACGGCTCGCTCAAGGCGCTTGCGTTCGCGACCCAAAAGACTGAGGCTGGTGCGACGAAGGAGTGCGGGTTCTCCAATTCGAATGGCGCAGCGCAGCCGCTCCCAGACACGGTGCAGTGGGATGAACTCACGCCGTCGCATGAAGGGCCGTGCGAGGTCTGGTGCGACAACAACTTGGCGTTCCACGGCGACAACTGCGCCAAGTCGTACACTGGGACGCCTGCGAAGCTGCCGTACGACAAGTCCAAGTGCAGTGGCGCAAAAGTGCTCATGTCGATCTGGCTCGCGCTGCACACGCCAACGTGGCAAGTGTACACGAACTGCGCGCCGATCGGAAGTGGCGGTGGTAGTAGCACAACGACTGGTGGCAACAGCGGAGCGACTTCCCCAGCTCCTGCTCCAAGCGGCAACGGTGCTCCGACTGGCGCTAGCACCGACGAGTACAACAACAACAGCAACAACAACAACTCCGGAGGTGCCACCGGAGGCAACAACAAGAACAAGGACAACAAGAACACCGGCAACGTCAGCAAGCCGAACAACAACAACAACAACAACAACAACAACAACAACAACAACAACAACAACAACAACAACAACAAGAGTGCTGGCAATGCCCCTGCTAAGCCTGCCGCTGGGAACACCAAGAACGCTGGCAAGAGCTGGACTTTTGGAAGCAAGTAGCACTTGGTGTTCATCGCTCTCTCTCGATCGAGTACCGACCAAGCACGATCCTTTGATCTAGCTCCTCCTTCTCGCTGTCATAGTGTCCAAATGTCTAGCAAGACACCTCGTGAGTCTCAATGAACTACCGTCTGTGTTCAACGTGTGCATCGTGGCGATTGGCAGTCTATTAGCTTGCGATCGTAGCGCTTCATGGAGCGCTGCTGTTGGTGCGAGAGTCAGCGCGTGTGTTCGACAGTCGATAGACTCGACTCTGAAGGCACAGATGGCACCGGTGCACAAGCGCAACGCATGTTGCCGCTCCAGTCGATTACAAAGCGGGGCATGTAAGCCCAGCTAATCGCTCGGTTTACATACAGGCCATGCGTGCCGCGGCGCAACCTCCTCGTGCCTCGGTACATGAGCACCAAGCACGCATCAGCACTGACGTTCGAGCATACGTCCGTGCAAATGAGAGCGCGGATCGTCCTGCCGCGATGCAGGCCGGGTGGTTTCCGAGCAGCTCCGGCTCGTGAGCAGCAACGTGAACGCGCGGATGAGTTCTGCCGATCGGTCGGTCGTCGCCATCGACTCGGCCACGGCACAGCAGTAGACAGCAGTTGAGCAACGCCATCCGATCGTGCGCTGCACAGCAGAGTAAAGTCGCGGCTTCTCCATCGAGACGATCGCTCGCTTCGCTCGCTCGATTCCACCGACCAACTACAGCAACGCTACGTCGCAGCCATGTTGCACGAGCTTGCGAGCGAGTGACTGAACAAGTGTCGTGTAGCGCCAGCTGACGGGTGACACTGGCACAGGCGCTCTTCCATGTAAACAGCTCTCACTGCCACGCTTCTCCATTGATGCACACAGAAGACCCTATCTCATGTGTGCCGGTCAAGACACCACCAACGCGAAGAGCTCACAAGAGCGGAGCTCCTCTGAGACCAACGTGCACAGCTCCCTTCAAGGTATTTCTCAACTTTGCTGCTTCTGCACACTCCACAGCTTGCCACGATGTTCACTTCGATCAAGACGCTCCAGCTCGCGTGCGTCGCTGCGCTTGCGATCATTGCAAGTGTCGACGCACACGGCTACATGTCGGTGCCGAAAGCCACGTTTGCGATCAACGGCGACCCGACGCAGTTCTGCGCCACGATGGACGGCCCCAAAACGCTCACTGCTCAAGCTGGCCAGAGCTTCACGAACGACCCCGCATCGAACGCCAAGGCGTTCACAGCTGCGTTCAAGGCGAGCTCATACAACAGCCTCAAGTCGCTCGTGGACGCGAAGGCAACGTTCATCAGCGGCGCGTCGAAAGAGTGCGGCGTCACGAGCGCTACGGGAGCCAAGCAGCCGCTTCCAGCTCAGTACGTCGAGTGGGCACACAGCTCTTCGGAAGGCTTCACGCCGTCGCACCAGGGTCCGTGCGAGGTCTGGTGCGACAACCAGCTCGCGTTCAGCAACGACAACTGCCCGAAGAACTACCCAACCGCACCAGCGAAGCTCCCGTACGACAAGTCCAAGTGCACGGGTGCGAGCATGCTCAAGATCTACTGGCTCGCGCTCCACTCGTCGACGTGGCAAGTGTACATCAACTGCGCGCCGTTGCAGAGAGGTAGCGGCGGCGGCAACAGCGCAGCGACGCCAACTGTGTCGGCAAGCACGAAGCCTGCGACGACGACCAAGCCATCGAAGGCAGCGCCAACGACCAAACCAGCAAAGAACGCGGGCAAAGTCGCACCGGCGCCGAAAGAGACGGGGGCGGACGCAGATGGAGACTGCGACGAGCTCGATATTGCCGACGAGACGCCAGCGCCAGCGAAGAAGACTGCAAAGGCGACCAAGGCGCCGAACAGCAAGGCGCGCAGCATGGACTACAACTTTGACGAGCTCAACAACTGATGAAGCTGATTGTGCGCGCGTCTCAAGCACACGACGTTGTATGTCCAGAGACACTGATGCTACAGCGACTGTTACGTTTGTACGAATGAACGAAAGATATGAGCGATAGACTTCTCTCTCTCTCTCTCTCTCTCTCGATCCTTCGCGTCCTGCTCAACAGCTCTCGCATTGGAGAAGGAAGAGCGTATCGTGTCCTGACATATACGCCTCGACGGCACATGGTACATCTACGGCTTTCTTCTGCTGCTGCGCTTTCAATGCGCTAGGCACCACACGATGAGAGCGACGTGTGCGCGACGCCCCGGATCGCGAGCAGGGCACTTTGTGTGCCGCGTGATGGCGAGCGAGTGCGCTTGTGGCGCCTCGAGCGTCTGTGCGAGTGCGTGACTTGGAGTGTTTGTGAGAGCACGGCTGCCTCAGCGCTTTGCTGTAGTTGTGTGCGTGTGCTGATGACAACCGACTGACTGACATCACCAACGAGCTGCTGGAGCTGCATCACGAGTTTGTGTGTCAGCAGCGACTTGCTCTCGTGCACTCGCCACGCATTCAGCACATGACCAGAGGCACCTGGTGGTAGGTGGTGGAGTGTGGTGTCTTTCACTGCGCTCAATGCGTGTTGTGCATGGAGCCGCTCCTGGTCATGAGCACTCGCTCGTTCGCTGGACAAGTCTGAAGAGCTGCGTGCTTGTTTGCTGGTCATTTTGCCTCGAGTGTATCCATTTGAGCATTGATTCGCGCGTTTTGCTACTAACGTCAAGTGATTTGGAGCAAAGCGGATCCGAGTCGCACAAGTATCTTGAATATTGTATGTTTTGAGTGGACTTTGCTCGAAACCCTGTCTATTGAAAGTAGATCCCTCTCCACACGACATACAGAGAGGCTTTGAAGTTGTGCTGTTTACAAGACAGCACCATCGAAGAGCTCGATCGATCATTGCTCCAGCTCTGGCGCTCGAGGTCGTGCGCTGCTGCTGTATCTGCATCTCCGGCAGCAGACGCACAAGAGGAGCGTGAGCAACAGGAGCTGCGCGAGGCACACACCAAAGCAAGAAGCATGGCACCTTCGCCGTCGTACACGCACGCGCCAGGTCGCTGGTGGGACAAGTGGTCGTCGCACCACCGCTACGTCGCCACGGCGGCAGGCATCACGATCCACTTTGTCGACATTGGTCCGCGCGACGCGCTCCCAGTCGTGCTCGTGCATGGGTGGCCCGACATGTGGTTCGGCTGGCGCCACCAGATCGAAGCGCTCTCGCCTACGTACCGCCTCATTGTCCCTGGTGCGTCGAGCTCTTGCTGTCTTTGACTTGGCAGTTAGCATGCAGACACACTAACGAGTGGCTCTGTCGACGTGCGCAACGCCAGACATGCGCGGCTTTGGCGAGAGCTCTGCGCCGAAAGAGCTCGAAGCGTACGGTGGCAAGAACGTCACGAACGACTTTGCTGCGCTCCTCGGTGCGTCCAACGCCAGTCTATCGGCTCTTGCTCTCGCATCTGCGACGCTTAGAGCGCCTACTGATTCTCTGAGAACGTGAACGACTCACTTTGCTTGCTCGTGTCTTAAGCAGACGCACTGGACATCGAAAAGGCCGTGTTCATCGGCCACGACTGGGGCGGCGCCATGGTCTGGCGCATGTGCCTGTACCACCCCGAGCGCGTCATCGCAGTCTGCGGCGTCTGCACGCCGTACACGCCGCCGCACGACCAGTTCGTCCCGATCGACCTCGTCGTGAAGCTCGTGCCGCAGTTCGCGTACCAAAAGGTCCTCGCAGACGCGGAGCGCACTGGCGCGATTTTTGACTCGGCGCCGCAGCGCTTCTTCACCGCAATGTTCCGGCGCAATCGCGAGTTCACAGTCGACGTCGCGCCGATCGACGTCCTGAGTATGCTCCAAGGCGTCGCGTCGAGCTCGGACCATCCAGTGTACACGCAGCGCTCGGTCCTGCTCTCGGACGCGGAGCTCGCGTACTACGTCGAGCAGTACGGACGCAGCGGCTTCCAGTCGACGTGCCACTACTACGGCTCGCGCACACTCGACTTTGAGACTGAGCTGGGGAAGCCCAAGGTCTTGCGCCACAAGGCGCTGTTCATTGGCGCAGCGGACGACACGGTGCTCCGACCAGAGATGGCGAAGAAGATGCCGAGCGTGATGCCGAATCTCGAGATGGCGCTCATTCAAGATGCCGGCCACTGGGTCTTGTGGGAGCAGAAAGAGCAAGTGAACGCGCTCTTGAGCAAGTGGCTCGCAAAGATCGACGCGCCAACGCGCAGCACGCGCCACGCAAAGCTGTAAGTCGCGAGAGGCGCTGTGGGACAGCAAGAGACACGACCTTGACACTACTTTAGGTGTGTGCATTCGTTTCGTCTAAAGTAGTGGTGTCCTTCATACCGATCACTATTTTAGATAGTTGCTGCATGAATGTCGCTGGAATGCTTGTGCCGAATCAAATGTCGCACGAATGTTGCTTGAACTGATCGTTGAGGCATTACTGTGCATCACATGCAAGTTTTGAGGTGTCTCTGACAGTGCGCGCATTTTGCAGTATTTGTCGTAGTAGTGACAAATTTCAAGGAACGCACCATCGACATACAAACCCCAAGTGAAAAATGTTCACTTGCGCGCACCACTCACCTCTCACACCACCGAGCCACGGCCAATCGCACCTGCATCTGCAAGCGCCGTCGTTGTCGTCGTCGCCGCTGTCTTGATCGATCACCTGCAACCGCTGCACGATGTTCCAGCTCCGTCGCCTCATGGGCTCGATGCGCCTCTCGGGCGGCAACGTCAGCGCGATCCCGCGCCGCGGCATTGAGGAGTTCTTTCCGGTGCAGAACTCGCTCGGCGAAGGCGCCAAGCCAGACAACGCCGCGAAGATGCCGTCGACGGTCGGCACCAAGTCGGTGCCAGTCGGCGGCGACTGGAAGGCGTGGATGCTCCGCGAAAAGAGCACGGACGACCTGCACAAGCTCTGGTACGTGCTGCTGAAGGAGCGCAACGCGCTGCTCACGGAGCGCCAGCAGTGCCGCGCGAAGAACATCGCGATGCCAAACGCGTCGCGACGAGTCAAGGTACGGACGAACGTGTGCTGCTTGTCAGACTATGCCTGTGTCTGCGTGAGGACACATGAAGTATGAGCCTATGCCTTCTTTGGATCGAGACTCACGCGCGCTTATGTGTTTGTGTGTGTATGTGAGCAGGTGAAGAAGAGCATGGCGCGCTTGAAGCTCGTGCTGCACGAGCGCAGCGAGATCTACCAGGCGAACCAGGCGAAGAAGCTCGCGGCGAAGGAGGACGCCGAGGCATAGAACAAGAGCAACGGCTTTGACGTCAGTCGCTGCTGTCTGCACGCGCCATGTCGAGAGCAGCAGAAGGAGACGAAGACGAGGAATAGAGTGACCTTCCGCACTGTCGATCGATCTCATGTGTGCCTGTCTCTCTATCTCATGTGTGCGAGTCATTCTTTGGCTGCCACTCAGCACGAGTGGCTCGCGTGTGCTCATGAGCAACACACTCACGCAGACGCTCCGAGACTCTCCATTCCGACCAACACGCACGCCTCGTTCCAAGCTGCAGCATCCGAGTCATTCAGCCAGATGCACGCGCACATATCGACCGCAAGCTGCGTCTGCGTCCTTCTCGACCACTCAAGCGAAGCAAGAGATTTGGCTCTCTCGACCAAGACCCGATCCACGTACTCGAGCGCCTCAACAGAGAGACTCGCAGCGGCTCATAGGAGAGACAAGATGACCTCGTTGATCAGCGGCAGAGACGTCGTTCCCATTCGCAGTGTCCTCGTGCTGCTACTGATCATCAAGAGTCCGAGAGCTTCGAGTGTACTATGAAGTCGTCCATTCATGATCGAAATGTGCAGGTCCGACGCATCTACAGCTTCTCTCTCACTCTCACACTCGCCATCTACTTACTGCTTGCTCGCCGTGAGCGCCTCGACGAACTCGTAGAACGCAAACTCCGGCGCGCTCAGGCCGACCGTGTACACGAAGCGACTCGCGAGCTGCGACGCAAAGAACGCGCGCGTGTAGCTCTCTGGGAGGCGGCGCAGGAGCTCCTCCTTCGGGACCTTGTTGAGCAGAATGGCCGGGAAGCCGTCGGCGAAGATCATCTCACGGAGCTTGACGTTGTCCCAGAGCTTCGAGACCTGGATCTTCACGCTCAGGTCCGTGATGCGCTCGCTGAGCTTGTTCGTGAGCACCGAGTAGTACTCGCCCGTGCGCTCGTGCTCGGCCCAGATGCACTCGAACTCGCGCTGCGCGTTCAGGTCGATGCGGCCCTGCACCTCCTTGACGTAGTCGGCGTAGAACTGCGGCACGACGTTGTTCTTCTCGTCCACCTGCATGTGCTGAGCGAACTCGGCGTCCTGGAGCGCGAGCGCCGCGAGCACCTCGAGCGACGACGACGTCACACCGCCCTTGTTCGCCGACGCGTCCTTGAAGAGCACGACGCCCGCGTCTTCGAGGCGCAGGCGCGCGTCCTGCGTGAAGAACAGGTTCGCGCCTTCGACAATGTACTTGAAACGCAGCGTGCGGCCGTCGTCGCGGTACATGAACTTGTCGACGTTGTTGAGGTTCACAGCCGCTGGGCGACCGCCGCACGGCACAAAAAAGTCGGCCGTGAGCGACGGACGCAGGTGGAAGAGGTTGCGGAACTCCGTGCCGTTCTCGACGATCTCGCCGCTCGGGAGCTTGACGTCGTTGTGCTGCACGAGCACGGCATAGCCGTCAGCCGAGATCTTCTTCGTGTCAAAGCCCGAGATCGGCTGGCGCGCCTCTGCAAGCGCCACGAGCTCCGGGCGGCTGATGCCGCGTGGGTCGTACAGCACGCCCGAGCCGTCGACGACCGCGATCGTCTTCTCCTGTGGGCTCATCTTGATCTCGTTCGAGCCGAGGTCGCCGTCCGGACCGCCCGTCTGGACCTTCGTGATCGCCTCGCCGTTTGCGCCGAGCTTGAGCTTGCGCTGGATGCCGACGACGTACTCGCGCACACTGTGCGTTGTCATGCCGTAGACGTCGTGCGGAATGCCGCCGCGGCTCGCAGACTTGCCGGTCGTGATCGCCTTCCAGTACGAGTAGCCGCGCTCCTTGGCGTACGAGCTCGCCCAGTCCATGAGGTGCGCCGTGCCCTCGTCCGGGCCGAGGAACAGAATGTCCTCGATGCCCTTGTCCTTCGACAACATGATGTCCAAGAGCGCGTCAATGTACTTGCGGAACGCGACGTCGGCCTTGTCCTGGTGTGCCTGGTTCAGCAGCACCACGCCCTTCGAGCCGCCCTCTGGGATGTCCTTGTTCTTGCGGTGCTGCGTCGACGCGAGGCCGTAGCACTCGTCAAAGAGCGACGACGCGTTGTTCAAGTACACCTGCGCGTGCGACGAGCGGATCATGCGGATGCCGCCGCGCGCAATGTCGAGGAAGCGCACGTGGAAGCCGCGGAACTCGGAGCCAATGACGTAGATGATCGCGTGCGGCTTCTCCGGGTACTCGGTCGTCGAGAGGAACTCGCCATCGAGACGGAACGCGAGCGCCGCCTTGTCCTTCTTGAAGAAGTTCGTCTTCTTGATGCGCACGTTGAACGTGTGGAAGAGCGTGAAGATCGCGAGCGCCTGCTCCGCGACGATCGACTTGCGGAGCGTCGAGAGCGTCGCGGCCGGGTCCACGGCCTTCGTCGCGAGCGGCGAGTGGAGCGACTCGAACTCGGCGTACAGGATCTTCACAATGTCGGCGTGTGCGAGGATGTGGTCGAGGATCTGCGACTCGGTGTACGTGTTGAGCTTCATCGTCGCGCGGAGCTGGTCAAGGCGTGCGAACGCCGATGGGTCGCGCTCGCGGAGCGAGTTCGCCACGACCGTGTACGCCTCTGGGAGACGGTGCATGAAGTGGAACGTGAACTTCCACGCCGCGTACGCGTACGAGATCTGCTGCGGATTGAGCAAGTTGTCCGTGAGCATCGGCGTGAGCGACGTGCGCGGGAGCACAAAGTGCAGCGACGCATCTGCGACGACGGCCTCAAGGCGCTGCTCGAACGAGCCCACGCCGCGCGACGGATTGTCGAGCTGCTGCAAGTAGAAGCCGTACACGACGATGCCGTTCGAGAAGAACTCGGCGTACTTGCGCGTCGAGAAGAGACCGTGCTGGCGGTACACGTCCGCGATACTCGAGAAGTAGCTGTGCGTCGCGCCCGTGCGGTACGCAATCGTCACGCGCGCCATCTTGGTGTTGTCCGGCTCGGTCCAGATCTCGGTGTGGAACGCCGGCGTCATCTGGTGCACGGCCTCGTTGATGCACTTTTGGTAAACGGCCTTGAGGTTGTCACCCGCGCGCGCGAGGAACGTCTTGTCCGCGATCTTGTTCAGGTCGGTCTCGAACTCGCCCGGGTTCGCCACGACAAAGTCCGGCTCCTGGAGAAAGTACATGCGCACGTGGTACGGCACGGACTCGGCGTCCAAGACACCGGTCGAGCGGTAGCACTGGAGGCGGTACGTACGGCCCTTTGCAGCCGCTTCCGCAGCTTCGAGGACCTGGTAGCCCGACTTGACACCATCGCCGATCCACTCGTGCGAGCCGCTCAAGTAGTGCTTCTCAATGCGGCGCTCGAGGTTCTCGACCTCGGTCGGGCCGCGCTCTTTCTGCGCCGCGCGCGTGTTCGCGTCGCCCTGGACGTTGCTGCGCGCCGCGAAGAACGCACCCTTGGCCGACTCTTGCTGGAGCTTCACGTCCATGGCCTTGCCCGAGGCCTTCGACATGAGCTTCGCAGCGATGAGGCTCTGGATGTGCTGCGCAATGACGCTCGCGGACTGGCCCGAGAAGTAAAAGTCGTGGAGCCCGAGCGGACCGTAGAACCACTGCACCTCCTTCTCGACCATGTCGCTGTTGAAGAGGCGCGTGGCCTGGATGAGCGCCGTCACTTCCTCCATCTGCTTGTCGATCGTGCTGCCGCGCGAGATGCTGTCCTTGCGCGTGAGGCCCGACATCGTGCGTGTGTTGTTGCTGGTGGTGGTGTTTTGGTGGAGTGGTGCTTGCGCGCGACGACGAGCGAGCGAGAAAGGGAGCGGCGGAGTCGCGACGGTTGCTGGACGTGCGCACACGGAGGCAGATTCGAGAATGAGCTTGAGCTTGAGCGTGCGCGCGCGAAGCAGTCGTTGCAGTCTCGTCCAGGTGTCGTAAGAGGCGCGTTGCTGCTGCTACTTGTGCTGCTGCTATTGCTCTTGGTCTTCGGCTCGATCGATCGGAGTGTTGTTGCCTTCAACTGCAAGCGCGTGGCCAGCCTCTGTTCCACACGCGTGGACGAACCGCGAGCGAACCGCGGTTCACAAACTGGATCGGCTGTATCAGGAGCATACAAACTCCAAGTCTATCGAGTCTCTAGATTCAAGTTGCGGTTGGCTGTGCCATGTCACATGGGGATAGGTTTTTCTTCAATCGACGCGCTAGACGTCATCTATGTGATTCTACTGTAGACCGCTTTATTAAGTATGCGCTTGTGTCATGTAAGTGCGCATCATATTTCGTTTGTGTTGAACAGCTATTGTACTATTGTGTGTATGTACGCATTTGCCATTTCCATTCGCACACAATTGGGAGTGAACAACACCAAGTGGGCTTTTTCATTTGCTTAAACTATTACGCGCAGGCATTTCCACTCGAATCTGCAGACGAATGACTCGCATTGTTGCTCAAGACCTATGCAATGACTTCCAACAGCTTGATGCAGTGCTCAATGCGCTCATGCGCTCTCATGCGCTCTCGTGTGCTGCATCGGACATATTCTCATAAACTCTCACTTGTCTAAAGCACTCTCGCATGTGCGTTCACTGCGTCGACCCATGACTTGCCCCGAGATCGCTCAGTCACTCGAGTCGCCAGCTCGTGCTCGCGATCGATCGAGCGTCGTCGACTCGCGGCAACTTGAAGCTCGCTGCAAGAGGACCTCGAGCAAGTGCGACGAGTCCACGTGTCGGCGTCGGCGGTAGGCGACGACCGCGTCACATGGTGCGCGGAGCAGCAAGATTGGAGGAGCCTCGAGTGACGAAGCTGCCGCTATCGACGGCCGGCGCACCGGCAAGAGCAAGAGCCTGTGCGAGAGCACTTGTCCGCACACCTTACAACAAGGCAAGACAAGACAAGCCAGCAAGTGAAGGCAATACACACACGCGCATGTGCTGTCAAATCCTCTCTTTGCAGGAAGCTACCAAAAGCGAACGAGCCCTATCGTGTTTGCGCATGTGGTGCGCTCTCTGTCTATATGCAGCGGATGGCAGCAGGAGCAATGGCGCTTTCACAAGTGGTGGGTGGGAACACGTGGCCAAGCGCTCGCTCTCGACTGGCGCTGTGCTCGCCGCACGCCATGTGGGCATGTGGCAAGAGCAGAGCGCGCTCTGAGTACCATCTCGCTATAGTGATGAAATCGAGTATGTCGTTAAACAGCGAGTGCGATAGTTCTGTACATCGCCGCAAAAGTGCGAGTGACGCACGAGGGAGCTCTATTGCGTGCTGAATGACGCACCATAACCCTTTGCACGAATACTTTAAAAAGGTTTACCTTGCTAATATTGCTTCAAGCGGCGCAACATGCTTGACTTGCATGACCTTGCACGACCTCATGACTTTACTTGCTCGCGACTCTCTCATGCGACGCATGACGCTCTCAGTTCCCGAGGTCTATGCACTCTTTCAATGCGTCTCGACATCCTCACTATGTCTGAGCAATGTACTTCAGTAGTAAACGCTGTTGAATGCGTGAGAGCGAATCAAAACTGGGACGCTTGAGCCATCGTGATCGAGTGTCGTCTCTACTTCGTTCTCTCTCTCTCTTTCGTGCGATTGCACCGGCGCGGCGGGCATCAACCAGCACGCACGCGCTCGTCCGACAGACTGACAGCTTACAATATCATCTTGAGCGGGTCCTCCACGAGCTCCTTGAACACTGCGAGCCACTGCGCGCCGACTGCGCCGTCGATCACGCGGTGGTCACACGCGAGCGTCGCCGACATCACCTGCGCGTACTTGTAGATCTGCGTCGCGTCTGGGTCTGTGGCACAAACAGTCGCGATTGCGTCAGGACTCGATGCGCTTGCAGTCATTCGAGACACCAACAGCAGCAGCGCTAGCGTCAAGAGGACGTACCGTCGTTCGGGACGACCTTCTTCTCGATCGTGCCCAGACCAAGGAGACACGCCTGGTCCGGACGCACAATGCCCGCGAGCGACTTGACGTCGTACATGCCGACGTTGCTGATCGTGAACGTTCCGGTCGCGAGGTCCGCAGGCGAGAGCGTCGCGTCCTGCGCCTTGACCACGAGCGTCCGGACGTCCTTGTTGATGTCCGAGAGCCCCTTGCGGCTCACGTTCGCAATCACAGGCGCGACCGAGCCGCCCGTGGCCGTCGAGACGACCAAGTTGATGCTCGCGTCGTTGTACTGGCGAATGTACGAGCCCTTCCAGGCCGAGTTCACCTCCGGGACCTTGCGCATCGCGAGCGACGCAGCACGCACGATGAAGTCGTTCACCGAGAGCTGCTCGTCGTCCGCGCGGCCAGCGTTGAGGCGCGCGCGCGCTGCCAAGAGCTTGTCGAGCGTGAGGTCTGCCGTGAGGTGGTAGTGCGGCACGTCGAGCTTCTGCTGCGTGAGCTGCTGCGCAAGTGCCTGCGCCTCGGCGCTGATCGGGTAGTCGACGTAGTCGTGCGACACAACAGGCGCGGCTGGCGCCGACGCAGCAAGCGCAGCCGGCGACGCTGGTGCCGCTGCCTGAGCAGGCGCACTGGTCGTCGCGTCGCCACGTGCGAGTGCGCTCTCGACGTCCGCCTTGACAATGCGGCCGTTCGGACCCGTGCCGTTGATCACGGCGAGGACAGCGCCAGACTCACGCGCGATCTAGAGCCAAAGAGCGATAGCGTCATGGAGCGTCAGCAGGCGTAAGCGCAATGGCGAGAAGACAGAGCTACAACGACGCACCTTCTTCGCGAGCGGGCTCGCAATCACACGCTCGGACGCGTCACGCGCTGGCGCAGCAGCCGCTGGAGCTGACGCGGTCGGTGCTGCTGCTGCCGGGGCAGGCGTCGCAGCCGCTGGCGCAGCGGTCTTGGCCGACGTCTCGCTCGCTGGCAGCGCCGCGGCGCCGTCGGCCGAGAAGTTGGCAAACGCAGCGACGTCGTCAGCCTCTGCGACGGTCACGAAGATCGGCTCGCCGACCTTGATCTCGCCCGAGCCCGCAGGCTTGAGGACCTTGGCGAGGAAGAAGTCGTCCGTGGCCTCGTAGTCCACGACCGCCTTGTCGGTCTCGACCTCACAGATGATGTCGCCCGCCGACACGAGCTCACCCTCGTTCTTGTGCCACTTGGCGATGTTGCCCGCCTCCATGGTCTACAACGCACGTGTACGTGTGTGTGTGAGAGAGGGAGACGCTGTGAGTCGCAGTGGACAATGGAGATCTCGTGTGATCGCAGAACGGTCGAGAGAGAGAGTAGGCACAGGATGACGCACCGGCGAGAGCGCAGGGAGACCGACGACTTCGTGGTCTGGCAGCGAGCTGAACGTGCGCACGGCCGTGAGGCCATTGCGACGCAGCTGGGCGTCGAGCGCACCGGAGCGCACGTCAAAGACTGCGACGCGCTGCCACACGTTGCGAGTGCGGCGCAAGACCTGCGAGCGAGTGAGTGCGAGCAGTGAAAAGAAAGGTGAGATCAAGCGAACGAGTTGATCCCGAGTCGGAACGCGAGCGAAGCGAAGGAGGGAGCGATGCGACTCGCAGTCGCCCCTCTGCTGCTGCTTGCGCGACAGAGCACGCTCGTGTGCGCACGCACCTGGAAGCGCTGCATGGTGATCGTCGATAAAGAGCGGGCGGGCGGCGAGTGGAGCGGAGCGCTGGCGAAGTGCGCGCGCGCAAGCGAGTGAGTGCTGGCGAAGTGCGTGATTCGTTTCTGCTTGGGTTTGGACGGCGAAGAGCGCACATCGTCATTTGACTTGATTAACGTATGTGAAAAATGTCCTGCGTACACTATGTGCGTACACCCTCTCAAATTCGCTCTAATAGTAATCGACAGTCACGAACTACTTGATTTTGCTATGGAACTGACAGACTGCTCATACACAAACAATTCATTCGTGTTAGAATCATATCTTGACAAAGGTATCGATTTGGCGCAATGAAATTGACTTGTCCACAATAAAGTGCGCATGTGAACCGCACTTTACGATCGAACTTAAACAACTCTATGATGAATACTTAAAACGAACATAAGGATTCGCTAAGTTCGAGTATTATTATTGCACTTGTCCAAGTTCGATTTGATTCAAGTATACGTTTGTCCAAACAGTCGATATGGGTAGTGACAAACAAGAGGGATGCCCTTTCCCAGAATACTTCCTCCGTCCCATAAGTCTACTACCTTTGTCCAATATGTGGTCCACACAAAAATTCTCACATACTCAAAACCAAACAAATCGCTGGTCCCAAAACAACGCAAATCCAGCACAAATCGTCGCGACGCACACATGCCACTCATCACCAACAGCAACAACATCAGCACCGACGAGCGCCATGCAATCCTCGGCAGCCTCTACGCGTTGTCGTCGCGCGGAGCGCTACCGCATGGTGCTTATTCTACTGTCGCTGCTGAGTTTGGTCGCTCTCGGCAAGCGATCGCAAGGGCGTGGGCTGTGCGCGACAAACCGCCGTCGAAAGCCAAGCGCAGCACTGGTCGGCCAAAGATTGCGACGGCTGAAGCTGTCAGCGCTGCACTGCGCTCAGTGCCCGCGGCGCAGCGCACAACGTTGCGCGCTACATCCAAAGCGACCGGCATGAGCAAGAGCACGTTGCAGCGGTGCGTCGTGTCAAAGTCTGGCGCGCGTCGAGTCACAGCCGGTGTGAAGCCCTTCCTGACGCACGCGCACCACATCCAACGGCTCGAGTGGTGTCTGAGCCACGGCAAACTACTAAGCGGTACATACAATCGAACGTTGAGCATGTGCATAGTTGAAGTGTTGATCGCAGTGCTGACTTTGAGCAGACGGACTGTTCTTTTCGTCGTTCGACGACACTGTACATGTAGACGAAAAATGGTTTTACGTTAACAAGGCCACCAAGACGTTCTACCTAGCTGAAGACGAGGACGAACCGCACATCCAAGTTGCGAACAAGAATCACATGACCAAGGTCATGTTCGTCGTCGCTGTTGCTCGCCCGAAGTACGACGACAATGGCGCAATGACGTTTGACGGCAAGGTCGGCCTTTGGCCTGTGGTGGAGGTGAAGGCAGCCGTGAGAGCGTCAAAGTATAGACCGGCAGGAGCTTGCGTCGTGCAGCCTGTTGAGCTCAGTATGGCGCGCTACAAGGACATCATGATGAGCAAGGTTCTGCCGGCAATCAAGTCAAAGTGGACGGGTACGATCTACCTCATTAATTTCACTATAGGATCTTTCTGTAGTGACTAACCTCGATTATATCACTACCACGATTTGCCAGGATCGAAGCGTCTCGTTATCCAGCACGACAACGCGTCGCCGCACGGCATCGACAATGACGAAGGCGTGCTCGCGACTGCAAATGAAGGTGGATGGGACATCAAGTTCGTTCGCCAGCCTGCGAAATGTCCAGACATGAACGTCCTCGATCTGGGCTTCTTCGCTTCGCTGTAACCGCTGCAGCATCAACGCACATGTTACTCACACGAGCAGCTTGTCGACGCGGTTCGCGACGCCTACGATCGCATGCAGCCTGCGACGATAGACAAGGTATTTCTATCGTTACAAGCAGTGATGCATCAGGTGATGCTTGCGAGAGGCTCGAACGCGTACTCGCTACCGCATCTCACCAAGGACGCGATCATTCGCGCGGAGGGTCTCCTTCCTCGTTCGCTGCCTTGCAGCCTTGAGGCCATTCAAACAGCTGACAGGGCAATTGCTGAGGAGGCTGTTGTGTAAACAGCTCATAAATCGCTAAATATTACAAATAAAATTTGGCTTCTTCGCCCCATCCCACACGATTGGCTGATTTTTTATCGACTTCTGGAGCATCAAAACTCAGTGTTTTGCTCCCAAATTGTAGCAAAGCGATCACACGAATTTTCTGTGTGTGAGGGTGTAGTTTTGATACGAATTGGACAAATACCACATGACTTCCAGTTGAAACGCTGCAACGTCCATACAAATGCTAATGTTGATTGATATTTCTGAAACGTAATAGACTTTTGGGATGGAGGAAGTATTTCGATTCCTGAATTTGATGAAATCTAAATTGAAAACTTTCCAGCAAAATCGAACTTTAGAGAGAGTACTGGTCGAACCTATGAGCGTTTGTCGCTCAGATTTGTCCAAATCCATCTTGAATACAGTAGACAAAGTCCTCGAACTTAAACGAACATTCACTGTACAGGCTACGCACTTAAGGTGCGCATATCGACCGGCTCATCGAGCGACGCTTCCGACGAGAGCATACGCGCAGCAGCAGTGACGGCGTCCCGCGCAATGGCACGTGCGAGCGTCTTGACAAGCGACGCGGCGAGAGCAGTCTTGGGCATCGTTCTGGTGCTGGTGTGTGTGTATGTACTTGCGCGAGTCAGCGAGTGATGATTGTGAACACAGCTCCTCGAGCGTCGCAAGACGCTCGGACACAACAACAGCAGTGACGAGCAGCGGTCGTCTGTAAGCACTGTAGCCTGCAACGTGTGTGATGTCGAGCATGAAGCGGCAGAACCAGAGCGCACACGCAAAACGAATGAACGACATTGCTCTTTCGTTGCTTCGCTAACACGCACATCTTTCTCTCTTTGATCGACGTGACGCAGCCTGCGCTACTTGTTCTCAATGCTGCTTGCGCTGCCCACGGCACGCGCAACTCAATCGAAGATGTTTCGCACTGGTTGCTGCGACTTGCGACGACCGGTGTCCTCGTAGGCCATTCCCCGAATCTTTGCGCGATCGTGGTCACTGTAGGCTGCAGGGTCCTTCGACAGGAGACGCGTGAACTGCTCTGACTCAGCGTACATACGAGCGAACACTCGATCGTAGTGCACAGCAAATGCTACGACGATACGCCCAGGCTTGAACATGACACAAGCATCTTCGTTGTCGGTGAGCGCCGACGCGCTCCAGTTTGCCGACCCAAACACGAGGCTGCTGCAGTCGACGATTCAGAGCTTCTCGTGCATGATCCTCCGCATAATGGGCTGGTTTCCACATCTTCACCATTGAGGTGGAGACGATTTGCGCGCATTTTGTTGGCCAGCAACTAGATGTTTGCGATCTGACAACAAGAGATCAAATCTCCACCTCACACAGGTGGAGGCAGCACGATATTTCCGTTTTTGTACAATGCGCCAACACAACGACTCGCCTCGAGCCGCTCCTTGCGACTCACAACAAGAAGAGCAAAGCTAGCAAAAACACCTCGAGCGTCCACTGTTGCTGCTCGAGCGTCCGCTGCTGCTGCTCGAGCGTCGACGGCTGCTGCTTGGCGCCCACTGCTGCTGCTCGAGCGTCGGCTGCTGCTGCTTGGCGTCCTCTGCTGCTGCTCGAGGGTCGACAACTAGCACTGCGCGCTGTTAGTTGCGCCCCTAGCGACTGAAGAAGCCGCTGAACGTCGATCGTCGCGTGTCTAGCGCGTTGAGCTGTCGCCCCTTGTGCACCTTCAACGCGAGCGATGGACGGCGAAGAGTTCTTTCTGCACCTGTGCATAACGGTGGCGGAGGCTGCAGCTGTTGTTACAATCCACGCGCAGCCGCCTGAGCGACAAAAGCACACCGCAGTTCACTGTCAATTCGACTCGCTGCTCGCAGACATCGCTGCTGACGCGTGGTTTCGAGCCAATCTGCGCTGCGGCAGAGACACGTTCGGCCGGCTTTGCGACTGGATCGCGAGGAGGAAGGTTGCCTTTGCGTTGTCGCCGCCCAGAGTGCATACGTACGAGAAGGGGATTGCACTGGCGGTGTTTTACCTCGTCTCGTCCGGAGGCTATCGCGAGATCGCTACGCGCTTTGGAGTGAGCAAGAGCTTCGCGATCACAACCGTGTGTGAGATCCTGGCGACGCTGCGCGCGACTGCACCAGAGATCATCGCGCTCTCGCAATCGCGTGGCGCATGGATCGAGGCCGAGGAGAGCTTTGATGCAGCGCGCGGGTTTCCTGGCACGGTAGGCGCGTTCGAGGGCACGCTCCTAGTCATCAACAGACCGGCGGCGTTCGACGGCTTCTACTGTCGCAAGGACTTCGCAGTCGTGAATGTACAAGCGATCATGTCTGCTGACATGGCATATATATAAGCATGGGCGTACGCCCAGGCCCGTGGTCGGATCAAAACATATGGCTTCACAGTATCATCGGGCGGTGCGTGTACACGAGTTTGCCCGCATGCACGCACTTGATTGGAGACGCTGGCTACGCTCTGAGCCCTGCGCTCATGACATTGTACACTGAGCGCGAAAAAGGCGGCCGGTTGTCGCGCACGTAGCTCCTCTACAAACTACTTGCACTCAGCGACTCATATGGTCGTGGAGCGAGCGTTTGGTCGGTGGAAGGGGCAGTTCCGTGTGCTGTGCTCGGTCATGTCCGAGAAGAGCCTGCAGAGCACGACAAGCGTCGTCATTGGTACTGCAGTTCTACACAACCTACTGCTGCAAATGGGCGGTAACAGTGGAATAGAGATCGAGGTGGCAGACGCCATCAGTGCATGAATATCGACGTGTGAGCACTCCGAATCATCACACTTCTAGGGAGGGAATAGCGCGATGCCATTGCTAGACTACTAGGCTAAGTAGCTTTCGCTTTCAACAACGAGATCAGCTCGCTTAGAGCAAGTGATTGCTCGCGTATTGCAACCGATTGCGCTCGAACCGCTGCTGCGAGCTCACGAACCTCGGTCACTATAGCCTGAGGACTCTGATCAGCGTGTTAATCCGCGACGATGAGAACGTCGCTACATCTTCATTGAGTCCTTGGCGCAAGATCTTCATTCCTTCGACCATTCCATCGCTTGCACTCGATCGCTTTCTTTGATGCTCTTGTTGCTTCGACGGAGTGCGTGGCGCCGACGATTCCACATCTGTCGGACCTTAGCAGCATCTCCTTCGCTGACTTGCTCTGGTGGCGCGTGCACTGGGTCGCTTGAGAACAGCACATCAGCAGTGAGGCCGTATTTGCTATTGTACACGTCGTACATAGTATCGTAGCACGGAGGAGGGCGAGCGCGCGAGTCGGTGGCATTTTCTGTCTCGCGCTGCGCAGTGCGGATCGACATGTATTGCTTGTGCATGTGCTTGAGCTAACACACAGAGAGTACAGTCAGTGTCCACACGCACACAGTCAACCTTATCGATTTGAGGTACAAACACACCTTGGACTTGCACTGCTGAGCGGTCATGGCTGTGCTTGTACGACGCGAGAGCTCGATAGTCAGGGAGTCCCAAACGCACTTAAGCTGCGCGGACCTCTTTGCGCGGGCAAAACTATCCGCCATCGCGACATTGCGAACGCACAGTAGCTCTCGCGCAGCTTCCTCTATCCATGCAGCGCTTGGTCCAGGTTTCTATAGCGTGAGCACTTGCATCGGCGCGTGCGCCTTCACCAACACAACTTTCCTCCATCGCTTTCAGTTGTGCGGATTAGACATTCAGACTTGTTGACAAAATAAATGACACAATAGTTCAGGTGGACATTTCCATTTGCAATGACCTCAACTGGAGATATCTATTCATCTCCATCTCGATGGCGGGGATGTGGACACCAGCCCAAAAGGCCTCTTCGTTGTCGGTGAGCGCCGACACGCTCCAGTTTGCCGACCCAAACACGAGGCTGCTGCCTTCGACGATGCAGAGCATCTCGTGCATGATCGTGCGCGTAAGGTCGAACCGAATTGTGACAATCTGTAACATGTACACAATAGTGTTACAAATAGAGCACTCATACGTCACTTACTCTCGGACGTGGTTGCGCGTCTGTATCGTGCTCGGCTGCGAGGTTGTAGATGAGAGAGCGTTCTTTAAAGGATTCGTCGAGGTCAGCCATGATGCGTACAACGACACCACGTCGAATCGCGTACGCGATCTCGCGTGATATCTGGTAGTCACCTCCTATGACATGAGCACGAACATGAGATGTCGATGGTCGCCGTCGCTGAGCGGATGAGCTGCAAGATGTGGTCGATTGCGCCGCGGGGGTCGTCTGCCGTTAAGACGCGCTCGAACGAATCCTCCATGGGCAGTCACTGTGTCGCCTTGGCATCGAATGCAGCCAGCCATTCGACTTTACTCTTAGAGAGTCGCTCGCTGAGGCTTGACCGTGATATGATCAACGGCGAAGCGATATCTGTCACGGTCTCGCCGCAGATATGGTGAAGGTACGACGGCGCCTGGTCGTCGAGCCGCGTGGTGCGTCGGTTGCACGGGATTGGTATTGCGTTGATCAACATCGCCATTTCTTCAATGCTGTCTTCGAACTGGTCGTCATGCAGTGCGATGCAAGAGAGGCACGTACGCATGCGCGTCTTGATCGCGTCCATGGTGCCGCGATCCGACATCTCCTTGCTCAAGTGTGTGTCTCTATGCCTATAGAAATGAGATCAACTACTTGTTCGTTCGTTCGTTGTTTTTGTGTATGAGAACCCAAGTTGTACTACTTGCCACATACATTGGCCAAGTAGATACACTGTGGAGATTTATTTCTTGTTTTCACTATGGTCCGCATTTCATGAATTTTACCTTTGACATAAACCCCTTGATTACATCACTATCATACTCACACACGTCACAGCGATTGAAGCGACCGACATGCTGCGCAGGAGAGGAAGGCGCTCGCGCTCCAAGCTGCCGAGTTTATGATCGTGGCGCTTGAGCGCTCGCCAGGCGATGGCAGCGCGGCTCTGTCGGTCACTGTTTGTGCCCCAGAGCGAGAGCCCGGAAAGCGCAAGCGCAAAGTAAGCGCAAGCGCAAAGTAAGCGCAAGAATGAACGAGGGCAAGGAGGCGAGCAGCACAAGGTGCGCGCGACGCTCTCTGCATCATGCTTGCCGGTGCTTCCTCGAAGCAGCAGTAGCAGTCGACGCCTCGTGCGACCTACAGCTTTGCGTGGCGCGTGCTGCGCGTTGGCGCGTCGATCTTTGCAAGCCACTTGCTCAAGAGCGCGTTCACTTGCTCTTTCTGCTCCCACAGGATCCAGTGCCCCGCGTCCTGCACGAGCGCCATCTCGAGGTTTGGCATCAGACACGGCATCTTGTTTGCCATCTCCGGTCGGAGCACCGCGTCGTTCGCTGCGCCAATGAACAACGACGGGTGCTGAATGACCTTTGGCAGCGCGCGCTCGTTCGCAAAGTCGAGCGCGAGCGTGTCGTAGAGATAGCACGTCGGCTGGAAGCCACTGCGTCCGTACTGCTCGACGTAGTACGCGAGCTCCGCGTCCGAGAGCAGGACCGAGCGCTGCGTGAACACCGAGTGGTCCGAGCTCGACGCGACGTTCCGGAGCATCGTGCGGAGACCCATCGGCGCGTCGCCAGTCGCGAGCTCGCGGTGGCGCCGGAACATCGCAGTGAAGAAGCGCTGCGGCGCCGAGTCAAAGAGCCGACCCGTGCGCTCGACGTCTGCGAGCAGCTTCTGGTACGCGAACTGCGGCACGAGCTTCACCTTGTCGTCCAAGCTCACGTACTGATCTGTCGGCGGCAAGTACGGCGTGCAGACGCCGCAGACTGCGAGGACGCGCTCGGGATGGTACAGACACATGCGCCAGATCATGGCGCCGCCCCAGTCGTGGCCGATGAACACGGCCTTTTCGATGTCCAGTGCGTCTACGAGCATCGGCAGATCACATAGGCAACCGTGAGTCGCTGCTCAGTGGCGGATGCTTTGCTATCGCACCGCGCCACGTACCGAGGATGGCGGCGAAGTCGTCGACTGTGTTCTTTGCGCCGTAAGCGTTCGCGTCTTTCGGCGCAGAGCTCTCGCCAAAGCCGCGCATGTCTGGCGTTGCGCACGTCGACAGAGCCACTCGTTAGTGTGTCTGCATGCTAACTGCCAAGTCAAAGACAGCAAGAGCTCGACGCACCAGGGACAATGAGGCGGTACGTAGGCGAGAGCGCTTCGATCTGGTGGCGCCAGCCGAACCACATGTCGGGCCACCCATGCACGAGCACGACTGGGAGCGCGTCGCGCGGACCAATGTCGACAAAGTGGATCGTGATGCCTGCCGCCGTGGCGACGTAGCGGTGGTGCGACGACCACTTGTCCCACCAGCGACCTGGCGCGTGCGTGTACGACGGCGAAGGTGCCATGCTTCTTGCTTTGGTGTGTGCCTCGCGCAGCTCCTGTTGCTCACGCTCCTCTTGTGCGTCTGCTGCCGGAGATGCAGATACAGCAGCAGCGCACGACCTCGAGCGCCAGAGCTGGAGCAATGATCGATCGAGCTCTTCGATGGTGCTGTCTTGTAAACAGCACAACTTCAAAGCCTCTCTGTATGTCGTGTGGAGAGGGATCTACTTTCAATAGACAGGGTTTCGAGCAAAGTCCACTCAAAACATACAATATTCAAGATACTTGTGCGACTCGGATCCGCTTTGCTCCAAATCACTTGACGTTAGTAGCAAAACGCGCGAATCAATGCTCAAATGGATACACTCGAGGCAAAATGACCAGCAAACAAGCACGCAGCTCTTCAGACTTGTCCAGCGAACGAGCGAGTGCTCATGACCAGGAGCGGCTCCATGCACAACACGCATTGAGCGCAGTGAAAGACACCACACTCCACCACCTACCACCAGGTGCCTCTGGTCATGTGCTGAATGCGTGGCGAGTGCACGAGAGCAAGTCGCTGCTGACACACAAACTCGTGATGCAGCTCCAGCAGCTCGTTGGTGATGTCAGTCAGTCGGTTGTCATCAGCACACGCACACAACTACAGCAAAGCGCTGAGGCAGCCGTGCTCTCACAAACACTCCAAGTCACGCACTCGCACAGACGCTCGAGGCGCCACAAGCGCACTCGCTCGCCATCACGCGGCACACAAAGTGCCCTGCTCGCGATCCGAGGCGTCGCGCACAGAGTCAGGACAGTGGAGTGTCCACGTGGGGTTGACAGCCAAACATCGCTCGCTCGCTTGCTTGCGTCGTGCAAAGGCGATGACACGGAAGCCTCTAGCGCATTGTCAATGAGAGAGAGAGCGAGTGACTGCGTGCTCGCGGTGCTCGTCGCGACAGCAGCGAAGCCTCTGCGTATTCGTCAACGCGTGTGCGTGCATCTACTGTTGTTTTCTGCGTCCGATGGCCATGATCCTGTTCATGACGTCGTGGTCATACACTCGGGCAACACAAAGCACTAGGGCTATCACGCCGGAGCTGCTAGCCTCTCGCATAGACACCAGTGCGTGCGAAGTGAGACTTGCTGCTGCTCTCATTCTCTCGCTCGGAGAAGGCGAACGCACTTGCTCATTCGCAAACTCGCTGCCGACTGCCACAAGCACCTCAGTCAGTCTCAACACCACGACGACTTCCAGCAACAACAGTAGCAGTCCCATCAACACCACCGCAACCAGCAACACGCCATGACCAACGACAGCAGCATTGTCGCCGAGTGGGAGCAGCTGAACCACCAGGTCGCTGACGTCGCGGATGACATCCACATCCACTTTGTCGACGTCGGTCCGCGCGACGCCACGCCCGTGGTGCTCGTGCACGGCTGGCCAGACCTGTCGTTCGCCTGGCGCGTACGTCAATTGCTACTTGTGGTTGCTCGTGTCGTTGCCTCGCACGCGCTTGCTCGCTCACTCGCTCTCACTCACGTGACTCACGTGGCGACTCTCGCATGCTCGCTCTCACGTGTCAACAGTTCCAGATCAGTCCGCTCGCCAAGAAGTACCGGGTGATCGCACCAGGTCTAGCATCGCTTCCCACTCTTTGCTCTCTCACTTTGCTCTCTGTTGTTTGCTTGTTTGATCTCTTGCTGCTTGCTCTGCAGTTGTCCTCAGCTCGTGACTCACAGACGCATCTGACGCGTGACGCTTGCTCAGACATGCGCGGATTCGGCCGCAGCTCCGCGCCGCGCGAAGTCGAGGCGTACGGCAGCAAGAACATCACGTCGGACCTCGCCAAGCTCCTCGGTACGTGCTGATTGCTCGTTCACATCCGCAGTTACAGTCTTGTTCGGCACTCGTCGGACTGTGCTCGTCGTCCAGTGCCTCCTTGTGCTCTCTCTCTCTCTCACACACGACTGACTGACTGACTGGCCGACTGTGTGACGGATGCACACCGCACACACGCACACCGCACACACATACACGCACTTGGTGCTTCACAGACTTCCTCAACCTCCCGCGCGCAGTCTTTGTCGGCCACGACTGGGGCGGCAACATCGTCTACCGCATGGCGCTGTACCACCCCGACCGCGTGCTCGCAGTCGCCGGGATCTGCACGCCGTACTACCCGCCGACCGACGAGTACGTGAGCCTCGACGCCATGGCTGCAGCGTTGCCCGCGTTCGCGTACATGCAGTTCCTCGCCGACACGGAGACGGCGTCGAAGCACCTCGAAGCAGCGCCGCGCGAGCTCTTCACTGCGACATATCGCGCGCCAACACGGCCACAACCACGCAGTGACAGCGACAACAGCGACAGCTACAACAGCAACAACAGCTACAACAGTAACAGTGCGACTGTGACGCCGAGAGTGACGTTCCTCGACGTGTTGCGCGGCCTCGGCCGATCGAGTCACCCCGTGTACACGCAGCGCTCGGAGCTCCTGAGCGAAGAGGAGCTCGCGTTCTACGTGCGCGAGTACACTACGAGCGGCTTCAAAGGCGCGTGCAACTACTACGCGACGCGCGCACTCGACTTTGAGACCGAGCACGAGCTGCCGCGCGTGATCCCGCACCGTGCGCTGTACGTCGGCGCTGGCGCAGACCCAGTGCTCAAGCCGGAGCTCGCGGCGCACATGCCGCAGATCGTGCCGCAGCTCGAGTTTGCGCTCGTGGAGGACGGCGGCCACTGGCTGCTCTGGTCGCACAAGCGCCAAGTCACGGACGTGCTGCTCACGTGGCTCGCAAAGATCGATGCGAAGAGCGCTGTTGCGTCCGAGTCCGAGTCGGAGTCTGCGCTGCTGCCGTAGATCGATCCGTGCTGTTAGAAGCGGATGTCTTTGTCAAAGAGCAGCAAGAGACGTAGTGAGAGTGAGAGTAAGAGAGTGAGAGAGCGAGAGGTAGGAAGAGCGAGTGACTCAGTCTCCATGCTCAATCGCCACATGGAGTTGCTCTCTCTTCTCGGTGTCTTCTCGTCATGGACGTCGTCGCTGGTGCGACTGCGCTTGATCCGATCTTTGTGAGAGACCACGTGCACGTATTGCCATTCGCTCGCTGTATCTGTGTCGCTGGTGAGCTACAGCACGTTGCTTTGAGAGTCATGCGTAGACAGACAGACACGCACGAGCACGCACTTGAGAAGCTCAAGCGCGAGGTGGTGGTCGTCTCACACAACGCGCTTCATACTCAGTTGACCTCACATTCTGCTCTCGCTCACTTGAAACGAACCCACAGAAAGCAGCAGCAAGCACAGCGAGAGCCCCGATCGAGTGAGCACGCACGAGCAGCCCGAGCAGCAGCACGCCCGACGCTCGTGTGCGCAATGAGCGACGCTAACAACTACAGCAGCGCAGTGCGCCACTCGAGCGCTCATGCGTCTGCGCAACTGCGCGTGCTTGCTGATCGTGATTTGCTGCGTACGATCGCGAGCTGGCAGCTTGGCGTCCCATTTGCAGTCGCAGTCTACGAGCGCACGCTGGACCGAGACGCGCTTGCTCGCGTCGACGGCAATGTCCCGCGTCTCGCGATCGCTCAGAACGACGTTCGCGCGCTCGCACTGCTGCTCCGCGTTTCGCAGTCGATGTCGCTCGCGACGCCTCCAAGCGCTCAGAGCCCGTTGGCGAGCTACACCGAGGTGACTGGGCGAGTTCCGATGCTCTTTTCTTCGATTGGCTCTGCAGCGACGCCGCCTTCATCTCTGGGAGCAGACGCCGTGGCCCGTGCGTTCACTGCAAAGTACAGCTTTGCGCAGTGCTACGAAGAGGCGATCGGCTGCCAGGCGTTCGATGCCGTGCAGTGGCTCGTCGAGCACAACGCCGCGCCGATTCCCACAACGATCATCGCGGATGCCGTTCGCTGCGACGCACTGCCGCTCGCCGACTGGTTGCTCGCGCACATCCCGAACGCCCGTGAACAGCTCACAGTTGAGAGCCACGACTTGGGCTACCTCGTCGTCGTGGAGCGCCTGAGCCTCGCGACGCTCGAGTGGGTCAGCACACACTTTCCCCACGTTGTGACTCGCGACGTCGTCGCACGAGCGGCGGAGCGCGGCCAGATCGACGTTCTCGAGTGGCTCCAGCGCCACCGCACCGACGCATTCGCGTACAGCGATCGGAGCTCGGCGTTCGATACTCCCGAGACGCCAGTCATCGGCGCTGCTCGCAATGGCCACATCGACGTCGTTCGGTTTTTCCACGAGCACTATCCTGACCGCTTCAGCCCTCGTACAATGGACGTCGCAGCGAGCTTTGGACATCTCGAGCTCGTGCGGTTTCTCCACGAGCATCGTAGTGAAGGCTGTACGACTCGCGCACTGGATGCCGCAGCAGCACGAGGCAACCTTGCGCTCGTGGCGTTCTTGCATGAACACCGCAGAGAGGGCTGTACTGAGCGCGCAATGGATAGCGCAGCGCAGCTCGGACACTTGGACGTCGTCAAGTACTTGCATGCTCATCGGAATGAAGGCTGCACATCGGTAGCGATGGACGGCGCAGCGTGCAATGGGGAGTTGGCGATGGTGCAGTGGCTCCACGAGCATCGAACGGAAGGCTGCACGGCTGAAGCGCTGACGGGCGCAGTTGTCAGAGGCGATTGGGTGATGGTCCGGTTCTTGCACGAGAATCGCCACGAAGGCTGCTCGCCCAGCGCGCTCATGCGCTGTCGCCACTCTCTTGCGAGCATTCGGTTCCTCGTCGAGTACCGCAGTGAAGGCTGTCTCCAAGAGCTCATCGCTTCGCTGCAGAGTCGAGGCAGCAGTGTCGATGCGAATGTGCTCGAGTACGTGCTTGACGCTGTTGATGAGAACGTTGCGTGCGTCCACGCGCCTAGCGACACACATCGCCAGTGTCAGAAGATGAGCAAGAAGCTCCGAGCGGCGTGAGAGTGTTGTCTCTCTCTCTCTTGAACCACAGTTCGATCTCTTCAGTCTCTCGGTCTCACCTGAGCTTCATGAGGAGCACGCGAGACTCACAAGGACAAGTAATAGTCAATTGACAATCATTCCTTGACAAACCTGTGCAAGTGCATCTCTCCTGCCTCGCTCGTTGCATGCAACTTCAAGACTATTTCGGTATCGCCGTGTCGCATGCGTGTCATTCTATTTCCAGTCGAGCAGTGCAACGCCCCAGCGTCTGGCACGATTGGCCACGGCAACACACAGCATCGTGAGGATAAGACCACTGACAGACGGCGTCCAAGGACGAGAGCGAGCTTCGGAGTGTGCCATTCTCAACAGGTGCAATCCATCAGGCTACAGACGGAGCGCGCTCACTCGCTGCTCAGAACCAGCCGCCGTGCGTCCCTCCCACGCACTGACTCGCGAACTGCGCAGCCGACTCGAGCACACGAGTGCATCGAGCGCACGCAACTGCATGACAGGTCCCACCTTGAGTGAACGCACACCTGCGAGCAGCAGCAGCAGCGGCAGTCCGACGGCGCTCGTTGCGGACTACACGTACGTGCCACGATCGCGCCGGCGACAGTCTCCACCACCGCTACCGCAGCAAGGCGACGCGGGCATGTTCAAGTCCGATCACATGGGTACGTACGCGCGCATGCACAAATGACTACTTGCACGGACTGATTAGTGATACACAAGTACGAAGAGCTTACGCTGACGCTGCGGTGGGCGTTCCGCGAGCAGTCTCCATTCGCAATCCATTCCCGCGCACCAAGAAGGCCGCGAATGTAGTCGACTCGACCGCGTCGCCGAGCGCACCCAAGTCCTCAGTCGGCAACAAGCTGCTGAACCGACCAAGCAACCGCATCGCGAGCCACTCGATGTCCGAGTCGACCAACCACAGCAACTCGAGCACATCCCGCAGCATGGCGTCATCTGCGCTTGCGTCGCTCACGCGCTTTCATCCACTTGGTTTGGGCAGCAACCAGGCATCGTCGACGTCGTCCACGAGCACAATGAGCTCGCACAGTACGTCAACGTACTACTCGCATGGGAACGCAGACAGCTCCTCCCGGTCGGTCTCGACCAAGGACAAAGACCGCGACGACGACGGTGACAGCACGACAAAGAGCAGCGCTGGAGGTAACGGAGCTTCGAGCAGCACTGCGAGCAACAACAGCAGCAGCAGTAGCCTCCCGGCTCTGAGCGCATCAAACGCGCAGACGCTTGGCAGCTCGAGCAGCATTAGCGTCAGCGCGTCGTCGTCTGGCGCATATCACCAGCGTCTGCACGTGTCGAGCACAAGCCGCGAGCCGAGCGTCAGTAGCAACAGCACTGTCCTTCCCGGTCCGTCGCTCTCGACCGCCGACAGCATAGCAAAGAAGAACCCCAAAGGTCTCGTGGGACTCCAGAACCTCGGGAACACTTGGTACGCTCGCGCGAGTGCTTGCTGCGATCAGGAGTTGCAATCTATCGGACACGAGCGCCTCTCACTCACGTACACTCTTGCTCGTTGTCTCGACGTGAAGCTTCATGAACAGTTGTCTCCAGTGCGTGAGCAACCTCCCAGCAGTCGTCAAGTACTTCCAGTCCGAGCAGTACGCGAAAGAGCTGAACGAGTCGAGTCCGACTAAAGGCGCGCTCGCAACGTGCGTCGCTTTGTCGTTTGCTCGAGGCTTCGTTGGCCCGTGTTGCTGGAACTCACTCCACTGCTTACCTGTCTATCCGCTTGCTTGCTGGCGCCAGTGTCTTTGGGGACCTGATCAAGACGCTCTGGAGCAACGAGCAGTTCACCGCGACGCGACCCGTGGAGCTCAAGCGCGTGATCGGTAAAGTCGCGTCGCGCTTCACTGGCTACGACCAGCAGGACGCGCAAGAGTTCCTCCGCTTCCTCCTCGACGGTCTCCACGAAGACCTGAATCGCATCACGAAGAAGCCGCCGTACTACGAGATCAAGGACCGCGAGAACGCGAAAGACCGCGACGTCTCGGACGAGTACTGGAAGTTCTACCTCGACCGTAACACGAGCGCGCTCTCGGAGCTCTTCTGCGGCCAGCTCCGGTCCGAGATCCGCTGTAGCACGTGCCACCACCGCTCGCTGTGCTTTGACGTCTTCTGGGACCTCTCGCTCCCGGTGCCCAAGAAGCCAAAGGCCGCGGCGTCGCACCACATGCGGATAGCAAACGTCTTTGGGTCCAAGCAGTCGCACAGCAGCAGTAGCAGTAGTGAGAGCGAGCCGTCGACGTCGCCGAATAGCTGCTCGCTCCAGGACTGTCTCAAGGCGTACACGGACCAGGAGCTCTTGACCGAGTGCGACGCGTACTACTGCGCCAAGTGCAAGACGCACCGCGCTGTGGCAAAGAAGATCTCGCTCTACCGCCTCCCGCAAGTGCTCGTCGTGCACCTCAAGCGCTTCTCGTACTCGACGTTCAGTCGCGACAAAGTGAGCACTGCGATCAAGTTCCCAGCGCAAGGCCTCGACGTCGCCGAGTTCTGCGCTGCGGACGCCGTCGTCGACGGCAGCACGCAGTACGACCTCACTGGCGTCGTGCACCACGTCGGGTCGCTCAACGGCGGCCACTACACTGCGTACGTCTGTCTGTCTTGGTCTCTCTCTCTCTCTCACTCACTGACGACTGCTCTAGCGAGTGCGTCGCTCACTCTTGTCGCGCCTCAATGCCTCTTATGACTACAGCGAGTGTTGGAACAAGGACGCGCAAGAGTGGTTCGACTACAACGACGCGTCCGTCTCGGGCGTCAAGAAGCCGCAGCTCTGCAGCTCGAGCGCCTACATTCTGTTCTTCCGGAGACGCGAGGAGAAGTCGCTCACGATCTGAGCGCACGAGAGAGAGAGAGAGAGCGATAGAGCCGACTAAGTTAACCACCACCGATCTCCATCCACGCTGCTGGCTCTTGCCGATGCTCATTGATAGTGAGGCCACATCTGTGGGCGCGAGTACCACCCGCACACCACTCGAGCGCAGCAAGCGAGGCGATCAAGCATCTCATGGTTGACTAAGACGCTTAGAGCCTCCTCTCTATGAACACACCGGTCTACCACGTCGTCGCTGCTTCGCTACACCGTGTGCTCGATCACCATGTCGGTCGTCGGGACGCGGTCGTCGACATTGTTGACTATAGGGCCGCCGCACTGAGCCATCGCTGCCTGCTGCTGCTGTTGTTGCTGCACCTGGAGCTTCTTGACCGGCGAGACCCACGGCCCTGCAGCTCCAGGCTTCACGCTAGCATTCGGCGCAACGGCCGACACGCTCAAGCGCTTGGTCGTGCGCTCGATGCGCGCCTTGAGCTTCTTGAGCGTCTGGAGGTTCGATCGGATCTCGCCGACCTTGTTGATCTGGAGCCACGTGACGATCGTCTGGGCCTGGGACCCAAAGTTCACGGCGCTCATGAGTATCGAGAACTCGAGCGAGCTCCGGAACTTGGAGCGCAGGAACGTCTCGTCCGAGTGGTTCGACAAGTAGATGTAGATGTTGAGCGCCAAGAGGAGCAAGTCCTCGGTCACGACGCGCGCGAGCACGCGCTTCATGAGCGTTGCGCGTGTGCGGTAGTACTCGAGCTCGTGCTCGCACATCCGGATCTCGTGCTTGATGTAGTCGTCCACGAGCTTGCGCGTCGACTGCTGCGCGCCTTCGTCTTCGCGCTCCGCGACGGCGCGCGCCGTCTCTGGGTCCATCTCGGTCGTGTTTGTCGCTGTCTCGGTCGCACTGTTCTTTGGGCCGCCAGTGCTGTTGCTATCGGTCGCGCACGCGACTTTGGTGCTGCTCGTCCACCCGAGCGCAGCGGCGAGGCTCCCGACTGCAGCGCTTACGCTCGAGCGCCGTCCTGTCGGTGCTGCAGCGGCTTTTGTATCGTCGTCGTCGTGCGTCGACACGACGCTGTTGTCCGTCATGCTGCTTGTGTTGGCGCCGCTCGCATCGGCGCTGTGGTGGCCGCGGCGGCGCGCAAAGATCTTGCGCATCTTCGTGCGCTTCCACTGCGCGCGGATGTTCTGCATCGTGGCGTGCACGAGGAGCGCCGATGGGAGGATCGAGAGCGTGAAGCACGTGACGTACGCCACGCGCACGAACGTCGGGTGGCTGAGCGAGACGTCAAAGAGGAAGAGGTTCACGAGCGCCTGCGCGTCGGACGCAATGTCGAGGAGCTCAAAGAAGAACTTGATCACGGTGCTGCCGACGCCCGTGACGAGGTGCTGGATCGTCTTCATCACGCGGTTCGAGTGCTTGTACGACCAGTAGAGCATGAAGATGAACGAGCCGCCGACGACGACACTGAAGATCACGCCGGCGATGACTTTGTCAGTTCCGCCTGTGGCTTCAATGAGGCAACTCCCATCTGCGTTCAAGAGCCCGTCGTTCGACTCGGGGCACCGCGCAAGTACGATCGGTACGAGCAGCGTCATGGCGCCGCTGTTAGCGCTCCCAGCGCTCGGCGACACGCCCGAGTCGCTCGTGAAGCTAAGTGCGAGAGGTCGGTCGACTGTGTTCACGACTTCCGAGGCGCTGAGGCGGAGCATAAGCGCTTTGAACGTCGCGTCGCCGCCTCGGAGCGTGCGCAACGCGTTTGACGTCAGTGCTGCAGCTGTCGCAACTGGCGCAGATGCGTTCGCACTGCTCTCTGCGCTCGTGCGCGTGAGCACTTTGACGCGCACGAGCAGCGGCGTGTGCGCGCCAGCGAGTGCTTGACCGAGCTGATCGCGCGCGCCGACGACGACGTCGTTCGCAGTCATGAGCGCCCACGTCGTCGGCACGCTCTTGGGCACGAGCTCGAGCGTTCGCACGATCGTCCCGACGTCTGGACCGAACGCGGCCTCGTTGCTCGCGAACGAGCAGTTCATGCACGCGAGCTCGCGCGTCGTGACACACCGAGGGACGTGCTGGTCGAGAAAGATCGCGCCACCGCCGCCTGCAGACGCATTGTTGCCCTCGAGCACAAGGTGCTGGAGCTCGAGCTGCGCCATGGTGCACACAGTCGCGGCTGGCGACGTCGTCGCAGCGTCTGTGAGCTGGACCTCAGCTGCAAACGCGCTGTAGATTGCGCCGCCTGTGCCAGCGGCGATGCCACACGCGTCACCGGCGCTCTCTTCGTCGACGTAGAGGTAGTTGTGTCGGAACGCACTGTACGTGGCCGTGAGCTTCCCTTCCGACCAGATCGCACCGCCGGAGCTCGCAAAGTTACTCTCAAACGTCGACGCATTGACAGTCACAGTCGCTTCCGACATGACGTAGAGCGCACCGCCGCCAGTGCCGCGCGCCGAGTTGCCCGTGAACGTACAGCCTGTGATCGTTGCTGTTGCTTGCGCGTTCACTTTGATCGCACCGCCTGTGTTCTTGGCGACGTTGTCGACAAAGTGGGAGTCTGTGATCGTGTTCATGAGCGGTGAGATCGGCGCGAGCATCACGGCGCCGCCCTCGGTCGCGACGTTCCGCGCGAACGTGCAGTTTTTTATCACAACTGGTTTGCTCGCGACCATGATCGCGCCGCCGCGGACGCACTCGTTGTCGCTGAACACAGACGACTCAAAGTACCCGCGCGCTTCGACGCTCAAGAGGTACACGCCGAGCGCAGCGCGGTAGCCGCGTGCCGAGGAGCCGATCATCGTGAGTGTCGAGTTGTCTTTCGCGGCGCCGGACGCGCCGTCGGAGATCAGCTGCGGGTCTGGCCCAGTGTCAAACTCGCACCGCTCGAACGTCGTCGAGACTGAGCTCGAGAGGTAAAAGTCCTGCCCGACGCCGCCTTTCGCGACGCGACTGCGGAAGAATCGGCAGCCGATGAACCGCGTCTGCGTGTTCCCAAAGCCGTAGTACGCACCGCCAAACGCGCCGGCGAAGTTGCTATCGAACGTGCAGTTCTCAAAGAGCGGTGTCGCGGTGCCACCGTCGTCGACTGCGCCACCGTAGTCGCACGAGTTGTTCTGGAACACGCTGTTGCGCCAGACACCAGCGCTCTGGTCCTCTGGCACCACGACGCCGCCCCAGCCGCCGGCGTAGCACCCCGAGTGCTCAAACGTGCAGCCGTCAAAGACTGGCGCAGAGGTCCCGGCCGAGTGAATCGCACTTGCAACGCCTGCCCAGTTCGACGTGAACAAACAGTTGATGAACTGCGGCGCGCCTGCGAGGATAGCGCCAACGCCGCCGCGTCCGCCGTAGCCCTTGTTTGGGTTCCGACTCGCTTCGAAGATACATTCCGTGAACACAATGTCTTCGTCTGGTGCATTCACCTGCATGAATGAACCGGAGTAGTCCTTGCTCCCGTCCGCGTCTGCCCAGCCGCCGCGGAAGAACCGAATGCCAGTGATGCGGATCTTCCCAGCGCCAGCAGCAAACGTGAAGAGCCGACCAGCGTACGCGCGGTCGATCGTGACAGCGCGAGGCGTCGTGCCAGCAGCAGCTGCGATCGTGACGTCGCGCAGTCCAGACGCAGTGCTGAACGCGATCGTCACGCCTGTGTCAGTGTACACGCCAGGAGCGAGCTCAATCGTGTCACCGCGTACGGCAACGCGCTCGAGCGCGAACCGGAACGTCGCACATGGCGATGCTGAAGTGCCGCACGACGTCGCGTCGGTGCCAGTCGGTGAGACGCGCACAAGCGCAGCGTCAACTGCTCGAAAGAGCAGCGCAAGAAAGAAGAAGATGCACGTCAGCTGCACGAGCCGGCTGTCGCGACGGCGTGACACCATGCGCTGCAAGACGCGGTGGCGACTGCTAACTGGATGTATTCGAGGCGGATTGACGACGAAAAGCTCTTGACGTGCCACTGGTAATCGGAGAGTGCGCGCGTGCGCCATCGTCGCTTGACGCTCTCTGACTTGCGTCCGTCACTTGTGATGGAGCTGTTGATGGAGTCAATAGAGACTTGTGCGCCGTCGCAAGCTCATTCGAAACGACCGAGAGCGTGACAGACCACTCGCTTCAGCAAGTGGCGCAAGCGGACTCGACTGTTGCATACAACTGCTATGCAGCAGCAGAGTTTAGATGGTGCCATTTTTAGCACCATCAAACTTGGATCGAGCATTGTCCGCGCTTCAGCAAACAATTATATGGATTCTCCTATTTGAGTACGGCATCTTGCTGGACAACCTTTTGTACCATGTTTATATAACAAACCCATATAAACGCTAAAAACATGTCCGAGACCATTGTTATCGCATGATGGTCAGTCTTGAATTGGACACATACGACTGCAAGTCGCACTTGACATCGAGCGATACGCGCGGACGCAGACAGCGACGCTCATGCGCTTCTGCTCGGGCTGCTCGTGCGTGCTCACTCGATCGGGGCTCTCGCTGTGCTTGCTGCTGCTTTCTGTGGGTTCGTTTCAAGTGAGCGAGAGCAGAATGTGAGGTCAACTGAGTATGAAGCGCGTTGTGTGAGACGACCACCACCTCGCGCTTGAGCTTCTCAAGTGCGTGCTCGTGCGTGTCTGTCTGTCTACGCATGACTCTCAAAGCAACGTGCTGTAGCTCACCAGCGACACAGATACAGCGAGCGAATGGCAATACGTGCACGTGGTCTCTCACAAAGATCGGATCAAGCGCAGTCGCACCAGCGACGACGTCCATGACGAGAAGACACCGAGAAGAGAGAGCAACTCCATGTGGCGATTGAGCATGGAGACTGAGTCACTCGCTCTTCCTACCTCTCGCTCTCTCACTCTCTTACTCTCACTCTCACTACGTCTCTTGCTGCTCTTTGACAAAGACATCCGCTTCTAACAGCACGGATCGATCTACGGCAGCAGCGCAGACTCCGACTCGGACTCGGACGCAACAGCGCTCTTCGCATCGATCTTTGCGAGCCACGTGAGCAGCACGTCCGTGACTTGGCGCTTGTGCGACCAGAGCAGCCAGTGGCCGCCGTCCTCCACGAGCGCAAACTCGAGCTGCGGCACGATCTGCGGCATGTGCGCCGCGAGCTCCGGCTTGAGCACTGGGTCTGCGCCAGCGCCGACGTACAGCGCACGGTGCGGGATCACGCGCGGCAGCTCGTGCTCGGTCTCAAAGTCGAGTGCGCGCGTCGCGTAGTAGTTGCACGCGCCTTTGAAGCCGCTCGTAGTGTACTCGCGCACGTAGAACGCGAGCTCCTCTTCGCTCAGGAGCTCCGAGCGCTGCGTGTACACGGGGTGACTCGATCGGCCGAGGCCGCGCAACACGTCGAGGAACGTCACTCTCGGCGTCACAGTCGCACTGTTACTGTTGTAGCTGTTGTTGCTGTTGTAGCTGTCGCTGTTGTCGCTGTCACTGCGTGGTTGTGGCCGTGTTGGCGCGCGATATGTCGCAGTGAAGAGCTCGCGCGGCGCTGCTTCGAGGTGCTTCGACGCCGTCTCCGTGTCGGCGAGGAACTGCATGTACGCGAACGCGGGCAACGCTGCAGCCATGGCGTCGAGGCTCACGTACTCGTCGGTCGGCGGGTAGTACGGCGTGCAGATCCCGGCGACTGCGAGCACGCGGTCGGGGTGGTACAGCGCCATGCGGTAGACGATGTTGCCGCCCCAGTCGTGGCCGACAAAGACTGCGCGCGGGAGGTTGAGGAAGTCTGTGAAGCACCAAGTGCGTGTATGTGTGTGCGGTGTGCGTGTGTGCGGTGTGCATCCGTCACACAGTCGGCCAGTCAGTCAGTCAGTCGTGTGTGAGAGAGAGAGAGAGCACAAGGAGGCACTGGACGACGAGCACAGTCCGACGAGTGCCGAACAAGACTGTAACTGCGGATGTGAACGAGCAATCAGCACGTACCGAGGAGCTTGGCGAGGTCCGACGTGATGTTCTTGCTGCCGTACGCCTCGACTTCGCGCGGCGCGGAGCTGCGGCCGAATCCGCGCATGTCTGAGCAAGCGTCACGCGTCAGATGCGTCTGTGAGTCACGAGCTGAGGACAACTGCAGAGCAAGCAGCAAGAGATCAAACAAGCAAACAACAGAGAGCAAAGTGAGAGAGCAAAGAGTGGGAAGCGATGCTAGACCTGGTGCGATCACCCGGTACTTCTTGGCGAGCGGACTGATCTGGAACTGTTGACACGTGAGAGCGAGCATGCGAGAGTCGCCACGTGAGTCACGTGAGTGAGAGCGAGTGAGCGAGCAAGCGCGTGCGAGGCAACGACACGAGCAACCACAAGTAGCAATTGACGTACGCGCCAGGCGAACGACAGGTCTGGCCAGCCGTGCACGAGCACCACGGGCGTGGCGTCGCGCGGACCGACGTCGACAAAGTGGATGTGGATGTCATCCGCGACGTCAGCGACCTGGTGGTTCAGCTGCTCCCACTCGGCGACAATGCTGCTGTCGTTGGTCATGGCGTGTTGCTGGTTGCGGTGGTGTTGATGGGACTGCTACTGTTGTTGCTGGAAGTCGTCGTGGTGTTGAGACTGACTGAGGTGCTTGTGGCAGTCGGCAGCGAGTTTGCGAATGAGCAAGTGCGTTCGCCTTCTCCGAGCGAGAGAATGAGAGCAGCAGCAAGTCTCACTTCGCACGCACTGGTGTCTATGCGAGAGGCTAGCAGCTCCGGCGTGATAGCCCTAGTGCTTTGTGTTGCCCGAGTGTATGACCACGACGTCATGAACAGGATCATGGCCATCGGACGCAGAAAACAACAGTAGATGCACGCACACGCGTTGACGAATACGCAGAGGCTTCGCTGCTGTCGCGACGAGCACCGCGAGCACGCAGTCACTCGCTCTCTCTCTCATTGACAATGCGCTAGAGGCTTCCGTGTCATCGCCTTTGCACGACGCAAGCAAGCGAGCGAGCGATGTTTGGCTGTCAACCCCACGTGGACACTCCACTGTCCTGACTCTGTGCGCGACGCCTCGGATCGCGAGCAGGGCACTTTGTGTGCCGCGTGATGGCGAGCGAGTGCGCTTGTGGCGCCTCGAGCGTCTGTGCGAGTGCGTGACTTGGAGTGTTTGTGAGAGCACGGCTGCCTCAGCGCTTTGCTGTAGTTGTGTGCGTGTGCTGATGACAACCGACTGACTGACATCACCAACGAGCTGCTGGAGCTGCATCACGAGTTTGTGTGTCAGCAGCGACTTGCTCTCGTGCACTCGCCACGCATTCAGCACATGACCAGAGGCACCTGGTGGTAGGTGGTGGAGTGTGGTGTCTTTCACTGCGCTCAATGCGTGTTGTGCATGGAGCCGCTCCTGGTCATGAGCACTCGCTCGTTCGCTGGACAAGTCTGAAGAGCTGCGTGCTTGTTTGCTGGTCATTTTGCCTCGAGTGTATCCATTTGAGCATTGATTCGCGCGTTTTGCTACTAACGTCAAGTGATTTGGAGCAAAGCGGATCCGAGTCGCACAAGTATCTTGAATATTGTATGTTTTGAGTGGACTTTGCTCGAAACCCTGTCTATTGAAAGTAGATCCCTCTCCACACGACATACAGAGAGGCTTTGAAGTTGTGCTGTTTACAAGACAGCACCATCGAAGAGCTCGATCGATCATTGCTCCAGCTCTGGCGCTCGAGGTCGTGCGCTGCTGCTGTATCTGCATCTCCGGCAGCAGACGCACAAGAGGAGCGTGAGCAACAGGAGCTGCGCGAGGCACACACCAAAGCAAGAAGCATGGCACCTTCGCCGTCGTACACGCACGCGCCAGGTCGCTGGTGGGACAAGTGGTCGTCGCACCACCGCTACGTCGCCACGGCGGCAGGCATCACGATCCACTTTGTCGACATTGGTCCGCGCGACGCGCTCCCAGTCGTGCTCGTGCATGGGTGGCCCGACATGTGGTTCGGCTGGCGCCACCAGATCGAAGCGCTCTCGCCTACGTACCGCCTCATTGTCCCTGGTGCGTCGAGCTCTTGCTGTCTTTGACTTGGCAGTTAGCATGCAGACACACTAACGAGTGGCTCTGTCGACGTGCGCAACGCCAGACATGCGCGGCTTTGGCGAGAGCTCTGCGCCGAAAGACGCGAACGCTTACGGCGCAAAGAACACAGTCGACGACTTCGCCGCCATCCTCGGTACGTGGCGCGGTGCGATAGCAAAGCATCCGCCACTGAGCAGCGACTCACGGTTGCCTATGTGATCTGCCGATGCTCGTAGACGCACTGGACATCGAAAAGGCCGTGTTCATCGGCCACGACTGGGGCGGCGCCATGATCTGGCGCATGTGTCTGTACCATCCCGAGCGCGTCCTCGCAGTCTGCGGCGTCTGCACGCCGTACTTGCCGCCGACAGATCAGTACGTGAGCTTGGACGACAAGGTGAAGCTCGTGCCGCAGTTCGCGTACCAGAAGCTGCTCGCAGACGTCGAGCGCACGGGTCGGCTCTTTGACTCGGCGCCGCAGCGCTTCTTCACTGCGATGTTCCGGCGCCACCGCGAGCTCGCGACTGGCGACGCGCCGATGGGTCTCCGCACGATGCTCCGGAACGTCGCGTCGAGCTCGGACCACTCGGTGTTCACGCAGCGCTCGGTCCTGCTCTCGGACGCGGAGCTCGCGTACTACGTCGAGCAGTACGGACGCAGTGGCTTCCAGCCGACGTGCTATCTCTACGACACGCTCGCGCTCGACTTTGCGAACGAGCGCGCGCTGCCAAAGGTCATTCAGCACCCGTCGTTGTTCATTGGCGCAGCGAACGACGCGGTGCTCCGACCGGAGATGGCAAACAAGATGCCGTGTCTGATGCCAAACCTCGAGATGGCGCTCGTGCAGGACGCGGGGCACTGGATCCTGTGGGAGCAGAAAGAGCAAGTGAACGCGCTCTTGAGCAAGTGGCTCGCAAAGATCGACGCGTCGCAGCACACGGCGCCGCCGCAGCAGGCAAAGCTCTGAGCTATTGTGTGTGCGTAAGAGAGAAAGACAGAGAGAGAGAGGAGTTCGTTCGTCTCGTGTCTAGCGTCGGCGATATGAACGTGCACGTCCCCATCCTGATGATTCATCGCTCCTAGTCGCTTGCTGGCTCGAGGGACGCACTGCGACGCTGCGATCGCGGTGCACGCGCGCGACTAGGAGCATGACGGCGGATTACTCTCGACTGCAAAGCACTCGCGTGTGTCCGCCGGCTGGCGCGGCAGAAGTTGCTGTCACGCTCAAAGAGGAGAAAGAGGAGGCACTCTGCTGATTGTCCTCTTGTTTGCGATCTCGAGCCGTGCGTCGTGCATGATTCATGACGGAGCCTCTCGCGACCTGCTGCTGCTGCTGCTGGAGCTGAGCTCGTTCATGCCGCCAGTCTTGAGCTGGAGCAACTCACAACGAGGGGCGTCTTTGGAGGCTCCACATGGCCACACGACAGCGCCATCGCAATGCTCTCACTTGCTTGTTCGCCATGGACGACAGCAGCAGGTTGTCCTAGGTCCATGATGTGATGGGAGTGTCGTCGACCGAGACGACAACATCTAAGGGAAATCGAAGGTCTAAGGAGGGGGCATGTCTGGAGAGTCTTGTTCATATCAATGACTTAGTGACTTAGCTATAGCATCCCATTCATATCAATGACTTAGTGACTTAGCTATAGCGTCCCATTCTAGACGCAAACGCTCATTCACACAACGCGCTCTCATATCTTGGATGGGTGGATGCGGGGCTCTTGAGGAGACATCTGAAACTCTTCGCGTAGGTCTACGTAGATAAGTAGGTCGAGGTAGATAGCAGCGATGCCCCGCAGAGCGCGGCCACCTCGGAGCGCAAGTACTGCCTCGGTGTTGATGCGGACCACATACAAAAATGGTATAGAAAGTACTTCAAAGGTTTAATACAAATTTCAAGAGCAAACAAACAAAAATCTATTTTAACTGTTCACATTCACAACACAATAGTATGATACAAATTTCAAGATTAAAAATGGAAACTAAAATAGCCATGTTCATACTTTTATAAAACGAATTGGACATTTTTTTCTTCTCGATCGCGAGCCTCTGCGAGCTCACTCGCACTTCCTCGCCGCTCGTCTCGGCAATACTGCCCGACGTACAAGACCGGCTCACCAAGTGCGTCTGCAAGCCCTGCCTCCAGTATATACACCGCATCGTCAAGGAATGGCGCCCGCCGCTCGAGGCAAAGAGCATGCTGCTTGCTAGCTTATTCGTGTCGAACGGGTACCTGCATATCTTATGCGTACTAGTATATTTGCATGCAGCCAACGTTCGACTTCAATTTTGTCGTTTTCGTGTGCTGCTGTCGGAATGCCACTCGTGCCACAAGAAATGGCCACAAATCGTCAAAGCCTTGTAGCCGGCTCTCAACCACGCCGCGTCAAGTTCCCATCGCTACCATGCGCCGGTCACAGTCAAGATCCCAGGGCAACTCTGCGTCGGTCACAGTAATGTCTGGCCGTCCACTAATGACGCCGCTCGAATTGATGTACGTACCGCCAGACATTCGAGCCTACGACGATAAACGAGCCCCAGCAGGCACAGCGCAGGTTGTTCAAGGCAATACACAGCGTGCACGATGCAATGCGCCTTGTCGGTGCAGCGACAGCCAAAAACAAGCGCGACAAGGAGCACGAGTGCGCTGCGAAAGCGCGCGGTGCGCGGACGAATCAGTTCGACATCAGCGACTACCTCTTGTGCGCGGATGTGTGGGAAAGAACGTCGACAAAGCTCAGCGTACGATGGCTCAGACCAGCATAGGCGAATAGGAAAGTATCGTACTGAATCGTCCAGATCAAGCAACTACTGACGGGCGGTGAGCAAGACGTACGAGTCGCCCATCTCGAGTTCTACGCTGACTCCGCGCTAGATGTCGACGAGCAACTGCTATTGCGCGGCACGCATACAGACCTCATGAACGTCGTCGAAACGCTCTATTCATGCTGATTCAACACCAAGACACAGCAACACGAGATCCGAGTCCGCTGGCAAGACCTTCAGGACGGCGACGACATCTGGGAAATAGCCTCTCAGCTGTATGAAGACATGCCAACGCTGGTGTGACAGTGTCTCACTTTCAAGAACGCCGACAAGGTTGATCAAGCAGCAGCAGCAGCAGTGCTGGGCTTCTCGACATCTCGAGGAAGGCGGTGTTGCCCCGCGACGGTGGTGCGCGAGTTCAACGCGCTCGTAGGCGCAGGCCTGAGACCGCGAGGTAGATCAGTCGATAACTATTGATATAATCGCCATATGTCGTACAGGAACATGCCGGTCGAGGCAAATAGTGGCAGCGGGGGCGGGGGGGGCAAGCCGTTTAGATAGCAGAATATATTTGCATGTTAGCCGCCTCGAGCGGGGCTCAAGGCTGCACTCTCGAGCGGGACGAGACGCCTCTGGTTGGTGTGACTGATGAAAACCACTTCAGCACGACAGTGGCGGTAGTAGCGCCGCAGCAGTTATAGGAGGTAGCAGGATAACCAAGCGTGTACTTGATGGATGAAGGGCTGACGTTCATGGGACGGCCGACTCAAGCCTGCGCGATGTCGACGTCGACTAGCAACGTGGCGCCAGACAGCAGCATGCTCTTTGCCTCGAGCGGCGGGCGCCATTCCTTGACGATGCGGTGTATATACTGGAGGCAGGGCTTGCAGACGCACTTGGTGAGCCGGTCTTGTACGTCGGGCAGTATTGCCGAGACGAGCGGCGAGGAAGTGCGAGTGAGCTCGCAGAGGCTCGCGATCGAGAAGAAAAAAATGTCCAATTCGTTTTATAAAAGTATGAACATGGCTATTTTAGTTTCCATTTTTAATCTTGAAATTTGTATCATACTATTGTGTTGTGAATGTGAACAGTTAAAATAGATTTTTGTTTGTTTGCTCTTGAAATTTGTATTAAACCTTTGAAGTACTTTCTATACCATTTTTGTATGTGGTCCGCATCAACACCGAGGCAGTACTTGCGCTCCGAGGTGGCCGCGCTCTGCGGGGCATCGCTGCTATCTACCTCGACCTACTTATCTACGTAGACCTACGCGAAGAGTTTCAGATGTCTCCTCAAGAGCCCCGCATCCACCCATCCAAGATATGAGAGCGCGTTGTGTGAATGAGCGTTTGCGTCTAGAATGGGACGCTATAGCTAAGTCACTAAGTCATTGATATGAATGGGATGCTATAGCTAAGTCACTAAGTCATTGATATGAACAAGACTCTCCAGACATGCCCCCTCCTTAGACCTTCGATTTCCCTTAGATGTTGTCGTCTCGGTCGACGACACTCCCATCACATCATGGACCTAGGACAACCTGCTGCTGTCGTCCATGGCGAACAAGCAAGTGAGAGCATTGCGATGGCGCTGTCGTGTGGCCATGTGGAGCCTCCAAAGACGCCCCTCGTTGTGAGTTGCTCCAGCTCAAGACTGGCGGCATGAACAAGCTCAGCTCCAGCAGCAGCAGCAGCAGGTCGCGAGAGGCTCCGTCATGAATCATGCACGACGCACGGCTCGAGATCGCAAACAAGAGGACAATCAGCAGAGTGCCTCCTCTTTCTCCTCTTTGAGCGTGACAGCAACTTCTGCCGCGCCAGCCGGCGGACACACGCGAGTGCTTTGCAGTCGAGAGTAATCCGCCGTCATGCTCCTAGTCGCGCGCGTGCACCGCGATCGCAGCGTCGCAGTGCGTCCCTCGAGCCAGCAAGCGACTAGGAGCGATGAATCATCAGGATGGGGACGTGCACGTTCATATCGCCGACGCTAGACACGAGACGAACGAACTCCTCTCTCTCTCTGTCTTTCTCTCTTACGCACACACAATAGCTCAGAGCTTTGCCTGCTGCGGCGGCACCGTGTGCTGCGACGCGTCGATCTTTGCGAGCCACTTGCTCAAGAGCGCGTTCACTTGCTCTTTCTGCTCCCACAGGATCCAGTGCCCCGCGTCCTGCACGAGCGCCATCTCGAGGTTTGGCATCAGACACGGCATCTTGTTTGCCATCTCCGGTCGGAGCACCGCGTCGTTCGCTGCGCCAATGAACAACGACGGGTGCTGAATGACCTTTGGCAGCGCGCGCTCGTTCGCAAAGTCGAGCGCGAGCGTGTCGTAGAGATAGCACGTCGGCTGGAAGCCACTGCGTCCGTACTGCTCGACGTAGTACGCGAGCTCCGCGTCCGAGAGCAGGACCGAGCGCTGCGTGAACACCGAGTGGTCCGAGCTCGACGCGACGTTCCGGAGCATCGTGCGGAGACCCATCGGCGCGTCGCCAGTCGCGAGCTCGCGGTGGCGCCGGAACATCGCAGTGAAGAAGCGCTGCGGCGCCGAGTCAAAGAGCCGACCCGTGCGCTCGACGTCTGCGAGCAGCTTCTGGTACGCGAACTGCGGCACGAGCTTCACCTTGTCGTCCAAGCTCACGTACTGATCTGTTGGCGGGCTTCTTGACGTCCAGCTGATTCCACCGCAATGCTGATGTGAGAGTTGTAAAGACGAGCCGACTTCACGTGACACTGTCTGCGTTGCCGTCTGCGTTGCTGGCTCTCGTTGTGTGATTCACGACGGCAACAACATCGTCGACGTCGAGTATTGATCGCGTCCAGCGCAAGGAGTCCTCGCGTAGTTCCCAGCTGGTAGCTGCGATGCGTGACTGCCTCTATCACCCGATGTGTGTCGAGCTGCAGGATCTGCAGCGTGGGTGAGTGCGCCAAGGTCTCCATTCCTCGACTTGCGCGCTCCTGCTCCAGCTCCGTCGCTCAAACTCTCACGCAGTTACGATGAACCTCCGTAGCGCCATCTCGCTCCTCTGCGCCATTGCGGCGGTCACGTCCGTGTCGGTCGTGTCGGCGAACCCGCCGACTGCAGTCGAGGCGTTCGACAGCGCGGTCGACAACAATTCGACCGAGGCGTTCGACGTCGACAGCTCGACGAGCGACATCACGAGCGACGCCGCGCCGCTCGTTGACAACGACGACGACAGCGCTGTGGACACGGTCCTTGACAACAGCAACGACGACAATGGCGACGATGACACTGAGGGCGTCGACCGCAGCATGGACGCGACCGACGACGATGGCGACGACGCCACTGTGGACGACGACGACAACAACACCGACGGCGTTGATGCGGCCACGGACGACGCGAGTGACGATGTTGGCAGCGACTTTGACATCACGGACGAGCTCTTGCCAGAGAGCGGTCCGGACGACGACGCGGACGACGACGCCGCTACGACTGATGTCACGGACGCCGACGCGGACCGGAGCACGGACGACGACGACAACGACAACACCGACGACGCGGAAGGCTATGCGCCGGACGTCACGGACGACGACGAGACACAGGACGCCGAGGACTCGGAGCGCAAACTCGAGGAGGACGACGAGTCGGGAGATGACGAGACGGCAGCCAACACGGACGATGACGAGAATGTCGATGACGAGAACGTTGACACGAGCGCCGACGACGCGAACGTGGACGACGATGCCGACAACAACGGCGACGACGAGAGTGTCGGCGCGGAAGCGGACGACGAGAGCGCTGACCGCTCGATCGAGGACACTGACGACGACATGACCATCGAAGGTGGCGACGACGACACGCCGTCGACTGGCGCGGATGATGAGAGCGCGGACGCAACGGACGATGTCGAGACTGGCAACGAAGCAGACGACGACGCACAGGACGCTGCTGTCGACGACAACGGCGACTACAGCGCGGACGCGAACGCAGACGCTCCAGGCGGCGACGACAACGACGACGAGAACGTCGACGACAACGAGTAAATGTAGTGAAGTGTGCATGAAGCGTGGCCTAATGTACCATTCATTGCTGTCGTTAGCCCCTCGTCTTGCTACTTTGTTCGGTTTATGATATCGATGGCGGCTCTCTCAACGGCAGCTGAGGGCCCGAGTGCTCACAAGACAAGCATGCATGTATGGACACTACGATACACGCGCACACACAGGCAAACAGATTGACATGGACGAGGAAGGTGGTGGTTTGATTGATTGGAATGTCATAGATCTCCCCCCAACTGCAAGCGACCACTGCAGCGACCCCGAGAGACCGCTGAACAGTGCGCAGACAGGCAAGGCGCTTGATAGTCGTTCTAGGCGGCAAGTAGCGCTAGCAACCAATGGAGTAGGAGTGGTTTGCTAGAGACTCTAGAGAATGCGGCCAGCATGCAAGCAGACACACACACACATGCACTCGATTCGACATGGCGGAATCAGCAATCTCATGTAGAATTTGCTCCTCCACGAAAAGTCAGGGAGCGGAAGCTATGTTCGCATCATTTCCAGCCAAGACATATACGCATAGATACATGCAGACACACACACGCGAGCGAGTCGCTGGAGATGATCGAGGTGATCGAGATGATCGAGATGAAGACGACTTGAGGTGCAGGCGACGAAATTCGTAAATGGACAGATTGAAAAGCTCAAACAAGTGCTGTCCATTGAAATCAAGCACTACACAAGACAGTTTAATTATTCAAGTGATCAGCAGTACGTACAGACACAACAAACTGTCCATTTCAAGCATACTTTTTCACATGACAAATTGTACTCCTATGCGCAAACAACAAATAATATACATATTCAAAATCAAACACAATAATTCATTCTTAATTAACAAAAATGCATGCTCTGAACCCAATGGCCACTCACTCACTCACTCATGCTGCAGCAGGAACATCATCGAGCAGCGCCGCGTCCTCAACTTGCGCAGCGCTCTTTGAACGCTCGAGCACAAGTGGTGCTTGCGCTTTTGCTGGCTCGGTCGCAGCCGTCGCGTCAGTGTTGTCATTGGCCGCTGTGGCTTCTGCTTCCTCTTGCTCCTGCTGCTGCTGCTTCCGCTTTGCTGCGTCCATTGCTCTCCGATAGTGCGCGAGCATGCGGCGCAGCGCACTGCGGTGCTCACGCACAAATCGAGCGAGTCGCATCGCGCGCACAGTCGCGTCCAGCGCGTGGATCTTGTTGAACGACCGCTGCACGCGCGCGTGCCAGACTGTCCAGAGCGCGTGCTCGGCATCGTCTGATGGCGCGAGTTGCTTGCGCTGGCGCCGCTGCTTCGCCATCTCGCTCGGCCAGTGGATCGAGTGGCCGCAGATGCATGAGACCGAGTCGCAGCCGTCGACTTTTACGAGCGTGACGTGGCACCCGCCACACTGGAGCACGCAGTCGTCTTCAACAAAGTCGTCGCACGCGCCGTTGTGGTGCACGTTCGCTTTGCACTTGAAGCACACAACTTCGTTGCAGCAGTGCGTGTGCGTGTCCGGAAAGAGGAAGAGGTGGTAGAGCAGCAGCGTTGCGCGGCGCTCTTCGTCCGGCATCATTGCCAGCACGTGCGCGAGCACGTCGTCAACTGCGACGCCAGCTGCCGTACTCGTGTCCGTCACGCTTGCGTAGAGCGTCTTTGTGTCTTGCTTGTGCGCGCAGAACGCGCGGATGAGCTCGAGAAGCTGTGCAGTTGTCTCGTCGCTTTGAGACGCGAGCGCGCCGACAAGTGCTGCTTCTGCATCTGCTTGGAGCGGCGGGAGCATCGTGTACTCGGTGTTGTGGCAGCATGGCGACTGGAACTCGCAGCTCTGGCGGCACAGGATCTCGTATTTCTCGAGAACGTGCGAGTGATCAAAGCGCCACGCAGTGTGCGGAGCTGGTGCTGATGGCGCTGGTGTGGCAGGTGCAGAGGCTTCCTGTTGCTGCTGTGCTTCAGTGCCCTGAGCCTCGGTCGCCTCGGCTGTTGTGTCAGGGTTCGCACTCGTGCTGTCAGTCGACTCGTTCGTCGTCGCCGTCGTCACTGGAGACGCGACAGGAGCCACTGCCTCTGGTTTGACAAAGTGCACCCATGCGCTCTTGCTCAAGAGGTTCAAGCAGATCGGACAGCGCACTTTCGGGAGCACGCCAGGGTAGAACGAGTAGACGCTCGCAGTGAGGTGCTGCACGAGACACTCGGTGCAGACCTCTGCGACGCACGCATCGCCGCAGAGCTGCGTCACGACTTCGTCCACGAGCAGGACGTCCATGCAGATCTGACAGGTCACAAAGACTGGGTCATCCGCGAACGCCATGGCTGCAGCGAGCGCTGCGTCGCTCGCGAGCTGAGCTGCTGCTGCCGCTGCGCCGTCGTTGTCGTTGTCGTCGACCTTGTCGCTTGGCGCGTCTTGCTGTTGTTGCTGTTGCTGCTGCTCGTAGAGCGTGTCGTCGTCCTTGTGCTCGATGACGACTTCCGGTGACCCCATCGTGTTGCTGCTGCTGCTTGATCGTCTCTTGTCGAAACGAAGACTGAGAAACAAGAGAAAAGGAGCGAGACGGTAGCAAAAGCAAAAGCAAAAGCAGCGAGAAGAAAGTTGCTGTTCAACCCATCGTTTGTGGTGGTGCAAATAGAGAGCGGTGTCTTTTCGATAAACTGAGTGCGGGTTGTTGGTTGTGAGTGATGGTGAGATGATCATTTGTCATTGGCTGCTTTCCAAAAATATGACTCAAATCGATTTGTTTGGTCAAAAAGTGCAATTTTCGTACCTGTCGAACTGGTGTCAAATTGTCAAATTGACGCAAACCAACTGCAAGACTGCACACACGCCGGCAGCAGCAGCAACGCAACAAGACCTGCAGACAGATCCACGCACCAAAGCGACAGCCAGCACTACGACCACAGTGGCTTCTCAACAGAGCGCGCTGTTGTCGCGGCAGTGTCAGGGGCGTGGTGAATTGAGCTGCTTCCGTGTGGCATTCGGCTCTTGGTGCCGATCCTTCCGATGTTGAACACTGCCATAAGCGACGAATCGACGAAGAGAGTGGCAAACGAGTGAAGTGCGATATCAGTGTTGATCCTAGTATCGTGTGCGCTCTCTTTCCACGCCACTCATACTTGTGTGCCTCGAACGGTTCTCTACTCGCGCCAACAACACTCGTGTTGACATGGTCATTCTGTCACAAAGCTCTGAGACGCAAAGTGAGTGAAGTGAGCCAGAGCGTCCATTCTTCGCAGGTTCGCTGCGTTATCAACGATGATCGTCCTTCAATCGACCTGTGCGAGTGGCAGAAGTCTGCTTTGAGCGACTTGCTCACGCTCACTTCTCGATCGACAGCGTCGTGTGCACACCAAGGGATTCGCTCACGCCTCGTGTAATGACTCTTCTCGACACACACAAGAGCGCCAGCAAGGACGCCGAGCAGCAGCCGTTGCTACTTGCGACGCCCACGAGCCACAGCGACGCGACGCTCATTGCGATCCCGAATGAGCACGATCGGCTCCTCGAGTCAGAGCCCGTGATCAGCCGCGAGTTCTGGAAGATGCTCGAGCTCGTCTACCCGGTGGTGCGTCTGCGCACCTCCGCCACGTTCGTCTCGCTACCGCTTTTGCTCACTCATAGCCATTGTGTCGCGCACGCACAGGTCGGGACGTCGGCGCTCGAGTTCCTGCCTGGCGTCACGTGCACGATCCTCGCGGGTCACATGGACTCCCCCTTGACGAAACAGTACGTCAACGCCACGACCATGTCGTCAATGGTGCGTCGATTGCTCCTCCGATCGCTTTCGTTCTGGTCTTGCTCCCTTGCTCGTCCTCACGCGTCACTATCGACCAATGTCGCCCATTGCGTCTGCAGTTTGCCAACATCTCGGCGTACTCGATCGGCTTTGGGCTCTCGTCGGCGCTCGACACGCTCTGCTCACAGGCGTTCGGCGCGAAGCGCTACGACAAGATCGGCGTGTACCTCCAGACCGGACTGCTCGTGATCGCAACATGTCTCGTGCCGATCTTCTTCCTCAACTGGTACTCGGGCTACTTCCTTGAGCTCCTCGGCCAGGACCCCGAAGTCGCGCGTCTAGCGCAGGACTTTTCGCGGCACAACCTCCCCGGCATCCCGTTCGTCTTCCTCTACGAGCTCGTGCGCAAGGTGCTCCAGGCGCAGAACATCGTGCAGCCGCTCGTTGTGATCGCCGTGGTCGGGAACGTCGTGACAGCCGTCGTTGGCTACGTCCTCGCGTACCACACACCCGTCGGGTTCGTTGGCATTGCGCTCGCGCGCGCGCTCGGGAACACTGTCTTGCCGCTGCTCTTGATCCCGTACTTTAAGCTCTACCCGGAGCACCTCTCGCAGTGGTGGTGCAGCGGCTGGGACCTCCAAGCCGCAGTCGCGCACGTCGGGTTGTTCCTGCAGCTCGGGATCCCCGGCTTGCTCCAGATGGTCATGGAGTGGTGGGCGTTCGAGATCATCTCGCTCATGGCTGGCATGCTTCCGAACAGCTTGGTCGCACTCAGTGCGCACGCAGTGCTCCTAAACGTCACAGCGATGCTCTACATGGTCTTTGTCGGCTTCTCGGTCGCCGCGAACATCCGCGTGGGCAACTGCCTCGGTGCGAACAAGCCCAAGCACGCGCAAGTGAACGCCCGGATCGCGATGATCCTCGTCATGAGCGTGTCGTTTGGCATCGGCTGTGCGCTCTTTGTGTTCCGATCGCCGGTCGCTGGGCTCTTCATCAGCGACGCTGCGAGCATCGAGAAAGCGTCGACCGTGCTGCTCATCTGGTCGCCCATGGAAGTGCTCGACGCCGTGAATTGTGTGACCCAAGGCGTCTTCCGCGGCGCAGGCAAACAGGACGCTGCAGCGACGACGAACGCCGTTGCGTACTATGTATTCGGCGTACCGCTCGCAGCGTTTCTCGGGTTCCAGTGCCACCTTGGCATCGAAGGGCTCTGGGTCGGTTTTGGCGTCGGCATCGTCATCTCGGTCGTGACACTCGTCGTGCTCTTCAATCGCTGGCGCTGGGACGAGCTCGCAGACGACGCGCAAGCTCGAACAGCGCAGTAGCAACAAGCAAGTAACGAAAGAGCCCAGTGTGTGTCCACTCGGTTGATGACACACATAGCCATCTCATGGACTGCCATCACAACAGCGCTAACACGGCACAGCCAGCAGCTACTAGTACGCCGACAATGTCGTTCGCATGCACACCGCAAGTGCAGCGACCACACAACAGGGACACAAGAGTCAACCAGATGAGTCGCACCAAGAGCCGAATGCCACACGGAAGCAGCTCAATTCACCACGCCCCTGACACTGCCGCGACAACAGCGCGCTCTGTTGAGAAGCCACTGTGGTCGTAGTGCTGGCTGTCGCTTTGGTGCGTGGATCTGTCTGCAGGTCTTGTTGCGTTGCTGCTGCTGCCGGCGTGTGTGCAGTCTTGCAGTTGGTTTGCGTCAATTTGACAATTTGACACCAGTTCGACAGGTACGAAAATTGCACTTTTTGACCAAACAAATCGATTTGAGTCATATTTTTGGAAAGCAGCCAATGACAAATGATCATCTCACCATCACTCACAACCAACAACCCGCACTCAGTTTATCGAAAAGACACCGCTCTCTATTTGCACCACCACAAACGATGGGTTGAACAGCAACTTTCTTCTCGCTGCTTTTGCTTTTGCTTTTGCTACCGTCTCGCTCCTTTTCTCTTGTTTCTCAGTCTTCGTTTCGACAAGAGACGATCAAGCAGCAGCAGCAACACGATGGGGTCACCGGAAGTCGTCATCGAGCACAAGGACGACGACACGCTCTACGAGCAGCAGCAACAGCAACAACAGCAAGACGCGCCAAGCGACAAGGTCGACGACAACGACAACGACGGCGCAGCGGCAGCAGCAGCTCAGCTCGCGAGCGACGCAGCGCTCGCTGCAGCCATGGCGTTCGCGGATGACCCAGTCTTTGTGACCTGTCAGATCTGCATGGACGTCCTGCTCGTGGACGAAGTCGTGACGCAGCTCTGCGGCGATGCGTGCGTCGCAGAGGTCTGCACCGAGTGTCTCGTGCAGCACCTCACTGCGAGCGTCTACTCGTTCTACCCTGGCGTGCTCCCGAAAGTGCGCTGTCCGATCTGCTTGAACCTCTTGAGCAAGAGCGCATGGGTGCACTTTGTCAAACCAGAGGCAGTGGCTCCTACGGTGGACACTGATAGTTACAGTCCTGACACAACAGCCGAGGCGACTGAGACATATGATACTGAACCTGCAGATCTTCTGCAGCTCCATGTTCGGAGCTGGAGGGGTGTCCAAGTGTTGCTCCAACGACCCAAAGTCTGTTGGAGCGGCCTGGTATCGCGTTGTGAGCTCATCTGTCGATGCCTTCAATGTACAGCGAGCGTTGCCTCGCACGCGTGACGGAGCTCCGCCTCGCTTGCCGCGCTATGGCAGACCGCGTTGCGTGCTTCCACGAGAAGAAGCACGTGGCCGTGAGGCGTTGAGACCAGAACTCGAGCGCTGCGTCCGTGTCTCGAGCCTTTGCTCTTGAGCGGTACCGTGTCTGCGCTTCTTCATCCGAGCCGTCGGCTCTTGCTTGAGAGGCATTTGATGTCCACTGTCGGAGTGCGTGACGACAGGACGGACGCAGTGGCTGCTGATCGTGACCACTGCGGCTCTGATGACGCAGCGTGTGCTCTGGCGCTGCGAGTGGTTGAGGCGGTCGGTTCTCCTGATCGTCTCGGTCGTCGCTGCTGCTGCTGCTGCTGTCGTCCATCACATGCCGCCACTGCCACTGCTGACGCTTCAGTGGCTCGAGACGATAGCGACTCCGTTGTCGGCTCTTGGTCGCCAAGTGCCACGCCTGAAAGACTTGGTGCACGACCCACGCGTGCTCCTGGCGCTCCTGGTAGAGACGTCGACGAGCGTCCACTTGTCGCTGAAGCGCCATCGCGTCATCGAACGCACGCTGCCGACGCTTCGTCCGCTCCCGCTCACTCACCTCATGCTGTCGATGGAGCGCTCGTGCGTGTGCGCGCATCTGCTGACGCTGTTGGACAAACGCTCGCCACCGCTGCAGCGCAGTCGCCAAGCGCGTCCGCTCTGCTCGCCGCTGAGAGACGCGGAGCCAGCGCTCAAGCTGCCAGTGCATGAGCGCGCGCTGCTGCAGACGCACGGCACCGCGTCTCTGGACATCGCGACTCGCCTGCTGCCACGAGACGAACCGGCGCAGCCCAAACACGAGCACGCGCCGGAGCAGCCGCTGTCGGACGCGCCGCCGCAGCTGCGCGAGGCGGCAGGAGACCGCCCAGACGCGCAAGCACTTGCGCGCGACTCGAGTCGCGTCTCGTTGTGTCTGGAGCCTCGCGAACGCCGCGACGACGACGCACTGCGACCAGCGCGCAAGTGTTTGGCGCAGCAAACGCAAGCGCTTGGTCTGCCCGAGTGCGTCGACGCGCTGCTGCTGCTCATAGCGCACGTGGATCCGCGCCTGCCACGCGCGCAGACTCCGAGTCAAACGCACGCGCCGCGCAGCGTACGTCCACAGACTCGCGGCGACCTGCCGGCGCTTGGTCACGAGCACGAGCGCGCGCCAGATGCGACGCACCAGCGCGTCGTTTGATCGCCGCTGGAGCGTCCGCACGTGGTGCTCGAGTGCAAATGCGCGGCGCCATCGACGCCACGCGCGCACTCCGACTGTCGTCCAGACGAGCGTCTGCGCACACTCCTGCGCCTGCACTCGCGCCGAGACGACGGCGTCCCAAGCGCTGAACGCGCGCTGCAGCAACACAGCATCGCGCCAGGCACTTGCGATGCGGACCTGTGCATGATGGCGGCGTGCGGCGACTGCGCTCTGGTACAGACGCGCCACTGCGCGCTGCGTGTGCACTGATCGCCAGTGGTGCGACGCATCGAGCAGCACGCGGCGTCGCTGCACGAGGCGCTTCCATGCTGTCCAGCACGCTGTGAGCTGCCGTCTGAGCCGCGCTCGGACCTGCACGCGAGCGCTTGCGACGATGCGCGTGAGCTGCTGGAACACGCGCCGCTTGGCGAACGCCGCAGCTGCTGCCGAGGCGCAGCGCACGCGCACTCGGTCCTGCACGAGCACGCGCCAGCGCCGCATCACACGAGTCAGACGCACGTTTGAGGCGACGCACACGAGTCGCTCGCGTGCCAAGACGTAGCGCAGCGTGCGTCTGTGCCAGCAGTCGAGCAAGACATAGCGCTGGACCGACTGCTTGTGCTGCGAGCACACTCGGTCGGCTGCTGCGTAGAGCCATTGCACGTACGCAAGGCGGTGCGTCCAGCGCTGCCACGCGAGCTGCAGTCGCACGCGAGTGCCCGTGCCTCGGAGCAGCTCCTTGGCGTGGCGCGAGCGCATGAGGTGCGTCCAGGCGCTCAGCGCGCGACGGCAGCGCGCCACTTGACACTCTAACACAAACAATGCGAGCTGCTGCATGCACTGGCGCGCGAGTCGGTGGCGACGGCGCTCGAGCGCGTGGTCGAGGCGACGGATGCGCATCTCCTGACGCGTCTGAGCGTGCGATCGCCAGGTCTGCAGTGCGCGGCGCAGGACGTGCTGGTCTGCAATCACCTCGGACCGAGCGAGCGACTGGGACGCCGCGAGTGCTCGGAACGCACGCTGGAGCGTCGAGCGCCGAGCAAACGCGACTGCTCGTGCGCTTTGTCTGCGCTGCTCATGTGCGTGTTGAGCGCCTCTCTGCCACGACTGCCACGCGCGCTGCTGCAGGTGCTGCGCATAGTGCTGAGCGGCGCACTGGCGTTGCGCAGCGGCGTCTCGAGTCGCAGCGGCCGCTCGTGCGAGTGCAGCGAACGCCGTTGATAGGAGCCGATGCTGGCGCCGCGCTGCGGCTACACGCTGCTTGATGCGGAGTAGAAAGAGCGCGCGCCAGGGCGTCCAGCCGCTCGTGCGCAGCGTTCGCGTCGCTGCCTGCTTGGCAATGAGCGCACACTGAGTCTGCATCTGTCTTGTCGCTTGAGCGTGGCGGCGCCAGCGCTGGACTGAGCGCCGTACACGAGATGTGAGCAGCGCTACGTCGCGCTGTGCGTACCACGCGACAGCTGCAGCGAGTCGCTGGACGCTCGTGCGCAGCTGGCGTCGCTCGATACAGCGCTAGCGAGTCGTGGGCGATGCGATGGCGGTCGTGTGGCAGCAAGACGAGTGCATCAGTCAGTCAGTCAGTCAGAGCACGTTGGACGCTCAATGGCGTCGCCACTGACTCGCACGAGTAGAGACGCTAGTGAAGGACATGCGCGTACCGTCAGCGCCAGTCGCTGTCTCCGTCTCGCGTCCACTGCGCGTGTCCACACTGCAAACACGCGCGCTGCTGCTCGCTGCTGGTGCCACTGGACTGCGTCACACAGGCGCTGACGCTCACGGTGGCGCTGGTGCGCCATGGATAGCCACGCGAGCAGCAGACGTCTCGACTGCGAGTGCTGACGAGCGAGGCGCCAACACCGCAACTGACGCATCTGCTTCGCGTGCTGAAGCCAGCGAGCGAGCACTACGTGGCTCTGCATGCGCATGTACGCGCTGCGCAGTCTTGTCATGGCCAAGCGGCGGTTGCACGCGCTTGTCCAGAGACGAAAGCCACAGCGCAGCACTCGCGAGTCGCGAGCGGATGCGACTTGCTGCGCTATGCGCTCAATTGTGCACTGTGCTGAGGGCCACAGACGCCACTGACACAGCCACTTGCGCACGAGCGCTCTGCGATAGTGGCTGTGTGATGTACGTGTGCGTGCACGTGTCTGAGCCTTGGTCTGTGCGTATGCGACCCACGACCGCAGACAGCGGAGCAAGAGCGCGTGTGTCGCTTCTGCACTCAGCGGCAGTGTGTGCGCGATCGACGGTGCTGCTGCACTGGCTTCGGTTGCGAGCACTGCGAGCTGCAAGCGCAGCATGCTCCTTTCCTCACTATCAGTGGCGCTGTGCGTTTGCTGCTGTGGTCGAGTCTGGTGTGTTCCGAGTGGCGTTGATGCTGCAGCGGATGGTGCGTCGTGGATCGACGCGAGGAGGTCATTGAGTGCGCTCCACTGCGCGCGAGTATGCGAGGCACTAGCTTTGATGCTGCAGCTTTGAGAGTCTGACGGCTGTGCCTCGTGCAGAAGTCGCTGGTGCTCGTGAGATCGATGCACGTGACTCGATGCGTGCTCGAGCAGCTGCTGGCGATGTGCAGCGAACGTGGCGTCAATGTCGTGCCGCAACGTCTGGAGCAGGGCGTCGACTGCGCTGTGAGCCATCGCGAGCGCGTGTGTATCGAGGGTCTGCTGCTGCTGTCAGAGTCTCGCTGATAGGTCGATTTGCAATGTGAAGCTACAGACGCACGTGTGCCTCGAGCAGCAGCACTCGCACGAGCATGTGCATGAACGTTGTGTCGTTTGAGGTCATGTCGATTGGATCGGAGTGGAGTACTGTATATCACTTGAATACAAGACTCTATGACTGCATTGCCATTGGATAAAACTATGCACATCCTGCTCTGATTCGCTAAAATACATTTGGCGGGAAAGAGGTTTCTTGAGCCAAAAGCTCAAGAAACAAGAGCATTGAGCATTGAGAGCGAGCAATGGCGACGAACGCAGCGCGACGGCCCAACCCTGGGCCTGTAGCAGGGGCGGGAGGCTTTGGCGGACGGAGCTCGTTCGGAAGCATCAGCAGCAGCGCGAATGACGTGCTGCTAGGCGGTGCTGGCAACACTGCAGTCGCTGGCTCAGCGCCAGGACAGTCCAACTACGAAGAAGAGAAAGGTGCGCGAGCATCGGCGCGACTGCCGTGCGTCGCTTGGACGCACACGACGTTGCGTCACTCACGCTCTCACGGTTCTGTTTCTGCTTGTGTATGACGTACGTATGTTGTCTATGGCAATAGCCAAGTGCGTGTCGTTCCTGCTCAACTTCCAGTCGAACCTTGACGATCCAGCCGATGGTCCCAAGTATGTTCGCCTCATGGTACGTCCACCACATCACTGACTGTAGCTCTTCGTCCAAAGCTCACGCTCTCTTGTCGCGTACATGTGCAGCAAGAAGTGGCAAACCGCGAGCGCAAGTCCATTCCGATCTCGCTCGACGACCTCCAGATCGTACGTCTCTCTCTCCATTCGCATCGATATCGTCCTCACTGGTACTCACTCACACTCTCGCATCACCTCGCTCGCTCCTGACGCAGTACGAGAACGACGAAGAGTTTGCCCGCCGCATCGTGCGCAACACGCGGCGCTACATCGCGCTCTTCTCCGAGGCGATTGACGAGAACCTCCCAGTGCCAACGCGCGACACGTCCGACTCGCACGACGTGCTCGACGTCCTCCGTCTCCACCGCGCGCGCGAGCTCGCGATGCAGCAGCAGCAGACGAGCGGGAGCGCAGACGTGAACGCTGCGAACGTCTTTCCGCCTGCGCTCATGCGGCGCTTTGAAGTGCGGCTCATCCCTGGCGTCAAGACGAAAGCCGTGCCGATCCGCGACGTCAAAGCCGCCAAGGTCGGGAGCCTCGTGCGCATCAAGGGCATGGTCACGCGCGTCTCGAACGTCAAGCCGCTGCTCACTGTCGCGACGTACACGTGCGAAGCGTGTGCGTACGAAGTGTACCAAGAGGTGAACGCGCGGCAGTTCAATCCGCTCGTGCAGTGCCCGAGCGAGCGGTGCAAGACGAACCGCATGACTGGGCGCCTCTTGCTCCAGACAAAGGCGTCCAAGTTTGACAAGTACCAAGAGGTCAAGTTCCAGGAGCTGCCGGACCAAGTGCCCATGGGCCACATCCCGCGCGCGCTGACGGTCTACCTCCGCGGCGAGCTCACGCGCACGTGCGAGCCTGGCGCGCTCATTACGATCTGCGGCGTGTTCCTCCCGATGCCGTACTCGGCGCAGCGGCAGATGCAAATGGGCTTGATCACCGAGACGTACTTGGAGGCCACGGACGTGATCAACCACAAGAAGCGGTACTCGGCCATGGAGTCGAGCGAAGCAATGGAGAACGCCGTGCTCGCGCTCCAGGAGCGCGGGAACGTCTACGAGATGCTCTCGCAGTCGATCGCACCGGAGATCTACGGCCACGAAGACGTCAAGAAAGCGCTGCTGCTGCTCATGATCGGCGGTGTCACGAAGCGCATGGACGAAGGCATGCGCCTGCGCGGCGACATCAACATCCTGCTCATGGGCGACCCGGGTGTCGCCAAGTCCCAGCTGCTCAAGCACATTGCGACCGTTGCACCGCGCGGCGTGTACACGACTGGCAAAGGCAGCTCTGGCGTCGGTCTCACTGCTGCTGTCGTGCGCGACACGATGACAAAGGAGATGACGCTCGAAGGCGGCGCGCTCGTGCTCGCAGACATGGGCATCTGCGCGATCGACGAGTTTGACAAGATGGAGGAGGGCGACCGCACGGCGATCCACGAAGTGATGGAGCAGCAGACTGTGAGCATTGCAAAGGCCGGGATCACAACGACGCTCAACGCGCGCACGAGCGTCCTCGCGGCCGCCAACCCGATCTACGGCCGCTACAACAAGAAGCTCAGCGCGTCGCAGAACATCAACTTGCCAAACGCACTCCTCTCACGCTTTGACTTGCTCTTCCTGCTCTTGGACGTCGCCAACTACGAGCGCGACGAAGCCCTTGCGCGCCACGTGACGTACGTGCATCGGTTCTCAAAGAACCCCGACATGAACTTTGAGCCCGTGCGGCCCGAGGTGCTGCGGTACTTCATTGCGATCGCCAAGCAGTACGAGCCGAGCATTCCGGAGCACCTCTGCGGCTACATTGTCGAGGCGTACGTGACGCTCCGGCAGCAGGACGTGAACGAGCACGCGCGGCAGCAGCAGTTCACGCGCGGGTTCCAGAGCATCGATGCGAACCACGCACAGACGGCGATGACTGCGCGCCAGCTCTTGAGCATCTTGCGGCTCTCGCAGGCGCTCGCGCGCTTGCGCTTTGCAACAGAAGTGATCCACCAAGACGTCGACGAAGCGATTCGGCTCGTGTACGTCTCCAAGTCGTCGTTGACCGAGCAAGACGAAGCCACGGGCTACGGCACGGGCAAGAGCAGTAGCAGCGGCGTCGGCAGTGGCAATGGCCGGTACGGCGCGAGCGGCGGCGCCTCGAGCGGCTCGACTGACGCGACGTCCAAGATCTACCGCATGCTCCTCGAGTTCGCATCGGACCGCAAGACGAGCGTCGTGTCAATGAGCGACATTGAGCCCGTGGTGCTGCGCAAGGGCTTCACAGCGCAGCAGCTCAAGGCCTGCATCCAGTACTACGAAGAGCTCGACGTGATGCACATGAGTGCAAACGGCACGTCCGTGAGCTTTGTCATGTAAGAGAGAGAGAGAGAGAGAGAGAGCGATCACAGAAAGAGTGCGCACGCGCAGTCTTATTGAGAAGCACCTACTTGAGCCAGAGCTTGAGCCGAAATGCGTCGCCGCCGTTCAAGTAGTAGCGCACGAGGCGCTCGTCGCGCACAAAGCCCATGTTCTCGTACAGTCGGATCGCGCCTTTGTTTGCGATCTCGGTCTCGAGCATCACTTCTTCGCAGCCCTTGGCGATCATGAGGTCGATCGCGCGCTGCGCGAGCTGCGACCCGATGCCCATCTTCCGAAACTTCTTCTCGACTGCGAGCATTGCAATGTAGCCGCGCCAGCGCACGGGCTCAGTGGCTGCTGCCAGTGTGTTCGACTCGGGGTCGCTCCCGTTTGCTCCGCCAGTAGCACTTGCGTTTGCTGCACCAGGCGTCAGGGCTTCGCTCACGCCGATCTGCTCCTGCCGGCAAATGATGACACCGACGAGCTTGTGATTGACACGCGCGAGGATGCTGAGCTCGGGCCAGTTGTAGAGGAAGTAGCGGTACGTGAAGATCGAGTACGGCTCGGACAGGTCCTTGTCGATGAGCTTCACGAGCTCCGCGAGCTGCTTCTCGCCTTGGTACTGCGCATAGTCGACAGCGACTGTGGCGCTCATGCTTCGTGATGTGCGTGCGGCTGAGCTTGTGTGTGTGTCTTGTTTGTCAATGCGGTCTCGTCGAACGGAGTTCCAAGTCGGTTATCGGGATATGTCACGGATTTGCGTACAGTTGTGTTTCGTATAGTGACAGTATTTAAGTGAGTTTGATAGAGTACTACGAACAATGTGTGTGAGAGTGAGCCTACTTGCTGTACAGCGACCACCTAGCATCATTCGCATTTCATTCGACAACGTGCGCATCTCAGCCACAACAAATGGATTCGACATTAATCTTGTCTTATCTATTGAAATGGCAATGCGATCTATTGCTCTGTCTCTAGACTTGCAACATGCCATGACAGCACTGTCAATGTGCGACCACTTCAACCTGCGGTGGCTGTGTGCATGCACGCAAGCTTGTCAAACATGCTCATTGCGTTCATGGTGCGCTATGTGTTATGCATATGCAACATGAGACTGAGTGTCACCACTGCGCAATTGCTCGCATTCGAGGCATGACGATCGAGCTCACATGTGTCGGTGACAATGCGCTTGCCTTCCGCCGCATCGCTAGAACGTCCGACGTCTCCGGTCGCATGACGATACCGCGCAACTGAACGTGCGAGCATGCTCAAGGGACTCGAATGCGCTGACTAGAGTGACAGAATCGACCTCGCTTTCTCTGCTTGCATTCGACGACGGGGTCGGAGCTTCGTGACAGCGCCGGCACGCCTGACGCGCAACACAACGCATTCGCTACAGCACTATGCAGGGCATGCGCTATCGCTGCTGCAATCGCCACCTCGCTGCCACCACTTGCGTTGCCACATGGAACAAGAGATCGAGGACGCGCTGTGTTGCTCTCGCAAAGACGATGCTGCACAGTCGCTGATGACATTCGTGCTGCTCATGACTTGCTTCGCTTGCAGCTTGTCAAGTTGGCATCACACGCTGCATTTGCTGTGGACCACGACGCGATGCACCACAACGTACGCATAGCACACACAAGCATGGTGCACATACAGACACTTACACAGGGCGCACACACAGACAGAGACGCATGCGGCAGAGCAGCTCAGCATCCACACCGATCCATCGATCGATCGATTCGATCATCACCTCAGATTTGTATCGACGTGTTCGCACTTAGCTGGACACCACAACAAAAAAGAACGACATTCGGATAGTGAAATAACTCAATAGAATCCAACGCATCGCAGCCAATCAATCGCTCGCACATAGCCTGTCAATATAAACGGGCGAGTGCCCTTCTTGACCAGTCAATCCGATGGATGCTCAGGCTCGAGATGCCTGGTTTGCGTCCCTGAACGCGCAACCACCACCCGCTCTCGACGCAGCAAACAGTGGCGAGCGGTTGTTCAAAGAGAGCCGATCCCCCTCAACGCGCGAATCCTGCGGCCACGCGCGCGAGCATGGCCGGATGCCATTTTCCAACTCGGAAGCCGCCCCACTAACGACAGCGAAGTCATGGCTCCCAAGCGCCGCACGGGTCGCAAGACCACCAAGGACCAGTTCGCCGGCCTCGATGCCGCGGAGCGCACGCGCCTCGGCGGTGAGGCGAAGGAGCGCGGTAACGCTGCGTTCGCGGCGGGCGACCACGCCACGGCGATCAAGGAGTTCACGACGGCGATCGCGTACGAGCCGACGAACGTGATTTACTACTCGAACCGTTCGGCGGCGTACTTGAGCGCGGGCCAGGCGACGCCTGCGATGCAGGACGCCAAGACGTGCATTGAGCTCGACGCCAAGTTCGTCAAGGGCTACGCTCGTCTCGGTGCGGCGCACTTCTACATCAAGAACTACGCCAAGGCCGTGACCGCGTACACGCAGGGTCTCGCGCTCGAGCGCGGCAACAAGGCGCTGCAGGCGGGTCTGACGCAGGCGCAGGCTGCGCACCAGGTGCAGGAGGAGGAGATCAGCGGCGTCGAGATGGACGAGGCGACGCGCAAGATGAAGCGCATGGAGATCGAGGAGAAGATCAACAAGGCCCGCAAGGAGCGTGAGGAGCGCGCCAAGCGCGCCGAGAAGGGTTTCTCGGAGGTCATCGGTATCGACCTCGGCACGACGTACTCGTGCGTGGGCGTGTGGAAGGACGGCCAGGTCGAGATCATTGCGAACAGCGAGGGTAACCGCACGACGCCGTCGTGGGTTGCGTTCAACGAGTCGGAGCGTCTCATCGGTGAGGCCGCCAAGATCCAGGCGGCGTCGAACGCGACGAACACGGTCTTCGACGCCAAGCGTATCATCGGCCGCAACTTCAACGACGAGATCGTGAAGAAGGACGCCAAGCACTTCCCGTTCAAGATCGTCGAGGGTGACGCGAACAAGGTGCTCATCGAGGTGGAGTTCAAGGGCGAGAGCAAGCGCTTCACGCCGGAGGAGATCTCGTCGATGGTGCTCACGCGCATGAAGGAGACGGCGGAGGCGTACCTCGGCCAGCCGATCAACCAGGCGGTCGTGACCGTGCCGGCGTACTTCAACGACCAGCAGCGTCAGTCGACCAAGGACGCCGGTGCCATTGCCGGCCTCGACGTTAAGCGTATCATCAACGAGCCGACGGCGGCCGCGCTCGCGTACGGTCTTGACACGAACGCTGGCTCGAACGGCGAGAAGACGAACGTGCTCATCTTCGACCTCGGTGGCGGTACCTTCGATGTGTCAATCCTCTCGATCGAGAACGGCATCTTCGAGGTGAAGGCCACGGGCGGTGACACGCACCTCGGTGGTGAGGACTTTGACAACAACATGGTCGAGTACCTCCTCACGGAGTTCAAGCGCAAGAACCGCAACCTCGACCCGTCGAGCTCGCCGCGTGCCATGCGCCGCCTGCGCACGGCCTGTGAGTCGGCGAAGCGCATGCTGTCGACGACGACGTCTGCTTCGGTGGAGGTGGACTCGCTCTTCGAGGGCGTGGACTTCAGCGCGACGGTGACGCGTGCCAAGTTCGAGTCGCTCGGCGAGGAGCTGTTCAAGCGCTGCGAGGAGACTGTGCTCAAGGTGCTCTCGGACGCCAACATGAAGCCGGAGGACATCACGGAGCTCGTGCTCGTTGGTGGCTCGACGCGTATCCCGAAGGTGCAGACGATGCTCTCGAGCCTGTTCAACGGCAAGGAGCTCTCGAAGTCGATCAACCCGGATGAGGCCGTGGCGTACGGTGCGGCCGTGCAGGGCGCGATTCTGTCGGGCATCCGCAACGACGCGACGAACTCGCTCCTCCTTGTCGATGTGACGCCGCTGTCGCTCGGTATCGAGACGGTCGGCAAGGTCATGTCGGTGCTCATCAAGCGCAACACGGCGATCCCGGTGCGCAAGACGCGTGTGTACACGACGGAGGAGGACTACCAGACGTCGGTGGACGTGTGCATCTACGAGGGTGAGCGCGCGTCGACGGCGGTCAACAACAAGCTCGGCGAGTTCAACATCTCGGGCCTCGAGCGCGCGAAGCGCGGCGAGCCGCAGGTCGAGGTGACGTTCGAGATTGACGCGAACGGTATCCTGAACGTGTCGGCGCGCGACAAGAAAACGGGCGCGCGTGCGGAGACGACGATCTCGAACAACGCGGGTCGTCTGAGCCAGTCGGACATTGACCGCATGGTGGCGGACGCGGAGAAGTTCAAGAAGGACGACGCCGAGCTCCTGCGCCGCATCGAGGCGCGCAACAACCTCGAGCAGTACATCTACCGCGCCATCGAGATCTCGCGCGAGAAGGGCGACGCGAACGTCGAGACGGCGATCCGCGACGCGCGCGACTGGCTGGAGGACCACGAGGAGGCGACGCTGCGCGAGCTCGAGGACAAGAAGCGTGCGCTCGAGCGTTTGATCCGCTTCTAAGCGTCTGCGCTCTAGGCCGTCGGTCGGTCGTGTCGCGGTGGCTGGGCGACGCTGTGTGAGGCTGTGCGGCGCGAGACGTTGCGGAGTCGAGCGGAGCGGCACCTAGCTGTGCGATGGCGGTGGCTCGCTGCGAGAGTGGGTTAGATACCAGATTATTGTAGAGTGATCGATCTATTTTTTAGGAAAGCCAGCGGATGTTCTTTGAGGAAATGACACGGGTTTTTCTGATGCGCATGGGTTTGAATCGTGATTGCCTTGATCTGGGTGTAGTGTGGCGATTGATGAGTGTGTTGCAAAGTGGTCATTGTGGTCATTGTGGTCATTGTGTGGACTCGCCTTCTTGCTGCATTACCACACTGTGGACTTGTGGACTTGTGGCCTTATGGGCTTGTGGTTTTGTGGACTTGTGGTCTTGCGGACTTGAGCTCTGAGCTTTGAGCTTCATGTGCGTCGAGCTTCATGTGCGTTGAGCTTTGAGCTTCATGCCCTGAGCTTTGAGCTCACAATCGTTGAGCTTTGTGCGCTAAGACTCCAAAGCATTCAAAGCACTCAAGCCTTCGAGTCCCGCTCTCTTGCTCTTAGCTCTATGCTTTGTGCTTTGTGCTTTGTGCTTTGTATGCATTGCAAAATCGTCTCTGTGCTCTTCGAGCTGCTGCGCTTTCATCCCTCCATCCCTCCTTCGCGTTCGCGGTGCTCTGTTGTCCTTCGTGCTCCTTCATACATCAGGTAGGCTAAAGTCGATGATGGCACCGAAGCTTTCGGTGTGCAGTGACGTGACGTGCAGCATATCAACTCGTCTTGCCGCTACGCACGCACCAGTGACCGCAACTGAAATTGACTATCACACACGTCTGTACGAGACTCTCCTATGCGTACTAGTAAGCGCTTCCAACGGCTACTTGTCTCGTGAGACGTCGCACAGACGATCCTTGTCGGCACTCTCTGTGTGATCTTCTTCTACAGTAGCTGAAGTCATGAGCGCGAACCACCACTTTAGCTACCGCTTCTTCTTCGTCGAGACACTGCGTAGTAGTTGTAAGAGTACGCGTCGTGTCTGTAGGTGAGAACTCTAGGCTAAATTGTCAATCGAACCGCTTCAAACAACAACTCTCGCTAGTGCGTCGATACGCCAAGACAAGCGTCTTGGTGTCGTAGAGTGTGTACGTAGAGTGCGCGAAGGTGCTGGCCTCAAAGGTCTCTGAAAGGTCTCGCGAGTTTGCGACGATGCTTTACAGGGTGTCGAGCGAGATCAAGTAACATCGCGCGTCGCTCGCAATCGTAGAGAGGAGAGGAAGACGGTGCCTCGGTCCGAGACTACTCTCAGCGCCTGGACGACTTGGTCGTCGTCGACCGCGTCTAGTGCGGGCGGTTGTTTGTATCGCGCGTGAGTCGCGAATGGCGAGTGTGCCATCAAACCATCAAACACATTCGCAGCACCCATTCCTGCTTGCCGCGATGCGAGCACTCTCATGTTTCACAAGATGATTGCCTTGCATCTTCAACCTTGCGTCTTCCGTCCTGTGTCGGGACAAGCTATGCTACTACAACAACAACAGCAGCAGTATCAGCAGCAGCAGCTAGTCGTAGACCTTGCATCCGTGCCTGCGTGTACTCGTGGCTCAGCGCCGCACACCCACACTTTGCACTGTTACGCAGCAAACAAAACTCACCAGGCTGTCAACGTTGCTTGCATCACGCGGTGCGTGGTTTGTGGCAAGGCAAGGCAAGGTAAGGCATAGCTGCAAGCGGAACAAACAAGCCAACTAGCAAGCAAGGCAAGACGAGGCGAGACCAAGCCACTTGCATTTGCTTCGACAAAGCAAGGCAAAACAAGGCAAGACCAAACCACTTGTGCCTTGCACGAGTAAAGCAACCGAGGCTGGCAAAGAGGACTTGATCAAACTACAACTTGCGCGAGCACATGTACACACGAGACCACCGCTTGCTTACAAAGACGACCTAACAGATTCACTTCAAATACGATAAGCAATCTGCACGTCACGTCGCTGCACACCGAAAGCTTCGGTGCCATCATCGACTTTAGCCTACCTGATGTATGAAGGAGCACGAAGGACAACAGAGCACCGCGAACGCGAAGGAGGGATGGAGGGATGAAAGCGCAGCAGCTCGAAGAGCACAGAGACGATTTTGCAATGCATACAAAGCACAAAGCACAAAGCACAAAGCATAGAGCTAAGAGCAAGAGAGCGGGACTCGAAGGCTTGAGTGCTTTGAATGCTTTGGAGTCTTAGCGCACAAAGCTCAACGATTGTGAGCTCAAAGCTCAGGGCATGAAGCTCAAAGCTCAACGCACATGAAGCTCGACGCACATGAAGCTCAAAGCTCAGAGCTCAAGTCCGCAAGACCACAAGTCCACAAAACCACAAGCCCATAAGGCCACAAGTCCACAAGTCCACAGTGTGGTAATGCAGCAAGAAGGCGAGTCCACACAATGACCACAATGACCACAATGACCACTTTGCAACACACTCATCAATCGCCACACTACACCCAGATCAAGGCAATCACGATTCAAACCCATGCGCATCAGAAAAACCCGTGTCATTTCCTCAAAGAACATCCGCTGGCTTTCCTAAAAAATAGATCGATCACTCTACAATAATCTGGTATCTAACCCACTCTCGCAGCGAGCCACCGCCATCGCACAGCTAGGTGCCGCTCCGCTCGACTCCGCAACGTCTCGCGCCGCACAGCCTCACACAGCGTCGCCCAGCCACCGCGACACGACCGACCGACGGCCTAGAGCGCAGACGCTTAGAAGCGGATCAAACGCTCGAGCGCACGCTTCTTGTCCTCGAGCTCGCGCAGCGTCGCCTCCTCGTGGTCCTCCAGCCAGTCGCGCGCGTCGCGGATCGCCGTCTCGACGTTCGCGTCGCCCTTCTCGCGCGAGATCTCGATGGCGCGGTAGATGTACTGCTCGAGGTTGTTGCGCGCCTCGATGCGGCGCAGGAGCTCGGCGTCGTCCTTCTTGAACTTCTCCGCGTCCGCCACCATGCGGTCAATGTCCGACTGGCTCAGACGACCCGCGTTGTTCGAGATCGTCGTCTCCGCACGCGCGCCCGTTTTCTTGTCGCGCGCCGACACGTTCAGGATACCGTTCGCGTCAATCTCGAACGTCACCTCGACCTGCGGCTCGCCGCGCTTCGCGCGCTCGAGGCCCGAGATGTTGAACTCGCCGAGCTTGTTGTTGACCGCCGTCGACGCGCGCTCACCCTCGTAGATGCACACGTCCACCGACGTCTGGTAGTCCTCCTCCGTCGTGTACACACGCGTCTTGCGCACCGGGATCGCCGTGTTGCGCTTGATGAGCACCGACATGACCTTGCCGACCGTCTCGATACCGAGCGACAGCGGCGTCACATCGACAAGGAGGAGCGAGTTCGTCGCGTCGTTGCGGATGCCCGACAGAATCGCGCCCTGCACGGCCGCACCGTACGCCACGGCCTCATCCGGGTTGATCGACTTCGAGAGCTCCTTGCCGTTGAACAGGCTCGAGAGCATCGTCTGCACCTTCGGGATACGCGTCGAGCCACCAACGAGCACGAGCTCCGTGATGTCCTCCGGCTTCATGTTGGCGTCCGAGAGCACCTTGAGCACAGTCTCCTCGCAGCGCTTGAACAGCTCCTCGCCGAGCGACTCGAACTTGGCACGCGTCACCGTCGCGCTGAAGTCCACGCCCTCGAAGAGCGAGTCCACCTCCACCGAAGCAGACGTCGTCGTCGACAGCATGCGCTTCGCCGACTCACAGGCCGTGCGCAGGCGGCGCATGGCACGCGGCGAGCTCGACGGGTCGAGGTTGCGGTTCTTGCGCTTGAACTCCGTGAGGAGGTACTCGACCATGTTGTTGTCAAAGTCCTCACCACCGAGGTGCGTGTCACCGCCCGTGGCCTTCACCTCGAAGATGCCGTTCTCGATCGAGAGGATTGACACATCGAAGGTACCGCCACCGAGGTCGAAGATGAGCACGTTCGTCTTCTCGCCGTTCGAGCCAGCGTTCGTGTCAAGACCGTACGCGAGCGCGGCCGCCGTCGGCTCGTTGATGATACGCTTAACGTCGAGGCCGGCAATGGCACCGGCGTCCTTGGTCGACTGACGCTGCTGGTCGTTGAAGTACGCCGGCACGGTCACGACCGCCTGGTTGATCGGCTGGCCGAGGTACGCCTCCGCCGTCTCCTTCATGCGCGTGAGCACCATCGACGAGATCTCCTCCGGCGTGAAGCGCTTGCTCTCGCCCTTGAACTCCACCTCGATGAGCACCTTGTTCGCGTCACCCTCGACGATCTTGAACGGGAAGTGCTTGGCGTCCTTCTTCACGATCTCGTCGTTGAAGTTGCGGCCGATGATACGCTTGGCGTCGAAGACCGTGTTCGTCGCGTTCGACGCCGCCTGGATCTTGGCGGCCTCACCGATGAGACGCTCCGACTCGTTGAACGCAACCCACGACGGCGTCGTGCGGTTACCCTCGCTGTTCGCAATGATCTCGACCTGGCCGTCCTTCCACACGCCCACGCACGAGTACGTCGTGCCGAGGTCGATACCGATGACCTCCGAGAAACCCTTCTCGGCGCGCTTGGCGCGCTCCTCACGCTCCTTGCGGGCCTTGTTGATCTTCTCCTCGATCTCCATGCGCTTCATCTTGCGCGTCGCCTCGTCCATCTCGACGCCGCTGATCTCCTCCTCCTGCACCTGGTGCGCAGCCTGCGCCTGCGTCAGACCCGCCTGCAGCGCCTTGTTGCCGCGCTCGAGCGCGAGACCCTGCGTGTACGCGGTCACGGCCTTGGCGTAGTTCTTGATGTAGAAGTGCGCCGCACCGAGACGAGCGTAGCCCTTGACGAACTTGGCGTCGAGCTCAATGCACGTCTTGGCGTCCTGCATCGCAGGCGTCGCCTGGCCCGCGCTCAAGTACGCCGCCGAACGGTTCGAGTAGTAAATCACGTTCGTCGGCTCGTACGCGATCGCCGTCGTGAACTCCTTGATCGCCGTGGCGTGGTCGCCCGCCGCGAACGCAGCGTTACCGCGCTCCTTCGCCTCACCGCCGAGGCGCGTGCGCTCCGCGGCATCGAGGCCGGCGAACTGGTCCTTGGTGGTCTTGCGACCCGTGCGGCGCTTGGGAGCCATGACTTCGCTGTCGTTAGTGGGGCGGCTTCCGAGTTGGAAAATGGCATCCGGCCATGCTCGCGCGCGTGGCCGGCCGGCCGCACGCAGTGGCCACGCCAATGCCGCGTCATGCCGTGCCACCACTCGTTTGCCGACACATGTTTCTTCCACTCACGTGCGACTTGTCGTGCACTGTCGTACTGCTCTCGCTGCTGTTGCTGCTCGCTGCTGCTCTCGACCGCAGCAGCAGCAGCAGCCAGTTGGCAGCGATCCTCTTCGCATACGAATCACCACCAGTGATGTGAGTACTAAGCAAATGGCCAGCCACCACCAGTCACTCACTCACACGTCACACGTCACACGTCACTAATGTCGAGATGAGTGTCGGTGTTTTCTTGTTGTGTGATAGTTGGGTGGTTGGGTTGGGTTGGGCTAGATGTTCATTGATTGATCTGTCATTGTCGCTTGTCGCTGTCGCTGTCGTTGTTGTTGGTTCATTGTGTCGATCAGTTTGATCCTCGCAATGGCGCGAAGCAACAAGCTTCACGTCAGAGCGCGTCTCGGAGCTGAATCGGTCGACTCTTGCAATTGCTAGCTAGCTCGACTGATGTTGGTTGAGCAAGCTCTTCGATCGCTACTACATGCATTGCGTGCTTGCGTTCCGTACGAAACCTCGCAAGTTGGGTCGTCATTGTAAGCAAGCGGTGGTCTCGTGTGTACATGTGCTCGCGCAAGTTGTAGTTTGATCAAGTCCTCTTTGCCAGCCTCGGTTGCTTTACTCGTGCAAGGCACAAGTGGTTTGGTCTTGCCTTGTTTTGCCTTGCTTTGTCGAAGCAAATGCAAGTGGCTTGGTCTCGCCTCGTCTTGCCTTGCTTGCTAGTTGGCTTGTTTGTTCCGCTTGCAGCTATGCCTTACCTTGCCTTGCCTTGCCACAAACCACGCACCGCGTGATGCAAGCAACGTTGACAGCCTGGTGAGTTTTGTTTGCTGCGTAACAGTGCAAAGTGTGGGTGTGCGGCGCTGAGCCACGAGTACACGCAGGCACGGATGCAAGGTCTACGACTAGCTGCTGCTGCTGATACTGCTGCTGTTGTTGTTGTAGTAGCATAGCTTGTCCCGACACAGGACGGAAGACGCAAGGTTGAAGATGCAAGGCAATCATCTTGTGAAACATGAGAGTGCTCGCATCGCGGCAAGCAGGAATGGGTGCCGTAGACACTATTGTTGCCAGCACCGCCTAGCAGCACGTCATTCGCGCTGCTGCTGATGCTTCCGAACGAGCTCCGTCCGCCAAAGCCTCCCGCCCCTGCTACAGGCCCAGGGTTGGGCCGTCGCGCTGCGTTCGTCGCCATTGCTCGCTCTCAATGCTCAATGCTCTTGTTTCTTGAGCTTTTGGCTCAAGAAACCTCTTTCCCGCCAAATGTATTTTAGCGAATCAGAGCAGGATGTGCATAGTTTTATCCAATGGCAATGCAGTCATAGAGTCTTGTATTCAAGTGATATACAGTACTCCACTCCGATCCAATCGACATGACCTCAAACGACACAACGTTCATGCACATGCTCGTGCGAGTGCTGCTGCTCGAGGCACACGTGCGTCTGTAGCTTCACATTGCAAATCGACCTATCAGCGAGACTCTGACAGCAGCAGCAGACCCTCGATACACACGCGCTCGCGATGGCTCACAGCGCAGTCGACGCCCTGCTCCAGACGTTGCGGCACGACATTGACGCCACGTTCGCTGCACATCGCCAGCAGCTGCTCGAGCACGCATCGAGTCACGTGCATCGATCTCACGAGCACCAGCGACTTCTGCACGAGGCACAGCCGTCAGACTCTCAAAGCTGCAGCATCAAAGCTAGTGCCTCGCATACTCGCGCGCAGTGGAGCGCACTCAATGACCTCCTCGCGTCGATCCACGACGCACCATCCGCTGCAGCATCAACGCCACTCGGAACACACCAGACTCGACCACAGCAGCAAACGCACAGCGCCACTGATAGTGAGGAAAGGAGCATGCTGCGCTTGCAGCTCGCAGTGCTCGCAACCGAAGCCAGTGCAGCAGCACCGTCGATCGCGCACACACTGCCGCTGAGTGCAGAAGCGACACACGCGCTCTTGCTCCGCTGTCTGCGGTCGTGGGTCGCATACGCACAGACCAAGGCTCAGACACGTGCACGCACACGTACATCACACAGCCACTATCGCAGAGCGCTCGTGCGCAAGTGGCTGTGTCAGTGGCGTCTGTGGCCCTCAGCACAGTGCACAATTGAGCGCATAGCGCAGCAAGTCGCATCCGCTCGCGACTCGCGAGTGCTGCGCTGTGGCTTTCGTCTCTGGACAAGCGCGTGCAACCGCCGCTTGGCCATGACAAGACTGCGCAGCGCGTACATGCGCATGCAGAGCCACGTAGTGCTCGCTCGCTGGCTTCAGCACGCGAAGCAGATGCGTCAGTTGCGGTGTTGGCGCCTCGCTCGTCAGCACTCGCAGTCGAGACGTCTGCTGCTCGCGTGGCTATCCATGGCGCACCAGCGCCACCGTGAGCGTCAGCGCCTGTGTGACGCAGTCCAGTGGCACCAGCAGCGAGCAGCAGCGCGCGTGTTTGCAGTGTGGACACGCGCAGTGGACGCGAGACGGAGACAGCGACTGGCGCTGACGGTACGCGCATGTCCTTCACTAGCGTCTCTACTCGTGCGAGTCAGTGGCGACGCCATTGAGCGTCCAACGTGCTCTGACTGACTGACTGACTGATGCACTCGTCTTGCTGCCACACGACCGCCATCGCATCGCCCACGACTCGCTAGCGCTGTATCGAGCGACGCCAGCTGCGCACGAGCGTCCAGCGACTCGCTGCAGCTGTCGCGTGGTACGCACAGCGCGACGTAGCGCTGCTCACATCTCGTGTACGGCGCTCAGTCCAGCGCTGGCGCCGCCACGCTCAAGCGACAAGACAGATGCAGACTCAGTGTGCGCTCATTGCCAAGCAGGCAGCGACGCGAACGCTGCGCACGAGCGGCTGGACGCCCTGGCGCGCGCTCTTTCTACTCCGCATCAAGCAGCGTGTAGCCGCAGCGCGGCGCCAGCATCGGCTCCTATCAACGGCGTTCGCTGCACTCGCACGAGCGGCCGCTGCGACTCGAGACGCCGCTGCGCAACGCCAGTGCGCCGCTCAGCACTATGCGCAGCACCTGCAGCAGCGCGCGTGGCAGTCGTGGCAGAGAGGCGCTCAACACGCACATGAGCAGCGCAGACAAAGCGCACGAGCAGTCGCGTTTGCTCGGCGCTCGACGCTCCAGCGTGCGTTCCGAGCACTCGCGGCGTCCCAGTCGCTCGCTCGGTCCGAGGTGATTGCAGACCAGCACGTCCTGCGCCGCGCACTGCAGACCTGGCGATCGCACGCTCAGACGCGTCAGGAGATGCGCATCCGTCGCCTCGACCACGCGCTCGAGCGCCGTCGCCACCGACTCGCGCGCCAGTGCGTGCAGCAGCTCGCATTGTTTGTGTTAGAGTGTCAAGTGGCGCGCTGCCGTCGCGCGCTGAGCGCCTGGACGCACCTCATGCGCTCGCGCCACGCCAAGGAGCTGCTCCGAGGCACGGGCACTCGCGTGCGACTGCAGCTCGCGTGGCAGCGCTGGACGCACCGCCTTGCGTACGTGCAATGGCTCTACGCAGCAGCCGACCGAGTGTGCTCGCAGCACAAGCAGTCGGTCCAGCGCTATGTCTTGCTCGACTGCTGGCACAGACGCACGCTGCGCTACGTCTTGGCACGCGAGCGACTCGTGTGCGTCGCCTCAAACGTGCGTCTGACTCGTGTGATGCGGCGCTGGCGCGTGCTCGTGCAGGACCGAGTGCGCGTGCGCTGCGCCTCGGCAGCAGCTGCGGCGTTCGCCAAGCGGCGCGTGTTCCAGCAGCTCACGCGCATCGTCGCAAGCGCTCGCGTGCAGGTCCGAGCGCGGCTCAGACGGCAGCTCACAGCGTGCTGGACAGCATGGAAGCGCCTCGTGCAGCGACGCCGCGTGCTGCTCGATGCGTCGCACCACTGGCGATCAGTGCACACGCAGCGCGCAGTGGCGCGTCTGTACCAGAGCGCAGTCGCCGCACGCCGCCATCATGCACAGGTCCGCATCGCAAGTGCCTGGCGCGATGCTGTGTTGCTGCAGCGCGCGTTCAGCGCTTGGGACGCCGTCGTCTCGGCGCGAGTGCAGGCGCAGGAGTGTGCGCAGACGCTCGTCTGGACGACAGTCGGAGTGCGCGCGTGGCGTCGATGGCGCCGCGCATTTGCACTCGAGCACCACGTGCGGACGCTCCAGCGGCGATCAAACGACGCGCTGGTGCGTCGCATCTGGCGCGCGCTCGTGCTCGTGACCAAGCGCCGGCAGGTCGCCGCGAGTCTGTGGACGTACGCTGCGCGGCGCGTGCGTTTGACTCGGAGTCTGCGCGCGTGGCAGGCGCGGATCCACGTGCGCTATGAGCAGCAGCAGCGCGTCGACGCACTCGGGCAGACCAAGCGCTTGCGTTTGCTGCGCCAAACACTTGCGCGCTGGTCGCAGTGCGTCGTCGTCGCGGCGTTCGCGAGGCTCCAGACACAACGAGACGCGACTCGAGTCGCGCGCAAGTGCTTGCGCGTCTGGGCGGTCTCCTGCCGCCTCGCGCAGCTGCGGCGGCGCGTCCGACAGCGGCTGCTCCGGCGCGTGCTCGTGTTTGGGCTGCGCCGGTTCGTCTCGTGGCAGCAGGCGAGTCGCGATGTCCAGAGACGCGGTGCCGTGCGTCTGCAGCAGCGCGCGCTCATGCACTGGCAGCTTGAGCGCTGGCTCCGCGTCTCTCAGCGGCGAGCAGAGCGGACGCGCTTGGCGACTGCGCTGCAGCGGTGGCGAGCGTTTGTCCAACAGCGTCAGCAGATGCGCGCACACGCACGAGCGCTCCATCGACAGCATGAGGTGAGTGAGCGGGAGCGGACGAAGCGTCGGCAGCGTGCGTTCGATGACGCGATGGCGCTTCAGCGACAAGTGGACGCTCGTCGACGTCTCTACCAGGAGCGCCAGGAGCACGCGTGGGTCGTGCACCAAGTCTTTCAGGCGTGGCACTTGGCGACCAAGAGCCGACAACGGAGTCGCTATCGTCTCGAGCCACTGAAGCGTCAGCAGTGGCAGTGGCGGCATGTGATGGACGACAGCAGCAGCAGCAGCAGCGACGACCGAGACGATCAGGAGAACCGACCGCCTCAACCACTCGCAGCGCCAGAGCACACGCTGCGTCATCAGAGCCGCAGTGGTCACGATCAGCAGCCACTGCGTCCGTCCTGTCGTCACGCACTCCGACAGTGGACATCAAATGCCTCTCAAGCAAGAGCCGACGGCTCGGATGAAGAAGCGCAGACACGGTACCGCTCAAGAGCAAAGGCTCGAGACACGGACGCAGCGCTCGAGTTCTGGTCTCAACGCCTCACGGCCACGTGCTTCTTCTCGTGGAAGCACGCAACGCGGTCTGCCATAGCGCGGCAAGCGAGGCGGAGCTCCGTCAACCGTACGGACCGACAAGCACTGGATGTGTGAACGAGCGCCATGTGACCTCAGCAAATCCATGAGCGAGCGACGTCCTGAGCGCAAGAGAGAGAGAGACACGAGAGCACGGCGAGACGGGAGCGAACGCATGTGCATTCAACTGGTGCGTTGGCTCTACGACAAGACTAGACAACTCGCTCTACTGCTGCTGCGGCGACAACAGTGGGAACGGTGGGAGCAGGCGTGGCGATCCACAGACCCACAGACCCACAGGCCCACAGCTGCGCGCAGGAGCGAGAGCGAGCGGAACATCGATGCTGGTTCAAAACTGCGTGCTGGCGAAGAGATGGCGAGGCGGCGGCGGGTGTCGTCGTCGTCGTCAGTGCGAACGTTGGCAACGAGCAGACGAGCAGACGCGCCGCACGAGCACGAGCTCGAGGTTGAGCTCGAGACCTTCGCCAGCCACTCACTCACTCAGCCGCTCACGTACTCCAATACGCACGTACTCGACCGCCGACTTAGATGGAGTTGAAGGCCGCGAGCGCGTTCACGCGGCCGTAGCCGTACTGGTTGTTCGGGATCTTGCTGTCCGCCGTGCCGCCGCACGTGTAGCCACTCGCCGGGAGCGAGCGCACGGTCGTGCTCGTGAGCGCGTTCTTTGCCTGGTCGTACGTCAGCGCCGGGTTCTTCTGCACGAGGAGCGCGACGATACCGGCGACGTGCGGCGTCGCCATGCTCGTACCCGAGATGGAGTTGTACGCGCTGTTGCCCGTGTTCCACGCCGAGCGCACGTTCACGCCCGGACCCGAGACCTCTGGCTTGACGAGGCCGCCGACCGACGGACCCTTGCTGCTGAAGCTAGCGAGCTTGTCGTTGATGTCCGTGGCGCCAACGGCGATGACGGTCGAGAGGTCGCCTGGCGAGTTGGCGGTGCGGCACGCCGGACCCGAGTTGCCGTTTGCGAAGATCGGGATGATGCCGGCCGCGCGCCACGCGTTGACCGACGACGCGAAGGCCGTGCTGCCCTGGCCGCCGCCCCAGCTGTTGCTCACGAGGTCCGGAGCCTTGGTGCAGTCCTTCGCGCCGCCGCTCGGCGTCGTCGGGCACGTGATGAACTGCGCGCACGCGAGCAGGTCCGACTGCGGGCAGCTTGACGAGCGGCAGCCCTTGCACGCGATCCACTGCGAACCAGGAGCGACACCGATGCCACCGGCGCCGGCGATCGTGCCCATGGTGTGCGTGCCGTGTCCGTTCGGGTCGTACGGCGCCGCGGCCTTCTTCTCCGGGTCGTACCAGCCGTAGCTGCTGCGGAAGTTGCCGCTGAGCGCCGCGTGCGTGCCGAGCACACCGCTGTCGATGGTCGAGACGACGACGCCCTGACCGTTGTAGCCCTTGGCCCAGACCTCTGGCGCCAGGATCTTCGTCACGCCCCACTCGTTCGCGAGGATCGTGTTGTTCGCGCCGACCGCCTGCGTCACAGGCGGGAGCGAGAAGATCTCTTCCTCGGCGAGCTCAGCGATCGACGGGAGCGCCGCGAGCTTCTCCACGAGCTCGAACGTGGCGTCCTTGATGTACACCTGGTTCGAGATCCAGAAGCTCTGGAAGTCCGAGAAGAGCGGCTGCGCGGCGCCGGCCTCCTGCGTCAAGAGCGAGGCCACTTCCTGCTGGCTCGACTGCGCGTTCTGCTCGAGCGTCGCGACAAGGCTGGCGATCTTCTGACCGCGCGTGGCGAACTCCGACTCCTTGATCTTGGCGAGCGACTCTTGCGTGCCCTGCTTCAGGGTGGCGATGAGGTTCACCGTGCCCTGCTTGCGGAGCGTGCGGTGCACACCAGCGTCGACGCGCGCGGCGTCGGTGCTCGAGGCGGCGAGGGCCGCGACGGCAAGAGCGATGAGAGGCGCGAACTTGGAGAACACCATTGTGATGGTCGTGGCGGGAGGCTTGGTGGAAGCTTGGCTTGTTCAATCGGAGGCGAATTGAGAAGTGAGTGCTTGAGTAGCAGCCGTGGAGAGTCGCTCCTGCTGCTGCTGAGCGCTAGCAGCCGAGAGCAAGACGTGGAGTGGGCAAGCAGCCGAAGGCGTCCGTCGTACGGCAGTGCGAGCGAGTGAGCGCATCGAGTCTCGATGCGATGTCCACTTCAACTTGCGTGTTGTGTGGTGAGTTGTTGTCGTTGCTGGCGTTCTCTTGGCACTAGGATATGCTAAGTAGTAGTACAGTACATACAGTACTGAGCGACAGCCGTCTTGTTGCGTCATGCCTGTGTTGTCAAAGAGAGATAGAGAGGCCTCTCAGTCTCTCGACCGCTTCGTTGTCTTTCTCTTGCTCTCTCAGTCTCTTGGTCGCGTAGTCTCTCAGTCGCTCGGCTTCTAACTATCTTGCTCTCTCAGTCTCTTACTCGCTCAGGCTCTTAGTCTCTCGAACTCGCTGTTCGTCTGAGTCTCTGTAGAGTCTCTGTAGAGTCTCTCTCTCTCTGTGTCCCACAAGCTATCGCTCAGCTCGCTCATCTCGTCTGGTGCTCCAGCACGTCCAGAATGCACCGGACGAATCACGCCGCAGCCGCGTATTTGGGAAAGCGATCTCGAAGGGTTCAGCCTCAGGACAAACACAGCAACACACTCGGTCATCGGTGAAACTCGGTCTATTGATTCGTCGATCAACCACTGCGCGACTGTGTTCATGCATGGTGCGCACACTTTGATTCGTGCCTGCCACTCGCGCGCACTTGCGCAGTGTTGACGCAGTGACCGTCGCGAGCTGAAGCGTGATATACACTCGCTCGCTTTCGTGTGCGCCGTTGTGTGCTCTTTTGTCTGTTGAACACGTCGGAGTTGCTTCGACAAGAGATAGGATCTGAGAACTCTGACGCTTTGATGTTCTTCGTACGCAAATGATTCGGAAGATCGCGGTGAAATCAGAGGTTGGGAGATCTTTGTCGATGAAGGTGAGGCGCGCCGACGCTCTTGTCGACGACAACGGCAAGTGGTTTGAGCAACCTTGGCGTTGGCATTGTCGGACTAGTTGATAGCGTATGCATTTGTGAACGCCTGAAGCTCAACGCAAGCGAGCTGAACGAGTGTTTTGCGGTACTAGGCTTGAGCGCACGCAATAGCACCAAGTTCGGTGCGCGCTCGTACTCCATGCGTCGCACTCAACACTTGTCAATGCAAGATAATGCGGCAATGGGTTCATTGTCAGAAATTAATAGGAACAATATACTTTAATCAAATAGATCTGCCCATCTTTGTGAGTTGTAACCAGATACGAAAGATACGCTCGCATCTGAGAACGGTCCACGCCTCTTCACGCTCTCTTCACTCAAGTTCCCACTCGAGAGTCCGAGTTCGATCGACTGCCATTGATGGTTAGACACACACACGAGTACTCTCGTGTCTTGCTGCAAGTCTTGGCGCTCATTGCGCTGCTCGTTTGCAGCTTCTCCTCAAGCAAAGCGCACTCGAGTTCTTGCGACCGCGGCCCAAGTCCTTTCATCCACACACGGCGCATGGTTACTCTGTTACCTCTCGCATGGACTCTGACACTATCGGCGTGCGCACACATCGTCTTCGCGCCTTCGAACAACCAAAGTCTCCGCATCCACGTAGAGACCACACAACAGTTCTCAGATCCTATCTCTTGTCGAAGCAACTCCGACGTGTTCAACAGACAAAAGAGCACACAACGGCGCACACGAAAGCGAGCGAGTGTATATCACGCTTCAGCTCGCGACGGTCACTGCGTCAACACTGCGCAAGTGCGCGCGAGTGGCAGGCACGAATCAAAGTGTGCGCACCATGCATGAACACAGTCGCGCAGTGGTTGATCGACGAATCAATAGACCGAGTTTCACCGATGACCGAGTGTGTTGCTGTGTTTGTCCTGAGGCTGAACCCTTCGAGATCGCTTTCCCAAATACGCGGCTGCGGCGTGATTCGTCCGGTGCATTCTGGACGTGCTGGAGCACCAGACGAGATGAGCGAGCTGAGCGATAGCTTGTGGGACACAGAGAGAGAGAGACTCTACAGAGACTCTACAGAGACTCAGACGAACAGCGAGTTCGAGAGACTAAGAGCCTGAGCGAGTAAGAGACTGAGAGAGCAAGATAGTTAGAAGCCGAGCGACTGAGAGACTACGCGACCAAGAGACTGAGAGAGCAAGAGAAAGACAACGAAGCGGTCGAGAGACTGAGAGGCCTCTCTATCTCTCTTTGACAACACAGGCATGACGCAACAAGACGGCTGTCGCTCAGTACTGTATGTACTGTACTACTACTTAGCATATCCTAGTGCCAAGAGAACGCCAGCAACGACAACAACTCACCACACAACACGCAAGTTGAAGTGGACATCGCATCGAGACTCGATGCGCTCACTCGCTCGCACTGCCGTACGACGGACGCCTTCGGCTGCTTGCCCACTCCACGTCTTGCTCTCGGCTGCTAGCGCTCAGCAGCAGCAGGAGCGACTCTCCACGGCTGCTACTCAAGCACTCACTTCTCAATTCGCCTCCGATTGAACAAGCCAAGCTTCCACCAAGCCTCCCGCCACGACCATCACAATGGTGTTCTCCAAGTTCGCGCCTCTCATCGCTCTTGCCGTCGCGGCCCTCGCCGCCTCGAGCACCGACGCCGCGCGCGTCGACGCTGGTGTGCACCGCACGCTCCGCAAGCAGGGCACGGTGAACCTCATCGCCACCCTGAAGCAGGGCACGCAAGAGTCGCTCGCCAAGATCAAGGAGTCGGAGTTCGCCACGCGCGGTCAGAAGATCGCCAGCCTTGTCGCGACGCTCGAGCAGAACGCGCAGTCGAGCCAGCAGGAAGTGGCCTCGCTCTTGACGCAGGAGGCCGGCGCCGCGCAGCCGCTCTTCTCGGACTTCCAGAGCTTCTGGATCTCGAACCAGGTGTACATCAAGGACGCCACGTTCGAGCTCGTGGAGAAGCTCGCGGCGCTCCCGTCGATCGCTGAGCTCGCCGAGGAAGAGATCTTCTCGCTCCCGCCTGTGACGCAGGCGGTCGGCGCGAACAACACGATCCTCGCGAACGAGTGGGGCGTGACGAAGATCCTGGCGCCAGAGGTCTGGGCCAAGGGCTACAACGGTCAGGGCGTCGTCGTCTCGACCATCGACAGCGGTGTGCTCGGCACGCACGCGGCGCTCAGCGGCAACTTCCGCAGCAGCTACGGCTGGTACGACCCGGAGAAGAAGGCCGCGGCGCCGTACGACCCGAACGGACACGGCACGCACACCATGGGCACGATCGCCGGCGCCGGTGGCATCGGTGTCGCTCCTGGTTCGCAGTGGATCGCGTGCAAGGGCTGCCGCTCGTCAAGCTGCCCGCAGTCGGACCTGCTCGCGTGCGCGCAGTTCATCACGTGCCCGACGACGCCGAGCGGCGGCGCGAAGGACTGCACCAAGGCTCCGGACCTCGTGAGCAACAGCTGGGGCGGCGGCCAGGGCAGCACGGCCTTCGCGTCGTCGGTCAACGCGTGGCGCGCGGCCGGCATCATCCCGATCTTCGCAAACGGCAACTCGGGTCCGGCGTGCCGCACCGCCAACTCGCCAGGCGACCTCTCGACCGTCATCGCCGTTGGCGCCACGGACATCAACGACAAGCTCGCTAGCTTCAGCAGCAAGGGTCCGTCGGTCGGCGGCCTCGTCAAGCCAGAGGTCTCGGGTCCGGGCGTGAACGTGCGCTCGGCGTGGAACACGGGCAACAGCGCGTACAACTCCATCTCGGGTACGAGCATGGCGACGCCGCACGTCGCCGGTATCGTCGCGCTCCTCGTGCAGAAGAACCCGGCGCTGACGTACGACCAGGCAAAGAACGCGCTCACGAGCACGACCGTGCGCTCGCTCCCGGCGAGTGGCTACACGTGCGGCGGCACGGCGGACAGCAAGATCCCGAACAACCAGTACGGCTACGGCCGCGTGAACGCGCTCGCGGCCTTCAACTCCATCTAAGTCGGCGGTCGAGTACGTGCGTATTGGAGTACGTGAGCGGCTGAGTGAGTGAGTGGCTGGCGAAGGTCTCGAGCTCAACCTCGAGCTCGTGCTCGTGCGGCGCGTCTGCTCGTCTGCTCGTTGCCAACGTTCGCACTGACGACGACGACGACACCCGCCGCCGCCTCGCCATCTCTTCGCCAGCACGCAGTTTTGAACCAGCATCGATGTTCCGCTCGCTCTCGCTCCTGCGCGCAGCTGTGGGCCTGTGGGTCTGTGGGTCTGTGGATCGCCACGCCTGCTCCCACCGTTCCCACTGTTGTCGCCGCAGCAGCAGTAGAGCGAGTTGTCTAGTCTTGTCGTAGAGCCAACGCACCAGTTGAATGCACATGCGTTCGCTCCCGTCTCGCCGTGCTCTCGTGTCTCTCTCTCTCTTGCGCTCAGGACGTCGCTCGCTCATGGACGCGCATTGAACGATCCATGGTGTGCGGTTGCCTTGCCGCGACACACATCCAGCTAGCACGCTTAGACCATCGTTCTCAATTCGGAGGAGACCTAAAGATGCTCGCGAGTCAACAGCGTCCTGCGTCGATCGACATGCTGCTGCAACGCCAGTCTCTTGCTCGAAGCGCAGAGCGACACAACCACGAGAGCAAGCGCGTCACTCGATCGGTTGAGCGCTGCTGGGTCGGCTAATGCTGCCTGCATGTGCGCAACACCGGCGGCATTCACTCGCTCTGCACCGCCGAGACGCGAGCTCTCTCGCGCTCTTGAAAGGACGTCTCGTCGTTGCAGCTTCGTGCGTGGCGCCGCGAGCACCACAAGAACTCGCGCGAGGCGTCGTGAGCGCCACAAGAACATTGAATGGTGCGTCGCGTGCACCAGTCGATCGCTCCAGTCGCCCGGACTACCGCTTCGTTCCGGCTCTGCTGAGGTGCTCACTCGATGTACGATTTGTTGCCGCCCATGCAGTCACGTCGTCAACGCAGTCGTCGCAGGTCTGTCACACACACACACACACACACGTTGCAGTCGCATTGAAGCGCGGGCGACCATGGCGCTCCTGACCACGGCGCTCGGCTGTGCCTTAGGCAACACCGCCGGTGCTTTGGTCGACAACGCGCGCCTGATCTTCGCGCGAGCTGCTCCTGCTTGCGTGTATGCGCACTCGCGCACCTCGATGCCGAGATCTCTTGACCGAGCATCGGGATGTGATGCGACCCATGCGCGCCATGTGAGCAGACAGACTCCTCTGACAGAATGCTCCGGTTGTCTTGGGGGTTGTCTAGGACAACTAGAACGCATGCGAACGAGCACAATCTAAACGCTTGGTGATTCACTCATACACCTACACTATCATCACCTCGCTCTCGCTCTCTCGCTCGTCTCGTAGCGTCTCGACGAGCGCGCCTCGCGCTTGCTCGGAACTACGCCGTCTCTACTTGATCGACGCTATGCTCTCGCGCGACATGCCCGAGTCCTTGGACACGAGCAAGTCGCTCGACTCGCTCGACTCGAGCGCCTCCATGCCGAAGTTCATCTTCTTCATGACGATGACGAACGCGATGACGTTCACGATGCTCACGGCGCCGACCGTGAAGAACATGTACTCGAGGTTGCCTTCGTTCAGGTTGTCCGACGGCAGATACGGGCGGAACATGATCGTGAACACGGACGTCATGATGCTGCCCATGCAGCTCATGAGCAAGTTGACCGCCTGCGACGAGCTCTTGAGCGACAGCGGCACGCTCGAGTAGAACACCTCGTACGCCGTGACGTTCACGAGACACTCGGCGAGCGCCACGAACACGTAGTTCGGGATCGCGCCGGCCCAGTACATGTGGTTCATCGGCTGCTTGCTGCCCTTGTCGATGATCGGGCCGCCGTCCGGACCCACGAGCGGGTCCGAGTTGCGGCGCAGGGTCTCAAAGATGCCGGCCCAGAAGATGCCGACCGTCGCGAGGCACAGACCCGTGAGCGCCTTGCCGAATGCCGTTGGTGGCTTGCCGCGGCACTTGGTGTACATCGGGTACACGAACGAGTCGAGGATCGGGATGCAGATCACGATCACGATCGGATCAAAGACACCGAGCATTGCGCCTGGGACCTGGTCCGAATCGGCCTTGCTCGTGTCGAGGCGCAGGTCGCACTGCTGCGTGATCGACTGGAAGTTGGCGTCCGTCTGGTCGTACGCGCACTGCCAGATGATCGTGAACGCCGCGAACGGCAGGACGCGCACGAGGCGCTTGTAGCCCTCGACGCGCTCGTCGTCAAAGTCGCCACCGCGCGAGATCTTGGACGTGTCGAGGAACGAGTTGTCCATGCCGGTGTTGATCCAGCCGATGACGCCGAGCAGGACGAAGCAGCCAGCGATGTATGAGAACACCTCGCCGGTCTTACCGTGGCTCGCCGTGAACGCCGCGATGATGTTGACAGTGAAGCCGAGGAATAGCGACACCGTCGCAGCCAGCAGCACTTTGCCGCGGCTCGTGGCACGTGCGTTCGAGACAACGAGCTTGACGAGACCCGAGATCGCCTTGTCCGTCGGCTGCATGTGCACGTAGCGTGGGTACCCAACGACGAGGAAGCAGATCGCGAGCGCCATGACCGTCGCGCAGATCATGTAGACCGCAAAGTAGCCGTACTCTTCTGGGATGAGGCTCGAGCCGTTGACGCAGAGCGTCGAGAAGTAGCCGTACGAGACGATCGAGCCGGCGTTGATGCAGAAGTAGAAGTACGAGAAGTACGTCGTCTTCTGCGCCACCTCCTTTGGGTCGTTCGGGTCGAACTGGTCTGCGCCGAGCGTGATCACGTTCGACTTGATCGCGCCAGTGCCGATGCCAATGCCAACGAAGAGACCGATGACGAAGATCGGGTTCACGACCGACTCGTTCTTCATGATGCTCGGGTACGCCGCGATCGCAACGAGGAAGTCGCCGATGCAGTACCAGATGCCGAACGCGAGGATCGTGCGGAAGCGACCGAAGCGCTCGTCGGCGAGGTACGCGCCAAAGATCGGCGACATGTAGCAGATCGACGTCCACGTCGACTTGAGCGCCGACGCGGACACAGCCGACCAGCCGATGGTCTGCATGAAGTTCTTGAGGCCCTGGTTGATGCCGTAGTAACTTAGACGCTCGGCGAGCTCCATCATGAGGATGAAGAGCGTGACTTGGAGCAGCACATTGTTGTACTTGCGCGGGCGCTGGTCCCAGACGCTCGCGTATGGCGCGGTCGAGGCCTCGAGCGGTGACTTGACTGGTGTATCCTTGCTCATCGTTGTCGCGCGACGAGGTGAAATGGAGAATGAGCTCGTGCGGCGCACTGGCGGCGGCGACAGCAGCAACGGTAGCAGCAACACTGCGAGTGGAAACGGGATCGGTTTGGTTGTTTGGGTGTGGTGATTGACACCGGACGTTTGTTTGGCTCGAGTTGGTTTGATGCGCAGCAGCAGCGAGAGACGGTCGGTCTGATATCCGCGAGAGTGAGGACCTGCTCACGGCGAGACAGAGCGCTGCTCTGCGCTACTCGGTAGCGAGCGCACTGCGCACAGCTCGCTCCGAGCGCGACCGCAAGCGCGCACGCTGTCTATCTCGGTGCCGACTCGCTGTCCTGTTCACGCGCCGCCAGCTGCTGGTTTTTCGCAGTGCGAGAAAAGCTTCACGTGAAGTGCTCGTCGAGGAAACTGTGTCTCTTGCTGTCGAGGCGGTCGGCAACTTTTGCGACCGGCACCGGCCTCACGGCCACCTCGAGTGGTGATGGTGCGCCGATGCATGCTCGCCACTCCTCTCGGTGTCAATGTCGACGAACTCAGTCTCGTCGACGGTGACAGCAGGACAGGTCACGGAGCGCGATCGAGAGATTTGCACATGTGCCTGTTTGTTTGTCCTGCGACTCGCAGTGCGTCGCATGCAGGCAGCGTTGCGAGCATGGCGTGTACATGCGCGCATCAGCGAACACACACGCACACACACGCTTGAGCTAGCGAGTTAGTCAATCGGTTCGAGTGCGAGCAAAAGTTGCGTGAACAGCACGCAGAAAGCGTGCGTGTCTGCGTGAACACTCCGGCTCGTGGCGATAGCAGCAGCTGGAGCGGCATCTGCTGACGCTACTTTCGTGTCTGAAAGCTCCATGTGTGTGTGTGCGCGGCAAGTCGCGAAAGGCGAGGACTTCGAGCACCGTCAACCGAGCTCGAAGACAGCAGGCGATCAAAAACATCCTAGCTGAAGACCGTCCTGAACGCTGCTGCTGCTGCTGCTGTCTGCTTCTGTTTCTGTCAGTACCAGTGCGAACACACCAGCTCGCGTCTGAGAGTGTTTGATCCGTCGAGATCCTCGAGGTTGTCGACCTGCTGCTTCCTCCAAGCGCCGCACATTCCAGGCCTGCTGTGTGTGGGATTGGTCTGGTCGTCTGGTGCGACTCGGTCGAGACTCATCAGGCGTCTGGTTGTTCGTTGATCGATCGATCGATCGATCGATCGATCACGCCATGGACGATGCGAGCGATGCGAGTCTGACGAGTCTGCGCTCGGCGAGGCAATTGGCTCGCGCAGTCGATCAAGGCGCGCAGCAAGTGATCAGGACGACCGGTGGTGGATGCCATACGAGTGCATGGCCGCGACAGAGCAACAGCAACATGGCTTGAGGTGCTAGCACTGGTACTCTGGACGTGTGCTGGGTGCTCCGCGAGGATCGACCCCGCACCGAGTCGGAGTCGGAGCTGCCGCTCAAGACTGCGTGTCGTCTTTCATCACCTGCAAACCTTGGACACTCGATGCACAGCTAAGAGCGTGTTGGCTTGGAGCGAGGTGCCAACTGGTTGACTTGCAAGAGGCACTTTCCGATGCGCTCTTGAGCAAAGCCCTCGCGTCTACAAGTGAGCAGCAGTGATCAAAGTGACCAGGTGCGTGAGTGACAATCGAGGTTGGATTGATCCCGACTGAGGCTAGACAAGAGATCCCTTTTGCCTCCAAGAGCGCACGTCGTGTCGATGTGCGCCGTGTGAGCGTGCGTGCAGGGCTCCAGCTCGTTATCGTCGTGCTCTCAGTCTCGAGGTACATACTGCTCGAGGCAGCAGTCATAGTCTCCACATTGTGCGAGTCGAGCGGCGCCTTGTCGAGCCATGTCGAGCAGACAAAGATGATGATGGCAGCGACGATTGATGCTGCTGTTGTGCTCCTGGTACATGTCTGTCCTGCAGCTGATAGCGGCTCGTGCATTGGTCGACGACAGGTTCGGCAAGAGGCGCAGTGACTCATTCGGTGCTCCGCGCGTTGCCATTCACGACACAGTGGTCATGGACCTAGAACTACGCGAGCATGTGCTACACGACTGCGTAACGACGCGTTCGAGCGCTGCCAAGATGTCGAATGGAGGGCTCTGAGCTCATAAACATGAGTGGCGCTGTTGCTCGAGGAGCACAGAGTTCGGCTCTTGCATTCGTAGCACCAAGACCGCCACTCAGCTTGCACTTTCGCCACGCGCATTCACCGAGATGTTGTGGTACTGCGCGCTGGACGTCATGAACACGCTCCAGTCGCAAGGCAGACGAAGGCTGATGGCTGGACTTGGAGTGAAGCGGACCTCCAGGATTTCCAGGACAGAGATTTGTCCGCTTCGGCCTCGGCATCGCACCGTCAAGCTACGGACTCTCCAAGTCCATCGTCGCTTCTTGCGATGGCAAACGCACGCATCACACGCTTCAAGACGACAACAACTATGTGCTTCGAGACAACTTCGTGCTTCGAGACGATCACAGTAGAGCCATGAAGACGGCGATGATGGTGATGATCGCTACTTTTTGTGTCTTGATCGTCCTTGCACGGCCGACCGCCCTCACCCATCTCTCATAGAGCACTTGATGTTGGCGGCGTACTGGTATTGGACACCATCACCAACACCGTCACCGACGACTGCTCCAGCACCGACACCGTCGCCAACGACTGCAGCTGTGTCACTCTATGCGTCCGGGTCGGTCCAAGGTGCTCGCGACATTGTTGTGTGCATGATCGTGACAGCGCTCGTTGAGGTTGAGCTGCTCTTCATGCTCAGCTTGCACTTGGAGCGATCCAGAGGATGCTCACATCTGTGAGAGAAGCCTCGAGTCGCGGCTCTTTGAAAGGTCGCTCTATAGTTAGGAATTTAAACATAAACGCTTCAAACAAAGAACCCCCATTCCGAGCCATTTGCTGTTTGAAGGATTTTTAATTTTTGTCGAGTGTGGGAATCTCCCCCGGAACATGTCCGAGTCGGACATGCACCCTTTTGAGCACATTCGAGAGAGATCAATTTCACAACTTGGCAAGAACCCCGGAATCCGACACCACGCGTGGAGTTCTTGGTCTGAGTGGGGGTGATGTAACGGGGCCAAATGGCCAGTTACAAGGATTGCTGTATGCGTACACCAATCTGGGATGTCCAATCCTGGACATGATCTGTTGTGGTGTGGGACACACCAAGCAGAGGTCGTCGTCCCATCGGACACACGACAGCGACTCATTCTCTATTGAGTCGCGTGTACCTCACGGTACTCAGTGGTTATCTTGCATTTAGTATAGGGATACTTAGGCATGCATGTTACAGGACGATAACCACTCAATGCACTAGCTTGGAACCTGCTCTGTTGTTCGCACAACGTCCAGGCTAGAGGGAACAAAGTTGCAGCGCACACGTGCGCACGCTTCCTCGGCGTATCGTGCTGTGTGACCCCGTCACACATTCGCTAATGATGCGCAACGAGGGGATCGACGACGAAGTGAAGCGCGCTGCGAGCGACGGCGACGGCTCGCATGGCGCTGCTAGTGCGCCGGACGACAGTGGCGATGAAGAGTAGATCGAGGAGGACGTGTTTGACGCATCGAGCGACGATCAAGCGAGCGCTAGCGCCGCTCAAGCTCGTGCCTGCACCGCCGTCGTTTGGGCCGCAGACGATGTCAAAGAGCAAGTGACCGATCTCATCGTGGCGGACATGTGCAGCGAACGTTTTCTGAAGGGAAAAGAGGAGAAGCTCCAGCAGTTCATCGTGTCGCTCAAGCTGCTGAGCGGCGGAGAGCGTAAGGTCAGCGTCATGATGGCGCTCGCGGTCCTCAAGGGCGCAGACTGTGGCGAGCGTCGACGCGGCAAGGGCGTGCGTGACAAGTTCGCGTACTATCTACCAAGGTTGGGCGCGTGTGTCGCAGCGTGTTCTGCTCGTGCTACTGTGTGTCAACGGCAACAACGGCGCGGTTCAGACGCAGGATCAAGGAAGGCAACTTCTCACCAAAAGAGCACGGCAACACGAAGAACCAGAATGCCAAAGCAATTGACCACACCGAGCTTCACAACTACATCAGCGGCGAGGGTCTCGATGCTCGCGTTCCGTCGCTCTCATCGTTTCGCAAGCTCGTAAAGGACGACTGCTCGTTCATCCGCATCCGGTCGCCACGCAGTAACGTCTGTGACGTGTGTACAATCTACAACGCAGATGCGCAGCGGCGCCGCATCAAGCGATCTCACTGGGGACTTTGGCAAGCATACTGCAGCAGCGCGTCGCATGAGGTGAGCAACATGTCGTGGACTGAAGCATCCTTTTAACTTGCTAATAGTGTGTCGCGTGTTGTGCCAGACTCGAGTACGAGATCGCCCTAGCAGCAGCGAGCAGCGGGCACGCCGTGATCATGATCGACTTCAGCTAGAACCTCACGCTTCCTACTTCGACCTCAACGCCGTCTCAGTGGCACTTCCTCTCGCTGTGGTCCGTGAGCACGTTCGGCATCTACTTTGCAAACACTGGCTTGCAGTACAACTACATCCACGGCGAATACACTGAAGGCAACAGATCCAATGAGGTCATCTCTTTGTTGCACCATTTCTTCCGCACAGTGCTTCTTCGCGACGGCTACAAGACGTTCACTGTGTACGCCGACAATTGTGTTGACCAGAACAAGAACAACTTTATCATGAAGTTCTTCTTGGTGCTAGTGCACACGAGCGACTTGAGTCTGTGAGCGTGGAGATCTTTGCCAAAGGATACACAAAGAGCGCGGTCGATCGTGGCTTTGGCCATGTGCGCAAGAAGGTCAGCCGCGACGACATCTGGACCATGCCCGCACTCATCGAAGCGGTGTCTGCTGCCTCGGCCTCTATTCTCGTCGTCCACGTCACGTCAGAGATGGACGTTTTCAAGAACTACAAGCTAGTGCTCGACGACGGGTACAAGAACATCCCGAAGCTGCGCCAGCATCAACTGTTCACGATGCTCGACTCCAAGCAAGGCGTCGTGGTGTGTCGCGAGAACCCAGAGTCTGACGCTGTCGAGCTCGACTTGCGCAGAGGCTACGACGGCATCCAAGTCGACGATGCGAAGGTCCAGACGATGCTGCAGTTCCACCTCAAGCCGCTACCTCGCCCGAAGCCGAACGCAGAGAAGATCGACATGATGTACAACAAAGTCTGGTCGTACATTCCACGCGAGCACGTCAACGACGTGTTGTACGCGCCGCCATAGTCCGAACAAGTAGTTGAAGTCAAAGCAGTGAAGCAACAGCGAGCGTCGCGCTATCGACAGGCAAGCACGCGCGCTACGCCGCCGAAGACAAATGATCTGCCGCAAGAGCGTGCGCAAGACGCGCCCGAAGCGGCGTAATAGCTCGCTCCTGCCCAGATCGCTGACGTTCAAGTCGCGAGTGAGAGCTCGCAAGCTGCGAGTGACACCATCGAGCACGATGACGAAGTGCACACGATCGAGACCGAAGAGTCTCAAACAGCCGCCGAGCCGAAGTACCCCAGTCCAGTGAAAAAGAAGGCGCGCAAGGCGACAGTCTAAGTTGTCACATTTTAATGTGAAGCTTCTGTGTTTGTTGACATTTCAATTTGATACCACTGCAAACATCGGAACAAATCAAATGATACTTATTGAAATGTTCACAGCAAGTCGAAATGATACTAATGACGGCGCATTTTTAGACAGTCATAAACTGAACACCCTAGTGTTGAAATATAGAAATGGCTAGACAAAACTGATCACCCTAGTGTCAAAATACAGAAATGGCTAGGAAAACTGCGATTTTCGGTCTCGTTAAGTAAGAATTTCGTACATACTCAGTTGTATATCTTATTGGGCTCGATATTTCAAAGTGCCCGCTCCTTTATATTTGTATGAAGTATTATTTAGACATATCAGATTTAAGTATATTCGATAGTATGTAGTAAATCAGTATATATCGCATCCGACCGAGCCCTTTGAGATATACAATAGAGTACAAGACCACAGCTAGATCCGCCATTCAAAGACGAACAAAAATATGCCATTAATTATAAAGTCGACTTTGACAAACTTTGAGGAGACGACGTTTTCAAACGGATGGTTCTCCACACACAGAGCGAAGTTGGATCAACCAAAGACACCAATGGACAGACCAAACATAGGGCTTTTGTTTCATGTACGCAAACTACTAAGGTTGGATGTGTCATTATGTTTTGCGTGGTCTCATTTTCTGTTTGATGCCTGTCGATACAAATCCAAGTTGTACTACTTGCCACATACATTCACCAAGTAGATACACAGTGGACATTTATTTCTTGTTTTCGCTAAAGTCCACTTTTCATGAATTTTACCTTACACCACCCCCTTGATTACATCACTATCACACTCACACAAGACCAAACCGAAGTACAGCCAGCCAAGAACGTGAAGCGCGCGCGACTGCGTACGTCCATCTCTCTGTCTGCTAGCTCGTCGCTGTGTGCTCGTGTCGTGCGCACAGGTGCTCGCGATAGGATTTCGGAATGCTTTATGTGCTTTATATGCGCTCATAGTCGCAACTCGCTCGCGCGCGCATGCGAGTTGCGTGTTGCTCAAACGTGATACCGCATTTGTTGCAGTTGACGAAGCGATTGGAGCTGCTGGACTGCGTCGCGCTCTATCTCGTGTACTCGCGTTTTGATCAGAGTCATTCTCTCTGCGTGTGTGTGCGTGCGATCAGTAGCTCACGTGTTGCTTGTGCTGCTCGTTTCTCTTTGCTCACAGTCGCAGTCGTCGCAGCGATGGTTCGTCTTGTCGAGTACTCGGACAGCTCCGATGACGACGACGCAGGACACTCGAGTGCGCAGCAGCAGCAGCAAAGCGGCAGTCGCAGCGCATGGCGCCAGTACGTACAGCCAGCAGCGCGGCAAGACGATCGCAACGATGTGCTCGAAGACGACGAGGACGTCGCGATGCGCTACGGGAGCAGCAGCGGCCGCAGTCGCCTTGCATCCAGCAGCGAGCGACCCGAGTCTGCCAAGCGCATCAACACCGCGCACCATCCATCACCGTTCGCTCAACCGATTACAGACGACAGCGCCGCTCCAGCAGCTCCGTTCGGCGCACCGTCGCCTGTGAGCGCTTCAGCGCCAGGGAATGGTCCGCGCGCTGGAACGTTCCAGAGCAGCGCGACCGACTCTGTACGGTCAGTAGCAGCGCGTCCAGCGTTTGTCTTTGGCCAAGCGCAGAGCGCAGCGCATGGCGCGTCACTATGGCCACCGTCAGCACCGCCACAGCAACAGCAGCAGCAGGTCCCTAGCACTGCGTCAGACGCGCCGACGCTCGCGACTCCGATGTTCAAGACTGCGTTTGCGTACGACGCGTTCGCGAGCATGAAGACGCGGCTCGCAGGTCGGAGCGACAGCAGCTCCAGTGGCACGAGCCAGCGATCGGACGCGAGCGGCGCAGCGATGACGAGCGTCTTTGGCTCAAGCACCACTAGCAGCAGCAGCAGTGACGCGTCGTCTGGTCGGCCAGCGTTCCGTCCGTACGACAAAGGCGCAGCAGCGACGCCTGGACGGAGCGCGAGTGCGCGGCGACGGCCTCACGTGCGGCGACCGCAGGCGTCCGAGACGCAGAGCGCGCCGTCGTCGTCAGCAGCAGCGCCACGTGCGACGCCAGTGTTCACGTTTGGCACCGGCGACGAACCAGTCCCTAGGACGCAGAGCGCGAGCTCGCGAGGCGACGATGCGCACATGGCGAGTTCGTGGACTGGGAAGCGCGCGCCAGTGTTCACGTTCGGCGCGACGGAGCAGGAGCCACCGACGGAGACGCAGCAGCCGACGCCGCCGAAGCGAGTCACACCGCTCGCAAGTCGCTCGAGCGCACCAAGTGCTGGAGCAGACGGTGTCTCGCAGGCGCCATCGCGGCTGTTTGCGACTGCGAATGGCGCTGGTACGAGCACATTCGTGTGGCCAAGTGGCGACGCTGTGATGAACGAGCCGGCGACTGGTGCAGTCGAGTTCACGAGCGTGTTCCAGAGCGAACGCACTGCGACTCGCAGCGTCTCGAGTGACAACGCAGCGCCAGCGCGTTCAGTCTTTCACTTTGGCCAGTCCAACGAGAGCACCAGCAGCGGACCGAGTCTGTTTGGCGCTGCTGCACCAACAGCGACGCCAACGCCGCAGTCGTGGCCGTTCAGTGAGTCAAACGAGACGGGGGCGAGCGTGTTCAGTCCGCCAGTGGACGGGAGCCGCCGCCGCAGTCTCAACATCCTCAAGCGCGACGCACCACGCAAGACGACTCCGTCGACTGGTGCTGCGCCAGCAACGAGCGCGTATGTCGGTGCGTCCCGCGTATTTGAGTTCCACCAGCGCCGCACGTCGCTCGGTCCGCACCGCAGCACTGCAGCAGAACGCGCGAGCAACAGCGCAAACTCGGGCGTGCCACCACCGCCTGCACCGTCCACTACAGCACCGTCGACAGTCCAGTTTGGCGGCCAAGCGACGTCAACATCGATGCCAGCGCCACGGTCAACGTTTGTGTTTGGCGCCGCGCAGCCAGCCCCAAGCGCGAGTGCCACCGCGCCAGCACAGGCGACGCACTTGCCAAACCCGAGCGTCGGTGCGCGCGCGCAGTTCCCGTTTGGAATGCCAGCGCCGTCGACGCCGTTCGTGTTTGGCAAGAGCGCATCAACGAGCGCAGAGAACGGCGCTCCAGAGGCGCCACCGCGCGCTGGCGACTTCACGTTCGAGCCGCGGCGGACAGACACTGCGGGCTTTGCGTCACCGCAGCGCTGGACGCGCAAAGGCGGCGAGCGCAGCAACCGCACGCTCCGCGCCTCATTCCGCACGAAAGCCACGCTCAACAGTGCAGCACCGACGACGCCAACGCCAGCAGCGCCGCCAGCGACTACGCCTCGCGCGTCGACGCCAGGACTGCCAGTCGATTCGCCGTTTGGGCTCGGCGCAAAGCCCACAGGCGTCCGCACGAGCGTGTTCCAGCACAAGCGCAGTCACACCGAGTACGGCGCGCCAGCGGATCCGTTCGCGATGCCAGTGTTTCATCGCACGCCGACAGCAGAGGCAGCGGACGCGCCGTCGAGCAGCAACAGTAGCAGCGCAAAGGCGCCAGCGCCAGACGTGTACACGTTTGGGTCGACAGCGTCAGGGACAGCGCAGGCGCAGCCATCGAGTACGTTCACGTTCTCCGACAGCTTTCGCGTCAAGCAACCGAGCAGCGCGAGTGCACCGCCGGCAAGTGGCGCGTCGCCACTTGCGCCGCCGCAGTCGTTCCCAACACGCCGGATCCTCCGCGCAGTGCGACCAACTGATGCAAAGCGCACGGCAGCGCCAGCAGCGTCCTCAACTGAAGACGCGGCCGGCGACACAGCGATGCAAGGCGACGACGCGTCAGCAGAGACATCGCGCGATGGCAGCGAGTGGGGCGAGCTCAAGCGCTTGGGCGGTGTCGCGTACGCGAATCGGCACTTTCGCGACGCTGCGGAGCTCTATCACCAGAGCATCGAGGCCGTTGGGACGTACCTCGCACGCTTTCCGGACGCTGACACGGCGAAAGACAAGGCCAAGCTCCACGCGAACCGCGCAGCGTCGCTCATGATGCTCCAGCAGTACAGCGACGCGCAGTTTGAGTGCGAGCAGTCGATCGCAACGGACCCGTCGTACACGCGCGCGTACATCCGCTTGAGCCGCTTGCACGTGCTGTTTGGCGACGTCGCGCGCGCAAAAGCGCACGTTGGCGTCGCAAAGCAGCAGCTCGCGGCGCTCTTCTTCCTCAACGTCGACCCGAACGACCGCGCGTCGATCGACAAAGTCGACACTGCGATCGTCAAGCTCGCGGCGCTCGAGCGCGAGAGCGCAGCGCTCGTCGACGCGCACGAGTGGGCAAAGGCGCTCAAAGTCGTCGAGGACGCGCTCGCTGTCGCGCCGTTCAGCCGCGCGTTCCAGGCGCTCAAGACGCAAGCGCTGAGCCAGCGCAAGTACGTCGCTCGAACCGCGTTGATCGCCGCTCAAAGCTACTGACTGACTGACCAAACGCGTCTGTCTGTGTATCTCGTGTAGGAACTACACTGGCGTCGTGCGCTACTGCAACGAGGTCGTGCGCAAGCACCGCGCGCTCGCCGCCTCGCGCAGTGCGACTCGGTCGCTTGAGCAAGACGTGGCGCTCGTCGGCGTCGACTTGGCACTGCACTGGGCCTCGGCGCTGCACTACCAGAACAAGAGCGATGACGCCATGGCGCTCGTGCTCGCGCTCGAGCACGCAGCGCCGTGCAGCGCGCGTGTGATCCAGCTCAAGCGCAAGCTCCTGGCGATGAAAGACCTCAAGCACAGCGCGAACGACGCGTTCAAGCGCCACGCATTTGACCGCGCCGTGTCGCTCTACTCGCGCGCACTTGCGCTTGACCCGCAGCACGACGAGTACTGCGCCGTGGTCTACTGCAACCGCGCCGCGGCGTACATGGGCATGGAGCAGTACACGAGCGCGCTCGTTGACTGCGACGACGCGCTCAAGCGCAAGTCGCCGTACCCGCGCGCGCTCCTGCGCCGTGCGCGGTGCTACGCAGCGCTCGACAAGCACGCGGCGGCGCTCAAGGACTTTGACCGGTACATCCGCGACGTGCGCCGCGACGCGAACGCTGCGGTGCTGCCTGGCGGTTCAGTCGCAGAGGTCGAGCTCGAGCGCGCGCAGGTGAAGCGTGCAATGGACGCAGCAAAGCGCGCAAAGCAGCAGGCCGAGGCGCAGCGCCGTGCTGAGCGCGCGCACCAGCACCGGTACACGTGGGACGACGACCGGGACTTTTACCGCGACTTTCACCGGAGCTACGCGCGCGCGTCAAACAACTCTGGCGCTGGTGCGAGCTGGTCGAGCGCACCGGCAGCGCCAGTTGCCAAGCCAAAGGTCCGGACGCACTACCAAGTCCTCGGTGTCCCGCAGCGCGCGACGACCGACGAGCTCAAGCGCGCGTACCGGAAGCTCGCGCTGCTGTATCACCCAGACAAAGCAAAGAGCGACGAAGACGCGGAGCGGTTCAAAGACATGAGCGCGGCGTACACGGTGCTCTCGGACGCCGCAGCGCGTCGAAAGTACGACATGGAGCTGCTCTATGGCTGAGCGACGCAGGAGCATGACTAGGAAGAGGCTGTAGGAATAGACAAGAGTTGCTCGCGCACGTGCGCTTGGGAGAGCGAGTACGAGTGGTGCTGGTGTCTATTCGTCAGTGGCACCGAACTGGTGCTCGTGATGGTGCCGGAGCCGGAGCTACAGCAGTTCTAGGACGCCGCAGAGCTGGCGTCAGCGCGCGTCTGCTGGAGCTTGTTGTAGAACGCGACGATGTTGGGCTGTTTGTAGAGCGTCTTGCGCACGCTGCGTTTCTCACTGATGTACGCCTGCGCCTCGAGGAGCGTCATGTTGCGCGCGTACAGGAGCCAGCAGAACGCGATCGCCGCGCTCCGGCCGTTCCCGCCTTTGCAGTGGACGTACACGCGCACGCCGCTCTCGGACTTTTCTTTGATGAACGCCATCGCTGTGTCAATGTCTGCGAGCGACGGCTCCGTGTGGTCCTGTACGACGCGCACGAGCAGTTGTAGCGCAGTGTACGTCAGTCTCTTACGAGGTCAGTCAGACTGCCGCGTGACCAGACAGCAGAGACGTACGATGGTCGGGAGGTAGAGCTGTGTTATCTGGAGCTTCCGGTACTGGAGCAGCGGTCCCGCGTACTCGTCGCAGAGGTTGATGACTGCGCGCACGCCGCGTGCCTGGAGCGCTTGTGCGTGGCCCATGAACGACATTGGCGCTGCGCCGAGCAGGACGTGCGAGTCAATTAGCGACCAGTAGTCGGTGCGGCGCGAAAGGTACGTGAGCGGCCACGTCGGGTAGAAGAACACGCGACCAGCGACGCGCGCGATCGGGTCCGGGAGCAAGTGCTTCTGGAACGCCGCGTAGATCAAGCCGAGCGAGAGGAACCAGAGGCGCCAGTTCCCGATCCACGGCGACATGGCGTCGCTCACGAGCGCCGGTGCAGTCAGCACCATGGCGTCTTCAGTCGTGTGAGCAAATGGCACGTGGTCGTTTAGTTGTTGCGTCAACTGAACCACAGACACGAACCGACGCGATCCAAGACAGTGGCGCACTTGAGGAGCTCCTGATCGACGCCGTCAGAGCCGCGGGAGCATGTCGGAGCGCAGCAGCAGAGGCCGCAGTGGCCTCGCGTCTGAGACAGAAGACCTCGAGAGCGCGCGAGCGACCGCGAAGCAAGTCGACAGCGGCGACGTCGATGACGACGACTCGACGCTCTTGGGCGACGAAGCCAAAGCGCCGCCACGGCGTGCGAGCGTCGGCTGGAGCACCGAGTCGGCTGTGAGCGACGACAAAGCTGGCGATGACGCAAGTGCACGCATCGGGTCGTCTGCAGCTGCTGCGAGTGACAGTAAGCGTAGCACCGCTGGGCGACGACGACGCGGATCGGACAACCCGAGCGACGCTAAGAGCAACAAGAACCGCTACTTTGACGACGATGGCGACTCGAACGGTGCGAGTCTGCTGCCATGTTGCGTCGCACTACTGCTTCAATGCGTCAGTAGCGACTGTACGCTGCAGCTAATGACGCTGTTGCGCTCTGCTGTGTCATGACGGATGCTATGAAGACATCCAAGAGATCCCTGACCTCGAAGAGGAAGAGCGCGAGCCAGACATCACGACGCAGAGTGCGTCCTCACTACTGCTGCTGCTGCTTGTTGTGTGGTCTCTATGTCAACACTACGCTCACACTCGCGTGTTTTGGACCGTGTGATCGATCGCGGCAGTCGCGGAGGCGCCGCGCAACACGACGCGCGCAGTCCAGAGCCTCAAAGAGCTCGAGAAGGACATCAAGTTTGCGCTCCCGAGTCCTGCGGTGCGCCTTCGCTCTCTCTTAGACTCTCAGCCGTCTGGCCGCGCTCTCATAGCTCACACACGCGCTGGATGAACGGCGTCCTGCAGGCGTACGGCGTGGACCTGCACTTGCTCACGAGCGCGCTGTGCCCTGAGAAAGCAGTCGTAGAGCTCGACGACCTCTGGACGTTCGACAGTCTCCTCAACGAGGTCTCGCAGGAGATGCAGAAGGACGCGGACGAGTGCGACGAGTTCCAAAAGGCCGAAGGCGCATGAAGCGCTCGCTAACTCGTAGAGCAAGTCGTAGCGCACGTCAGTCTGTAGCTATTGGATTTAAGAGACTGCTACGTGTGACGCGGTCTACTTGTGCACTTGGATCTTGTACTCGAGGCCGTAGACGCCGACCGACTGCGCGCCGTCGTCGTCGTAGTCGGCCCAGTCGTCCGAGAGGTCGACGTCGTCAAAGACCGCCGAGCCGCCAACCGACGTGATGCGGTAGCCACTCTCTGGGTGCCACGCGTACGGCTCGAGGCCGCGGCACTCGAACGCGACGATCGGGACGAACTCGCCCGAGTCGTCGCCCGTGACCGCGCGGAGCTTGAGCTTCTTGACGTCGTGCACGACCGTGAGCTGCGCCTGCTGCTTCGCGCCGGGCCACTTGAGCAAGAAGTGCGCTTCGCTGCGGCCGCCCGCGACCTCGAGCACCTCTTCGTCTGAGACGAAGACGCCCGTGCGCGTCTCGTCGCCCGTCGGCTCCTTCACGTCGAGGCACCAGCGGTGGAGCGGCGGCGCCTCGAGCGTCCCGACGTTCTCGAGATCCGCCTTCACGTACAGCACGTACAGCACCATCGTCTTTCGTTTCGTGGTGGTTGCGTTTTAGTGAATATTAGCTTTGTAATATTCAAATATGAGGTTTTAAAGTGAAAAATCAAACATCACACACCAAGTCAAGGTTGTCATCCAAGATGGAGCTCGCAGCGCCAGGTTCGCCGCTGTATGCGACTGCACCGGCGTTCTCGCCGCGCCACGCGCACAGCAGCGGTGGTGGTAGCGACGACAGCAACGCTCCTGCGAATGCACGCGAGCAGCGCGAGGACGCACAGCGCGCTCCTGATGACAATAGCGACAGCGACGCGTGCATGTCGAACGACGAGTCGATGTCGTCGTCGTCGTCGCTCGACATTGACGACGTCGTGAACGCGATCAGCGACTTTGAGTGCGAGTCTTTAGACGCGCGCATTCGCCAGCAGCAGCGAGCGCAGCAGACAGCGCTGCTCCAGCGCTCAGCGTCGTTCTCGGACGCGTATCAGCAGCACATGCGCCAGCAACATGGCGGCGGAGACAGTCCAACGCATCCACGGTCCTACAGCTTCGACTTCCTCTCGACACTTCCGACAGCGCACTCGGACACTGCTGCTGCTAATCACAGTAAACAGAGCACTCACAGCAACAGCAATGACGACGACGACGACAGCCACAGCGTGTGGCTCTTCACACAGTTCGCGCCGGCGATGTCCAAGACCGTGCGACCATCGTCGAGTCCCGACGCCATGGACGACAGTAGCAGCGATGGCTCAGCGCCGTGGCGCCAGCCGTGGGCAAGTCGCTACGCGCCGCCGATCGACTGGACCGACGGTGTCCATGTCGTCGCCGCGCAGAACGAAGTCACGGGGATCCAAGTCCGACTGCGTTCGAACTGTGCCTTCCAAGTCGCAACGGACGCAAGCAACTGGATCAGTGCGCACGGCCACGCGCCGCGTGCGCGTGTTGCAGTCGACACGTCGTTTGTGCCGCCGCAGCTCCAGGTCGAGGTCTTTGTCGTCGGGTACGTCACAGACGAGCGCGGCGACGCGACGATGGAGACGCTCGATGCCAGTGGCGTCTCGCCAGCGACGACACTTGCCAGTAGCCACGCAGTGTACGTGCGTCTCCGCGTGGGCTCGAGCGTCCGTCCTGGCGCGTACGAGCTCCCAGTCCGCGTGTTCACGCAGCACGCGGGCTTGACCGACGAGCAGCTCTCGTGGCGCAGCTGCGTGCACGTGCGCGTCGCTGCTGTGGCGCTGCCGCCGCCGCGCGCCTGGCGCTTCCACTTAGATCTGTGGCAGCACCACTCGTCGATCGCGCGCGCACATGGCGTCGCGCTCTGGAGCGACCGACACTTTGAGCTCATTGAGCGGTACCTCCGGCCGCTCGCCGAGCTCGGGCAAAAGTGCATCTCAGTCGTTGCGACGGAGATCCCGTGGATCGGCCAGCAGTGCTACTTGGAGACCGCGTACCCATCGGCGCTGTACGAGCACGCGATCTTGCCAGTCTTCGACTCTGGCAATGCGAGTGGCAGTGGCGAGAGCTCGCTCGAAGTCGACTTCCAGCACTTTGACCGGCTCCTGTCACTCGCGAGTGCGCTCCACATGGACGCTGAGATCGAAGTCTTTGGGCTCCTCTGCGTCTGGCGCGACGCAGCGAACGGCTTTGACGGACCTGCGGTGATGCCAGTCGAGCGGCGACGGCGGCGGCGGTCCACGTCCTCCACGTCGCCGACTGCGGCGACAGCAACCGAGGCGAGTGACGTGGGTGAAGCGAATGTCTGCGAGCGTGGCGACGACGACAATGGCACGAGCGACGCTCAGCACCACAGCCAGCACGGGCACGAGTCGAAGCGCCTCGCTGCGTGGCGCATCCGGTGTACGGACCGCACGACCAGCGCGATCCGGTACCTCCGCCGCCTCGCGGACGTCGAGCGCTTTGTGCGTCTGTTCTACGACCACTGCGTCGCGCTCGGCGTCGTCGACCGCGTGCGCGTGTGCGCCGACGAACCGACAGACCTCGCGCACTTTCACGACCAGACGCAGTGGCTCGAGCGCCTCGCGCCAGGCTTCCAGATCAAGCTCGCGCTCAATAGCCTCGCGTTCCTGACGTACGCGCCGCCGCAGGTCGTCGACTACGTCCCGCTCCTGCCGCTCATATGCGCCGACTTGGACGTCGCGCGGCGTTTGAAGGCGCAAGTCCGCGAGCGCGGCGGGAAACTCTGCTGGTACGTCTGCTGCAGTCCAGCATTCCCGAACCAGTTCGTGTCGTCGCCTCTGGTCGAAGGCGAGCTCGTGGGGTACCTCACGTTCTTCCTTGAGCTCGACGGCTTCCTCCGGTGGAACTACTGCCTCTGGCCCGCGACGCCCTGGAGCAGTCTCCAGTGGCGCAGTCCGAGCTGGCGCGTCGGCGACATGTACTTTGTCCTCCCTGGCGCCGACGGCACGCCAGTCGAGACGCTCCGGCTCGAGTCGCTCCGGTTCGCAGTCCAGACGCACGAGCTCCTCTTGCTCGCGCAGGACGTCTTGAGTCCCATCGCGCTCGAGCAGCTCAAGAGCGAAGTCGCGCAGCTCATCTGGCGCACGACCGACTTTGCGCAGTTCGTCTCGTGCGACAACAAGAGTCCGAGCGACTTGTACTCGCTCGATCCGCTCGACTACCAGCGCGCGAAGGTCCTGATCCTCAACACAGTCGCGACTGCGCAGCTCGCGTCCGGAGGTCGCGGTGGAACGTCACCATTGCCATCGGGCTTTGAGGAGCAAGTAGGTCACAGCTAGTTCGGGTGATCAACATGACAAGTCATAGACAGACACGGATGATGGCAAAGGAGGTGATGTTGAGTAGGAAGATCGTGGGGTTCATTGTCCTAGCTACATGAAGGCAAGGTGAAGCTCATATGGTGATGCATGTTGTGTTCTCCGCATCGTTGCCTCGGAACAGGTCTATGAAGTTTTCTGAATCATCGCTTCATGCAAAGGGCACAAGCACGTACAGAGGATGTAGGAGGTGGTGGCAGAGCTCATATGGTGATGCATGTTACGTTTTCCGCATAGTTGCCTTGGAACAGGTCTATGAGTTTTCTGAATCATCGCTCGGCACAATCAATGACATGAAGTGCAGACACACACACACACGTAGCAGACACAGGAAGCGTCGGCTGATGGATGCTCATCATAGATGCCTTGTAGATAGAAGAGGCTTCAAGAAGGGGAATCCTAAACAGGTTTCTCGTCACTCGCTTCGGTCGCACATGTACTTGTGTAGGAAGTAGGCACACACAGACAAAGACACTCGCACACGCGTTGCTTGCTTCATCAACACAGATGTAAAGTCGACACGTTTCTCCAGTAAGGGAGCAAAAGGGTAAGTTCCACTTGTTAATTCTAATCAGCAGCAAGCAACGCACGCGGCATGTCGAATACAAACACACACAAGTGCTGGCAAGACACTTCATCCAAGTTCTAATGGTGAATTTGTATCCACATCGGCTCAGTGCTTTGCAGCACGTCGCACGTCAGAGTGGTGCATGAAAAGTCATATCATCAGCACTTGCCAGTCACTCACATGGATACACTCACTCGCACTCGTTTACAGTCACACAGTGATGAATGTCAGGAACTTTGTTGACTCCGTCACACAGAGCGAGTGCACCGGCGCTCGCAGCTCCGAAGAGCCACTAGCACCAAATGCGCTCGCTGCAACGGACTCCGTAGTAAGTTGGCTGATCGCTCTCGCTTCTGAAAAAAGTACCGGGTCCAATCACAAGTGCGGCGCACAGACGCACGACCGCGCATGCGCAGCTCGAACTTTTCAGCGCAAGCTACAACGCAGTCGCACACCCATGCGCCGCATAATATTGCCGGCGTGGAGTAAGAAGAAGCACATGCAGACACACACATGCACACGCATTCAGTCGAGTCACGTCAGAACTTTGGTTGATTTCATCGCGATGACGCGGATCAAGAACACGGACCAAAGTATATGGTCATCACTCGTGACTCGCCTGATGGACACTCACATGAACGCACACGAGCACACCGATACACATGTAGAGACTTGCGAGTGCTCATTTTATGGGTGATAGTGATACATTCGATTCGTCACGGCTAGTTGGTTCAAGCCAAATCAGATCACGTTTTCATCATTGCACTCGCACATGCACACACAAGACACACATGCAGGCGCACCATGCACTCGAATAGACCAAGCGTGGGCTCGGAGGTTGCATATAATGATTCCGGATGCAGCAATTTCCGCATGAGTTTTGAACTCAGAAGAGGGAGCTTGTGATCGTCATCGCCCACGCGCAAGACATACACACACATGCATGTATGTACAGTCTGGCGATCCACGTACGGAGCAGCTGTCGGTCGCAGTCGCTGTTGATGTCGGGCCTGTGTCGATGATGATGTCGCTGTGCGTCGGTACGTCTGCCATTGAGGCGAACGCGCTGTGTGCGTCGCTGTAGTCGCTGCTGTAGCTGTCGTTGTCGCAAAGCGCACTCTGGCGTTCGTTTGGCGATCGCGGTCACATGCGGATGCGATGGAGAAGTGGTTGCGAGTGGAGACGATCGAGCTGCGGGCGGCTGGCGGGAATGGAGAATGATCGAGGTCGAGCGCATGCAGCCGCTTCGATTCGAAACGACTGCGAGCGGGCTTGGGCACCAGTCAAAAAGGGGCGACAGCGACACAATAAATCGCGCGCTACCGTGCACGACGGCGCGTAATAATTGCTATTTTTACCACTATTTACGCCATGGAGCCATGTGCCGTTTCGAGCGCTCGCTCAAATAGATCGCCCGTCCGACAACAACAGCAAACTGCTCGCTATGACAACACAGAGAATCAGTCTCCAGCTCAACGAGCGTGGGCAGCCGAATCGCTGTCGCCCCACGGTGCTCACACACCACCAGACACACCAGTCACGTGTTGTCTCTCCTTAACTCTTGTACTCTTCGACTCTTGGTGGCTTGCGTGCTGCCATCATGAGCCCATCTTGGTTGTTTCGTCTTGGTCTCGGTCTGTGGTCTTGCTCAGATCTACGGTGGAGGAGCTGGAGCTGGTGAGCGGTGTTTTGAGGTTACTGTATTAGCTATTCGTCTGGTGCAATCCACACTAGAACGACCATGCATGACTGCGCCGCTGCTGCCCTCGGACCGAGCGCCTGTGGTTGGCGTGTGGCGTTGCTTCGCTTCCTCCGAGCTTGGACTTTGTGCTGCGCGCTTATACCTGTGCACCAGTGTCAAAGTGCGCGCGACCCATACAAGACGCGGTTGCGAAGGCGAACAAGCACCAAAGCTGACGCCGTAGCTCACTTTGCACCTTGTGATCCAGTTCCGGCACTTGACTTCGACAACGGGATTCATATCGCCACTGAAGCCACACGTGTCCGTGCCGGTGGCGTGGCAAACCCCGTCTCCACCCGTGCACTCGCACAACTCGATGCCCGTCTTCGAGTCGAGCGTGCGATACGAGAACGTGTCGGACTGACTGTCGAGCTCGATTCTCTTGATGTACGGATGTTGGCCGAAGTCGCGCTGCGGTGGCGTGATCTGGAACGAGCTCCCGAACGTGAACACGTCTGTGCAAGTGCTGCATATGCCGCCTGCCGCTGACGTGAGCCTCCAAGTCGCAATCTGGACCAGCAGAGCGCTGAAGATCGTGCTGGCAGACGCGAGCGCTCGCAATGACATCATGCTTGGATACCGGACTGTACACACGAGCGCTGTGGATTCACTGGTACTGGCAAAAGAGCGAGATCGTCTTGAGAGCTTGGGAGGTGGAGTCGACGCGCGAGTTGCAGCTTGGAAAGAGGATTGGCGCGTGAGAGTGCGAGAGTGCGAGAACGCCAAATTGCGAATGCCAAGCACGAACAAGAGCAAAGCGCATGCACGAGCAGCGAGCGTGGTTGGCTGTCAGCGAGCGTGCTGCTCAGACCATGACTACAACCTGCGTTCAAGTGTATCGGTGACGAAACGACTTGATAGCAACCACACTCTAGCAAGATAGCAAGGCTGAAACGGACTCGAGAGGCGTCTTCAGAGGACGCCTCTAGAGTGACCTCCGCGCTGATTCACACAGTTGTGCTCGAACCAATTCAGAGGGCAGAGGATCGACTCCGACTGAGTGGCCGCCGTGAACGGTTGCAGTCGTGGGATGGCCGTTGAGCTCGACTTCACAGGACGCTCAAGCGAAACGGGTCCTCCTCGGGTGCCATCAGTCCTCACATTCGATGGGAGGACTAAAGCTCTTGAGTTCACGCGCTGCCGCTCACCTTGTCGAGCGACGTTTGTAGAGTTTGTAGAGTCGCCAGTGCCTCCATCAATGGCCATCTCTCTTCTCTTGCTTGCACTTGCTCTACTTCTCTCTCTTCCAATGCACGGATCTGCTCTGACCTGTGTGTGTCGGTTGCTCCACTTGGTGCCTTGCGTGCAGTGCTTCTCGACGCAGAGGCGTCTGAGCAAGTGTCGATCAAACAAGCACATGCGCTTGCTTCAAGGACAACCACGTGCGCTGTATTGTCAATGTGAGCGCTCTGGGAGTCATGAGTACAGATCGAGGACTCGTGTGTGCATGTGTGTGCAGAGCTGGAGTAGCAACAACAGAGCGCAAGACTATGGCTCAAGATCAGCCTTGGCGCTTGAAATGCTAGGCTAGACGAAGACGTTGATGCACAGAGGACGATTGCAAGACAGCTCGGCGGCAATATGGTGCTTGTACACGTCTGAAGCGGATGACGACGAACGCTTTGCAACGAGGCACGTCTTGCATGCTATCATCGATGAAGCCTTGCAGCTCGAGCGAGCATGGGTTGCATTTGCACACTGATGTGTCCATGATCGAGTCCCAGTCGTCTCTCGAGCGCTTTTGGCGCTCGTTGTGCTTGTTTGAGCTGCCGTTGCCGCTTTCACAGCACCAACATGGATCGCAAACGCGTGGCAACGAGATGGAGCAGAGGACACCGACTCGAGTAGATGCATAAGCGAGTGCTTGCTTGTACAAGCAGAAGCAGAAGCGATGGATGGCTTGAGTCAATGTTGAACGAAGCTTGCATCGAGGCAAGTGTGCGGGAGCTTCAGCGAAGAGCAACGCAACAGCAAGGCAACGCAATAGCAAGGGAACAACACAGTCAAAGCAATAGCAAGCAAGTCAAAGCAACAGCAGCAACGAAGCATAGCAAGCAAACAAGCTGGTAAGAAATCGGAGACAACTCAAAGTGTATGCCTATAATAGTGTCAATCAAGTTGTGTGTGAAATTCTCGAAAAAGTGTTCATATATTGTTTCATTCTGTTAGCCAGAAAAACAGATCTAGGAATTTGACTATACAATTTGCAAATCCATAACCAACACATCCAACAAACAATCAAATTTGAACGACACACGATTGTGATAGTGACACAAGTGAGCAAATACTGAACACACCACCATTCTAAGAATCTAGAGTTGTGTTTGAAAAAGAAATCAAGACGCTCAGTCGCTCCAATTTTCATGTATCACTCTACATACTTGAATTTCTCACATTCAAGACCGCCCTCAAAGCAACATGAGCTCCAGCTCCAGCTCCAGCTCCAGCTCCAGCTCCAGCTCCAGCTCCAGCTCCAGCTCCAGCTCCAGCTCCAGCTCCCGGTTGTGACCCGAAAGAAGCAAAACAACAGTTCTCTTGCTCAAAAGAACGGTTCCACTCGTGGCGACAAGTTCACTTGCAGCATACACAACAACTCACATCCATCGACGCACTCAAGTGTCTAGCATGTCGTTGTGCGCACGCAATGCCTTAGAGCACTCTTGTTGCTTCATGCTACAGGAGCAACGTCGCTCTTGCTCTCACGCAGCAGCAGTATGTGTGTGTCTTGACACGACTTTCATATCTTCCGCACTCACTCCGCACACTCGCATCTATCCTGACACGATAGCATAGCGCTCACATCTGGTCGCGAGGGCAAGGCTTCTAGCACTCGCTCACTCAGTCGACCGTGTCGATGCTACCGCAGTTGCATGGCATTGAACGTAGCGCGATCGATGCCCATCGATCCACTCGCGTTCCTATCATGCCGTCATTAGTACAGACAGCAAAGGTCGCTCGCAGCAAGTACACACAGTAGCTGAGCACAAGCTTAGGACATGATCACAGTCGCTGTCTTTGTCAAGGCGATCGCGAGTCGCTCGCCGCTGCCATGCACGCTGCTCTGGCAAGCTCAAACAGCTTGGCTCGAGCAGTCCGTCTCGCCATGTCGACGCAGTGTAGACAGACACACATGGTGTCGATAGATCACTGCACTACGAGCGAGAGCGAAAGTCACGAGACTGCAGTGCATAAAAGCACATGGCGTCAGGACTCCAGTCGACTCGTGTATGTCTTCTGTCCGTCGGTCTCGTCGGTCACTACAAGGCAGTCCAGTCGATGGTGCACTTTGGGCCAGACGTTGCAGACGTTGCTGATCGCATCGCATGCGTTGATGCAAGGAGTGGATGGATGTGTCTCGCGAAGACTTGTGCATCGCGATCGGTCGGTCGGCTCATCGACACGAGTGGACGCAGACGCTCATGATGTCGATCCACACTGCAGAAGGCGCGATACCAAAGGCGTCGAGCGATGTCATGCGAAGCGAGTCTCGATACGCTCTGCGCTACATACCTCGCACTTGTACTCGACTTGCACGCTGGACCGGTGTGCGGGCTCGACAACGTCGCACACGCGATGAGATGAGAGGAGAGGAAGAGTTAGTGGTGCTGTTTGGTGTTGCGTCTGGACGCGAGTTGCAGACTGCAACTCAAGATCAAGTGTTCGGACGGGTGCAAAGGCAAGAGGTCATCGGTTTGTTTGTTCGAATGTGAATCAGGTCTGAAATTGCATATGCGTGTAAAGAGTAACAACTTCAATTCACTATGAGCATAGTATTTTTATATAGTCTCTTCGATAGCTACAACTTCCTATACAGTTCTAGAAACCGACTTGTAGGATAGTGTAGCTATTGAGGAGACCATTTGAAAAATCTATACCATAGTGAATCGCAATCGATCATGTCGTGACGCGCTGTCGTAAGCAAGCGCGTCACTGCGCGCGCGCTGATTGGCTGAATTGAGAGACATGTCGCAGATCACCGGACTTTTGTCACTATACGAAAATAGCAAATGTGGCGATCTTTGGTGATGTGTCGGCAAGATTGTATGCTTCTCTGTCAACTTGTGTGCCTGACGTGAAAGGCTTTCTCACACAAGTATATATTCAGCAAGTGTTTAGTGATAACACGTCAGAGTTTGGATTCTCTGGCAGGATGTGAGGAGTGGGATGAACTTGGTCCGTCCTTCAGTCGAATCGAGTGCGAATTCGTGCTGTCGAGTAGCAGCAAATTTGACTATCACGCTAGACAGTTTCGCACATTAGTGTATCCAGGTCTTTCGACCCCCGACCCCGACACCTTACCCAACACCGCGCACCAACATTGCGAATCTCTGCACAAGTCGCACGAGGACACAAACCGAGCACTTGATGGACTTGGTCGGTCGTTGATGCGCGCTACTTGGAGAGCAAGACCAACAAACAACTCGAGCGAGCCAGTGCAAGCGCGCTTGAAGACCCGAGTGCGCTCGAGCGCTCTTGCGCTACGCCGACTCGGCATTGCATTGACGACGACTGCAACGCTGTAGGTTCCGACACCTTGTGTAGCTCGCTTGAACGCAAGGTGGTGACATTGTGAAGAGACCGATGGTTGTGCTCGGTGTCGCAATAGACCCACCTCCTCCATCACATGGAGCTCGCTCGCACCATCATGTCGTGTCAGCATCAACCCAGCACGAATCGTGCATCATCCATCACCACGCACGACGCGATGCCCACATGTTGCTGCCTCTGGTACTAATCGCGACTCGAGCGCAATAGCGACTCGAGAGCACGTCAAGTCGAGCAACACACAACGCACTCGTTCGTTCGTTCCGAAGGTGAGGTCGACAATGTCAATTTCGAAGCGAGTACCGTTGCTCTCGCACAAGTTGCTCTGCGCGCCGCGACCAGTCATTCATTCATTTTGAAGTGAGCCCGTGTTGTTGTTGCTGCTGCTGCTTGGAGACTCGTGCAAGTGCCTCGCGTGAGCAGCATCGCTGCTCGCTTCCCTCATGTCCGCCGTGACCGTGCCATGCAAGACACAGAGCACACACAACGCATGAAGCACACCTTGCGCTCCATGCGAGACCAACAACAACAACAACAACAAACTCCAGCTCTGAGATCGTCGTCGCGCACACAGTTTACGCCCACCAGCACAGCAGCAGCAGCAGCAACTTGAGCGGGCGTAGACGGTACGCGTTTGTCGGGCGCGATCCGCCGTCTGTTTGTGTGTTCACATAGCCCGCTTCAATTCCTGCGATTCAATACAATCGCACTGTCATTCGGTCGAATCGACCGCTTCATGCAGCGTTGCATTCTTTCGCTTTCGTTGGCCTGTTGTTGCTGTGTTTGTCGGGTGCTCTTGCGCTTTGTATGGTCGGATCTTTCAACAGCGCGATTGTATGCGCGGCTCGCAAGTAAGTGTGCGCGTCGATCAAGGCGCACACGACGACCGAGGTGGTGGTGGTGGTGGTCGGGCCGCCGCGACGATCGCGCTGTGTTGTTGCGCCAGCCGCCGCCGCCTGAGCTTTGCTCGAGCGCTTGCTTCTCCATTTCCCGAGCCACCGCCTCGCGCTCTCGCTTCGAGCTGCTGCTGCTGTCCGTCGGCCACTTGCGTAAGTATCGTGAGTGAGCTCGGCAGCGCGCACCGCTGACTAGCACACACCACCCCACTCGACACCCGACTGCACGCGCGCACAGCGTCGTCGTCGTCAGAGCCACATCCAACCGCTCTGTCGTCGCGATCTGTTGTGCCACTGCATCGTCACCTCCTCCTCCTGCTCCTACTACACCACCACCACCACCACCTAGTGCGACTGCGTGCGCGAGCGACCATCGCGTCCTTCGCCGCCATTCGCACTCTCGTCCTCCGCGCGCGATCATGGAGTCTCCGATGAGTCCATTCGACGACTTCAAGGTCCCCATGTGCCTCTCACCGCAGGACAAGCTCAAGACCACCGGCGGTCTCCTCGCGCAGCGCACTGTCAGCAGCAAGAAAGCCGACACTGCGCTGCTGGACGCTGCCAGCGACGTCGACAGCGGCTGGATCAGCGACGACAACTTGCGCGCGATGGACTTTGACGACTCCTTGAACCACGACATCGACTGGGTCGTCGTGCACGACAGCAGCTTCGGCCTCGCCATGGACCTCGACCGCGAGCGCGACGACGACGTCGTCAACGACTTTGGCTTTGGCACAGCGGCGTCGTACCTCTCGCCGCTCCGGAGCGAGCTGCTACTGCCGCTCGAGGACCTCTCGTCGTCCGAAGTCTCGTCGAGCTTCGGTTAGTAGCCCGCCGCCTCCTGTCGCCTCTGCTCTCTCTGCTCTGTGTGCAGCGTCGCTCACTCGTGTCGTGTCCCCTTCTGTATCTCCCTCCACCTCTCGCGCTATCTCTCTCGGTAGACTGCGGCGTGAGTCTCGCGCCACTCGAGCCGCGCACAAGCGGACCGGACGCTGAGAAGCTCTTGATGAGCTTCGACACGATGAACTTTACGATCCCGTCGCCCACAAGCAGCTCGAGCAAGAAGAAGCGCCGCGCGAGTCTCTTCAGCAAGAGCGACGCGCCGGCGGCCAAGGTCGCGCGCACGGCGGTTCCAGGGTGCATGAGCCCGTCGCTCAAGCTCAAAGTGACGGCGCGCGCGCTGTCGCCCGAGGAGCTGCTCGACGCTGCGATGCTCGACGCAAGCAAGCCGTCGCTCGCGCCTGACGCTGCGTCCTCGGTCTTCAACGTCTTGAGCCTCGCGCCGTCGCTGTCTGCAGCAACATCAACAGCAAGTGCAGCAGCAGCAACAGTCGCAGCTGCGTCGGTTGTTGACGCAGCAACTGGCGGCGATAGCCTCAAGAAGATCGGGTCGTACAGCCCCGAGGCGCGCAAGCTGCGGATCCAAAAGTTCCACGAAAAGCGCAAGAACCGGACGTGGAAGAAGAGCATCAAGTACGACTGCCGTAAGAAGCTCGCGGACGACCGACCGCGCATCAAAGGCCGGTTCGTCCGCGTCTTGGACGAGACCCCGAGCAGCAGCAGCGTCAGTAGCGCGAGCAGTGTCCCTAAAGACACGGACGCACCGCTGTCGCCGCTGGGCGCCATGTCGCCGGCGTCGATCTCGTTCACGCCGGCTGTCACGCCGCTGGCGTCGCCGCTCGGGTCGCCTGTGGCCATGGATCCAGCGTTCTTAGTGGACGTTGGCGCCACCGCCGCCGCCGCAGCATCAGCAGAGGACGCCGCGGCGGCAGCAGTAGTAGAAGTAGTAGGAGACGACGACGCAGGAGCAGCCGACGCGCTGCTACTGCACGCAGGACTCGTTGCGCTCGACGGCGACGCCAGTTGCCTGCGACGAGCGCACGCGGCCGGAGTCGAGTGTTAGGAGGCGAGCGACTGCGCCGTCAATGCAGTTGACGCGCTCTGTCGGTCGATCCGTGCGTGAGTCAGTGTGGCGTGACGTGGCCGGACAGAGAGGCAAGTGAACGGAGTGGAGTGAGTGTGAGTGAGTGAGTGGTCATAGACGGCGCCGAACGCCATGGCGGCAGTAGCGACGACGACACCTTATCGAGCGATGGATGGCATCATGGACATCATGGGTATTCGGTAGCAAGGACAGGCATGCGAGCAGAGGTCGAGGTCGTCGACGACGAGAGCAAAAGTGCATTGGGACGCGACTTGGCTGGCCCGTTCTCGATGACCTTCGGTGCGATCTTTCGCGTCTCTTCCGCTCGAGCGGGAATGTGCTGCGCGCAAGCGAACACGTGAGTGAACGAGCGAGCACGGCGACTGACTGATTCATGTGCGAGTGCGATTCGTACGAAGGAGTTAGAGGATGAATGCGTGCGAGCATGCACGAGTAGGTGGATGAACGAGTGTGCGAGCGCCTCATGTCGCGCTGCTGTTGGACTTGGACCGGAGCGCTTGCTCGACGTACTTGTCCGACGCGAGCGCGTACTCGGTGAGGAACCACGCCGCCGAGTTCTTCTGGATGTACTTGAGAAAGTCATTCAGGCGGCTCTGGATCGACAGGACTTCGCGCGCTGGGAGGTTCGCACCGCCCAAGAGAATCGGCAGTCGCACTGCAGGCATAGACAAGTGTGTGTGTTAGCAACTTGCAAGTGTGCATCATGAACAACCACGAAAACCAAGCAATAACTTGCAAACATGGAGCAACAACAAGCAAGCGAGCAGCAACAAACAAGCAAGCAAGCAGGCAAACACACAAGCAAGCAACTTGCGAGTAGGCAAACAATTGTTGTGCGTACCAAAGAGTCGGATGAGGTGCTCGGCGCCATACATGTCCGACAGCAGCGTGTCGGGGTGCGCCTTCCGGATGTCGTCAAACTGCTTGCGCTCCATGCGATAGAGCAGAATCGACCCGAGCGCGCGGTCAAAGTACGCTCGGATGCCTTCCATGATGCCCTCCAAGTTCTATCGCACACGACATGTCCCCATCGCCAGCATCCGACACATTGTCAGCCATGCCTGCACTTTCAATCACACACAGACAAACAGCACAAACGAACAAGCGCAAACGAACCTTGAACTCCTTGTCGTCACTGGCGTCGCCGCTCTTGAGCTTGCTCTTCTTGAACTCGAGGTAGTTCTGGATGATCTGGTTCACCGTCGGCGTGCGCGGGAGCGTGACGAGCCGATGCGGCTCGTGCGTCACGTGCTTCCAGTCCTCCACGAGCTGCTTCTTGAGCGAGAACGGCATCTGGATCGCAATCTGCTTGTTGCTCGCGCTGCTCGACGCCGCGCTCTCGTCCAATGGCGGCAGCTCCTCCGTGTCGTTCGCGACGTTGCGCTTCATCTTCTTGAACGGCGACTGCTTCGCTGCGCTCGGGTCAATGCCCGACGTGCTGATCTTCTTCTTCTTTGCCATTGCACTCTTGTCTTTCTTCTTCGCCTCAAACTCCGCCTTCGCCTTTTGCTGCAGCGCGCGGTTCGCCGGCGTGTCCTCGAGCACGCGGTCGTGCGCAATCCACTCGTCCCACTTCTTGTGCCAGCCCTGGTAGTGCACGTAGTACATCGACGCGGCCGTGCCACGCATAGCTGCACCTGGCGCGTTCTTGTCGCTCACGACGCCGTTGCCGTGGTCGACTTTGAGCACTTTGGCGTCGTAGATCATCACGCCATGGTACGCCATGACAGTGTCGTCGACTTTGACCACCATGACTGCTGCTGCTGCTGTTGTTGTTGTAGTGCGTGGGCAATACGTGTAATGCTCGAGTGTTGTTGCTGTTGCTGTTGCTGCTGCTCGCGACCACACACGCGCGCTAGAGCTCTTCGTCCGACTGCTGCTGCGCACGCACGAGCTCCCTTGTTGTTGTTGTTGTGCTTGCTTGTTGGTTTTGCTGGCGCGAAAACGAGTCGAGTGTTTTGTCGATAGTGAAATAATGTGCGAGACTTTAGCAGCGAGCAGCAATTGAGTCGAGCAAAAGCTTTGTTTTTCTAAGCTAGCTCTAGACTGTGTACATACTTTAGCAAAGCAGTACAGAACACCCGCACACAACGCCACACCACTCACACTGAACCAGCGAGCAACCTCACGAACAAACGCAGTAGCAACGGAAGAAGCGGCTCAACGCAGATCGTCCGTCCGTCAATCGATCGACTCGCTAAGCGCGCGTGCACACCTACGCTCGTTCTCTCACGCTCATACACACCACCGCCACCACTCGCCAACCAATTCGTACACCATGTCGAGCAAACTCGATCTCGGACACGAAAAGCCAGAAGTCGTGGACGCGCAGCAGCCAGTGCGTCGATCGAGCGATGCTAGTCAATCCATGATCGTGATGACACCGAGGGGACAGTCGACTAATGCGCGTGCGTGGCGTGTCGTGTGTGCTGCAGACGGTCAAGAAAGTGCGTCTCGCAGTCGAAGCCGTCACGGTCTTGGTGCGTAGCTGCTGCTGCTGCTGTGTCTGTGGAGAGCTCTTTGTCTGCGTGTGCGCGGGCGATCCACCTGACACGCTGCGTCCATGCGCTTGAACACGTGTGCAGGACACAAAGGAAGGCAGTGTCTCGACTGCGCCTGTGGACGACGCAGCAGCCGCTGGCTCGAACGACGAAGACACGAGCGCAGAGAACAGTCCAAAGGCCGACGACGACGACGAGAACGACGAGAACGAGAATGACGACGCGGAGCAGGACGCTGCAGCTGTGAAAACTACTGACAGCGACAGTAAAGCGACTGATGAGGTGCGCTCAGCTCTCTCTCTTGTTGTGCGCCTGTGGAGCGCAACTGACGTGACGAGTCTGGACGATGAACATCAGACCAAAGCGCCTGCGAGCGACAGCAGCGCTGGCGTCACGACGCCCAACACAACAGGCAGCGCGTTCGGCGGCTTCGCAGCGTTCAGCGGCACGAGCGGCTTCAGCGCATTCGCGGCCGCGAACAGCAGCAAGAGCAGCAGCAGCAGTGGCTTTGGCGCGTTCGCGGCTGCTGGCAACGGCTTTGCATCGTTCCAGCGCGCAGACACCGCGAGCTTCTCGTCGTTTGGTGCGTCCGCAGAGACGTCGAGCGGCTTTGCGACGACAGCGTCTGCGGCCGAGAGCGTCGAGTTCGGCTCGAGCGAAGTGAAGAAGGCCGAGCCGACGTTCGTGCCAGCGCTCACGGACGCCGAGGTACGTGCTGTGCACCATACATTATGGTGACAATAATTGGCGCTCGCAAACTGACGATTGTATTGTGTATTGTGTGTGGCAGATTGCAAATGGCGAAGAAGGCGAGCAGATCTTGATTGAGAAGCGCGCGAAGCTGTTCAAGCTCGTGGAGCAGGACTACACGGAAGTCGGGATCGGTCCGCTGCGTCTTCTCAAAGCTGCGTCGACTGAGAGCGCGACAGGCAAGTCGAGCGTGCGCATTGTGATGCGGCGTGAGTCGTACGCGCGAGGTCCTGGGACGAAGCTGCTGCTGAATGCGCGGCTCAACGCCTGCCTCGCGTGCATCGAGAAGACGGAGAAGGCAATGCTGCTGACGATCGTCGAGAGCGCGAGCAGCGAGACGTCAGCGGCAGTGGACGGTGCGAGCAAGAGCAGCAGCAACGCGCCAGTCGAAGAAGGGTCGTCTGATGCGGCAGCGGCGAAGATCACGCCGAGCACGTACCTCATCCGCTTTGGCTCGAGCGACGACTTCCAGAGCGTGCTCGGGCGCCTGCGTCCGTGGCTCCCGTCCACTAGTGCGTCGTCGTCAACGTCGTCGTAGTCGTAGGACACGACGGCGGCGCGCCATGTCTGGAGTATAACACTAAGGTTCACAATGCACTGCGACCACATCCAGTCAGTCACACCCGTGCGCTCTCTCGATCGTCCGTCTACTGCAGCTGCTACTCGAACTATTACTACCATTACTACAACTACTGCTGAATGTTTGACATCGAGTTGATCGTCTCCTTCTCATCTCATCGCGTGTGCGACGTTGTCGAGCCCGCACACCGGTCCAGCGTGCAAGTCGAGTACAAGTGCGAGGTATGTAGCGCAGAGCGTATCGAGACTCGCTTCGCATGACATCGCTCGACGCCTTTGGTATCGCGCCTTCTGCAGTGTGGATCGACATCATGAGCGTCTGCGTCCACTCGTGTCGATGAGCCGACCGACCGATCGCGATGCACAAGTCTTCGCGAGACACATCCATCCACTCCTTGCATCAACGCATGCGATGCGATCAGCAACGTCTGCAACGTCTGGCCCAAAGTGCACCATCGACTGGACTGCCTTGTAGTGACCGACGAGACCGACGGACAGAAGACATACACGAGTCGACTGGAGTCCTGACGCCATGTGCTTTTATGCACTGCAGTCTCGTGACTTTCGCTCTCGCTCGTAGTGCAGTGATCTATCGACACCATGTGTGTCTGTCTACACTGCGTCGACATGGCGAGACGGACTGCTCGAGCCAAGCTGTTTGAGCTTGCCAGAGCAGCGTGCATGGCAGCGGCGAGCGACTCGCGATCGCCTTGACAAAGACAGCGACTGTGATCATGTCCTAAGCTTGTGCTCAGCTACTGTGTGTACTTGCTGCGAGCGACCTTTGCTGTCTGTACTAATGACGGCATGATAGGAACGCGAGTGGATCGATGGGCATCGATCGCGCTACGTTCAATGCCATGCAACTGCGGTAGCATCGACACGGTCGACTGAGTGAGCGAGTGCTAGAAGGCTTGCCCTCGCGACCAGATGTGAGCGCTATGCTATCGTGTCAGGATAGATGCGAGTGTGCGGAGTGAGTGCGGAAGATATGAAAGTCGTGTCAAGACACACACATACTGCTGCTGCGTGAGAGCAAGAGCGACGTTGCTCCTGTAGCATGAAGCAACAAGAGTGCTCTAAGGCATTGCGTGCGCACAACGACATGCTAGACACTTGAGTGCGTCGATGGATGTGAGTTGTTGTGTATGCTGCAAGTGAACTTGTCGCCACGAGTGGAACCGTTCTTTTGAGCAAGAGAACTGTTGTTTTGCTTCTTTCGGGTCACAACCGGGAGCTGGAGCTGGAGCTGGAGCTGGAGCTGGAGCTGGAGCTGGAGCTGGAGCTGGAGCTCATGTTGCTTTGAGGGCGGTCTTGAATGTGAGAAATTCAAGTATGTAGAGTGATACATGAAAATTGGAGCGACTGAGCGTCTTGATTTCTTTTTCAAACACAACTCTAGATTCTTAGAATGGTGGTGTGTTCAGTATTTGCTCACTTGTGTCACTATCACAATCGTGTGTCGTTCAAATTTGATTGTTTGTTGGATGTGTTGGTTATGGATTTGCAAATTGTATAGTCAAATTCCTAGATCTGTTTTTCTGGCTAACAGAATGAAACAATATATGAACACTTTTTCGAGAATTTCACACACAACTTGATTGACACTATTATAGGCATACACTTTGAGTTGTCTCCGATTTCTTACCAGCTTGTTTGCTTGCTATGCTTCGTTGCTGCTGTTGCTTTGACTTGCTTGCTATTGCTTTGACTGTGTTGTTCCCTTGCTATTGCGTTGCCTTGCTGTTGCGTTGCTCTTCGCTGAAGCTCCCGCACACTTGCCTCGATGCAAGCTTCGTTCAACATTGACTCAAGCCATCCATCGCTTCTGCTTCTGCTTGTACAAGCAAGCACTCGCTTATGCATCTACTCGAGTCGGTGTCCTCTGCTCCATCTCGTTGCCACGCGTTTGCGATCCATGTTGGTGCTGTGAAAGCGGCAACGGCAGCTCAAACAAGCACAACGAGCGCCAAAAGCGCTCGAGAGACGACTGGGACTCGATCATGGACACATCAGTGTGCAAATGCAACCCATGCTCGCTCGAGCTGCAAGGCTTCATCGATGATAGCATGCAAGACGTGCCTCGTTGCAAAGCGTTCGTCGTCATCCGCTTCAGACGTGTACAAGCACCATATTGCCGCCGAGCTGTCTTGCAATCGTCCTCTGTGCATCAACGTCTTCGTCTAGCCTAGCATTTCAAGCGCCAAGGCTGATCTTGAGCCATAGTCTTGCGCTCTGTTGTTGCTACTCCAGCTCTGCACACACATGCACACACGAGTCCTCGATCTGTACTCATGACTCCCAGAGCGCTCACATTGACAATACAGCGCACGTGGTTGTCCTTGAAGCAAGCGCATGTGCTTGTTTGATCGACACTTGCTCAGACGCCTCTGCGTCGAGAAGCACTGCACGCAAGGCACCAAGTGGAGCAACCGACACACACAGGTCAGAGCAGATCCGTGCATTGGAAGAGAGAGAAGTAGAGCAAGTGCAAGCAAGAGAAGAGAGATGGCCATTGATGGACAAGACTAGAGTGCATTCGTTCATCCGTTGCTCCATCCATCCGTGGAGAACGTCGTCGTCATGCATGTACAGACAGCGAGTCACTAGTGCCTCGCGTGCGTCTACTTGATCGACGCCATGCTCTCGCGCGCGACCGAGTTGTTGCCCACGAGCGAGTCCTCTGCGTTCGAAGTCGAGCCCATGCCGAAGTTCATCTTCTTCATGACCGTCACGAACGCGATCATGTTGACGAGGCTCACGGCGCCGATCGTGTAGAACATGTACTCGAGGTTGCCTTCGTTCAGGTTGTTCGACGGCACGTATGGCTGGAACATGATCGTGAACACGGACGTCATGATGCTGCCCATGCACACCATGAGCAAGTTGACCGCCTGCGACGAGCTCTTGAGCGACAGTGGCACGCTTGAGTAGAACACGTCGTACGCCGTGACGTTGATCAAGCACTCAGCGAGCGCCACGAACACGTAGTTCGGGATCGCGCCGACCCAGTACATGTGGTTCATCGGCTGCTTGCTGCCCTTGTCGATGATCGGGCCGCCGTCTGGAGCCACGAGCGGGTCCGAGTTGCGGCGCAGGGTCTCGAAGATGCCAGACCAGAAGATGCCGATCGTCGCGAGGATCAAACCGGCGAGCACGCGGCCGAACTGGCTTGGCGGCTTGCCGCGGCACTTGGTGTACAGCGGGTACACGACCGAGTCGAGGATCGGGATGCAGATCACAATCACGATCGGGTCAAAGACACCGAGCATCGCGCCCGGCACCTGGTCCGAGTTCACCTTGCTTCTGTCGAGGCGCAGGTCACACTGCTGCGTGATCGACTGGAAGTTGGCGTCCGTCTGGTCGTACGCACACTGCCAGATGATCGTGAACGCCGCGAACGGCAGGACGCGCACGAGGCGCTTGTAGCCGTCGACGCGCTCGTCGTCAAAGCTACCGCCGCGCGAGATCTTGGACGCGTCCAGGAACGACGCGTCCATGCCAATGAAGATCCAGCCCACGACGCCGACGAAGCAGAACGCACCGGCGATGTACGAGAACACCTCGCCGGTCTTGTCCTTGCTCGCCGTGAACGCCGCGATGATGTTGACGAAGAACGCGACGAAGAAGCAGAGCGTCGACGCGAGGAGGAACCGGCCCTTGGTCGTCAGACCCGCGTTGTTGAGCACGAGCTTGACGAGGCCCGAGAGCGCCTTGTCCGTCGGCTGCATGTGCACGTAGCGCTTGTAGCCAATGAGGAGGAAGCAGATCGCGAGGAACATCACGATGGCGCAGATGAGGTAGACCGCAAAGTAGCCGTACTCTTCCGGGATGAGGCTCGAGCCGTCGACGCAGAGCGTCGTGAAGTAGCCGTACGACACGCACGCGCCAGCGTTGATGCAGAAGTAGAAGTACGAGAAGTACGTCGTCTTCTGCGCCACCTCCTTCGGGTCGTTCGGGTCGAACTGGTCTGCGCCGAGCGTAATCACGTTCGACTTGATCGCGCCAGTGCCGATGCCAATGCCAACGAAGAGACCGATGACGAAGATCGGGTTCACGACCGACTCGTTCGTCACGATGCTCGGGTACGCCGCGATCGCGACGAGGAAGTCGCCGATGCAGTACCAGATGCCGAACGTGAGGATCGTGCGGAAGCGGCCCCAGCGCTCGTCAGCGAGGTACGCGCCAAAGATCGGCGACATGTAGCAGATCGACGTCCACGTCGACTTGAGCGCCGACGCCGAGACGGAGCTCCAGCCGATCTTCATCATGAAGTTCTTGAGACCCTGGTTGATGCCGTAGTAACTGAGACGCTCGGCGAGCTCCATCATGAGGATGAACATCGTCACCTGGATGAGCACGTTGTTGTACTTCTTTGGGCGCTGGTCCCAGATGCTCGCGTACGGCGCCGCGACGCCGGGCGTGCCGAGCGGCGACTTGATCGGCGAGCCCATGTCTTCTTCTTCCTGTGCTGTGTTGTGTGTGTGTTGTGCGCTTTGACTCGAGGCTGACTGGAGGCTACTAGAGTGTCGTCGTGAGACTTGAGCGGCGCGAGGCGAATCGAAGAGTGAGAGAGCGAACGAGTGCGAGTGAGTGGTGTGTGTGTGTGAATGTGTTGCTGCTGTGGACAGGCGAGTGACGACGAGGCTCGGCAGCGACAGCCAGCAGCTCGCTCGGCGTCGGCGTCGACGTCACTGACAGCGCGCACACACACACGCACACACACACACAACGCACACTCGCGCGCTACGATACTCACGGAGGATTAATCTCTCGATGCGTGTCATTGGCGCTCCGATGAGTGGACAAAGCTCAAAATCTCCATTACAGTTGAATGTCAAGAATGGGAATCTTTTATAGATGGAACGTAGGACAAATTGCCAGCGACCGCTGTTGTATTATTGCACGACCTCCTTCAAGAACAGAGCCGGGGCGACAATAGAGCTGGAGAATGGCTCGTCTGTGCGAGCGAGAAAAAGAACGGCCACGACTGCGAATGAATGCGCCGGGTCTTCACTGCCATACGTTGTTCAAGTGTGTTGTGTGTCTGAGCGAGGCAAAAAGGAGATGCGCGCGCGCGACGAAAAAGTGTAGGTTTGGCTGCCGGTCATCCGCGCGAGAGTGCGCTTTCGAGTCGAGAGTCGAGAGTCGCGTGAGCGCGGCGACCCAACTTGGTGTGTGCTTGGCGCTCGTATCGGAGCTCGTGTCGCGACGGCGTTCTCACGATGGAGAACAACCTGTTTGCCTCGGCCGGTTAGTCAGTTAGTCCATTAGATAGCAATAGCGAGACCACCAACATGATCAGCACACACACACACACGTGGCGGGCAGCGTCAGACAACACAACACAACAGGCGCTGATCGCGGTTGCATCAACACAACACAACACACGGCCTGATGTCTGGCGCAAAACGGCGCGCGCGCAGATGCCTTCGCTGTCTTTCTCGCGCCGGATGTATGATCCATGATCACCCACGCGCGCGCGCCGCTCACTTGCGCTGAGTATGGAGAGCCCCGCTACTGCACATCGCGCGGGTTTCATCGAACGGGGCGTGTGAGTTCATGCTCGCTCGCTCACTCACATAGTAAGCACATGGCACCGCTGTCAAACATCACCAAGCCAAAAGCGAGGTCTGCAAACGCTGCCAATTGTGCAGCTCGAGCGATGCCACACAGCTCGCCAGTATCGACTCGAGCGATCTTGCGATGTTGCCTCGCATTTGCGCGCGAGCAGCGAGCGAGTGCATGGACACACGATGTGGCTGGTCTATTGAGCGCGGCCATTTGCTATGCCGAGCTCGAGCTCGAGGGATGAGGCAGGCGATCGCGCTCGTCGACAAACTGAAATGAAATGCTTGTTCACAAACAATGCCGCTATTGCCTCACAATACGACATTTCGTTGTTGTCAACACTGGCCACATTCCAGGAGCTGCTCGCCAAGTCGCTTTGTTGACAGCAAGCACCAAGCACCTCTCGAGCAACTCGACTCGAGCCCTCAAGATCAACCTCGACCCCGAACTCGAGCGCTTGATCTTCACACACTCGCGCTTGACGTCCACGGCGCGCGGCAGTGCGCTCGTGCACTCGTGCGCTCTCTGCTCGACTTGTCTCGTTTTTTGCGTCGCGCCGAGCATGTGGTGCCGACTCCATCGACATCGGCGACAGCAGTCATCACGCCGCATGGCGTCACGCATCCTGCGCACGAAGCTCGCGAGTGCACACGCCCAGCCGACGATGATCCAGCAGTCCGAGACACAACACACTCACTTGCTCTCTCTCTCTCTATCCTCTGCCCTCAAGCCAAGCCTCTCGAGTCATGCGCGCACCAACCACACTGCAAGCTCCCGCAAACATGAACACATGAACACATGCCCAACAGCGAGCGCACGCGGCTGACGTGACGAAAGTCGTCGCTTGCAATGCGGACCTGCTGCGCACTGACATATCAGCACGCAACACGTGCATGTGCTCTGTGCGCGAACGATTGATGCACGCACGCAGCGCCAGGACCTGCAACGTCGAAATCCAGAGCCGAGTCGCCGTCATGACCGTGCATGACGACGCCGCAGGCACTCAGACCGAGCGCCTGCGGTTGGCGTGTGGAGTTGCTTCGCTTCCTCCGAGCTCGACGATCGTCGCGGTTCTGCGTGCAATCTCGACCTCGCGCTTGTACCTGTGCGCCGGTGTCAAAGTGCGCGCGACGCACCCAAGACGCGGTTGTGAAGGCGAACAAGCACACTCAACAGGCAAGCGCGAAGACAGCGCTGTGCTTCCGCCTTGATTGCTCGCGCGCTCCGAATGTCCATCGTCGCCTTCCTCCCACACTCTTCTTTGCGAGTATCCCGCTTGCCTTGGAGCACACTCACCAGACACACTCACCCGCTTTGCCTTGATGCCTTGATGGTAGTCTCCACTCCACTTAGCTGCTACAACCGCACCTCGCGTGCGGCGAACACTCGATAGGCTCACGACGCACACTCGAACGATGCGAAGTTGACACCAGGGCTCTCGCGTTGCTTTGCAGGACAGTGACAGTATGCAGTCTCTCGGTGTTGCTTGCGACTTGTATCGCTCTACACACTTGCCCTGTGCGCATGATTCGGACAGCATGGCCGCCATCGCGGACGTCACGATCGCCATTGCACGCATCGCCAATCTGTATGGCATCTTCTTGCTTTGGTGGTGGTAGTGGTGGTTGGTACTACACGTGCAATGTATGACACAGCTTGACCGGCGTATTCACTCGAGCTGCACTCACGAAGAGCGTTTGTCCTGCGAGTGCAGTCACGTACCCGCGCACGACGGCATCGCGCGAGCTTTGGACAGTTCCCGATGCAAAGCGCGGCAGCGGTACAGTCGATGGCAACGACGTCGGCGTCGGCGCTAACGAAGGGAGAGGTGTCCGACACATACAGGCACGGCATTGGGCCTGCCGTCCAGCGTGTTGTTGGTATCAGAGTACCTCTCGCAGTTGTCAATGCAGATTGCTACATTAGTAGTGGTCAAAGTCCGCGCCGACGTTGACAGAAGTAGCTCCAGCTCCAGCCCTGTGATGCACAAGTCTTCGCGAGACACATCCATGTACTGCTTGCATCGACGCATGCGATGCGATCAGCAACGTCTGCAACGTCTGGCCCAAAGTGCACCATCGACTGGACTGCCTTGTAGTGACCGACGAGACCGACGGACAGAAGACATACACGAGTCGACTGGAGTCCTGACGCCATGTGCTTTTATGCACTGCAGTCTCGTGACTTTCGCTCTCGCTCGTAGTGCAGTGATCTATCGACACCATGTGTGTCTGTCTACACTGCGTCGACATGGCGAGACGGACTGCTCGAGCCAAGCTGTTTGAGCTTGCCAGAGCAGCGTGCATGGCAGCGGCGAGCGACTCGCGATCGCCTTGACAAAGACAGCGACTGTGATCATGTCCTAAGCTTGTGCTCAGCTACTGTGTGTACTTGCTGCGAGCGACCTTTGCTGTCTGTACTAATGACGGCATGATAGGAACGCGAGTGGATCGATGGGCATCGATCGCGCTACGTTCAATGCCATGCAACTGCGGTAGCATCGACACGGTCGACTGAGTGAGCGAGTGCTAGAAGGCTTGCCCTCGCGACCAGATGTGAGCGCTATGCTATCGTGTCAGGATAGATGCGAGTGTGCGGAGTGAGTGCGGAAGATATGAAAGTCGTGTCAAGACACACACATACTGCTGCTGCGTGAGAGCAAGAGCGACGTTGCTCCTGTAGCATGAAGCAACAAGAGTGCTCTAAGGCATTGCGTGCGCACAACGACATGCTAGACACTTGAGTGCGTCGATGGATGTGAGTTGTTGTGTATGCTGCAAGTGAACTTGTCGCCACGAGTGGAACCGTTCTTTTGAGCAAGAGAACTGTTGTTTTGCTTCTTTCGGGTCACAACCGGGAGCTGGAGCTGGAGCTGGAGCTGGAGCTGGAGCTGGAGCTGGAGCTGGAGCTGGAGCTGGAGCTGGAGCTGGAGCTGGAGCTGGAGCTGGAGCTGGAGCTGGAGCTGGAGCTGGAGCTGGAGCTGGAGCTGGAGCTACTTCTGTCAACGTCGGCGCGGACTTTGACCACTACTAATGTAGCAATCTGCATTGACAACTGCGAGAGGTACTCTGATACCAACAACACGCTGGACGGCAGGCCCAATGCCGTGCCTGTATGTGTCGGACACCTCTCCCTTCGTTAGCGCCGACGCCGACGTCGTTGCCATCGACTGTACCGCTGCCGCGCTTTGCATCGGGAACTGTCCAAAGCTCGCGCGATGCCGTCGTGCGCGGGTACGTGACTGCACTCGCAGGACAAACGCTCTTCGTGAGTGCAGCTCGAGTGAATACGCCGGTCAAGCTGTGTCATACATTGCACGTGTAGTACCAACCACCACTACCACCACCAAAGCAAGAAGATGCCATACAGATTGGCGATGCGTGCAATGGCGATCGTGACGTCCGCGATGGCGGCCATGCTGTCCGAATCATGCGCACAGGGCAAGTGTGTAGAGCGATACAAGTCGCAAGCAACACCGAGAGACTGCATACTGTCACTGTCCTGCAAAGCAACGCGAGAGCCCTGGTGTCAACTTCGCATCGTTCGAGTGTGCGTCGTGAGCCTATCGAGTGTTCGCCGCACGCGAGGTGCGGTTGTAGCAGCTAAGTGGAGTGGAGACTACCATCAAGGCATCAAGGCAAAGCGGGTGAGTGTGTCTGGTGAGTGTGCTCCAAGGCAAGCGGGATACTCGCAAAGAAGAGTGTGGGAGGAAGGCGACGATGGACATTCGGAGCGCGCGAGCAATCAAGGCGGAAGCACAGCGCTGTCTTCGCGCTTGCCTGTTGAGTGTGCTTGTTCGCCTTCACAACCGCGTCTTGGGTGCGTCGCGCGCACTTTGACACCGGCGCACAGGTACAAGCGCGAGGTCGAGATTGCACGCAGAACCGCGACGATCGTCGAGCTCGGAGGAAGCGAAGCAACTCCACACGCCAACCGCAGGCGCTCGGTCTGAGTGCCTGCGGCGTCGTCATGCACGGTCATGACGGCGACTCGGCTCTGGATTTCGACGTTGCAGGTCCTGGCGCTGCGTGCGTGCATCAATCGTTCGCGCACAGAGCACATGCACGTGTTGCGTGCTGATATGTCAGTGCGCAGCAGGTCCGCATTGCAAGCGACGACTTTCGTCACGTCAGCCGCGTGCGCTCGCTGTTGGGCATGTGTTCATGTGTTCATGTTTGCGGGAGCTTGCAGTGTGGTTGGTGCGCGCATGACTCGAGAGGCTTGGCTTGAGGGCAGAGGATAGAGAGAGAGAGAGCAAGTGAGTGTGTTGTGTCTCGGACTGCTGGATCATCGTCGGCTGGGCGTGTGCACTCGCGAGCTTCGTGCGCAGGATGCGTGACGCCATGCGGCGTGATGACTGCTGTCGCCGATGTCGATGGAGTCGGCACCACATGCTCGGCGCGACGCAAAAAACGAGACAAGTCGAGCAGAGAGCGCACGAGTGCACGAGCGCACTGCCGCGCGCCGTGGACGTCAAGCGCGAGTGTGTGAAGATCAAGCGCTCGAGTTCGGGGTCGAGGTTGATCTTGAGGGCTCGAGTCGAGTTGCTCGAGAGGTGCTTGGTGCTTGCTGTCAACAAAGCGACTTGGCGAGCAGCTCCTGGAATGTGGCCAGTGTTGACAACAACGAAATGTCGTATTGTGAGGCAATAGCGGCATTGTTTGTGAACAAGCATTTCATTTCAGTTTGTCGACGAGCGCGATCGCCTGCCTCATCCCTCGAGCTCGAGCTCGGCATAGCAAATGGCCGCGCTCAATAGACCAGCCACATCGTGTGTCCATGCACTCGCTCGCTGCTCGCGCGCAAATGCGAGGCAACATCGCAAGATCGCTCGAGTCGATACTGGCGAGCTGTGTGGCATCGCTCGAGCTGCACAATTGGCAGCGTTTGCAGACCTCGCTTTTGGCTTGGTGATGTTTGACAGCGGTGCCATGTGCTTACTATGTGAGTGAGCGAGCGAGCATGAACTCACACGCCCCGTTCGATGAAACCCGCGCGATGTGCAGTAGCGGGGCTCTCCATACTCAGCGCAAGTGAGCGGCGCGCGCGCGTGGGTGATCATGGATCATACATCCGGCGCGAGAAAGACAGCGAAGGCATCTGCGCGCGCGCCGTTTTGCGCCAGACATCAGGCCGTGTGTTGTGTTGTGTTGATGCAACCGCGATCAGCGCCTGTTGTGTTGTGTTGTCTGACGCTGCCCGCCACGTGTGTGTGTGTGTGCTGATCATGTTGGTGGTCTCGCTATTGCTATCTAATGGACTAACTGACTAACCGGCCGAGGCAAACAGGTTGTTCTCCATCGTGAGAACGCCGTCGCGACACGAGCTCCGATACGAGCGCCAAGCACACACCAAGTTGGGTCGCCGCGCTCACGCGACTCTCGACTCTCGACTCGAAAGCGCACTCTCGCGCGGATGACCGGCAGCCAAACCTACACTTTTTCGTCGCGCGCGCGCATCTCCTTTTTGCCTCGCTCAGACACACAACACACTTGAACAACGTATGGCAGTGAAGACCCGGCGCATTCATTCGCAGTCGTGGCCGTTCTTTTTCTCGCTCGCACAGACGAGCCATTCTCCAGCTCTATTGTCGCCCCGGCTCTGTTCTTGAAGGAGGTCGTGCAATAATACAACAGCGGTCGCTGGCAATTTGTCCTACGTTCCATCTATAAAAGATTCCCATTCTTGACATTCAACTGTAATGGAGATTTTGAGCTTTGTCCACTCATCGGAGCGCCAATGACACGCATCGAGAGATTAATCCTCCGTGAGTATCGTAGCGCGCGAGTGTGCGTTGTGTGTGTGTGTGCGTGTGTGTGTGCGCGCTGTCAGTGACGTCGACGCCGACGCCGAGCGAGCTGCTGGCTGTCGCTGCCGAGCCTCGTCGTCACTCGCCTGTCCACAGCAGCAACACATTCACACACACACACCACTCACTCGCACTCGTTCGCTCTCTCACTCTTCGATTCGCCTCGCGCCGCTCAAGTCTCACGACGACACTCTAGTAGCCTCCAGTCAGCCTCGAGTCAAAGCGCACAACACACACACAACACAGCACAGGAAGAAGAAGACATGGGCTCGCCGATCAAGTCGCCGCTCGGCACGCCCGGCGTCGCGGCGCCGTACGCGAGCATCTGGGACCAGCGCCCAAAGAAGTACAACAACGTGCTCATCCAGGTGACGATGTTCATCCTCATGATGGAGCTCGCCGAGCGTCTCAGTTACTACGGCATCAACCAGGGTCTCAAGAACTTCATGATGAAGATCGGCTGGAGCTCCGTCTCGGCGTCGGCGCTCAAGTCGACGTGGACGTCGATCTGCTACATGTCGCCGATCTTTGGCGCGTACCTCGCTGACGAGCGCTGGGGCCGCTTCCGCACGATCCTCACGTTCGGCATCTGGTACTGCATCGGCGACTTCCTCGTCGCGATCGCGGCGTACCCGAGCATCGTGACGAACGAGTCGGTCGTGAACCCGATCTTCGTCATCGGTCTCTTCGTTGGCATTGGCATCGGCACTGGCGCGATCAAGTCGAACGTGATTACGCTCGGCGCAGACCAGTTCGACCCGAACGACCCGAAGGAGGTGGCGCAGAAGACGACGTACTTCTCGTACTTCTACTTCTGCATCAACGCTGGCGCGTGCGTGTCGTACGGCTACTTCACGACGCTCTGCGTCGACGGCTCGAGCCTCATCCCGGAAGAGTACGGCTACTTTGCGGTCTACCTCATCTGCGCCATCGTGATGTTCCTCGCGATCTGCTTCCTCCTCATTGGCTACAAGCGCTACGTGCACATGCAGCCGACGGACAAGGCGCTCTCGGGCCTCGTCAAGCTCGTGCTCAACAACGCGGGTCTGACGACCAAGGGCCGGTTCCTCCTCGCGTCGACGCTCTGCTTCTTCGTCGCGTTCTTCGTCAACATCATCGCGGCGTTCACGGCGAGCAAGGACAAGACCGGCGAGGTGTTCTCGTACATCGCCGGTGCGTTCTGCTTCGTCGGCGTCGTGGGCTGGATCTTCATTGGCATGGACGCGTCGTTCCTGGACGCGTCCAAGATCTCGCGCGGCGGTAGCTTTGACGACGAGCGCGTCGACGGCTACAAGCGCCTCGTGCGCGTCCTGCCGTTCGCGGCGTTCACGATCATCTGGCAGTGTGCGTACGACCAGACGGACGCCAACTTCCAGTCGATCACGCAGCAGTGTGACCTGCGCCTCGACAGAAGCAAGGTGAACTCGGACCAGGTGCCGGGCGCGATGCTCGGTGTCTTTGACCCGATCGTGATTGTGATCTGCATCCCGATCCTCGACTCGGTCGTGTACCCGCTGTACACCAAGTGCCGCGGCAAGCCGCCAAGCCAGTTCGGCCGCGTGCTCGCCGGTTTGATCCTCGCGACGATCGGCATCTTCTGGTCTGGCATCTTCGAGACCCTGCGCCGCAACTCGGACCCGCTCGTGGCTCCAGACGGCGGCCCGATCATCGACAAGGGCAGCAAGCAGCCGATGAACCACATGTACTGGGTCGGCGCGATCCCGAACTACGTGTTCGTGGCGCTCGCTGAGTGCTTGATCAACGTCACGGCGTACGACGTGTTCTACTCAAGCGTGCCACTGTCGCTCAAGAGCTCGTCGCAGGCGGTCAACTTGCTCATGGTGTGCATGGGCAGCATCATGACGTCCGTGTTCACGATCATGTTCCAGCCATACGTGCCGTCGAACAACCTGAACGAAGGCAACCTCGAGTACATGTTCTACACGATCGGCGCCGTGAGCCTCGTCAACATGATCGCGTTCGTGACGGTCATGAAGAAGATGAACTTCGGCATGGGCTCGACTTCGAACGCAGAGGACTCGCTCGTGGGCAACAACTCGGTCGCGCGCGAGAGCATGGCGTCGATCAAGTAGACGCACGCGAGGCACTAGTGACTCGCTGTCTGTACATGCATGACGACGACGTTCTCCACGGATGGATGGAGCAACGGATGAACGAATGCACTCTAGTCTTGTCCATCAATGGCCATCTCTCTTCTCTTGCTTGCACTTGCTCTACTTCTCTCTCTTCCAATGCACGGATCTGCTCTGACCTGTGTGTGTCGGTTGCTCCACTTGGTGCCTTGCGTGCAGTGCTTCTCGACGCAGAGGCGTCTGAGCAAGTGTCGATCAAACAAGCACATGCGCTTGCTTCAAGGACAACCACGTGCGCTGTATTGTCAATGTGAGCGCTCTGGGAGTCATGAGTACAGATCGAGGACTCGTGTGTGCATGTGTGTGCAGAGCTGGAGTAGCAACAACAGAGCGCAAGACTATGGCTCAAGATCAGCCTTGGCGCTTGAAATGCTAGGCTAGACGAAGACGTTGATGCACAGAGGACGATTGCAAGACAGCTCGGCGGCAATATGGTGCTTGTACACGTCTGAAGCGGATGACGACGAACGCTTTGCAACGAGGCACGTCTTGCATGCTATCATCGATGAAGCCTTGCAGCTCGAGCGAGCATGGGTTGCATTTGCACACTGATGTGTCCATGATCGAGTCCCAGTCGTCTCTCGAGCGCTTTTGGCGCTCGTTGTGCTTGTTTGAGCTGCCGTTGCCGCTTTCACAGCACCAACATGGATCGCAAACGCGTGGCAACGAGATGGAGCAGAGGACACCGACTCGAGTAGATGCATAAGCGAGTGCTTGCTTGTACAAGCAGAAGCAGAAGCGATGGATGGCTTGAGTCAATGTTGAACGAAGCTTGCATCGAGGCAAGTGTGCGGGAGCTTCAGCGAAGAGCAACGCAACAGCAAGGCAACGCAATAGCAAGGGAACAACACAGTCAAAGCAATAGCAAGCAAGTCAAAGCAACAGCAGCAACGAAGCATAGCAAGCAAACAAGCTGGTAAGAAATCGGAGACAACTCAAAGTGTATGCCTATAATAGTGTCAATCAAGTTGTGTGTGAAATTCTCGAAAAAGTGTTCATATATTGTTTCATTCTGTTAGCCAGAAAAACAGATCTAGGAATTTGACTATACAATTTGCAAATCCATAACCAACACATCCAACAAACAATCAAATTTGAACGACACACGATTGTGATAGTGACACAAGTGAGCAAATACTGAACACACCACCATTCTAAGAATCTAGAGTTGTGTTTGAAAAAGAAATCAAGACGCTCAGTCGCTCCAATTTTCATGTATCACTCTACATACTTGAATTTCTCACATTCAAGACCGCCCTCAAAGCAACATGAGCTCCAGCTCCAGCTCCAGCTCCAGCTCCAGCTCCAGCTCCAGCTCCAGCTCCAGCTCCAGCTCCAGCTCCAGCTCCAGCTCCAGCTCCAGCTCCAGCTCCAGCTCCAGCTCCAGCTCCAGCTCCAGCTCCAGCTCCAGCTCCAGCTCCAGCTCCAGCATGTCGTCGTCGCCGTCGCTGAGCGCCGAGATGACCAATAACACGTTGGTTGCCAAGGACGGTGCCATCTCGCGCGAGAGCTTCGCGTTGATCAAGTAGACGACGAATGCGCGCTGCATAGTGAGTGGCAACGTGTAGGTGGAGAGGTCTGTCTCTAAACATTATGTGCTCACAGTTCATCGCGTCGTCGTGTCTTTCAACGTCGTGGAGCGGAGAGAGTCTCATGGTGTTGGAGCGACCAGCATCGCGAGCATTGCTGCAACTAATGAGAGCTGTGAGCTGTGAGTTGGTGGCGGCGCCAACAAGACGAGACGATTGTTAGGATAACAACACCAACCAGTGCGAGTCAAGTCGCCAGTGTTTGTGTGTGTCTTATGTCAGGACGCGTAGCCTCGTCTCCAGCGGCAACGAGGCGGCTTGCTTTGGATCAGTCGCGCTCAGTCACTCACGCGCACATACTCGCCGCTGTCTTATGCTTCTGCCGCTGCGATGACTTGAAGGCGACGTACACACAGGGAGACGCGGTTGCGAATGCTTGCTTCCTCAGTGTGTGCAAGTGGCAATGGCGGTAGTGGCGGTAGTGGTGATGGAGAGTATGTCCAACGCAAGTCGTTCGTGATCCTCTCTTCATTGTCGTCATCGTGAAGAAGCAGACTCTTCGACGCTCGCAGGATCTCGGCAGTGCCGCTTTGCGAGCGTCGCGGCGTTCACCGAGCGACTGACAGCCAGAGAGCGGCGACTAGTCTTGCTCAAGCAGTCGGTCGGTCTGTCTGTCTGTGTTTGCTTGCTTGCTTGCTCGAGTGATCACAGCTTCTTCTTGCACTCGTGTCAATACGTTGCACGCGACTCGCGTGAGTTGTCTCGGGCGTCGAGCAGTGACGTCTTGCTTCCGAGGACATCCGCACAAACAAGCAAGCAAGCAAACAAACAAGCAAGCAGCAGAAGACCTCAACACAACTGCAACTGATGCGCACTAGTAGCAGACGTCCTCGCTGTTCTCAAAGTGCTCGTTGAAAGTGGCGCAACGAGCAATCGTATGCACCTCTCTCTCTTGCTCACTTGCTTACTGGTCCAGGTACCAACACACGCGCACATACTGCATTGTGCTGCGAGTGCGTGGATGCCGTCACACTACACGCATGTGCTCACACAGGCAACGCAGCAGAGTTTGCCTTTGCATCACTCGTGTTTGCACGAGTGAGCGAGCACAAGTTGCAAGTTGCTTGCTCCTACACAGCAAAGCTCGATTTGCAGCGAGCGAGCACAAGTTGCTTGCTTCAACCCACAGCAAAGCAAGTCAAACAAGCATGTTTGAAACGCGAAAGGTCGCGCAGCAAGGATCATTATTGTGTTTGTATTGCATACGTTGTTCAAGTCACGAGCGAGTCGACCACTACTGTGTCTGCTTTTTGCATTGCAACCACACATGATCACTCGACTCGATTGTTGCGTGTTGTGCTCTTTTGTTTTGAATACCCCAGACTTGTATACCATCAGACTTGCATCATTCACTTGCAACAGCAACTCGCTCGCTTCGACTTGCCCACCAGCGCCAGCACTAGCACTAACACTAGCACTAGCACTAGCACTAGCACTAGCACTAGCACTAGCACTAGCACTAGCACTAGCACTAGCACTAGCACTAGCACTAGCACTAGCACTAGCACTAGCACTAGCACTAGCACTAGCACTAGCACTAGCGCATGAAGAGCGAGAGAGCGAGAGCACATGGTACACACACAGACACAAAGGACACGACGGCTGCACATGCGAGTGGATGTCCTGACGCAGTGTACAGGATCGATCCTGTCTGTGCGATCGTCGTCGTTGCTGTTGTCGTTGCAACAGCGAGCGCTATCCTTCGACTTTCGCGACCCTCGCTCGTTCATTCATTCACATGGCAACATTGCAACAGCAGCAGCAAGGTTGCGTCTCTCTCTCTCAGTATTGGCTCTCGCAAGTGCAGCCGTCCACTCGCTCTCTCTTGCTCTCTCTTGCTCACGTTGGTGTTGCTCAGAGCTCGCTGCATCGACGCTTGTTCACTACTCGAGACGCGCGCGCTCGCGCAAGACCCTAAAGACACCGCCACTCACACGTGTGCTCACACACGACCTCGTACGACGTCCAACACATACACACGTCGATTGCCATGACACGCACGCGTGCTCTGCCACGCCTCTGCGCTGCTCGAGCAACAGCTTCACCACCACCATCCACGCGAGCAACTGGGGCGTTCCAGAGCCCGTTCCCGCCGCTCGAGCTCTCGGCCGAGGACGAGGGCCAGCTCGAGGGCGTCGCGCACATGCTCGTGCAGCACACGCTCGCGCAGTTCCAGCAGTTCCAGCTCCACGACCGCAGCGTCGTGAACCGCGACGCGTGGAAGCTCATGAAGCGCCGACAGAGTCTCTGCGTCTTTGTCGAGCGCCGTCGCCGCGACGCCGACAAGCGCGCGCGTCATCGTCATCGTCGACGGCAGTGCCAGGAGCGCAGCGTCAGCGCCTATCTCCACCACCACCGCCACAGTCTGCTCGACATGGCGCCGCGCCACTCGCACTACGCCGAGACTGCGACTGCGACTGCGACTGCGACTGCGACTGCGACTGCGACTGCGACTGCGACTGCGACTGCGACTGCGACTGCGACTGCGACTGCGACTGCGACTGCGACTGCGACTGCGACTGCGACTGCGACTGCGACTGCGACTGCGACTGCGACTGCGACTGCGACTGCGACTGCGACTGCTGCCGGGAGCAGCCAGTACCCCGAGACCGAGAGCGCGACGACAGGGAGCTGGAGCCCTGGCAGCGACAGCACGCGCGCGCGCACGGCGTCGCAGCTGCTCCAGCGCATGCACATCGGCGCCTCGAAAGCGCACGCGCAGGCGCGGTGTCCCGACCTCCCAGTCGTGCTCGCGGTCGGGACGCTCGAAGGCACGCTCCAGGACGCGCTCCTCGGCGCCGTGAACGCCAGCACCGACGCCATGCACGTCACGAGCGCGTACGTCCAGGACCGGTGCGTTGGCGCCGCGGTGCTTGCGACGCTGCTCGCGCCGACGCCGAGCGAGCCGTTTGCGTCGCTGAGCGTCAAGTGGTTCGAGACCGCCGCGCCGCGCCACCTCGCGCACTTTGTGGCGCCGCGCGACGCAGTGGTGCTCGAAGCCACGGGCCTCACGCAGCTCCCGAACGGCGAGAGCGTCGGGTACGTGCTGCTGCACACAGTGCACTTTCCGCAGACGCAGCCGCTCGCAGGCGTCACGCGGAGCAACGTCTCGGTCTGCTGCCTCGTGCGCCAGTGCAGCACCACGGCCGTGAACGTCTACTTGCGCGGGTACGCGGACCCGACGGGCGGGTCGCTCGCGCGCGCGCTCGTGGTCCGCGCCGCCGTGCGCAGTACGCTCGTGCTGCAGCAGTACGTCGAGTGCGGCCGCATGAAGAAGCTCGCGTTCGCGCTCGAGCAGCAGAACCGGTGCACGCTCGAGCAGATCCACGACGACAACGACAGCGGCGACTGGGACGCCAACGGCGACAGTGGCGACCATGGCGACGGGCGCGGCGGCCCAGGCGCTGCTGTCTGCTGCGTACACTGCAAGAAGCGGCCGCGACGGCGCGACCGGCTCTTCCGGCGCCGCGCCGCGCGCTCGACGTGCAAGCTCTGCTTCCAGTTCGTCTGCGCGTCGTGCGCCGTGCACAAGATGCTGCACTTTGTCGCGAGCGACGGTGCGCTGCAGCAGCGGCGCTTCGCGTTCTGCGCGCTGTGCGTCCACACGGCGATGATGCAGACCGACGCGTGCGCAGTCGCAAGTGAGCTCGCGGCGTCTGCGCTCGTGCAGCCGCTGCAGCCGCTGCCGGTGCCGACCAAGATGCTCTTCTCCGTCTCGTCCATGGCGATCTCGGACACGTCGCTCTTTGACCACTCGACGCCGTGGTGACCGAGCGTGTAGTGTCTGTCTGTTTGTCTATTGTCTGTGTCTGTTTGTCTGTCTGTGCGTGTGACTAGCTGAGCTCGTGTGAGTCTGCGCGAGTGCGAGCACTAGGTGGTGCCTCCGTGGTCGGTCGTGCCGCATGCGAGAGCGTGTCGAGTGTGCGGCGCCTCGCCATTGTGCGCCGTAGAGGTGTCGAGCGTGTCGAATACAAAGCCGCGAGAGCGCTCGTCTTGCTGACTAGTGCTGCTGCTGCTGCTGCTGGTGGCGTTGACGCCTTTGAGTGGTGCTCTCTCTGTCTCATTCGCTCCGCTGCATCTGCGCCTGCGACTGACTGACTGTTAGTTGTAGCTGCTGACTGCGCGTCCTGCGTCCACTTGCGCCTCGTGTCCTCCTCACCTCACGTCTCCTGTCCTCGTTCCGTCAGTCGGCTTCTCCATCAGTCTCGTGCTGTCGAGCATCCGTCTGTTGCCATCCGAGTCGAGCGCATGGACACCGCAAGGCAGGCGACCGATAAACAAACGATGATCCACAGAGGCATGCGAGACCTAGTCGACCGTCCGTAGACACGCGCAGCCGCGAAGACTCCAGTGACTCCGCGCGAGACTCCACGCGAGACGTGGCTCTGCACTGCGTTGCGCGTAGACGAATGGATGGTAGATGCATTAGCGATAGAAGCATTGCCACAGAGGTAGCGACTGACTGTGGCTGATGGTCTGGCTGACGGTCTTACGGATTGGCCGACGGTCTGACACGAGTCACATTCAGTTCTCGAGCACGACGCGGTAGCGCGCCTTGCCGTCGCGCACCATCTGGAGTCCTTCGTTCACTTTGCTCATCGGCAGCTTCTGGACGACCGGTCGCACGTTCCTCTCGGACGCGACCTGGAGCATGTCTTTGACGTCGGCGATCGAGCCGATGGCGCTTCCCGTGAAGTTGATGCCGCGCATGATCACGCTGAACGGCAAGAACTGCACGCGGTCGTTCGGCACGCCGAGCATCACGCACGTGCCGCGCGAGGTCAGCAGACTCAGGTACAGGTCGTACGGCATGTTGGTCGCGTCTGCAGTGATGAGCAGCACGTCCACGGACGACGCGGCACGGGCGGCGTGCTCTGGGTTGCTCAGGTTGTAGAACTCTTGCGCACCGAGTGCACGGATCTCCTGCTCCTTGTTGGCGGAGCGAGAGAACGCGACTGGCATCGCACCGAGCGCGCGGATGAACTGGATCGCCAAGTGACCGAGACCGCCGATGCCGACCACACCCACACGGTCGCCAGGCTTCACGTTGTGCGTCTTGAGTGGGGTGAAGACCGTCGCACCGGCGCAGAGCAGCGGCGCCGCGACATCCGATGGGATGTTGTCCGGAATCTTGAACGCGTAGTGCGCCGATACGCGCACGTAGTCAGCGTAGCCGCCGTACGACATGGCGCCGTCCTCGTACTGGCGACCGTATGTCCACACGCTGCGAGGGCAGTACGCGTCTGCGCCGTCACGGCACTCGCGGCACGGACGACCTGCGTCCTTGTCCCGGCACGCCCAGACCATCGCGCCGACACCGACGCGGTCGCCAACAGCGAGGTGCTCAACATCTCCGCCAGCGACCGTAACCTCGCCGATGATCTCGTGACCCGCGACGCAAGGGTACGTGGTCGGACCCCAGCCGCTGTCGAGGAAGTGCACGTCCGAGCCGCAGATACCGCAGTGCGAGATCTTGATCTCAACGTCTTCGGCGCCGAGCGGGCGGGACTCGTACTGCCACGGCTTGACGTTGCCGCTTTGTTCAAAGCCGGCGTACGCGTTGATGCTTCGTGGTGCAGTCGACATGTTGATAGTGTTGATGCTGATGTTGATGATGTTTGATGTTTGGTGTTTGGTGCTGATGTCAATGAGCTGTTGCTGCTTGACTTAGCTTGGCTTGCGTTGATGCGTGTGTGGCTTCTGTGTGGAAGCGAGCGAATGGAGGAATGAGCTCCGTGTGTCCAGCTGCGGTGGTGATGTCGATAGCGATGGTCTGGGTAGACACAAGCAGAGGGGGTCAAAGCCGTGGTCTGCAGTGCTGTCTGGCAGGCTGCCTCATGTGTCCTGTGGCTCGCCTCATCGCTTGCTGGTGCGCAGCTTGTGCTGTTGTAGTGCCGTCCGTGGAGTATCGACCGACGCTCAGCGAAGCGAAGCGATGTGCGGTCGCATCAACTCGTCGGTTCAAACCGAGCGTGTCGTTTCAAAACGTGTTGTCTTTCATCATCACCGACCGTCATTCTGTTGTGGCTGTGAGTGCTGGCGCTGGCAGTGCATTTTTGATGTGGGCACTCACATACATGAGCGCAGTTGTTGTGTGTGCAATAGTGAATCGTGCTTTTTGCTCTGTCGCACATAAGCATATCAAGACAGACACTCTCGTCGCACAGAGTGACGAGCATAACGTGATCGAGCTGTGCGAGATTCGTAACACCACCACCAAGTGAAGCGAAGCGAAGCAACCGAGGCAGAGCAGGGCAGGTCGCTCCAGCGCACATGAACAAGAGGGTTTGCTTGCGAGATTGGTAACAACAGAGAACTTGCGCCTATCTATCGGAGTTATTGGAGTAAGGACGTCTAAGAATGTCGTTCTTTTCGTTGCTGAGCTTGGAGTGTCAACTCGGTCATTTTCGCTCTCTGTCAGGTCTGTAACTCGTTGCTCCTTGGCTCTCCAATTGGCGGTGGAGCAATCGGTATAGCGCGGTTCGTAGTTGCCCCTGAAGTCGCATCAACCAAACCGATCTGCCGTGTTGAAGCACATCAACACTGACTTGAGTTGGAGTTGCAAGTCAAGCACATCAATGGTTTGCCTCTTATCCATCTTTGCCGTGCTGCTGTGAGGCATATCAACGTTACGCGATGCTGAAGGTCGTTCATGACCCACCCAAAGGACAAACATCGGGCTCGAGTTTTTCAGGTCGAATGTCGGGACTGGGGCTCGCTTGGTTAAGACTATCACAGGACCACAGAAGTCGAGACACCAGTGCTACTGAAGCTAGTCGGTTCGTCTTGGGGCGAGCTTGTGGTCAACACTAGCCGTTCTGACCGACAAGGTAACATTGTTCATGTGCGCTGGAGCGACCTGCCCTGCTCTGCCTCGGTTGCTTCGCTTCGCTTCACTTGGTGGTGGTGTTACGAATCTCGCACAGCTCGATCACGTTATGCTCGTCACTCTGTGCGACGAGAGTGTCTGTCTTGATATGCTTATGTGCGACAGAGCAAAAAGCACGATTCACTATTGCACACACAACAACTGCGCTCATGTATGTGAGTGCCCACATCAAAAATGCACTGCCAGCGCCAGCACTCACAGCCACAACAGAATGACGGTCGGTGATGATGAAAGACAACACGTTTTGAAACGACACGCTCGGTTTGAACCGACGAGTTGATGCGACCGCACATCGCTTCGCTTCGCTGAGCGTCGGTCGATACTCCACGGACGGCACTACAACAGCACAAGCTGCGCACCAGCAAGCGATGAGGCGAGCCACAGGACACATGAGGCAGCCTGCCAGACAGCACTGCAGACCACGGCTTTGACCCCCTCTGCTTGTGTCTACCCAGACCATCGCTATCGACATCACCACCGCAGCTGGACACACGGAGCTCATTCCTCCATTCGCTCGCTTCCACACAGAAGCCACACACGCATCAACGCAAGCCAAGCTAAGTCAAGCAGCAACAGCTCATTGACATCAGCACCAAACACCAAACATCAAACATCATCAACATCAGCATCAACACTATCAACATGTCGACTGCACCACGAAGCATCAACGCGTACGCCGGCTTTGAACAAAGCGGCAACGTCAAGCCGTGGCAGTACGAGTCCCGCCCGCTCGGCGCCGAAGACGTTGAGATCAAGATCTCGCACTGCGGTATCTGCGGCTCGGACGTGCACTTCCTCGACAGCGGCTGGGGTCCGACCACGTACCCTTGCGTCGCGGGTCACGAGATCATCGGCGAGGTTACGGTCGCTGGCGGAGATGTTGAGCACCTCGCTGTTGGCGACCGCGTCGGTGTCGGCGCGATGGTCTGGGCGTGCCGGGACAAGGACGCAGGTCGTCCGTGCCGCGAGTGCCGTGACGGCGCAGACGCGTACTGCCCTCGCAGCGTGTGGACATACGGTCGCCAGTACGAGGACGGCGCCATGTCGTACGGCGGCTACGCTGACTACGTGCGCGTATCGGCGCACTACGCGTTCAAGATTCCGGACAACATCCCATCGGATGTCGCGGCGCCGCTGCTCTGCGCCGGTGCGACGGTCTTCACCCCACTCAAGACGCACAACGTGAAGCCTGGCGACCGTGTGGGTGTGGTCGGCATCGGCGGTCTCGGTCACTTGGCGATCCAGTTCATCCGCGCGCTCGGTGCGATGCCAGTCGCGTTCTCTCGCTCCGCCAACAAGGAGCAGGAGATCCGTGCACTCGGTGCGCAAGAGTTCTACAACCTGAGCAACCCAGAGCACGCCGCCCGTGCCGCGTCGTCCGTGGACGTGCTGCTCATCACTGCAGACGCGACCAACATGCCGTACGACCTGTACCTGAGTCTGCTGACCTCGCGCGGCACGTGCGTGATGCTCGGCGTGCCGAACGACCGCGTGCAGTTCTTGCCGTTCAGCGTGATCATGCGCGGCATCAACTTCACGGGAAGCGCCATCGGCTCGATCGCCGACGTCAAAGACATGCTCCAGGTCGCGTCCGAGAGGAACGTGCGACCGGTCGTCCAGAAGCTGCCGATGAGCAAAGTGAACGAAGGACTCCAGATGGTGCGCGACGGCAAGGCGCGCTACCGCGTCGTGCTCGAGAACTGAATGTGACTCGTGTCAGACCGTCGGCCAATCCGTAAGACCGTCAGCCAGACCATCAGCCACAGTCAGTCGCTACCTCTGTGGCAATGCTTCTATCGCTAATGCATCTACCATCCATTCGTCTACGCGCAACGCAGTGCAGAGCCACGTCTCGCGTGGAGTCTCGCGCGGAGTCACTGGAGTCTTCGCGGCTGCGCGTGTCTACGGACGGTCGACTAGGTCTCGCATGCCTCTGTGGATCATCGTTTGTTTATCGGTCGCCTGCCTTGCGGTGTCCATGCGCTCGACTCGGATGGCAACAGACGGATGCTCGACAGCACGAGACTGATGGAGAAGCCGACTGACGGAACGAGGACAGGAGACGTGAGGTGAGGAGGACACGAGGCGCAAGTGGACGCAGGACGCGCAGTCAGCAGCTACAACTAACAGTCAGTCAGTCGCAGGCGCAGATGCAGCGGAGCGAATGAGACAGAGAGAGCACCACTCAAAGGCGTCAACGCCACCAGCAGCAGCAGCAGCAGCACTAGTCAGCAAGACGAGCGCTCTCGCGGCTTTGTATTCGACACGCTCGACACCTCTACGGCGCACAATGGCGAGGCGCCGCACACTCGACACGCTCTCGCATGCGGCACGACCGACCACGGAGGCACCACCTAGTGCTCGCACTCGCGCAGACTCACACGAGCTCAGCTAGTCACACGCACAGACAGACAAACAGACACAGACAATAGACAAACAGACAGACACTACACGCTCGGTCACCACGGCGTCGAGTGGTCAAAGAGCGACGTGTCCGAGATCGCCATGGACGAGACGGAGAAGAGCATCTTGGTCGGCACCGGCAGCGGCTGCAGCGGCTGCACGAGCGCAGACGCCGCGAGCTCACTTGCGACTGCGCACGCGTCGGTCTGCATCATCGCCGTGTGGACGCACAGCGCGCAGAACGCGAAGCGCCGCTGCTGCAGCGCACCGTCGCTCGCGACAAAGTGCAGCATCTTGTGCACGGCGCACGACGCGCAGACGAACTGGAAGCAGAGCTTGCACGTCGAGCGCGCGGCGCGGCGCCGGAAGAGCCGGTCGCGCCGTCGCGGCCGCTTCTTGCAGTGTACGCAGCAGACAGCAGCGCCTGGGCCGCCGCGCCCGTCGCCATGGTCGCCACTGTCGCCGTTGGCGTCCCAGTCGCCGCTGTCGTTGTCGTCGTGGATCTGCTCGAGCGTGCACCGGTTCTGCTGCTCGAGCGCGAACGCGAGCTTCTTCATGCGGCCGCACTCGACGTACTGCTGCAGCACGAGCGTACTGCGCACGGCGGCGCGGACCACGAGCGCGCGCGCGAGCGACCCGCCCGTCGGGTCCGCGTACCCGCGCAAGTAGACGTTCACGGCCGTGGTGCTGCACTGGCGCACGAGGCAGCAGACCGAGACGTTGCTCCGCGTGACGCCTGCGAGCGGCTGCGTCTGCGGAAAGTGCACTGTGTGCAGCAGCACGTACCCGACGCTCTCGCCGTTCGGGAGCTGCGTGAGGCCCGTGGCTTCGAGCACCACTGCGTCGCGCGGCGCCACAAAGTGCGCGAGGTGGCGCGGCGCGGCGGTCTCGAACCACTTGACGCTCAGCGACGCAAACGGCTCGCTCGGCGTCGGCGCGAGCAGCGTCGCAAGCACCGCGGCGCCAACGCACCGGTCCTGGACGTACGCGCTCGTGACGTGCATGGCGTCGGTGCTGGCGTTCACGGCGCCGAGGAGCGCGTCCTGGAGCGTGCCTTCGAGCGTCCCGACCGCGAGCACGACTGGGAGGTCGGGACACCGCGCCTGCGCGTGCGCTTTCGAGGCGCCGATGTGCATGCGCTGGAGCAGCTGCGACGCCGTGCGCGCGCGCGTGCTGTCGCTGCCAGGGCTCCAGCTCCCTGTCGTCGCGCTCTCGGTCTCGGGGTACTGGCTGCTCCCGGCAGCAGTCGCAGTCGCAGTCGCAGTCGCAGTCGCAGTCGCAGTCGCAGTCGCAGTCGCAGTCGCAGTCTCGGCGTAGTGCGAGTGGCGCGGCGCCATGTCGAGCAGACTGTGGCGGTGGTGGTGGAGATAGGCGCTGACGCTGCGCTCCTGGCACTGCCGTCGACGATGACGATGACGCGCGCGCTTGTCGGCGTCGCGGCGACGGCGCTCGACAAAGACGCAGAGACTCTGTCGGCGCTTCATGAGCTTCCACGCGTCGCGGTTCACGACGCTGCGGTCGTGGAGCTGGAACTGCTGGAACTGCGCGAGCGTGTGCTGCACGAGCATGTGCGCGACGCCCTCGAGCTGGCCCTCGTCCTCGGCCGAGAGCTCGAGCGGCGGGAACGGGCTCTGGAACGCCCCAGTTGCTCGCGTGGATGGTGGTGGTGAAGCTGTTGCTCGAGCAGCGCAGAGGCGTGGCAGAGCACGCGTGCGTGTCATGGCAATCGACGTGTGTATGTGTTGGACGTCGTACGAGGTCGTGTGTGAGCACACGTGTGAGTGGCGGTGTCTTTAGGGTCTTGCGCGAGCGCGCGCGTCTCGAGTAGTGAACAAGCGTCGATGCAGCGAGCTCTGAGCAACACCAACGTGAGCAAGAGAGAGCAAGAGAGAGCGAGTGGACGGCTGCACTTGCGAGAGCCAATACTGAGAGAGAGAGACGCAACCTTGCTGCTGCTGTTGCAATGTTGCCATGTGAATGAATGAACGAGCGAGGGTCGCGAAAGTCGAAGGATAGCGCTCGCTGTTGCAACGACAACAGCAACGACGACGATCGCACAGACAGGATCGATCCTGTACACTGCGTCAGGACATCCACTCGCATGTGCAGCCGTCGTGTCCTTTGTGTCTGTGTGTGTACCATGTGCTCTCGCTCTCTCGCTCTTCATGCGCTAGTGCTAGTGCTAGTGCTAGTGCTAGTGCTAGTGCTAGTGCTAGTGCTAGTGCTAGTGCTAGTGCTAGTGCTAGTGCTAGTGCTAGTGCTAGTGCTAGTGCTAGTGCTAGTGCTAGTGCTAGTGTTAGTGCTAGTGCTGGCGCTGGTGGGCAAGTCGAAGCGAGCGAGTTGCTGTTGCAAGTGAATGATGCAAGTCTGATGGTATACAAGTCTGGGGTATTCAAAACAAAAGAGCACAACACGCAACAATCGAGTCGAGTGATCATGTGTGGTTGCAATGCAAAAAGCAGACACAGTAGTGGTCGACTCGCTCGTGACTTGAACAACGTATGCAATACAAACACAATAATGATCCTTGCTGCGCGACCTTTCGCGTTTCAAACATGCTTGTTTGACTTGCTTTGCTGTGGGTTGAAGCAAGCAACTTGTGCTCGCTCGCTGCAAATCGAGCTTTGCTGTGTAGGAGCAAGCAACTTGCAACTTGTGCTCGCTCACTCGTGCAAACACGAGTGATGCAAAGGCAAACTCTGCTGCGTTGCCTGTGTGAGCACATGCGTGTAGTGTGACGGCATCCACGCACTCGCAGCACAATGCAGTATGTGCGCGTGTGTTGGTACCTGGACCAGTAAGCAAGTGAGCAAGAGAGAGAGGTGCATACGATTGCTCGTTGCGCCACTTTCAACGAGCACTTTGAGAACAGCGAGGACGTCTGCTACTAGTGCGCATCAGTTGCAGTTGTGTTGAGGTCTTCTGCTGCTTGCTTGTTTGTTTGTTTGCTTGCTTGTTTGTGCGGATGTCCTCGGAAGCAAGACGTCACTGCTCGACGCCCGAGACAACTCACGCGAGTCGCGTGCAACGTATTGACACGAGTGCAAGAAGAAGCTGTGATCACTCGAGCAAGCAAGCAAGCAAACACAGACAGACAGACCGACCGACTGCTTGAGCAAGACTAGTCGCCGCTCTCTCTGGCTGTCAGTCGCTCGGTGAACGCCGCGACGCTCGCAAAGCGGTACTGCCGAGATCCTGCGAGCGTCGAAGAGTCTGCTTCTTCACGATGACGACAATGAAGAGAGGATCACGAACGACTTGCGTTGGACATACTCTCCATCACCACTACCGCCACTACCGCCATTGCCACTTGCACACACTGAGGAAGCAAGCATTCGCAACCGCGTCTCCCTGTGTGTACGTCGCCTTCAAGTCATCGCAGCGGCAGAAGCATAAGACAGCGGCGAGTATGTGCGCGTGAGTGACTGAGCGCGACTGATCCAAAGCAAGCCGCCTCGTTGCCGCTGGAGACGAGGCTACGCGTCCTGACACAAGACACACACAAACACTGGCGACTTGACTCGCACTGGTTGGTGTTGTTATCCTAACAATCGTCTCGTCTTGTTGGCGCCGCCACCAACTCACAGCTCACAGCTCTCATTAGTTGCAGCAATGCTCGCGATGCTGGTCGCTCCAACACCATGAGACTCTCTCCGCTCCTCGACATCGAGGACTTCTAGCTCCTGCCCTCGGCGCACGTTCCACCGACGTGCGTTTGCGACTCAAGTGTACATGAACCATGTATGTGGTGGCGTCGCCCACTCTGGAGAACAAGCTGGTCGGAGAGGGCACATGAACAAGCTCGCGTGGTTTGTGCACCAGCAGCGGCGTCTCGGCAGCACCAGCAGCGGAATCACGAGCACGAGCAGCAGCACGTCGTCGTCGTTTGCGTCGCGCGCATCGAGGCTATCGAGCGTCGAATGCGTGACGTGCAAAGCCCCGGCAGCGTCGTCGTCACGGTCGCTTCTTAGCAGCAGCAGCTCGTCACTGTCGTCGTCGTCCAAGGCGCGGACGTGCAGTGTCTGCGGCCACTTCACGTGCTCAGCGTGCCAGCTCAAGAAGAAGCTGAGCTTCGTGTCGCTCGAGAACGCGCGGCTGCTGCAGCAAGAGCTGCCGTTCTGCGCGATTTGCATCCACGGAGTCATGATCAAAGCCGACGCGCGGCTCGTCGCGAGCGAAGAGCTCATTACGAACCAGGACCACCAGGTCTTCTCGAGCGGCATCTCGGTGCTCAACTTTGACGCGCCGTCCGATTAGCGATAGTGAAAGAGAGTCTGTGTCGTGAGTAAGTGACTATCAATCCATTCATCTGTCAGTGGACGTGCTTCTCACAGACAAGCGCTTGTTCGCAAGCAAGGAGTATGAAGCTTCGAGGTCGCTGGCGTGAACAGCTCAGGAGCCTGACGTGTTGATGTTGAATGCGTAGTTTTTCGAGGTATTCACAGTGTTCACCTACTTGATTTTTGTACTGAAAACAGCACTACTGTAGTAAAAAGAAATAAGTACACATTCTGTTTGACAACCTTCGTTTGACAAGCAATCCTTCTTGCCACCTCACTCGCTCGCTCGAGCTCGAGGTCACCACTTCGCGACGAGCAGCTTCACGCGCACGAGCAGCAGTAGCAGCGATGGCGGTGACGAAAGCGTTCGTTGTGACGAACGCCAAAGGCGCGTTTGTGCGCGAAGCGAGCAAGTTCCGTAACTGGATCAGCCGCAGCAGCGACGCGCCGTTCCCAGCAGGTCGGTCCGTCCTGTGATCCGAGTTGCTCGCTCTCTCTCTGTCTATCAATCTCACGTAGCACACCTACGCTCGCTCGCACGTGCCTCCACCTATTTGTATGCGTGTGCTAGCGAAAGACCGGTACCACTTGTACGTCTCACTCGCGTGTCCGTGGGCGTCGCGCTGCGTCGCAGTGATGTACATGAAGGGGCTCGACAAGCTCATTGGGCTCTCGATCGTGCACCCCGTGTTCCAGCGCACGCGACCTGGCGACACTGAAGATACGCACGCTGGGTGGGCGTTTGTCGACCCAACCACGACGCCGACGCTTCCAGGACCGACTGGTCTCGGCGCGTACGCATCGAAAGGGTCGATCCCTGACACTGTGAACCACGCGACGTACGTGCGCGACCTGTACGAGCTGTGCTCGAATGAGAAGACGCGGTACACCGTGCCGCTGATCTGGGACAAGCACGCGCGCACGATCGTCTCGAACGAGTCGGCGGACATCGTGCGCATGTTCAATGACGCGTTCAGCGATCTTGTGCCGCCGTCGCTCGATCTGTACCCCAAGGCGCTGCGTCCAGCGATCGACGACGTGAATGACTGGATCTACCGCGACATTAGCAACGGCGTGTACAAGTGCGGCTTTGCAGCGACGCAAGAGGCGTACGACGACGCTGTGACGGCGCTCTTTGACGCTCTTGCGCGCGTAGAAGCGCTCTTGGCGACGCAGCGGTACCTCGTCGGCGACGTCTTCACGGAAGCCGACGTGCGGCTCTTCACGACGCTCGTGCGCTTCGACGCGGTCTACTACGTCCACTTCAAAGCGAGCAAGCAGCGCATTCGCGACTTCCCGAACCTGAGCAACGTACGTCTCGTGTCGTGTAGCAGCGGACTACAGGAGGCAGCTGACGTGGCGACTGTTGTTGTGGTTGCTGCTGCAGTACGTGCGCGACATCTACCAGCTCGCACCAGTGAAGCGCAGCGTCGACATCGAGCACATCAAGCTGCACTACTATGCGTCGCACACGCACCTGAACACGTTCGGGATCGTCCCAGCGAGTCCGCCGCACGACTTTGACGCGCCGCACGACCGCGCGCGGTTCGCCAGCGCACAAGCGCCAGTGTTTGCCTAGCGCATCTTGTGCAGTGCGTATTGTCGAGTAGGAACGCCATGTTGGCGTTGTCTAAGCTGTTTCCGATGCGCAGCTTGCCCTCATAGTGATCTCTTGGACGATCCCATCCGTGAGAGAAGCCTTGAGTCGTGTCTTGCGTGTCAACAGAGCGCTGCTCTTTGTGTCTTGATCGTCCTTGCACGACCGACCGCATGGTGTTGTTGCCTTTTGACTTCCACCTCATCGAAATGGCTTGACTTGTTTGAGTGGGGTACCTTGATAATGTCACTATTGAGTAGTTGGTGTGCACCACAGCAATGCAATGCCCATCAAGTCATAGTAAAAGCAAGTCATGTGCGTCGCATACTAGATGCAAGTCACAATTGTTTGCTCTCGGACTGCCACTCAACTCGCCTCAAGCGACGCAAAAGCACCACCAAAGCAACTCGCGCGACGACAAGAGCGACGACGACAAGAGTGACGATGGTGGCAAAGCGCAGCGCAAAGGCCTTGGCGGCTACGAGCACGAAGCAGAAGGCAGCAGCGCCAGTTGTAGCAGCAGCAGCAGCACCTGAAGCAGCTCAGAGCGACAGCGGCAGCGACAACGATGCGAGCGAACAGAGCGGCAGTGACAACGAGAGCGGCTCGGACGCAGAGCCACAGGGCGAGAACGACAACGATGACGACGACAAAGATGGTCTTGATCTCGACATTGCGGCAAACGACGGCGACGACGACGATGAAGAGCTCGACGCGGTTGGTTTTGGCGACGCCATGAGCAAGATCCTCGGACAGACTGTCGCGAGTGACGCGCAGCCGATTCTCGCCAAGCGCACGACTGCGCGCATGCGCGAGATCATGGCCGAGAAGCAGGTGGTCAAGACCGCGCGCATTAGCGCTGCTGAGAAGCGCGAGAAGGAGCAGAAAGACATGATCATGCCGAGTGTTGCGACCGCAGCGCAGGACCGTCGACTGCGCATGATCGCGACGAAAGGAGGTGCGTTTGTATGTGTTTCTTGAGCTCTAGTGCTTGTGGTGTGAGCTGTTGTGCTTACACGCACTTCACTGGTCTCTGCTGCTGCTGCTTCAGTCGTCGCGCTCTTCAATGCGATTGAGAAGCACCAGCACCAGCACGGCAAGCCATCAGACGCCAAGAACGACAAGAAAGGTATGTGTGTGTGCTCTTGCATGCGCAAGTTCGGATACAAGCGCACAATCAGTCAGCACTAACAACTACGTTATGGTTCAAACGACTGCAGTGAAAGAGATGTCAAAATCCAATTTCTTGGGGCTGCTGAAGGCACAGCAAAAGTCGGTTACAGAAGCAACGCCATCAACGACAACCAAGAGCTCGTGGTCGGTCGTCCAGGACGACTACATGATGGGCGCGAAGCTCAAGGACTGGGACGCGACGCACGGTACCGAGAAAGGACGCGTGCGCAACGACGACGATGCAGAGACTGAAGCGGCAGAAGACGCAGCGTGGCGACAGGTGCGCGACTTGGACAGCGACGACGACGCTGCTACAGGATCTGCGAAGCGCAAGAGCAGCAGCAGTGGCGCAAAGGCGTCGGACCGGAAACCGGCGCCCAAGAAGAAGACGAAGCGCACATAGAGAGAGACGCGACACTATGTGCGCCACTAGACAGCACGAGCGCCTCGCAGTCCAGAGCTGCGTCGTCCACTTGAAGAGATAGCGTATCCATTCGACTCGACGTCTCTCCACTTTCCCACCATGCGCTCGCTTCCGATGGCGACGCACTTCACTCACTCACTCTCTACGAGACGCACAACGCAAAGACAGACACTCACACATGTGCTCGGTCGCTCATACACACGACGCAGCGATGGTGGTGTCGCGCCGCGCGTAGCGACAGAGCGGCGGGAAGTCGAGCATGCCGCGGAGCCACGCGGTGATGAGCGACTTGTGGCCGACCGAGTTGCGCGCGAGCGCTGCCGCCTCTTCACTCGCGACCGCGAGCGACTGCGTGCGCTGCACGGCGACGTGGACGCAGAGCGCGCAGAACGCGATCTCGCGCTGGCGCAGCACGCCTTGTCCTTGGCTGAAAGTGTCAGTGCTGCTGTCGTCCAGTGACGCGCTGTGGTGGTCGAGAGACAGCGACGCAGACCGAGACGGCGTCTGCTGTCTGTGCTGCTGTTGGTGATGTGGATGCTGGTGGTGGCGATGGCTCAGAGACGCGTCCTCTTCGTGCGCGACGTAGCTCACTCGCTGCGTCACGGTGCACGACGAGCAGACGTACTCGCAGCAGAGCGCGCAGCGAGTCGGTCGCTTTGCTGACCGCCGCAGGAGCCACAGCCGCCGACGTCCGGACGCCGATGGCGCGACTCGCCTGCAGTGCGTGCACCGGACAGTCACAACCGCGAGCTCGGGCACAGACGACGCGGCACTCGCGACGCTCTCGTTGCGCGCACGCGACTGCGCGTCCTCTGTCGCGTGCGCCTCGGCGTCGACCGAGATGGCGCCGATCGAGCACGCGTGCTGCTGCTGCAGCGCCCACGCGAGCTTCTTCATGCGCGCGCACTCGACGAAGCGCCAGACCGAGATGAGGCCCTCGACCGCCGACTTGACGGCCAGCGGCCGCAAGAGCCCGCGCACGGGGTCGACGTTGCCGATGACGAAGACGTCGACCGACGCGTCCGACTCGGCGCGCAAGAGCATGCACACGGACAGGCCGCTGCGCACGACGGACGGGAGCTCGCGTGCCTCGGGGAACTGCACCGAGTGGAGCAAGACGTAGCCGACGCGCTCGCCGTTCGCGAGACGCGTGACGCCCGTCGACTCGAGGATCACGACGTCGTGGTGCTTCACGAGCGCGCCGAGGTGCCGTCCTGGCGGTCCGCGCTCGATCCACTTGACGCTCAGCGACCGGAACGGGTGATCGGCGGTCGGTGCGATGATCGTCGCGAGCACGGCCGCGTCCACGATGTTGTCGCGCACATACGACGACTTGATGCGCATGGCGTCGACGGTCGGACTCACGACGCCGTACATCGCGTCGTCGAGCGAGCCTTCGATCGAGCCAGCGACGAGGAACGCCGGCAGTCCGAGACTCGCGCGCACCTGCCGCGTGCGGTTGTCCATGCTCCAGTTGAGGTGCCCACTGCGCGCCGCTGCTGACGACAACGACGACCCTGCACGCGTATCTGCGGCGCTGCTGCACGTGCGGTCGAAGCAGCAGAAGCTGCCTTCGAGGTCCGAGCCCTCGGCGCGCAAGCTCGCGAGGCGCATCGACTGGGCTCGCCGCTTCCGCGTCTCGCGCTCGGGTCGCTCCGCGTACACGCGCACCTTCTTCTTGCGCTTGAGGAACTTCCACTGGTCGCGGTCCACGACGCGCTCGTCCTTGTAGAGGTAGTTATCGTACTCGGTCACGCTGCTCTGGACGAGGAAGTACGCCATGTCTTCGAGCCGCGCTTCGTCGCCAGCCGTGAGCTCGAGCGCCGGGAACGGACTCGTGAACGCGCGTGTCGCTGCTGTTCGTCGAGCGCGCATGTTGACAAGTGGCGGCGTGTGAGTGGAGCTGCTGGTGCTGGCTGTCGAGGGTGGCAGGAGACGGCGAAATGGACACTGGACGGTCCAGATCGATCACACAGGTCGCAACACCGCGTGTGTGTGTGTTTGACTCGTCTGAGAGCTTGCGATGGCGATGGCGATGGCTACTGCTGTTGTGTGTGTGCGCGCGTAGCTGAACGACGAGTGCGTGTGTGATCGTGCTCGTTGAGTCGGTCGGTCGCGTGGCGATTGACGCTTGACGTGCGCTGTCGTAGCAAGATGGATGGACCTCTGTAGCACCAGAGCAGCGACTGTAGCTGCACGTGCGTCTAGCGTCTTGCGCTCTCTCTTTTGCTCTCTTGCTCTTTTGATCTTGTTCGAGTGAGCTTGTGCTCTCTCTCTCTCTCTTGCTGTCAAAGATGACGACTGCTGCAAGTGCTTCTACACGAATGGCGTCACGGTGCTTGTGCTCGTGCTTGGATGATCGTGGGCGGCTGCAACGAGAGGCAAAGGAGTCGAGAAGCTGCTCGCGAGCAGCGAGAGCGCAAGCGCGAGCGCGAGCGGAAGAAGAAGATCTGAATGAGAGCGCGCAGAGGATCAAGAGCGCAACAGGGAGCAGAGAGGGTGGACCGACCCGTCACGCACACACGCGCCCTCGTTCGCTCGATTGCTCGCGCGCAAAGTGATGCTAGCGCTGATAGTGTTTCAGTCCAGACGTACGTACGTGCGGCACTTGACCCTCTTGGCCCTCTTGACTCGGATCGCCTTGCGTGGGAGCACTCGACAGGAGTAGGAGCAGCAGCTGTCCGCTGTCTGCCGGCACCGATGGATCACTCACTCACTCGAAGAACCGATCGACTGATCGAAGCGAATCGAAGCGAGTCGTGTGAGCACTGCCACTTGCGCCTTTGAGCCGTTGTCCTCTGCTTCTCGCACAAGAGGTAGGCTCTCGTGCCTCGCCGAGTCGTTGCGTAGTTGCGTAGTTGGTCGAGTGAGCACTCGAGCGCGCAACGCCAGCGTCTGCACGCACCAGCCCTCACTCACTCACTCACTCAACTCTCACTCAACTCACTCGACTCGACCCGCTGATGATCGATCGCGTGCCGAAAGGCAACAACAGATGAGCGCGCGAGCGACAAACAGCGAAACTCGGGGCGTGGAAGCCTCGGCTGGCTCTTGCAGGCGTGAGGCGTCCCTCGATCACCACCGACGCCACGAAGAAGAAGAAGAAGAAGGCGACGGCAAGACTGACAAGAATGACAAGCATGAGGAGGAGGAGGGGGGGGCAAGACTGACAGCGCCAGTCAGCATGCGACGCAAACGACCTCGCATCGCTTGATGTCTTGATGTCTTGATGCCATGAGCTCTCGAGGTCTCGAGAGAGGTCTTGAGAGAGAGAGCGCGCGCGAGAGCAAGAACCACACATACTGCACCGCGACTGGTTTGATGCACGATCGCAGACGCATAGTATCACAGGGCGTTTCTTTCTATGGTCGGCAGGCAGTTGAGGCTGTGATCATGCTTGCTGCTTGCTAAGACATGATGATCGCCACAAGCAAGCAAGCGCACACTCTCGAGCTCGATGCACCACTCGCACGCCAACGCACTCACGCCAAAGACGTCCAAAACAGAGCGACGTTGTGTCAATCAAACGAGCACCGTGCGAGTAGTACTCGATGCGAGGCGATCAGCTCGACTGCCTCTTCTCCTTCTACTACTACAACTTGCTCTCTAGCTGGCAGTGCGTGCAGTTGTCGTCGCCGTGTGGCGATCGTCCTTCGACGCGCACACACGTCAACACGCCGAAATGTTCCAAGCGACGCCACTCGTCGTGCGAGAACGTCGTCGCGACTCGCAGCCAGGTACATCGATCGGTCTATCTGACAGACACGCACACTCGCCAGTGCGAGTCACGCACGCACACACAGTCACACATACATGCACGGCAGCAGAACGAGAGGCGCGTGCTTGCTGTTCGCGACGCACGCTTTCGCCGGACGCATCCGACTCGTGTATCTAGTCGCACGTGGCTCCACATGAGCTCCAAGCCCCGAGATCTGAGCTCCAAGCTCCAAGATCGACGCTGACTGACTGACCGTCCTGGTCATTCATTCCACACTCGCTGCTACGAGCAACTGGCAGAGGAGGCACGAAAGAACTAGCAGAGGCACCAGAGTGACAGACGGACAGCAGATACGATCGACTCGTCTCGGGCGCTGTGCGTGTGGGTATGAGTCCACAGGAGCGCTCTGTCGCTCTCGACCAGCTCCATGCACACACTGGCAAAAGACACAGAGGACGCGATGTACGCGGGAGCTGACGATCGCATGCGCGAGTGCGAATGTGAGTGAGCGTGTGATAGAGAGAGACCAAGCGCAGTCAGACATGAGCGAGTGAGTGAGTGAGCGATGGATCGTCGTAGCGTCCGCCAAACACACAGCGCATTGGCACTCGCCAGCGCTCTGTGGGTCTGCGCTTCCTCGCTCTAGTCCCTTCGTCACAACGCTCTATGTGACGCTAGCATGCGATCGAGGAGCTGCACGCACCAGTGCGGCGCCAAGCCACCGAGACGGAGCACGCGCCAGAGCTCACGGACCGACGCGGCCTCGTGTCGCAGCAGCACGTCGTTCGCCCACGCAGCCTCTTGCTCTCGCAACGCATCGAGGTGCTGGCCGATCGCCGCGTGGTCCGCGCCAGTGAAGCGACTGCACTCGTGCGTTAGAGTTGCGCTGTCCGAGAGATCGTCAGTGGCGCCAGGACGTTCGTCGCCCATGTTCGCCATCGCAGTCGCGACGACGCCACCATCGCTGTCTCGCACTCTGTCCTGGCCACTGCCAAGTGTCTCAGTGGCTGCACGGCACACGAGGCAGCCGTCCAGCGGCGCGTGCTCGTTCGTCTGCGCTCGGAACGCTGCGATCGCTCGTGTACGCGCGTCGTGCTGCGCTTGCACGACGAGCATCGCTGTCGCCGAGTTAATGAGCTGGCCGAGGTGGCCGTCTCCGTTGCGTCGAGCCGGCGCTCGCACTGCGCCATGGCCACCGCCCTCTGTTGTGCTCGACGCCTCGCCCGACGCGCGCAGTTGCGTGAGTAAGCGCTGCAGCCGCGCGTGTGTGGCGTTGCGCACGACCTTGGCGAACTCTGCGCGCACGAGCGCCGCGGCGTCCTCAGCTGCACTGGCCGCACATGCGGTCTCACGCTCACAGCGCGCAGTCTTGTGCGCTAGCAGACGCGCTCGTTTGTGCTGCAGCCGAGCGCGCGTCGAGCGCCACGCCACCACTCGCGTGAGCTGCCGCGTCGCCGCGACGGTCAGAGCGTCACGTAGCGCCTGCACGCGGCGCCGAGCGAGCCAACCGCGCGTCAAACGCACGAGCAGCGCGCCTGTGAGCCGCTGTCGCCGAGCCGTTCGGCGCTGACGAGCACTGCGCCACGCGCGCTGGAGCGTCTCGGCGGCTCGCACGGCGCGCTTTGAGGCGAGGACGCGTGCGCGCCACGTCGCGACGCAGCGCCGCTTGAGTAGCTTCCGCACGCCGCGTCGGCCTCTGCACCAGCGCTGCCAGGCGCCGAACACGCACGCCATGCGCTTGCGCCGCACGATGTCCTGGAGCTGCTGCTTGAAGCCTCGCGCCGCAGTGACGCGTGTGCACCAGTGGTCAAAGCGCGCGCACGTCGTTGCGGAGCGCACAGCGGACGCGCGTCGCCACTTCTGTCTGCTGTTTTGTATGCATGGCCCAGCACCGCAACGCCGCGGCCGCGAGGCGCCACTGGAGCTGCCGCACGAACGCCGCGAGGCGCTGCTGCTGACTGCGCTGCTGGGCCACGCGCTCCATGACGCTCGCGACACTGCGCGCACGGAGCTCGGACACGAGGCGCGCGGCCCAGAAGCGCCGCAACGCGCATAGCCGCTGCTTGGTCCAGCGCTGGAGCACGCGCGCGCTGCGGTCGACGACGAGCGCGTAGACGCGTCCTGGGAGCGGCGAAGAGCAGAACTGGCGCGTGTCGAGCGGTCCGTACTTGAGCGCCCAGTGCGTGTGCCGCGCGCGGTCGGCTCGGCGCTGCTGCTCGTGTGAGTGGCGGTCGGCGACGGCGAGAAGCGCCGCAGTGGCCATGGCGCTCTGGCGGTCATATGCATACGAGGCGCTGTCACTGCCACTGATCCGATGAGGTTGGCTGCTGCTGCTCGCTGACGTCGCGTGGTCGTGGTCGCGCGCAATGGGCGCTGTGGATGTGGCGGTGGCGGTGGCGGTGGCGGTGGCGGTGCGCACGTGCTGCCACTGCGTCTGAACAGCGTGTGCGGGCGAGAAGCGGACGGAGAAGCCCCACAAGTCGCTCTTGCACGGGTTCGCGATGCGCTGCGGCGTCCGTCTGCTGCGGTCCGCGCAGTCGCCACTCGTGTCTTCAGTGCGTAGCTCTGGCTGCGCGCGACGGGAGCAGCAGGCGGCAGTCCGTTCCTCGCCACGCGCACAAGCTGCGCGCGTCGCGTCGCGACGGACGAGGCGCGTGGTCGTCGTCTGGGAACGGCAGCGCGCACGCCGAGCGCTTGGGCGAGTCGGTGTAGACGGCAGTGGCGTGAGAAGGAGTTGCGTGGGCGCCAGTGGCGCCAGTGGCGCGCGTGGGCACTGTCGTCGCTGTCATACGTGCCATGGTCTTGAGTCTTTTTGTGTCTCTCGGTCTCTTGGTGTCGTTGGCTCGCTTGGTTGAAAGAGCGCCAAAGAGAGGTAGTTTTGTGGTGTATGGGGCATCTTCGGTCTTTCTTCTCTCTTGCATTGTATGTAGCACACACAGAGACAGCAAACGTGTATCATTTGATTTTGTGAAATGTTGGCATAAAACGGAAAGTGGATAAACGACACAGGTTTCGAAATGCACAGCACAAAGCAGAGTTGCTATCTGGAATAACAAAAGAACAAAAGACAGTCGAACCAAACAGAACAACGCAAGAGCAGTTTGATGCACCAGTGCAAAACACACACAAAACCGATAAGCGCCGAGTGAGACCGCAACTTTGCTCAGGACAGGTTCGACACAACACACCATTGCTCTTCAACACCATTGCTCTTAACACTAGTACTCTACATACCAACTCAGACGATGGCGTGGCTGACCAACGAACTCTTTGCACCATCTATCTGTTGTGAGTTCGATACCGACGACAACACCGCGCTGCAAAGTCGCTCATACACTCAAACAGTGCGTGCGTGCTGCTCGTTGCATTGCCGATACCCATAGATTCCGTGTCATGCATGAACAAGTGGCTCAGTTCTCGAGCACGACGCGGTAGCGCGCCTTGCCGTCGCGCACCATCTGGATGCCGTCGTTCACTTTGCTCATCGGCAACTTCTGGATGATCGGACGCACGTTCTTCTCGGACGCGACCTGGAGCATGTCTTGAATGTCCTCGATCGAGCCAATGAGGCTGCCAACGAACTTCTTGCTGCCGAGAATGACGCTGAGCGGCAGAAACTTCACACTGTCGTTCGGCGCGCCAAGCATCACGCACGTGCCGCGCGAACGCAACAAGCTCATGTACAGGTCGTACGGCATGTTGGTTGCGTCTGCAGTGATGAGCAGCACGTTCACGGACGACGCGGCGCGGGCGGCATGCTCTGGGTCAGTCAGGTTGTAGAACTCCTGTGCGCCGAGTGCACGGATCTCCTGCTCCTTGTTGGCAGAGCGAGAGAACGCGACTGGCATCGCACCGAGCGCGCGGATGAACTGGATCGCCAAGTGACCGAGACCGCCGATGCCGACCACACCCACACGGTCGCCAGGCTTCACGTTGTGCGTCTTGAGTGGGGTGAAGACCGTCGCACCGGCGCAGAGCAGCGGCGCCGCGACATCCGATGGGATGTTGTCCGGAATCTTGAACGCGTAGTGCGCCGACACGCGCACGTAGTCAGCGTAGCCGCCATGCGAAGTGGCACCATCAGCGTACTTGGAGTTGTACGTGTACACGCCGCGTGGACAAAGAGCGTCGGCGCGATCAACACACTCGGTGCACGGTGCGTCCTTGTCCTTGTTCAAGCACGCCCAAACTTGCGCGCCGACACCGACGCGATCGCCGACCGTCAAATGCGTCACACCGGTGCCGACAAACGTCACTTCGCCGACGATCTCGTGGCCCGCGACGAGCGGATATGCGGTCGGACCCCAACCACTGTCGACCGTGTGCACGTCTGAGCCGCAGATGCCGCAGTGCGAGATCTTGATCTCGACGTCTTCGGCGCCGAGCGAGCGGGACTCGTACTGCCACGGCTTGAACTCGCCGCTCTGCTCATGCGCAGCGTACGCGTTGATGCTTCGTGGTGCAGTCGACATGTTGATAGTGTTGATGCTGATGTTGATGATGTTTGATGTTTGGTGTTTGGTGCTGATGTCAATGAGCTGTTGCTGCTTGACTTAGCTTGGCTTGCGTTGATGCGTGTGTGGCTTCTGTGTGGAAGCGAGCGAATGGAGGAATGAGCTCCGTGTGTCCAGCTGCGGTGGTGATGTCGATAGCGATGGTCTGGGTAGACACAAGCAGAGGGGGTCAAAGCCGTGGTCTGCAGTGCTGTCTGGCAGGCTGCCTCATGTGTCCTGTGGCTCGCCTCATCGCTTGCTGGTGCGCAGCTTGTGCTGTTGTAGTGCCGTCCGTGGAGTATCGACCGACGCTCAGCGAAGCGAAGCGATGTGCGGTCGCATCAACTCGTCGGTTCAAACCGAGCGTGTCGTTTCAAAACGTGTTGTCTTTCATCATCACCGACCGTCATTCTGTTGTGGCTGTGAGTGCTGGCGCTGGCAGTGCATTTTTGATGTGGGCACTCACATACATGAGCGCAGTTGTTGTGTGTGCAATAGTGAATCGTGCTTTTTGCTCTGTCGCACATAAGCATATCAAGACAGACACTCTCGTCGCACAGAGTGACGAGCATAACGTGATCGAGCTGTGCGAGATTCGTAACACCACCACCAAGTGAAGCGAAGCGAAGCAACCGAGGCAGAGCAGGGCAGGTCGCTCCAGCGCACATGAACAAGAGGGTTTGCTTGCGAGATTGGTAACAACAGAGAACTTGCGCCTATCTATCGGAGTTATTGGAGTAAGGACGTCTAAGAATGTCGTTCTTTTCGTTGCTGAGCTTGGAGTGTCAACTCGGTCATTTTCGCTCTCTGTCAGGTCTGTAACTCGTTGCTCCTTGGCTCTCCAATTGGCGGTGGAGCAATCGGTATAGCGCGGTTCGTAGTTGCCCCTGAAGTCGCATCAACCAAACCGATCTGCCGTGTTGAAGCACATCAACACTGACTTGAGTTGGAGTTGCAAGTCAAGCACATCAATGGTTTGCCTCTTATCCATCTTTGCCGTGCTGCTGTGAGGCATATCAACGTTACGCGATGCTGAAGGTCGTTCATGACCCACCCAAAGGACAAACATCGGGCTCGAGTTTTTCAGGTCGAATGTCGGGACTGGGGCTCGCTTGGTTAAGACTATCACAGGACCACAGAAGTCGAGACACCAGTGCTACTGAAGCTAGTCGGTTCGTCTTGGGGCGAGCTTGTGGTCAACACTAGCCGTTCTGACCGACAAGGTAACATTGTTCATGTGCGCTGGAGCGACCTGCCCTGCTCTGCCTCGGTTGCTTCGCTTCGCTTCACTTGGTGGTGGTGTTACGAATCTCGCACAGCTCGATCACGTTATGCTCGTCACTCTGTGCGACGAGAGTGTCTGTCTTGATATGCTTATGTGCGACAGAGCAAAAAGCACGATTCACTATTGCACACACAACAACTGCGCTCATGTATGTGAGTGCCCACATCAAAAATGCACTGCCAGCGCCAGCACTCACAGCCACAACAGAATGACGGTCGGTGATGATGAAAGACAACACGTTTTGAAACGACACGCTCGGTTTGAACCGACGAGTTGATGCGACCGCACATCGCTTCGCTTCGCTGAGCGTCGGTCGATACTCCACGGACGGCACTACAACAGCACAAGCTGCGCACCAGCAAGCGATGAGGCGAGCCACAGGACACATGAGGCAGCCTGCCAGACAGCACTGCAGACCACGGCTTTGACCCCCTCTGCTTGTGTCTACCCAGACCATCGCTATCGACATCACCACCGCAGCTGGACACACGGAGCTCATTCCTCCATTCGCTCGCTTCCACACAGAAGCCACACACGCATCAACGCAAGCCAAGCTAAGTCAAGCAGCAACAGCTCATTGACATCAGCACCAAACACCAAACATCAAACATCATCAACATCAGCATCAACACTATCAACATGTCGACTGCACCACGAAGCATCAACGCGTACGCTGCGCATGAGCAGAGCGGCGAGTTCAAGCCGTGGCAGTACGAGTCCCGCTCGCTCGGCGCCGAAGACGTCGAGATCAAGATCTCGCACTGCGGCATCTGCGGCTCAGACGTGCACACGGTCGACAGTGGTTGGGGTCCGACCGCATATCCGCTCGTCGCGGGCCACGAGATCGTCGGCGAAGTGACGTTTGTCGGCACCGGTGTGACGCATTTGACGGTCGGCGATCGCGTCGGTGTCGGCGCGCAAGTTTGGGCGTGCTTGAACAAGGACAAGGACGCACCGTGCACCGAGTGTGTTGATCGCGCCGACGCTCTTTGTCCACGCGGCGTGTACACGTACAACTCCAAGTACGCTGATGGTGCCACTTCGCATGGCGGCTACGCTGACTACGTGCGCGTGTCGGCGCACTACGCGTTCAAGATTCCGGACAACATCCCATCGGATGTCGCGGCGCCGCTGCTCTGCGCCGGTGCGACGGTCTTCACCCCACTCAAGACGCACAACGTGAAGCCTGGCGACCGTGTGGGTGTGGTCGGCATCGGCGGTCTCGGTCACTTGGCGATCCAGTTCATCCGCGCGCTCGGTGCGATGCCAGTCGCGTTCTCTCGCTCTGCCAACAAGGAGCAGGAGATCCGTGCACTCGGCGCACAGGAGTTCTACAACCTGACTGACCCAGAGCATGCCGCCCGCGCCGCGTCGTCCGTGAACGTGCTGCTCATCACTGCAGACGCAACCAACATGCCGTACGACCTGTACATGAGCTTGTTGCGTTCGCGCGGCACGTGCGTGATGCTTGGCGCGCCGAACGACAGTGTGAAGTTTCTGCCGCTCAGCGTCATTCTCGGCAGCAAGAAGTTCGTTGGCAGCCTCATTGGCTCGATCGAGGACATTCAAGACATGCTCCAGGTCGCGTCCGAGAAGAACGTGCGTCCGATCATCCAGAAGTTGCCGATGAGCAAAGTGAACGACGGCATCCAGATGGTGCGCGACGGCAAGGCGCGCTACCGCGTCGTGCTCGAGAACTGAGCCACTTGTTCATGCATGACACGGAATCTATGGGTATCGGCAATGCAACGAGCAGCACGCACGCACTGTTTGAGTGTATGAGCGACTTTGCAGCGCGGTGTTGTCGTCGGTATCGAACTCACAACAGATAGATGGTGCAAAGAGTTCGTTGGTCAGCCACGCCATCGTCTGAGTTGGTATGTAGAGTACTAGTGTTAAGAGCAATGGTGTTGAAGAGCAATGGTGTGTTGTGTCGAACCTGTCCTGAGCAAAGTTGCGGTCTCACTCGGCGCTTATCGGTTTTGTGTGTGTTTTGCACTGGTGCATCAAACTGCTCTTGCGTTGTTCTGTTTGGTTCGACTGTCTTTTGTTCTTTTGTTATTCCAGATAGCAACTCTGCTTTGTGCTGTGCATTTCGAAACCTGTGTCGTTTATCCACTTTCCGTTTTATGCCAACATTTCACAAAATCAAATGATACACGTTTGCTGTCTCTGTGTGTGCTACATACAATGCAAGAGAGAAGAAAGACCGAAGATGCCCCATACACCACAAAACTACCTCTCTTTGGCGCTCTTTCAACCAAGCGAGCCAACGACACCAAGAGACCGAGAGACACAAAAAGACTCAAGACCATGGCACGTATGACAGCGACGACAGTGCCCACGCGCGCCACTGGCGCCACTGGCGCCCACGCAACTCCTTCTCACGCCACTGCCGTCTACACCGACTCGCCCAAGCGCTCGGCGTGCGCGCTGCCGTTCCCAGACGACGACCACGCGCCTCGTCCGTCGCGACGCGACGCGCGCAGCTTGTGCGCGTGGCGAGGAACGGACTGCCGCCTGCTGCTCCCGTCGCGCGCAGCCAGAGCTACGCACTGAAGACACGAGTGGCGACTGCGCGGACCGCAGCAGACGGACGCCGCAGCGCATCGCGAACCCGTGCAAGAGCGACTTGTGGGGCTTCTCCGTCCGCTTCTCGCCCGCACACGCTGTTCAGACGCAGTGGCAGCACGTGCGCACCGCCACCGCCACCGCCACCGCCACCGCCACATCCACAGCGCCCATTGCGCGCGACCACGACCACGCGACGTCAGCGAGCAGCAGCAGCCAACCTCATCGGATCAGTGGCAGTGACAGCGCCTCGTATGCATATGACCGCCAGAGCGCCATGGCCACTGCGGCGCTTCTCGCCGTCGCCGACCGCCACTCACACGAGCAGCAGCGCCGAGCCGACCGCGCGCGGCACACGCACTGGGCGCTCAAGTACGGACCGCTCGACACGCGCCAGTTCTGCTCTTCGCCGCTCCCAGGACGCGTCTACGCGCTCGTCGTCGACCGCAGCGCGCGCGTGCTCCAGCGCTGGACCAAGCAGCGGCTATGCGCGTTGCGGCGCTTCTGGGCCGCGCGCCTCGTGTCCGAGCTCCGTGCGCGCAGTGTCGCGAGCGTCATGGAGCGCGTGGCCCAGCAGCGCAGTCAGCAGCAGCGCCTCGCGGCGTTCGTGCGGCAGCTCCAGTGGCGCCTCGCGGCCGCGGCGTTGCGGTGCTGGGCCATGCATACAAAACAGCAGACAGAAGTGGCGACGCGCGTCCGCTGTGCGCTCCGCAACGACGTGCGCGCGCTTTGACCACTGGTGCACACGCGTCACTGCGGCGCGAGGCTTCAAGCAGCAGCTCCAGGACATCGTGCGGCGCAAGCGCATGGCGTGCGTGTTCGGCGCCTGGCAGCGCTGGTGCAGAGGCCGACGCGGCGTGCGGAAGCTACTCAAGCGGCGCTGCGTCGCGACGTGGCGCGCACGCGTCCTCGCCTCAAAGCGCGCCGTGCGAGCCGCCGAGACGCTCCAGCGCGCGTGGCGCAGTGCTCGTCAGCGCCGAACGGCTCGGCGACAGCGGCTCACAGGCGCGCTGCTCGTGCGTTTGACGCGCGGTTGGCTCGCTCGGCGCCGCGTGCAGGCGCTACGTGACGCTCTGACCGTCGCGGCGACGCGGCAGCTCACGCGAGTGGTGGCGTGGCGCTCGACGCGCGCTCGGCTGCAGCACAAACGAGCGCGTCTGCTAGCGCACAAGACTGCGCGCTGTGAGCGTGAGACCGCATGTGCGGCCAGTGCAGCTGAGGACGCCGCGGCGCTCGTGCGCGCAGAGTTCGCCAAGGTCGTGCGCAACGCCACACACGCGCGGCTGCAGCGCTTACTCACGCAACTGCGCGCGTCGGGCGAGGCGTCGAGCACAACAGAGGGCGGTGGCCATGGCGCAGTGCGAGCGCCGGCTCGACGCAACGGAGACGGCCACCTCGGCCAGCTCATTAACTCGGCGACAGCGATGCTCGTCGTGCAAGCGCAGCACGACGCGCGTACACGAGCGATCGCAGCGTTCCGAGCGCAGACGAACGAGCACGCGCCGCTGGACGGCTGCCTCGTGTGCCGTGCAGCCACTGAGACACTTGGCAGTGGCCAGGACAGAGTGCGAGACAGCGATGGTGGCGTCGTCGCGACTGCGATGGCGAACATGGGCGACGAACGTCCTGGCGCCACTGACGATCTCTCGGACAGCGCAACTCTAACGCACGAGTGCAGTCGCTTCACTGGCGCGGACCACGCGGCGATCGGCCAGCACCTCGATGCGTTGCGAGAGCAAGAGGCTGCGTGGGCGAACGACGTGCTGCTGCGACACGAGGCCGCGTCGGTCCGTGAGCTCTGGCGCGTGCTCCGTCTCGGTGGCTTGGCGCCGCACTGGTGCGTGCAGCTCCTCGATCGCATGCTAGCGTCACATAGAGCGTTGTGACGAAGGGACTAGAGCGAGGAAGCGCAGACCCACAGAGCGCTGGCGAGTGCCAATGCGCTGTGTGTTTGGCGGACGCTACGACGATCCATCGCTCACTCACTCACTCGCTCATGTCTGACTGCGCTTGGTCTCTCTCTATCACACGCTCACTCACATTCGCACTCGCGCATGCGATCGTCAGCTCCCGCGTACATCGCGTCCTCTGTGTCTTTTGCCAGTGTGTGCATGGAGCTGGTCGAGAGCGACAGAGCGCTCCTGTGGACTCATACCCACACGCACAGCGCCCGAGACGAGTCGATCGTATCTGCTGTCCGTCTGTCACTCTGGTGCCTCTGCTAGTTCTTTCGTGCCTCCTCTGCCAGTTGCTCGTAGCAGCGAGTGTGGAATGAGTGACCAGGACGGTCAGTCAGTCAGCGTCGATCTTGGAGCTTGGAGCTCAGATCTCGGGGCTTGGAGCTCATGTGGAGCCACGTGCGACTAGATACACGAGTCGGATGCGTCCGGCGAAAGCGTGCGTCGCGAACAGCAAGCACGCGCCTCTCGTTCTGCTGCCGTGCATGTATGTGTGACTGTGTGTGCGTGCGTGACTCGCACTGGCGAGTGTGCGTGTCTGTCAGATAGACCGATCGATGTACCTGGCTGCGAGTCGCGACGACGTTCTCGCACGACGAGTGGCGTCGCTTGGAACATTTCGGCGTGTTGACGTGTGTGCGCGTCGAAGGACGATCGCCACACGGCGACGACAACTGCACGCACTGCCAGCTAGAGAGCAAGTTGTAGTAGTAGAAGGAGAAGAGGCAGTCGAGCTGATCGCCTCGCATCGAGTACTACTCGCACGGTGCTCGTTTGATTGACACAACGTCGCTCTGTTTTGGACGTCTTTGGCGTGAGTGCGTTGGCGTGCGAGTGGTGCATCGAGCTCGAGAGTGTGCGCTTGCTTGCTTGTGGCGATCATCATGTCTTAGCAAGCAGCAAGCATGATCACAGCCTCAACTGCCTGCCGACCATAGAAAGAAACGCCCTGTGATACTATGCGTCTGCGATCGTGCATCAAACCAGTCGCGGTGCAGTATGTGTGGTTCTTGCTCTCGCGCGCGCTCTCTCTCTCAAGACCTCTCTCGAGACCTCGAGAGCTCATGGCATCAAGACATCAAGACATCAAGCGATGCGAGGTCGTTTGCGTCGCATGCTGACTGGCGCTGTCAGTCTTGCCCCCCCCCTCCTCCTCCTCATGCTTGTCATTCTTGTCAGTCTTGCCGTCGCCTTCTTCTTCTTCTTCTTCGTGGCGTCGGTGGTGATCGAGGGACGCCTCACGCCTGCAAGAGCCAGCCGAGGCTTCCACGCCCCGAGTTTCGCTGTTTGTCGCTCGCGCGCTCATCTGTTGTTGCCTTTCGGCACGCGATCGATCATCAGCGGGTCGAGTCGAGTGAGTTGAGTGAGAGTTGAGTGAGTGAGTGAGTGAGGGCTGGTGCGTGCAGACGCTGGCGTTGCGCGCTCGAGTGCTCACTCGACCAACTACGCAACTACGCAACGACTCGGCGAGGCACGAGAGCCTACCTCTTGTGCGAGAAGCAGAGGACAACGGCTCAAAGGCGCAAGTGGCAGTGCTCACACGACTCGCTTCGATTCGCTTCGATCAGTCGATCGGTTCTTCGAGTGAGTGAGTGATCCATCGGTGCCGGCAGACAGCGGACAGCTGCTGCTCCTACTCCTGTCGAGTGCTCCCACGCAAGGCGATCCGAGTCAAGAGGGCCAAGAGGGTCAAGTGCCGCACGTACGTACGTCTGGACTGAAACACTATCAGCGCTAGCATCACTTTGCGCGCGAGCAATCGAGCGAACGAGGGCGCGTGTGTGCGTGACGGGTCGGTCCACCCTCTCTGCTCCCTGTTGCGCTCTTGATCCTCTGCGCGCTCTCATTCAGATCTTCTTCTTCCGCTCGCGCTCGCGCTTGCGCTCTCGCTGCTCGCGAGCAGCTTCTCGACTCCTTTGCCTCTCGTTGCAGCCGCCCACGATCATCCAAGCACGAGCACAAGCACCGTGACGCCATTCGTGTAGAAGCACTTGCAGCAGTCGTCATCTTTGACAGCAAGAGAGAGAGAGAGAGCACAAGCTCACTCGAACAAGATCAAAAGAGCAAGAGAGCAAAAGAGAGAGCGCAAGACGCTAGACGCACGTGCAGCTACAGTCGCTGCTCTGGTGCTACAGAGGTCCATCCATCTTGCTACGACAGCGCACGTCAAGCGTCAATCGCCACGCGACCGACCGACTCAACGAGCACGATCACACACGCACTCGTCGTTCAGCTACGCGCGCACACACACAACAGCAGTAGCCATCGCCATCGCCATCGCAAGCTCTCAGACGAGTCAAACACACACACACGCGGTGTTGCGACCTGTGTGATCGATCTGGACCGTCCAGTGTCCATTTCGCCGTCTCCTGCCACCCTCGACAGCCAGCACCAGCAGCTCCACTCACACGCCGCCACTTGTCAACATGCGCGCTCGACGAACAGCAGCGACACGCGCGTTCACGAGTCCGTTCCCGGCGCTCGAGCTCACGGCTGGCGACGAAGCGCGGCTCGAAGACATGGCGTACTTCCTCGTCCAGAGCAGCGTGACCGAGTACGATAACTACCTCTACAAGGACGAGCGCGTCGTGGACCGCGACCAGTGGAAGTTCCTCAAGCGCAAGAAGAAGGTGCGCGTGTACGCGGAGCGACCCGAGCGCGAGACGCGGAAGCGGCGAGCCCAGTCGATGCGCCTCGCGAGCTTGCGCGGAGGGCTCGGACCTCGAAGGCAGCTTCTGCTGCTTCGACCGCACGTGCAGCAGCGCCGCAGATACGCGTGCAGGGTCGTCGTTGTCGTCAGCAGCGGCGCGCAGTGGGCACCTCAACTGGAGCATGGACAACCGCACGCGGCAGGTGCGCGCGAGTCTCGGACTGCCGGCGTTCCTCGTCGCTGGCTCGATCGAAGGCTCGCTCGACGACGCGATGTACGGCGTCGTGAGTCCGACCGTCGACGCCATGCGCATCAAGTCGTCGTATGTGCGCGACAACATCGTGGACGCGGCCGTGCTCGCGACGATCATCGCACCGACCGCCGATCACCCGTTCCGGTCGCTGAGCGTCAAGTGGATCGAGCGCGGACCGCCAGGACGGCACCTCGGCGCGCTCGTGAAGCACCACGACGTCGTGATCCTCGAGTCGACGGGCGTCACGCGTCTCGCGAACGGCGAGCGCGTCGGCTACGTCTTGCTCCACTCGGTGCAGTTCCCCGAGGCACGCGAGCTCCCGTCCGTCGTGCGCAGCGGCCTGTCCGTGTGCATGCTCTTGCGCGCCGAGTCGGACGCGTCGGTCGACGTCTTCGTCATCGGCAACGTCGACCCCGTGCGCGGGCTCTTGCGGCCGCTGGCCGTCAAGTCGGCGGTCGAGGGCCTCATCTCGGTCTGGCGCTTCGTCGAGTGCGCGCGCATGAAGAAGCTCGCGTGGGCGCTGCAGCAGCAGCACGCGTGCTCGATCGGCGCCATCTCGGTCGACGCCGAGGCGCACGCGACAGAGGACGCGCAGTCGCGTGCGCGCAACGAGAGCGTCGCGAGTGCCGCGTCGTCTGTGCCCGAGCTCGCGGTTGTGACTGTCCGGTGCACGCACTGCAGGCGAGTCGCGCCATCGGCGTCCGGACGTCGGCGGCTGTGGCTCCTGCGGCGGTCAGCAAAGCGACCGACTCGCTGCGCGCTCTGCTGCGAGTACGTCTGCTCGTCGTGCACCGTGACGCAGCGAGTGAGCTACGTCGCGCACGAAGAGGACGCGTCTCTGAGCCATCGCCACCACCAGCATCCACATCACCAACAGCAGCACAGACAGCAGACGCCGTCTCGGTCTGCGTCGCTGTCTCTCGACCACCACAGCGCGTCACTGGACGACAGCAGCACTGACACTTTCAGCCAAGGACAAGGCGTGCTGCGCCAGCGCGAGATCGCGTTCTGCGCGCTCTGCGTCCACGTCGCCGTGCAGCGCACGCAGTCGCTCGCGGTCGCGAGTGAAGAGGCGGCAGCGCTCGCGCGCAACTCGGTCGGCCACAAGTCGCTCATCACCGCGTGGCTCCGCGGCATGCTCGACTTCCCGCCGCTCTGTCGCTACGCGCGGCGCGACACCACCATCGCTGCGTCGTGTGTATGAGCGACCGAGCACATGTGTGAGTGTCTGTCTTTGCGTTGTGCGTCTCGTAGAGAGTGAGTGAGTGAAGTGCGTCGCCATCGGAAGCGACTGAAGCGGAGACCTTGTGCAATGAATCGTTACTTGCTTGTCACTTGCGAGTGGCGCGCTTCGAGACCCCTTTGTGCGCTTGATGGCATTTCGTGAGCTCACTCAAGCGCATCGTCATGCGCAGGTCGAGGTCATGCGCTGGGATCGTTGCCTCTTGCGCTTGGTCGATCTTCGTCTCGAGGTTTTTGTCACTATCGACATTTGTTGACTATACATTTTTCAAGAGAAAACCATGCTGTTTTTGTAAAATGACGACAAAGAGCAAATCTGGTAGTGTTGAAATCAAGGTAGTTTAAAAGCCGTGTTCTTTACAAAAACGTTTATTTTCTCAACTTAACATTCAATTACCTTGATTGTATCACTACCAAAATCGCTATTTGTCGTCGCTATACAAAAACCAGATGTTTTCGGTATCGATTGCGCAAATCAACATGTACTGTGTAATTGCATGAGTTGAACTACAGAATTGCATATGCAGCAATTGTGTGACGTCCTCGCTCGCTCATCAGCTCTAGCTCCTACAGCTCCGCCTCCAAGAGCGTCACGAGCAACGAACTCGCGTCTGTGTGCACTGAACGCGATGTCGCTGCTGCGTCTGCTGCCGTCAACGACACGCGTCTGTGCGTATGGCCACACACACGGCTCAGTCGCTGCGATGCGACGCAGCACGCGTCTCCCAGCACCGCGCGTGTTCTGCTCTGCGCCAAAGCCGAATGGCGCGTTGCCAGTCAAACGTCGCGAGGTGTCGCTCGCAATGGGACTCGCAGCAGGTACTGCAGAACGAGCGCGTGTATCTGGCTAGAGCCTTACGTGCTGCTACTGACTCACACATACCATTGCATGTGCTTGATGTCGCGCAGGTGGCTTTGCTGGCGTGTTGTCGGCTCTGAGCGGTGTCGGCGGCGGCATGGTGCTCATTCCAGTACGTCTTCATCTTCATCCTTCTCTTTGTGCATGTCGACTCGATACCAATGCGCTCTACCTGCACTTGTATGTGCACTGTAGGCAGTCGCGCGCATGACGAGCATGCCAATGCAGACTGTGAACGGCACGTGTCTCGGCGGTCTCACCGCTGGCGCGTGCGTCGGTGCGTGGAACTACGCGCAAGCCGATGCGTGCAACTACCCGCTCGCACTGCTCACGTCGATCCCTGCGATTGCGTTTGCGCGTGTTGGCGTGCGAGCGGCGCACAAGCTCAGCAGCCACACGCTCTCGCTGATCGTCGGCTGCGGCATGCTCGCGAGTGTGCCGTTCATTGCGCTCAAGAACACGAAGGTGCTCGCGCGCTTTGAGGCAGCGCTCAAGCAGCAGCTCTCGTCTTCGTCTTCCTTGGCAGATACTGCTGGTGGTGCTGGCGGCAGTCTGTCCGCTGCTCACAACCCGCTCGACCTGCAGTACTACCACAGCCACCACCGAACGCCCGTGCAAGAAGGCGAGCTCGTGCTCGTTGATGCGATCGCAGCCGACCCGCGCGCGTTCGCTGCTGCAAACGCACAGTACGCAGCGATCGGTGCGTTTGCGGGCTTCGTCTCAGGGCTCTGCGGCATCGGCGGCACGATGGTCACGACGACGTACCTCACCGCCGGCACGGACATGCCGCAGGCGATCGTCGTCGGCACGACGCTCATGTCCGTGCTCCCAATGGCGATGTCGGCCAACTACTATAACTACAAGAACAAGGCGATCCACGTCCCGACGGCGCTCAAGATCGGCTCGTCGCTCGTGCTCGGGGTCTACTGCACATCCAAGTTCATCCTCGACGCGGCGGTCATTCCCGAGGACTTTCTCCGCGCCGTGCTCGCGACGACGATCGGCGTCGCGTCGATCGCAATGATCCGCCGCCCGATCTGATGAAGCGGACAGCGTGTATATGGTATAGAGACAGCGATGGACGTGGTTGTGATAGAGAGACACTGACTGCATCGATAGACAACGACCGCCTTTTGTGATCACGAGCTCCGATAGCGACGCGCTTCGTCAAACGTGCGCTCGATACTCCGACTAGCTAGCGCTCAAGAGCGTCCGTGGCGCTCCAGAGTGGCGCCAAAGCGCGCAAGCACGCGCTCCTTCTGCGCGCAGAACGCGTGGAACGTCTCCTTGTCGTAACATACGACGCCGACGGTGCCGCGCCACGTCGCCTCGCGCAGCACAAACTGCTGGAGCTCGCGCAGTCCTTCGTACGCGGCGGCGTGGACCGATGTATCTGCTGCTGAAGACGTAGTTGAAGCAGTCGATGATGGTGATGGCGACGGTGGCCCGGCGAGCACGGCGACACTGCGCAGCTGTTCGGTCTGGATCGCAGCCATCGCGGCCGTGAACGACCGGCTGAGCGCGCGCCAGGACGTGAGCAGTGCCGACGCGCTCGGACGCACGTAGTGGATGAGGCTCCGCACGCGCGTGCTCCGGCCGCGGATCGCGAACGAGTGGCGCGCGCCGTGCGCAAGCGGCGGCTGCACGCGCACTTCGGGCGCTGCGTCGGCTGCAGATTGCCACGAGACGTCCTCGGTATGCAGCGCGCGCACGCCCTTCTTGCGCAAGTAGACGTCACTGAGCACGTCGTCGAACGCATGGGTGTCGCCCACGAGGTCCTGCTCGACGGCCCTCGCCGAGTCGCCCTGGATGATCACGACGCGCTCGTCGAACCACCGCCGCGCCTCGGTCCACGCGAGGAACTGCGCGCGGCTCGGACTGCGCGCTGTTGGTGTTGACGCCACTGCGGTGCGTGGCGACTGCGTGGTGGATCCGAGGGTCTTGACGGCTCGGGTGCGTCGTGCGCGCGCACCGGAAGCAAGGGACTGGCGCGGGTGCTCGTGCTGTCGTCGGTCGTGGTGGCGATAGTGGTGATGATAGTGGTGATGATAGTGGTGAAACTGGTAGCGGCGATGGTGGTGGTCGTAGTGCATTGGTGGGTTCGACTGGCAGCAGCGACGGCGTGTCGGCGGCTGGAAAGTGCGTGCGCAGCAGCGCTGCCCAGAGCGCGTCGTCGTGGAGCAGAGCGTGTGCAGCGTCCTGGAAGCACGCGGTCAGGAACGCCATGAACGCCTCGATGCTCTCAACGTCGAGACACCGCAGCAAGAGCGACGCGTACGGCTCCGAGTGCAGCACTGCAGCGTGGACGTCACTGAGTGCGTCGTGCGTGGGTGGCGCCATCCAAGCTGCTGCGTGTGTGACGCTGCTGTGATTGGACGACGTGCGCTGGCGCTTCCTGCTCTGTTGCGTTGTGTGGCGCTTGGAGCTCTGTGAGGACGCAGTTGTTGCTGATGCTGTTGGAGTGTGAAGATGAGCGAGTGCGTCGTTGCAAGTGTGCATGGCGCTGCAGATGGTGGGCGGTCGTGTGTGCTGCTGCAGTCTCCTGGTCGTCGTCGTCGTCGTGCAGCGAGCGGCGCTCGTGCGCGTAGACGAAAGTCGCGCTGGCGCTGCTGGCCAACGTGGCTGTCATGCTCATGCTCAGGTTCGTTCGTTCGTTCGTTCGTTCGTTCGTTTGTAGCTGCAGTTCCACACACAAGTCACAGATCGGTTGGAGCTGTTAGAAGCGACTTGCATTGTGCAAGTGCGCACACGTCGCAGACGTCGTGTTCAGACAGAAGAACAACTGAAGCGAGTCTCGAGTCTCGAGGTTGCTCTCTGACCCACTCAAGCAGATGCACCCCACTCGGTGCGTCGACGAGCGCAAGTGCGTGGCAAGCGGACGAGCGACGCGACGCAGAGATGCTGCTACTGCTGCTACTGCGTTGGCTGCTTCGACTTGGACTTGAACTAACGCACTTGGTGTCGAGGTCGTGCAGTCGCTCGTCTGTCCATGAGTCCTGCTGTCCGTGAGTCCGTGAGCCCGTGAGCCTGTGAGTGCGATCGTTTGTGCCGCGCGTTGGGTGGACCGGTCGAGTATCGACCGAGTGCAGTCAGTCCAATGCGCACGTCCGTTCTAGCGCGACGCACTCAATCGACAAGGTGCTGGCGCGCTTTGCCACGCGTTGGCTCGTTCGCAATCGCAATTGCTATCCTGTGTGTGTGCAAGTGCGAGTGCGAGTGTCCAATGGCGATCTGGTGCAAGACACAGCTGCACCTCACGTCACACGACACACAAGGCTGTTGCTCGTCGCGAGTTTCATGCATGCAGGATACACGATGAAGGATGAAGGCTGAGGTCGCTGCTACTCGACTGTGCAAAGCCGTCAAACAAGCGGATCGGGACTAGCCGTCCATTTGCGAAGGTAGTCGAAGTGTCAAGGGCGTGCATGCGCGAGCGTCTTCGGTCGTTCCCTTCGCTTTGCTCGTTTGAGGTCTTGCTGTGTCTGCTGGTCGCAACGCACTGAGGTGTCGTAGAGCGCCTGGGGCGACGAAGGATGTCTTGGTAATGCTCGTACTCTAGGATAGCGTCATGCCATATCGAAGCGATGTCGTATACGAGAGACTTTGAGCAAGAAAGCGACGCGCATGAGATACTCTGTAGACAACTCTCTCTCTCTCTCTCGTACCAGCTAAACTCTCTTGTCAAGACGTGCTACATGCTCAAAGGCAGCAGTGCGTTGAGAGTCAACGCATCGGTTGCTTCAGGTGCGACCGAGTACCGAGTACGTCCGATGTACTTGCCACGTTGCGTTGAGAGACTTCTGCTGCTGCTTTTAGTGTGCGTCACTATCGAGAGTCGAGTCGTGTGAGAGAGTTCGAGTCCGCTCCGGAGTGCGTATTCGAGAGAGAGACAGCAAGTGAACGAGAAGTTCACAACAAGAGGTTGAGGTTGAGAGACCGGGAGATGGCGAGCAAGAGATCGACGTTGAGAGATCTTCATCGAGAGATCAACATCAAGAGATCGACGACAGCAAGAGATCGACAGACAGCGAGCGAAGGATCGAAGGATCGAAGTGTGAGGTGAAAGACACATTTACATATTGGTACTTACATACGGAACGAGGCACTAGCTAGCTAACGTGGGGACGTAGGTAGACAGGTAGGTAGTGCGTGTGCAGCGAGCGGAGGTGCTGCGAGACGCTGTCGCCTAGTTTGTTTCGAGGAGACAGCAACGAGGGCGGCGCGGACGGGCCGTACGAGCACGGAGACGCAGCAGCAGTCGGGCGGACGACGACGGCAGCAGTGACAACGACTGCACTTAGGCGATCAGGTTCGCGACGCTGATGCCCTTCGACTTGAGGTCGGCGATGACGTTCTTGATGTTGACCGCCGTGTTGCGGCAGCCGCCGCAGTGGTGCAGCGCCACGACCTTGTTGTCCGATGCGGCGATGACTGGCGAGCCGGACGAGCCGCCCTCCGTGTCGGCGTTGTAGCCCACCTGGCCGCTGCCACACGAGTTCGATGTCGAGAGCGACTCGACGAACGTGTTCTTACCGGTGTCGAGCACGCTGGAGATGCGCTTCGCCTTGCCAGCCGGGTGCTGTGGGATGTAGATGCGCTCGTTGAGCACCGGGCCGCTCGCGCGCAGCTGGAGGTACTTGTACGGCGCGATGTTGGCGCTCGCAGGGAGCTTCACGAGCGCGTAGTCGTGGCCCGTCGAGATCGGGCTGTTCGTGATGAACGTCGACGTCGTCGCGACGATCGTGCCCTTGCACCCGAGCTGCTGCGTGCACTCGTCGGCGCACGACGCGCTCTCGGCTGCGAACTCAATGTCAATGACCTTGGCGTCCGCCGCAGTCTCGATGCAGTGCTGGTTCGTGATGAGGTGGCCCTCGCTACCAGCGAGCCAGCCCGTGCAGAGGCCCGAGCCGTTGATGAGCAGACGCGCGACCGACTGCGCCTTGCTGTAGGCGAGCGGGAGCGAGTTGAAGAGCGTGCCGCTGGCGTAGCACTTGGCCGGCTTGGTGTTGTCCGCACCGCAGACCGACTCGCGCGCGACGTTCGGGAAACCGCGCGAGAAGCCCGAGATGGTGTAGCCCGGCGTGGCGCCCGGAGCCGCCTCCGACGCCGAAAAGTACTGCACGATCGCAGTGTCGCCCGGGACGTAGCTCGCAATGAAGTTCTCGCGGTCGTCGCGGCCCTTGCCCGTGTAGAAGTGCGCGACCTCCGAGTCCGGCGAGCGCACGACCACGAGGTCGCCCTCTGGCAGGTTAAAGTTGGCAAAGTGCACCGCGACGTAGCTCGCCTGCGGGTACGACACGACGTCGTCGCGCGAAGCGCCGATCGAGACCGTCACGTTCAGCGCCTCGTCGGCACCGATCTTGTACACGCCCGACTCGGTGTAGTACGGCGCGTCCGGGGTCGCAGCGCTGACGGCAGCCGCCGCGAAGGCCGCGAGGATGACCATCTTCTTGATCGAGGCGAAGACCATGGTGGCGAACTGGTGTGTGTGTGTGTGAGAGAGAGAGAGGCTGTGAGGCTCGAGCGCACTTGAGGCGGAGGCGGACAATTCGCAAGTGAGAGATCTGGCGGCGCGCGAGTGAGCACGAGATCGCGGCGCACTGCCAGCGACGCTGACGCTGACAAGTGACTGCTGCTGTTGTTGTTGTCTGTTGTCTGCTGTCTGTTGCCTGCTGCTGCTTCTGCTCGAGTTCCATCTGATGCTGTGAGTGTGAGAAGTCACGGCGGTGTCAGAGCGCCTGTGGGCGCTGGGTGATCGAACTGAACGCGCGCGGACTCGAGACATCAAGGTCATCGCAGTGCGCTGTAGTATCTCTCCCTTTCTTGTGCGAGAGCATGTGTGTGCCGTGAGTGTGAGTGTGAGTGTGTGTGAAGGTGAAGGCGACGGGCGACGGGCGATGGACGCTGCAGTGGAGCCTTTTTCTTGCCGCCAGCACGTCGTGACTAGCACTGCCTTGGCTGCTTTCAGTCTTGAGACTTGAGACTTGCGAGTTGAGTCTTGAGGCTTGAGTGGCGCTGCAAGCTGATGCACTGCTGCTGTCGCGCTTGCTGGTTGTTGCTGTTGCTGCTCCTGCTGCAGTACAGTCACGCTAGCTGTACTGTGCGTCGCTCTCGGCTTTCGGCTCTCAACTCTCGGCTCTCGGCACTCGGCACTCGGCACTCGGCACTCGGCACTCGGCACTCGGCACTCGGCACTCGGCACTCGGCACTCGGCACTCGGCACTCGGCACTCGGCACTCGGCACTCGGCACTCGGCACTCGGCACTCGGCACTCGGCACTCGGCACTCGGCACTCGGCTCTGGGCTCTCGACGCGCTGTGATCGCGTCTCCAGTTGGCACATCCGCGCTTCGTGTGCTGCGATGCCGACTCAGACGCGAGAGCTACTGCAGCGCGGACGAAGACAGGTCGCGCAAGGGATGCGCATCATGAAACCAGATGCCTGTATTGGTTGTGTGGATGTTGCAAGCGATCGATTTGGAACTCGTTCTAGACTCGCGCTCTGGTCTGTTTTCTTTGATGCGATCTGTTCATGTCGATCTCGTTGACTTGGTGTCTGTCTTCACGTTTGAATACGTCGTTGCCTCTGTGGTTGTCTTCAGCGTGGAGCTGCAAGATACTGTCATGAACGCCATCTACATTGGTCTCCGATCCATGACGCAACGCGCTTGTGAGGTCATGCGCTTGAGAGTCGAGAGTCGGTACGAGAGCGAGCGAGTGCGTTGCATGAAGCGACTTGAGGTCCACTGTGCTGATGGACATCGATCCGCCGTCCAGGCTCTGCACGGTTCTCAGACGATCTTTGGATCTTTGGTCTCAGACTGGTGTTGACAGATGGTCTGCTGGTCGTGATGTGTGCTTCTACACGTTGTTGCCGTCGTTGTTGCCTCTTGCTGTGCAAGTTCGACAAGTCTCCAACAAAAGGCATCGAGGCATCGCTTTGACGAGAAGCGCATTCGCTAGCTCCAAGCCAGCTCGAGCACTATGCTCCGCAGAGCAGCCTTCGAGCAAGTCTCGCATCGCATCGATGTGAACTCGGAGCTGGTTGCTCCCAAGTGCTGAGTCGTCTCTCGAGTCCACTCGCGTTAGCAATCGCAGCGCCCAATGTTTACACAGTACAGCGGCCGTGGTCGTGTTCGCAGGCGCCTGTGTGTGCTGGCTCAGCGACGAAAGGTGTACCAGCCAAACCATGGCGCCTGGCACCCAAACCACCCGAGCGCTCGAACCGCCACAATGCGTCGCGATGACCGAGGATGTTGTCTCGTGCGGCTTGAGCGAGAGATCCGTCGACATCATCGCTACTACTCCGGTCATCGTACCTGTAGCCGAGCTGTCACGACTCGGTAGACGAGTGCGTGAATGAGCGCGGGAGTGCGGGACTCGACACAGCTGCGCTCCTTGGTTGCTGTGCAACTCGCAGCAGGCATCAACGCCGACGCTCAGGAAGATCCGGTAGCGACAGACACCGACGCGCCGTCGAGAAGGACGAGAACAGAGGCGGTCTTGCCGCTCAATTCGTCTCCAGACTGTTGGATCCTCGCACTCAGGCAGCATCGAGTCTCTACGAGAGCATGGACTTGAGCACAAGTCCGCAGTGCTCTCGGTCTCACTTCCAAGTCGCTTGGTTGTTCACACCACACCACATGAACAGCAGCAGTAACAAGCAAGCGTCCGCATGCTCGTGAGCGCTTCCTCGAAAACTCTTGCGTTCACAGCCGCTGAAGCAGCAACACTCATCTGTAGCGCTGCTCGCCTGGTCCGCTCTTGCACGCGCTGCGCTGCTCGTGACTGACTTGCTTGGTCTCGAGTTCGGATCTGAGAACTGAGAGCTCGCACCCAAGAAAGCCACGTGAACTTGGTTCACGCAGTCAGCTCATGACCAAAGACTCCACACGCCTTAGCTCGAACTGCCTCCAAGCTGCACGTCGACACGAGCATCAGCCGCTCCATAGACCACCAAGCGACAACAAACACCAAGAGCGCTCAAGTCATGACACAAGCGCTCTACGTACAACGGCCACGAACACCTCGCAATGTCCAAAACAAGATCGACACTGGGGCTCAGATCGACAAGATCGCCAACTCCGCATCGTTCGGCATCTGGTTTCACGGTGCGCATCCCTTGCGCGACCTGTCTTCGTCCGCGCTGCAGTAGCTCTCGCGTCTGAGTCGGCATCGCAGCACACGAAGCGCGGATGTGCCAACTGGAGACGCGATCACAGCGCGTCGAGAGCCGAGTGCCGAGTGCCGAGTGCCGAGTGCCGAGTGCCGAGTGCCGAGTGCCGAGTGCCGAGTGCCGAGTGCCGAGTGCCGAGTGCCGAGTGCCGAGTGCCGAGTGCCGAGTGCCGAGTGCCGAGTGCCGAGTGCCGAGTGCCGAGTGCCGAGTGCCGAGTGCCGAGTGCCGAGTGCCGAGTGCCGAGTGCCGAGTGCCGAGTGCCGAGTGCCGAGTGCCGAGAGCCGAGAGTTGAGAGCCGAAAGCCGAGAGCGACGCACAGTACAGCTAGCGTGACTGTACTGCAGCAGGAGCAGCAACAGCAACAACCAGCAAGCGCGACAGCAGCAGTGCATCAGCTTGCAGCGCCACTCAAGCCTCAAGACTCAACTCGCAAGTCTCAAGTCTCAAGACTGAAAGCAGCCAAGGCAGTGCTAGTCACGACGTGCTGGCGGCAAGAAAAAGGCTCCACTGCAGCGTCCATCGCCCGTCGCCCGTCGCCTTCACCTTCACACACACTCACACTCACACTCACGGCACACACATGCTCTCGCACAAGAAAGGGAGAGATACTACAGCGCACTGCGATGACCTTGATGTCTCGAGTCCGCGCGCGTTCAGTTCGATCACCCAGCGCCCACAGGCGCTCTGACACCGCCGTGACTTCTCACACTCACAGCATCAGATGGAACTCGAGCAGAAGCAGCAGCAGGCAACAGACAGCAGACAACAGACAACAACAACAGCAGCAGTCACTTGTCAGCGTCAGCGTCGCTGGCAGTGCGCCGCGATCTCGTGCTCACTCGCGCGCCGCCAGATCTCTCACTTGCGAATTGTCCGCCTCCGCCTCAAGTGCGCTCGAGCCTCACAGCCTCTCTCTCTCTCACACACACACACCAGTTCGCCACCATGGTCTTCGCCTCGATCAAGAAGATGGTCATCCTCGCGGCCTTCGCGGCGGCTGCCGTCAGCGCTGCGACCCCGGACGCGCCGTACTACACCGAGTCGGGCGTGTACAAGATCGGTGCCGACGAGGCGCTGAACGTGACGGTCTCGATCGGCGCTTCGCGCGACGACGTCGTGTCGTACCCGCAGGCGAGCTACGTCGCGGTGCACTTTGCCAACTTTAACCTGCCAGAGGGCGACCTCGTGGTCGTGCGCTCGCCGGACTCGGAGGTCGCGCACTTCTACACGGGCAAGGGCCGCGACGACCGCGAGAACTTCATTGCGAGCTACGTCCCGGGCGACACTGCGATCGTGCAGTACTTTTCGGCGTCGGAGGCGGCTCCGGGCGCCACGCCGGGCTACACCATCTCGGGCTTCTCGCGCGGTTTCCCGAACGTCGCGCGCGAGTCGGTCTGCGGTGCGGACAACACCAAGCCGGCCAAGTGCTACGCCAGCGGCACGCTCTTCAACTCGCTCCCGCTCGCCTACAGCAAGGCGCAGTCGGTCGCGCGTCTGCTCATCAACGGCTCGGGCCTCTGCACGGGCTGGCTCGCTGGTAGCGAGGGCCACCTCATCACGAACCAGCACTGCATCGAGACTGCGGCGGACGCCAAGGTCATTGACATTGAGTTCGCAGCCGAGAGCGCGTCGTGCGCCGACGAGTGCACGCAGCAGCTCGGGTGCAAGGGCACGATCGTCGCGACGACGTCGACGTTCATCACGAACAGCCCGATCTCGACGGGCCACGACTACGCGCTCGTGAAGCTCCCTGCGAGCGCCAACATCGCGCCGTACAAGTACCTCCAGCTGCGCGCGAGCGGCCCGGTGCTCAACGAGCGCATCTACATCCCACAGCACCCGGCTGGCAAGGCGAAGCGCATCTCCAGCGTGCTCGACACCGGTAAGAACACGTTCGTCGAGTCGCTCTCGACATCGAACTCGTGTGGCAGCGGCCAGGTGGGCTACAACGCCGACACGGAGGGCGGCTCGTCCGGCTCGCCAGTCATCGCCGCATCGGACAACAAGGTCGTGGCGCTGCACCACTGCGGCGGCTGCCGCAACACGGCGGTCAACATCAAGAACGTCATCGCCGACCTCAAGTCGAAGGGCATCAGCGTCGCGAACCTGATCGCCTAAGTGCAGTCGTTGTCACTGCTGCCGTCGTCGTCCGCCCGACTGCTGCTGCGTCTCCGTGCTCGTACGGCCCGTCCGCGCCGCCCTCGTTGCTGTCTCCTCGAAACAAACTAGGCGACAGCGTCTCGCAGCACCTCCGCTCGCTGCACACGCACTACCTACCTGTCTACCTACGTCCCCACGTTAGCTAGCTAGTGCCTCGTTCCGTATGTAAGTACCAATATGTAAATGTGTCTTTCACCTCACACTTCGATCCTTCGATCCTTCGCTCGCTGTCTGTCGATCTCTTGCTGTCGTCGATCTCTTGATGTTGATCTCTCGATGAAGATCTCTCAACGTCGATCTCTTGCTCGCCATCTCCCGGTCTCTCAACCTCAACCTCTTGTTGTGAACTTCTCGTTCACTTGCTGTCTCTCTCTCGAATACGCACTCCGGAGCGGACTCGAACTCTCTCACACGACTCGACTCTCGATAGTGACGCACACTAAAAGCAGCAGCAGAAGTCTCTCAACGCAACGTGGCAAGTACATCGGACGTACTCGGTACTCGGTCGCACCTGAAGCAACCGATGCGTTGACTCTCAACGCACTGCTGCCTTTGAGCATGTAGCACGTCTTGACAAGAGAGTTTAGCTGGTACGAGAGAGAGAGAGAGTTGTCTACAGAGTATCTCATGCGCGTCGCTTTCTTGCTCAAAGTCTCTCGTATACGACATCGCTTCGATATGGCATGACGCTATCCTAGAGTACGAGCATTACCAAGACATCCTTCGTCGCCCCAGGCGCTCTACGACACCTCAGTGCGTTGCGACCAGCAGACACAGCAAGACCTCAAACGAGCAAAGCGAAGGGAACGACCGAAGACGCTCGCGCATGCACGCCCTTGACACTTCGACTACCTTCGCAAATGGACGGCTAGTCCCGATCCGCTTGTTTGACGGCTTTGCACAGTCGAGTAGCAGCGACCTCAGCCTTCATCCTTCATCGTGTATCCTGCATGCATGAAACTCGCGACGAGCAACAGCCTTGTGTGTCGTGTGACGTGAGGTGCAGCTGTGTCTTGCACCAGATCGCCATTGGACACTCGCACTCGCACTTGCACACACACAGGATAGCAATTGCGATTGCGAACGAGCCAACGCGTGGCAAAGCGCGCCAGCACCTTGTCGATTGAGTGCGTCGCGCTAGAACGGACGTGCGCATTGGACTGACTGCACTCGGTCGATACTCGACCGGTCCACCCAACGCGCGGCACAAACGATCGCACTCACAGGCTCACGGGCTCACGGACTCACGGACAGCAGGACTCATGGACAGACGAGCGACTGCACGACCTCGACACCAAGTGCGTTAGTTCAAGTCCAAGTCGAAGCAGCCAACGCAGTAGCAGCAGTAGCAGCATCTCTGCGTCGCGTCGCTCGTCCGCTTGCCACGCACTTGCGCTCGTCGACGCACCGAGTGGGGTGCATCTGCTTGAGTGGGTCAGAGAGCAACCTCGAGACTCGAGACTCGCTTCAGTTGTTCTTCTGTCTGAACACGACGTCTGCGACGTGTGCGCACTTGCACAATGCAAGTCGCTTCTAACAGCTCCAACCGATCTGTGACTTGTGTGTGGAACTGCAGCTACAAACGAACGAACGAACGAACGAACGAACGAACCTGAGCATGAGCATGACAGCCACGTTGGCCAGCAGCGCCAGCGCGACTTTCGTCTACGCGCACGAGCGCCGCTCGCTGCACGACGACGACGACGACCAGGAGACTGCAGCAGCACACACGACCGCCCACCATCTGCAGCGCCATGCACACTTGCAACGACGCACTCGCTCATCTTCACACTCCAACAGCATCAGCAACAACTGCGTCCTCACAGAGCTCCAAGCGCCACACAACGCAACAGAGCAGGAAGCGCCAGCGCACGTCGTCCAATCACAGCAGCGTCACACACGCAGCAGCTTGGATGGCGCCACCCACGCACGACGCACTCAGTGACGTCCACGCTGCAGTGCTGCACTCGGAGCCGTACGCGTCGCTCTTGCTGCGGTGTCTCGACGTTGAGAGCATCGAGGCGTTCATGGCGTTCCTGACCGCGTGCTTCCAGGACGCTGCACACGCTCTGCTCCACGACGACGCGCTCTGGGCAGCGCTGCTGCGCACGCACTTTCCAGCCGCCGACACGCCGTCGCTGCTGCCAGTCGAACCCACCAATGCACTACGACCACCACCATCGCCGCTACCAGTTTCACCACTATCATCACCACTATCATCACCACTATCGCCACCACGACCGACGACAGCACGAGCACCCGCGCCAGTCCCTTGCTTCCGGTGCGCGCGCACGACGCACCCGAGCCGTCAAGACCCTCGGATCCACCACGCAGTCGCCACGCACCGCAGTGGCGTCAACACCAACAGCGCGCAGTCCGAGCCGCGCGCAGTTCCTCGCGTGGACCGAGGCGCGGCGGTGGTTCGACGAGCGCGTCGTGATCATCCAGGGCGACTCGGCGAGGGCCGTCGAGCAGGACCTCGTGGGCGACACCCATGCGTTCGACGACGTGCTCAGTGACGTCTACTTGCGCAAGAAGGGCGTGCGCGCGCTGCATACCGAGGACGTCTCGTGGCAATCTGCAGCCGACGCAGCGCCCGAAGTGCGCGTGCAGCCGCCGCTTGCGCACGGCGCGCGCCACTCGTTCGCGATCCGCGGCCGGAGCACGCGCGTGCGGAGCCTCATCCACTACGTGCGTCCGAGCGCGTCGGCACTGCTCACGTCCTGGCGCGCGCTCAGCCGGTCGTTCACGGCCGCGATGGCTGCGATCCAGACCGAACAGCTGCGCAGTGTCGCCGTGCTCGCCGGGTCACCGTCGCCATCACCATCATCGACTGCTTCAACTACGTCTTCAGCAGCAGATACATCGGTCCACGCCGCCGCGTACGAAGGACTGCGCGAGCTCCAGCAGTTTGTGCTGCGCGAGGCGACGTGGCGCGGCACCGTCGGCGTCGTATGTTACGACAAGGAGACGTTCCACGCGTTCTGCGCGCAGAAGGAGCGCGTGCTTGCGCGCTTTGGCGCCACTCTGGAGCGCCACTCATGCCTCTACTCGCGTGTGAAGCTACGCTGTTAATCGCCATCGCGGTCGCCGCGCGCACGTCCGCGTCGTCGTTTGGGCTTGCGACTACTGGCTCGATCTTTGTCGCCGCAGTGGCGCTTGGCATGACGCGCGCTGCGGTCTGCAGTGCCATGCGGTTGGAGCGGCGTGTAGAGTTGTGTTGTGTGTTGTGCGCAGCGAGCGAGTGTCTGGCAACCGGACGTGCTCGTTTGTTTGTTTGTTTGTGCGCTGGTCAACGTTGCTTGTTTGCGCTCGCGCGACGTTTGTGCTTGCTGTGCTTGTCTGTCGTCTCGCGCGCGCTAAAGCGTGGGTGGGCTTGCTTGCTTGCTTGTGCGCAAGTTGGATTGTCAGCGCGCCTTGCTTTGTGTGTTTGTTTGTTTGTGTTGCGTCCAGCGATGATGACGCCAAATCGATGTGGACAAAACAACACCTCGCGCGCATACAAACGTCGAGTGTTTTGGTGGCCGCGCGCGGCTTTTTTCACTACCGCACCTTCAAACCGACTTCGTCATCGTTGCGCGTCCGTAATCTGGGCGTCGCTCGATGCTCTTGCTCTTGCTCTTGCTCTTGCTCATGCTGTGTCTGTGTGTGTCTCGGCTCGGACAACTCGTGAAGCATGAGCGTGCGGGTCCTTTCGTCGCAGCAGTAAACACTCGCGCGCACTCGCTTTCTGCTCTTCTCTCTCTCTGAGACGACGGCGACGTCTGGTCCTGCGATGCGATCCGACCGAGCGTTCATGTCTTCTTGGCTGTAGGACACTCGGTAGCACATTCAGGAGCTGCCAACAACAGGTGCGAGGTCGTTGCGAGCCTCTAGTGAAACGCGAGGTAGACGAGCATCCACGGGAGCGGCGGCGACACGGAGAAACGCGAGGATGCGCGCTCAGTCAACCGCGACATCGCACACACCCACGTGATGACCGCCACGCATCGCTTGATTCGACGTTGAACATCCTCCTCGCGGTGCTTCTGGCTGCTGCTTGGTTTTGTTGGTCTCTCTCGCGAATGGCTTGCGTTTGTTTGACTGGTGAGAGTGAATGGCGAGAGGTCTTCGAGCAAGCTCTCTCTCGAGAGAGAGAGAGAGAGAGACAGCGGATCATGTTAGTGACGATCGCGCTGGCAACGCGACCGCGCTCTTGTGTTGAGCATGTCAGCTCGCAGACGCGAGGTCGTGAAAGCACACTCGACCCCACGACTTGACTCGATTCGACTCTCGGATAGTGTCGAGAGGCTCTTGCAAGCGCAGCACTCGCCAAGATCACGATCGTCCTACGAGCACAACGAACCTGAGCTGGTCTGCGACACCATGGTGCGATTGGGAGGACAAGTAGCTCGCATGGAGGCTGAGCGCTTTGCTCGTATCGCGATGCGGATCGAGACACGCTCTTGTCGTTGAGCGAAACACTCGGAGACAGCAGCTTCTCCAAGATCTTCGCGCTGCATCTCATGCAAGTGAACATTCACAAGAGCGTGTTGTGTGCGATCGACTCGTACATGTGCATGTGTCTCTGGTGCTGCTACTACTGCTCATAGCGTCTCTGGCTTGTCCATGTAGTTGCTGCTGTCGACACTCACAGGGTCGAGCGAACATCGATACGTCTGGAGCGACTCGAGTCGAAGCGCGAGAGTGGAGACGAGCATGGCAACGACGTTTCTGCAGGTCGCCACGGACAAGCTACACGGCGTTGAACGCGTCGAGGATGCGCTGGCGCTGGCGCGTGAACTCGTCAAAGACCTCGGGCTCGTAGCACACGACTGCGAGCGTGCCGCTCCACGCGTGCTCGCGCACAAAGCGCTGGATCGCAACGAGTCCGGTCTTGGCGGCTTCGCGCAGCGGGAACCCGAGGTTCCCGGTCGAGATCGACGTCATCGCGACGCAGTGCAGGTCCTCGCGCTCGGCGGCGCGGAGCACGTTGTCGTACGTCTGCGCGAGGATCGGGACGCCGCGGCCGCCGAGGTAGATCGGCCCAGCGCAGTGGATGAGCTTCGCGACGCCGGCGTCAAAACCTGGCGTGACAAACACCTCGCCGGGCTCAATCTGCTGGTTCAGTGCGTCGACGTGGTGGTCGAGCCCGCGACCTGCGCGCTCGTACACGACGCTCGCCACGCCCGAGTGCGGATTGCGCAAGTAGCCGCTCGTGGCAAACGCGATGGCGTCCACGCGCGCGCCGGCGACGAGCACGATCGTGCCGATGTCGCCCGAGACCACGTGCACTGCGTCGCGAAAGCGCGTGCGCTGGCGACTCGAGCGCACAAAGTGCACAAAGCTCTGGCACGCAAAGCGCGGCACTGGGAGCTCAACAGCAGGCGATGCGGTGGTGGTAGTCGTCGTGGACGCTGTAGTCGCTGCTGCTGCAGCTGAAGCGAGTGGACCTGAACGACGTGTCGTGCGACTGCGTCGAGCGTCCGAGTCGCTGTCGCTGGCGTCATCGTCGTCGCCATCGTCGTCTCGGTCGTCTAGATCGCTATCCATGTCGTCGTCGTCTTCGTTGTCGTTGCCGTCGTCATCGTCACTGAAGTCGCCTTCACCATGGTACGCTTCGCGCTGTGCCGCAGTCGCCGCTGGCACGTGCGCTGGCACAGGTCCGCCAAAGTGCGCGACGAGGAGCTCGTGCCAGAGCGTCTCGTCGCTCAAGACGTGGCGCCACGCCTCGCGCGAGCGCAAGAACGTCGCAAAGTGCACGACGCTCGGCGCGTCGAGGCTCGAGAGGATCTTTTGCGTGAGCAGCTCGACTGCAAACACGCGCGCTGCGCTCTCGCTGTCGGACGATGTTGTGGCTGTATCTGGAGATGATGGAGACTGTATATCGCCTGCGTGCGCCATGCGCTGGCGCTTGGTCGCTGCTGCTGCAGCTGCTTCGCTTGCGCGCGTGCGGCGCGTTGTTGTGTCGGTGGTGGTGCTCGCGATGTCATTGAGCGTGACGATACAAGCGCAGCAAGTGAGTCTTGAGTGTTTCGAGCCAAATGGACTGACAGTTTGAGATGCAGTCGGCCGTATAGCAGTTGCGCGTGCAGTCGCACTTGTCGTTTCCATCTCTGAGTGATGGTGTCTGAGTTCGCTGCACCGAATAGAGGACCGCTTACCACTCACACTGTGTTCGAGCGCGCTTTGTTGTCCTCAGTCTTGTGAAGTGAGCGAGCGAGTGCAAGATGCACGTGCGTCGAGTGAGCGTGCTGTGGATAGGAGCGTCGTTACTGCACAGACTGCGTTTGCATCGCTATCTCTCGTTGTGCTACAGTCAGATCCGTACGAGTGGCTCGCAAAGTTGCACTCGTCACGAGCGGTGCGATCCAAGCACAACTACGGGTGTTGGTGCTGATCGTGGCAAGTCTGACGGGTTACTTGAGTAGAGGCTTGTCGGCAATGCGCTCTCTCTTGGTCAATTCGTCTTGCTGCCAGCACTTGAACGAACGAGAGACCGCCGTGTGTCTTGCAACGTGCACACGGATGGAGTCGATCCAGTCGCTTATCAATGCGATCCTTGCTCGTGCGTGAGCCGACACGAATGGCTCGAGCAAATCGTTTGACACGCTCGTGGTGCTTGTCACCAGACAGTCAGACAGCCAGACAGACGGAGACAGGTGACGGTCAATGCTCGCGCTTTGGCCGCAAGGAGAGCGACACGACACCACTGCTATCGCCGCCACTATACCAGCAACAACATCCGCAGTGATGATGATGACCGCGATGATGATGGCAAGCGATGCAGCGCTGGCAAGTCAAAGGAGCAAGAAGCAGCAATGTGGGTCTAGCATGCACATCAAAGCATCCATGCTCGCTTCGTTGTCTATCAAAGAGTGCCATCCATGGTGCGTGGCGTTGCGCTGGCAACAACAGCGTTTGTGCGAGAGCCTTCCAGCGCGCAAGTCACAAGTTCCAAGTCGCGCCACCAACAGCAACAGCATTCACGCATTCACGCATTCACGTACTCGCTCGAGCATCGTGTCACTAGCTCGCTCGTGTGTGCGTCCTTCGCTCGCTCGCTACGACGTACTGAGGCTCGTGTCGCCAAGAGCCACGAGACACTGTGAGTCTCCAACAAAGCAAGAATGCACTTGTGTGTGTGTGTGAAACAAATCGAGTCGACGATACAGTCCGTCTTGCTAGGCAACGAGTCGACTTGTTTTTGGCTCGATTTGCTCGTTTGTTTTGTGTGAGCACGCGATGGGTTGACAACTCAATGAGTCTGAGAAGAAACAGCAACAAGACGAGCAAGAGCAGCAAGAGCTAGCACGACTGCACAGCAAGCAGCAGCACGCACATACACAGACACACGATGCTGCACACGCCACCACCACCGCCTCCACCTCCTGCGTCTGGCGCTGCACCGACTGCTGCAATGGCTGCGTGCGGACTCACGACCAGACGCAACGACAGCTCCTCGCTGTCGGCGTCATCATCGACGACGACGTCCACGCTCGGGCTCCAGGTGCTCGCAGTCGAAGAAGTGGCGCGCAACCTGCTGCTGCTACTCGACGTCGCGAGCATCGACGGTGTCGTCGCAAGCCTCGCGCGCGACCCGGCGCTGCACTGCTACTTGCGCGACACCGCGCTCTGGACGGAGCTGCTCGCGGCGCGCTTTGCTGGTCGCGTGCCAATGGACCTGCGCTTCCTCGCTCTGCCGCCGCGCGAGCGCGCGTGGGACTGGACGGACGAGGCGCTCGCGTGCGCAGAGCTGCGCGAGTTCCTGCGCTCGGGCGACGAGCGCGCGCACTTTGACCGCACGGTCTCGGTCATCCGCGGCGACATCGGGTACATCCAGGACATCAACGGCGTGGCAGTCGACGCGCTCGGGTTCCCGACGAACTCGCACTTGACGAACCACTACATCGGCGCAGCGGCTGCGATCTTCAAGCGCGCAGGCAGCGAGCTGGCAGCGTTCGTGAACGACCCGCTCTTCCGCGGACGCCGCACGACGGGCGAGGCCGTGGTCACGCCGGCGTTTCAAGCAGGCGTGCGCAAGCTCATCCACTGCGTCGGGCCGCGCATCACGCAGCCAGACTGCTACGCGCTGCTCGAGCGCACGTACGAGAGCCTCATGACCGCCGTGGTGAGCGAGCAGCTGTCGTGCGTCGCGATCGCGTCCATCTCGACCGGGAACATGGGTGTGCCGGCGAACGAAGGCGCGCAAGTGGCGATGCGGCTGCTGCAGAAGTTCATCCGGAGCCACGACTGGCGCGGCGCGCTCGGTGTCGTGTGCTACGAAGACGCGGTCTTTGACGCGTTCGTGCGCGCGAAGCAGGCGGTGCTCGACGCGTTCAACGCCGAGCCGGCGCTGCCAGTGGACCACACGGTGCGCCACCCGTGGATGCACTAGCAAGTCGAGTGGGCGAGAGTGAGCAGTGGGCGAGTGACGTGGGGCACAAGTGCACTTGTTGACTCGCTTGTGTGTCGAAACAAAGAACGAGAGTGAGTCCTGGCAGTGAAGTCGGTCTGCAAGGCGTCGCGAGCGCATGGCGTTTGCTTTGCGACAATGAGTTATCAGAGCTAGCAACAAGCAACTTGTGCAAATGCAAGCAACTTGTGCAAATGCAAGCAAGAGCAAGAGCAAGCACCTTGTGCAAGTGCAAGCAAGAGCAACTTGAGTGAAGCGAGCAAACGCCAGCAGAGTCGCACTGTCAGGAACGCAACGTCACCAAGCATGCCACACGAGAGAGAGAGTCGATCGATTGGTTGCTTGTATTGTATTGTACAGAGACCTTTGTGTCTCGTGCTGGCAGCCGCAGTGTGACTTGCTGCCACTACTGCTACGACTGCACGCACCTTGCTGCTGCTGTATACTCCAAGTACCTGGCGCGCGCGTGCACCGACTGGCGCAGGTCGAGCCATCTTGCTCCAGCAGCACGCTACTTGTCATGAGGCTGCTGCTAGTAGTTGGCTGCTGGCTGCTGTCGCGAGGGCTGCGCGCTCAGTGTGAAATGTAGTGTGTGTATGTGCGGATGCTTCATGGCAGCGAGAGCTGGGCGTGGTAGGCGTCGAGCACGCGGCGCTTCTCGGCCACGAACGCGTCAAAGACGCTGAGCTCATAGCACACAAACGCGATGTCGCCGTCCCAGTGGTGCTTCTGAATGAAGCGCTGCACGACGTACATAGCGACGTGGGCGCCATCGGCTGCCGGCACGCCCATGTTGCCAGTCGAGATGGACGCGACTGCGACGCACTTGAGCCCGTCGAGCGCCACGGCGTTCATGAGGCTCTCGTACGTGCGCTCAAGGAGGTTGGCGCAGTCCGGGTTGCTCACGCGCGGCCCGACGCAGTGAATGAGCTTGCTGACGTTCGCGTTGAAGCCCGGCGTCACCACGACTTCGCCTGTCGCGCGACCTCTGCCGCCTGTGAGCATGCGCACAAAGGCGTCGAGCTGCGGGCCGGCGCGGCGGTGTACAGCTGCAGCAGCGCCGATGTTGTTGTTCGTCAAGTGTGCGTGCGCTGGGAACGCGAGGGCGTCGATCGGCTTGCCGTCGATCTCTCGGAGGTACCCAATGTCGCCGCGGATGATGTGCACATTGCGGTCAAAGAGTGCGATGTCTTTCGTCTGCGATCGAGTGAGCATGGCGAGCGAGGAGCGCTGTGTGTGTGTGTGTGTGCGCACGTGTTGAGGCGAGCGAGTGCGGTGTTTTGCTGGGACGCGGTGTTTTGAGGAATGAGAGCCGTCTGGCGGCTGTCAAGCCCTGACAGGGATGTGTGTGTGGCTCCCATGTGTCCATCGCTCGCTCGCGGTTGTGTCCTGTGTGCTGTGTGCCGCGGCGATTGACTGACCTGCCAGCGTGCGTTGCACACATGTGCACACACACGTTGCAAGCGTCGAGCGTCGAGCGAGGTCAGCGAGGTCTCAACTCAAGTCACAATGAGGGGAATGAATGATGCACAAAGCCAGCGCAAGGAGTGTTTCAAAAGTGGCGAGTGAGTGCTGGTCGTTCCAGAATTATTGGTGAGTGCCGGTTGAGCTTTATATATTCAATTTAGTTTTAGGTTTGAAAGTCAAGAGTGAAAATCACTCCGATTGACACAATATCGGATATTTATATCATTTCGTTCAATTTAGCGGGAAGAAAACAAGACGCAAAACTATGCATTGAACTAGCCATTTTGTGTGAGGCACTCCTCCACCATACACGCCACCGCAGCACCAACACATTTGCAATGGGGATAAACTGCTGCGATTCAATCTACCTTGACATTCAGCACGTCCTAGCACTCAGTATCGAATTTTCTACATATACGCAAGTCCATCAGCTCCTTCCAGACAAGAAAGGAGCTGTTGCCAGAGGTACAATGAATCGAGTGTGGCTAGTGGTGTGTGCGTGGGTTGGTGTGTGTTGCGTAAGTGGATCTGCGTGAACGCCTGCTATTCTGGCCGCAAAGTCTTCCATATTGACTGCCTGATGGTGACATTGAAGATCAAACTATCTGTGACGATACCAACCAATGCGAGCTCAACAACACCGTAGCAATCAATCATGCGCTTCACATCAAGTCGAGCGGCTCCTCACTTGAATGGCAAAGACCATCCTCACAAGTGAAAGAAGCCGAGTTGAGGCACTTCATCTCGACTACCGTGTCCGCCTACGACGAGTCCGACGATTTGTAGTTCTGATTGGCTGCACCCGATTGCGGCTTCCGATACAAATTTTCAAGTATACTTTGAACCGTTAAGCTGGCTTCCTGGATCACATGCAGCACACGCTGCATGGCGCCCACTGACGGAGAGCTAGCACAGCTGGATGAGATCGCGCGGCTACGGGAGCTGCTTCAGCTGGTGAAGTGCGACACCGACTTGCGAAAGCGCCTGTGCCAGCAGCAGCTGGACGAGACCGTGCAGCTACGCGAGCAAAACAAGAGCCTGCGCGAGCAGCATGGTAGCCTGCTTCGACAGCACCACGAAGAGCGAATGCTTTGGGGTAGTCCGCTGGACACCGAGATTGACGCATAGCTCTCGTCGCATAACGAGAGCAAGCGCGCAATCCAACAGCAACTCTGCGACCTTGATCGCCAATGATAGACTGACTAGTCATTCAGCAGGACGAAAGAAGCAGGGCTTTGTCATTGTCATCCCAGACGGTATCGTAGAGATGCAATTCATTGCTGGACAAGTATGTCTTAAAGAAGCTCCAAGGCATCGCGATCATCGCCACCATCGTAGAGTTCACGTCTGTGCCAAGTGTCGTCAACCTGTGCTATATCTTTGTCGTCGAAACAACTTCTCGCATCACACAGCGCCGAGAGCTCAGGTGCGCTCTCTCGCTCTCTAACGTTTGCGATGTGTCTGACTCGCGTGGTGGGTAACTCACTTCTCTAGTAGCAAGTGTCCTGGAAGAGACTGGCCAGGAGCTATGTTCGCAGTCTTCACGCGACCGTGAGCCTCTACTCCCAATATGATACACCACTGTAATTTTGTATCCCTCCAAATTCGATCGTGCCAGATGATTGTATTTAAGAGCTATGTACCAACTAAAATGTACATACAACACGTATATATTCACAATCCACAACATTACTGCTCACCACCATACACCACAACACCAATGTTAACTTTCGCAAATTATTACACTACACTGATAGATATCACATTGACGCATCTATGCTTCCAGTGCGCACTCGATCGATCTTCGCTAAAACCAACTACTAGTACCTTGACTGCCTTCGTGCTTGATCAAGTGCAACAAAGGCATTGATCAGGCGCAACAAAGGCATACATTTAACACTCATAATACTCAAATACCACTGCAAGGCATAGAGTAAAGCGCATTAAACACAACAAAGCATTGAAGCCTTTGTTACTATATTACCTCATTCAACAACCAACCTTTCAAATCTTATCCTGTCGTCAGTTTGAAAACATGTATCATACTCGGGATAAAGGCTGAAACACATCTTCATACAAGTCAAGACACGATAGTGCCCTGGGCAAACGCGCCGGGCTAGCGCTCACTCATACAAGCCAGACCTTGGACTGTGTAGTCCGCATGTGGCTCTTGTGGGTTTAACGATATGGCAGTGAACGCGACCGGATGCCATCGCCTCTTGATTGTCTGCGCAACATGCCCTATCGCGCACGCCTTCATAGCAAAATATTGAGCGCGGCGTGAAGCGGTACTTCAGGCGATCTGGGTCTCTCTTCAGGCGTCTTGAAGCAATTGATCAATGTCTTGGCTTTCTAAGCTTGTTCAAGAGCCAAATCTTGGTGACCTCGTCGCTGAGATTGAAAATGACTTACAGTATTTTCTGTCGTGCGCGCAAACGCCTTTTGTGAACGGTGCGATCACTCACCTAGCTCACCTAGGTGCAATCTTTTTCACGTAAATGCCAACCTTTCAAGTAGTGGGCAATCTGTACGCAGTTTTCGGGAGACATTTTATGATTTCTTTAAACCCAAAACAAGTACTACTCTGTCTCAAAACTATTGCAACGTTCATTTGTTATAAAATTGCCTCGATCGATGTAAAATATTACCATACAACGGTTGGGTCGTCGTTTTTTATCATGTGCATAAGACTGGGAAAATTACACTGAGTGCAAAAATTGGACTCAAGAGCGCTAATTTAAACTGACATGGACTTCTTCAAACAAAAGTCGCAATTTCCCCACAATACCAATCACTCAGCAAAACCGATGCCTTTCTATAGTCAATTCAAGTCAAGTTTGTTCCAAAATATTTGGACAGCAGAATTATGGACAGTTTTGGGCAAGACTAGATAATTGCCTACATATTTAGCCTATTTAGTGAGTCAAGTGATATTCGCGGTTGGTTTGATGTACCTGCCTGAATTCACTCAAGCGGAATGTACCGTGTTGTTCTAGCTGGCACGTGTCATCTATCACTACCAAGTATTTGACAGCGTGTCGGAATTTAAGATCTGTAAACGATCATCGACCGTATATGCAAAAGAAGATCAATCAATATTCACTGTAGCATGACATATATTTTCAATATACCTGTGGTAATGTGTTCGTGTAATTAGGGTACAGACAGTCAAATCGTCACGACGTGGAGCTTATAGTCAATGTAACACTCAAACTCCTCTCTCTTTTCATACCCTCTGACGCCCGTATACTCACCACACACGCACTCTAGTGTACACACTAGTTGGGAGGCTGGCGCAAACACAAGCGCACGCAGGCAGTCAATATGGAAGACTTTGCGGCCAGAATAGCAGGCGTTCACGCAGATCCACTTACGCAACACACACCAACCCACGCACACACCACTAGCCACACTCGATTCATTGTACCTCTGGCAACAGCTCCTTTCTTGTCTGGAAGGAGCTGATGGACTTGCGTATATGTAGAAAATTCGATACTGAGTGCTAGGACGTGCTGAATGTCAAGGTAGATTGAATCGCAGCAGTTTATCCCCATTGCAAATGTGTTGGTGCTGCGGTGACGTGTATGGTGGAGGAGTGCCTCACACAAAATGGCTAGTTCAATGCATAGTTTTGCGTCTTGTTTTCTTCCCGCTAAATTGAACGAAATGATATAAATATCCGATATTGTGTCAATCGGAGTGATTTTCACTCTTGACTTTCAAACCTAAAACTAAATTGAATATATAAAGCTCAACCGGCACTCACCAATAATTCTGGAACGACCAGCACTCACTCGCCACTTTTGAAACACTCCTTGCGCTGGCTTTGTGCATCATTCATTCCCCTCATTGTGACTTGAGTTGAGACCTCGCTGACCTCGCTCGACGCTCGACGCTTGCAACGTGTGTGTGCACATGTGTGCAACGCACGCTGGCAGGTCAGTCAATCGCCGCGGCACACAGCACACAGGACACAACCGCGAGCGAGCGATGGACACATGGGAGCCACACACACATCCCTGTCAGGGCTTGACAGCCGCCAGACGGCTCTCATTCCTCAAAACACCGCGTCCCAGCAAAACACCGCACTCGCTCGCCTCAACACGTGCGCACACACACACACACACAGCGCTCCTCGCTCGCCATGCTCACTCGATCGCAGACGAAAGACATCGCACTCTTTGACCGCAATGTGCACATCATCCGCGGCGACATTGGGTACCTCCGAGAGATCGACGGCAAGCCGATCGACGCCCTCGCGTTCCCAGCGCACGCACACTTGACGAACAACAACATCGGCGCTGCTGCAGCTGTACACCGCCGCGCCGGCCCGCAGCTCGACGCCTTTGTGCGCATGCTCACAGGCGGCAGAGGTCGCGCGACAGGCGAAGTCGTGGTGACGCCGGGCTTCAACGCGAACGTCAGCAAGCTCATTCACTGCGTCGGGCCGCGCGTGAGCAACCCGGACTGCGCCAACCTCCTTGAGCGCACGTACGAGAGCCTCATGAACGCCGTGGCGCTCGACGGGCTCAAGTGCGTCGCAGTCGCGTCCATCTCGACTGGCAACATGGGCGTGCCGGCAGCCGATGGCGCCCACGTCGCTATGTACGTCGTGCAGCGCTTCATTCAGAAGCACCACTGGGACGGCGACATCGCGTTTGTGTGCTATGAGCTCAGCGTCTTTGACGCGTTCGTGGCCGAGAAGCGCCGCGTGCTCGACGCCTACCACGCCCAGCTCTCGCTGCCATGAAGCATCCGCACATACACACACTACATTTCACACTGAGCGCGCAGCCCTCGCGACAGCAGCCAGCAGCCAACTACTAGCAGCAGCCTCATGACAAGTAGCGTGCTGCTGGAGCAAGATGGCTCGACCTGCGCCAGTCGGTGCACGCGCGCGCCAGGTACTTGGAGTATACAGCAGCAGCAAGGTGCGTGCAGTCGTAGCAGTAGTGGCAGCAAGTCACACTGCGGCTGCCAGCACGAGACACAAAGGTCTCTGTACAATACAATACAAGCAACCAATCGATCGACTCTCTCTCTCGTGTGGCATGCTTGGTGACGTTGCGTTCCTGACAGTGCGACTCTGCTGGCGTTTGCTCGCTTCACTCAAGTTGCTCTTGCTTGCACTTGCACAAGGTGCTTGCTCTTGCTCTTGCTTGCATTTGCACAAGTTGCTTGCATTTGCACAAGTTGCTTGTTGCTAGCTCTGATAACTCATTGTCGCAAAGCAAACGCCATGCGCTCGCGACGCCTTGCAGACCGACTTCACTGCCAGGACTCACTCTCGTTCTTTGTTTCGACACACAAGCGAGTCAACAAGTGCACTTGTGCCCCACGTCACTCGCCCACTGCTCACTCTCGCCCACTCGACTTGCTAGTGCATCCACGGGTGGCGCACCGTGTGGTCCACTGGCAGCGCCGGCTCGGCGTTGAACGCGTCGAGCACCGCCTGCTTCGCGCGCACGAACGCGTCAAAGACCGCGTCTTCGTAGCACACGACACCGAGCGCGCCGCGCCAGTCGTGGCTCCGGATGAACTTCTGCAGCAGCCGCATCGCCACTTGCGCGCCTTCGTTCGCCGGCACACCCATGTTCCCGGTCGAGATGGACGCGATCGCGACGCACGACAGCTGCTCGCTCACCACGGCGGTCATGAGGCTCTCGTACGTGCGCTCGAGCAGCGCGTAGCAGTCTGGCTGCGTGATGCGCGGCCCGACGCAGTGGATGAGCTTGCGCACGCCTGCTTGAAACGCCGGCGTGACCACGGCCTCGCCCGTCGTGCGGCGTCCGCGGAAGAGCGGGTCGTTCACGAACGCTGCCAGCTCGCTGCCTGCGCGCTTGAAGATCGCAGCCGCTGCGCCGATGTAGTGGTTCGTCAAGTGCGAGTTCGTCGGGAACCCGAGCGCGTCGACTGCCACGCCGTTGATGTCCTGGATGTACCCGATGTCGCCGCGGATGACCGAGACCGTGCGGTCAAAGTGCGCGCGCTCGTCGCCCGAGCGCAGGAACTCGCGCAGCTCTGCGCACGCGAGCGCCTCGTCCGTCCAGTCCCACGCGCGCTCGCGCGGCGGCAGAGCGAGGAAGCGCAGGTCCATTGGCACGCGACCAGCAAAGCGCGCCGCGAGCAGCTCCGTCCAGAGCGCGGTGTCGCGCAAGTAGCAGTGCAGCGCCGGGTCGCGCGCGAGGCTTGCGACGACACCGTCGATGCTCGCGACGTCGAGTAGCAGCAGCAGGTTGCGCGCCACTTCTTCGACTGCGAGCACCTGGAGCCCGAGCGTGGACGTCGTCGTCGATGATGACGCCGACAGCGAGGAGCTGTCGTTGCGTCTGGTCGTGAGTCCGCACGCAGCCATTGCAGCAGTCGGTGCAGCGCCAGACGCAGGAGGTGGAGGCGGTGGTGGTGGCGTGTGCAGCATCGTGTGTCTGTGTATGTGCGTGCTGCTGCTTGCTGTGCAGTCGTGCTAGCTCTTGCTGCTCTTGCTCGTCTTGTTGCTGTTTCTTCTCAGACTCATTGAGTTGTCAACCCATCGCGTGCTCACACAAAACAAACGAGCAAATCGAGCCAAAAACAAGTCGACTCGTTGCCTAGCAAGACGGACTGTATCGTCGACTCGATTTGTTTCACACACACACACAAGTGCATTCTTGCTTTGTTGGAGACTCACAGTGTCTCGTGGCTCTTGGCGACACGAGCCTCAGTACGTCGTAGCGAGCGAGCGAAGGACGCACACACGAGCGAGCTAGTGACACGATGCTCGAGCGAGTACGTGAATGCGTGAATGCGTGAATGCTGTTGCTGTTGGTGGCGCGACTTGGAACTTGTGACTTGCGCGCTGGAAGGCTCTCGCACAAACGCTGTTGTTGCCAGCGCAACGCCACGCACCATGGATGGCACTCTTTGATAGACAACGAAGCGAGCATGGATGCTTTGATGTGCATGCTAGACCCACATTGCTGCTTCTTGCTCCTTTGACTTGCCAGCGCTGCATCGCTTGCCATCATCATCGCGGTCATCATCATCACTGCGGATGTTGTTGCTGGTATAGTGGCGGCGATAGCAGTGGTGTCGTGTCGCTCTCCTTGCGGCCAAAGCGCGAGCATTGACCGTCACCTGTCTCCGTCTGTCTGGCTGTCTGACTGTCTGGTGACAAGCACCACGAGCGTGTCAAACGATTTGCTCGAGCCATTCGTGTCGGCTCACGCACGAGCAAGGATCGCATTGATAAGCGACTGGATCGACTCCATCCGTGTGCACGTTGCAAGACACACGGCGGTCTCTCGTTCGTTCAAGTGCTGGCAGCAAGACGAATTGACCAAGAGAGAGCGCATTGCCGACAAGCCTCTACTCAAGTAACCCGTCAGACTTGCCACGATCAGCACCAACACCCGTAGTTGTGCTTGGATCGCACCGCTCGTGACGAGTGCAACTTTGCGAGCCACTCGTACGGATCTGACTGTAGCACAACGAGAGATAGCGATGCAAACGCAGTCTGTGCAGTAACGACGCTCCTATCCACAGCACGCTCACTCGACGCACGTGCATCTTGCACTCGCTCGCTCACTTCACAAGACTGAGGACAACAAAGCGCGCTCGAACACAGTGTGAGTGGTAAGCGGTCCTCTATTCGGTGCAGCGAACTCAGACACCATCACTCAGAGATGGAAACGACAAGTGCGACTGCACGCGCAACTGCTATACGGCCGACTGCATCTCAAACTGTCAGTCCATTTGGCTCGAAACACTCAAGACTCACTTGCTGCGCTTGTATCGTCACGCTCAATGACATCGCGAGCACCACCACCGACAACAACAACGCGCCGCACGCGCGCAAGCGAAGCAGCTGCAGCAGCAGCGACCAAGCGCCAGCGCATGGCGCACGCAGGCGATATACAGTCTCCATCATCTCCAGATACAGCCACAACATCGTCCGACAGCGAGAGCGCAGCGCGCGTGTTTGCAGTCGAGCTGCTCACGCAAAAGATCCTCTCGAGCCTCGACGCGCCGAGCGTCGTGCACTTTGCGACGTTCTTGCGCTCGCGCGAGGCGTGGCGCCACGTCTTGAGCGACGAGACGCTCTGGCACGAGCTCCTCGTCGCGCACTTTGGCGGACCTGTGCCAGCGCACGTGCCAGCGGCGACTGCGGCACAGCGCGAAGCGTACCATGGTGAAGGCGACTTCAGTGACGATGACGACGGCAACGACAACGAAGACGACGACGACATGGATAGCGATCTAGACGACCGAGACGACGATGGCGACGACGATGACGCCAGCGACAGCGACTCGGACGCTCGACGCAGTCGCACGACACGTCGTTCAGGTCCACTCGCTTCAGCTGCAGCAGCAGCGACTACAGCGTCCACGACGACTACCACCACCGCATCGCCTGCTGTTGAGCTCCCAGTGCCGCGCTTTGCGTGCCAGAGCTTTGTGCACTTTGTGCGCTCGAGTCGCCAGCGCACGCGCTTTCGCGACGCAGTGCACGTGGTCTCGGGCGACATCGGCACGATCGTGCTCGTCGCCGGCGCGCGCGTGGACGCCATCGCGTTTGCCACGAGCGGCTACTTGCGCAATCCGCACTCGGGCGTGGCGAGCGTCGTGTACGAGCGCGCAGGTCGCGGGCTCGACCACCACGTCGACGCACTGAACCAGCAGATTGAGCCCGGCGAGGTGTTTGTCACGCCAGGTTTTGACGCCGGCGTCGCGAAGCTCATCCACTGCGCTGGGCCGATCTACCTCGGCGGCCGCGGCGTCCCGATCCTCGCGCAGACGTACGACAACGTGCTCCGCGCCGCCGAGCGCGAGGACCTGCACTGCGTCGCGATGACGTCGATCTCGACCGGGAACCTCGGGTTCCCGCTGCGCGAAGCCGCCAAGACCGGACTCGTTGCGATCCAGCGCTTTGTGCGCGAGCACGCGTGGAGCGGCACGCTCGCAGTCGTGTGCTACGAGCCCGAGGTCTTTGACGAGTTCACGCGCCAGCGCCAGCGCATCCTCGACGCGTTCAACGCCGTGTAGCTTGTCCGTGGCGACCTGCAGAAACGTCGTTGCCATGCTCGTCTCCACTCTCGCGCTTCGACTCGAGTCGCTCCAGACGTATCGATGTTCGCTCGACCCTGTGAGTGTCGACAGCAGCAACTACATGGACAAGCCAGAGACGCTATGAGCAGTAGTAGCAGCACCAGAGACACATGCACATGTACGAGTCGATCGCACACAACACGCTCTTGTGAATGTTCACTTGCATGAGATGCAGCGCGAAGATCTTGGAGAAGCTGCTGTCTCCGAGTGTTTCGCTCAACGACAAGAGCGTGTCTCGATCCGCATCGCGATACGAGCAAAGCGCTCAGCCTCCATGCGAGCTACTTGTCCTCCCAATCGCACCATGGTGTCGCAGACCAGCTCAGGTTCGTTGTGCTCGTAGGACGATCGTGATCTTGGCGAGTGCTGCGCTTGCAAGAGCCTCTCGACACTATCCGAGAGTCGAATCGAGTCAAGTCGTGGGGTCGAGTGTGCTTTCACGACCTCGCGTCTGCGAGCTGACATGCTCAACACAAGAGCGCGGTCGCGTTGCCAGCGCGATCGTCACTAACATGATCCGCTGTCTCTCTCTCTCTCTCTCTCGAGAGAGAGCTTGCTCGAAGACCTCTCGCCATTCACTCTCACCAGTCAAACAAACGCAAGCCATTCGCGAGAGAGACCAACAAAACCAAGCAGCAGCCAGAAGCACCGCGAGGAGGATGTTCAACGTCGAATCAAGCGATGCGTGGCGGTCATCACGTGGGTGTGTGCGATGTCGCGGTTGACTGAGCGCGCATCCTCGCGTTTCTCCGTGTCGCCGCCGCTCCCGTGGATGCTCGTCTACCTCGCGTTTCACTAGAGGCTCGCAACGACCTCGCACCTGTTGTTGGCAGCTCCTGAATGTGCTACCGAGTGTCCTACAGCCAAGAAGACATGAACGCTCGGTCGGATCGCATCGCAGGACCAGACGTCGCCGTCGTCTCAGAGAGAGAGAAGAGCAGAAAGCGAGTGCGCGCGAGTGTTTACTGCTGCGACGAAAGGACCCGCACGCTCATGCTTCACGAGTTGTCCGAGCCGAGACACACACAGACACAGCATGAGCAAGAGCAAGAGCAAGAGCAAGAGCATCGAGCGACGCCCAGATTACGGACGCGCAACGATGACGAAGTCGGTTTGAAGGTGCGGTAGTGAAAAAAGCCGCGCGCGGCCACCAAAACACTCGACGTTTGTATGCGCGCGAGGTGTTGTTTTGTCCACATCGATTTGGCGTCATCATCGCTGGACGCAACACAAACAAACAAACACACAAAGCAAGGCGCGCTGACAATCCAACTTGCGCACAAGCAAGCAAGCAAGCCCACCCACGCTTTAGCGCGCGCGAGACGACAGACAAGCACAGCAAGCACAAACGTCGCGCGAGCGCAAACAAGCAACGTTGACCAGCGCACAAACAAACAAACAAACGAGCACGTCCGGTTGCCAGACACTCGCTCGCTGCGCACAACACACAACACAACTCTACACGCCGCTCCAACCGCATGGCACTGCAGACCGCAGCGCGCGTCATGCCAAGCGCCACTGCGGCGACAAAGATCGAGCCAGTAGTCGCAAGCCCAAACGACGACGCGGACGTGCGCGCGACGACCGCGATGGCAATTGTCGAGCTCCTTGCAACGTCCGACTCGGCGTCGCCATACATCAAGACGACCACGGCCTCCGAGCCAATGCACGTGCCGGCACTCGCGAGCGCGAGTCCGCCGCTCTGGGTCGACAGTCGCCTCCACCGCAAGAGCTCCGTTGGCAGCAGCAGCACAAGCAGCAGCACAAGCCCACCCAGCAACAGAACCACCACCAGCACAAGCACTGCGATGCCATTTGCATCGTTCCCGTCGCTGCCGTCGCTCCTGCCAATGAAGCGACCACTCTGGCAGACCACCTCCAGTAGTACCAACAACAACAGCAGCAGCAGCGCATCGCCTGGCACCTCGTTTAAGCAGTCGCCAGTGCCGATCCAGCCGCTACCGTCGATCGCCCAGCTCTCAAAGCTCGTGATCGCATCCAACGGACGCCTCTCGCCCACTGCGATCGACAGTCTCGCGACGCCTGCGAGCTCAATGACAACCAGCAGTAGTCCTGTGCTCGCGCGATCGCCGCCAGTCACCTCGACGCCACCGCTGCTCCCAAGCACGACGCCAAGTGCTGCTACTGCTCCAACTGCGCCGGCAGCAGCAGCACCTCCAGCGTCGGTGAACCACTCGCGCAAGCGCCAAAAGGACGAGCTCGACAAGCTCCGCGTGCAGGTCCAGGAGCTCCAGCGCGAGCTCGAGCACGTGCGCGGGCGGCTCCCAAAGAAGCCTGTGCTGACATTCACACTCGCGCCGCGCGATGGCACGAGCAGTAGCACGGACTGCAGCAGCAGCAGCGGCAGTGACAGCGCCAGTGGTGCGCTCCAGACAGCGCTCTTACCATCGAACGTCGCGGTCTGGGAGCGCATCGCGACGCACCAGAAAGAGCAGAAGAACCGGTCCGAGATGGAGAACATGAAGCTCAAAGCCATGGTCCAGGAGCAGGTCAAGATCTCGCGAGCGCTCGAGAAGCTCGTGAACAAGCGCTGCAAGACGTCGGTACGTCCTTGCGATTGAGGCTTTGGTTGGATGCTCGGGTCTTGGATTCTCACCGTATACTTTATTCAACATATTGATGTTGCACTAGGCGCTCGAAGCCAAGTTTGCGACCAAGCGCTTGCGCGTGTGTGACGCAGACGAGCAGCAGCTCTTTGACGCGCTGCGGCGAGACGTCGATGCGCGGTATCCGCACGTCAACGCAGTGTTCCAGGCCCTCGGGATGCTCGTGACTGGCAAGCGCGAGTCGCAGGAGGCGCACATGATCCTCGACCCTGTGAACGGCCCGACGATGGAGCTCCGAGACGCGACGATCTTCCCGTTCGACGTCGACGCGATCACGAACGCAGTCTGGCGGTCGATGGAAGCCGAAGCCATGGGCTGCGCCGAGGGCATGGGCCTCGTCGAGTCGCTCGTGGTGCACTGCACGGACGACACGATCTTCGCCAAGACGACGATCCCGCTGCACCAGTCGCGCGCAGACGACGCCGAGCTCTGTGTGCGCGTGGTCATCAAGCGCTTTGTCGAGCGCGAGCGCGTCGTCGTGCTCTGGGAGTCGCTCTCGGACCGTCTCGGGAAGCTCCCGCTCGCGTGTCCGACACTCGCGGGGCTCGGTGCGTCGCTGCCGCGCGACGTTGCAATGCGCGATCGCGGCTGGTGCCTCATCGAAGCGCTGCCGAGTCCTCCAGGTCGCCACGCGAGCATCGTCCAGCTCTGCTCGCACATTGCGCCGCAAGCGGTCGCAACGAGCAGTGCCGAGTGCAGCGCGAGTCTGTCGCTGCAGCACATGCAGAGCCTCGTCGACGCGCTCGCGCCTTGCTACCGCTCGATCTGGGGCAATCGGCAGCAGATCATGGAGAACATCTTGATGGAGAACGTCGTGGGCATGCCGCGCGCTGGCGCGAGTCCCTGGAGCTCCTCGGAACGTACGTCTCCGGCTACTGCGACTGCGACAGCAGCAGTGCTCTGATCACCACGACGACGACAGTTTTGACTTGAGCGACACAAGCGAAAGCGAGGACTTGTACGAAAGCTGTGTAGATATAATAGCAAGCACCTCCTTCCGTCAACACGAGTTTGTCCTACGAACATGTGCTTGTTGTGAGACGAAGAAGAGCTCAAAACGAGTCAGGACGATAATCACTCCTCTGGAACTTTGTACACAGCACTATTTGGACGTTTGCTTGTAATGTTGTGAACTATTCTGAATCAAAGATATGCATTTGAACCGCTAGATTATAGGCAATGTCAGAACCTATGATTTCGCAAAAAATCGGATCGTAATCACGAAAATCTCGATTTTTGACTCGCTCGAATGTACTGACGAGCACCTGCGTCAGAACACGGCTGACCGATCGACTCGCAGCGAGACTCGACTGCGATGGAGACTGTGCCACTGGGCGACGACGTCGGCGTGCTGCTGCAGACGTACGACGCGCTCGAAGCGTTCTTGCGCGAGATGGACGCGCTCGACCACGACGGCGAGCTCGCGCTCTCGACGCGACCGAGCGCACCGCCATCACCGCGCGTGACCTTTTCGCAGCAGCTCCTCGAGCACAACTGGGACGTCGCGCCGGTCAAGACTGAGGACCGCAGCAACAGCAGCGCTGCTCTCTCACACACAGCAACTGCATCAGAAGCACTCACACCCGCATTCCCGGCGTCGACTGACACTCGCAAGCGCAAGTTTGAGCTGCGCACGAGCGCGGTTGTGACAGTCGCGACTGACGCGAGTGCGTGCAAGCGACCAGTGCGGCGTCGCCGTCAAAAAGACGAGTTGCTGCAGCTCCGAGAGCAGGCACTTGCAATGGAGACGCAGCTCGCGCAGCTCCAAGCCGCATTGCCTCGACCTGCAGCATCAGTGCAAGCACCTAAATCGTGCGCAACAGAGCTCTGGGAGCGCCGAGCGATGCAGAGTCGCCAGCGCAAACGCGTGACGGAGACGGAGAACTCGCGACTGCGCGAGATCGCGAGTAAAGAGCTCAAGATCTCGTTCGAGATCGAGAAGATGCTCATCAAGTGCTACACGAGCTCTGTACGTACGGATGCGTACGTTGTGGGGTCCTCGTGTCCAAACCACGCACTGACTGACATACTTGTGTTTGTTTGACGCGGCAGCTCGCGTTCCTGCCGCTCCACAAGAACGAAGACCTCGCACTTGATGCACATGACGTGTTTCTGTACGAGATGCTCGAGAAGAACGCCGACGCGCGGTTCCGCGACCTCGAAGCGCGGGCGTTTGCGTTCCCAGACAGCGAGACGACCGAGCCGCTCACACCCTTGAGTCACTCCTCGCGCATTGTCCATGCTGGCGACCGAGAGACTGGCGTCGAGTTCACGCGCTCGCAGCTCATGCCGTTCGACAGCGAGTCGGTCCGCGAAGTCTCGTGGCGCACGATGGTTCGCGACGATGACGGTGTCTTCACGTGCAAAGTACGTCGTGTTTATTGTGGATATTGTACTGGATATTGTCCAGATCCTGACGCTTGTACGTTCTAATGACACTGGCAGACTGTACGAACGGCTGGGAACATGATCGCAATGCACGCGCGCATGACGATCCACCGCGAGCGCGAGGGCGACATTGAGCTCGACGCGCATCACGTGTTTAAGCGCTTTTGCTCGAACAAGCGCACGACAGTGACGTGGGAAGGCGTGACGCAGTGGCGCGTCGCGAGTGCGTCCGCGACGTTGTGTCTCCCGACGCGCGAGACGGGTTGGGGCACGATCGAGCCTGTGCCAGGGGGATCGAGTACCACACCCGTGACGCAGAGCCGCATGTGCGCATCGACGCTGCCGACGAGCGCGAGCGACAGCGAGTCTGTCGACGTCGCGAACTTGCTGCGGGACTTGATTATCCCAGCGATGGACCAAGTGCTTGTGGCGCACCAACAAGTGATGGAGAACGCGCTGCTCGACGACGCATTGCGGCGCAAGTAGCTCGATCGACTGTTGATGTTGTTGGTAGTGAATAAATAAAGGGAATCTCTGATAAGGAAGAGTCCTAGTGACAAAATCAAGTGATTTCGATTCGACAAAGTGCGACCCACGAGTTCAGTTGACGAGAACGACGACGACGACCCCAGGAGCGCAATGGAAGCGCTCGTGGCGGACGAGCGCGTGCGCACGTGCGTGTTCGACGCGCTGCTGCTCGACGTATTAGGCGACACAAGCACGAATGTGCTCGACGCGACGCTCCCAAACGACGACAGCGATGCCCACCCAGTCGTGGACTTTCAAGCCGACTTGGCCGCGCTCGACGCGCTCATTGAGCAGCACACAGCGTCGCCGCTTCGTGTGCATTCGCCAAGCAGTGCGAGCGCTGCGCCAACACAAACAGCAGCGCATACACAACCGAACGCGTCCAAGCGCACATGCGATGAGCAAAGCAGCAGCAACAGCAGTAGCAACAGCAGCAGCGCAAGTGAGTCGAGCGCACCAAAACGCAAGAGCGCGCCAGGTGGGAACACGGCGCGCAAGCGGCAGCGCGAAGAGCTCCGATCGCTGCGCGAGTCAGCGATTCAGCTCGAAGATGCGCTCCAGGCGCTCAAAGCACAGACAAACACACCAAGCAGTAGCACAAGCGACGCTACGCAGCGCCGCGGTGTCGCGCGCGGTCAGACGCCGTCGATGACCATTGACGACCATGCACGGCAGATCACGGAGCTCGAGAACATCCACTTGAGCAAACTCGTGAAAGACCACGTGAAGGTCGCGCAGAGCTTCGAGCGCGCGCTGCGCAAGCACCGACCGCTGTTGGTACGTTTGGTGGAAGTGTCCTAGTTGATTGCCACTCGCTCACAGATGAACTGCCCAGACGCTCATCAACTGACTGACTTTGAATGGACTAGGCGAGCGAGATCATGGCAGAAGCGCCGCCTGCGCTCGTGCTCACAGCGTCGCCGCGTCTGAAAGAGACGCCGCTGCCGTCGTCAGTCCCAACGTCTGCTGACCTGCGCGCGTTCGAAGCGCTTGAGCGAGACGTCGATGCGCGGTACCCAGACGTCGAGCGCGTGTTTCGCGACGTCGGACTCGCAGAGTGCCGCACGAATGTGCGCGACGCGACAGTCGAGACGCACGACGGCGTGCTGCTGTCGTTCAAGACGTCGCGGCTCATTCCGTTCAGCGTCTCGTGCATCAACGAGACGGCGATTCGCATCGCTCGCGCGAGCTATCCAGAAGGTCCAGGACGCGTACGTCGTCGTACTGTAGGAATCGCAGTCTTTGTGTGAGTATGGAAGTGCTAACAGCACATGTGTAGATTGTCCGGCGCAGGGGCGGGACCGTGTCGTTCAAGAAGCAGTTCCAAGTCGGCGACGTCGTGATCAACGTGCGCGGCGTGTCGAAGCGGTACGTCGAAGCGACGCGCATCGTGCTCATCTGGTCGGGCGTGAGCGAGTGGGCGAGCGACGGCGACGTCATTACGATCGACGAGAAAGGTTGGGGCATCATCCAGCCATTCCCATCGTCGTCGTCGTCCTCGTCGTCGTCGTCGTCGAAGACGCGCGCGTCGCCGCTGAGCATGCTCCAGTCGTACATCGCCATGACGCCAGGCGTGAATGGCGGCAGCAGTGCGCCGCAGCCAAAGCACATTGCTGTGCTCTCGGACGTCGTGCTGCCGTCGTACCAAGAGATCTTTGACGCGCGCTTCCAGCACCTCGAGAACACGCTCGTGCACGACTCGCTCTTGCGGCGGCGGCTCGTAGCGTAGAGAGAGAGACACGCGATTGTGAATGAACGTGTGGATGTTGTCGTAATGGATCACGAGCGGCGCGCCGAGAGCGTGAGGTCGAGTAGCGCGTTCTCGACCACTTGCATGTGCGCAGCAAAGCCGAGCTGGTGCATCGGTACGACTGCGTCTGTGAAGAGCTTGGCGCGGGCCTCCGACGCACTTGCAAGAGCGCTGTCGCCGTCGCAGACTGGCTCGAGCACTGTGGATGTGCAGAAGCGACTCGCTTCGGTGCACGTGACACTCTCTCGCGCGACTGGGACGCTCGAGACTGCGCCCCATCCGTGGCCTTGGACTGTAAACGCAGCGTCGCCGTCAGTGCTTGGCCACTCGCCGAGCGACTCCCACGCGACTGTCACCTGCGCCTGCGCGTCGACGTAGCGCTTGATGACAAAGTAGACTGCGACGTCCTGAGTCGTGCCTGCAGTCTCGAGTCGGAGCTGCTTCTCGACAAACAGTGTCGAGTCCATGAGCAGTACGACCTGGGACTATGTCTGTCTGTCAGCTGCCTGTAGGTACATGTCATACTGACCGAATGGCGACACGCACCTTGTGCGGCACGCTGTTGGACGCACTCGCGCGACTCGTGTGCCAGAGGACGTCCGTCACGACGTCTGGTGGGAACGGTGCGAGCCACGAGTTTGTGATCACCACAGCGCTCTCGTGCGTATGCGCCACGCGCGAGTGGACAAAGTTTGGCGTCAGCGGCGCGTCTGGAAGCGGTGCTAGTGGTGCGAATGGCCGGCGCTTGGCGCATCGCACGTCCAGGAGCCGCTCGAGACGGCAGTAGATAGGCGCCGACGCGTCTGAGCTGAGCACACGGAGCTCAGGACATAGCGCGAGGGCGTGCTTCATTTCCGTCGGAACGTACGACAGCACGTGTGTCAGTCATTCGTGACTTCGATTCACACGTGTGTGGTGGGTTGGGACGCGCCATTGGCAGCGAATGCTTGGCGAACGCGTCTTCGATGCTCTGCACCATCTTCTGAGCTTCGTTTGTGAGTTTGAGGAGTCTCGAGCGCTCAACGACAGCGCGCTCGTGTGCTGCGACTTCGCGCTCGAGTCGCTGCTTTAGAGCAGCTACCGATGTGTCCAATGTGTCTGACGCAGTAGATGCAGGACTGAGCTCGCATGACTCTGATGTCGTTGTAGTATCACTGTGCAAACGCTTCTCGTGGCGCTGCTGGAGTACGACGCGCTGCGCTTCGAGTGTTTCAATGCTGCTGAGCAGCGCAGCGACCTCGGCTTTTTGTCGCTTCCATGACGTGTTGGCGGAGCTGCTCCCACGCACGCGCTTGCGCTTGGGCTTTGCGCGCTCGGGGTGCATTTGAGTGTCTGACTCTCGACGCGCTGTCGAGTCTTTGCGGTCACAGTGCTCGAGCGCATCGAGGTCCGCGAGGAAATGTGCGAGCACGTCAGCGACCGGCTCGTTCGTGTCTGTGTCGAGCGGCAGCGCGAGCAGTGGCGGTGTCTCCAACATCCTGCGCTCGTTCGTTCTCCGTGACGACCTGGCGCTTCACTTGAAGTCAATTTGTGATGTTGACGCGCATCAACGCGTGTTGACTCGCCATTCTCTCGAGTACAGGTGTTGTACCTTGAATAATAGCACTTTGCCTTGATAACAGAGCCATTGATCTTGAAAATTAGCACTATCATGTGTACCATCTCAGCACACACAAAACCAAATTGCTTGACGAGCACCACGAGCTGCGCCATGAGCGCCGAGCCGTTGATCAAGGACGCGCTCGCGCTCTTCCTCGACGACTTTGACGTGCTCGAGTGCGCGCGCCACAGCGCTGCGAACGCCGCGATGCTCGCAGGCGCCGCTGTCTCTTCCTCGTCGATGCTCCCGCCTGCTTGGAGCGCCACAGACACTGCGCTCTCAACAGCACCTGCAATGCTTGACACTCCAGCAACAACAGACGTGCAAGCACATGCCCACATGCAGCTGCCTGCTTCACAAATAAAGCGCAAGCGCGTTCGTGTGCGCGTGTCAAGCGAGAACACGCACGCAAAGCGCCAGAAAGCAGAGATCGCAGCGTTGCGCAGCAGTGCAGCAACGATGGAGCTCCAGCTTGCGCTGATGCTTCAGCAGCAAGAGCGCCGATTCGCACACATGAGCGCAGCGACGGAGCTACCACACACTAAGAGCGACGACAACGCGAGCGACGCTACACAGCTCAGAGACCGCGCACAGCGCGAGTTGCGAGCACGACAAACCGCAGTCGAGACGCGCACGACACTCCAGAAGCTCGCTGCTGACGCCCACGCTATGACGCGCAAGATGAAGGAGACGCTCGCCAAGTACCCGCCGCCATCTGTACGTACGCAATAGAGTAGATGTCGGGGCTTCACTACAATGGTTGACTGCGTACTGACGCGCTGGTGGATCTGGATGTAGCAACTCATGGCGGAGTTGACCGCTGCGACACCTGCGCTCCAAGTGCGTCCGTCAGGCGACACGCTCGTGTACCGACAGCTCGAGCGGCGTCTCCACGCGCGGACGCGTGGCTCGAGTCTGCTCCAAGTCCGTGACGTCGCACGAGCCGACGTCCTAGACACGAAGACGCTCCGGTTTGAAGTCCACGACACACCGGACGCGTCTGCGGTGCTCATGCGCAACTCGCGCGTCATGCCGTTCTCAACTGAGCTCATCTACAACCTCGTGTGGCGCGACGAGCACTTTGAAGAAATTCAGACCAAGGACAGCATGTTCACGGTACGAGTCCCACGAGCGATGGTCTAAAGCGTGAGCTGGCAAAGATGTTCGAGTTGTGACGTCCCGAGTTCGTCCGTTGAGCAGGTCGTTGAGCGCTTCGACACGACGCTGTACTTGGAGAAGCGGTACACGATCCGCCGACCAGGGCAGCGCGAAGGCGCCTCGGTCGTCTTCCACTCGGTCCTGACGCGCGTCTTCGACCAGCAGCAGCGCATGTTCTTGGCGTGGGAGTCGGTCGGCGAGTGGCCCGACGTCGACGCCGTCACGACTGACAACGCACGCGTCGAACTTGGCGTGAGCGACCTCGAGCCACCCACGAGCATCACAGTGCGCGAGTAGGGCTGGGGTCTTGTCCAGCCAGCGCGCGTACGTCGTTTTGGCGCAGACGCAAGCACGACGAATCCAACTCCTGTGAGCATCCTCAGCATGTCGACAGTTCTGACGCCAGACGCAGCGCCAGACACCAGCAGCAATGCGCCAGCAAAGCGCCGAGTGGCACTACGATCAGACGCAGTCGTCCCAACGTACCAAGTCGCGTTCGCAGCGCGCATGCAAGCGCTCGAGAACATGCTCCTGGACCACTCCATTGCGACGCGAAAGTGAGTCTGGTGTTAGGCGGGAAGACCTTTCGCTTCGGTTCTTGCCATTTAATCCGACAGTATACTTACAATTCTACACCCCTATATATATGAGACCCCAAAAAGGAAAAGAATCCATATGGTAGATTATAGTGACTATTCCAACTGTCTTTGTGTGCGCTGTCTCCAAAGTGCCTATTTCATATTGAATACAAGTATGTATTTTACAGGGAGCCATATATCTATTTCATCGGGTAATTTATATGCGAGGTTTTGTGTTGGTTGGTTTTGATACCAGGAAAAATTTATCGGAAGTTCGAGCAAGGTCGCGAAGTTCCGTCTTCCCAAGTTGCTCACCCAACAACGTTGGCAATAACTTTGAGTGGAATAGAAGTACACAACATTTTGATTCTTGATTAGGATTCGTCCATCATTCGAAGTGCGAAATAGGAAAAAATACATTCGCCTATCCCTGATTGGACGTCCGTCATTTAATATTATATAGGCGTCCATGGATTTTTTACATGGACTAAATTATGACCATCACTCATCCCATGTATTCCACAGGTACATACAAACCTAAAAATACCGGTCGGAAAACATATGGCATTATTTACATGGTATCACAGTGATAGGGATCAAACAGGTATTTTTTGTACAGGTAAATATACCTCATAAACATCACCAAAGCAATAGAATTGTGGCGAATACTATAGTTCTGTTTAGTGATGCTTCTAAGGTATTCGAGACTTTATCACATAAGCTCCTTTTCGATACATTTCGCAATTCAATGATTGCGATTTCGAAAGTGTCTCAAAGAGGACATCCAGCAAGGGTAAGTTCTAAACACTAATATGTTCGTTGTGTGATGGCTATTGTGCGTTCCTGATCATTTGCACACACTGCACACAATGCACATACGCACCACTCACCACTCACGTTCACATACTCATTCACACTAATGAAAACTACACACAGCATTACTGTGTAATTTCGCCACAGAAATGTATACAAGAATGTTTGTCGTTACCAATACCATATATCGATTTTGCAGGGGATAAAAATGTGGCAGGGACCAATATTTTGAGGTTTGCCTATAGGGCAGAACTTGGAGCAGAAAAACTATACGCAGAGATCGGCGTCCCACTGTGATTGGATTTTCTCACTGACAGTGGAACCTCTAGAGCGCAGAATGGTGGCAAAATATGCCTTACCTATGCTTGACAATCACTCGGTATTTGGCACGTTTCTGAGCTTATGTCAGAAGCAGGAGTGATATTCCTTTGGCGCAAAACACCCCCCCCTCGATTTGTGTGGCTGCCGTGAGCAAATCAAATCCAGATACAACTAGAACGCGAGCGATATGAAGCGTGTACGGATGGCAAAGGCTGCAGCAATGCGCGCGCTAACGCTCGCCAAGTAGCGCCGCAGCGAGTACATCGATGAATGCGACGACGAAGAGGGGACAGAGGAAGAACACGAGGCAGAGGAGGAGGAAGAAGAAGAAGAGGCGGACGACGACGAAGAGGAGAACGGCTCGCAGCATGGGCGCGTCAGCGCCGACGAGACACCGACAAACGCGCACATGCGCGCGACGCTGTCGTCGAACCGCGCGAGGACGTGGTTTGCTCGCCACACATTGAAGAGACAACGTTCGACTCCTGGGAAGATTTGCATGCGTACATCGATCAATACGCTCGAAGAACGTTCCAGGTGTGTCAATGCGCGTACGTGTCACTCTGTTGTCGTTCAGGTCGTGACTGATCGATCTCGTCCGTGCATTGTGTGTGCAGATGTGCCGAACGTCCAGGGCGACACCGATCTCCGAGCGAGAAGCACGCCTGCGATGACAGAACTCACTAGCGTACCTTTTCCCACCGCGCGATTTCAACGTGTATGCGAAGACTTTCGTCTGCACGCATGCCGGCGTCACATCGCCAACGCAGCCAAGGAGTGCGTCCGAAGCAGGCGACTCGATGCATTGGGTGTCCAGCCAAGGTACGCGCGTGTTCATGGCAGTGACTGTCAGTGACTAAGTCTCTACCAGTGACCAATCTCGTCCAGCAACCAACACGCACACGTTTGTTTGCCTTTGTGCAGACGAACGCGTGCCTGCAAATGAAGCGCGATGGCTGGAAGGTGTGTGTCTCTAGACATATACCGACACACAACCATGATGTCGCGAAAGAGGAGTTCGACCTGTACCACGAACAGCGTCGTGTCGAAGATCCAAACGTGCTGCGGACCGTGAACGTCATGCGCTCGACTGGCACCTCTCGCAAGAAGATTCTCCAGTACATCGTCAATAATTCGACAGCCTCGCCGACGATGGTCGACATACACAACTTAATGGCAAAGATGAAGAACGATCAGTACGTCCGAGAGGTGCGTCAGCTAGCGGTTAAAGGCTCTCCTTCGAGACTTTGCAGATGTGCGAGGCAACTCGGTTCTGGTCTACGCGGATGACGACGAAGAGGTACATCAATGCAGAAGTTCGACGTGTCGTGTGTGACGTGACTAATCTGTACTGTACGTGTTCATTGCATCGATGGCAGGAGCGCGTCCGATGTATCGCCATTCAATCAGCACATATGAAGCGGAGGTTCGAGCACTTCCCAGAGGTTCTACTTGTCGATGCTACGCATGGGACAAACAACCTGGGGCATAAGCTCTTCAGCTTCATGGTACACGACACGTTAGGCAAAGAGCAGCAGGTGGAGGGGCGAGCAACAAATGTGGCAGAGACTGGGGCACTGGCAGAGACTCAGTCACTGACGCACTGGTTTGGCCTGTCTGTACAGCATGCATTCGTGTACAATAAACGCAAAGTGACTCTACAAGCCGTGTGCAAGGCGTCCAAGTCGAAGAATCCGAGCTGGCCAGACATACAAGCCAAAGTCATAGATAAACTCTTCACAGAGATCGCGCTCCTAAAAGATGAGTTCCCCGACGCTAGCTTGCTTCTGGACCACTTCCACGTCACAAAGGCGCTGTGGTCTGAGGTCGGCAAGGCGAAGTATGACCTGAACACCTGGCAACGCAGCCAACTTAAGGACGCACTGAAAGTGCCCGTGTACGCGCGCAACGAAGTTCATTACGACAGAGGCGTGGAGCACATGCGCGTGCTTCTCCAAGACAAGGCCGAGAAATGGTTCGCGTACTACACTCCAAACTGGGGCGATTGCAGACGTATGTGGTGCTTGTACGAGCGCGACAACGTCGCCCACTTGGGCAACAACACCAACCATAGGTGCGCTGACGACATGCGCACATCCTGGACGTGTTCACTGAGGCCAATACTTACTTCGGTGTGTTTGTGCAGACTCGACAGCAGTTGGCAGAAGTTGAAGGACATCATGGACACGTTCCACGACCTCGATAAGGCCCTATTAAATGTCCTCTTTATTCAGCACATGGTCGAGCGATCCTGGCAACTGAAGGTGAACACATTCGCGAAGTGCAGCGACTCGACTCTCGACGCGGAGCAGTTGAAGCTGGCAGCCTGCGTCACGCGTTACACTGTCGATCTTGTGCGCCCGCAGTACGAGTGGGCGATAAGCGAACACGCGGCGTACTCGACGCACCATCCCTCAAGTCGACTGTGCGTGGTGACGTACACACCCAGTGGTGACGATTATCTGCCAGAAGAGCCACCGCTTGAGCACCCAGTGCGCACCGTTGTGTGCTCGTGCTCGTGCATGTTCTCGACGACGAACTTGCTCCCGTGCCGCCACGTGCTGTATCTTCGTCGACGCTCAACACCCGACGACATCATACCCGCGACCAAGATCCACGAGCGCTGGCTGCTAAAGAACTTCATGATGTACAGCATGTCGAGTAGCGTGTCCGACCCACCACCGCTGTACGTGCAGCAACGCCTTCCTCGACAGCGCGACCAACCACGAACAGAACCTACGCGCTACCACGCCGTGCTTACAGAGGCGAAGGCCATCGCCGACCACGCAAGTTTGCTCAGTCCGAGATCGTTTGGTGCAGTTCGCGCCATGTTGGTGAAGTTTGCAGACATTGTCTCGAGCGGGCGTGTGCCGTTGGTGATCAGCGACTCGGCTCCACACGCAGTGGCAGACGCGAGCGACGATCCAGTCAACTTGACTGTAACGGAGCCACCACCTGCTTCTACACCGAGTGGCTGCTCGAACCATCCCAGACATCTACCCGTTCGTATTTTTTGAGAGCGACATCGACCAGTACCAGACGCTGATCACAAACAAGGTCAACGCCGAGCGCAACCGATCTACTGGCTTCTCGCGCAGTGACGCACGCGTCAAGGTTCGTGGTCTGGTGTACAACAGCGCCGTTCAAACTATCATGCAGCGCTTCTTCGTTTTCAAAGCGGCGGTGTCAAGGGTCGCGAAGGCGATGCAGTGGCTTGAAGGCATGGACTTTGGCGAAGTTGACGTGCCGGCGCTGTTTAGAAGCACGCAATCCGTACCGTGCCAGAGGCCGATCAACCAGCTCGCGCACATGCAACTCGACAACAATCGCTCGGACTTGTTGGCGTTCAGCTATCAAGCACGGCTCAACGCACCCGCATGGACAGAACGCTGCAGCTACTTTGCCGGCAAGCTAGCGAGGCATGGTACTTCCCAGTGCACTCCACCCAGCTCCTGCGAGATGGCCCAGATCCGTTGGGTTGGTGCGTCGCGTTCGCGTTGGTTCCGAGCCTGTTGGTTAGCCTGCCAGACACTCAGTCTCTGGTACTGACGCGGTCTCTGCCAGCCGTCGGACCAGTGAAACGAATAGTCATGGCGGTCAACATAGACTATGTGCACTAAATCGGCGTCGGCGTCGACACAGCAGCATCCGGAGCACTAGTCTTCGATCCGCTTGGTGTCACCTCCGACACTGAGCGGGTAAATAGCTATGTGAAGGAACGCGTGCTTCCACTACTCCCCCAGCCACCCAGCCCGCAGCGCTTCACACTGTCGTCGCACCAAGCTTTTCGTTCTCAACGGGACGCCGTGAGCTGTGGTCTTTACGTCCTCGCCTTCTGCGAGACATTCGTAAAGAACACCTCATGCCATAGCTGGGATCCTTCAGCGAACCATGGTCTCAAGTACCTTCGCTATAGGTACATGTGCACAAACTTGGACGCACTTTAGTGTCATAGTGAGCGTAGGAAGCTTGCTGGTCTGCTTGTTCGCTGTTTGGATGAATACGTATGTGAGCCTCTCTCTTTTGTAATGCTGGGCCAAACGTCTATCACGAGTTTAGACTTGGCGAAACGCAGCGAGCACTCGATGACATTCACTAGAAACCACCTCATTCACATATGCTCCCAATCACCCGAAACCATACTCTTGCCGGACATAACCAAGCCATTATTTTCCTTCCAGCCTCTGCAAACATCCTCTGCCGAACTTAGAGGTAGTGATTTACAGTTGCACAATGTCATGTTTTATGCTCCACAACATGACGATGGTGATATGGTTTCTAATGCTTGCATGTACCGAGGATGTGCATGTGTGGAGTGAAGGTCATCGCAGCCGACATCCCACGAATTACGCCAAGTCCAAATCACTATTACAATCCCAATACAAAAATGGCTCGGAAAACAACAGGCAGCGAGTGTCGATTTTCACTAAGTCTACACGCTGTTGCCGAGCGAAGATTGGTCAGTTCTTCAGATTTGATCACCAACTCAGCATCGCCGACGCATACAGCATGCACACATGTATTGACTGAACGTCTGACGACACTCTTCAGCAATCTCCTACGGTGTCATCCTGACTTTACTCATTGCGCGTCGAGGTTCATGCACATGTAGCGATAGTGAAGGTATTTGAGACCATTCCCTGTTGCTAGATCCCACGCCGTGCTGTGCGCGCCTTTGGCTCACATCTCTGCGAACGCTAGGACGTAGACGCCGCAGCTGCACGTATCTGACTGAACTGGAAGCGTCTGAACAGTCGCGATGCTGTATCGCCGCGGTCTTGGTGGATGAAGTAGTTAAGGAATGACTCGTTCCTTCGCGAATTTCGTCACTCATTCGGAGTCGCCACTACGACCAAGAGGATCGTACACCACTGCACGGTGCGTCGACGTATCGATCCCCAAGCCCACCCAGTGCATCGAATGCACCGGAACAAACCACTATCCAGGCGCTTGTCACCAAGGAATCTTGAGCATCTTGTTCACGCACATGTCGTTGAGCTGGTCGTGTCAGCTGAAAGCGGTCCCCTCCGACCGGTTGCTATGCAACGGCATGCGCCTGAGTTGGTCAATTGGGTGCTCGTATTTGATTGAACATGTGCTTTCGAACACATGCGACACGGCGAGGTCGTCGAAGCCTGCACAACCCTTGAGGCACTGTTCCGCCTTAGCGACCTTGGCAAGCACTGTGTTGAACACGTAAATCCGCTTCATCGTCGTGAAAACGCTGCTGTCGTACACCATTCCGCGGACCTTGATGCGCACGTCGCCGCGCGCAAAGTCGTTCGAAGATCGATCGCGCTCGGCGTTGATAAAACGTGTGATCAACGCGTCGTAGCGGTCGAGGTCGCACTTGAACAGCACGAACGGATATGTGTCTGGGCAAGATTGAGTCGAAGCTGTCGCTTTGAACACAGCTGGCTGGACGTTGATCGACGGCGAGCTTTGGTAAGCGATCGTAGCGAGGACGTCGCTCAACTCCACATGCGAGGTCGACTGCGAGGCGAACCGAACCGACGATCCAACTCGGAGATGCAGCACGTGGACGACATTGGAGAGGAACGTGAAGAGAACACGTTGCTTGGTGAGAGCTGATCTGTGGCTCTCGTTGTCGATGCTTGCGCACTCGCTTTCTTGAATGTCGGCGTCTTCCTTCCCCACGTAGTCTGCTTCTTGTTCACGCGCGGGCGCCCAGGCACCACAGCTCTCGCTCCAACGTTCAGACCGTCAGGCAGCGACTGGGTCGGTGGCAGTGACACAGACACTGCCAAATAAACGGACACCGGCCCTTCGCCTGCAGCACGCACTCTTGGTGTACAGCCTTGCGCATGGACCTTGACGTCCTGCTGCAGATCTGTAGATACGCATGTGTCGCTCACATCCGTAAGTTGAGGCACCGAGAAGTGGTCGACGACGTGCGGAACTCGCCCATCCGACACGATGTCGGCAAACTTCGCCAACATTGTGCGCACGAACTCATAGGTTGCTGCACTGAGCCGACTTACGCGATCGGCAATCGACTTTGCTTCAGAGAGCAGCGGAGTGTATCGGGTCCGATCGGCGCTCGGCAGCTCGCGCGTTTGTTGCTGCACACGCTGCTCACGCTGCGGCGGGAAACACTGTTGTACAAACAGCGGCGGAAGGTCCGCGGTGTAACTCGACGCGTTGTACATCTTGAAGTGCATGAGGGGCCAATGCTAATGTACCTTCAAGACCGGTATGATGTCATCTGGGGACGAGTGTCGGCGAACATAGAGTACGTGTTGACACGACAGCAAGTTCGTCGTTGAGAACATGCACGAGCACGTGCACGCAACTGTGTCGACGGCATGCTCGAGAAGCGGCTCTGCTGGCAAGTCGATGCTGGGGTCGTTTTGTCGGTACGACACCACACATAGGCGGCTCAACAGATGGTGCATTGCGTACGCTCTGAAGTCGCTGATCGCCCACTCGTACTGCGGCCGCCCGAGGTCGACGGTGTAACGAGCGGCGCAATGAGCCAGCTTCATGAGTTCGGCGTCAAGCGTCGTGTTTTGACATCTCGAAATAGTTTTGACCTTCAACTGCCTGGCTCGCTCAACGAGGTGCTGCGAAAAGAGTACGCTCAGCACGGTCTCGTCGAGGTCGTGGAAACAGTCCATGATGTCTTCGAGCTTCTGCCAGCTGCTCTCAAGCCTACGACCACGAGTATTTGATTCGGTTAGCAACGCGATCGTGTCAATCTCATGCATCTTTGCCACCACGCACCGATTGTAGGTGTTGTTGCTGATGTGGGCGACGTTGTTGCGAGCGTACGCGCACCACATGTGGCGGCACTCGCCCCATTTCGGGTCGATGTAGTCGAACCACCTGTCTGCCTTGTCTTGAAGGAGTGTGCGCACGTGCTCCACACCTTGATCGTACTCGACCTCGCTGCGCGCGTAGACGAGTTCTTTGAGTGCCTCTTTCAGCTGCTTGCGCTGCCACACGCTGAGGTTGTACGTGTTCCTCACAACTTCGGACGAGAGCGCATTGATCAGATGGAAGTGACACAGGAGCAAGCATGCTTCAGGAAACTTGTCGCGCAGTATCGAGATCTCCGTCTATCACGATCGCTTGTTCTTCCGGCCACTTCGGGTTCGCGGACTTGAACGCTGCGCATGCTGTGCGTAGCGTTATCTTGCGCTCATTCTGTACGATGGCATGTTACATATAATACACAAGTCAGTTTTGCAGTGACTCAGTCACTGCCAGCTCCGACTGAGCTCACCTGCACATGCTGTCCTTTTCCGAACGCATCGTGGACCATAAGGCTGAGCAACTTGTGCCCGAGGTTGTTCGTCCCATGTTTGGCGTCAATTTGAAGCACGTCGGGGAAGTGTTCAAGCATTCTCTTCATGTGCGCTGTCTGAAGCGCAATGCATCTTACACTCTCCTCTTGCCAGCATACGAAATTTGCACGCAGACATAAGTCATACGACATCACCAACGACACGTTGATTTCGCACTTTGCTGTACCTCTGCATCGTCGTCGGCGTACACGTGGACAGAGTTCCCTTGCAACTCTGCAACGTCTTCGAGCAATGTCGTCAGCCACTGTCCTACGCCCTCGCCTACGTAATGATCACTCTTCATCTTCGCCATCATGTTGTGAATGTCCACCATCGTAGGCGACACAGCCGTGCTCTCGACGATGTACTGCAGAATCTTCTTTCTCTTCTTGCCAACCGAGCGCAGCACGTTCACGGTTCTCAGGACGCTCGGGTCTTCGACGCGTCGCTGCTCGTGGTACTGGTCAAAGTTCTCCTTTGCGACGTCGTGATTGTGCGTTGCGACTTGCCTTGTGATGCATACCATCCATGTACCTCGTGTCTTTGGACGCACGCGTTTCTCTTCTCAAGCAAGTGTATTGAGGCGAACAGAGTCAAGTATGTGTCAGTGTCAGTGACCAGCCACTGGCAGAACTCAGTCACTACCAGTGCGAATCAGAGACAAAACTCCAGAGGCAAACACACACCTTGGCAGGACACCCAATGCGGCGTGTCGACTGCTTGAGTCGTATACCTTCGCTGCGTTTACGTGCAACACCAGCGTGCGTGCAGACATACGTCTTACCATAGGACTTGAAGTCAGGAGGCGGGAACATGTCTGGTGTCGCGTATTGTCGACGCAGACGCGCTTCTCTATGAGAGATTGGTGTTGCGGTAACTGTCCAGTATATCTGTGCGCAGCAGTCAATACGCACACAGTTAAATACTACGATGGCGCACGGTTCACACGTACTTGCTCACCTGGTACGTTCGATTGCTATGCGCATCATTGTAGGCTTGCGGATCCTCCCATGAGCTGAACATGGCCTCGTCAAATGGTTCGACACTGACCAAGTCGTCTTGCGCTTCCACGACAGGGTCACGTAACTGCGAGGCTGGCCGCGACTGTTGCTGCTCAATCTGCACGCTGTCGCCATCGACTTTGCTCTCCTCCTCATCATCATCGTCTCCGCTCGCTTCCTCGTCCTCGTCTCCTCCTCGTTCGCTTCCTCTGCGTCTTCGTCACTGCCATTTGATGCAGAGCTGCGTTGCTTCTTGCCTGGCGCCGCAAGCGCGCAACGCCGCCTCCTTCGCTTCACGCACCCGCTTCAAATTGCCGCGTTCCTGCTCGTCGAATCTGGATGTGATCGCTTCCACGTTTGGGGGGGGGGCTCGCGCTCAAAAACAATCACTCCTTCTGTTCGCACACTCTCAGTAACAGCAGTAGCGCAGGGCATGCTCCACCCTCTGCACGTTACTGAGTGTTTGTCTGTGGGGAGATGAGGCCTTAATTTCCTGCTCTTGTGCGCCCTTTGTCCTTTTTTGTACATCTAGTACCACGTTTGATCACTGCCTCTAGTTTTTCAGCCACAGGTGTTGCACATGGAAAATTTTCTTCCGAAATTGACTAGGTTAAATAGTAGTAGGTTTTGGGAATTTTGAATTGGAATATTCGCGTGGAGACTCGTAATGTTTGTTTCCTATTGTAGAGCGTATTATGTAAGCAAGATACCGGCGAAAATTTTTGCCATCAATGGAATATATAGTATTGATTGCTTCCGAATGTTGTACAAGGATGCCATGGTCGATTCCTGGTCATTTGTACTTAGACGATTTCGGAGTTTGTGACGAAGTTGAGAGTCTTGGTGCGACGTTTCACACGTCGCTCTTACCATGACGCTCACGAAATGACTCTCTACTGCGATCGCTCTTAGTGCGACGCTCTCCTGCGAATGTTCTACTGCTCAGGGTACTGCGAACACTCGTAGCGCGACGATTTACTGCGAGACTCGCATGACGCCGCCGGCTGTTTGCGACATGCTTGAACACTGTGAGTACTGACCCAGTCTTTGTGCATGCGCCATTAGCTGCTTGGCCAAGCAACACGACAACGAATGAGAGCAACTGCAAAAGTCGTTGAGGCACAAGCAGTACATGCAAGCAAGCCCGGTGCTAGATCCCAAGAGTGGCCATCGCGATGCAGGTAGCGCAGAGCCATCAGTGTGAGCGTGGACATGTCCTTTGGGACCGCAGAGTCGACGTGACGCCAAAACCTCATACACACAAAGACGCCGCAGCTAAACACGTCAAACTGGAGTGGCGTGTTTGCACACACCACCTCGTAGTCGTCCATGTCGCCAGCCCTCGCCATCTCCCAGGCTATGCGATCAAGGGCATTTGTGTAGATACCGCTGTTCATGTAGTCGTAGTACAGGACGCGCTCGTGCGTGAGCACGACGAAGGTTCCGCACCAGTGCTGATTGCCGAAGTTGACAGGAAGCAAGATGCTCTCGACACCGCCCGTGCAAATCGCTTCAACGACACGACCTTCAGTGCCGATTCCATCGGCGGACCACGCCCGCGAAGTTTGCTTGCTGTCGCAGTCGCGGTACCGACGAAGCGCACGACGTCGTGTGACTGTGAAAGACGTTTGCAGAACGTGTTGACAAGCGCGTCGTTGATCCAGCGCGGAGGCGTCAGACGGTAGACCATTCAGATGTGGTGGTCGCCCGCGAAGCCCCAGACAATAATGTCTGGATACATAGACGAGACATCGATCGCCAGACCTTGGACAGCGCGCTATTCACTGGCTTCAACCGCTCCCGCGGCGGCGAGCTTGAGCCAGTCCACGAACTCCACGCACTCCTCGCACGCTTCGCGAAGGTTGTGCAGACGTTTCATCGTTTCGATCTGGGAACGAGAGAACGCGCCGACACTCGAGATCGTGGCCACTTCAACCGAGGTGTCGCTGCTTTGACTCGCGTCCAAGTTGGTCGAAGCGTCGCCGTCGTTCGCCAAAAGGAAGTGCCTTGAGGCACGTGTTCCGGAGCTTGAGCTGCAGTTAGTAGTAGGCGTCGGCGTTTAGGATCGGGTTCGTCGCAAGCGAGTACTTCGGCCGTTTGTTCACGTGGTCTGCAAACGTTGTCGGCACGACAAGGCCCGCGCCACAGTCTTCGCCGGAGTCTATTGCTTGCGATCCAGAGACTCAACCAAAAGAGCGAGTGACACTTCGCCGACTGCTGGTCGTAGAACCTGGGTCGCGTTGAACTGCACTCGACTCAGACAGGTCTCAGCCTCGCGGACGTTCAGATCGACAGCCGGCGTCCCATTTTGACTGCCCTTGTGTTCAGCCGAATCGACGGGAGTTGTTGCGCTGCAGTATTAAAGTCGCTCTCGAACTAGCCAGCCTGGAAGTCCTGGCCTTGGATCGCTGTTGCCGCGCTTGTCGTGGCTGTCGCGCTCGGGTTGTACTTGGTCGCAGTATCGACTGGCGGCTCAGGTGGGGAAGCAGCATCGGACGCAGCTTGCGTGAGCTGAACTGGCTCCGGCTTAGCGATCACCACAGCACTGATGCGCATGATCGAGACAGAGCCATTCTCTTCAGAGTACAAACGTGCGCCTGAGAGACTGGAACTTGATCACCATCGTTGACTTGCTCTACGCTGTCGATGCGGGCACGCTTGCGCTGTCGCACGTTGCGCCACTGCTAGAAAAGGAACGCAATCAGCTCGTCAAACTCTTCGTCGTCCTCCACGTCTGCAAGCTCGGTGCAAATAGCATGGGTCGCCTGAACAGCCGCTTTGTAACGCTCTATTGGCGTCCGTGGACTACCCGATAGAGCAGTTTCGGCGTCGACCGTGTTGTACGTGAGTCTTGGAGCTTGTGCGACGTCTTCTGTTACTTACACTCATCGATGAAGCAACGCGGAAGATGTGTTGATGATTCATAGACTCGACATGGATAGTTCATGTGCAGTACATGGATGTGTGTTCATTTCTGTACCTTGGATTGATGCGCTTAAGAGGAATGACCGAGCCGGAGCGCTTGGCGATCTTGTTTAACGCCATGGCATGGCGACACAGAGCTTCATTGACTACGCGAAGGCACAGTCGCACGACCGTGGTGGTGCAGACCTTGTGCACCTGTGTCGCGCCGTTGATGTGCGCGACGCCATCGTCCTTATGCACCTTGTACGCGTCAGCCTTGTCGATCGCCGCCTTGTACTCACTTGCGATGTGGTCGGCGATGAAGTGGGTCGTGACGATCTGGGCTTGGATCATCTCGTCGTCGTAGTTGGCGTTGAAGTTGCGACCGACGCGGAGCTTCTTGTAGTGGTACTCGTTGGCACGGCGACGCTCGGAGGCAACGATCGCAGACACGTACAACGCCATGGTCATTGACCCGGTGACTGCATCCTTCAGCTTGCCAAAGAAACTCTCTAGCCAGTTGTTCGTGTGGTTGCAAAAGTGCGGGAGGCGATCACGCTTGTACTTAACCCACATGTCTTGGACGGGATGCCAGTTGCGCTCCGTGTAGTCGTTGAACAAGATGAAGCTGACGCGCTCGCAAAGCCGATTCAAATCAGCGCGCTGGATCTCGTAGTCGATCGAGTTTTGTGCGTATACCATGTTGTGCAAGGTGTGATCGACAGCCGTGTGGTCGTCGCTCGAGATCCGCCCGTACTCTGGCTTGCGCGACGCAAGAGCAAGCCACTTGATCACATGGAAAACGCAAATGGGGACGCGCGGCTCAGGGAAGAACGGCTGCAACACGCGAACTTCGTTGAGGTCCTTGTCGACCACGATCACTTGGAGTTGCTTCGTCGCGTCTGGGTTCGCTCGAACGAAGTGCTAAAGAGCTCTGGACATGTGCCATGCTCCGTTGGTCTCGAGCAGGCTTTGCTGAACGACTCGCCCAACTCTGTACTCGTCCATCGTCATATCGTCATGATCGTACAGAGTTCGTAGTTGTACCTGGGCAATGCATGACACATCGTTGGTGCAAGGATAGGCACGATACGTTAATTTGTCGAACAGAGATAACATCGTCACCGACGTGAGTCGCACCTATTCGTCTTGTGCGTGCAATCAACGAGAAGCGGTTCAGGAAAACGCGTCTGTGTCTCACGCATGTGGCTTGAGCTGATCGACAGGAAGCCGGTCTCGCACGTTGCGGCCTCGTCGTCAGATACCATGTTCGCGTCGTCGCTGGCGAGAAACTGCGCAACAACTTTGGCTGTTGCGTTGTCGTCGTGGTGGTGGTGGTTGCTCGCTCGGTGCGAGTCGACCAGATTGTCGATGTCCTTGCTCACCATGTCCTCGTGTTCAAGGAGGTAGTCGTAGATCCGCAATCTCTTCGTGCCACTCAGGATCATCGTGCCGACCGCGTCTTTGTTGTCGTCGTTCTTCACGCCACGAGTCGTCGGGTACGTCCGGAACGTTTGATTGTCGACTGGTTGGTTGTGTGAGGAGACGCCGTTCTTGACCTGCAGCCGCCAGCTGCGGTTGTGCTCGACCCACTGTACGACAAACCAAAACGGGCAGTTGATTGAGCGCAAGTGCCGGCGCGGTCACTTGCCCTCTCCTCGGTTCTTGCGCTGTTCAAATGTACGTGCATTGGCACACGCCCAAAAGCTATTACACATAGTTCACGACCCCCACACACACACTTTACTATCTACGTCGTGTACCATGCGTTCCAGTCGTCGCGGTAGGTAGTAGGCTCCAGCACATGGATCGGCTAGTCCAACACCTGGAAAGTAACTGGACAGTCCGTGGCCGACGGCTGCGCGTCGTCGCTTGAGTCTTCTGCTGCGTCGTCGTCCTCAGCAACTTCTTCCTCGAACTCGGACGCATCGCACACGTTCTCTTCCGCATCGCCTGGCGACTCACTGTCTCCGCCAGGTGCCACGGATATGTGCATCATGTTCTTCTCGCGCTCGTTCTTTCGCGTGTGCATGGCTTGCAAGTTCCGCAATCGATCTGGTTCGAATCTGCGTCGCTGCCACGCTGATCGCCGCGCCGTCGCTGATCGCTTGAATGTACGGCCCGTCCAAAACAGCGTGTGCAGCGTCATCGAACGGCATCACTTCAGCTTGAGCCTGCGCAACAAGCACACACGCAGCGCCACAGCAAACAAAGTTACGAGCAACCGCCGCGAATACGTTCAATTGCCGCAATCGCAAGCAGGCATGTGCAAACACGAACGCGTTTGCTATCAGCTTCTTTCGGCGCTTTATAGCGGTTGGCACCCGATGACACGTTGCTGCATCAAACGCATACAGACGCAGTATCACAACGTCAATAGCCATGAGCAACCGACGCATGCACGAGCAACCGCCGCACACACTCATGCACACAAATGTGCGAGCACGTACTCGTTTGCGTTTCACTCCTTCTAGAATGGTCGAGTCTTCACTCACACTGCGCATTGCTCGCTGATAAACATAAGAACATCAACACATCACGACGTTAGCACCGTACACAGTCGCAGTAGTGCTGAATGTATACACACGAGCACGCACGAGCACATACACGTTCGCGGCCCGCCTTTTCTATCGAGCTTGGAGGTTGTGCAAGGCTTCGACGCACAGGACAGTGCTACAGACATGACCACACACACCAGCAATATAGCAGGGATCGTCAGCAAGCGCAGCATCAACATACAGCATCCGTATGCGCGCGCATGCGTAGCGTTCGTGGCACGTACGTACACGTTCGCTGGTTCGGTACAAATGTCTTCTTTTTGCTATGTTAGGGGGTGGCGCACCCGCAGCCACACGTTTCCCGAAATTTACGCTGCTAAACTTACGCCTGATTTTTTTAAACTTTCGTTCGCTTTTGATTTCCTCATTCATGGACGATACCTGGAAGGGGAACCTGGACTATACATGGGACTCTGTCCATGGACTGTAGGAGCGCCAATTATATAATACCCCTTCGAGTGGTTGCGCACGTCCAGCACAATTTAACGCTTTTCAAGCGCGGAAACGAGCGACAACAGCATGAGGAGCACAACCCACTCTTCAGTCACTGCCACTCCAAACATGCCGATCCATGAACTCAAGCGCGCGCTGAGCGCGCTTGTCTTCTATAACAACTGCTTTTCAACGATGAGTTCTCTGGCATTACATTGTACAGCAGTACACTTTCGTCAAGCACACATAACTGGCGTGCATGAGAGTCAAATTGCCCTTCAGCAAAATGGACGATAACAACCGTTGTGCATGTATTTAGTGTGCGTCACTGACGGTGGCGTTGCTGGCGGCGGTTTTCCATGATTGGTTGCTTCCTCTGCTGCTGGCATGACTGCTTTTGTGATTGCCTGCTAGATTACCTTCGCCTTGTTGCAAGCATCGACCACCGTTTCTTTTGCCATTAAACCACTCTAGCTAAACATAGCAGTCCAGAAGGCGACGTTATTGCTGATATAATCCCTCAATGCATGTTTGCGCTTTTCCCATTCTTATCAAGCCCCAGGTAACGTGTCAGGCAACTGACTTTGTAAATGTCATTGAAGTGCTCTGATTTCGTTAAGTCGCATTCCTTGTCGATTTTGTCCATAAACACTGAGCGCCGGAACGCGAGCGTGACGATCCTCGACGCTTCCAGCGTCCCCCTCGAGCGTTGATGTGAACTAGCGCTCTCAACAGCGGCAATGGTGGAGTTGCTGGCGGTGGGTCTCGACGTTGAGCCGCTTGCTCTGCAACTTTTTAGACCGCTTCTGCAGCTGCTTCTAGGCGAGCGTTTGCGTCTTTGCACGCGCTAGCACGTGCTTCGGTTGTGAGCTAATTGGTCTAGCAGAATAATGCTGCATCGACCGATTTGACCGCTGTGTGAATGACGCCACGCACCGATTGACGCTGCTGCTTCTTTTGATTCGAGCCCCTGGTGGCGAGTCGAGCAACATATCTTCTCGTACATGTCGTCAAGATGTTGTCGGATCACTGGGTCGCTCGAGCTGCGGTCGTACTCGCGCTCCTTCATACTCTGCACGCGCTTGTACAGTGTGTTTGCGATCTTGGCCACTGCGCAGCCGGGCACTTACACCAAACGTACACAAAGCACACGGCCTGATCGACCAGTGACTGTGGTTGCGGCGTCGCTTTTGCGGTTACGTCGCTTGCACAGGTGTGACAGGTGCTTGCACCGCTGCGTGTGTTGCGTTACGCGTGTACTCTTTGTTGAACTTGTTCTTGAGAATGGAGCGAGAGAGACCGCGCGCAGTCGTGAGTGCGTCAATCGCGTCGCTCGTCGCGTACTCAAACGCCAGGAATGGCTACAAGTGTCGCCGCGTGCGTCTTCTCCTTTTGTCAAGCGTGTGGGCTGGCTTGCTTGCTTGCTGCAGCGATGGATGAGTAGTTGATCAAGTGTTGTTTCGCATTAAATCAAACGTTTGAAGAACAAGTACGTAAAGCCTGTCTTCAAAGGCAGCCACCCTGAAATCTTTAGGCGCCACATTTGTACAAAATCGTCAATGTCATACAAAAAACTAAATTGTGCTAAAATTATTTGACTGCATGAATGGCCATATGTACATAATCATCATTGCAATTGAAAAGGATCTGAACCTTTGTAGGTTTCTGTTGCACTTCGTTAAACTATCGCAAACCCTCTATAGGATAAAAGCCACAATCATCGCGTCACATCCGACCATATCGTAAATAGGCTGACGCGGCCGACACCAGCCGACAAGGTCAAAAACGCAATAAATTATTCCTGCTACTTCTATATTCAGAATATTATTGGGTGGCGCCAAAGGCGAGTGAGAGAAGGAAGGGAACCAATCCTGTCACACACAGAAACGAATCGAGAGCGACGAGAGCAAGCAAATAGTACGAGAGGTGCGCATGTATGCCTTGCGAAGCGCGGTGAGTTGGCAGCCACCTGCATGTGCATATGCGTGTCTTGCATATTATTGTGTATGAAGCAACCCAGCCAACAGCAACCAGCAAACAACCAAGCAACCAAGCGATATACGACATGCAACTACGGCTGCGACCACGTCTACTACCGAAGGCGTGTGACCGTAGTCGTGCTTGAGCTGCTGCGTGTGCGGATATATATGAGTGCGAGTGCGTACGTATTTGAGATTCGGCTTGCAGCAAGTAAACAGGCTGCCAAGCGAGATCATGACACACAAGTAAGCGAGAGCACAGAACGAGAGTACAAGCGAGTGCGCGTACATGAGCACACACGAGCGTGCACGCACACAAAGGAGCGCGCACACACAAACGAGCGCGCACACACGAACGAGCGTGCACGCACGACAGAGCGCGCACGCACGACAGAGCGCGCATACACGAACGAGCGTGCATGTCACGGGAGTGACTTGCTTACACTATAGCAGAGGAAGCTTGAGTGTAATGTGTGTTTTACAACTCTGGGGTTTTTGATTTGGTTTTGATAGTGCTGTCCGCTAAAGTACGACAGTACTGACAGCCACTCAAATGCAGTGCGCCTCTAATAGGAGTCACTCTCAAAAGAGATCCCTCGCTAATAGAACACCACCTGAAACGAATATGCATGAGTGAAGGTCCGCTGGTCGGACCTAGCGGTAAGTGTACAGTGGCCCCGTTACAGTGCACTCGAAAGCATACACGAGAGCGAGGGCGGACAGGAGAGGCAGAGTATGATGTACAACTGAACGAGCAAGCGCTGGTCGCATACAAGCGAGCCGGTCGAGCGCAGCAAGAAATTTTTCAGGCAGACAGCGAGCGGTACGTGCGCGTGAGCAAAGAGAAGATTGCGGACATAGCAAGAGTGCGACGTGTGTGTCTGCGGGCTGAAGTTTGGTGTCTCGTGCGCGAGGAAACCTTGCTGTGCCTTGCACTCACAAACACTACGAAGACTCGGTGTGTCGAACATCGACGGAACCTTGTTGTGCAGCGTGCGCGCACAAGTGTGAACGATTCTTCTGTGTATTGTGTGCAGTCTGAGCTTGTGAAGCTTAACGACTAACAACTGCCTCGCTTTCTATGAATGCGCGTCGGACCAGTCAACGCCGCTGACGATGGAATTGAGTAATGAAAGCGTGTGGTAGTGCGCCGCCGGCTCGTGCGGTGGCTGCCAGTCGACGATGTAGTATGTCTGACCGTCTTGATTGCATGTGCTCAGGACGCGACGTACGTCCCAAAGCCGCTCGTCTTCGAGACATCCAGTCGGCTGCCACTCTGTCTCGCCGTCGCTGTCGTCATGAGCTGGCGCGACGTCGCACGAGTCACTACGCGCCTCATGATGCTCGTGGTCCGGCATGCCGACGCCGAGATCGTCGGCAAGGTGCTCGCGTCGCGCCAACCGGACGCCACGCTCGCGCAGCACTGTCAGAGCGAGCAACACCACGTCATCGACGTCGTCGGCGTTGTCGACTTGCCGCACGATGTCGTTGCGAAGATAGCGCATCGCTTCGTCGTTCAACTTAATATCGATGTGATGCGCTGTGATCAGCGCATGGACTGCCTTGTCAAATGCCCGCCTGCTCATGCACGGTGCCATCGGTGCAATCGTAGCAAATGTTGTTGTGCGATGCGTCTCAGTGGGTGCACGATGTCGTTGAAGATGTTACTGGGCACTACCTCTCAGTGGATAGACTATACATACAATAATTGTACTTATAGTGCTCATACTTGATGTTTAGAACATCTCTTGCTCCTTTGACGCAGGATCGACAGTTCCTCCAATCGCAGATCTTGCCCGATACTCCGAGATCTTAGGATCAAGCTCACCCTGGCGATGGAAATCGCGTAGCTGCTTGAGCAGCCCGGAACCGTACTTACGAGTAATGCCACGTCTTGAGAGGAAGTCGAGCATTATGGTCTCGGCAAGTTTGCCTGTCTTCAGGACGACGTCGCTGTACGTGGAGGAAGTCGGATCAAGCTGGAAACTTTGAGGCAGGAACAACTTCAAGTAGACGACGAGCTGCTTGGCCGTTGACTGGTACTGCCGGTTGTCGCAGTGCTCCCTCAAACGCTGTGTCTTCGTGTACGACTCGAACCACACCGAGGACGCTGGCATTGGAAGTGCGCGCCCCTTCCTCCCTTCATCGCCGCCTGGAGTCGATGGCGTCGGCAGCTGATCATGCCCTTGTGTCGTCGCCTGCGTAGACGCTCGCGCGTGCTCTGGTGCTGCAATGCGAGCGTGCAATTCTTGGTTACTGTTGAGTAACTCGCTCATGATCGTGTTCTGGTTGTTGATCAGCTTCTCTTCTCTTGTAAACTTCATGCTGTCGTCCGCGTTCTCAGAGGTCTGCACACCATGTTGGCGGCCGAGGTGGGTGCTCCATCCTAGCATATCGCTCATGGGAATGTTGCTCGCGGCCAGACACTCTCGAACGCGAGTGGCGTAAGGTGATGCTGCGTGTCTAGCATTGAACTTTGGAAAGTGCCGAATCAAAGTCGCGAAGAGCAAGATGGCGACTCGGCGGTCGACGTTCAACGTGTTGTCGACAAAGCCCAGACTTGACGACAACAGCGACCGCATGACGTGGTTGATCTTCGTGCGGGGTGCGGAGGCAAAAGAGCCGAACGAAGCGATTGCTGGGTTGTCGTCGGATCTCCAGTCGCTGAGCACCTTTGAATTCTTCATGTCTTCGCTTGTCGTGTTGACGGCATACGTGAACGCCCTGTTCGTGGCGCTCATGTTCCAGCTGCCCCGATCAAAGATCCACTGGGCACTCAACGTTACGTCACGGTTTGCGTACTGCGCGCCTCCATGCCGAAACGAGTGCGATGACAAGCCTGTTGTGGGGTACGCTCGCGCTTGACGCTCTGACGCTGCTTTGACAACGCGGTTTATGTAGCCTTGCATCTTCAGAGGTGCTGATGCTTGAGGCCGAGCTGGAGTTGTCGTCGACACTTTCGAAGGTGGGGCGTCGTCTTCTTGGCAAAGTGTCAGTGCTTCGACAAGCCCGACGTCGTTCGCTGGATGAAGCGCTTGAAAATTGCTGTCGGCAAGAACTGGATGGTAGCAGCGAGGTACTTGGTAGGCGTTGCGTAGCCAAAGCCACACCGATCGCATGGATCGGGCACGTGACAAGGCTGTGTTGGTCTGGGTAGAGCGAGAGCCCTTGCTCCTCTGACGTCTTGCTTCGAATCAGCTGGAGGAACAAGACGTTGTCGGATGCAACCGACAGGTTGCACTTCTGCACGAATGCAAGGTCGGACGATCTTCCGAACATGTACCACATGATCGTGAGAAGAGCGGCGTCTTGGTAGTCCTTCGTCGTCGTGGCTGTGTAGTACGTGCCCTCGGCTAAGATCCGAAGATCGTCCTTGGTACACGCGGGCGCCTTATTCACTATGTCACCTTGGTTGCGCTTAAGGCAGTAGCGCTCGAGCGTTCGTCCCATCTTGAGCAACTGCTTCTCGATGGCTTGACGGTGCTGGGGTTGGTCGTCGAGCAACCAGTTCTTCACGCTGCGGTAGTAGCCCATGATCGTGCTGCGAGCGAGTGGCAGCCCTCTGCGTCCGTTCGAGAATGCGAGATGCATGTCAAATCGATCCATGAGCTTCACGAACACGACGCCCTTCGCGTCACGGACGAGAGCCGCACGGATATACTCTATGTTCGTATCATCCGCGGCTAGAAAGCGCTTGAAGACGTTCAATGCCGTCTCGCTCGCGCGCTGGGTGTTGGTAGGTGTCAGATTGTGGAGGCTCATAGTGAACGTCAGTTGGGTGTCGGCTGGGTGCGAGATATCCGGGAAATGCGCGAATGACTTAGAACTTGAATGGCCCTGAGCATATCTCGGATCCGCTACCGACATGACATGTCGGCAGGGATCTTAAGCGCGTTGACCTAACCCTAACGCATGTCATTGGCCAGAAGTCCTTGGGAACTGCATTCGATTGGGTAAAATAGCAACACCACCCTCTTAAGTCCGTATTTGTCAATACTGAACACAAGTCAAAATTGTGTGTCGGCAAGATCACGATATTCATCGATTTCGCAAAGTCATTCCTAATTGATCGATCGACGTCATGACACCAAGCGCGACGACCGCCATCGCACGATCGACGTCGATCTCTGCTGCCGCTGCCATGCCGCTCGATGCAATCGATCCGTTCGACGCGTTTGTGCTCGACATCCTCTTGACGTCAGCGCCGAGCGAGAGTCAGCAAGCGCAAGGACAGCAGCAGCCGCAGCAAGCGTCGACCGCGTCGTTTGATGCGCAAGCAGCGCTCGCAGCATTTCTCGCAGAGATCGACGTGCTCGACCAAGACCTCCGCACTGTGCGCGATTGTCAAAGCAGCAGCACAACCCTCACGGCCGCTGCGACGAAAGTCGTCACAGGTCTGTCAGAGTCTTCGACGAACGCCATCGACGCCACAGGAACAACCGATACAAGCGCCGAGTCCTCGGCACGTTCATCATCAGCAGTACAGACCCAACCACCTGCATGTCCTCTCACACGGCCAGTACCGCTACTAGAGTCAACGACTGCATGCCTCGACGCCACGAGCGACAACGACGAGCTCATCAAGTCGGCATTCTCGCTCTTTGCGCAGAACCACGCGCTGGCGTTTGCACTCGCACCTGCGCGGCCGCTTAAGCGCAAGCGCCGCATTCGCCCGAAAGAAGAGCTCGACACGCTCCGGAGCACCGCCGAGCAGCTCGAGCGCGACCTCGAAGCGCTCGGAGGCGCGAAGAAAGTCGCGAAGCGCACGCACGCGGTGCCCGTACAAGCGACTGCGATCGCAATCACAACTGCACGCGACCGGAGCAAAGCTGTCGAAGTCGTTGCGCTCGAGACGAACCGGCAGCTGCGGCAGTCGCTCGAGGCGCAGCGCGCGCTCTCGACATCACTGAGCGATGCGCTGCACACGCAGCAGCGCGATGCGTCCGAGGTGCGTTGCTGCGACTCACTGGCTGTCATTCACATCTGCTATCTATCGCTAACTCGGTCGATCTGACTATTTGCTTGGGTAGATCGCGCGCTGGGTGATGTCCGAGAAGCTCGGGAAGCACGTCGTGGTCACGCCGGCCGACTACGCGGCGTTCCGCGAGTCGCTCACAGGGAAGCTCGACGCGATCTACGCACAGCTGGACGAGGTCTTTGCGTCCTCGAGCCGGCGCACGCACGTGTCGTTTGCGGACGCGCGCATGGCGCTCGACAGCGCTGAGCGACCGACGCTGCACTTTCGCGACGAGAAGACGGTGCCGTTCGACTTCCAAGCAGTCGCTGCTGCGTGCTGGCACTACGCGCAAAAGGACGCGCTGCGTGCGAGTGACCATGGCGAAGTCGCCGAGGTACGGCCGATGTGATCGACAAGGTTGGTGCGATTGGTGGGTGAGTGACTGACTGCGATGTCTTTGACTTGGGTATTGTATGGGAAATGCGTAGATCCTCCCACCCGGCGACGACGACGTCCTGCTCGTGAAGAAAGCGATTCCGCTCCAGCTCGAGAACAGCGAGCTGACGACGTCGATCCCTGTGCGCGCAGTGTTCAAGCGGTTCCTGAGCCACGACCGGCTCGTGTTTTGCTGGGAAGGCACGGCTGACTGGCCCTGTGAGCTCGCTGAGAACGCGAGTGGTCGACCTAACGCGAGTGCTTCAGCGCTGAAGGGCGTTCCGATGCGCGAAAAAGGCTGGGGACTCGTGCGGCCCGTGCTGTGCTCGGACACTGGCGCGCCGTCCGGATTGTGCAACCTCCAAGTCTGCGTGCACATGACGCCGGGGCTCTCAGACGACCGCGTCCTAGAGGCACCAGCGCAGGTCGCGGCGCTCGCGAACATGGTCATTCCGACGTACCAGCGCGTGATGGCGGCGCACTTTCAGATGATCGAGAACTTCCTCGTCGATACGTCTCTGTAGTAGTATCGATTGAGTGAATCGATTGAACTTGGTGCTGGCTCTTCGAGACTCGTTTGACTGGATTTTCGTATACTGAAGAGATGCCGCTACCCTTGGCATCATCACGCTGATCATGTCCTTCAGTCTCAACATCAGCGAGATCCATTACATGAGCACGTGTGTGTGTGGTGAGCCTGCCTCGTAGTACGAGACGAGCGAGTACCAGCGCTAGCATCAACAACAGCAGCTCATTGCTCGAGACGCAGTCGCAGCACGAGCGCTTGACTTGAAAGCGATGCGCCACTCGGCGTCGACCGAAGCGTACGACGCGCTCACGGCGTTCTTGGCAGAGATGGAGACGCTCGATCAGATGAAGACGACGGCGACGTCGTGTAGCAACAGTAGCAGTAGCAAGGCAAGCGACCAGCAAACACGCAGCTCTACTCCAAGCCCAGCGTCATCGTCATCACCGCCGCCGCCGCCAACACCAACAGTGTCTCCAATGCCCAAGACAAAAGCCGTGACAGGCAAGAAGCGCATCCGTGCAAAGCAAGAGATCGACATGCTCCGGAGCGACGCGGAAGCGCTGCAGCAACAGCTCACTGCGCTCGAGGCAGCAGAGATGCAGGCTGGCGAAGGGCCTCAGGAGCAGCAAAAGCGCCGTGCATCCGCAAAGAAGCAGAAGCGTCGGCATGTGCGCTGCCCGGTTCTCGCTGAGAACGAGCACTTGCGCAAGCTCATTGACATCCAGCAGAAGCTCTCAAAGCAGATCGCGGGTGTCTTGAGCAAGATGCAGAAGAACGAGGTGCGTGCGCGCTGCAAGCGACTCGCGTGAGTGTTTGCTTTGCTAATTCAGCGATCGCTTGTGACAGCTTCGCAGCGTCTTGGTGGCCGACACGAGCGTGCCGCATGGCCCACTTAGTCGAGCCGACCTCGTCGTGTACTACGACGCGCTCACGGGCAAGCTCGACGCGCTGTACACGCAGCTCGACGATGCGTTCGCCGACGTGAACATGCAGACGCTCGATCAGCAGTTCGCAGACACAAAGGTCGTGATGGACGGCGACGCGTTCACGGCGCTGCAGATGCGCGACGTGAAAGTGCTGCCGTTCGACTTTGACGTCGTGAAGGACACGGTGTGGCAGTACCTCAAGGCTGAGAGCGTCCAGAGCGGCGAGAGCACTGACGGGGTACGGCAGAGTACTTGTTCTGGGAAACGCTGTCTTCGAGGCTCTTGCACTCACTCTCGGCGTGTCTCGCGCTTCCGACTGTGTAGTTCTTTGTCCCAAACAGCAACGACGACGTCGTGCTCCTGCGCCGCGCGCTCACGGTCCAGCTCGACGACAGCGCGAACGACCTCGAGATCCCAATGCGCGCCGTCGCGAAGCGGTTCGTGACGAAAGACCGCATGGTCTTTTGCTGGGACGGCTCAGCGGACTGGCCGAATGCGCTCGCTCGAACTGACGCCAGTCATAGCTTGCCAGTGCGCGAGAAGGGCTGGGCAATGGTCAAAGCCGTGTCTGGTACAGCCTACAGCACAATCCAAGTGTGCATCTTGATGACGCCAGGGCTCTCGAACGAGCGCATGTTTAAGCTCGCGTCGCGCGAAGAGCTGGACCGCGAGCTCCATCGCGTCGTGATCCCGACGTACCAGCAGGCGTTCGAGATGCGCCACCAGCTCCTTGAGAACATGCTCTTTGACGAGCACCTCGTCGCGCGAGAGCGAGGACGCGCCAAGTCGCCAAAGACTTGAGAGATCGAACGCACTAGACAATGACGACGCGATCTGTATTTGCTTTGCTCTTGCGTTGGCTCGTTTGCAATGGCACATAATGGACCATCACTCTCGAGCAAGAAGCAACGAATGGACCCACACTCTAGAAAGTAAAGTGGAACGTGTGGCCGCCTTGCTGCTGCCGGAAGAAGTTGCCGCCAAACGGATGGCCGCGCTGTTGCGCGAACGGGTCGTGCTCGCGGCTCTGTCCGTTGCCCGTGACGTCTTCGCCGCGGTCGTACTTTGCGCGCAAGTCGTCGCTCGAGAGCACTTCGTACGCCTCTGCGATGTCGTGGAACTTCTTGTTCACCTCTTCGCGCTCCGCGTCCTCCTTGTCCGCGTGCTTGTCGGGGTGCCACTCGAGCGCCATCTTGCGGTACGCTTTCTTGATCTCACGCCCCGATGCATCGCGCGCAACGCCGAGGATCTTGTAGTAGTTCTTGTTCTTGCTCTGCTTGAGCGCAGCTTCTGCGCGGTGGAGCTGCTCCTGGAACGCGCGGTTCTCGCCGTCGAGTTCGACTGCGCGCTTGGCTTCACGCACGGCGTCGTCGTACTTCTCGAGCCCGAGAAGCGCGTCGCTGAGCTTCGCGTGCGCGTTTGCGTTGCTCTCGTCGATCGCAATCGCGTGCGTGCACGCAGTCTGCGCGCGCGCGTGCTGCTTGAGACCCAAGTGGCTCACGCACAGCTGGTAGTACAGCTCTTTGTTGAGCTCGCCGTGCACGGGGTCGACCGCAATCGCCGCTTCCCAGTCCTCGACCGCGTCCGCGAACGCGCCACGCGCCATCGCATCTGCGGCATTGTTCATGAACTTGAGCAGCTTCTTGAGCGACCGGTAGAGCTTCTTCAGGCCCTTGTGCTCTGGATCCGAGTGGAGGCCCTGGCGAAAGTGCGTCACAGCGGCTTCGAGCGACTGCTTGTCGCCGAGTGAATAGAGCACTTCGCCGCGGAGCTGCAGCGCTGGGAGGTTCGACGACTCGAGCTTGAGCACCGTCCCGAGGTCTGCGATCGAGTCGTACGGGTTCTGGAGCGAAATGCTGTACAATTGCATATGAGCCGCTGGTTTGTACTGTGATCATCACTCACCGACGCATCGCGTACCTGAGTTGCGCGCGCTCGAGCAGGAGCGGGACACTCGAGACTGCAGTGTTGTCGATCACTTGCGTCAAGTACGCGTGCGCCGACGTGTAGTCTCCGCGGCTCTGGTGATGGATGATAGAGGCGCAGTGGACTGTGAGTGATGGTTTAAACTAGAATAGTAGAAGCGGATATACAAAACGTACTTGAGCTTTGCCGGCTTCGTCAATGTACGCGGCGCACTGCGTGCTCTTCTCGAGACTCTGCGCAGCAGTCGCATCGTTTGGGAACAGTCTACAGATCATACGTAGATTCAGTCAGCCAAGAAGGACCATCACTCGCGGTCTTCTTCACAATCGCGAACTCAAGACGACGTACTGCACGACGCGCTGAAAGTCCTGCGCTGCCTCTGCGCACTGGCCGAGCATCATGAGGAGCTTGCCACGTTGTGAGATGCCCTGCGTCGTATGTACGAGTGTGAGTATCGCGTCTCTCACGCACTAGCGCACGAGGCAGCAAGCGCACCTGTTTGTAGCCAGGATTGACGGCGAGCGACGACGTGAGGTCCGAGAGTGCGTGCGAGTACTTGCGCTCACTCAAGTACGCGCGGTAGCGCTGGCACCACGGACAGAGACACAATCGTCACAGTCAATACTGTTAGCAGTGAGCGTAGCAGATGCGCACGGGCTTGATGGACGCACTTTGTAGAAGTTGCGCTCGTTCGTCGGCTCGAGCTCAATGAGCTTTGAGAGCAGCGAAATCGCCTGCAGAGCGCCATTGTACGTCACGATGCACATAGCGTACGTGTGTGCATATGTGTGAATAGACGATCATCATCACAAAGAGAGCGCGCACGCTGTCGATCGAGACGAGCAGTGGCAGTGGACGCACCTTCTTCATGTCGCCACCTGCAAACGCGTTCTCGGCCGCGACGCGGACTTTCGAGACGCTCTCTTGCGCCGTCACAGGCTACAGACACCAGTAGGAGGAAGAGAGACGAGTACACAAACACGTAGGCGATTTGGACAAGCACAAGAGAGCGCAGACTGTCCGTCAGTCGCATGTACAATTGCGATCCACACACACATACACACACAGGCTACACAGGTCGTGACGTAGCGCTGTGAATACCACACGATGTAGCTTAGGCGCGCGCGTCTATCGACACACAAGCACACAGGCATAAGCACACGAGACGTACAGCAGCAGAGTACGTGCAGAGCGCGACGAGCGCGAGCGCCAGGAGCTTGATCGACCGCATCGCTCTCTCTCAATTGATCGATCGGTCAGTCAGTCGGTCGTCTTGTTATGAGCAGCTCAAAAGCTCGAAAGCCAAAGGCGGATTCCTTTAACATTCGGGATCGTGTCCCGTGTAGCGATATTATCTTTGGTTTACTATAGACGATCATCCCGCATATCGCCCATCGAGCCCTCAAGTTCGGGACTCGCGCGATCTTGTCGATTTGTCCACGTGTCCTTTGGTGGCACGACGTCGCGAAGCCACTCATGCCCAGTGGCTCCAGTGCTCGCGTGTCAGCGCTTTATGTGACGACATGAGTGAGCTGGAAGGCGATCGCTGTGCTGCTGTACGTGAAGCTCCAGTTGCTCTTGTACTTGTAGCGTCGATCCATTCTGCCGCAACCACCGACGACGACGATGCGCTGCTCGACACGAGTGACAACGCACTCGGTGGCAGTGGCTTCATCAAGAGCTTCGCGATGCTCGCTGTGTCCTTGCGCTGTGTCTCGAGCGCTGCGCGCAAGTGCGCATTTGCGATGGACTGGTGCGCGTGTGTTTGGGTGCGCTTCTGGAACTACTGCTACTGGTGTCTCTGTCGATGGAGACACTCGCTTGCGCTCAAGCGCATGCAGTACGTCCTCAAGCTCGGCCACTTTGGCGCGCAAGTGCATTCGCTCGCCACGTTGGCGCTCGCGTGCGGCGTTGATTATTGATGTGCGCTTGCAGTCACTTACTCCTGCAGTAGCCGCGCCGTCTGAACAACTGTTGCTTGTTGCTGCAGGTTGTGCGTGAGGTGTGTTGATGATAGCGCACTGCGGTTCGTGTTGAGCTCGTTCTTTAGCTTCTTCGCGTTCACGCCTTGTAGATTGTCATCAGTGTGGTCGCTCAAAGCGCTTGTGGTTGCAACAGACGCTGTCTTGAGCGCCACTGAGCTCTTACGCCAACGCTCGAATGGTCGAGCTCCTGTCTTCAATGTGTCTTTGGTCGGCGTGTGCGAAGGCGACAGCGCAGAGGTGGCAGCGATCGCCTCGCAAAGCAGGCGCTGCGGGTCGCCAATGTTGTTGAGCAGCGACGCGATGGCAGCGACTGACGGCCAACAACCGTCGACAGTAGCAACGTGAGTAGCTGCAGACGCACGCAGGAAGCTTGGCGTCATCGGACGCAGAGCAAACGCAGCGCTCAATAGCTCGACAGCATAGCTGAGTGACGTGTTGTAGCTCTGGTGGACGAATCTGAACTGATGCGCTGCCATTGAGAGAGACCGTGAGCGTGGAAGACGCGAGCGCGCTGTTGGTAAGAAGTTCTTGACTGGTAGACAGATGCAGAGCAAGCCAGTGAACGAGCAGAGGAGCGTCAGCGCATGTGCTTGGAGCATCGCCAAGTGCGTCGAGAGCGCCGCGGTCAGTCCTTTGAAACGGTTTAGTTGGCCACTTTGACGTACTGCATGCGCTTGAGCGCAAGCGAGTGTCTCCATCGACAGAGACACCAGTAGCAGTAGTTCCAGAAGCGCACCCAAACACACGCGCACCAGTCCATCGCAAATGCGCACTTGCGCGCAGCGCTCGAGACACAGCGCAAGGACACAGCGAGCATCGCGAAGCTCTTGATGAAGCCACTGCCACCGAGTGCGTTGTCACTCGTGTCGAGCAGCGCATCGTCGTCGTCGGTGGTTGCGGCAGAATGGATCGACGCTACAAGTACAAGAGCAACTGGAGCTTCACGTACAGCAGCACAGCGATCGCCTTCCAGCTCACTCATGTCGTCACATAAAGCGCTGACACGCGAGCACTGGAGCCACTGGGCATGAGTGGCTTCGCGACGTCGTGCCACCAAAGGACACGTGGACAAATCGACAAGATCGCGCGAGTCCCGAACTTGAGGGCTCGATGGGCGATATGCGGGATGATCGTCTATAGTAAACCAAAGATAATATCGCTACACGGGACACGATCCCGAATGTTAAAGGAATCCGCCTTTGGCTTTCGAGCTTTTGAGCTGCTCATAACAAGACGACCGACTGACTGACCGATCGATCAATTGAGAGAGAGCGATGCGGTCGATCAAGCTCCTGGCGCTCGCGCTCGTCGCGCTCTGCACGTACTCTGCTGCTGTACGTCTCGTGTGCTTATGCCTGTGTGCTTGTGTGTCGATAGACGCGCGCGCCTAAGCTACATCGTGCTTGAGCATCTCTGAAACGGTTTGGTCGATTACAAACCGAGTGAACAGCTGGGCATCATCACGTGATGGTGCTGCTTCATGACACTGCATCTGGATGTGTGCGTCTCGTCCTGCTCTTGAGTGTGTCTTGGTGCAATCACAGCGCCCCGTCATAGGTTGCGATGGTCGTCGTCGTCGTAGGCTGAACGTCTTGCGCGATCGACGATCGCGTCGATCGAGTCGCGTGGCATCGTGGCGCTCCATGAGCCTGTACATGGCGAAAGGAGCCAAGCGGCAGCACAAGCAGCATGACATGCAAGGCGACGACGCGTGCTCGGGTGGATCCACAAGGGCGATAATGATGACGACAGCGACTGACAGAGAGAGAGTGACACGGACACACACACCGAGACTTGCTACGTCGTCTACCTCGACAGTGCGCGCTTGCCGCTGAGCATGTCGTTGAGCAGCAGGTTCTCCACCGCCTTGTACATGGCTTCGATGTTCTGGTGGTACGACCCAATGAGGACGTCTGTGAGCATCCCGACTTGCGGGTGGCGCTCAACGGGTGCCGGCGACTCGCTGCCTGCGCGTGGGTCCTGGATGATCGACGGCGTCGAGCGCATGTAGACTTTGATGATCGACGCTTCGGGTGCGCTCGAGCCCTCGAACGGCTGGATGATCGCCGCAGCAGACTGCTTGACTTGGATGATCGCCGCGCCAGGTGCGCTCGCGCCGCCGGTGATTGCGAGCGACTCGACGAGGTACACGACGCGGTTGTGCTCGCTGAAGCGGTGCCAGATCGTCCAGACCGTGAGCTCCACTTCAGCGCCGCGGCCTGCGATCTTGACTGCGACTTTGGCGCGCAGGACGTTCTCGTCGTTGTCGACGACCTGTCAGACGCAGACAGAGAGATGGAGAGTCATGAGTGGGCTGAGCGAGCAATACGCGCATAGTATGGAGATGTGTAGGATCGTCATCGAGACGCGAGCGAGCGGAAAGAGCAGAGAGAGGAGGAGGAGCGACAGGTAGCGCAGTGGCACCAGCACTTACACAATAGAGCACACGCACCGTGGCCGATGTGTTGTGCATCGTGATGATCTCGTTCTTGAGACATCGCCAGGCCGCGGCATCGGTCGCGCGAAAGTCGAACGGCAGGAGCTTGACCTCTTTCATCTCGAGGAACATCTCGCCGTGGCTGCTGCTGCTACTGCAGCTCTCGCTCTCGCTCGTGTCGTCACCGCCACCGCCGCCTGTGCCGCTGCAACTACTTGGACTTGGACTTGCGCCAACGGCGCCACTGCCACCATGTTCGTCAAACTTCATTGTGACTTCCCGGAGCTCGTGCGCAATGTCGTGGAGCGACTGCTCGGTAAAGTACGCGTCCAGGTGCGGGTACCGATCGTGGATCTTCTGTGCGAGGAACGCGTAGATCTTGGACTCTTCGGGCTTGAGGTCGCTCGCAAACTTGGGCTTCTTGTCCATGAGACCGTCCCAGACCTAATGTAGGCAGATCAAGCGCAAATGATTAGTGCCCCCGGTGGGACGATTCGAGCAAAGCGCACGACTTTCCCACACGCGACCAACGAAATGCATCGAGGCGTGGGAATGGGGACGCACCTGTCGCTTTCGCAGCAGCTGCTGCAGGCGCTTTGCGAGTCGGATCTGCGCTTCGACCATGCCCCGGAGCTTGCGGTTCTCCACCTCTGCGCGCACCTTCTCGTCGAGCTGTCGATTCGCGACCTGTTCCCAGAGCGACCCGGGCGATATGCACGCGACGAGCGCATTTGGCCCGACGACGCCGTCTGCGCTCGTGATGCGCGACGCGGAGCTGAACTGCCGTCGACTCGCGATCTTGAGCTCGCGGAGCTCGTTCTCGAGCGTACACACCTTTGTGCGCAAGTACAGCAGCTCCTCGCGCTGGTTTGGCCACGACCGCTTCTTGAGCAAGTCGTCATCCTGGAGCACTGCGAGCTCGCGTGATGTACCAGCAACAGTCGTCTGTCCTGCGTGACGTGGCCGCTTCTCCGAGGACCCGCGCGGCCGCTTCGCTGCAGCGCCTCCTGTTGTTCCTGCGCTATTCGTGTTGGTGCTGTGGCTGGTGCTGTGGCTCGCGTCCCCGGCGGCGCTCGGCGCGACGTACATTGCAGGCGAGGGCTGTTGCAAAATGGCAGTCACAGCGGCGGCGCTCTGTTGCTGTTGCTGCAGGAGCTGCATGAGCGAGTCGCTGCTGGCGTCGCTGCTGCTCGAGACGTCGGCGTCAGCCTCGTTGTCGCTAAATGACTCGTCGAGCCACTCGCGGAGCATGTGGAGGTCCATGGACTCGAGCTCGCTCCCGAGCGGCGGTGGCGGCGCATCATATGGCGGCCCCGACATCGTAGCTGTTGCGCTTTCGATTAACGAGTGCGTATCTGCAGGCGTCGGCGTCGTCGGTAGGAGCAGCGACGGCGGCAGCAGCGGTGGCTCCGACGATGAGGTGGAGGTGGAGGAGGAGGAGGTCGAGGTCGAGGGAGCAGCTCGGCGTTCGCCTGCCGCTGGACTCATGCGCTCCTGTGCCTGGTGCTGCTCGCCGTCGTCGTCTTCCTTGCTAATGGCGCGCGCTGGCGTTGGTCGCGCAAGTGTCGCACGGACCATCATCATAAATCAAGTATTTTCATGAAAACTAGGAAATCATCGACCTTTTCATTAAATAAATGCTAGTCGAGTACTTGATGATTGTATGCACAACTCGACTTGGATTCCGCACATGCAAACACAACTGCGTCGACGTTGACGCGTCCACTCTTGCCGTGTCATCGTCTTGCGACTGAGTGCTCGTCGCGAGTGCCATTGACTGACCGACAGACCTCGTTGTTGCTGGTGCTGGTGCTGGTGCTGCACGTGCACGAGTCTAGTGCCATTGTCAGTCAGCCACATGCTCAAGTCATTTGCTTGTACAATGCGCGCAAAAGATCTTCTCGCTCCAGCTGGTGCTGCTGTTGCACCAAGTCGGCCGACGAGAGTGCCAGGTGTCGTCCGATCCAACAGCACGTCGCGAGGACACCATGACACATGCAAGGACATCGCGATGAAAGATCGCGCGCGCTGCCGCTTCGAGCGCTGCTGCAATGTCGCAGATACGTCACTACTCGTCTGTCCAAACACACGAGCGAACTCGATGTGGCTCCTGCATGCATTCACGACAAGGACGTAGAGATAGAGAGAGCGCAAGTTCGCGTGCAAGAGGACTTGTTGCTACGACGACCAATGCATAGATCGACCGAGTCGCGACATACTCACCGCTGTAGCGAGTGTTAGCGAAGACTACCACACACGCGCGAGTACGTGGCGCTCGGGCGCGAAAAGCGCGGAAGACGCGCGGGCCGGTGAACCCGCACGCGGACGTTCGAATTTGCGGCGCTGCAATCGTCTGGTGCGGCACGATTGCAAGCGGCGCGGCGCCGCAACTCAGAGGCGAATGGCGCGTCCGGCGGTCGCGAGGTGTCGCAGTTGCGCGCGCGACCGCGACTTGCCCCTCGTCAGGATCTCGCTCTCGTCATGCACGTGCGCGCTGGTCATCGTCCAGCTCAGCTCCGCGCAGCGAGCAGCGAGCGCTCGGCCCTCAGTGCTCGGCCAGTCACGCATTTGCACCTCCAAGCATGATGATGTCCATGCGGTCCGTCTCAGTCTATGCACGTGGGTGTTCAATCGATCGATCGCTACGCCGCTTCGCGCGCGATGAACGCGTCCAGCAGTGCATTCTCGATCACTTGGCGCGCAGTCTGCGCGTTCGCTTCAAACGCCGCAACGAGGAGCTCGGCCACGAGTCCGTCCTGCGACGCATTTGCCTCGACACGGTCGATGTCGTCATTGTCAAGTGCATCCGCCGGAATCGATGGCGTCACGCGCACAAACGACTGGAGGCGCGCCGCGACCGCGTCGTCGAGCTCGGTGATGCTGCCGTAGCCTTGCGACACGAGTTGCACGGCCGGGATGCCGTGCGGCGCCGAGCTCGAGGAGCTGAACGTCTCCCAGACGTAGAGAATGCGGTGCGGCGCCACGACGCGCTGGCACGCAAAGTGCACCGTGTGAGCGCGTGCCATGTCGGACGTTGTCACGCGCTGCGTGGCGAGGAAGAAGTCGTCGGTCTCCCTCACGATGTGACTCTGTCGAGAGGTAGCGAGCGATCAGTCAGAGTGAATGAGTGAGTACGTCGTCGTCATCGTCGTCTCGCAGAGGCGAACACCGGTGACACCTTAGTCGACGCACCGAAAGTTGCATGCCACTAAGCGCAAGCTCGCGCTGCTGCAGGACGCGCCAGACCACGTCCGAGACTGCGTGCATCTCGAATGGCACGAGCGTCGAGTGGACGAGCTCGACGTGTAGAGCGTCGCTCGCGTCGGCTACAACGCGAGCTTCGTGCATCGGTGGCGTTTGGTCCGTGAGACCCTGCGCTGCAAAGACCGCATCGAGGGTGTGGACGCGCGCGCGGACGCTGTGTGTGATCGAGGCAAAGAGCTCCGAGTCTTGAGCTGAGAGCGCACTGAAGTGCGGCACTGGGTCTGATGCGCGGAGTCCGTCCCAGACCTGTTACCAAACACACACAACAGTGTGAGAGGCACGTGACTACAGTCAGCTCGTCATGCACGAACGTACTCGGCGCTTGCGCAGTATGCGCTCGAGCGACTTGGTAAACTTGAGCTGCCCCTTGAGCCTCTGGCGCAGTACTGTGTTCTCGGTCTCGGCGTCGCGCTTGGCGTTGCGCTGACGATCCGCGAGTGTCTTCCAGTGCGCGAGGTTGGCATTAGTGATGCCATCTCTCGGTGAGCTTTGAGCACTGGTGTCGTTGCGAGAGCTGTCTGGCGTGCTGTGCGTCGTCTCGAGATGCGCCAGCTCACTCTCGAGCGACGCCACTTTGCTGCGCAAGAAGATCAGCTCTTCCTTGAGACGCTGTGTGCTCGAGATCTTCTTCGTGGTCTTCGCGCTCTTCGTCATCGCTGTAGGTTGGCGACTCCGGTCTCGCAAAGGTGACAGCGGCTGCACTGATCGCTCGGTGCCAGGAGTGCTCTTGTGTATCGGGCTCTGTGAGGCACTGACACAGCGGACTGAGACTGGAAGCTCCAGTGAAGGCAAGGTCTCGATCGCCGCTAGCTCCGAGCTGATTGCCATCGGTTCGTTGAGAATCAACTCGAGTGCACTGAGGTCGACTGGATCGCAGACTGGAGCATCCGAGTGGAGCAGTGTGCTGAACGATCCGATCGGTGCTCCAGCTGGAGCTGGAGCTGAAGGCGAGTGGTCGTCATCGAGACTAGCAACAGTGTCCATTGCAGCGTCACGCAGCAGCAGCTCTGGGTCTGCGAGGTCTGGAAACGTGTCAAAGTCGTCAAAGAAGTCGAGATCGACGGCGATCGCACCAGCGTCACTGTCGAGCGCAGTCTGGAAGTGCATCTGCTCACTGGCGTCTGTACTCTTAGCTGCCATCTTTGCTTGTGCGCGGCGCTGCGCTCGCGCGTTGAGGTCGATCGAGATCGCCACCATGCACTGGATCGTGCGATTACTGCCAACTTGCCTGCGCGCCGTAAGCGCTCGCGCGTAGAGGCAATGAGCATGCGCACCTGGGTGCGCCACTGCACAGCGCAGTCGTTGCTGCACATGTACACGTTGAGAATCCACTCGCGCACGATCGACTGAGAAGAGCCGTCACGTGGCGGCAGGATGTGCAAGCGAGCGTGTCGTCGTCATGTGAGCAACATGCTCGGTCGCAATCTCGCACCTGCGTAAACGCGAGGACTTGCCATCATCGCCGAGCGCGTGCTGCTGCTAGACGCCCATATGCACTGGCTTGTGCGACGGACAGGTGAGTGAGAGAGCGAGAACACAAGCATGTGATGATGAAGGTTGGGTCGACAAGGTCGTGTTCGACGATAAATACGACTACGCTATGCTACTCGACGCGCTGGCGCTTGTGCAGACTGCGCTCGAGCGACTTGGCCGTGCGCAGCGTCGCCTGCACTTCGCGCCGCAGCGCTGCGTTCTCCTCTTGCGCGCGCTGCTTCGCTTCGAGCTGGCGCGTCGCGATGCCTTCCCAGAGCGAGTGTGAGCTCGGCTGGCCGCGCTGTAGGGAACGCCAGACACGAATCGCCTCCATGTCGTTAGGCGAACAAGTGCTGTCGTTGATCTGCCGGCGCGTCGCTTTGATGCGCGCGAGCTCGTGCTCGAGGCGTGTAGCCTCTGTGAGCAGGAGCGCGATCTCTTCGCGCTGGCGCTGGCTCGTGGTCTTTGCTGGCTTGCGCTTGAGCGACTGCTTCGGCTTGCAAGTTGAGCGCAACAACGGAGAAGAAGCCGAGCGTGGCGAGTCTGCGAGCGACTCGTGCTTGCAGCCGCGCGCTCGTGGCGGAGAACTGAGCGACTTGCTCGTGTTTGTCGTCGCAGAGGCGTCACTAGCTCGTCGTGCAGGATTTGAGTCGTCTGAACGAGGAGTGTCGATGCTCTGTGCGTCGAGCGTGAGGTCGAGGTCGACGAGATCAACGAGGAGCTCGAACGCAGACGTGTCGTCGTCGTACATGACTTCAAACAGCGGCGCGAGCTCGATGTCGACCGCTGCCATCGCTATCTTCGCTGGCGTTGCCGGTGCGAGTGCAACGTCCGTGTCGAACAGTGGGAACGCGCTCATGAGGTCGTCAAAGAAGAAGAAGTCGTCGCTGTGCGGCATCGCTTCAAGCGAGAGCGCGTGTGCGTGCGGTGTGCACATGATGGAGCTACTCGTGTGCGCGTGTGTGCGGAATCGCAAGTGAGCTTGCGCGGATAGCGATGGCGGCGTCAAGAACGATGGTAGGTCTCGCGTCGTGGGACTCGCGCCAGGTGGCCGGCCACATGGACACGACTGCGAGACTGGTGCATCGACTCGAGTTGAGCGCCGGCAGGGATGATGATGAGAATCCACTCGCCGGCGTCAACAGCGTGATCGTCGCGGATTGCGCCAAGCAGCAGGTAGCAGATCCGGTTAGTCGAGCGGTGGAGACGCTGCTCAGCAATCGGCGCTCGCTCCGGCTCGGAGAGAGCGTAAGAGATAGCGCGCGCACCGATACGACACGGGTGAGAATCCATGCACACTGGCGAACGACGCGGTGCGCGAAGCTCCGGGTCTCATCGCGGTTTGCTCCGCGAAGGCGTGCAGTGAAGGCAAGACTCGCGTGAACGAAGAGAGCAGACGCACAAGCGGCGATCTCTTGCGTAGCGCCAAGCGAGAGCAAGCAAGTCGCAAAGTAAATAGGAGAGTGTATGACTCGAGTGACAACGACGTAGTGATGGTGCTCACGAACGACAAAGTGTGTGCGTGCGACTCGATGGCTGCGTGGTCACGTTGTGGGTCTCTTGCTCTCGGCTTCTGCTTGCATCGAGACCTGAGGAGTCATTCATTCGTTTGTACGCACACACAAGTTGTCGCGGTGCTCGTTAGTGAGTGAACCCAATGAACCCAAGACACACGCGGTGTCCACCACGAGCCAGGAGTCACACACACGCTCATGTGCGTTCGTACCAGTCGCTTTCGCAGCGCGCGCTCGAGCGTCTTGGCGAGGTTCACCTGCGCCTTGACCTGGCTCCGGAGCTCGGCGTTCTCGTTCTCGGCGCGACTCCGATCCTGCATCTGGCGCGCCGCGAGTCCTTGCCACAGCGACGTATACCTCGACACTGTGCTCGATCCGATCGATGTTGTGTTGCTTGTTGACTGTTTCAATGCACTGAGCTGAGCCTCGAGCGTCGCGACGCTCGTGCGCAGTACTGCAATCTCTTCTTTCTGGCGCTGGAGCGACGTCTTCTTCTTCCTCGCGTCCTCGAGCGTGCGTGTCGGGAGCGCTGACGGTGGCAACACCAGGATGTCGCTCAGCTGCTGCGGTACCGCTGCGAGTGACTCGTGTTCACGACTCGATGTGTCGATCGAGACGCTCGCACTTGAGCACATCAAGGCGTCAACATCGCCAAAGTCGTCGAGTTCGAGGCAGAAGTCGTCGTCATTGCCACGATCGAGGAGCGCGTCGAGTTCGGCGTCAAACACAGTCGCGTTCGAGCTGCACGCGTTGCTGTCGAGCAGTTGCAGGAGCTCTGTGACGTCGCTGTCGTTGATGGCTTCAAACAGATCATCGTCACCGCTGTCGTCGACGATGTCCGACATTGCGATTGCTGGGAGGTGCCAGCTCCAGTCGAGTGCCGCAGCGTGCTCTGCGTCAAAGCCTCGCATTTCATCAATGGACACCAGACGCAAGGCTGCGCGTGTTGAGCAAGCGCTCACGAGTGTCCACGGCCGCGGTGAGGAGGTGCCAGCGGCGCCGTTAGTCAGGAGTCGAAGGGAGACACACCAGCGTGCGTTGAGTTGCGATGGACACAGAGGTCGGAAAATCCAGTCTCGCGTTGTAGGTCCCGCGCTGATCAGGACACGCACAGCACAGCGAGACGAACGATGCGTGTGTGTGCGTGCCGAGCAAGCTCTCGCCAACACTCTGCGCGTGCGAGTGCATGTGCAAGTCGTGAACAATGGAGCTCTCGGGTCAGCTGGCTCGAGTGAACACGAGCGCGAGCAGGTCACGCACACACGAGCAGAGTCAATCAGTCAGTCGCGTCCATGAGCTACTGCTGCTCGTGCTGGATTCCCGTCGCTCGTCGCGCGCACGGAGCAGGACGAACGCGCGCGGTTGTCAACGAGGCCGAGCACAATCAGAGAGAGAGAGAGAGAGAGAGAGCAGCGAGATAGAGAGAGAGCTCCGCCTGAAGCTCAGACACAGTCGAAGCAAGCGCTACCGACTCGCATGACGACAGCAACAAGATCAGCAGCACCGGTGGCTGGATCTTCGCTCGATTGCGCACGATAGGCATGGTACGACATGACAGGGCTCGACTCTGACTACGAGTAAAGAGCGTCATCGTCCTACAGATGCATGAGGTGTCACTTGATGCTCGATGCCTGGCGCATGTTGTCGAGGAGCGTGGTCTCGACGTAGCACCGGATCGCCGCGGCGTTTCGTTGAGTGATGCGGACGAGGTGCGCTGCGACCTCAAACACGTCGAGCGGGCGCGGCGCATCGAGCTGCGTCTGCGGATGCTGAGAGACACTGTCTTCGCAGAATGACAGCGCCTGCTCTCCACTGTGTGTCGCTGGAACCAACGACGGCGTGAGACGGACGTACGCCTGGAGCTCACTTGCAGCAGTCGAGCCGCTTGGCGTCGCAACACTCGCGATCGTGACCCAGCCTTCCTGTGTGAGTTGGACGCCCGGGAGCGCGAGCGCCGCGTCGCTGCTGTCACTGGCAGTGCTGCTACTGTGGCTCTCAGCGAGCGACTCCCAGAGAAAGTCGACCGCGTCCGTCTTGGCGATGCGCTTCGAGACCGCGTACTCGGTCGTGAGCTGCTCGTGGTCGGTCAAGTAGTCGAGATTCGCCGACTGCTTCACCACGAGCGTGTCGTCCGTGTGCGCGAGGATCTCAGTCTAGACGTTCGTCGTAGTCGTCCGTCGTAGCGTCCGTGTGGGTGGTGCGAATGCCACAGCAAGAGAGATGAGAGAGAGTCATCGTGAGTTTCGCGAAGGTTTAATCCGAACAGCTCATTAAACAATCAGAACACCACCATCCACTTCAAAGCAACGTACGAGCGTCGCAGTGTCGGATCGACCGGCGAACTGGAGCGTCTTCGACAGCACTTGCGTCCATAGGACATGAGCGCCTGCGAGGAAGTCGAACGGCAGGATGTACCGGTCGACAAAGTCAATACACACGTGCTGGTGCTCGTTCAGCACGACTGTTGCCTCGGCCGCCTCGAGCTGGAAGAGTGCGCTCGAGAGCTTCATCGCCGCGAAGCCGTGCGCCGCCATGTACGCGTCAACGTCAGTACTGCGCGCTGTGACGTTCCGGCGGAGTCGGTCGTAGATCGAGCGCTCGTCTGCACGCGGTGCAGAGCAGATGACACCCATAGACGGCGCGGCGTCTTCAGTCACAGCGACGGCGTTGCGGCACTGCTTCCTCATCGTCTCCTGTAGCGACGCTGCGAATGCGCGGTGCGCGTCAACACTTGCGCGCAGCTTTGCGTTCTCGAGACGCGCGCGCGTCCCCTCTTGGATTGCGCGCTTCGCTGCATGGCGCCACGTTCGCGGTACGTCCATACGACTTGAGACGCGAGCGCCAGTGTGGTGAGACTCGGTTGTCTCCTGCCGCTGCTCGAGCGCTCGCAAATCGCGCTCGAGTGCACCGACAGTCTCCCGCAAGCGCAACAGCTCGTGGCGCCGGCGCTTCTTCACGCGTCGCACCGGCGGCTTGGAGTCGCCGGTGCCGCGGCATGCGCGAGCAGGACTGTCACCGCTGCTGCACTCGTCATCGTTGTCGTTGTCGTCAGTTCGCTCGCGCTTGATCGACTCGGTGCTCGTTTGCGCTTCGAGACACGGCGATGCGGAGACAGCAGGCCAGTCTGCTGCATACAGACCACGTAGATCTGCTTGTGCGGCCGCCATGAGCGCTGTAGCCAAGCAGTCGTCGTCGAGCGCGCGCTCGTTCTTCAGCACGACCTCCTCCATCTTCGTGCTTTTGTTTTCTTGCTTGTCAAATCACTTGCAGTTCAATTCGTTGATTCTATCAAATATATAGGATTTTGTATGAAAGTGCCAGATTCAAGTTCCCTCATTGACCAGCAAACGAAAATGGACGACGAGCTGCGCTTCTTCCTCGACGACGACGTCGCGGCGTACCTCGACACGCTCCCAGCGCTGTGTGAGCACGACCTCGCGCTCGCATGCGCAGACTCGAGCAGCAGCAGCGATGACATCCAGCTGCTGCTTGCAGCAACAGCAGGCGCAGCGCCAGTCATGGCAGCGGAGGCTGCTCCAACCGATGCTGTCCATGACCACCACCAGGCTGATGCCCATCAAGCTGCGAAGCTGCCGCAGCGCCAGCGCCCCAAGCGTTCGCGCAACCTCGCACGCGAGCGCATGCAGAGCGAGCTCAAGCAGCTCCGCGTCGAGTGCGCCGACCTCGAGACGCAGTTTGCCGAACTCAAGCGGCAGCGGAAGCTGTCTGAAGGTGAGCAGCTCCTGTTTGCGTCCTATCAGCGCGTGCAGGACCAGCAGGCGAAGCGACTGTGCGCTGAGCGCGAGAACGCGCAGCTCAAGCAGGCGCTCGCGCACCAGACAGCAGTCGCAACGAGCCTGGCGCAGTCGGCGCAGATGCTCGCGCAAGTCTGCAGCAGTGCGTCTGCTGCGTGCAGCATCAGCGAGCTCATGCAGCTGAGCAGTCGCTTCCCGCGGCGGCTGTGCTCGAGCAAGCAGGACATCGCTGTGTTTGCGGCGCTCCTTGCGGAAGTCAACGCAGCGTACGCGCAGACCGAGAGCGTCTTTGGCGACGCCGGCTTGCGCGCGTGGCAGCAACAGGTCACGAGCACGGACTCGCGCCAGTCGCGCGCGCAGATGAAGACGCGGCGGTCCGAGACGCTGAACGACGGCGCGTCCTACATTGAGCTCGTCGACGCGCGCGTCCACGCGTGCACTGTCGACGTGCTCTTCCGCGTGATGTGGGAGTTCTGGGAGCAGCAGTACGCGCCAGCGAGCTGCGTCCTGTTCGACCTCGAGACGCATTCGTCCGAGAGCGACGGTGCGATCCTTGCGCGCGTGGGCTTTGACTTGGTCGTCGACGGCGCGCACGTCGCGCTCGAGTTCCGCGCAGTGATGAAGCTCTTTGCGACAGCGTCGGGGGCGATCACGACAGTCTGGCGCAGCGTCTCCGCGCCGAACGCGCGGTTTCCAGACGTGTACGTGAGTGAAACAGGCTGGGAAGAGCTCGCTCCAATGCGCGACGGCGGCTCGATCGCTGTCACGTGCACGCAGATCGAGACGAAGACGCGCGCCGAGCGCAAGACACTCGTGGACCCGTCGCTCGCAGTGCCGCTTGCGAACGTGCTCGTGTCGAGCTATGCCTCTGAGATGGAGAAAGTGAGCAACTCGATGGCAGGTCTGCTCCTCGACGAGACCGCGAGTAGCTCTGAGTGAGTGAACGAGAGCAGTGAGACCGAGGATGCTAGTCAGCAAGTCACGACAACTTTGACAAGCATGCATGTGACATTTCACTTGATCTGAGTATGCTTCATTATTCGAGACCTCGACAAAGCGTCATGACCTCGACCATGCAGGACGACGAGAGCGCGAGTATGCGGCTTCTCTCGGACGTGTTTGCGGCGCTCGATGAGCTCGAGACAGCGAGTGACACGGAGCTCCCTGCGCTTGTTGACGCATCTGTGTGCGCAGTGCCATGCGTTTCAGCACCAGTATCGCGCAAGGAGCGCGAGCGCGACGACGACACAGCGACGCATGTGAGAGGCACATCGAGCGACGACAGCGCAGTGACGCCTGCGCGCGACGCCAAGACGCCACCGCGGCGCGTGAAGAAGCGCCGGTACCACGAAGTACAGCGCTTGCGCGAGTCGGTCAAGCAGCTCGAGCGCGAAGTGCGTGCGCTCCTTCGCGCTGATGATACACGTGTCATCAGCAACAACAGCGCCACGCGAACGTGGCACCGCGTGGCGAAGCGCACGAAGCAAGCAGCGAGGCGCGCAAAGCTCGACAACACAAAGCTCCGCGCGAGCGTCGATGCGCAGAAAGCGTTCACAGCAACGCTACAAGAGGCTCTGAGAAAGCAGCGCGACCGCGTGCCAGATCTCCACGACTGCATGCCGTCAGTCACACAGGTGGAAGTGCGGGAGTCCGTGGCGCCAGTTGACGCCATCCTGGACACCAAGGAGCGGCGCATCTACGACGAGCTGACTGTAGGGATCAATGCTCGCGCTGCTGCACGCGAGACGCGTGTACTGCCACACGCACACGCGCGATCCCTCGACGCACTCGCGCTTCCGCCACATCGCACGATGACTGCGACGATCCAGCAGAACGAGCACCAGTGCATGTGCGTCGACGTGCTGGTGCAGTACCTCCTGCCGTTTGGCGTCGATGCCGTAGCCCACGTCGTGTGGACGCAAGTGCTGTCGAAGACGCTCCAGTTCGCCGGTCGATCCGACACTGCGACGCTCGTACGTTGCTTTGAAGTGGATGGTGGTGTTCTGATTGTTTAATGAGCTGTTCGGATTAAACCTTCGCGAAACTCACGATGACTCTCTCTCATCTCTCTTGCTGTGGCATTCGCACCACCCACACGGACGCTACGACGGACGACTACGACGAACGTCTAGACTGAGATCCTCGCGCACACGGACGACACGCTCGTGGTGAAGCAGTCGGCGAATCTCGACTACTTGACCGACCACGAGCAGCTCACGACCGAGTACGCGGTCTCGAAGCGCATCGCCAAGACGGACGCGGTCGACTTTCTCTGGGAGTCGCTCGCTGAGAGCCACAGTAGCAGCACTGCCAGTGACAGCAGCGACGCGGCGCTCGCGCTCCCGGGCGTCCAACTCACACAGGAAGGTTGGGGAACAGTCACGCATCTCTCGACATCGTCGCGTGGCCCGACGCCGGCTGCGTGTGTCGTGAGGAGCTTTGCGCGTTTGACTCCGCGCACGGTCGCCTCTGACGCTCGGGAGCAGCAGACGCGGCGGTGGCACGACGGAGCCGCTCTCGTGGACGCGAACGCAGTCCTGCGTCGCCTCGTGCAGACGTTTGAGAAGCGCACCGTCGACATCCAGCAGTTCATCGAGCGCACGCTGCTTTCGGCTCCGTTGGCGCACTAGCGCCAGCAGTTCTCGGACGCAAGCACTTGTCCACGAGGTCGTTCTCGATCGCCTGGCGCGCGCTCTCGACCGTCTGGCGATACGACGCGAGGAAGACGTCGGCCAGGACGCCGGCATTCGTGCGCGCATCTTTGCCAGTGGTCATCTCGTCGATCGTCGGGACGACGCACACGTGCGACACCATGCGCGTCGCCGCAGTGCCGCCCGCTGTTGCCACAGCTGCGAACAAGCAGCAGCCGTGCTGCGCAATGTGCACGTGCGCACTCGTTGCTGTGTCGAGCGTGTGCGTGTCGGTCTCCCAGACCAGGAACACGTGGTCGTCGCGGACGAAGCGGGGATAGGCTGCGCGCAGTGTCGTCGAGCGCGTCATCGTCGTCGAGCGCAGCGGCACGTGCGCGATGATGTGCTTCGTCTGGAGCGCGTCGTTTGTCTGCGCTAGCGCCAGTGTCTAGGCAGTCGAACGTGCGCAGTGTGAGCAGCCAGCGTAGGACAGCGAGCAGAGCGTAGGAGCAGCGCGACGTACCTCGACGCAGACAGTTGCGAACCCTTTGAGCCCATGCGCTTCCACGCCGCGCGCGCCACTGCGCGGTGGTTGAACGGCACCTCCCACACATCTATAAGCTCCATGCGCTCGATGTGCGCACCAGTGTCTGTCAAGACGGCCGACGTACTCGCGTCTGTTACGTCGCGATGGCGACGCAAGAGCGCCTCGGCGACTGGCACGCGTGCGTAGATGCGCTGCACGAGTCGGTCGTAGATCTCGTCGTCCGCTGCATCGAGCGCGAAGCGGTCAGTGCTCTCGTCACTCCAGATCTGCAGGTCATGCGCGCCGGTGCTGGTTAGCCTCGCACAGCATCCAGAGACCACAGGCTCTTTGCAGCAAAGAGAGTGAGAGTGTGACCGACCTGACGCGCTCAAGAGCTTTGGCGGCCACGAGCTGTCGTTCGATCGCCGTTTGGAGGTACCGATGCTCCTCTTGCGCGCGGCTCCGAGCAGCTAGCTGGCGCTCTGCCACTGCTTTCCACATCGACGCAGCGCTCGTTTGTTGTTGTGAGAGAGCACGACTCGCGTCGATGTGTTGCAGCTCATGGAGCTCGCGCTCGAGCTCGTCGATCTGTGCGCGCAAGAGCGCGCGCTCGTCTTTCTGTCGCTGCGTCCACGACACCCTGCGCCTCTTGTTCTTCACAGCCGTTGTCGAATCGGCGCGAGTCGCGTCTCGAGACGCAGTGCGTGGCAAGTGTGTCTGCTCGCGTCGCGTGCCCTTGTGGAATGGAATCGGCTCGAGCGCAACGTCGCTGAGCGTGCGTGGCGCAGCGCCTGCAGGAGCAGCAAGAGCGAGCGCCTGCTCGAGCGCAAAGAGCTCGCCGAGCTCGTCGAGGAACGCGCGCGTGACTGCAGCTTCCATCGACATCGAGTAGGTGCAAGCGTCCTCCGTCGTCAGACACACGACAGATCAACGGATGCTCCGTTCATTCGTTCATTCAGCCAGTCAGTTCATTCATTCGTTGGGCTCTACACACAGCGACGCGCGCGCCTCCCTCACACTCCCATTCACGGCGACTCGGCGGGGATACTCGCGTCCGAGAGCCGGCGCTTCATGAGTCCGCGCCAGCCGCGACGGCGCTTGTACGTCTCTTGGTACGCAACGTAGCGCTCAATCACAAACGACTGCGCAGCTTTGATCACGAGCGCAATCACCGGTAAGAGCGGCAGTGGTCCAGCAAACCACGGCGCAACGAGGCGACTCGACTGGACGTAGCCAGCGCAGAGCGCAATGGCGACGTTGACCATCGAGAGCGAGTTCCAGACCGAGTACCGGCGCGAGAACGTCGACGAGTTGAGCGCGAGCGTGACGATGCCGATGATCGGCGACGTCACGAGCGTGAGCGGCGGCACGAGCAGGACTGGGACCATGACCGAGGCGCTGCAGTCGTGGTCCACTTCGCCGTCCGTGACGCACTTGAGGTTCACGACCATCGCAAACGTGATCGCGAGGTCGAGCATGAGCAGCGACAGCAGCGCCGTGTTGAGCATCCACGCGTGGTTGAGCCAGCTGCTCCGGCGCACGTTCTTCGGCAGCACGTGCAGTCGAATGAACGACTCGATGCGCTGGCTCCGCGGTCGGTCAATCAGGCGGTCCTCGAGCTCGTCGGCGCTAATGAGGACACCGGGCACTGGCATCGACGCGTCGACAGGACCGAGCCAGCCTTCGTAGAACGTCCGGCGCCGGCGCGCAAGCGACCGCTTTGGACCTGCGAGCGCATGGAGCTCGTCGCCACCGCCGCGACGCACGGCGCCAGCACCACCAGCGTCGACGGACCCAGCAGTCGACGACCGAATGCGCAGTGCCTCTTCGCGAATGCTGCTCACAGCGCCTTTCGGTCCCGCGCCGCTCGGCGCAGCCGCGTTGCCGATCGAGCCGCGGCGAGTGCCAGCGCCACGAGCGTTCAGACCACCGCCGCCGCCGCCAGCAGTTGACCACCCTGGGGCGTCGTAGTACAGACTATCGGCGTTGCCAAAGCTCCCCGTCTTGCCGCGACCGCCCGGTGGCTCGAGCGTATCGAGGCCGCGCGAGTACGAGTTCGAGTTGTAGCCGTAGCCACTCATGTCTTTCGCTGGTTTGTTGTAGCGACTGCCACCACCGCCGTTGTTGCCGAGGCGAAGTGGCGGCTGCTGCTGCGACTCGAGGCTCTCGTTCCCGTTCGTGAGCAAGAGCCCGAGCTTGAACTCTTCGCCGCACTCGGCGTCGTCCTGGACGTAGAACCGGCCGAGGTAGATGCGCAGACCGCCGAGAATGCCGTTGCCGCCGCCGGGCACCGCCATCTTGCGCTCGAGGAACTTGGCGACTGGCAAGAGCGTCTCGACAAGACACGCTTCGTCGCGCGAGACGACGCGCAGGAGCGCGTTCAGCTCGGCGACAAACATGATCCAGGGCTCGTCAATGAACGCTGTGAGCTCCGGACACTGCGGCACGGACCGCACGAGCAAGTCGCTCGGGTCCAAGTAGAACGGCGCGTAGTACGTCCCACTTCCGGCAAACAAGAGCACGAGCGGCAGCGACGGACGCCCAATGCGCGTCGTTGGGACACACACAGACGTCGCGCTCTCTTTGTTCACGAGCTCGAGGTACACGAGCGAGTAGTCGGGCGAGTACCCGACCTTGATCGCGTCCTGCAGCGCCTTGGCGCGCGGACCCTTCATGCACGCGTGGTTGTACGTCCCGATGATGCGCTTGAGCGCGTTGATGCGCAAGTGGCGCCGGTACACGAGCACTTCGGACGCGAACGGGTAGCACACGAGCGCGACGACCTTGTACACAAACTCGCCCCAGCTCGCAAGCAGCCCGGTCTTCCACGCCAGCGCCGCGTTGATGCGCTGCGCGAGGACGTTGAACTCGACGTCGTCGAGGACGGCTCGTAGCGACTCGGGCACAGTCTGTCGGAGCTTGAGCGGACTATCGCGGTCGTTCCGGCCAGCAAAGTAGAGCCGCGCCATGTGCTCTGGCAAGTCCTCAGTCGCGAGCTTCTCGTACTTGACGCGCGGCCAGTAGAAGCAGCGACAGAGGAACGCCCAGCGACTGCGCTGCGACGACGCGACGGCAGATGAGAGCAAGTGCTGGCGCTCGCCCTTCGCGCCGCCGTGCGTGTACATGCGCGCGTACGACGGCTCCTTGCGGTTCCGGCAGGCGTAGCCGAGGAGGATCGAGCCGATCGCGATGCTCAAGAGCACGAGCACAAAGCCAATCTCGCCGCCGCACGCGTCGAGGAGCTGCTCGAGCGGCGAGACGCAGTGGTCGCCCGAGTACCCAGGGTCGCACGTCCAGTCGCAGTCCGCGGTGATCGAGCCGTAGCCGGCGTAGTGTGCGTTCGACGGCGCGTTGCGGCACAATTGGCACTCCTCGCTGTTGCTCTCAGACTTGAAGAGCCCCGGCTTGCACGGGCGGCAGAAGAGACCGCCAGATCCTGGCGCGCATGGAAAGCCAAAGAACGTGCCGCTCGCTGCAGCAGCGACGACTGCCGATGTGTCTTTGTCGACGCGCACGCCGCCGTCGCCCGTGAGCTGGAGCGTCGACGTGCCGCCTGCGACCGTGTAGTTGCCGTCGAAGCCGCTCGTGCACTTGTCAAAGTCACTTTGGCCGCAGCCTGTGAGCTGCAAGCGACCACCGCCACCGCCGCCACCACAGAGCCGCGGCACAACATGCGACGTCGTCATCGGCGCCGCAGTCTCCACGGGCTCTGTTGCGTTTGCAGATAGCGGCGGAGTCGTCGACGCGTCAATCGGTGGCGTGCCGTTCACGTCGCTCACCATCGTCACGATCGCGCCAGCGCACGCCGAGTTGCCGCCGACTGCGCTGATGCGGCCGTGGCCGCGGAGAAAGTCAGTCACGAGCAGTCCGAGGAAGCCGCCCGAGCCGCCGCCAGCGCCGTTCACGCCGTTCGCGCCGTTGCAGTGGATCTCGCCGTTCAAGACAAGACCGCGCGCGCCGAGCATGACGACGCCGCCACCCGAGCCGCCATCGACGCAGCCGCCGCCAGAGCCGAGCAGCCCGACGCCAGACCGCGTGCCGTACGTGAGACCGCCCGAGGCGTAGTCCCCAACGTCATTCACTGCGCTCGAATCTGCACCGCGGCCGCCGTAGCCGCCACCGCCACCGACAGAGCCGACGCAGTTGCCGCTCCCAGCGCCTTGATTCGCGAGCTCGCCGAGTCCGTTCGCGCTCACACGGGACTCGGGCGTGAGAGCGATCGTGTCCTTGGCGCACACGAGCACAGCGGCGGCGCGCACGACAGCAGGGCGATCCGTCTGACCAAATGCAATCGACTTGTGCGCGTTCAAGACCATCGTGAAGTTGGCGATCGTCGACGTCGCAGCGTCAAAGCGCGTGTCAACGTCGCGCGGCTGCTCGTCGCACGGGAGGAACGTCGACTTGGCCGATGCGCTGTGCGTCGCTGTAAGCGTCCCAGTGACGTTGATCGATCCGCGAGACGCGACGCCGACGCCGCCGACTGCGATCGCGCCGCCGAGGATCGTCGACCCGCCGCTCGTGAGCACAAGGAACTGCGTCGATCGGTCCGTCTTGCTACTTGCTGGAGCGGCGCCGAGTGCCTGCAAACTCGTGACGTTTGCGTCCAAGACGAGCGTCTCGCGCGCTGCGATGCGGACACTCGCAGTAAACTGCAGCGACGTCGTGGCGTCCATTGCAACGGCGCGAGCTGCGAGCGTAAACGGCGCGCGGAAGAGCACGACGCGCGACTGGCTCGACACGAGCACGTCCTTTGCAGCGATCGCGACAGTGTCCGTCTTGGCGTCGACTGGCGCATTGAGGGCGACCGACTCGAGCAAGACCGAGGAGTTTGCGACGTCCAGGTCGCCGTGCGGGAGCCGCAGCGCGTGCGTCGCGACTGCAGCGCCGTCAGTGATCACGACAGCGTCGAGCGCGGCGACTGGTCGCTCGTCGTCGTCGTCATGCGCGCTCGTGTTGTAGACTGCGACGCTCGTGACGGCACCGCCGAGCGGCGCAATGCCATCGCGCGTGACCAAGTTGCTGATTACGAGGCGCGTCACTTGCGTCCCATCAGCACGGCGCACGACACAGTAGTACGTCCCTGCAGCGCCTGCGAGTGCCTGGCGCGCAGCACTCGACAGTGTCGGCTTGTGTTTGGCGTCGAGGACGAGCTGGCCGCCTGAGGCGTCGATTGCACGGTCGTCGAGCTGGCTCGAGAGGTACGAGACGTGGATGCGGCCACCGCCGCCTGCTGGTGTGCATACATGGCCGTTGTTATCGCTGCCACTGCTGCTGCTGCTGGTCACCGTTGTCTTGGTCGTGGAGCAGCGCGCGTCGCCGCCTCTCGCTTCGATCTGTCCAGCAACAGACAGCGCCGAGGCTTCAACAAAGACACTCCCGCCTGCGCCGCCAGCGACACCATCGAGTGCGTCATCGCCGTTCGCTGCGATCGATGCGCCAGTCATGAGCACGAGGTCTTTCGATGCGGAGATGCGGATGCGACCGCCGCCAGCGATGAGGACTGGCGGCGCCGTCGCGTTCTTCACATCGCCGCCGACACTCGGACTCCCAAGGAGCAGGCGCGCTGCTGTGATGCTGCGGTGCTGCACGGGCGACTGCGCTGCAATGGCCCAGAGCTGCGCGAGGTCGTAGGACGCACTCGCCGCGTCCAAGAGCGCGCGGCGCTGCGGTGCACTCAGCGACGCGTCTGCAGTGTGCTCTCGCGCGTCAAAGAACCCGAGCGTCGCTTGCAGTGCGCTGTCTTGCTGAGTGAGACGCTGACCGCCACTGCCGCCACTGCTCGCGCCAAACTGACTCGAGCCCGTGAAGAGCCCCGAGTGGTTCCGGTACGCGCCATAGAACGCCGCAGCGACGCGCGCATTCGCCTCAACGCGCACAGACGACGCGTCGACACTGATCGCAGTCGCGAGGAGCTGCGCGTCTTGCTGCAAGAGCAGCATCTTGCCCACGCTCAGCTCCAAGAGGCACTCGTCACCGACAACCTGGACAACGACACCCGGTGCGAGCGAGAGGTCGCCGGCGAGGTTCCAGTGGCACGTAAGCGCATCGAGCGCTGCGAGCGCGTCGTCGACGCTCGTAGAAGCGTGATCGTCGCTACTGCTGCTGCTGCTGTCCGTCGAGGTGACGGTGCTGTTGCTGTTGATTGCTTGTGGTGATGATGGCAGAGACGTCTGTGCGCCGCATCGGAACACGACTGAGCGCGTGAAGACGCACGATGCCGTGGCGACGTTCTGCACGCAGTGGTCGAGAAAGTCTGCGCAGTGCGCACTGGGCGTCGCTGATGGTAGTGGAGAATGTGGAGCACGCGTGTGGGTAGGCGGCGAAGCTGCTGTGAACGCTGGACTCGCGGCTTCTTGAGCCTCAGCTGCTTCAGGTCGCATCCCTGCTGCTTCTGCTGCTGGCGCTTGTAGTGGTAGTGGCTCTGCAGAGGCACATGTGACGGACGCTGCGAGTGCTGCGAGGAGCAGTCGCACACACACGCGCATCGTGCTCTCGACAGCGCGCGCGCAAGTACGAGAGTACGAGAGCGAGAGCTTCTTGTCCGCCACCACTAAGCTGATTCTTTGCCAGGACTGTTCGTTTTTGAGCCATTTGGTGTAGTCCACATCGGTGCGAGAAAATTCACTGATTGGCTGGAATGCAGAAACGAGAGATTCGCACTTAGCAGAAGACTCGCACTTGATGGAATTGACACAGTGCTGCTGCACATCAAGAGTGTAGGTCCAAAAGTGTCTTCACCAAGACGACACACTTTTCAACATCCAGCCAGTCATTCATCTGTCATCCGTCAATCCGTCGCAGCACATCACTCATTCACTCATTCGTTGTACTCGTACGGCAGCGCACCTTTCTGCGCTATCTCTCTTCTCTCTCTCTCTCTCTCTCTCTCTCTCTCTCTCTCTCTCTCTCTATGCAACGGCTGCGAGTGCGCGCCAGCCAGCGAGGATCGCGTCGACGTCGTCGAACTCGGCGCAGAGCTCTTCGATCTCGGCCGGCGTGAACGTCTTGCTCGAGCGCTCGAACGTGTCGTGGAGCAGCGCTGCCTGCTCATCTGTGAACGTCGTCATGCAGTAGTACTCGATCATCTCTTGGATGCGCGGCGCAGCCATGTAGCTCAGCAAGAGCTTCTTGTTCACGCGGCCGGGTCGAACGAGCGCCGGGTCGAGCTTCTCCGGGTGGTTCGTCGTCATGATCACGATGCGTCCAGGACAGTCAATGACGCCGTCGAGAACGTTCAGCAGACCCGAGAGGTTCAGATGGTCGTTGCGCTCCGCGTGCTTCTTCTCATCTTCGACACAGGCTTTCACCATCGCCGACATGAGCTTGCCCTCGCTCACTTCCGCACTCGCACTCGCACTGGCGTCCGTCGCAGCCTCGGCTTCGTCCTTTGTCGGCGCAGTCGCCTTGATGGCGTCCTCGAGCTCGTCCTCAGACTTGCGCGCGTTCACGATCGACGACGCGCAGTCGATGTCCTCCATCACGAACACGACGTCTTCGAACGCCATTTCGACGGGCGTGTCGAGGCCCTGGACCGCGAACTTCATGTCAAAGAGCGCGTCGAGCAGCTCCTGGTTCGTCTTGATCTTCCCGAGCGAGATCGTGACGATGTGGCGCTTCGTGTGCTGCGCCACGGCTTTGATGAGGCTCGTCTTGCCCGTGCCTGGCGGACCGTGGAGCAGCAGCCCGAGCTTGTACGGGAAGCCCTTGATCGCGAACTTGCCCGACTTGGTCGTGAAGTTGTCCAGGAGCTGCAGCACCGTGTCCTTCTCGTCGAAGAACAGGTTCTCGAACGTCTTGTCTTCGCCGAGCGCGTACCGCTTGTACGCGACGGTCGAGGCGCCGTCGCCGCCGTCGCCGCTGCTCGTGCCTTTTGTGCCCGACTGGATGTAGAAGTACCGCGCCTTGTCCTCGATGTGCTTCTTGCGCTCCATCTCGCGGTAGTTCTCGTACGCCTTGTCAATGAGCGCGTCGATGCGGTCGGACGCGTCCGGACGCGACGACTGGAACTTGAACTTGACCTTGGTCTCCTTGACGCTGATCTTGGACTCGCCGTTCGCCTCGGGCGTCTCGATCTCGTGCATGAACTGCACGCCGTCTTCGACGTCGATCCACTCGTTGAGCGTCGGCAGCGCCTCGACGCTCAGCTTGCTCACTTCGCCGTAGTAAAAGTCGTCGTCTGCGTCGTCGTCGTCGTCGCCGGTCGTTGATGCTGAGCTCGCGACCGAGCCAGCGTCATCGGCGTCATCGCTGTCGAGCGCCTTTGCAGGCGTCTTCTTCTTGGGCTTCTCCAAGAGCTCGTACTGCGCGTTCTTGTTCGTGAGCGTGAGGATGTCGGCGAGGTAGATCGAGATGGCTTTCTGGAGCAAGTGGTTCTTCTGCTCGTAGTCCCAGATCTTGCCGTACTGGTTGTAGCGCTGCGTGATCTCGATCGTGCGCGTCACGAGGTTCTCGTCCGTGGACTGGAAGAAGTAGTTGTAGAGCTGCGTGAAGAGCGACTCCTGCGTCCCTTGCGCATACGCCATCACGCGCTGGATCAGCAGCGGCACGATCATGCACATGAGCGTGTCGACGAGCAAGTTGTTCGTGCGGAACGTGTTGATGAGACCGAACTCAACCGCCGTGGAGCTCATCGTAGCCAGTGAGTCTGTTCTTGAGCAGTCTGTTGTTGCTTTTGCGAGTGTTGCTGTTGCTTTTGCGAGTGTTGTTGTTGCTGGCTGCTCTGTGTTGTTTGTTGGTGTGTTCGCACGGCGCAGCGAAATCGAGAGTGAGCGAGACTAGCGCTCGACACCTCTTGCTTGTCTAGCAAACAAGTGAGAGCACTGGCTGACTGGTGTCGGTGTCGAGGAGCAACTTGCTGCTCGTGCTCTTGCGCAACAACAGTAGCAGCAGCAACACTGTCGACCGAAAAGCAAAGCGCGAAAGTGCGAGAGTGTATCCACTGCAAGTGGACCAACATTCACGACTGACCGTCACTAGCGCATTTGGCGTGCACGCTTGTGATTCGCTGATTTTGAAAGAGGTGGATCACGAGTGGTATACAAAAAACAAGTGAGCAAACAGACGTGTATGTGGTCCACGTCATGACGACATGCTCTCTTGGTTTTTGTATGCTCAATGGCAACGGCTGTCTCACCAGTTGCTTCGATTGTGTGAAGTCAGCCGATTCTCAACCCACTGCCCGCATGCCTTTTGGCTCATGCCTCTCACTTGCTGCTGCTCGTCCAATGCGCAATGGCGGAAGAGCAGCATCGCTTCGCTTTGACTCGGGCTACTGTTGCTGTTGCTGTTTTCACGAGTGATTTTGCCGAGTGTGTGCGCGTACAGTGCGCTTGTCCACTCACTCGCTCACTCTTTCTCAGGATCGACGACTCACTCTGCAGTCGCCACTTTCCATCTTGCTCCATTGCGCACACACAAGCGCCTCTACCTCATTTGCACGCACGCGCTCACTCGAGACAAGACGAGAAGAAGAAGCAGTTAGCACGATGGACACCACTGCGCTGCTCAACGCTTCCAACAGCGCGACAGCAGCAGCAGCAACTGGAGCAGCTGCAGCGCACATGCACGCACCAGTCAGCTCGGCTGAAGCGCTCCTTGCTGGCATGAGCACTGGCGTCGCAGTCGTTGACGCGTTGCTCTGCATGGTACTCTCAGTCGCGATCCAGCGCCTGCTCGCGGCACTCCAGGCAACGGACGAGACCTCGCTCTTCGCGCGGCTCTACGACTGGATCTTCCGGCGTCCCAAGACAAACGTCGTGACGCGTGTGATCGAGATCACGCAGCGCTTCAACCAGTACGGGAACAAGCTCTGGGACTACGACCAGAAGAACCACTTGCTCCAGAAAGCCATCTCGATCTACCTCGCCGACACGCTCAACCTCCGGAACAAGAACGCGAAGTACGACTTGCTCGAGAAGCCCAAGCGCAAGAAGACCAAGACGCTCGACGACGACGGCTGCGATACGAGCGTCTCGTCGAGCTCGGACACGGCGTCGGACGCTGGAAGCGACGACAGCGACGACAACGCGTACTACGGCGCTGTCGACAACCTCAACGTCGAGGTCATGCCGCCGCTCAACACGTGGGTCGAGGTCGAGCCTGGGATCAAGTTCATGCAAGAGCACGCCGCAGCGGCACCGAGTGGCGACGGCAAAGGCCCGAGCACAGCGACTGTGCGGTTTATCTTTGTCTCGAGCGCCGCCGATGGCTCCGAGCGCATCGACGCGCTCATCAAGACTGCGTACAAGCAGTACCAGGACATCGAGCGCAAGAAGCACATCGAGGACAAGGCGCGGTACTTCTACATCCAGTCGGGCACAAAAGGCACGAGCAGCGGCGACGGCGGCGACGGCGCCTCGACCGTCGCGTACAAGCGGTACGCGCTCGGCGAAGACAAGACGTTCGAGAACCTGTTCTTCGACGAGAAGGACACGGTGCTGCAGCTCCTGGACAACTTCACGACCAAGTCGGGCAAGTTCGCGATCAAGGGCTTCCCGTACAAGCTCGGGCTGCTGCTCCACGGTCCGCCAGGCACGGGCAAGACGAGCCTCATCAAAGCCGTGGCGCAGCACACGAAGCGCCACATCGTCACGATCTCGCTCGGGAAGATCAAGACGAACCAGGAGCTGCTCGACGCGCTCTTTGACATGAAGTTCGCGGTCCAGGGCCTCGACACGCCCGTCGAAATGGCGTTCGAAGACGTCGTGTTCGTGATGGAGGACATCGACTGCGCGTCGTCGATCGTGAACGCGCGCGCGGACAAGAGCGACGCGAGTGGTGCGAGCTCGAAGGAGAAGCGCATGATCGAGAGTCAGAAGAAGGCGGTGGCAAAGGACGACCTGGACGATGTCGACAAGCTCTTGGATGGTGCGATGGGACCGCTCATGAAGCCTAAGAGCAAGAGTGACAAGCTCAACCTCTCGGGTCTGCTGAACGTTCTCGACGGCGTCATTGACTGTCCTGGACGCATCGTGATCATGACGACGAACCACCCGGAGAAGCTCGACCCGGCGCTCGTTCGACCCGGCCGCGTGAACAAGAAGCTCTTGCTGAGCTACATGGCTGCGCCGCGCATCCAAGAGATGATCGAGTACTACTGCATGACGACGTTCACAGATGAGCAGGCAGCGAAGCTCTCAGCGCTCGTGGCGGACGCAACGAAGAAGTTCACACCGGCTGAGGTCGAGGAGGCGTGCGCCGAGTTCGACGACGTTGACGCGATTTTGAGTGGTCTTGCAGCGTCACATTCGGCTCGTGGCTCGTAGAGCTCAAGACACACAAACATACACATGTACAAGTAGGCGTTCAATCCACACACACACAGCCATCATCTCCTTGTCGGTCATCGTCCATTGCCTGTTGCTCTTGAGATCAACCCATTGACCTTTTGGGTCTACTATTGAGAGCACATGTGGTCCATTCAACCGCGCATTTTCGAGAAGCTCAAGCGACAAACGCAAGACGCTCGACGACGACGCAAGTGCTGCATCAGCTCGATTGATTGATCGTCGCGCCTTCCTCTTCCTGTGCGTCAACGGCAGACATCAACAACACAAGGATGTCGTACTTACTGCCGCACCTCGAGAGCGGCTGGGCCGTGGACCAAGCGATCCTGAACGAAGGCGACCGCGTGGTCGTCATGCGCTTTGGACACGACCACGACCCGACGTGCATGCAGATGGACGAAGTGCTCTGCGGCATCGCCGAGGACGTCAAGAACTTTGCAGTCATCTACGTCGTCGACATCACGCAAGTGCCGGACTTCAACACGATGTACGAGCTCTACGACCCGTGCACGGTCATGTTCTTCTTCCGCAACAAGCACATTATGATCGACCTCGGCACGGGCAACAACAACAAGATCAACTGGGCGTTCAATAACAAGAGCGAGATGATCGACATCATCGAGACGGTCTACCGCGGCGCGCGCAAAGGCCGCGGTCTTGTCATCTCGCCAAAGGACTACTCGACCAAGTACCGCTACTAATCGCAACAACAGCAACAACAACACCTTGCTTGTTTGTTGCTTGTTGTTTGCTTGTCTGGTTGCTTGTTTGTTTGCTTGGTTGTTGTTGCGAACAAGTGAATAGGTGTGGACTTGCGCAGCAAAGCTCGCACATGCAATCGAATAACGCAGTTCGCGTGAGACCGCCTTGGACGTCGTCAAGTCACTTGGAGCTCTTGAGCTGCCGCTTCGTCAGGATGTCAAAGAAGTACTCGGACTCGAGCATGCCGTCTTCAGCGAGGTCCGTGCAGTGCACCGCGTTGCGCACGCGGTCGTGCCCAAAGCGCGCGCGAATGGTCTGCGGACGCAACTCCTTTGCCATTTCGACGTCCCACGGCCCCGCGTGGTCGCGGAACTTGGCCACGACGCTCTCGGCGTGCTGCCCCACGAGCTCGAGCGCAATGCACGGACCGGTCGTGAAGTGGTCGACGGTCTCGTTAAAGTGCGGCACGACGCCTTCGTAGACTTCGAGAAACTCGGCCGCTGTCGTGCGGTCGAGCGTAAAGAGCTCCATGGCCGTGATCGACACGCCCGGTCCTTGCTGGATCGCCTCAATGACTTCGCCTGCGAGCCCTTCTTTCAGAATGTGCGGCAAGACCACGCAGCACGTGCAGCGCTGGAACGTCGCAGTCGCGCCGTGCGGCGTCTCGAAGAAGAACTCGCGCTGGCGCTGCGCTTCGAGCACAGACGGCGAGCTCTCGAACTCGTTCCGCTTCGCACTGAAGCGCGAGCTTAAGATCCCAGTCACGTGCTTGAGCTTCTCGATGCAGTCTTCCGTCATGACTTCGATCGCAACGACTGGCTGCGACGTGAGCTGCTCCACGAGTCCAGGGAACTCGACCGTTGACCGGTGGAACTCGAGCAGCTTCTCGGCTTGCGCTTGCGCGACGCGCACCATCTTGAGCGCAGCGATGCTGAACTGCTGGTGCTGCAGGAACGTGATCACGGCGCCAATGTGCGCGACCATGTCGCGCTTGACGACGAGCACGGCCTTTTGCTGCTGCTTCCCGAGCTTCTCGGCCGTGAACGGGTCGAGGTACTCCTGGAGCTCAAAGTGGCGGCCGTAGAGCAGCACTTTAGCGCCGAGGAAGAAGTCGGACGGCGAGAGCACGGCCGGACACTCGCTCTTCTTCAGGAACAGCTTGTTCGTCTTCGTGTCAAAGATCTCGATGTTGTGCGAGTCGACAAAGTACCGCACGCTGTAGTGGCGATTGAGTCTACAGATGTACGTCAAGTCATGTCATGCCATGCGTTCGCAGCACACAGCGACTTCGTCACACAAACGCACACACAAGAAGCGCAAGTGTGTGGGCAACATCGAAAAGAGTGTGCGTACTGTGCATGCGAGTCGAACCACTTGGCTTTGAACGAGTAGATCGTCTCGCGCAGCGCTTGCATGACTGTTGCTGGTGCTGCTACTGATGATGATGTCGGCGCTGGTATGAATGACAGTAGTTGTAGGGCGTGTTCTGCTGGTGGGTGTACAATGCTGAAAGAGAGAGACGATCGCTGTGTCAGTTGCGTTGCTGCCGTGCAATGCACTAGTAACGCAGTGACAGACAGGGGATTGCACGTATAGCGCCAGCGCAGAGAGCGTCGACTGCTGCTACTGTTGCTGCTCCTGCGCGAGGCAGCGCGTCCATGCAGGATGCAGGGAGCGTCGTGCGCACCTCGTGTTGCTCGCCGTGGAACCTCTCTGGAACCTCTGGGACACAAAAGCGACGAAGGGTCTGTGTTTGTGTGAAAATGGTCGGAAATAGCGCAATTTCATTTACATTCTTGTGCCTTCAACATACTTTTTTGCACGCCTTTGTAACAGCGATACCAGCTTTGATACGTGTTTAATACTTCGCGGTTGGTACCGACAAAGTACCAAAAGTGTCAAGGCGTCTTTGTCTGATGGACACTCCCTCCAAGTCGCGACCGCACAAGCACATGCACGATGCATTGCACCAAGCAACGCAACAAAGCAGCTCGACATCAAGTGCGACCAGGACTGCCCACACACGACTTGCAACGCATGCACAGCTCGACATACTTGAATCATTCACATCGTGTCCTTCATTGCAAGCATGTAGTAGGAAGAAAACCAGTCAAACTTGGCTGTCAGGGCTCCCCTTAAGTCTCACGAACGTGCACAACGAGAGCATCAAGATCAAAGAGCAATCTTGCTATGCTTCATGCTGCGCATCAACCGTACTAGTAGTTGTATGAATCAACTGCAGTGACAAGCAACGGTGGTGTCGGCTTCTAGCGAGTGCAGTGGCAGTGACAAACAACAGCACTCGCTTTAGCGAGAGTTTTGCGCGTATCCAAGTGGTTCCAAGCGGCGGTGTTGATGCCGAGACGGAGGTTGAGTTGGAGTGCCTGGTTCGCGCGCGTACAACAGTGACTGCTTGTCCGAGCGCATTGTGTGTGTGTGTGTGTGTGTACACCTCGTGAGTGAGTGAGAGTCCTCGTGTGTGAGAGCGAGCGAGCGATAGCGAGTACTAGTACAGTACTCGACGCGTGATGCAGCGGCAGCGAGCTCTCAGATTGGCTCGCTCGAGCGCGCCGTGAGATCCGATGGAGTGTGCGTGTGTGCGTGTGTCATGAGTGTCGTAACGAAAGCGCGAGCTGCAATGTGGCTGTGGTGTGGTGTGTGTCGAGACGCCAGTCCGTGTGAGGACGATGTGAGCAGACAGACAGACACGATTGACGCGATTGATGGCCCCTCCGCAGCCGCGCTCTCGCGTACGTGTGTGCGTGAGGGTCGTCGTTGCTGCTTGTGGTTGCTGGTTGCTGGCTAAGCGAGAGTGAGTGGCGAGTGGCGGACCCAACGACCGACAAGCACGTCGCTTTGCGCCTTAGGCTCCAGCGGTCTAGAGAGCGCGACCGCGTCGTCGACCTGGAGACACGCTCCGCGACGACGCACCTGCTCGAGCATCCACGCAAGTGGTCATATCGTGATATCACCACCGGCACTTGCTTGTTTGCTTGCTTGTGTAGATGTTCGAGCACAAGTGTGTAGATCCCCGTCGACCAGCGGCAGACAGCACCAGCACCAACAACAGCGAGGACGACGCCGACATGGGTAGGCAAAGCGTCAGTCCGATTCCGATCAGTGTGTGCTCATGTGTTGGTCGCTGGATAGCGCGTGAAGGTGGTGGTGCGAGTCGCATGGCAGTCGCTGCAACTGCTTTCAGCAGCTTGAGGCTTGCTCGCAGCATGCGCCGAGGATCTTCAAGCGTCACGCTCTGGACTGCGTCTCGCGTGTGTCTTTGCAGCCGCGCCGCTGCTGTTGACTTGCGTAGCGTATTGAACTCGCATGCTGGCGACCTGAATCTGGTGCTTGGAAGTCTCGCTCGCTCGCTTTCAAAGAAACGTGGTCAATCAACTCCAGCCCCAATAATCTCAGAAAAAGCAGATTCTCTGAACCTAGAGGACGGCGACGACGACCGCTGGGAGCGAACCTAGAGGCAAGACAGACAGAGTTGGCCAGCAGCACTAACGAGTGCGTTTAACTATCGCCGGTCGCTCTGCTCTCGTCCACAGACCGCCATCCATTCATCCAGCTGTTGTAGGTTTGCTTGGTCTCGTTAGGTTTGCTTCGCTAAGTTTGCTCTTGCTCTTGCTCTTGCTCTTGCTCTTGCTCTTGCTCTTGCTCTTGCTCTTGCTCTTGCTCTTGCTCTTGCTCTTGCTCTTGCTCTTGCTCTTGCTCTTGCTCTTGCTCTTGCTCTTGCTCTTGCTCTTGCTCTTGCTCTTGCTCTTGCTCTTGCTCTTGCTCTTGCTCTTGCTCTTGCTCTTGCTCTTGCTCTTGCTTTGGAGCTCCTGCTGAGTGTGGAAGTCTCAAGACGCAAGGCAAGGCACTCAAGACGCAAGGCACTCGAGGCCGCCGTCAAGTCAACCTCACCTCATTGCCGATTGCCTCGCCTTTTGCGCGTCTTGCGTCTCACGCTCGAGCTGCGACGGGCAATCAGTGTGCGAATCTGTGAACACACATACCCACGTGTTCTCATAGCGCTCATGCGCGCTCACTACGATGCAAACGCAATGAGATGAGACGAAGACGAGCATGTCGGAGTCCCGATCCTATTTGGGATGTCTTCCTGACTGCTTTGCTGCTGCTGCTTGCGTCACTTGTGTCGCGTGCACTCGAGAGAGCAGCGAGCAAGATCAAGGGCAGTCTCCTTTGCTCGCATCAACGACCGACCGATCGATTGACTGATCGTCAATGCGCACAGGTCCTGCTGTGCTGTCTTGCTGTTTTGCTGTTTTGCTGTTTTGCTGGCGCTGCGGTGTTCTGCTGTTGTAGCTGTTGCTCTTGTGCTGTTGTGCTGTTGGTCAGGTCCGAGGCAGCGGTCCAATTTGCTGTGTGAGGTCTCGCACTCGACTGGTTGCCGCCCGGTGCTCGTTGGTCTATTCAGCCATCTGGAGCGCGCGCAGCAGCCAAAGAGGCCACCAGCCAGCAGCGAGCGAGCCGTGCGAGAAGAGCACATGTATGGAGAGCACATGTACTAGTATGGAGTCGAGGGAAAGCGCGAGCGAGAGAGAGACCTCGCGACTCATACAATAACACGCGCAGTCCACACGATTGACCTTCTCTGTTCGCTCTCCAGATGCCACCGACGCTCCAGATGCTGCTGCTTCGCGCGAGACAGGAGCAAGCAAGAGCAAGAGCAATGGCGAACTGGAGCACGCAGGCAGCAGACACCGATACGGCGTCGTCGTCAAAAGTAGCGATTAGACTTGGGTTTGGACGCGTGAGTGAGTGCTAGCAAGCTGCTGCTGCTCTCTCTCCAAGCGGACGAACGAACAAGCCGCGAGACTGAGACCGATCGATAGCAGCGAGATAGATCAGGCAGGTCGATCTCTCAAAGAGCAAAGCACAAACAAGCGAGCGAGCGAGCGAGCGATTGAAGTTGCCTGGGTGGCGGTGCTATGAATTTTTCTCATACAAACGCACACAGATGTGTGGCCGTTTACTTTTCGCGCAATCGATTCGGATGTTGACACTTGGCGTTTGTATGCGGCAGCACCAGCGACTGCTCGCGGCCGCTCTCTGTACGCTACAATGGTCAAGTCAATCGGCGCGCGCGCGCGAGATCTCGGTTTTTGTATGCCGCAGTCCGCGCACGCCAGCCAGCGAGGGCTAGGGACCCGCAAAGTGCGCTCCTCGCGCGAACCTAGATGCACGCACCTAGACGCAGACCTGCTCACCGTTTTGCGCACTGGTTTTTCTGGGTTATTGCGTTTGCTCTTGTTCTTGCTCACGTCGACGCTCACTTCCGCTTTTGCCGAGAACACCGCACTTTCACACACACACAACACGCCGCGCAAGGCGACCACAGCGGCGCCAGCGGAGCGGTCGACTCGACAAACACCACCACCACCACCACCCTCGCTGTCGTGACACGCTGTCAACAACGTTCACACCAAGAACATCGATCGACCGACGCAGTCACGGCCACTGCCGCGACGTCTATCGTTCTCTCTCCATCTCTACTTGTCTCCATACACACCACACACCATCACATAGCAACAACGCACCATGAGCGAGCGCCGCGTCGTCGCTGAAGGATGGGGCCACCAGAGCAACGGCAGCGTCTTCTGCGCCGACTCGAGTCTCCGCTTTATTTATGAGACGCACCAGGCGCCGCAGTCGGCTGCTGCGATCACGTCGCTCGCCGCGAGTGCGCCGCACATGCACAGCCACCAGCACATGACGTCAGCGAAGCAAGCGGCGCACCAGGTCCCACCACAGCAACAGGCACAGACGCACAACTCGTTCTTCATGGACCAGCTCAAAGGCGCGAACAGCCACTACTACGCGCCGACGACCACGACCGGCTACCCGCTCGCGACCGACGACTGCAAGCGCGCGACCAGTGGCGTGTTCCCAGGCAAGCGGCCGCGCGAGAGCTCAGTCGACGCGCGCGTCGATGGCGTCGACCTCCACGAAGCTGAGATCGCGCGCGCGTGCACGGCGATCACGAAGCAAGTGCCGAGTCTTCCGCACTCGTTCCGCGAGTGCTCGGTGTGTCTGAGCGCGAACGCGTACGCGCAGATCCACGTGTGCGGCCACACGTTCCACAGCAAGTGCTTCCTCCGGTGGTTCCGCATGAACCGGTCGTGCCCGCTCTGCCGCGGCCCTGTTGACAAGGTCCAGCTCGCACCCGTCGTGTCGGTCCAAGACGAACTGGAGGCGATCATGGCCGAGATTGACGACGAACCACTGGACGTCGACGCGTCGAAGGGCCTCGCAGACCCGCTCATGGAGAACCCGGACCTGATCTCGTTCCTCGAGTCAGACTTTGACACGGACATGGACATGGCGGCGCTCGACGACGTGCGCGTGAGCGACCTCGGCGACGTGAGCATGATGGACATGGACTTGGACGTGAAGGCGCCGACAGTCGTCCCGAAGACTGAGCCGAGTGCACCAGTGACGCACCCGTTCTTGGCGCCAGCACCGCCAGCGCCGTCGATGCAGTTTGCGCCGTCGTCGACGATGCCGAACTACTGGAACGTCCTGAACCAAGGGCTGTCGTGCATCCCACCGGGTGCATTGCTGCCGCAGCCGCCAGCGCAGCCACAGGCGCCACGCATGGTGCACATTGCGCCAAAGCCGGACGCCCGAACGCTCCAGACCACGCCTGCCACGAGTGCCCACGCGCTCGCAAAGAGCGCTGCGACGTTCCAGCAACAACAGCAGCAGCGCGCACTGACGCCACCGGCAGCTGCGACTGCAGCGTCGAGCGCACCGCGCGTCGTGTCGTGCCGGTGCACTGGCGGCTGCCGCAACGGCCGGTGCGCGTGCGTGAAGGAGGGCGGGATGTGCGGCGTGTCTTGCCGCTGCACGTCGTGCAAGAACCCGTTCCTGATGGTCAAGGCCGCGGGCGCCGACATTGACGCGCTGCTCCAGGACAGCTGCTTCATGCACAACGTGTCGAAGACGCGCGACATGGTCCAGCGCCTGCAAGAGCCCGTGGCGGTACCGTGCTGCGGCAAGACGATCACGGTCCTCGCGTGCGTCCAGGGCTTCCGGTGCGCGCCGTGCGACCGCCGCTTTGACTTTTCCTGGTGCATGAACAAGCTCCTGGACAGCGACAAGACGCCGCGGAACCACTGCGACATCTGCAAGCGATGCTGCGACCACCGCGACGTGCACTGCGACGACTGCGGCCGGTGCTACTTTGCCGGCGTCGCCACGAGCCTCCCGTGCCCGTGCAAAGAGGCGTCGCACCACAAGAAGCGCCGCGAGAACGCCGAGAGCAGCGGCGCGACTGCGAGTCCAAGCAGCAGCGCAAAGGCGGCGGCTGCGCAAGAGGAGGAGGAAGAAGGCGAGGGCGAGTGCTGCATCATGTAGAAGAAGATGCGTCGCTAGTACAGTCCTATGACCCGCTGCACTTGCGACGTCCTCTCGCTCTCGTTCGCTTCAGTCAACACGACCGACCTGCGTCTGCTGTCTCTTGCTCGTCTCTGTCGCTAGGACGACGTCTCGTGGATCATCCGTCCACGAGATGAGGAACGACCTGGTACACTTGCGCTTCTTCGCGCCGCACGATGGCGTCTTCTAGCAGCAGGCGGCGCATCATGTCGTGCACTTGGAGCTCCTCGGCGTCGACGGCCGAGATGACGAGGTTCGTCAGCGGACTCGGACGCGACAACTGCTGCGCTTCACGCGCGCGCTCGTGGCTCGATGCTCGCGTCGCGAGGTGGACGCACGTGCGGATCTCGGTGCACACGCCACTGTCTTGTGCGCTGTCTGTTGTTGCTGTGGTCATGGTCTGCCAACCGGTCTCGTCGATCACGACGCCTGGAAAGTGCGTGGCGGCGCTCGTGACGCCCCGCCAGACGTAGCTGATGCGGTGCGCCTCGCGGTACGCGCGCGCGACGTGGAGAATGCGCATCGACACGCTCTCGCCATGGAGAGCGATTGCGAGCTCCACGACGTTGGCGTTCACACGCAGCGGCACGTGCTCGAACTTGACTTGGCCCTTCGCGTCGCTCTGGCGCTCCCAGCACTCCCAGTTCACGCGGAACACCGCCTCGTGCCCAAACGGCATCGTCTCGGCGCTCGCGAGCTCAATGTACTGCGGTGCTGCGCCAGTGGAAGGGCTGACAGTGACGTCGCGCTGCGTCCTCACGCTCGCATGCGAGAACGACTGGAGCGAATGTGCGTCGTGGAGGCGATCGAGACGGCCGAGCGGACTGTCGTCCAGCACGCCATCCATGCGCATCCACGCGCCGTCGAGCTCTGAGAGCAGCTGCCGGTAGAGCACAACGTCTTCTGGTCGGATGTGCACTGAAGGAAGCGACCCAGACGGTGACGGTGGTGGCGGTGGCGGCACCAACGCAGCGCTCAGTGTGTGAACAAGAGCTGTCTGTAACACATCGATGAGCGCTGTCTGGTGCTGAAGCTGCTGCTTGAGCCGCGCGTTCTCGAGCTCTGCGAGCGTTCGGAGCTCGAGCTGGCGCTTTGCTACGTTTGCCCACGCTACAAGCAGCAGACGTTCTTCATGTTGCGATGAAGATGAAGACGACGGTGAAGAAGACGCTGGTGTGTGAGCTCGCAGCGCGGCGAGCTGCTGTGCGAGCTCACTTGACTGCACACGCAGCTGCTTGAGCTCGTTCTGCATGCGTTCGCGCGAGGCATTGCGCACACGAGGCTGTCTTTTAGGAGTCGTTGTTGTTGCTGCTGCAGGTGGAGCAAGTGCGCATGACTGCTGGTGCCGGTGCTGTGGAGAGAGCGTCTCGAGCGTGTTGCTCTCGTCGCGATTGCTGCTGCTCGCGTCGGCTGCAGTCGCATCAAGCAGCAGCGCTGGTTCGCATCTTGCGTCGTCGTAGTCACTGTAGACAGCACCGCTGCTGCTGCTGCTGGTATCAAGCGTCAGTGGCAGCAGCAGCTCGTGCTGCGTCTCGAGGTACGCGGCGATGTCGGCGAAGAGCTGCTCGTCGATGCTCGTGTCCATCGTAGCAAGTGCGTGTCGATTCGCAAGTGACAGTGTGTTTGTATTGCGTGTCGCATACGTTTGACACGGATTGTCCTTCCAGCATCAGCAGCATTGCTCAACATGAGCGACACCAGCGACGAGCTCCGCTTGCTGCTTCTCGACGACGACAACATCGCGGCGTTCCTCGCGTCGCTCCCAGCGCTCGGCGAGCATGACCTACTGCTGCCTATAGACACTGATAGCAGCAGCAGTGACGACCCACTGCTACAATCGCCTGCAACAACAGCAGACGCACCACGAACGACTCGAACAACAACACCAGCCGATGCGCTCCATGACCATCAGGACCAGCAGCAGCCTGATGCGCAACAAGCCACCAAGTCATTGCCGCAGCGACGACCGCGCGCCAAGCGTTCACGCAACCTCGCACGTGAACGCATGCTGAGCGAGCTCAAGCAGCTCCGCGTCGAGTGCGCGGACCTCGAGACGCAATTCGAAGAGCTCAAGCGGCAGCGGACGCTATCTGGAAGCGAGCAGCTCTTGCTTGCGTCTTGGCACCTCTTGCAAGACCAGCGCACGAAGCGACTGTGCGCCGAGCGCGAGAACGCGCAGCTCAAGCAGGCGCTCGCGCTCCAGACAGCGCTCGTGGCAAGTCTGAAGCAGTCGGCGCAACTGCTCGCAGACACAAGAGCACCGAGTGTGCGCATTGTCAGCATCGTCCGCGAGCGCATGCGTCAGAGCGACCGCCTGCTGCGGCGACCATGCACAGACAAGCAGGACGCCGCGATGTTTGCAACACTCATCGCTGAGGTTGATGCGGCGCTCGCACAGACCGACAGCGCCTTCCAAGACGCGGGCTTGCGCTCGTGGCAGCGCCGCACTGCACACTCGCCGTCGCGCCACTCGAGCGCGCAGCTCAAGACGCAGCGGTCCGAGACTGCGGTTGATGGCGCGTTCAACGTTGAGCTCGTCGACGCGCGCGTCCACGCAAACACCACTGACGTGCTCTTGCCCGTGCTCTGGGACTGCTGGGAACAGCAGTACGCAGATACAAACTGCGTCGCGTACGACCTCGAGGCGTTCGCTGGCGAGTGCGACATCGCTGCGCGTCTGACGTCCGACGTCGTGGTCGACGGCACGCGCGTCTCGCTCGAGTTCTTTGGCGTGTCGAAGCTCTTTGTGAGCGCGTCTGGAGCGATCACGAGCGTCTGACGCAGCGTGTCGGTGCCCAACAGCCGCGTCCCAGGCGTGGTCGTCGACGAGACTGGCTGGGGCGAGCTGCGCTCTACAGTCGACGGCGGCGCCACAGTCCTCTCGCTCACGCACATCGAGACCAAGACCGCGGCGGTGATGCGAGAGCCACTGGCGCAGCCGTCGCTCGCTGTGCCGCTCGCTCACACACTCGCGACTCACTACAACGCCGAGATGGAGAGCGTGAGCAGCGCCATGGCAGGGCTGCTGCTCCAGGAGACGGCGGGCAGCGTAGCCGTGTGAGGCGTCTGTTGTCTAGTAGGATAGGATCGCGACAGGCGTCATGTGCGTCTGATGATGGCCATGCGCCCAGCTCTTTGTAAACAACCATGCTCTGACGTCAAGGACGCCTTGTTCATCAGGCGTCGTCGGTGGTGGGTTGTCATTGCCATCCACGCCATGGCGTGACGCAGACATCACACTTGAGCGCACCACATCGCAGTATCCGGAGCGCGGACGTCGGCAGATGACGGAGCTGCACACGGGACAGATCGCAGACCGAGCGACTGCATCTGCTGTGCGCGCAGCTCGCGTGAACATCCGAATCGCCAGCTGCTGCTGCTGGAGTCAGTCAGTCCATCGGGCGTCGTGATTCCGCGGCGCTGGTTCGTCCGAGTTTACCACAGATAAGGACGCTGAGGACGTGATGACCGCCATCGCTCCAAGTCACTCGTGATCTCGCCACGTACTCGCATCGATACGATGGAGTGGACGCGTAGCGACCTCTTGCGGCTCTCGCTTGACGCGGACGGGAGCAATGCACCAGCATCGACAGCAGCACTGGCGTCCGAAGTCGTGCCGCTCGAGCGCGCGTTTCGCCACTCGATGCAAGGCGTCGACGAGAGCGTCCTGCTCGCTGAAGCCGAAGAGCTCTTTGCGACGCTCGACGTCGCGGCGTTTGCATCACGCACGCCGAGCTGCGTCGACAGCGCCAAGAGCTCGTGGACAGGTCTCGGCTCGCCAGTCTCGCAGGCCGAGAGTCGCCTCCGAGGCGCGTCGACTGCATCGCCACGGCGCAAGAAGCTCAAGCACACGCCGAGCAGCTCAGCGTCGTCATCGCCGTCGTCGTCTCCAGTTGCACAGAGCGATGCCGCCGTGTCGGTCGTCGCAACGCGCGACAAGAAGAGCGTGCCGTCATGGCGCGACAAGGTCCGCGAAGAGGTCATGCAGCTCCGGTCCGAGTCGACAAAGCTCGAGGTGCAGCTCCTGTTGCTCGAGCAGCAGAGCCGCTCGTCGACGATCGTGCGCAACACACGCGTGCAGATCTGGAAGCGCCTTGCTGAGCGCCAGCTCCGACTGCGCGAGCTCGCTGCTGTTGAGAACGCGCAGCTGAAAGCCATGATGGCGTCGCTGCTCCAAGCTGGCGACGGGCAGCTCCAGCAGCGCATCGCAACGAGCCTACCGAACTACCTCCACGGCCCGCGCAAGATCTCGATCACGCCGTCGCGCGACGCGGTCATGGCGAACGTCTTTGAGCCACTACTGCGCCGCCTCGACACGAGCTACGCCGAGGTCGACGCGATCTTCCGCGAGAACGGCATGAGCCGCACGTCCGTCGAGCCGAACTCGTACATGCAGCGCAAGACGCGGCGTCTTGGCGCTTCGTGTAGGTACATTGAGCTCGGCGACACGCGGTCGCTGCCGTTCCCGTGGCGCGCCGTGGGGAACTACTCGTGGCTGTGCAACCGCGCGTGGCACCTCAAGGACGCGCCGTACGAGTACCAGTGCGTCGACCGCGCGAGCGACACGTTCGCAGTCAACTACCGCGTGACGCACAAGGCGTTCCGAGCGACTGAGAGCGTGGACTTTAAGCTCGCGGTGCGGCGGTACGTCGAGTCGGACCGGTTCGTCGTGGTTTACGCGTGTCAGTCGGACGGCGAGCAGGAGCTCGCAGGGGCGTCGGTGACCAAAGTCGGCTGGGTCGTCTCGCGCGACGCCGACTTGGCGCGCGATGCCGAGCCGATCACGACGGTCCAGTCGTGCATGCACGTGTTCACGAGCGCAGGCGCCAAGCACGCGTGCAGCGAGCGTGAGGAGCGGCTCGTGAACCTCATGATGTGCGCGTTCGAAGAGGACGTCGTGTTCATCAGCCAGAACGTCGACAACCGGCTGCTCGAGGACGCGCGGACGCAAAGTGTGCGGCTCACGAGCGTCGACGCGTTTCCGTCGCAACACATGGCGCCGCCGGTGCCGCGCGTTCAGCTGAGCAGCAGCGAGAGCAGCAGTCGATAGGAGCGGTCTCTTGTGTACGATGAGGATGATAGGAATCGCCATGGCAGTCAACTGAGACTTGACGCGCGCTGAGAGGGATGCTGTTGTCCGACACGAGGAGGTCCTCTCGTTCATGAGCGCTGAGCTAAGCGCTTAAGAGTGTCTAGCTTTGCGTCTTGGGCGAACGATGGCGACGCGGAGTCTCGACACACGCGACGTCCTGACACGAGATCCACTCGGAGCAGCTCACGAGCGCATGCGAGTCTCAGCATCGACAGTCTCATCATCATGAACTCAGGTCGAGTGCGACTAGCGAGACGCGATCACGAACAGTGAGAGAGCTCCAAGGCACCGCATGAGACGTCCTAGGACTGCGCTGCTCTTGTTCGTGAGTGCGAGTGAGAGCACTCGAGGGAACTCACGCTTGAGCGGTGAACAGCGTCGTGCTGCTGCTTGAGTCTCACGGGTTCTGGCATGTGTTGACAAGACTGAAGCACCTAAGGCTCGTACTTGCGTGAGAGCAAGAGGGACCTGGCAGTGCCATTGAGAGCGCTGGAGCGCACCCGACTTGCCGTGCCTTGGCGCTGGACGTCGTCGTGCTCCGAGTCTCAGTCGCCATTATACTGCGATTGAGTATAGTCCCTTGGTTTTGGGAGTCTGACACGCAACGTCGCACGAGAACACCGTCTACCACAAGCACACAAGAGAGACTCGCGACGACGACGCAGATGGAGCGCGTGAGCATCGACGAGAGCTCGCTGCTCGCCGAGACAGAGGACCTCCTTGCGACGCTCGATGCTGCTGCGTTCGTCCAGAGCAGCAAGCTGCCGCCGCTCACAACGAGTCCCCGTCCGCACGGACGCGATGCATCGACAGCATCAACCATCAGCAGCAGCAGTTCGCTCCGACACGACTCGGTATCAGCAGCAGCAGCGCCGCCGCAGAAAGAGTCGCGGCGACAGGAGCTCCACCACCTACGACGCCTCGCAGTAGAGCTCGAGAGCCAACTCGCGTTGCTGCAGCAGCAGAACCACTCGCACACGTTCGTGCGCGACAAGCGCGCGCAGATCTGGCAAGAGCTCGCGATGCGCCAGCGCCGCGTGCGAGAGCTAGCCGAGCACGACAACGCCGAGCTCAAAGCGATCATGGGCTCGCTCCTGCGCGCGCCAGAGAGCGACACGCAGCAGCTCCAGCGGTACCTGGACCCTCGATCAGGACTCACGCACTTGCCAAACCACTGGCACGGCACGCGCAAGCTCGCGGCGTCGCCAGCACACGGCGCTGCTGCTACGAGTGCGTTCGAGTCTGTCCTCGCGCGGCTCGACGCGCAGTTCGCTCAGGTCGACGCAGTCTTTCGCGAGAGCGGCATGAACGTGAGCCTCACGGAGCCGCGGTCGTTCGCCGAGAAGCGCGCGCGGCGCCTCGGCGCGCTGTGTCCGCACTTCCAGCTCACAGACGTGCGCCTTACGCCGTTCGACTGGCGCGCGGTTGCGCACGCAACGTGGAGCTGCAACCGAGCGTGGTACGTGAAAGACAGCACGATCGTACACACGAGCGCAGATCGTCCAGAGAGCACGCTCGCCGTGCGCTACCGCGTGGCGCACCCGACGCTCGGTGAGACACAGAGTGCGACGGTGACGCTCGCGATCCGGCAGTACGTCCAAGCCGACCGCGCCGTGTGCGTGCTCGTGAACGAGTGCGACGGCGAGCAAGGCCTCGCTGGCGCGACTGCGAGCTGCGTCGGGTTCCTCGTGATCCAGAGCGTCGACCTCGCGCTCGATGCGCAACCGGCGCCACTCGCAGTCATCCAGTCCTGCATGCAGCTCTTCCCAGGTCCAGACGACGTCGCGAGCGCCAAAGACCACGCGCGCGCGCTCGTGCAGCTCATCAGCACCGCGTTCGAAGAGGACGTCGCGCACATGCGGCAGCGCGTGGACACTGTGCTGTTGCAAGCGTCGCGCGAGCAGACGAGACCGGGCGAGTGTCCACTGCTTGTAGACACTGCTGTGCCGCGCATTGCATACACAAACTAAGTCAAAACAGCGACGCTTTGGGCGCTCCGAGACCGACGAGAGCGCCGTGCGAGAGCTGCTGGAAGAGCTGCTGGACATGCGAATGAGCTGCTCGTGGGCTGGAAGGTGTCGCTTACAAGTGATTCATGCGTCCTACTACTCAATCATTGGGTATCGCAAGCGACCAGTCGTAGCAGCTGGAGCTGACAGCGCGACTGTGCTGCTCGTGTCGTCCGTGACAGATCCGCTACTGGTGCTGCTTGTCGCGAGTGCGTCCTGGAGCAGGAGGTTCTCCATCTCTTGGTTGATCGAGTTCACGTCTTCCTCAAAGCTGTCGACGACGAGGCTCGTGAGGAGCTTGCGCGGCGAGCCCTCGCCGCTTGACGCGCGCGCTGCGCTGTCTGAGAAGATGTGGACGCATGCGCGAAGCGCAGTCGTCGCTGGCGTGTGGTCATCGATCGCAGGGACGTGCGTGAGCGCGAGCCAGCCGACTTCTGTGGCGCTGACGCCTGCGAGCGCCTTGTCGCCGTCCGACCGCGACTTCCAGACCACGACGACTTCGTGCTCGCTCCGGACGTACCGCCGCTTCACGAGTTTGAACGCGGCCGAGTACTTCCCAAGTGCGTCGCTCTGGCGCGACTGCGCGTGGTAGCTCACGGCGAACGTGTCGTCTGGGCGGTCGAGACACGTGTACGCGCACGTGCTGCTCTTGTAGTGCCAGCTCTTCATCGACTCCCACATGTACGTCCCGACGGATCGGACGTGGAATGGAATGAGCCGCACTTCGACGAGCTCGAGGTACGACTCGCCCGTCGCTGTTGTCTTTGTCTGCGCGTACGACTGCGGCTCATACGGCTCTTGCGCAATACCAGCGGCTGCAAACACTGCGTCCATCTGCGCATAGTGCGTGTCCATGTCGGCGATCAGCGCGTCCATCGCTACGTCACTGGGCGGCGACGCTGGACGCTCGTTCGGGAGCGGCGGCGGCTCTTTGAGCGCGCTCGGGCGGTCGGGGATCGCAATGAGCTGCCGCTTGTTCGACGAGTGGTCAAAGCGGCCAGCGACGCTAAGTTGTGCGAGGAGCATGGCTTTGAGCTGCGCGTTCTCGGCCTCGGCGCGCTGCCGATCGCGCTCCTGACGCTTCGCAATGTGCCCCCACGTCTGCGTGATGTGGCGCTTGCCTTTGCCGACGAACGACGTGCTGCGTCGGAGCGCGACGAGGTGCTGCTCGAGGTCTGCGACGGTCTGGCGCAGCGCAATGAGCTCGTCTTTCGTGCGGTCGCGCGAGCGCACGCGCTTCTTGCCAGTCGTTGCAGGTACAATCGCGGTGTGCGCTGCCGCATCAGCGACTGGAACTGTGGCAACTGTCGCAGTAGTAGTGGTAGCCTGTGCATCTACCGGCGCCGGTTCAAAGTCAGGCGACGCGCGCGAGCTCGTGTCGTCAAAGTCGCCGTCGTCTTCGTCGTCTTCAGTCGTGACGGGCGATGCGATGAACGCAGTGGCGTCCAACGCAGCGAGGAGCTCCTCGGTCTCTGCCAAGAGCAGGTTCTCGTCAATCGCGTCCGTAGGCGCCTGGAGACTTGCTGTAGACGAATGTAGAGGCGTCGGTGCCATTGAGGCAGGCGCGAGTGCGAGCGGCGGCGGCGGTGGCGCCATCGATAGTAATGAGAGAGCCGAGGAGAGAGTGCTGCTGCCGCTTGAGCTCCTGCTTCTGCTGCTTTGACTTGACGAACACTCGACACGTTCTCGTAGGATATAAGCGAGAGAATGCAACTTTAAATGCATGTACTCTCGTCTAAGTGTGTGTAAACTCTCGACTAGTAACGCATAATGACTGTCTCGAACTCTTCCAGCCAAAGTCATCGACCATGATCCAACAGGTCGTCAGCACCAGCATGAAGCACCATCAAAGGACGATCTTGAACACTCCCGGGCGCAATGCATCGACAGCATCGACCGTCAGCAGCTCGTTGCATTGCTTCTCGGCAATGGCGCACTTGATGCTCTCCACCATGGATCAAGTCGCGACGACGACTGCAACTGATGCGACGACTGACAAAATAGCAACACGATGCGAGCGACGTACACTGGTGAGCTCGTCGACGGCGTGCGCCACGGCACGGGCTCGCTCGTGTTTGCGAATGGCGATCGGTACGACGGCGCATTTGTCCAGGGCTTTCGCCAGGGCCATGGCGTGTTCACGTCGGAGCGTGGCACGCGCGTGTACGACGGTATGTGGCGTCGGAGCGAGAAACACGGCGTCGGCAAAGAGCGCTGGCTCACGAGCGGCGACCGGTACGACGGCGAGTATCAGCACGACGTGTTCCACGGCAAGGGCGTGCTCGTGCGTGGCGTGAGTGGGAGCAAGTACGACGGCGAGTTTGCGAACGGCAAGAAGCACGGCTACGGACGCATGGAGTTCGCGGCGCCACCAGCGAAAGCAGCAGCAGGAGGAGGACCTCTGGACGTCAAGACAGCAGTGCTCTCAATGGGTCTAGCGAGTGGTCCTACGACTGCTACGGGCACTACTGCTACTGCTGGTCGCGGCGCGTCCGTGTACGAAGGAGGTTGGAAAGACGACCGCATGCACGGGCAGGGCAAGTACACACGCGCAGACGGCGGGTTCTACGACGGCACGTGGCTCGACGGCCTCTGTCACGGCGTTGGGAAAGAGGTCGTGCTCGCGAGCGGCGAAGTGTACGACGGGCAGTGGAGCAGAGGCCAGCGCCACGGCGACGGCTGCGTCACGCGCAACGGTCGACGCCGACGTGGCGTGTGGGAGCACGGTCGGCGCGTCAAGTGGACGACTGCGGACGTCTCGGTCCTGAGCAAGTGACGAGCTCAGTTCTTCGCGAGCTTCGCGCCTTTCGGAGCCTTTCGGCGACTACAGAGCGATAATAAGAGACAACAGTGTCAGCTACAACATGAGTGCGTACAGTGCAATAGATCACAAAGACGACGTACATCGCTCCGGACGGCACGAGTCGGCGCTTGAGCGCGGATGTCGTCGCACTTGCGCTTGTGTCTGCGCTTGCGCTTGTCGTGCCCGACGCCTGCGGGAGCGACGCGCTTGAGCTAGTGCTGCTCAGTGGATACGCTGGCGTTGACGACGCAGACGCTCCGAGGACGCGGGCGGCGAGCTCTGCGGCGCTGATCGTCGGTCGCGTCGCGACGTCGCGCGCGAGCTTCTGCGCGTCTGTGAGCACGGGCTCGCTCGGCGTCGCGTGGAGCGCAGTGAGGAGCTCAACGACCTGTGGCGGAATCGCCTGCGCGACGAGCGGGAGCAAGAAGACGCCGCGGCGCGAGATGCTCTCGCTGAACTTGTACGCGAGCAGTAGCTGCGCGTGCTGCGGGACGCTCTGCGCGTGCTGTTCGAGCACAATGTCGACGCTCGCGCGTGTCATGAGCGTCGACTGTAAGGGCATGAGGACGTACAAAGCGCGTGGGTGTGAGTATGAGCAGGAAGACGAGAGCGAGCGACTGGAGCGACGCACTCGGAACAGCTCGACGAATGCGCCGAGCGCGACTTCAATCCCTAGCTCTTCGGTCTGGATGCACAGACAAACAATGGCGTAGCCACGGAAGCAAGCGAGTGAGTGAGCGAGTGGCTCACACGCAATGCAGCGGCACGTCGTTTGTTAGGGACGCACGTGTGCGCGCAACGCTTGAGCGTCGAGCTGGACTTCGTAGAGCGCGCGCGCTGGTTCGTTCGCGCTGTCTTTTGTGTGCGCGACGACTGTGAGCGTGAACGCATCCGAGCGCTGCTGACGCGCAAAAAGGAGCCACTGCCACTTGCCGTCGCGCGCGTCGCCTGCGAACGACCGCGGCGCCATGAGCTGCGCCATCGTGGAGGTCGTCGATGAGCTTCTTGCACTTTACTCAACTACTGTTGTCATTTTATTACTAGCTCTTGAATGCCGCATTTTGTATTGAAATTCGTATGCGAAAGCCCACTCGAGCGCTTCTTTACAACCGCATCTTTTAGGCAGCAGTTCCACCACATCGACAAACTGCGAACGACCTCCGCCGAGACGCACTTGCCGAGACTCGAGAGACGATGGCGACGACTGCAGCCGAGAGCGCGGCGCACGCAAACATGATCGCAGAAGTCGAGGCTGCGCTCGTGCGTCTGCTCGACCCAACGACGCCTGCGAACGACAAAGCCGTGGTCGAGCAACAGCTCGCACAGCTCAAAGCCACGCCGCACGCGTGCTTGCCTGTGTTGTACCAGCTCCTGCGGACGTCAAATAGCGAGTACGCGCTCTGGTTCGCTGCAACGACGATGGAGGAGTACGTCGCAAAGAAGTGGAGCCATTTGCAGGCGCACGAGCAGCAGCACCTGCGGCAGTTTGCGTGGGAGTACTTGCTCGCGCACTCGACTGCGAATGGCGCAGCGGCAGCGCAGCGCGCGTTTGTCGTGCGCAAGCTCCGCAAAGTCGTCGCTGACATTGCGCGCCTCGAGTGGACTGCAAGCAGCGACGGCAGTGCACAGGGGACGTGGCCCGAGTTCATGAGCCAAGTCGAGGCGCTCGTGATCGAAGGCAGCACGCGCTTGAGCGGCTTGGAGCTCCTGAGCGTCGTGGTCGAGGAGTTTGGGCGCGAGGACGCACTGGCGTTCGCGTCGGTCAAGCGCCATGCGAAGGCGCAGCTCACATCGCAGCTCCCGAGCGTCCTCACGCTGCTCTCGAACATCCTTCGCGCGAGTCTCGAGCGCTTGGAAGCGACGCCGGACGCAGACGCGGACGCCATTGCGACCATCGCACTCGAGACGCTCAACCACCTCGTGCAGTGGGCGCCTGTGGCAGAGCTCATGACCGACGCCTGGATCGCGCTGCTGTTTGAGCTGAGCGCGCTCTGGACGCGCGTGGCGCTCGCGCAGTGCCGCACGAGCACCGCAGCGCTCCAGGTCCTGAGCGAGCTCATGGCCAAGCGCTTCGCGCCGGCGGCGGTCGATGCGATCGTCGAGACGATCATGCGCTGCCTGTGTCCGCTGCTGCAGGCGACGGTCGCAGACGACGCGCTCAGCCGCGCCACTGAAGAGTGTCTCGACAAGCTGAGCGAGTTCGTCGAGCTCTTCCTCACGCACCACCTCAAGAAGCTCGAGCAGCCCAAGTACGCGCAGGTTCTGCCCGAGTTCCTCGAGCGCGTGCTCGCGCTCACGGCCAAGCAGCCGCACATGGACGGCTTCCTCAACTGCTTGAGCGTCTGGGAGGTCTTTGTCGGCTACATCGAGGACGTCGAGATGAACGAAGGCGCGTCGAACGACCGCGTCCGCGCCGTCCTGAACGTCTACGAGAGCGGCCTCGTCGCCGTCATGTTCCACCTCGTCGACCGCGTCAACTACACCACGAACGCCGCGCAGCTCGACGAGCTCGACGACGACGACGACGCGTCGGACTCGACAAACGGTGTGGGCGACGCAGCAAACGGCGACGCCGATGCGCTCACAGCGATGGATCTCGACGCGGCGAACGCGAGCAGCGCGTACGGCACGGGATCGCTCCAGGACCTCGCGCAGCTCAGCGTCGCGCGTACGAGCGGCGGGAACGTCGCTGACGCCACGGAGACGATCGAGCTCTCGGACCGCAAGCAGTTTGTCGTCGACTGCATCGCGCTCATCCGGCGCATCGCGGCGTTCCCGGCCTGCGCGCCGCCGCTGCTCGAGCGCCTCGTGCCAAAAGTCCAAGACACGTGCGCGAACGTGCTCTTCCACGTTCACGAGACGCCGGCGTACGCGCCGCACTCGGACGCGTGGGTGCACGAGCGCCGCGTCGTGCGCGACCTCACGGCGAACTGCGCCGTGCTCGCGAGCGTCTGCGCGCAGTACTACAGCACGAGCGCGGACATGAGCCATCAGATGGCGGGCTGGCAGATCCTCCACCTGTTCATCACCGTGTCGGACTACGTCGTGCGCCATCGTCTGCAGACGCGCGGCGACGTCTTCTGCGCCTTGGAGTGCGAGGCGCTGACGTCGATCCGCTTTTGCCTCAGCGCCGTGCCGTTCGTGCTCCAGAGCGGCGCGCGCTCGGACGTGCTGAATGCGACCGAGAGCGTCGTGCAGGTGCTGCTCCAGACGCTCGACACGACGATCGTGCCGTCGCCAACGGTCGTGATGCAGAACGCGATGCAGCTCCTCGCGAACCTCGGCTACGTCCTGCCGTACGACGACCTCGTGCGCGTGCCATCGATGGCGCAGCTCGAGCGCAACATCCACGCGTTCAGTCTCCACCTGCCGCTCGCGATCCAAGGCGATCTCTACACGTCCATGTCCAACTCGATCCTCAACTCGGCGATCTCGCTCCGCGCAAACGCCGGTGCCGCGTCGAGTGGCAGTGACGCCGCGCAAGCAGCCTGGACCGACGCGTACGGGCAGCTCATCTTCCCGATCCGCGAGTCGCTCGAGCAGTCGGCGCTCACGCTCCAGCAGAACGACCACCGCGTGCTCGAGCGCACGATGGTCGCGCAGATCCAGCGCGACTGCTACCTCGTGCGCTGCCTCGCGCGCTCGGTCGAGACAAAGCCCAAGGTCGCAAAGGACGCGTTCCTCAGCGCGTACGCGAGTGCGTTCCCGTCGCTCCTGTCGCTCTTGACGACGTACGTGAGCGCGATCCGCAAGGCCGCGACGTCCAACCAGCCGCCGAGCCACGTGCGCAGTGCGCTCAAGGTCGTGAACGAGATCATCCGGCTCTACGCGCAGCTGCTCAAGTCGATCCGGAAGGAGATGGCGAAGGAGAGCGTCGCGGAGCTCATGCGCGTGTTCGTCGAGATCTTCAGCGACGCGCACCTCACGGCCACGTACGTCGTCTCACTCTCGTGTGTCTCTTTGGCTACTCTGGAGCTCTCTCACGGACACACGTCGCTCTCTCTCTCTACAGACTCAATAGCAACGGCAACGCGGGTCTCATGGTCCTCTGCGGCTTCCTCCAGCTCCTGAAGATCGTCGTAGAGGAGCCAACGGCGGTCTTCGCCTCCTTCCTCCAGAACATCCTCGAGCTCTGCTTTGGTCCGCTCAAAGAGGTGCGTCTCTTGCCATCGCTCACTCCCTCGCATGTCCTTGGACTGACGCTCACTCGCTCTATCCCCTCCTCCTCCTAGTCGATCTTCTCGCACCCCGAGAGCGACGCGGTGATCCTGAGCTACTTTGTTGCGCTCGTAGAGCAGCTCTTGGAGAAGCACTACCGCTTCTTCGTCTCGCCGAGCGTCTCGTTCAACGCCGAGGGGCAGCGCGAGCGCACGTACGCGTCCGACGTCGCGCACACGTACTTCCTCTCGATCTTCCAGAGCGTCGCGAGCGTCTTGAGTCGCGAAGGCGCGGCGCTCTCGCCGCGCCTCTGTGCGCAAGTGCTCGCGCTCCTCGACCGCGTCGACAAGACACAGGGTCTCTTTGCGTTCTCGGGCTTCCAGACCGAGCTCCGCATGGGCTTCCTCGCTACGCTCATGAACTTGCTCACGCGCGGCGAGATGAACTTGCTCCAGGACGAAGTCATCCAGCTCCTCCATCGCGTCGCCGCAGTCGACTTTGCGTCGTTCTACCAGTCGTTCCTCCCGACGTACATCAAAGACATGCTCTCGCCGCACGAGTACGAGGCCGCGGCGCAGCAGAACGGTGACTTCCTGCGCTGGACCGGTCAAGTGGACCTCCCGACGTTCTCGACCGAGGTCCTGAGCTTCCTCAACGACCTCCGCGTGCTCAAGTCGCAGAGCTAAGCCACAGCTGCGAATCCACGCGTCCTCTCTTGCTTCTCCTAGTCCTTCTCTTCCTCTCTTCTCTCATACGCGTGCAGTCTCCTGGAGCAGCAGCCCTGCCATGGCGCTGCTCACGCTCTCCATCTCGGCGTTGTAGTGAGTCGCGAGTGTGTGAGCGAGCGGCACAGCGAGCGACGGCTGCGCCAGTGGCTCTCGCATCACCGCCGCGGTCTTGGTCTCGATGTGCGTGAGCGAGAGGACTGTGGCGCCGCCGTCGACTGTAGAGCGCAGCTCGCCCCAGCCAGTCTCGTCGACGACCACGCCTGGGACGCGGCTGTTGGGCACCGACACGCTGCGTCAGACGCTCGTGATCGCTCCAGACGCGCTCACAAAGAGCTTCGACACGCCAAAGAACTCGAGCGAGACGCGCGTGCCGTCGACCACGACGTCGGACGTCAGACGCGCAGCGATGTCGCACTCGCCAGCGAACGCCTCGAGGTCGTACGCGACGCAGTTTGTATCTGCGTACTGCTGTTCCCAGCAGTCCCAGAGCACGGGCAAGAGCACGTCAGTGGTGTTTGCGTGGACGCGCGCGTCGACGAGCTCAACGTTGAACGCGCCATCAACCGCAGTCTCGGACCGCTGCGTCTTGAGCTGCGCGCTCGAGTGGCGCGACGGCGAGTGTGCAGTGCGGCGCTGCCACGAGCGCAAGCCCGCGTCTTGGAAGGCGCTGTCGGTCTGTGCGAGCGCCGCATCAACCTCAGCGATGAGTGTTGCAAACATCGCGGCGTCCTGCTTGTCTGTGCATGGTCGCCGCAGCAGGCGGTCGCTCTGACGCATGCGCTCGCGGACGATGCTGACAATGCGCACACTCGGTGCTCTTGTGTCTGCGAGCAGTTGCGCCGACTGCTTCAGACTTGCCACGAGCGCTGTCTGGAGCGCGAGCGCCTGCTTGAGCTGCGCGTTCTCGCGCTCGGCGCACAGTCGCTTCGTGCGCTGGTCTTGCAAGAGGTGCCAAGACGCAAGCAAGAGCTGCTCGCTTCCAGATAGCGTCCGCTGCCGCTTGAGCTCTTCGAATTGCGTCTCGAGGTCCGCGCACTCGACGCGGAGCTGCTTGAGCTCGCTCAGCATGCGTTCACGTGCGAGGTTGCGTGAACGCTTGGCGCGCGGTCGTCGCTGCGGCAATGACTTGGTGGCTTGTTGCGCATCAGGCTGCTGCTGGTCCTGATGGTCATGGAGCGCATCGGCTGGTGTTGTTGTTCGAGTCGTTCGTGGTGCGTCTGCTGTTGTTGCAGGCGATTGTAGCAGTGGGTCGTCACTGCTGCTGCTATCAGTGTCTATAGGCAGCAGTAGGTCATGCTCGCCGAGCGCTGGGAGCGACGCGAGGAACGCCGCGATGTTGTCGTCGTCGAGAAGCAGCAAGCGGAGCTCGTCGCTGGTGTCGCTCATGTTGAGCAATGCTGCTGATGCTGGAAGGACAATCCGTGTCAAACGTATGCGACACGCAATACAAACACACTGTCACTTGCGAATCGACACGCACTTGCTACGATGGACACGAGCATCGACGAGCAGCTCTTCGCCGACATCGCCGCGTACCTCGAGACGCAGCACGAGCTGCTGCTGCCACTGACGCTTGATACCAGCAGCAGCAGCAGCGGTGCTGTCTACAGTGACTACGACGACGCAAGATGCGAACCAGCGCTGCTGCTTGATGCGACTGCAGCCGACGCGAGCAGCAGCAATCGCGACGAGAGCAACACGCTCGAGACGCTCTCTCCACAGCACCGGCACCAGCAGTCATGCGCACTTGCTCCACCTGCAGCAGCAACAACAACGACTCCTAAAAGACAGCCTCGTGTGCGCAATGCCTCGCGCGAACGCATGCAGAACGAGCTCAAGCAGCTGCGTGTGCAGTCAAGTGAGCTCGCACAGCAGCTCGCCGCGCTGCGAGCTCACACACCAGCGTCTTCTTCACCGTCGTCTTCATCTTCATCGCAACATGAAGAACGTCTGCTGCTTGTAGCGTGGGCAAACGTAGCAAAGCGCCAGCTCGAGCTCCGAACGCTCGCAGAGCTCGAGAACGCGCGGCTCAAGCAGCAGCTTCAGCACCAGACAGCGCTCATCGATGTGTTACAGACAGCTCTTGTTCACACACTGAGCGCTGCGTTGGTGCCGCCACCGCCACCACCGTCACCGTCTGGGTCGCTTCCTTCAGTGCACATCCGACCAGAAGACGTTGTGCTCTACCGGCAGCTGCTCTCAGAGCTCGACGGCGCGTGGATGCGCATGGATGGCGTGCTGGACGACAGTCCGCTCGGCCGTCTCGATCGCCTCCACGACGCACATTCGCTCCAGTCGTTCTCGCATGCGAGCGTGAGGACGCAGCGCGACGTCACTGTCAGCCCTTCCACTGGCGCAGCACCGCAGTACATTGAGCTCGCGAGCGCCGAGACGATGCCGTTTGGGCACGAGGCGGTGTTCCGCGTGAACTGGGAGTGCTGGGAGCGCCAGAGCGACGCGAAGGGCCAAGTCAAGTTCGAGCACGTGCCGCTGCGTGTGAACGCCAACGTCGTGGAGCTCGCAATCGCTCTCCATGGCGAGAGCGTGTCGATGCGCATTCTCCACGTCGCGCGCGCGTACCGCGAGGCGCACCGCATCAGCTACGTCTGGCGGGGCGTCACGAGCGCCGCCACGCACTTTCCAGGCGTCGTGATCGACGAGACCGGTTGGCAGACCATGACCACAGCAACAACAGACAGCGCACAAGACAGTGGCGTGTGCACCGAGATCCGCACGTGCGTCCACCTCGCGACGCGAGCATCGAGCCACGAGCGCGCGCGTGAAGCGCAGCAGTTGTCGCGTCCGAGTCCGCTGACGAACCTCGTCATCTCGGCCGTCGACGCCGAGGAGCTCCAAGTGCACGACATGATGCGCCGCCTGCTGCTAGAAGACGCCATCGTGCGGCGCGAAGAAGCGCAAGTGTACCAGGTCGTTCCTCATCTCGTGGACGGATGATCCACGAGACGTCGTCCTAGCGACAGAGACGAGCAAGAGACAGCAGACGCAGGTCGGTCGTGTTGACTGAAGCGAACGAGAGCGAGAGGACGTCGCAAGTGCAGCGGGTCATAGGACTGTACTAGCGACGCATCTTCTTCTACATGATGCAGCACTCGCCCTCGCCTTCTTCCTCCTCCTCTTGCGCAGCCGCCGCCTTTGCGCTGCTGCTTGGACTCGCAGTCGCGCCGCTGCTCTCGGCGTTCTCGCGGCGCTTCTTGTGGTGCGACGCCTCTTTGCACGGGCACGGGAGGCTCGTGGCGACGCCGGCAAAGTAGCACCGGCCGCAGTCGTCGCAGTGCACGTCGCGGTGGTCGCAGCATCGCTTGCAGATGTCGCAGTGGTTCCGCGGCGTCTTGTCGCTGTCCAGGAGCTTGTTCATGCACCAGGAAAAGTCAAAGCGGCGGTCGCACGGCGCGCACCGGAAGCCCTGGACGCACGACTACCCCTCGTGCTCTTGGCGCTTGTGCTGTAGTGTTTGCTGTTTGCTGGAGCTGTAGCTGCTCGTCATGCTGACGGACCCACTCGTTCTGTTGCTGGATCTGTTGCATGAGCTGCAGTCGTAGCTGGGGCCAATCCTCCTTCGGAACCCGTGAAAGATCGTGGTAGCGCTGCAGTGTGCGCTCGAGACCACCGCCTCGCGTTTGCTGCGGCGCTTGCTGCTGCTTGCGCTCCTGCTGCTGCTCGCTCTCGAGCCGCGACGCAGAGCGATCGCTGATTCCAAACAGCTTGGCGACGTCTTTCACGCTCCACATGCCATCGAGAGCGAACAGCACCTTGGCGCTAGCAGCGATTTTAGGCGTGATCACTGCCCGAGGCTCGATCGTTTTCTTCACAGACGCGAGCTTCGTACTCAGTCGAGCAGCTCGTTGCTCGAGCGCCACGCGCTCCGCCGTCGACCGCTTCTTCTTGCTCGTCTGCATCTCGGTTGCCATCTGACGATCGTGCAGTTGGTTGAAGAAAATGCGGTGTGGTGCACGTAAAATGGCGTGGTACACATAAATTTTCCCAGTGCATCTCTCGCTTATTTCACTATCGCACTTTGCAATCATGCGTACACTGGCAAACACGATGGACGAAGAGCTCTTTCTCCAGGAGCTCCTTGCGTTCATCGAGCACGACGACGCGCAGCACGCGGTGCAAGACGCAGCAGACATCGAGACGCTTCTTCAAAGCGACGACTCTATTGCTATTACTAGTACTGAGCCTCTTGCGATTGCAGCACAGCAAGCGCAGTCGCTCGCATCCTCGTCGTCCTACTCGTCGTCGTCAGACTCGTGCAGTCGCCGTCATCGTCATGCAAGCAACGCGACTCCGTCCGCAGCGCCACGCGCAAAAGCGTCGCGCAACTCGTCGCGCGATCGACTGCAGAGTGAGCTTCGGCAGCTGCGCGTGCAGCGTCTCGAGCTCGAGCACGCACTCGCTGCGCTGCACGCCAAGCGGCAGTCCGCACAGGCTGCGCTCTCTCAAAGTGAGCTGCTTTTGCTCGCAACGTGGGAGCACATTGCCAAGCGGCAGCTCGCGCAGCGCGAGCGCGCAGAAGCCGAGAACGCGCGGCTCAAAGACAAAGTCGCGCGCTCGCGCGCACTGGCGCAGGCGCTCGAGCAGTCTCTGCAGCACTGGGTGCACGAGCTCGCGCCGTTCGGGTCGCCTGAGAATGGACCGAGCGACCTGCACATCGCGCTCCAGTCGACGCCGTTCGCCGACCCGCGCGACGTTGCAATCTACAAGGCGCTCGCAGGCGACCTCGACGCCGTCGCTGAGCGCCTCGACGCCGTCTTTCAAGCGAACGGTCTTGGCGCGTGGCACGTCGGTGCGCCGCCGTCGTCCGTGCAGCTCCAGACGCGACCGAGCGGCGCTGTGTACTTGGAGTTCCTGAGCGCCGACGTCTTTCCATTCGCACCGGGCGTCGTCTTTCGCGCGTCGCGACGCGTGTACGAGCAGCGCAGTCTTGCGCGGAGCTGCGTCGTGTACGACGCAATGGCGCACGCGCCCGAGGTCTTTGCCGCCAAGTCGCGGTGCGAGATCCTCGCTGGCGGCGACCGCGTCTCACTCGAGTACTTGAGCATCACGCGTGCGCTCGAGCGGTCCGACTGCTGCGTCTACGTCTGGCGCGGCCTCACCAAGTCGGACGCGCAGTTCCCGGACGCGTACGTCGACGAGACGGGCTACCAGGTCGTGCGCGCGCTCGATGACACTGGCGCGGCGTGCGTCGTGCTCACGTGCACGCAGCTCGAGCCGCGCGAGCGTTCGAGCAGCAGCAGCAGCAGCACACGAGCAGCTCCGACGCCGCCAACGAGCGTCGCACCGCTCGCGAACTTTGTGCTCTCGGCCTTTCGCGTCGACATGCAGGAGGTGAACGACATGATGATGAATGTGCTGCTCCAGGACCCGACTGGTGGCGGCGACGAAGAAGCAGCGAGCGAAGTGCACGTGTAAGAATGCTAGAGATGCCGCACGTACGCGACTGGGAGACTGCTGCTGCGTTCCGCGCTGCTCGTTGTTGTCTTGTCCTCTTGCGCGGTCCCCATCGTCGCCTGCAGACGCTCGCTGCGCAGCATGAGCCCCATCATCATGTTGCAGAGCTCGTCCGTGTCGACTTCGTACGTCGACTGCGTGAGCTGCGTGAGCGGACTCGCGTGGAGCTCGAGGCGCTGCGGCACTGACGGAGCGCCGACGTGCTTGGGCGTCATGTGCGCGCACGAGTAGAACGCCGTCGCAGCGCCGGTGTCGCCGACTGGGACCATGAGCTGCCAGTCGGTCTCGTCGATGACGACGCCTGGGAAGTGCGCGTCGGCCTTGGTGATGCCGCGCAGGACCGTCGCGACGCGCGAGGGCGAGACGTACAGACGCAAGGCGCAGAGCAGGTCGAGCTCGACGCTCGCGCCGCTCACGACGACTTCGTACCGGAGCTTCGAGACGATCGTCGCGCGGTCGGCGACTGCGACGTGCGCGTACACGGCGCTCTGCGGCGGGAGCTTGCGCTGCTGCCAGCACTGCCACGACGCGTTCGCGACTGTCGCTGGCGCGAACGGCAGGACGTCGACTTCCAAGAGCTCGAGGTACAGCTCTGTTGGAGCAGCGGTAGTGCGCACTTTCACGTGCGCAGTCGACGCACGCGCTGTCGTTTGCCAGTGCATGAGACCGCTCTCGAGGAGCACGGCGTCCATGCGCGCGTGCTCGCTGTCGAGCTCGGCGACGAGCTGCTCGTAGATGCCGAGGTCCGCGCTGTCGACGTTTGTGAACGGCTGCATCGCAATGCGCGTCGGCGTCGCAGTCGGCACGTGTGCGAGCGGCGCCGGCGCTGGCGCTGTGAGTGCGAGCCACTCGCGCATTGACGCTGCAATGCTCGCTGCGACCGCTTCGTGCTGCGCGAGCGACTGCTTGAGCTGCGTGTTCTCGAGCTCGACGCGCGCGCGATGGGCGCGCTGGTACTGCGCAATGCGCTTCCACGCAGTCAAGAGCACTTGCTGCTGCGTCACAGGCGTCTTTGATGACTGCAGCGCGACGAGCTGCTGCTCGAGCTCGGCACACTGTGCGCGGAGCTCGCGCAGCTCGCGCTGCCGTCGTTCACGCGTGATATTGCGCGTCTTGGGCCGCTCTTGCGGCTTCTCTGGCGCGAGTGGCGCTGCGTCGACATCTACACGTTGCGCTTCGCTCTCGGTAGTGCTCGAGAGCAGCGGCAGTGGCTCGTACGTCGCCAAGTACGCGGCGACGTCCGCCAAGATGTCGGCATCGACGACCTCGTCGTGCTTGTCGTCCATTGCTGAAAATGTTCACAAATGACTTGAAAAATGTATACTGAATGCACAAACAGCGCACTATGTGCGCTGTGGACTACTACGAGCAGCTACTGCTCGCAGTCGCTTCGTCCAAGAGGATGTTCTCGACCGCCATCGCGAGTCCGAGCATGTCGTCCTCGTTGCTCGTGACGACGAGGTCTGTGAGCGCGCCGACGCTCGGGTGCTGGTGCGCTGCGAGGTCCAGCACTAACGCAGTCGCGCGGTGGCGCTGCACCAAGTGGACGCACGTGCGGACGATGCTCCCAGTCTCCGAGTACGAGCTCGCGATCGGCTGGACGACCGACCAGCCAGTCTCATCGACGTAGACGCCCGCGGGTCCAGCGTCGCTCTCGTTCTCAGCGCGCCAGACGAGGACCATGCGGCTCTCTTCGTCAATGTACTTGCGGATCACGACCTTCGACTTCAGGAGCTGCTCGTCGTCGCCGCGGTCCTTCACACGGTACTTGTTGACGCAGTTCGCGGCGATCGTGTTCCCAAAGTGCCAGACGTCGTCTGCGCTTGCGTTCCGGCCCAAGTGCTGGTGCAGCAGCGAGCGCCAGACGGCCTTTGCGGTCAAGCGCGGGTGGAACGGCGTGATCGCCGTGTCCGTGAGCTCGACGTACGGCAGCACAGCGCCATCTGGCGACACAGTAGTCTTCATGCGGCAGTCGCGCGGCGTGTCGCCCGTGGCCGTCGCGACGCCGCTGTCACGCATCACGTGCTCGAGACGCTCGTACGTCGCGTCCAGGTCGTCCACGAGCGCCTGGAAGCCCGCGTCCTGCCACTTTTTGGACATGCGTCCGCGCTTGAGCTTGGGCTTGCACGCGTCGGCGAGAAACGCCGGGTCGAGACGCTTCCCGAGCGTCTGCGCCAGCGACTTGGACATCTCGACGTGCGTCTGCACCACGCGCTTGAGCCGCGCGTTCTCGGCCTCGGACGCTTCGCGCGCTTCACGCTGGTTCTGCGCGATACGCTTCCACGACGAGTTGATGAGCTGCTTGTCGGCTGGCGAGAGCGCCGCTGTGCCCTGCCGCAGCGCCGTCAGCTGTTCCTCCATCTCGGCCACGCGCGAGCGCAAGTACTGCATCTCGCGCTTCATCTTCTCGCGGTACGCATTGCGCTTGCGCGTCGCCTCTTTGATCGGCGGCTGTGGAGATGTCGTAGCAGTAGCTGATGGTGCTGTTGAGTATGTGCGAGCTGCTGTCGCATCGCCAGGAGACGCCGGTGCGCTGCTGCTGTCGTTGCTATTGCTATCGCTCGCGTACTCGAACGCAGTTGGCGCTGCCTGCACGTGATCTAATGAGGTGGCGCCAGATGTCTCTACGACACGGACCGGGACTGTCGGTGGCATTGGGGCAGCCACGTCCGTGCTGAGGAAGCTCCAGAGCAGTTGGTCTTCCTCATTCAGCGCCGAGCTTTCGAAGAGGCTGCGGTCGAGTGTGTCGTCGTCACTTGACAATGGCGACCCGCAAAAGCCGTCAACGAACGCCATGACGTCGTCGAACATCATGAGCGTGAGACTGTCGTCGTCGCCGCTACTCGCGAGCCCATTCGGTTCTGTCGGGTGCGCCATCGTCCGCGCACGCTTGCTCGTACGCTTAAACCCTTGCTCACGTTTGGTTGTGTGAAAATCAACAATGGAGTTTACAAGCGCTGAAATGTTGCCAGTAGTGACAAAATCAAGTGCATTGTAGGAAAACGGAGCATCATTCCGAACAAGATCATCATTCCTGTTGTTAAAATGAACATCCGATGATAGAGAGCTTTAGCAACTCGTTGACAAGTTTCTGTTACGACTCAAACGGTTGTAATTTACAATGAGTTTAGATTACACGGAAAATATTCGCGAGCGGACGCTCTCGATATCTCATCTCGGGCAGAACGAGCAGTAACCAGACGAAGGAGAAGGAGCGCATGCTCAAAGCGCTACGTGTGGCTATCGCGACAAAGAACGCCGCACTTGTGCGTCTGCTCACGAAAGCGCTGCGACCTCTATCAACCATTCGCGTCCCAATTGTACAGATCTCTTTGATGATGGTGTCGATGTCGGCGAAGTGATCGAGTCGTCAGCGACAGTCGTGAAAGCGCTCACTGCGCGCGGTCACAGGCATTATCGACTGCGAAAACGCTCGCTCCTCTGTAGATGCGTGCGCTGACGTCAAGCACTGCGTTACCACGCTCTCCACGAAGCGCCGACGGCGTCCGACAGCGCAGATGGGAACCGACAATGCTCTGCAATGTCGATCACGACGTCCCGCTGTTGCGCTTTCGAGGAAGGTTGGCTTCACACAAAGATGGTTGATTAGGAAGTGAGCTGAGCAAAATAGATATTTTGCGAGTGAGACCGGAACGATTTCGAGCACTGCCAGAAGGTGGAAGATATCAAAGGCGTGGCGCAAAGACGGACGATATCAGAGTCGAAGGAGACAGGAGGACGACAATCAAGTGACCACACTGCAAAAGGACGTTGCTTGGAGTGGTCTCACTAGTACACAAGAAGAAAGAACACTTCGTGCAAGTACATTTAGTGAATAGCTCGCAACACACTAGCGACACACGAGAGGCGACTAGCACCTTGCACTCGCTATCGTGCGCAAGCACGATGGACGGTAGCTAGTTTTCTAAGATCTCGCTATGATCCACTACGAGGCTCTACGAGGTACAGCGAGATCTGCAACGGCTCGTACGAGTATTAATTGTATATCTCAAAGGGCTCAATATCTCAAAGACTCGCGCTTGTATTCGAAGCAGTTTTGTGGCATTTGCACTTTATCAAATATTGGATTGGGTGATGTGACGTATATCATTTAGTGTGGTCGACACAAATTGACAATCTTTTGACGCGCTTGGACCACAACGCAGCACGATGATGCGGCACCAAATGCAAACGAGCATCAAGGGGAAGTATGCATGTGCCAAGAAGTTCACCAGGACAGCGTACAAGTACGAGTTCAAGCACGCACGCATCAAGCACTATGAAGAGTTTGGGATGGACGCAGCGGTAGAGCGCTTTTTTGCCGACGAGAAGAGAGTGAGAGAGTGCACGCTGCCGCGTTAACAAGTGGAACACGAACGCGTCCGCAAGTGCAACGCTTGCCAACAACGTTCGGACGGCAGGTCAGGAGCGCCAGCAAGCTGCACGGCTTGCAACTGCGTTGTCGCTGGAGGCTGAAGAGAAGTAAGCAAGCCAGCCCACACGCTTGACAAAAGGAGAAGACGCACGCGGCGACACTTGTGGCCAAGTTCCTGGCGTTTGAGTACGCGCCGAGCGACGCGATCGGCGCACGCACGACTGCGCGCGGTCTCTCTCGCTCCGCTCTCAAGAACAAGTTCAACAAAAAGTACACGCTTAACGCAGCACACGCAGCGACGCAAGCACCTGTCACACCTGTGCAAGCGACGCAACAGCAAAAGTGACGCCCCCACCACAGTCACTGGTCGATCAGGCCGTATACTTTTGGTGTACGTGCATGGCTGCGCAGTGCACAAGGTCGCAAACGCACTGTACAAGCGGGTGCAGTGTATGAAGGAGCGTTGGCTTTTATCATACCGTATTCCGATTGGTCATCTGGATATGTCACCACCACGATTTCGCTGTGAGCTCTCATGTACAGAAAACGAATAACCAACAGAAGTGCTCAAATCGAAACTTGAATTATACGTCAATCTCTTCGTCGAACTCAAGCTCGTAAAGTGGTGCCGAATCAACGATCCGATGCTGTTGAAGCGATTACAGTAGCTCGTACGCAATCGCGTCGTGCTGTGGTGCGATGTGGGACTTGAGGAAATGTGCCGAGCCGACGCGCCATACGTGCCAATGCTGTCGCTGGCGTGCTGCAGCGAGACTCGAGCCCGGTGCGCTAGCGCAGCCACGTGTACACGAGCTTGCGCTTGCTCTCTCATGCCTGACTCGAAGATGACGGGAAGAACTTGTCAAGCGTAGCGTGGATGTTGCTGTTCGCGCAGAAGTCTGCCACAACCTGGAGCTTGAAGGCGTTCGTATAGCTGGATCGCTTGTATGTCGGTGTCTGTCGGCCTTGCCCACCCTGTCGTGGCCGCCCGACACACGCCATTGCTGATGTTGCTCGTCTTCAGTGAATGGTTCTCATGCATACATCTCGCTTACACGATTCGATAGTCCGGATCAACATGTGCCATATGGTTCTAGAGATTTGATTGGCTAAGAGGGCGGAGTCCGGATCAACAAGATGTCCTGATCAACAAGAGTAATTAGGTATAGTGTTTTTGCGAGTTTTCTCGAAGGGTAAAATTCATGAAAAGTGGACTATAGTGAAAACAAGAAATAAAAGTCCACAGTGTATTTACTATCCTAATGTATGTGACAACCTGTGTTTGTATCGAAAGGCTTCCAATAGCAAATGTAGCAAATGTATAGCTACCGGGTTAGACAGACGTCAGTTTTCAAAACCTCAAGCTGAGGTTACCTCAGCTTCGTTTTAAAGGTAATAAACGATCACACCGGTTTAGACAGATGTGTAACCAATTGTCAAACCAGGTGGTAACCACAATGCTTCATGATTTCGCTCGGATTTATCTGTTACCAGTGTTTGAGACCACGATCAAGTGGGCTGAACCTCGATGATGCACGATAGCCTGTGCACTCGCACCTGTTAGTCGATCTGGTTTGTCCTCTCATGTGCATCCATTCAGCTCAAACATGAGTACCAAGACTGCTCGTCAAGTCTCAGTGCGTGGCGCAATCATGCTTCTCGACATCACCAACTACGCTTTGCTTCGTCATGGAGCGCTAGCGTCTGCAACTGCCGCCATTGCCCTGGGCTTCGCCAGCGTCTCATCCAGGAGCATGTTGTCCATGAGCTCGTCGAGCTCGTTCATATCGTCGCGATACGCAGTGAGCACGAGACTCGTGAGGACATCGCGGTCTGCTGGCACCACGTGCGTCGGCTGCGCAAAGAGCTTGGGCTCGAACTGCACGACACACGCCATGACCGTGTCGCCAGTCGCCGCGCGCGCTTGCGAGACGCGAGACCCGAGCTCTTGGACGTACAGATCTGGGAAGTGCTCTGCGCACGTGAAGACGCTGCGCCAGACGACAACGCTGCGACCGACGCTCACGCGCTCCTTCAACGCCGTGAGCATCACGAGCTCCATCGCGACGTCGTTGTGCTCGCGCGTCACGCGGTACTTCTCAGCGAACGTGTCGCCGGCGTCGCCCCAGCTCCCGTAGTACTCGATGCAGTCGGGCGACTGGCTCTGACGCTCGCTGCAGCTCCGACTTACGCGGTTCACGACGTCGAACGCAAACGGCGACGTCTCGACCTCGACGACCTCGATGAACGACCGCAGCGCGCCACTCGACGCTTCCGCCTTGACGCACGTGTGCGCACGAGGCGCGTCGCTCTGTTCATCGACACCAGCAGCGCGAAAGATCGCGGGCACACGCGCGAGTGCTGCGTCGAGCTCCGACACGAGCAGCTCGAGCAGGACTTTGTCGTCTGGGTCGAGCACCATCGGCGGCTTGAGCGACCGTGCGTTCACTGCGCTCCTTGCGTCGGAGTGCACTGTGCGCTGCCACGCACACAGCGCTTCATGGAGGTTCGCGACGACCTGCGTCTGCGCCGCGAGCATCTGTCGGAGCCGCTTGTTCTCTGCCTCAGCTTGCTCGCAGTGCGCGCGCTGGCGCTTCGCAATGCGCTTCCACTTTGGCGCGACAACGAGGGCTTCTCGCGTCGCGGGTGCGAGCGGAGGCGAGGATGCTGCTGCAGATGTCATGCGCTGCTGCTGCGCATCGTGGAGCACGTGCTCAAGCACAACGACTTGTTTGCGCAGCGCTTCGAGTTCTGTCTGGCGCCGCTCGCGCGAGAGATTGCGAGAGCGACGCGACACGGTAGCGCGCGGACGCGGCGTCGAGCTGTCGCTGTCGACCACGCTGCTGTCAGAGCTGATGACCATCGCCATGCCGGGACTCACAGGCGACTGTGCGCCAGCAAGCGAGCTGTGTTCAGGTCTGCTGCTGCCAGGGTCGACGAACGCCGCGGGCTCGAGGATGTCGAGGAGCTCTTCAGTCTCCGCGAGTAGCAGCGCTTCGTCAAACTCGCGTAGCGCAGCGTTTGCAGCTTCGATGTCCTCTGGCGCGCCATCATGATCGTCATGACGTTGCTGTGGCGCATCGACATCTGGATCAAGCGGCGTGAAGAGCAGCGCGAGCATGTCGTCGCTCATACGCTGCGGCTTGTGCTGCGTCTCGGTCGCCATGCTCCAGGTCTTGTGCGCTCTCGACTGCTTATTTGCGTCTGTGCACGGCGTGCGGCCGTGCACGTCGCCTTCTTCACGACCCGACCTCCTCCTCGATGGGTTCGAAGGAACGAAGAAGTGGGAGGAGGATGGTGTCCCGCGTCCTGCACAAGCGCCTTAGTCACGCGGCACTCTCTATTGAAGCGACGTGTGTGAGCAACAGCCATCGATGCAGTCTCACCACCACCAGCGCTGGTGCTCATGCAGACACGAGCAGCTCCGCTCATGACCATCACATGAAGAGGAGCTCTTGCAGCAGTAGCTCCAGTTACAGCGCCAGTTACACGGGTGACTCATCGTTTGATGTGCAAGTTACGCCTGCTTGCGCGACTCCTCGAGCAACATGCTCTCCATCATGTCGTTCATCTCCTGCATGTCGTCGTGGTATGCGTCCATGACGAGCATCGTCATGCCGTCTGCATCTGCACGAACGAGCGTCTCTGTCATCATCGTCGAAGCAGCCACAGAGGAGAACGACGATGATGAGGATGACACAAACCGCTTGGGCTCGACGTGCGCACACATCTTGGTGAGCGTCCCAGTCGTGCCGATCGGCGTCGCGACGAACGCGCCAGTCTCCTGGACGTACGTCTCGGGGAAGTGCGCGTCGCAGCGAAACATATTGCGCCAGACGACGACGACGCGGTCGTCGAACGCGTGCTCTTTGAGCGCCATGAGCATGTGCAAGTACACGACTGCGCCGCCGAGCACGCGCTTGACGCGGTACTTCTCGGTCACGACGCCATCAGCGCTCCAGCCGCCGTCGAACGGGACGCAGTCCGGATGCTGCGACTGACGCTCGTAGCAGATGCGCGCGACGCGGTTCGTGAGCTCAAAGTCAAACGGCGAGACGTCGACCTCGATGACCTCAAAGAACGACCGGACCGCGCCGTCGCGCGTGCGCTCGGTCTTTGACGTCGTGCGCACGAGCGACTCGTCCCCGAGCGCGTCGAGCCCTGCGCCGCGGAATATGTCGTCCATCTGCGCGTACGTGGCGTCGAGCTCCGACACGAGCAGCTCAAAGAGCAGGTCGTCGCCAGGCTCCAAGTGCACGTTCTTGGGAACCGACGGATCTGTCCAGACGCTGCAGTCGCTGGTGCTAACAGCAGCTTCGAGCAGCTCAGTCTGCTGTGCCATGTGCTGCCAGTTGTACAGCGTCGCCTCCATGCCCGTGACGAGCTCCTTCTGGAGCGCGAGCATGCTCCGGAGCCGCTTGTTCTCTGACACGGCGCGCTCGCAGTTCGCGCGCTGGCGCTTCGCAATCCGCTGCCAGTTCGACGCCATCGTCATCGTCGTCTCTTCGACACTGCCGTCGCTACCTGGCGACGTCGACGGTGACGCATTCGCTTGCTTCTGCTCCAGCTCGTGCTCGAGTACGACCACTTGCTTACGGAGGTACTCGAGCTCGTTCTGGAGCCGCTCGCGCGACGGATTGCGCATGCTCCCAGGCTTTGAGCCGCGCTTCCGACCACGTTGGCTCGTGCACTCGGTCTTCGTCGTCTGCGCTGGCGCGTACTCGGGGCTGCTGGTGTTCGTAGGCGCGAGCGAGTACGCATTGCTGTGAAGGTCTCCGACAACGAGCGGTGTGATGGTCTCGGTCTTTACGGCTGGCGCGAGTGAGCTACTGCTGAGCTCGACTGCGATTGCCGGCGATGGCTCGAGGATCGTGAGCAGCGCTTCGGTCTCGGCGAGCAGCAGCGCTTCGTCGAGTACATCGTGCGTCGTCAAGGTGTCCAAGTGAGTGGTGGCGGTGGTCGGCGACATGTCGAGAGGCGCTGCGGATGGCACGACGCTCTCGATCGGCGGTTCGACGGGCGGCACAGGCAGCAGCTGCACTGCGTCATGAAGAGGAGACTCTGCGACCGACGACGCGTGTGTGCTATCGAACAGCGCAGTGAGCAGCAGTGCGTCGTCGTCAATGCCGTCGAGGAACGCGTGCTGCTGCTGTGCGTGCGCCATTGTGGGTGCGCTTGTGTCTTGCTGTGTGTGCTTGCTTGCTTGGGCGTGCCTGACGTCCTTGTCACTCCAGAATGATTGATAGGTTTCATACAATACCCTATATACACATTAGAAAGTGTTGATTGCAGTCTGCTCAAAGTGCTCGTGCATCGCAGCGACGCGCTCTTCACCAGCAGACGATCAGATGCACGACACTGACGTCGATGAAGAGCGTCTGCTGGAAGACACCGAGACGCTCTTGAGCTTGCTGCATCCGATCGCGTTCCTCGACGACCAAGTGCTTCAGCGTCCGCTCGAGCCGTCGTCGAGTCCAGCACCGGCACCATCCTCTACCACAGACAGCGGCAGCAGTCGATCGAGCGACGCAGCGCAGTCGATCTGCCGATCAGCGAGACCAGCCACAGAGCAGGTCTCGACACTCGATCACCCTCATGGCCTCCAGTTCCAAACCCACGAGGACCTGCTACCGTCCCACCATCGCATCCTCACCGACCACGACCTAGAGCCCGAGTCCGAGCCCGTGCGCCGCGGTCGCCCTGGTCCGACTGCCAAGCCTGGTGCGAAGCGCAACGCCTCGCGCGAGCGGCTCCAGCGCGAGCTCGGCGACTTGCGCGAACAAGCTGCGCAGCTCGAGCAGCAGCTCGTCGCGACGCAGCACGCCCAGCGCGCGGTGCTGCCGCTGCGCGCGTGGAAAGGCATCGCGAAGCGGCAGCGCGACCAGCGCGAGCGCGCCGAGACCGAGGCGAAGCGGCTGAAGGCGCGCATCGAGATGCAGGACGCGTTCGTGGTCGAGATGCTGTATCGCTGGAAGCGCTCGATGGCGTCGCCGCCGAGTCCGCTCGAGAGCGACGGCGGCGGCGTCTTGGCGGTGCAGCCGGGTCTGCGCTTCGACGCGAGCGACAGCGCGCTGCTCGAGGCGTTCGTGTCGGAGCTCGACAGCGTCTACTGGCGCACGCAGAGCGCGTTCCAGGACGCCGGGCTGAGTCGTTTGAAAGCCAAGCCGTTCGGTCGCGTCGTCGAGCGCCAAGACACTCGCTCGGACGGCTCCGTGCGTCAGATCACAGAAGCCACGAGTCTCCAGGTCCTGCCGTTCAGCTATGCGCAGTACGAGGAAGTGGCGTGGCCGTGTATGCGGCAGTACCAACTTGGTCGGTCTGAGACGATTCAGCACCACGCGACTGATCTCGATCCCGTGGGTGACACGATCGCCGTGAAGCAGCGCATCACGAGCACACACAGTGGTAGGGCGCTGCGCATCACGTACCTCTTTGCGATGCGGCGGTACCGCATGCACGAGCACGAGGTCTGGGTCTGGCGCGGCATCACGCAAGGCGACCGGGACTTGGCGCACCTCGGCATCGACGAAGTCGGGTGGGTCGCCATGTCCGACTTGGCGAACGCGCTCCGCGACGCTGCGCTCGTCGGCACAGTCATGCGCGTGTGCATTCAGTACGAGCACCGGACGCTTGAGCGTCGTGGTGCAGGAGGAGGTGAAGTGACTGGGACGTCGACTCCAGCGACAGGAGCTGATGTGCTCGTGTCGGTCGTGATCAGCGAGAACGACGAGTTCTCGGTCGAGCTGAACACAATGATGGAGACGATGGCGCTCAGTGCCTCGCGCAGAGAGGAGCGCGACGAGTAGGACGGCGCAGTGTCCTTTAGAAATGGACACTATGCTATTAGACTGAGTCAACCTTGGAGATGCACTTTGGTTGCGTCGCGCGCTCGCAGTCGAGAGCTCTGTAGCTGCGACACTGGCGCGACTGCTCAATGCGTCTCTGAACGACGCGGTCTTGATGGCGCTGAGTTGACTCGACACCGCCGTCTGGAGCGAGCGAACACTCGATGTCTGGAGTGTACGCGCATCACCGAGCGACGAACGGACCGCAAGTGTCGAGTTTGCTGTCCGATTCCGGTGCAGTGACAGTCCCAGGCGCCGATCTATTGACCAAAGAGCGGCGCTCCTGGCACGACGCTCCACTGCGCGATGCAAGCTTGAGAGCACGAGCAGCACGAGCGATCGCTCGGTCCATCGAGGCGAGCAAGACAAAGCAAGGAGAGCAAGGAGAGCAAGACAAGCGTGTGACGCTTTCGTGCTGGTCCAGCATCCCGCATGACGTTTATCTTGAAATTTGTATGCAAAAATCGAATGCTGCGTTGAGGGCTGGAACAGCGCAGGCAGGCAGGCGGGCGTGCGTGAGTAGTATGAGTCCAGTTGACGACATGCGCGGCGCCGCAGCGACGACGACGACCACGAATGCGAGCTGCGGCAGCGCGCCGCAGACGCTCGCATCTGGGCTCGTGACCACAACGGCAGCAATGGCGAGCGAGCTCGATGAAGAGCGGCTGCTCGAAGAGACCGAGACGCTCCTGAGTTCGCTGCACCCGATCGCGTTTCTCGACGGTACATCGACGCCGCGGCGTGCACTGTCGCCGCCAACCTCGCCGCTCGCGAAGACGAGTCCGCCCACGAGTCCAGCGTCATCAGTCTCGACGATCACAAGCAGCAACGACAGCAGCAACGACGGATCCATGAGCGACGCGGCGCGAACGCCAGCGATGAAGCACCAGCGGCTGCAGCTCAAGCACGAGCCACGTCACCAGCTCAACCACCAGCATCAGCGGTCTCTACCACACCCAGAGCCCGAGTCCGAGCCCGTGCGCCGCGGTCGCCCTGGTCCGACTGCCAAGCCTGGTGCGAAGCGCAACGCCTCGCGCGAGCGGCTCCAGCGCGAGCTCGGCGACTTGCGCGAACAAGCTGCGCAGCTCGAGCAGCAGCTCGTCGCGACGCAGCACGCCCAGCGCGCGGTGCTGCCGCTGCGCGCGTGGAAAGGCATCGCGAAGCGGCAGCGCGACCAGCGCGAGCGCGCCGAGACCGAGGCGAAGCGGCTGAAGGCGCGCATCGAGATGCAGGACGCGTTCGTGGTCGAGATGCTGTATCGCTGGAAGCGCTCGATGGCGTCGCCGCCGAGTCCGCTCGAGAGCGACGGCGGCGGCGTCTTGGCGGTGCAGCCGGGTCTGCGCTTCGACGCGAGCGACAGCGCGCTGCTCGAGGCGTTCGTGTCGGAGCTCGACAGCGTCTACTGGCGCACGCAGAGCGCGTTCCAGGACGCTGGCGTGAGCGAGACGCACGCGACGTCGTTCATTCAAGTGACGGACAAGACGCTCCCGCTGGGGCCGGACGGCCGCGTCCGCTCGTTCGTCGAAGCCGTGGTCGTCGACGTCTCGCCGTTCGACTTTGCGGCCCAGAAGCGCGTCGCGTGGCAGTGCATGAAGCGCTTCCAGCTCTCGCGCGACGAGACGATCCAGTACCCGCTGCCTCGCCGCGGCGTCCGAGGCGGCAGCGTGTTCGTTGACGGCCGAGGCGACGACGACGGCGACACGTTCGCAGTCAAGCAGCGCGTCACGCGCGTGCACGACGGCGCGAGCTCGGTCATCTACTACCTCTTCACGATGCGGCGGTACTGCACGACAGCGCAGCACGAGGTCTGGATCTGGCGCGGCGTGACCAAGAGCGCGCAGTACATGACCGAGCTGTGCGTGGAGGAGACGGGCTGGATCGTGTCGTCCGACTTGGGGGCAGGAACGCCAACGACGCCCGGGACGCCGCCGCTCGTGGGGACTGTGCAGCGCACGTGCGCACACTACGAGACAAAGGCGCTCAGCGGCGGGACCCTCGATCACATCAAGCCTGTGGCCGAGATGCTGTCGTCGCTCGTCGTGAACGCCGACGAAGACGTCTCGGCTGAGCTGAGCGCCATGGTCGAGAGCATGGTGCTCGACAGCAGCGCGTCGTCTAAGCAGACAACGACTGAGCGGCAAGCAGATGCGTGAGCTGGAAGAGCGTGAGAGAGTGAGAGAGTGCGTAAGTGCGTGGCGTAGTGATGTAGCGACCGAAGTGAAGTGAACTGGGTATCCATGGACTGCGTCGTAGGACTGCGGACGCCGTGGATGACGCTTGACTGGAGACATGGCTGCTGCTGCTGTCGCTTGAACAGACACGACGCAGTGTCGAGTGGATTACCATGATGGGGAGATCGAGCGCCGTCGCTCCTGGTAAACGACAGCGTCGATGGCATGGAGCTGCTCGCAGTGTGCGCGTGGGTGTGTCATGTCCTGACTTTACGCAAGAGGTGACATGGTTGCCTCTGGATGCCAATAGTGAAGAAAGCGAGGATCGCATACGAGTCACGAGTCAGTCGAGGACGCGAAGAGCGCCACAAGAGAAGCAACAGACGCAGCAGCGCCGTCTCCGTCTACGCACTCGCGCATTCGCCAACACACCTTGACACTCATGGCAAGCGACTCTGCTGTGCGCTTTGTGCACGCAGCGCCTGCTGCTGATGCACACGTGAACGAGGCGCTGCTGCTCGCTGAGACCGAGGAGCTACTCAACTGTCTTGAGCCAACAGCCTTCACGCTCGACTTGGTCCACGGCAACGCGCCGACGCACTATCCGCACCACTACGCGCCAAAGAGCGCGATACACGATACAACACCAGTCACGACTGACGCGCACAGACACATCAAGCCGCCAACGTCATCGTCGTCGTCATCATCATCGTCGTCGTCACCACCACAGACAGAGAAAGCATCGGGCGGCAAACCACGCGGCCGTCGGTCTTGGAAGCCCAATGCAATGCGCAATCCGTCGCGCGAGCGGCTCCAGATCGAGCTCACGACGCTGCGGCGGCAAGCGAGCGAACTCGAAGCTGAGCTCACGCTCGCGCGGCACCACAGGCACGCGCTCGAGCAGCACCAGCACTTGATCGTGCCGTCGTGGGAGCGCATTGCGAAGCGCCAGCTGAGTCGCCGGAGCAAGAGCGAGAGCGAGAACAAGCGCTTGCGCACGCTCATCGAGAGCCAAAAGGTCTTTGTCGCGCAGCTCCAGCACGCGTGGTACCGATGGCAGCGCCTCGCGCGCTTCGACCCGTACAGTGGCATTGCGCCGATGACCGTGCGCTTTAGCGCGAACGACCCGGCGATCTTTGAGATGCTCGCAGCGAACCTCGACCTCGAGTACTTGCGCATGGGCCAAGTGTTTGCGAACGCCGGCTTGCTGCGGCACTCGTACGCGCCGTCGTCGTCGCAAGTCGCAACGACGCGGCTGTTGCCAAACGGCGAGGCCGTGCCGATCCTCGAGCTCAGCAGCGTCGAGATCGATCCGTACGAGTTCGATCTGCTCGCCGAGGCATCGTGGAAAGTGGTCCAGCGCGTCGGGACTGTGCGGAACCGCGTGCTGTTCACGGACTTGGCGGCACCGGACGTCACGAGCGCCGTGAAGATGCGCATCCCGAGCGTCCAGGACGGCAAACCGGTCTTCCTCGAAGAGCTCTGCGTCACGAAGCGGTACGTCGAGAAGGACCGCATGACGTACGTCTGGCGGAGCATCACGCGCGAAGACGACGCAGATGGCGCGTTCCCTGACACGTTCATCGAAGAGACTGGCTGGATCATGCTCAAAGACATGGCTGACGCGGGCGGCGGCACCGTCACGCTCACGTGTCTCCAGCTCGAGCCAAAGCGCGTGCGCGGGCTCACGCCACTGGCTGGCGAAGACGCCGCGCGCGATCCGCTCGCTGACCTCGTGCTCCACAACTTTGAGTCTGATCTCACGGACATCAACGGCATGATCGAAGACCTTGTGATTGACGCGGGCGAGCGCAAGCGCGAAGCCGCTGAAGCAGCAGCAGTAGAGGCGTCTAGGCGGTAGGAGCGGTGGGTATGACCTCGATCGCTCGTGGTGGTGATTAGTCGAGCGGCGCGCGCGCATGAGGTAGCGATCGTCATCGCTGGACGAAGCGACACGAGTCTGAAGCTTACAACTGAGTATCACCGTATCTCAGTAATTCTTCTAGTTCGATACAAAAGACAAGATCAATGAGCGAATGAATGGAGACTCATCAATTCGACCAACATTCTTTCAAAGTCGTGTGCGCCACACCAATAACTTGAACTGAGCAACATGAACGCTGGTCATTTACAAACTCGACGCTTCGAAGTCACTCGGCGAGATGCTGGAGCCGACGACGACTGCGCTCACGAGCAACGAGCTCCCAGCGTCGATCGACGACGTCATGGCGTTCATCGACGGGTTCTACACACCTGCAACGACACTCACAATCGCGAGTGAGAGCGATACGCTCGAGCCGAGCGTCTTGAGTCGGCCGGTCTCGACTGGCGGCGACGCAGAAGATGACCAGCTGCTCCGCCACCTCATCGACTCGGCAGTCGTGTCGACGCCGATGCAAACGCTCCTCGCTGAAGCAACTGCTGCGTCGGCTGTCAAGACAGAGCATCTCGATGCACTCCCGACTGCGTTCGAGTACGCGAGCGATAGCAATAGCAATGACAGCAGCAACGACAGCAGCAGCGCACCGGCGTCTCCTGGCGATGCGACAGCAGCTCGCACATACTCAACAGCACCATCAGCTACTGCTACGACATCTCCACAGCCGCCGATCAAAGAGGCGACGCGCAAGCGCAATGCGTACCGCGAGAAGATGAAGCGCGAGATGCAGTACTTGCGCTCGCGCGTGGCCGAGATGGAGGAACAGCTGACGGCGCTGCGGCAGGGCACAGCGGCGCTCTCGCCAGCCGACAAGCAGCTCATCAACTCGTCGTGGAAGCGTATCGCGCAGAACCAGCGTGAAGCGCGCGAAGCGTCCGAGGCCGAGAACGCGCGGCTCAAGCGCGTGGTGCAGACGCACGTCGAGATGTCCAAGTCGCTGGCGCAGACGCTCGGGAAGCGTCTCGACCCGGCGTTTCTCGCCGACGCGTGCAAGCCCAAGCTCAAGCGCGGACGCATGTCCAAAAAGTGGCAGGACGCGGGCTTCCAGGCGCTCGTGGACGACCTGGACGCGACGTACGAGCGTCTCGAGCACGTGATGCGTGACAGCGGCGTCGCGACGGCCACGGGCGACACGCCGCGCGACTGCCGCATGAAGACTACTGTGTCGCCAGATGGCGCTGTGCTGCCGTACGTCGAGCTCACGGACACGGCGATCACGCCGTTCCACCCGCGCTTGACCGCAAAGGCCGTCTGGCGCTCGCTGCTGCATCAGTACTTCAGTCAGAGCTCCAGTTCGCTCGGTCCGGACAACGTCTGGCACATGGGCAACACCATTGCTGCGAACTGTCGGACGAAGCACCGACTGAAGAGTCGGAACGGCGAGGAACAGTACTTGAGAGCGAAGCTCATGATCCGGAAGTACATTGACGAAGAGAGCCGCATGGTCCTCGTCTGGCGCGCACACAGCGAGAGCGAAGTCGGTCCTACCGATGTGTATGCAGACGAGACTGGCTGGTCGGTTGTCCAGCCGGTCGCGAGCTCCTCTGGGTACTCGGACGCCGGGAGCATTGCGCGCACGTGTGTCCACATTGTCCAGCGCCACCGCGCGACCGCGTCGGTGCTGGACCTCGCAGCGCACCAGCACCCGAGCGTTGGCGCATTCACAGACCTCGTCGTCACGAGCAACGAAGAGGACATCAACGGGATCATCAAGTCGGTCGAGAGCATCCTCTTGGACGAAGTCACTGCGCACAAGAGCAGCAGTAGCAGTAGTGATAGTCCAGTAGCTCCGTAGGTCGCGAGCGTTCTCTGGCGCTGTACAAGTACAAGTGTTGATGTTCGTCAAACGATTTGGTGAAAGATTCGACTTGTACATACTATGTACGAGATAAATGTCAAACACTGCTGGCTATCCTTTTGACCACTGTGACGCTCAAGGTACAACAAGCGGAAAACCCAAGACACACACACGAGCACGTGACAAGATGGAGGAGTTCGACCTGAGCGTGATCGCGCTTCTCGACGGCCTCGACGCGCTGCCAGAGCTCTCGGGCAGCTCCGCAGCAGCAGCAGCAGCAGCGCCGTCGATTACAGGAGGCGACACGCCGATGCAGTTTCACTCGCAGCAGCAGCGCGCTGTCAAGTCGCCGCAACTTGAGAGCAGCGAAGACGACGACACGTCCGAGGTCGACAGCTTGCGCGTGCTGCACGAGACCGACCACTTGCTCGACAGTCTCGAGGTGTCAACGCTCCTCGCGACTGCGCCGAGCTTTCTATCGTCACCACAGCCACAGCAACAACAGCATGCGCTGCCAGTCGCTACGACACACGCACAGGAGCCAATGCAGCAACCACCAGCCGCGCTGTTCCCACCCCCAGACACAACTACAGACCGCAGTGTCACTCACACACGCGCACGCATGAGCGCTAGCAGTAGCAAACCAGCCAAGTCGCGCAATCTGTCGCGCGAGCGCCTCAAGAGCGAGCTCACGTACTTGCGGCAGCAAGTGCGCGACCTCGAGGACGAGCTGCGCGTGCTGCGTCCTGGGAGCACGCTCACTGGCGGCGGCGCGAACGCCGCGGAGCTCTTGGCCGTCGACCGGAAAAAGGCGATCTTGCCAGTGTGGCAGCGCATCGCAGAGCGGCAGCTCGAGAGTCGCACGAAGGTCGAGACGGAGAACGCGCGGCTGAAAGCGCTGCTCGAGGGACAGATCAAGCTCGCAAAGAGCCTCGAGCAGATGCTGCGCAAGCGCCCGAACGTCTCGGTCTTTAGCGGCGACGCAGCGCTGTCGTCGCCCGGAAAGAAGCCCCGTCTTGAGCTCGACGACGACAGCATCTACGAGATGCTCCAAGCGGGTCTCGAGCCCGCGTACCGGTGCATGGACGCCGTGTTCCAAGCCAACGGCCTCACCGACACGTGCGACGAGTCGATCCGGCACGCGCACATCAAGACGCGGCGCCGAGGCGACGTCGGCTGCCTCGACGACTGCGACACGGACGCCGACTACCTCTTCCTCGAGCTCGCCGACGTCTTTGTGATCCCGTTCGACCTCCAAGTCTCGGCGAACGCCGCGTGGCGGTCCGTGACGCAGCAGTACCTCAATGCGAGCCACGCCGTGTACCGCAACGTCGCGCAGCCAGAGGACACGATCGCCGTCAAGTTCCACGCCACGAGCTACCGGCGGTACACGGACACGCACTTGGACGTGCAGCTCGTGATGCGGCGGTTCGTCGAGCCCGATCGCCTCGTCATCGTCTGGCGCACGATGTCGAAAGGTGCGCGGCAGCTCTCGGGGCTGTACACGGACGAAACGGGCTGGTGCGTGCTCAAGAAGATCCCTGCGACAGCGACGACCGGACCGCCGGCGATCGGGACGGTCATGCAGTCGTGCGTGCACGTCGTGCCGAAGCGCTCGGGCTCGGTGCTGCACGAGAACGTCCCAGAGGTCGGGATGCTATCCAAGATCATCGGCGACGCGTACGAGGACGACGTGATTGCGATCAACAAGACGATGGAGAACCTCTTGCTCGACGAAGCGCTGTCGCTCGGCGCCACTGGGACGTCCATGGAGTCAGCGAGTCGAAAGCAGACGTAGGAGCGAACGTATGAGTGTGTGGCTGATGGATCGTGCGTGTGAAGGCGTCAAGCGTATTGCGTCGTACTACAAGTGCATGAGGAGTCATCAGTGCGTCCCGACATCAGTAGCGTCCAGCGCGTCGTACTTGTGGTGTCCAGTTACAGTCAACACTGTTGGGACCTGTCCAGACACTGTCAACTACACGTCACGTCCTCTCGTCACATCGCTTGACTGCCACTCGTGTCTGTTGCTGGTGGTGGTGGGAGGCACTCAGATATGAAAGTGGGTACGACCTGATTCAAGTGGATGCACGCAACCATAGGGTACTAGGACGACGGTGATCGATCGACTCTGCTCGGTCTCAATCGCCTGGAGAGCGTCGGCTCTGCTCAGACTCCAACACCTGGAGAGGTACGCGCATACATACGTGCGCACTTGCATCGCGCTTCCTGAAAGCGCTGGTACAAGTAGGTCGCGATGAACGCCGTCTCTTGCCTGGACCGAGACGCATTGAGGTCACGAGTTGAAGCGCACATGTGCATCCGACTCAAAGGCGCTCGTGTGGCGCGGCGAGGCGTTGGACACACGAGTCGTCCGTTCCTATGCACACAAAATCCAGCGAGGTCCACGCCATGTCGGCGCCTCGCTGATCATCTCAGCGATGGTCAAATGGCTCCACTCGCGTGCACCCGATTGGGCTTTAGTCGAAAGCGAACACCATCGTGACCGATGCGCACCGGAGCATGCGGCAGCAGCCGGGGCGCGAGAACGGCTGATCTCGCTCGCTCGCACGCACAGCCTCGCAGCCGCGTCATTCGTTCGCTCGTTCACGCGGTAGTCCCTCGTCAGATCTCGAGCTCTAGCCTCAAGAAGCCGCCATCCACCAGACTTGCCGCGCAGGTGTTCGTTCACTTCTAAACTACTGCAGTGCTGCTCACTCACTCCGCTCACTTGCACACACACGCATCGATCAAGACGACACGGCTCGAGAGTATGGCTCAAGCGTCTAACACAACCACCACCAGCAAGTACATGCGTGGAGCGTGGTCGGAAGACGAGCACTGTCGCTTCCTCGAGGCCATGGATAAGTACCCGAAAGGACCGTGGAAAGCGATCGCCGAGTACATTGGCACGCGCTCCGTGCGCCAAGCCCAGACGCACGCGCAGCAGCACCACGAGAAGATCGCGCGCCAGCTGCTCGGGTTTCGTCGCGACAAGGCCGTGAGCAAGACGACTGTCAAGCCCACGCCACTCGTGTGCCGAGACATCGTCTCGCGCTGGCGCGCACTCGAGGCTCAGAGCAAGACGGACGGGATCTTGATGCAGCAGCAGCCGTCAACGACCTCCTCCAAGTCATCGTCGCCAGCGCCGTCTTCTCAAAGAAGTCCGATGCGAGACGCTAGCTGCAGCTGCGATCGCTCCGCAGCAGCAGCGTACACAACAGCTGTGTGATACGACAGACAAGAGTGAACAAGAGTCAATGTGTAGATGATGTACCTACTACTACGAGACACGAGCGAAAGCAACACTCGAGCGCTGCGAATGAAGTAGCGCGTCGAGCGCTTTGAGTGGAACAAACCAAGCGAGTGCGTGCGAATGAAGAAGTTGTGCAGTTCTCTTTTGCTCTTGACAGCCTCACTTGTGTGCATTTGCCTCGGCAACGTGTTGCTACTCGTGAGTGAGCGCTCGCCATGCACATAACGAAACAAACTCAGCTCTATACTAGTACGCGGGCGGCTAGCTCTCTCACTGCCGTGCATCTTGCAAGACAAGCCGGCAAAGAAGAAGACATCAGCAAGCGCGAGCAAGGGGCAAGCTTTGCACTCCTGGACAGCAGCCGCTAGCTCAGACAACTACAGTAGATGTTCAAGTTCTCAAATGTCGTTTACAACAAATCAGTAATGTAAAGTATATTTTAGTATTCTAAAACAATTAAAACATAGACTACAAAATGTCGAAAACAAAAAACTAAACAAAAAAGACTCACCAGAGTAAATCACACCATACCGTGACCGGTCCAATAGTGGATGTACTCATTCAAGTTCCGTCAGCTAGGCTCAATCCGATTTGAATCAACATGAACAGAGAGAATATTATTTTGCGTAGGAATGAGTTTTGCGCCACGTGTCGCGCTCCCTCGATTCGAGCACTCACCAAGTCAAGCTCGCAACCACTCGCAGGAACAACAAGCAAGAGCAAGGAACAGCAAGCGAGCAGCGACCGACATCACAGCGACACCACATTGACACGACCACCAATGACCTGCGCTGTGCAGTGCGGCGAGGAGGCGTAATTTGTACGTGCGTGTATACATGTGTACATGTGCGTGGGTGTGGTTTGCATGTTGCACATTCAGCCGAGACGCAGCGAGACCCAGCATTCAAGAACGCGTCCGACGTTACGAACGACAGCAGACACAGCACACACATCACCAGCGATGGCCGATGCACACGAGCAGCAGCAGTGTGAACGACGGAGATACAGTAACATGACCGATAGAGCAACAGCGGAAGCAAGCACAGGTCGCGATTCGCCGGCATCAACGTCCAAACAGCAGTGAAGACCAACAACAGGCACATGTGAACAACATCTGCACACTGATACAACACACAAGCATCACACGCCCACAGCAAACCCACACGCCAGCACGAGCAAAACGAGCGCCGTCGAGTCGAGTGTGCCTGCGTGCTTGGTGCATTTGTATTTGTATGAAAGTATGTACGCGCGTCAGTGAAAAGCACCTTTGAGACGCACTGAGCAAATGGTTGACGATGTACAACGAGCACGCCTGCACAGCCATACGAGCGAATGCTGTGCGGTGCAAGGAGTGCGATACATATGAGTAGCATGCAACACAAGCAGCTGATGCGAGTGGTTGAGTGTGAGTTTTTCAGAGGCTGCTTGCGCGTGCAGTGAGCGAGTTCGACAAGCGCATTGGGAAGCCTGTGCGAGCGAGCGATTCCAGCCGGTGTGGTTTCAGCTTGTGCGCAAGCACGTGTGCGTGTGATTGTGTGTGAGTTTGCGCGACCGATCTTGAGCGAGCGAGCGCTTCCACATCTCTGTTGTGAATACCGAGTGCATGAACTTGCGAGCTAATGTGTCGAGAAAGCTCTAGGCAGCAAGTGCGCGGTGTGAGCTCGTGAGCACTAGTGTGTTGAGTGTGCGGGAGCGTGCGCGCCGATCGCAAACGATTGCAGTGAATGTGAATGTGCGTGTGTGTGTGAACATGCGGCCAAGCAAGCACGGACAGCAACGCCAATGTCGTGCGAGCGCGTCAGATGTGGAGACTGCACCAGCAACAAACAGCAGAACATCAGCAAGAGGTGAGCGCACGGCACATCAACAAGACAGATGCGCGAGCGCGCAAGTCAAGCGAGCGAGAGGGAAAGAGCGTGCGAGCGAGCCGTGTACAGACGTTTATCGCTTGCGGCTGAGAGCGCTACGGTGGTGAGCACGTGTGGGCTGCGGGCGACAGAGCGCAACCAAGTGCGCATGCGAGTGAGCACTTGCCACGAATGAGTGCGTACCGCGCGCAAGCGGGACCGGGTCCGTGACAGCGGGATCGTACTCACAGCAAGCGATCAGAAAGCAAGCCACGACGCGAACGAGCACGACGCCTGCGCTTGAGGGCGACGATCAAGGGGATGTTGCACGCGAGCGAGAATGCGGCCGGTGATGAGCGAGCGCTAGCAACGAGCGCTGCGAGATCAAGATAAGCAAGCGCAGACTCGAACAGGCAAAATGCAGAGCGTGTTCAACAACGCAGTCGACGACGACCGACCTATGCAGACTCGTTCACGACATGCGGCGCCAAGATGTCATGCGATGCTAGCGGCGCCGGGTCCACGATGCACTCAGTCGCACACAGCACTCGGTACTTGGAGATGCGCTCGTTGACGGCCCCAGCGCGATGTAGCTTCCGCATGGATTTGAGTACGATGCCGCTGCTCGCTGCCGTACTGCCTTGCTGGCGCAAGAAGGCAATCAGTCCGGTCTCCATCGACGCACCGATCGCGCGCACGTCGTCTTTAAAGCTCGGCGCTCTCTCTCGAAGCACAAAGGCGTCGTCTGCGAACAACTTCATGTACGCTGCGATCAATCGCGCGTCCGACCATCGCTGTCTGTCGCCACCTTCCCACAGCCGAGGCACGCATGTGTAACATTCGTACCACATCGCGGCCGGGCTCGTCGCGGCGCCGTTCTTGCGCTTCTTCCTCTCGGGCTCGCTCGCCTCCTCTTGCGCTTGTTTCGACGCGTCGTTGGGCTGCGGGTGCACGCGCGCGCTTCGACGGCGCATCGAGAGCGTTGTTCTCGAGGACGCTCAGTCGCTCGGACTGGTTCCTGACGATCGACAGCAAGTCGGCGACCATCGCCGCATTGTGTTCGCACGCGCAACACGTCCGCTCGCCCTCGCGCACTGCTCGCGTCGTCTCCTGCGCATCGCCCGCGCTGCCTTCATCTTGGACGAGCTTCTCGAGCGCGGTCGACCACGCAAGCAGCTCGATCGCATCGTGCCCAGCAGCGACAGCACACTCGTTCAAGCGTCGCACCAGTGGCGCGTCGTCGCCCGCCATTGTCTTGAAGCGTGGGTAGTGGCGCACGAGCGCAGCCGTGAGCGCACCGAGCACTTGTGCGTCGACGTCGAGGTCGCGCTGCACGTGGCCGCGGCAGGTTGCGAAGAGCTGCGCCTGAAGTCGATCGAGTCCCTCGCGAGCGCGCGTCGAGGCGCTTGTGCGCTGCTGCTGTTGGTTGCTCGTCTGGGGCATAGCCCGAGAGCACGCGAGCCACCTTGCGATCCTCCCGGGGGGGGGGGTGTTGCAGATATAGGCAAAGCCTTTGTTCGTCGCACTCATGGCCCAGCCCCCCCGGTCGAGGATCCACTGTGCGGCGAGGTGATCGTTGCCGTTGGCGTGCTGCGCACCGCCACGTTGGAACGAGTGGCTGGTCAGCCGCTCAGCGACTGGGCGAGGAGGGTCGAGCCGCTTCAAGAGCCGATTACCATAGGCATGTACGCCCACTTCCGCCTTCTTCGTCTTCTTCGTCGTCTTGCCATCGTCGTCCTTGCTCGTCTTCGTCTTGCTCGTCGTCGCCGCTGTCGCCCTGGCCTTACGGAGAAGCGCACCATCCGTTTCGAGTAGAGCGTACAGTGGCGCAGCGTCGTCCACCGCAATTGCTGCTGGCGTCACCAGCGCAGGTGTTGCGGCGGCCTGCATTGCGAGCGCGGCAGCGAGCGCAAAAAGCGGACACACCACGAACGAGGTGCGGTCCGGGACCAGCGACAGTCCTTGTTCTTGCGCGGTTATCACTCGCAGCAAGCGGACAAACAGCGTTCCGTCAGCCCCTATCGCGAGATGCTCTTTACGAGCATGCGCAAGGTCGGACGAGCGTCCAAAGCACTGCCACAAAAGGCACAGCAATGCGGCATCCTGATAGTCACGTTCATTTCTCGCATTCACATACATGCATTCCATTATCGACTCCAAGTCATACTTCGTACAAGGTGGTGCAGACTGCACAAACCCACCATCTTCTCTTTTCGTGCATGCACGCTGCAGTACATTCGTCTTGCCTACCATTGCACTCTCAACAAACACACACTGGCTAGGATACATATCAATCAACCACGCTTTCACGGTTCTAAAGTACGCCACAACCGAGTTCACACGCAAGTCACTCCCATCACATACACCATTGCACGCTAGAAACAAGGCAAACCGGCCCAACACAGCAACAAGACGTGCGCCCGACTCGTCAGCGTCGATGCAAGAGTGGACATAGTCCTCGCTCACATCTTGCTACGCGAGAAAGAGGGTGAACGCGGCGCGCGCCGAGCCGCGCTTTGAGCGTGTTGGCCGGAACCAAGAGCTCCATGCCGTCAAATGGCGAATGAGGTCAAGATGCTTGATAGAAGAAATGTAAAAGTGGTCCACACAATGAACACACAAAAACATCAAGGTGACGGACATTTGACGGTATTTTTTGGACTCCACATATCACTTGACATCAGTATTACAGCACACACATCTGCCAAACAGATCTGACCAAATATTTGTGGAAATTGTCGGAACACGAACGGAGTATTTCCACTCCACCTATTGGCCAAAACAAAACCCTGGACACAAATCATTGGACACAAAATGACGTTCAGGAGTGCAGTTCAGCACCACTGTCGGAACTGTTAGTATATTCTACCATACCGTGAATGTACCAATGGGCGCATCGATACCAATTTATTCCATCACCAAGGACATGTCCTGTTTCCTAGTGATCTGCATATTCTGAATGAGAGGTTGATTTGTGCGAAAGCAACACGCGACACGTGGCAGCTTCTACGGCCGTCTGCCAACCACTCGGGCGAGTGCTCGCGTCGCCACTCGACGCCGACCGCACCTGCTCGCTCACACAGTGCTCCTGCTCGCGCTGCTCCAGCTCGCGCTGCTCCTGCTTGGGCTGCTCCTTGCTCCTGCTCACCACGCTGCTCATAACCACTCGACGACCTCACCCACACCACACGACGCCGCGACGCTCGAGTCACTCACTGCTCCTGCTGTTGCGCGCACCGCTCCTGCTCAAGCGCCCACCGCTCCTGTCGCGCGCCTGCCGCTCCTGTCGTGCGCGTGGTGCTCTTGTCATCCGCCCGCCACTCCTGCTCGTGCACGTGGCGCTCTTGTTCGTGCACGTGGCGCTCCTGCTCGAGCGCGTGGTGCTTGTTGTTGCGGCAAACGACGACTGTGCTCGCGTCACTGTGCGCCCGCGCCTCGTACTCGCGCGCCTGGTGCACGTGCCGTCGCCCCGAACATCGCGCTCTATGTTTGTGCATGTTGCATCGTGCGTGTGCGTATGTGTGGATGTGTCTGCGTATTTCAATACACATCGATCAGTGATCGAGCTGTGAGGTCGACCAGATCATCAACTGCGTATGAGTGCGTATATTGTGTGAAATGTATGACATACACCGAAGAGCAACGCGTTGCACCGCAAGTACGGGTGTGACTGCGATTGAGGGTTGTTTGACTCAACTACTTCTGTGTGTATATGTTCTTGCATTTGAGTGTCTGCGTTTTGCGCGCATCGGACGATGCCGTCGCGCGCGACACGACCGAATGTGACACTAACAGAAGTGCATCATGTAGTGCACATGTATTGAACAAGAGCGAGCGTGGCGAACGACCGAGGACGCTAAGACCAAACGCGCAAACAACAACAGCTTGAGCAAGCCCTGCAACCGTCATTCAAGAGCCGCGAACAAATGCACGAGGAAAGCGAGAGAGCGAGCATCGCACCACAGTGGTCGTATGCAGCGACAAACAAGCGACGCAGCAACACCATGAGCCGAACAATGAGCGTGCAAGGGGTCGTAGCTACCGCAACAGCTAGCGAGCGCATCGAAAACCGCAACAGCAACAGCGAGAGCCACGACAGCAACAGCGATCACGCGCAGCAAGAGCAAGCGAGTGCTACCACTGCGTGATAAAGCGCAGCAAAAGCGTGAGTGCCGCAAGAGCCTGTGCGAGCGCAGCACCTGCACCAGCCTGTGCGAGTGCCGCAACCGCAACACGAACGATAGCTTCTGCAGCAACAACGACGACCAAACACAACAACAGTGCAAGTGCGGCCACGGCGTGAGCGAGCAACAGATTGCGCGAGGTGAGCAACAGCAGCGTGTACTCATGTTGTAGCAGCGTGTGCGAGCGAGTGAAGCAGCGTTTGCACGAGCGCAAACCACAGCGACGAGTGCGACGACAGCGCGAGCGAGCACGACAGATAGCGACGAGAGCGGCAACTGCGTGTGAGACTACGGGTTCGTATATTCGTGCGTTTTGAGTACTTGACATGCAGTACTTGTTGTGCGTGTGCTGCAGCGTCACGACAAGCTCATCGTGCGAACGATAAGGAGGTCGAGCGTGTCGCGCGGCGATGGATCGACGATGTGCTCGGCGGCAAGCAGCGCTTGGTACGCGCTGATCAGCTCGTTCAGCTCCCCGGCGTGGTAGAGCGCGCGCATGGACCGCAGCACGGTGCCGTTGCTTGCAGCTGAGATCGAGCGCGCGCAAGAAGGAGAACAGCGCAGACTCTGCCTTGGCGCCAAGGGCCAGCACGTCGTCGCGGTAGCTCGCGCTCCCCTCGCGCAGCTCGTAGCCCTCAACGAGGAACGGCTGCAGGTACGCAACAGTGAGTCAAGCGTCGGAGCGGCGCTGCTTGTCGCCTATGACGTACAGCCGCGGCTCGCGAGTGAACCACTCGTGCCACATGGCCGATGGACGTGTCGCCGCGGCCTTCTTCCGCTTCTTCTGCGCTGGTTCTTGCTGTTGCTGCGCAGGCTCAACCCGTGCACGGACGACCTTCTCGCCCTCGCCTCGCACACCACGCTCGCGCTCACATACAGTAACGCGCTGGATGAGCTCACGGTTCATCACCTCGAGCTGCTCCAAGAGCGCAGCGGTGTGCTCGCTTGCGCAGCCAGCGCCTGCACACGACGCGATGCCACGAGCTCGGTCGCTCTCACGTGCGTCACAAGACGCCGCGCTGTCGCGCGCGGCCTGATCGAGTGCTCCTGACCACTCGAGCAGCTGCAGCGCGTCGTGGCCGATCTGTACCGCGCACTCGTCGAGTCGGCGCAGCAGCGGCGTGTCGCGCATCAGCGCCTTCGCGCGCGGATAGTTGAGAACCAGCGACGCAGTGAGCGCGTCCAGCACGCGGTGGTCGGCGTCAAGCTCTCTGCGCAAGTGCCCGCTGCAGGAGGAGAAGAGCTTGTCGCGCAGCAGTGATCCTCCCAGGGGGGTTCATGATGTACGCGAAGCCTTTGTTGGTCGCGCTCATGGCCCAGCGGCCCCGGTCGAGGATCCACTGGGCGGCAAGTCGGTCGTCGCCATTGGCATGTTGCGCACCGCCGCGCCTGAAGGAATGCGACGTCAGCCGGTCGGTGACAGGGCGGCGCGGTTCGGCGTGCTTGAGCAGGCGGTTGATGTACGCGTGTACACCAACCTCTTGTTTGACCTTCTTTGGAGTCTTCTTCGCGTCTTTGTCATTGTCTTTGTCGTCGTCGTCGTGGGTCGTCGTGGTCGTCGCGCGTGGTGCTTGTGCTGGTGTTGCGACTGCAGGCTCGGCGCGCAGAGCGCCAACGTCGGCCTGGAGCAGCTCGTGGAGTGGCGCTGTGTCGTCTGCGACGATTGCTGCGGGCGTGACGAGCGCCGGTAGCTGGCTCAAGAGCGCCGGAGTGGGCGTGCTCTGCATCGCTAGAGCTGCCACCAGAGCGGACAGAGGGCAAACGACGAAGCTCGAGCCGTCCGACACGAGCGACAGCCCTTGTACTTGAGCGGTCTTGACGCGCAACAAGCGCACAGACAGTGTTCCGTCCGCCGCGATAGCGACGTGCTCCTTGCGAGCGTGCGCATGATCCGATGCGCGACCAAAGCAATGCCACATAAAACAAATCAATGCAGCATCTTGATAATCACACTCGCTACTTGCATTCATATACGAACACTCCATCAATGACCACAAATCATCTTTGGTATACGGCGCAGACTGAACGTATTCACCATCCTTTCTCTTCTTGCATGCACGCTGTAACACATTCGCTTTTCCTATCAATGCACTCTTAGCGTACGCACGTTGTAATGGATGCATGCCAATCAACCACAACTTCACGCCACGGAAGTAAGACACAACAGAGTTCATTTTCAAATGCGTGCCGTCGTCCATTCCATTGCACACCAAAAACAATCCAAACCGCTCTAGCACAGCAACAAGACGCACACCAGACTCATCCGCGTCGATGCAAGCGTGTACATAGGCCTCACTTACATCGTGCTTCCCTAGGAAGCGAGCGAACGCGCTGCGAGCGGAGGTGCGCTACATGCGCGTGTTGGCTGGGACAAGTGCGTCCATGGTGTCGGAATGCAATGTGAGGCACTAGCACTTGTCCGCATCAAAGGAACGCACTAGGATCAAGTGGGCCACACTAAACTCAGCGCATTGAGACTTGGATTTAGCCAAGTGGATGGAATGATGATGATATACTACTGATTGATCCGACATTGACTTGGTGTTTATAGGAGCGGACTCATATTCTGAAACCAGTTCCAACCATCTCTTGGTTGGAATCGTTATCATACATATGAAAATCAGAAGTACGGATTGGATGAAAACGATTCACAGCGCTACCTCATTGGATGAAATAGGCGCTTTGGAGACAACAGCAGCCGCGGACGGTTGATCTCACGAGCGCGGTCGCGCGCAGCTCGTTCGAGAACCTGCCCGTGCAGGTTGGCTTCATGGTGTGCCGAGTTCGTGATGTGTGTACGCGTGCGAGTGAGTTGCGAGTGATTGTGTTGATACAAGGCGTTCCAGTGAGCAATCGCGCGTATGCGCAGGCGAAGAGCGCGAGCGAGTCACGTTTGTATTGGGTTGAGCGTGTATGTGAGCGTACAGTCGAACCAACCATGCGAGCAAGATCGCAATAGCTAGCGTGTGCCATTTTGACGGAAAGAGCGGCGGTGAACGGGTCCGAGCGCGTGCATGACTGTGTGTGTACGAGTATTTGTGAGTGCGTTGCGGATGACTTCGTCTTTGTATAGTGTGTTTGGCGCGAGCTCGCACGCTGCGACGACCGAGCGAGAGCGTCGCGGTGACACAATCTGAGCGCGCGGGTGTGCGAGTCGTGTGTGCATGTGTACTGAGCGCAAAAATAGTGGATCGAAGCGAGTGATTCGCGCAAGAGCGAGCGAGAGCAGACTTGAGCAAAGTTGAGCGGAATCAGCGAAAGCGAGCGATTGACAAAGTGCAAGTGAGCAAGCGGCGGTATGCGCGCAGCCGCAGCAGACTCGGTCGAACCAGCACACAGAAAGCAGCAGCAAGCGAGCGACTGAGACACAGCGAGGCTGTGAGCCACAGTGAGTGAGTGATCGTGCAGAGGCGAACGATTTGCCAGCGGACAAGGTACAGTGATACTGTGCGCGTTGTGCGAGACTCGTCGTGTTCAATCTCAAGATTGCTCTGCAGGTGTCGGGTCGCAACACATCAGACAACTGCTGCACAGGCGGCTGCGACACCACCTCCGTGGTCGGACGCAAGACGGCGTCGAGCATGCCGTGGGTGTGGGCTGGTGACGGGTCGACGTACGTGCCAAACCGTAGGCGGCGCTTGTGAGCGAGGATGAGCTCGTTCAGCGCTCCTGCCTTGTGCAGTCCGCGCATGTGCTTCAGCACCGACTGCGCGCCTCGAGCGGTGATAGCGCGCTCGCTCAAGAACGACAACACGCTGCGCTCAGCTGTAGCTCCCGCTGTCACTACGTCGTCGCGGTACGTCGCGCTGGTCTCGTTGAGCTCAAGCTTGCTGATGAACAGCTTCATGTGCGCCACGATGTTCTTTGCGTCTGACCTGCGCTGAACGTCTGCTCGCGCGCTCCACAGGCGAGGCTCGCCGCAGTACCACTCGGATCAGGTTGAACTCAGTGCGGTAGACGGCGTGCGCTGCCGACGTTTTTGGCGCGCGCTGTCGGCGACAACGTCAGCGGGGGAAGGCGCCTTGCGCTTACCACTCACCCGCACATCACAATTTGCGTCGCGCTGCTCGAGAGCATCCAAGCGCTCGTCTTGACGCTTGGCGTGCTCAATCAAGTGTGCGATCACGGCGGCTTGGTGGCGAATCACCTTTTGGTCCTCTGTCACGCGCGTCTGGTCGCCGGGTGCGCGCTGACTCGGAGCTGGAAGAGCAAGCGTTGACGAGATGTGCGATGACCACGACAGCAGATCAACGAGCGAGCAGTGCGACTCGAGCACGTACTGTTCCACACGAGTGACGAGCGGGCTCTGAGGGTGTGCATCTTTGAGCTGCGGATAGTGCAACAGCACCCGCGCTGTCAGAACGTCGAGTACGCGGTTGGCGACGCAGTGACGTGGCTACGACATCTTCGTGCAAGACGAGAACAAGCGATCCTGGAATGCAGCGACTCGCTCGCGCGTCTGCTCGTCGAACGTGCTCATGCCGCCAAGAGGTACGTAGTCGCTTGGTTGCCAGCCGCTGAGCACTTTTGAGACCTTGTGATCGTCGGTGCGCGTGTTAAAGTCGAAGTTGAACGCCTTGTTGGTACTGCTGACGTTACAAGATCCGCGGTCGAAGATCCAGCGGTCCGCCAGCTCTGATGATCCGTGCGCGTGCTGGGCCCCACCGGGTCTGGACGAGTGCGAGGTGAGGTACTCGTCGACTCAAGCGGGACGCGCGATGCGACCGAGCACGCGATTGACGTGCGCATGGATCCCGAGTGGGTTGGAGTGAGCGGTGTCGGGAGCAAGAGCGGACGGCGCTTCAAAGGGTGCCTCGAGGAGCTCGACAAGCGGTGGCTTGTCTTGTAGCGCCAGAGGAGCGGGAGGAGCCTGGGTCGGGAGGTTGTTGACGAGCGCTGTTGTTGGCGCTGTCTGCATGATTAGTGCACTAGCGACCGCAAGGAGTGGGCATGAAGCGTAGTCGGCATCGGGATAAAGAGAGAGACATTGGTCTTCGCTTGTCTTCACACGTATAAAGCGAACAAAGAACACACCGCCTGCATCGATAGACACACTCTGTTTGGTCATATGCGTTACATCAGAGGCACGACCAAGCATGAACCAGAGCAGAGTTAGCAAGGCGGCGTCTTGATAATCACTCGGCATACTTGCACTAAAATACAAATACACCATCATGCGCTGTAGGTCGACTTTCGTGCACGCATTGGCCTTCTTCACCATGCCGCCGCTTTCGCGCTTGAGGCAAAAGCTCTCGAGCGTTCGACCCATCTTAAGCAGCTTCGCTTCAAGGGCAGCACGATGTTGCGGAAACATATCGAGCAACCAATGCTTGGTCTGACGATAGTACTGCATGCATGTGTGTCGCTTCAGCGGCTCGCCAGCTTTGGTCTCATTGAACACAACATACATGCCAAACTTATCCATGACCGATACAAACACACGCCCACTCATGTCATCACCAATGCACTTGCACAGATGCTCCTGCGTGACGTTCTCCGCAGCCAAAAACCGCGCAAACGCCCTTACAGCCGTATCTCTGGCGCGTTGGGTGTTGCCGGGCTTCAAAGCGTCAAGGTCCATCAATGACGGATATTGATCAAATATGCTTGTGATACGCGTTTGACTTGGGATTACAATGGGCATACACATATTTTGCATCTATTCCATCCGAATACATTGGAATCGATGGTTCTCCGTAGACACCGAACCCTAACCAACGTGATAGGCAGAAAATTCCAAGATTGCGTCCGAGTGATTGGACAAAATATATTGGTGCGTGTTCATTGGCTAAGTCGCACCATACAAAACCACAAGTACCATTGGATAACCGATGATATTCATCCGTACCATAATGCATCCGGCAATCCGACATTGTCAGAGACGTGAGGTCACATATCACTTTTGGGTAAAAACATTCTTACTTGATGTGTAAATACACACAGCTCAAAGTCATCACATCCAACGTTCATGCAGCGACTGACTCTCGTCGCTCTCACACACGCTTGATCGCTATCATGCAACTTCGCGGTGCCCTACGTACGAACTCCTGACCTTCCAGTGCTAGTAGGTCGCCGCTCTTGCAGTTGACGCCAATGCTGCTGCTGCTGACCCCTGCCCCGCTTTTCGCGATCTGTGTTGATGCGTTTGCAGAGGTCATGGTGGTCGAGCCGCTGCGCGCTTTGATCGTGCTGCGGGCAGAAGCTATAAAGCGAGTCGCTGCGTGCTGCAGTCGCTCGAGGCGACTGAGTGTGAGCTGTGGTCGAGCGTGTCAAGTCACGCCAAGAGTTTGAGGGAGGCGACCGGGTGTGAGCTGTGGTCGAGCGTCTCGAGTCGCTGCGAGCTGCAGTCGCGCGAGGTGGCCGGGTGTGAGCTGTGATTGAGTGAACGTGTTGAGTCGCTGCGAGCTGCAGCCGCGCTAATCGTGCGAACGAGTGCTGCGCCCGCGCAAGCCGAGTTGCTGCATGCCAAGTCGCTGCGTGCCGACGACAGTGTGGTCGCAGATCGCTCAGGTCCGTTGATGATGCATGAATGACTACGTGCATCAATGACGACGCGTTCAATCGCGAAAGAGAGGCACTTTTGAACCGAATGGTGTATGTGTATGTGGGTGTGTTGCTTGTATATGGATGGCATTCATATGCATTATACATGTATGGCGCCTGCATCTTTGCGACAACTTCTGTGTTGGCGTTGAACGCGCTGCGACTGTGAAAGTGCGTGTTGTTCGTGCCTTCACTGCTGCGACAGAGTGGGCTAGTTGCATGCGAGATCTACAACTGCATAGTGTATGACAGTTGTTGCGCGAGTCGAGGCTGCGTCTCTTGTGTATGTTGCGCTGTCGATCGCTGCTGCGAAAGCGAGCGCAACGATTGAGTGTTGTGTCTGTACGGAATTGAATGTGGCAGGTTCGACTGCAACTGTGAGTGCGTGCTGTTCTGGATCTCGTCGGTCTGGTGCTGCTGCGACTGCTCATCTTGTGGCTGCATACGATGCGATCGCAAGCGCTGCACTGTTGTGAGCGTGCCGGGGCGACATGAGCTGCGTCGATAGCGATAGCGTGCGGTGTGATGGTGTGTGGTGTGACGCCAGCGACGACGTGTGGTGCGGTCCCGTGGGTGGCGAGGATTGTGTGAGGTGCGATGACGGCAACGACACGAGCGCGTCGATTGCGATGGCGCGTGGTGCGACAGCGTGTAGTGCGACGACAGTGGCGACGTGTACTGCGATAGCGGCGACTGCGTGAGGTGCGACGACTGCGACGACTCGAGTGGGGGCGGCTGCGATGACTCGAGCTGCGACCGCTGTGACGACTCGAGCTGCGATTGCTGTGACGACTGAGCTGTGGAGGCAAGTGGTGCGAGGGTGACGATTGGTTCGGTGGCGAAGGCGGCACACGGTAAGGCTGCAGCGAGTCGGGGTTGAACGATGAAAGCGACTGGAAGTGGTGGTATGTGCGCTGGAGTGCGCCGTGCGACGTTGGCGCTCTTGGCTGGCGCGACGACGACGAAGACTGCGAGCGCTCCACAAGATCGTGGCGAGAGGCTAGCTGAAGTTGCGTGTACGTCAAGCGCCGGGGCGACTGCGAGACTGGACGCGGAGATGTAGGCTGATCTGAGGCCGATCCAGCGGCGAGCGGAACAAGCTCTAGGATGTCGTGTGTGAAGCGCGGCGACGAATCGACGAACGATACAGCTGCCAAGCGACGCTTGTGCACAGAGATCAGCATGTTGAGCTCGCCGGACTTGTGCAGAGCGCGCATGTGCTTCAAGACGGATTGAGATCCTGTTGCCATGATCAAGCGGTCTTGGAGAAAGCGAACGACGTTGAGCTCTGCGGCTTGGCCGAGTGCCATTGCGACGTCGTGGTACGTGCAGCTGGTCTGCTCAAGCTCCATGATGTCTAGGAAAAGCTTCATGTTGGCGACTGAAAGCTTGACATCTGACTTGCGCTGTCTCTTGTCTTTGGCGTCCCACAGCCGCGGCTCGCGACAGTACCAGTCGTACCAGCTTGCACTCAGCGACGTCGCAGGTGTGCGCTGACGCCTACGCGGTGGCTCGTCGGCATCGCGCTGTGTAGCAGCGTCAGGCGGTGTGCGTTGTCGTTTGGGCTGATTGCCAGGAGGCGGACGAGCTTCAAGAGCGTCAAGACGCGCTTCGTGGCGTTGCGTCAAGCCGACCAAGTGCTCGATGATGGTCGCTTGCTGTCGGATCAGCTTCTGCTCTGGAGTCTCGATAGTCTGCTCTTCCGGACGCCTAGCCGCGCGACTACAGCTCACAAGACGAGCCGACCACGCAAGTAGCTCGGCGATCGTGTAGCCGGCTGCGCTTGCAGACTGTTCAATTCGCTGGACGACTATCAACTGCGGATGCTCCTTCTTGAGCTGGGGGTAGTGCAAGACAACGGCCACCATCAAGACGTCGAGAGCGCGTCTTTCGACGCTCAGGCGAGGCGACGATGGTTGGTGCTAGTCGAGAACAGGCGCTCCTGCCCAGCGCCGACTTTTTCGCGCGTGTCCGTGTCGAGAGCAGCCAAGTCTGGAAGAGGTACGTGGTCGTTGACTTGCAGCCGCTGAGGACTTTGGCAACCTTATGGTCTTCTATACGTGTGTTAAACACGTAGTTGAATGCCTTGTTGGTAGTACTCACATTCCACGCCCCTCTATCAAATATCCACCGATCGCACAGATGTTCAGAGCCATTCGCATGCTGTGCTCCGCCTCGTCGAAAGGAGTGCGACGTGAGCTGCTGCTCGACTCCAGCGGGGCCAGCAATGCGATTAAGCAGTCTGTTCACGTGACTGTGGATCGCGTGTGGGGGCGAGGAAGTGGTTGCGCTTGGAGCGAGCGTAGAGGACGCAGCCGCCGACGCGAGCGGTGCGTCGAGAAGCTCAATGAGCGGCGGCTCGTCACCAAGAGCAAGCAGCGACCACTGCTGCTTTAGGTAGCGACGCAATGAGGTCAGCGCATGGAGTGCTTTGCATTGCGAGTGCAAGTGCGATGGCAAGTCTTGGACATGTAAGATAGTCACAATCTGGATACAAGGAAAGCCCTTGCTCTTCGCTCGTTTTCATACGGATGAAACGAACGGAGAACACACCTCCAACATCCACTGACACATTCTGCTGGCACAAATGCGTGACATCAGACGCACGACCAAACGTGTACCAAAGCAACGACAGAAGAGCAGTGTCTTGGATTTCGCTCGTCACACGTGCATTTTCATACAAATACTTAACCATCCGACGCAAGTAGCTTTTCGTTCATGTCGTCGCTTTCTTCACAAAGCCACCACCTTCTCTCTTGAGGCAATAGTTCTCGATAATACACCCCATTTTGAGAAGCTTCGCTTCAAGTTGCGATCGATGTTGAAGAAACATGTCCAGAAGCCATAACTGTGCCTGGCGGTAGTACTGCATGCACGAATGTCTAGCAAGATGCTGACCAGGTTTGGTCTCATTGAACGCCAAATACATGCCAAACTTGTCCATGACAGACACAAACACTTGTCCATCCTTGTCATTCGCAATGCACTTGCACACATAATCAAGCGCAACGTCCTTTGCCTTCAGGAACTTGGTGAATGCCGTCACAGCCGTAGCTCGGGCGCGCCTTGTGTTCCCAGGCTGGAGATCGTCAAGTCCCATCTGCCGGAAAGCGAGCAAATATGCAAGTGATACGCGTACATATAAGATTTTGTTTCGACATATACATATCTGAGCCAAACTTCCGACACACTATGTCCGAATCAATGGTTCTCGTTACAAACTTACCCCACAGTATTACTATTGGTCTAAAATATATTCCAGACGGTTTGTGATTGGATAAAATTCGAATTCATGTTGTTTGGGACATATGATTGGCCAGGATAGTCAATACAAATTCTAAGTAATGTCCGATACACGACGATATTCATCCATATCAAAAAATGAAGCGCTGCGAATGAAGTAGTGTAAATGAAGAAGTTGTATAGCTGGAGACGAGGACACTCGTGTGGTACACATAAAAGTGACGGCTGCGAAAGGGAGTCTCGCGCAAGCGTTGTAAGTATATACGCTTGACGGAAAAGTGTGGCCACTTTGTTTTTCTCTCTCTACAGTAGCACCTAATCGTTTCATCAATATAGCCACACCGTCAGAGTAACATTTATCCTCGTTCTTTTCATCACGGGCATTCTTTCGCTCATTCATTAGTGTCTCATGAATTAAACAATCCGAAGTATATTTATGCTGCTGACATGGTTTTTCGGAGACAAATACAAAATGGAGCATTTGGGCCACTTTTAAGAAAACTACAATATTTTATCGACAAAATTTTGTCAATATTATTATACTCGATCAATTCTCAATCACCTTTTATAAATTTTCTATCTTAAGCAATAGTTGTATAGTTTATACAAATTTTTATCGCCTCTTAGAAAAATGCCGATCTCAGAAGCCCTCAAAAATTCTCAAAAGCACCGCAGAGAACTGTATTGGTTCGCCAAGAAAAACAAGTTGGCTGTCTCTTGGGATATGTCATCAAAAGCAATGGAAAAAGTTGTAAATACTTTCAAGAATGAGAAAAGTTCGGTTATCTCGAAAGCGTTTATGAAAACTAATTTCATCAAGGATCAACTCGCTCTTAACACTATCAATAAGACAACCGGGAAATTTACTCTCCCGCTGAGTCGTTTTAACAGAATCCGTAAGGGTATTGTATCGCCAGCTGATAAAAACTTCTTCTCCACTTTAAAGATTCTGCAGGATTGGTCGTTAAGATATATCATCTTCAGGACCGATTGATTAACATCAATAATCTCTTTATTGATCAAGAAAATCAATATTGCTCTGGTGCTGACGTTGAATTGAATGTTCTTCCATCAACATCGGTTGAAGTTGAATGGCTATCTAATCCGGCACGATCACGCTCCAAGCGTAAGAATTTCTTTCGCTACCTAACCAAAGCAGAATATAAATTAGAAGCTTTCCAAGTCTATTCAAATGAATTTGAACTAAGTAACGATGATAATGAATTTTCATTTGATCCACAAATTCACTCGGACGATGCTGGTATTAATTATCCATGCTTTCTATTTGCTCTACATAAAGCAGGAGTCAATCCGAACATTGTAAAAAATATATCACAGATGATGTTTAGCTCTGGAGCAACTGTAGATTTCGTTCGAAAGACAGCAAATGCATTTAATTTACACATTTCTATCAAACACTTTCGTGTTGATAAAGAAACGGGTCGGGCAAAAAATGATACGTCCCTATATGGAGCAAAAAGATCAAATGCCATTCGACTAGGCTCAGTTGGTGTGCATATATTTGCCATCTTGCCGACTAGAATCACAAAAGCTGCTCTAGATAATCCTGAAATAGTCAAAGAACATAACCAAACAGATTTTCGAATTAACTCCCCTACTACCACGGATTTTTTGCTCTGTGCATCTTGTAGCTACAGGATTGTCATGTTCTCTAAAAGTTTGTATTGAGCCGGAAAATACCCATTGATGTGCGAATTTGGCATTTCTCTATATTCTGACTGTCTATCGTGTACATTTTTGAATATTTTTTGGATTTATACAGGATTGTTTTGGTTTTGGCTCGTGTGATTTTGTATAAGGCACGTTGGTTTTCTGCCTCACACTCGAGTACTATGCCACTTTGCAGATTATATGTTCTGCAATCACATGAAACGCAACCAACCAGGTCGACGAACCAGAATAGCACTCGCCACACGAACATAAAGTGAACGTCTTTGTGCGTTGTCACGCACACTCATTATCAAGTCGCGCGCCTACACGCAGGATGAGCGACATCTGCTCAAGCACTCAGTTCGAACAATGCTTGCTTGTTCATGTTGCGCAAGGCACACAAGCTCTAAAGGCAAACACTAGTGAGCTCTTCCTGCGCACAATGATCTCAGCGCGCACTCTCAACATCCGAAATCAAACACAAACACAAACACAACTCAACTGCACTCTATCGCTCTCGCGCTCATGCGAAACCCGACGTTAGTCGCTACGCCTGCGAGCATGATAGCAGACACAAAGGCGAGCAAGTCGAGAGCAGCAAAGGCGTCCTCGCAGACGTAGCTCAACGTGATCGTTTCGCACTCGCTCACTTGCAGACATCGCAGGACCACACAAAACACAAGTAACACAAGTTCGAACGGTAAATGCTCTTTGTTGTTGCTAGTAACTCTCGCTTTCGTCGCTGCTGTCTGTTGCTTGTGTGCGCTGCTGCTTGCGCTTCTGCGACGGCGGTCTACGCATGGCGATGCTGTTTCAATGTGCGCCGGGATTGCACGACCGCAATCAAAGTCTTCGTGCCATGTATCGAAGCACGTGCGCGGGTTCCGCTCCGGATCACGCACCTTCGTGCACAGCCAAAGCTTCCCAGTGTCTTCAGAGCAGTACTCGCAGTAGTACGGCGACGTGCTTGCGTTCTCTTGCAAGCCGTGGCGCAGAAGAGTACAGACTTTGCATGCAGGCTGTCTGCGTTTTCGCGTCTTCTCGTCGCCTCTCCACTCGTTGGTCAAAGTAGCTTTGTGCGTGGTGGTGGAGGCGCGCGTTGTCTTCGAGAGAGGTGTACCAGTACGACTGAGAGCGGCGACGCCGACAAAGTCGCGCGCTGTGACCGACAGCATCTGCTCGTGAAGGATGACCATGAAGTCTGCACGCTTGAGCGGCGTCGAACCGGTGTCTTTCCGATGCTGCGAGTGCGTGACGAAGCAGTTCACCACGACCAAGTCCACCAAGCCCAGGAAGAGGGACTTGTAGTACTTGCGGCAACGGTTTGTAAGCTGGGGCGAGTAGCGCTGCAGACGAAGTTGGTCGTGCTGATCGACCCCGCCCATGAGCTCGTGGTAGTTGCGGACGATCTTGGGGCATGGAACGTGGTCAACTGTCGCGCCGTTCGACGAGATACTGTCGACGCGGTGCCAAGACCGCCCGTGCAGAGCATGTGCACAGGGCGCGAGTCCATACAGCTCAAAACCAAAAGCGTCGGTGCGTCTGCGCAGCGTGCTATCTTGAACACTCCTCGCGGCACAGTCTTCGGCTTCTTCTTGCGCTTGTCGATGACTTCTTGACAGAAGCCAATGCGATCCGTCCTGACCGTGCCGACAGCGTAGAGCTTCATCGACAGCAGCTGCAGCATGAGCGCGACACTGGTGCAGAATCGATCGACGGCGATTAAACGCCATGCGTCTGGAGCGCCGTTGAGTACATGCTTCATGTTTCGAACGACTGCGAAAGCCCAGTCTTGTTGTCGGTGGCAGCAGATGAGCCTGCGTGCTGCTTTGCGCCGAGGTAGAGATCGAATCTGTATGATACATACAAGATCGTCAGAAAATGAGTCCGTTATCCTGTATTATACAGGATCATCAACTTGTCAAAATATACGAGCTGAGCACCTGTAGCAGTAGCTCGTCTCTGCATCGCACGACATGAACATCTTAGTGCCCCACTTGTGCGGTTTGTCCAGCATGTACATGCGCGTCGTGTTGCGGCGCGACGAAGAAGACAGGACACCTTCATCGAACGAGAACCGCGCTGGCAGCGTCCACGCGGAGAGGAACGTCTTTTGCAGTACTTAGATCACTTTGAGAATCTTCCAAGCCTTGTCCGCAGTGTCGCCACGTGTGTTGTTGTTGCAGAAGTGCATGTTGCGCACGATCTCGTTGAACCGGTTCCGGGACATGAACTTGCCGAACAGACCCGCCGACAGAGCGCCGGACGAGCTCAAACGCCAATGGTGGTAGATACCGCGTATGTGCGGGTTGAGCACGTTCGCCATCAGCAAACCAACTGCAACGACAATCTCGTGCGGTTCGATCTTCGCGCTTCGGCGCAGACGTGCTTTGATGTCTCGAATGCGCTCGACTGTCACCGACGGCTTGAGAGCTCTCGTCTTTTTTTGCTTCGCTTGCACTGCTTCGGCTCGCGTGGTCAGTTGCTGGATGCGATAGCGCTTGCTGTCGTTCGCGATCTCGATCCAAAGCGCCGGCGGAAAGAAGAGGAAAAAGAGCTGCAGCGGCGAGTCAGTGATCTTGCGCGTGGCTTCTGTCGGTCGACCGGACGCGCTGGAGAGCTGGGGGTACTCCACGCCTCTGGTCTCAAAGTCTCTGGTGCATTCTTGCCACTTCATCACTCGAAGCGCGCGGAGATCGATGTTTCCAGTTGCAACGCGGATCTTGCCGCCCATCGCTGTCATGAACGCTTCAGTGACTCTGTCGCAGTCGCTGTCGCTGTCGTCACTCTCCTCTCTAACTGGCACCAAATTGTCAGCGGCACCGATCTCCCATTGAACGCAGCGTCGTCCTCGTCCGAGTCAAAGTCTGCGCGGTTGTTGCCCGGCATGAGCTTGTTCACATCGTCGGCTTCAAGTACTGGAACGATCGTTGTTGCCACCGCCTGCGCTTCCTCGCCGCTGCCGTCCGACTGGCTGTCGTCTTCGTATGACTCGCTGTCGCGAGAGACATTACGCGAAGTTCTGGCAGGATCTCGGGCAGGATCAGTCGCAACAGGAGGATCGCAAACAAGATCTTGGGCCGGATCGTGCCATCATCATCGATCTGCGCTTGCTCATCGCCGTTATCGTGGTCTTGAGGGCCGAGGAGCGATGTACTGGCAGGATCTTGGGCAGTATCGCTTGCGACAGGAGGGCTTCGGGCAGGATCACGGCCAGGATCGCTCTCTGCATCGCCGTTCTCTTTTTGCTCTTCTTCGCTGTCGTCGACGAACTCGTCGACCAGCGCACGTTGCGTTGACGGCCCACGTGCAACGCGACTTCGTGTGAGCGCAGGGGCGTCGTCGTCAAAGTCGTCGTCTTCGTCTGGCGTCGTTGAGCGGCATGCGCGAGCGGGAGCTTGTGACTCTTGCGACAAGGAAGACGACAGCGGCGAATCTGGTGCCGTGCGCGCGGACAGCGGTCTCAATCGCGCTCGCGCAGTCTTCGGAAAGCGGCGAGCAACGTACGCGATGACTCCTTCCTCTCCGAGCACGTAATCTACGCCTTCAACTCGCGCCGACGGTGTACGAGACGACGCACAAGGAGCAACGTACATCCACCGAGTCTCGAGCTCTCCTGGCGCTCTTTTTGCCATCCATCCGAGCAAGCGCAGTGTGTTCGACGCGGCGTTGCACACACAGAACTCATATTAGCGACGTCCGACACAAGCATACATAGTAGCACCACAAGGAGTCAACGTACGTAAACTGCGTCCGCTGTGTCACGATCTCCTCGACCTCCTGGGTCAATGTCAAGCTCGGTTCTTTGGTCTCGTCGTCGGCATCGCGTCGTTGGCTGCGGCGCTCCATGCTGCTTCTCCCTCTCTCATCGAATTCCCAAATGAGCACCTGGTGGTTCGCGCGCAACCATCCGTCCGCCAGTTGGCGCGTAGTTTCCCTCCAAAATTCAAACCGTCGAGTAAGTGCGAGACAGCCCAAACAGTTTCATCTTTTTCTACGCACAGCACGTACCCCTTGGTTGGTGTTCTGAGATCACCATGCACAGACGGGAAATTTTGATAATGAACACGAAATCCGCGTATGAATTAAAGTATTGGCACCGGAAAAGTATACAATTTTCAAGATGTCAGCGTTGAGATTCTGTATTATAGGCAACGCTGTTGTCAGGATCTCTCATACTTTTTGTTTCATAGAAATGAAACTCTAGTAATTTTTTGAAACGTTGAATTTGTTATTGTGACATCATAGAGGCGAAGGGTGTTGAATGGGAAGTACTGCTTCGAGGTGTTAATAGACTGTAGAGCATTTTGAACTGGACCGAAAGCAACTGTTAGTGTAGTACCATTAACAAGACGAATGTAATCACTGTCAGCCGGACCAAGGGGATTGTCTGTCCCCATAGGAGCAAGCATGATAGGATTGACCTCACCACTTGTCATAGTAACAGAGTCAAGCTTCATACCAGTTCCATCGGACAAAACAGTGAATTGACCAGCGTTCATACAAATGCGGAGCTTTAGCTGCGGACTACCAAGGAGGTTAAGCTCTTTGAAAATCGGGTGCAAGTCGGTTAGTTTGACTCGGAGCATGTAGAACCACTCTCCACATACACCACCTGCTGCGGGTACATCATACTCCTTGAAGCAACTGCGACCACTTTGCTGAACAACGTTCAAACCAGCCGTCGTTCCAAAAGAAGCCCAGCCAAAGGATCCTGTCGCATTGGCCTTGTCAATTATCATTGGGGCGTTGAGAAGGCGATCTGCAAACCCAGTGTTAAAAGAATTGTTTTCAGACAATTGTGTTTCACTGTTATCCAGTTTAAAAGTGAGATTCCCACTTAAGTTCGAGTTAGAATATCCATCACCAACTGTAGTAGTATGCTTACTAAAGTTAATACTCTGCCAGTCATCAGGGCGAGGAAAAGTTCAGCTCCATGTTTTTTGACGTAGTCAGTGATGCATTCATTTTGTGCTCGTAAGTTATTCCAAAATGAACGGTAGGTGTCTTCTGTTAGGATTTTCTTTCCGTTCAATTCAAGCTGAATACAAGAAATAAAATTCCAAATACCGCATTTCGGAGCAAGACTGAAACGGGTGAATGGTTTACGAATGCCTACACCTGGAGCCGGCGGGATAGTACCACCAATAGACATGGTTACAGGGTACGGGATCATCAGAAAGCCGTCAGAAATAGCAGCAGCACCCGAAGCACCTGTAAGTGCAGTCGTTGCATCAATATCAATTAACCCGCTTTGGTACGAGCCTTGGTTACCATCTGGTACATATACGAGATGCTTGTTATTGCTGACGCGAACACTGACATCGTTCTTCAGCTCTTGTTGGAGCAAATATTGGTCACTGAGTTGGGTGGTATCACTCATGATTATGTTATTGTTATATTATATTGCTACAATAGATATAGTAAATGAAAAATAAATAATGAACAATATTAAGGCGGTGACGTCTGACAGAGAATTATTGGACCTAGCGAGACGATTAAACGTTAAGGTTGATGGAATATTGGCGATACAAGAGATCAAGAAACCCCTACCTAAAGGGTCGTACATTATTTTGTTGCGAAGGGGTACTGGCATTGGGCATTGGGTTGCTGTGCATGATCACGAATATTTGACAGCATGTGTGTAGGACCACCTTCTGTATTAGGAAACCTAAAGTACAATACAATACAATATCAAGGTACATACAGTGATTATTGCGGAATATATGTATTGCTATGGCTATATGCGAAGCAGTACATAAAAATGCATTTGCTGAAAGGCTTCAACAATCTGGACATCGACGTTATAAATTATTTATGTATTATTCTAACCTCATAATATAGAGCAGATCTGCGATCCTTCGAACTTCGTTCTAATAGATATGGCGTTTTACAAAAGTGTCAGCATTGATTTTACTGAGCCGCAAATATGTAAAGCGGCTCAAGGCAAACAAATTACTCTAAGCAAACATCAACTTCAGGGGAGTGGTTGTAAAGTTCATGTCCATCCAGAAGTCGCGGCAAAAATTGCAAAGGTGAAAAGAAAGGAACTGGTACTCGTGTCCATCTTAGTCAGAGGGTCGTCAAGTTACGAGTTAGCTTGAAGGCGGCGCTCTAGGTGATTGGTTGAAGAAATCTTGGGGTACATTTAAGAAAGATATCTTGCCAGCTATCAAACCTGCAGTTTCTTTGGGTTTAGACAATGCTGTAGCTCCTTTGGCAACTGCACTTGGTCCATATGGAGCTGTTGTTGCACCGGCTCGACAGGCTGTGAAAAGCCTCACTGGGGTCGGACTGCCGACGAAAAAAATTGGCAACTCGACGAGCGAGGAGTCGCCGACGACTCGTTCTAGAACGAGCCAACGGCTCAAAGGTAGCGATGCAATGAAAGAAAAAATGACAATGCTACGAGCTCGCCGAGGTGGAAGCTTTCGCTTATCCTAAGTAAATTACATTCACTCAGTATTTTTTTGACTCTGAAAAGAATTTCAATCAAAATATTGGGATCATTGAATTTGATAAAACGACCGAGCTGATCAGTAATTGTCAATTTGATGGATGGACTATTGCCTGGAGCGACAGCCAACCAAGCGTATTCATTTGGTTCGTAAGAAATCAGCTGGCCCGAAGTTGTACCTTGCGTATCAAATGAGCAAAGCAAATCCGACGGGATATTAAAGAAGTTATCAACCAATGAACATCTGAGGGCGTATGAAGACACAGGAGATATTTCTGGCGGAATGTTACTTAACACACTATTTGCAACACTCGAAACTGCAGCTGGGTACGTACCTGTAGTTAAACCCACAATTAAGCCAAACGAAGCGTTATTTATTACAATACGAGGTGTTCGAGTCGTACTTGGCAAACCAGTGCCTGATGTACTATATAAACCCAATGCTGGTCGAGTAAGAGTTCCTAGTGACGTTGGTAGTGGTGTCAAGTCGAATTGAGCACTGTAATATACGCTATTTGAAGACAAAGCGACGTAAAATACATTTTCACCGTTAGCATCGATTAAATATGCACCAGCTTGGATACATGCACGCTGAATCATTTTGTTAATGTCTTTGTATTCATAGTATCCGTTCGGAAGGGTAATGGCCAAATTAGAAACCGTACTACCTGTTGGGAATTCAATCTGGAACTGATTGCTACTTGAGAAGCGTTCAGCGTCAATGTTAAACACAGAATTATACATAGAAATTTTCTTGATGCACATTTCCATATCTTTGAGATTTGCACTCGACGTCGGTAGTGAGTATTCAAATTGATTGTTGAGTCCATTGCTAACGATATGTGCTCTGTTGATGGAGACTAAGTAACTCATGGTTATTTATATGAAAGAAGTTATATTGAGACAAACAAAGTTTGTCGAGTCGCCAATTAAATTGCTTCAAGTGGTATTACATTTTACTGACGGATATATTAATGCGTGTGAGCTCTAAAGTTCTATTGTCAAATACCATATCGAAATTTGAGCGAATGTGCGAATTTACTGAATCAATGAAAAGCATTTGTCCTTTTGAACTCGTAGCTTTCTTATATACTCCATAGAACCCATCTTCGCTGATGTCAATATTGAAATCTTTCAATACCAGAGCTAAGTCCCGTCGGCTATTGGCCTTTAATATTGCACAATATTCCGCATTGCTTCGGATAAGCTTATACGTTCCTTGAAAGTAAGATTGTGTTAAGAATATTGTAGAAAGCTTGAAATGACGTCCTCTTGTAAAGTAATGACTGAACACGTTCTTTTGTAGATTGATATCGTTAGAAAAATCATCGATGATTACAAGCTCAATCCCATCCATTGATTTTGATTTTCTGATTCCATCGACCCTCGGGACTTCATCTTGCCCCCAAAAAGACACAAAACCTTTCAATTGATCTTTCAAATAATTGTACAACTCCTGATCAGGGTTACGAGCAATAATGTGCAAATGACTGAAAACATTTGGAGAGTGTTTGAGAATATGGAAAACAAGATTGTTCTTTCCTGAGAATGAGGGACCCACGAGAATCATTCGGAATAGCTTCTTGATTGCTAAATCTTTAATTTCACCAACACTACTTGAGCGATATTGCTTAGGTAGCGATCCTCCATAATCTGGAATGAGCTTGTGCTCAGACTGCAAGGCTAAGTCGTATGCGACTCTACCTTTTGTAATGGTCATATTTTATTGTATTGATTTTCTTATATTTGACTATACATATATAATACAACACAAAATTCTGTCTTTCGTCTATAATCCATCTGCGTATGCCGACGACGAAGCATTGACTTTAGAGACTGCTCAGACGTACTTTCTGTCAAAGAATGACTATCGCCTTAGCTTCTTGTCCTCTATTTCAATTGGTGTAGCAGCCCCCAGCAGCTTGTTATGTTGCGACGTGAATAGATCAATAACCAATATCAATAATATTGGTTGTGTGACAATAAATAATGTAGCGACCTCTGGTTTAACTCTGTTGAACGGTGTTATAGCAGGTATTACCACCGCGGGAAAGGCTCTTGTCGTTGATTCTAATCGAGACATAGCAACTCTTAAAAAGATATCGACAAGTCATGTCTCCCCTTACACAAGCTTTGAATCTAATCAATCCACTGCTCAAGTTGCGTTACAAATGAATTCACTTGGTACAAATTCGCTAGGCACTACATCAGCTCACCCTTTTGCTATCATGAGGGCAAATACCAACCGTATCTTAATCAGTGAAACCGGAGTTGTAAATATTATTGGGACTCTTCAAATGAATGGAGTTAATCTCACGCAACCCGATACAACGTTTATCACTGGTGTCACGCCTGGATTTGCCACTGCAAACACAGCATCGGTTGTAGATTCAAATCGTGACATATCTGGAATTATGAAGATCAGTTGCTCTAGTTCATCTCCTTATACAGCCTGGGAAGCTAGCCAAAACACGGCTCAATTCGCTCTACAACTGATAAGTGTTGCGTCATTTTCAAGTATGGGAACCACAAGCGCCCATGGGTTTTCTCTCATGACAGCAAACACCAATCGTTTAACTATTTCTGAGACGGGGATTGTGAATGTTATTGGTACTCTTCAACTGAATGGGGTTAATCTCACCTAATCTGATACAACATTAATTGCTGGTGTTGCACCAGGGACAGCAACTGCTTCAAAGGCACTTATTGTGGATTCATCGAGAAATATTGGAAACTTAAACTCAATAAATACATCAACGTTGGTCTTGGGTGGAACATCGCTAACATCAACTCAAGCAAATTTACTCAGCGGTGTTACGAATGGGAGTATTGCAGCAGGAAAAGTAGTTACAGTTGATACTAACAATGATGTTACAGGCTTTCGCTCAATGTATTTTACAAATTCGACAGCATATACTCCTATCACAGCTGCTCAAGTGTCTGGAGCTAGCGTTGCTCTTCAACTAAACTCAGCTGGTTACAGCTATTTTGGCCCTACGACGGCTCATGGTTTTAGTTTGCAAACATCAAATTCAGGGGCATTATATATTTCGAGCGCAGGGAATGTCAGTATTGGTGGGAGTAGCAACGGGACGTACAAACTAAACGTCCAAGGAAGTTTAAATTGCACTCAACTGTATATTGGAGACACTTTGTTTAATCCATCTGCATCGACTCTTACCAATGTCTTAGTTGATAAAATTGCCTTAAATCAATCTGGTACGTCATCAACTCGCTGGTACGCTTTCGATTATTCCCCAACAACTCAAAACCTATTGCTTTTTCAAACTGGATCGGGCGTCACTGGAGACGGTCTTGGAAGTATTGTTGTGCGTACAGCTTCAAGTTCGTTTTGTATCCAAGACATATCTGACCGTTCGAGTTCACCGTCAAATTATAATTCTATTGAACAAGCTTGGGTTTCAGATACGAAGTGGTGTGTTTCGAAATCAATTGCAACTTCGATCTCAGGGTGGGTCAACATCAACTTCAAATTGGTTATGGATTGACTCGTCTGCTTCGCCAGGAAGAGTTGCATGGCAATTAACTGATTCGACTACGACACCAAGTCTCAACATTGATCTGGCGAATCGACGAGTATCGGTTAATTCAAGTACAATTGATAGTCTTAGTAACCTTGATGTAAATGGATCTATTCGTGGTCGACAGGGTATCTGGCTAGGAGATGTAGCAATGGAAAGCACATCTCTGTCAGAACGAAAAATAGTATCTCTTCAATCAACAATGACAGCCGGAAATAAATCTACGATGATATTTGGTAGAACGCTTCAAAATGTTGATTGTGGGATTATTGGTTTTACGTGGGCTGGAGCAAATAACCCTTTGAATCGTCTCTCGCTCGGGTTCTATGGAGGTGATAATGTTCTGTCCATAACTGCAGCTAGCCGTGTAGGTATCAACACAACCACCCCCAAATGCCCACTAGAAGTGGCTAATGGAGAATCAATAACCTTTGCTGCTGGAGGTAGTAGCTACCAGTTGTACCAGCACTATACAATCGGAGCGCCTATAGCATCACAAAGTATCGCTGGCGTGGGTCCGTACTTTCTTAGCAATGTCAGCGCTATGTTTTCAGGGATTGTGTTCTGTCAATCTATATGGAGTCAATCAGACAGACGATTGAAAGAAAATATTCAATCTGTTGATATTGATTTAGAGCGCTACAAAAAGTTTAATCCTATTTCATACAATTACAAATCCGATGCTACAAAAAAGCAAAAGATCGGGCTAATTGCACAAGAAGCAGCTGAAGTCGCATTCGAAATTGTTGAATTAATTCCAAACGAAGATTTGGATGACGGTGTTCAACTGAATGTAGATTACAGCCAAATAAGTATTATCAACATGTCTGTGATCAAGCAATTAATCAAAAAAATTGAAGTGCTTCAAAACGAAGCACTATTTCTGAAGAAGGTTATAGCTTAAACGTCTTCGATTTTTTTGACTGTTGCTTTCGAAATTGCCCTCGCCATATCGTTCCACCTAAGGGCTCTACGGTAGTCTCAGTCGTTTTCGTATCTTCTCCAAGTATGAGCTTCTTCATTAGCTCTTTCAGTTTCTTTTCGTTCGTTTGGCTGTCATTTTTATAGACTTTACCATTGAACATCAATGGGTTTGAAATAATCATCACGACTTATTGTAGATTCCAATAAATTAGTTTGGAGAATCTGCTCTATATTTACAGTGATGAAATTTCCTTGAATTGTATTTTATTGAGCATCCCTTGCTCGAACATATCTACCGCAAGCGTTTTCAACTCTTTTAGTGCATGTTTATTGTCATTGCCAATGATGATCTGAGCTCGTAACTTATCAAATTCAGCTCGCAAATGCTCTCGCGGTTCTTTTAATGGTTGCTTACTCTCGTAGTTGAGGTGACATGCCTTGAGTATCTCTGAAACAAGCTGACGATCGTCAAAATCCAATTTTTCATATTGGTCAGAATCAATATTATTGTCATATACAATACCTTTCAGTAGAGAGACAACGCCTGCTCCGATTGATCAAATTTTACCAACCGAGGTTCTGTTCGGATACACCAGCTTCAACTTTCCTTGATCAAGATCGGCGACACGGATAAATTTACTTCCAATTTGTTTATATTTCAAGTCACTTGTGGTTTCACTTCCTTTGATATCATTCAAATTGAATGGTCGCCCAACTTTGCGCTGCGGACGCATGCCAGCACCTTGTAACCGATTTGTAAAGTTACTGACATCAATATCATCAATATCTTCTACATTGCTACTTGTCATCGAGCCAATTGCTGCAAGACTTTTGTTAATAGCATCAAGATCATATGGATTGTCAAGATGGTGTAACGCTACATTTAAATAGTGAATAAGACGTTCGAATGTTGCGGGCCATACAATTCGAGACATTACATTAACGGCTTCGCTGTGAGGCCGTACCCCTTTCTTATTGGCTAAAGTCAGTTTGCCTCGAATTACGTCATCTGAACTAACTTCCCGTTCATAGGTTAGCCAATATGGTTGAGATACAACAACTTTAGAATTATCATATGTGTTGGGATGGAATGCATAAAGTGCACGACAAAAGTCTTGGAAATTTCTTGTTTCATTTCAAATATTTTTGATTTTCATCGGACAGAGCTGCAATGAAGCTGGATTAATAGCGCAATTAAATACGGTTCGAATGCTATATGTCGATCATCGAAATACACAGTGTAGCCAGCACAATGGCAGAAAATGTCATTTTCGAAATATTTCAACGATGCGAGAATAAATGGAGAGACGTGGTAAGATTGGTATCAAAATTGTAATTGTGGTCAAACGAGCTCGAAAACACGTAATTTAGATAGAACACATTGCGTACACCAAGCGAACAAATTTCCAGTGCCTCCGAAGCTGTTTTGCGATGACGGCGTGGCAAGAGATGACGGCGAGCGACGTCGCAACTATCCTCGACCTTCGAGGCCAAGGCGAGAGGCTGCAGGCGATTGCAACGCGTGTGCAGCGCAGCGTATCGACTGTGTCACGCGTCATCAACGGCGAGAGAGCCTCGAAGACCAAACAGCGCACGGGAAGGCCTCGAAAAGTGTCTGAGCGTGAGGGCCGGCGGCTGGTGCGCGCGGTCACGACGCGAAATGAGAGCGCCTCTCAAGCCCGAGCGAGTGTCGGTGTTGACGCATCGGTGCGCACCGTGCAGCGCGTCCTCCATGCACACCCTGACGTGTCTTGGAAGAAGAAGAAGCGGACGACGGTGATGACCAAGATGCACCAAAAAGGACGAGTCGCATGGGCGAGCGAGAGAGCAGCTTGGGGCGCGAGTGAGTGGTCGCGTGTCGTGTTTAGCGACGAGAAGAAGTGGAACATGGATGGGCCGGATGGCTTGCAGTTTTACTGGCATCGCGCGGGGCAGCCAGAGCGATGCGCCGTGAAGCGTCACAGCGGTGGAGGATCGGTCATGGTCTGGGGCGCATTCTCTGCAGCCGGCAAGTCGGAGCTCAAGTTCATTGAGGGCAGCCAAGACGCGCAACGCTACACAGAGACGCTTGCCACGCACTTGCTGCCGTTCTTACGCGCGCACCACGAAGAAGGGCACGTGTTTCAGCATGACAACGCGCCGTGTCATCGCGCTCGACTTACTCAAGCATGGCTGCAGACGAGCAACGTGACGACGATGAGCTGGCCAGCGATGTCCCCGGATCTCAATCCGATCGAGCACCTCTGGGGCATCCTGACGAGAACCGTGTACGCGCACGGTCGCCAGTTCTCATCGCAGCAAGAGCTCAAGTCCGCCATCACCCAAGCGTGGCGCGATCTCGACCACTCAGTCATTGCCAACTTGGTTGCATCGATGCCCAAGCGCTGTGCAGCTGTCCTCGAGCGCAAGGGAGCGTTTATTACTAGTTCGTAAGCTTCAAACGCAGCGTCCTCACGTTCAATACCAATCTTACCACGCCTCTCCATTTATTCTCGCATCGTTGAAATATTTCGAAAATGACATTTTCTGCCATTGTGCTGGCTACACTGTGTATTTCGATGATCGACATATAGCATTCGAACCGTATTTAATTGCGCTATTAATCCAGCTTCATTGCAGCTCTGTCCGATGAAAATCAAAAATATTTGAAATGAAACAAGAAATTTCCAAGACTTTTGTCGTGCACTTTATTGTGCGTATGACAACCAAGGATTCATGCTATACAATATTTCAACCATCTTACGATACTCTAAGGGGGTCATGCTTTGTGAATGAATGCTGCGTGGGGTAATAATTTTCTTTTTTGCTTACCTGGGCTATCATTTACTCTCTTTGTACCACTCTGGTTCGCAAGGTCCATTTTTTCGTCTCTCTCACTAGACCATGGCTTAGAGCTGACATTAATTACCTTCGCACGTTTCTCTTCTTCAATATTTACGCTAATCCCATTGTCATTCAATGTATTTAGAATACGATTCAATGTATTACCCCAACTAACTTGTGGTGATATTGCATTGTTCTCTCGATTCGTTGCTTTGTTTTTTATGACAATACCTCCGTCTTTGTAATCGAGATAGAAATTTTTCATTACATTCTTATCATAGCCTACAGGTTCGAGTATTTTTTTAACGTTTCTCACGGACGCATACTTTTGAAACAATTCGCCAATGATACCCCACGCTCGGTCCTCCATTTCAACGCTATTGATACTTTTCGAAGGGTTAGGGACGTCAAAGTCCTCTTTGACCATATTTGTTTGCTCTCTTGTCCTCTTATTTCTCATGAGGTCTTTTAGACGACTGAGAACAGCCCCATGTTTGTTTAATTGCATGTTCAAAATACCAAATACCAAGTCACGTGTCTTTACCCAATCGTATGCTTCGTCTGTCTTTTTACTTTTCCGTTGTCGCTTAGTATCTTTCAATACAACGGCTAACTTTCCTAAAATTTCATGCTGTGATATTTTACCGTCATGTTTATAGGGTGAAATTTTCATATCAACCAGAAACTTATATTCCTTATACAACTCCTTAACATGGTTATGAGCCTCTTTTTGCTCTTGCTCGGTGTATGAGGCGTCATCAATTTCTTCGTTTGTCCCTGCCATATCGTCAGCAATGTCTGAAAGACTATCATCAACATCACCAATATCATTTCCAGTCTCCGTGTCACCCATCATTCTGTAGATGTCACTCGCAGAAAAGTTACTTTTAGATTGAGGCATAGGCTCATCTTTATCTTTGTCGTTACTTGCATTCCCCATGAGCGAAATCAAAGATGCGTAGATAGATTTACGCGATTTATCAGCTGCTCCAGATAAAACTTTTTGTAGATCCAGCTTGTCTTCGATGTCATCAACCCAAATTGCATTTTTTACGCTTCTCTTTGAGCTTGCGTATATTCTTGGTTACGTTGTGCTTTTTTGAGCAACTCTTTTTGTTTTTGGCTGTATTCGCCTCGTTTATTACCTCCAACGAACATTTTTGTTATTAGATCGACGATCGAAAGGTCGCAGACCTGAAAGATCAAGATCTTTAAGCTCTGCTCTATATTTGAATTATTAAAAGTTGGTTAAATAATATTAAATTCGGCAAGCGAGGACTCACAGACGTCTGAGCTTGTCAGCTCAATTTGAAGATTGAGAGTCTTGCACTTGATTTTTCTCATACGCTTCACTGCACGCAATGAAGTCGTAATAGCTCGCAAGAAGCATTTTTGATGGATGCATTGGTGTCGGACCTTTCCATGGCTTTACGTTGCGTTCAATTTCGTAAAATTATCGAATCGTTTCCGTTTCTTTCTGCTTCTTTTTCATTGTTTCGTTTCGTTTCATTTCAGGTAATGGTTTGCCGTTTTCGTCAAGATAAATTACATTCATGTTTATTCTATATTAGTACCGATAGAATTGAAATACGTTTTTTCTAATTTACTTGCTTTCCCCTTTTCAACAAGTCTCAAATTCTTCTGTGGCTCCCACGTTGGATCATCATAGCCACGCCATTTAACTAAATACTCATACGTTTGAGCTCCTGGTGTAACCTTGTTTCCTTTTTTCTTTACAGTTCTGTGGTCTAAAACTTTCTTTACTTCCCAGATTAAGTTGTTTTTATCTAATGGCAAGTCTGTGATATCTGCCTCGACAATTTTCAAATCATTGACTGGTTTGTATAAAATTTGATTATTTTTCGATCGAATGCGAACTTTCAATCCATCTAAACCAACAACTTCATACACGGTTTTTGAATATCTGGCTCCTTCCTTCTCAAACTTTTTTGATTGAAGCTTGTAACGAACCATTGAGCCTTTCGGGAGTTTTGTCTGAACGTCCTTGACTAATCGCTTATTATACTCGTTTTCGGAAAATATTACTTGTCCTTCCATTTGATTCGGAGTAGCGTTAATCGATGAATGATTCGTATCATTGTAATTTGAGATCGTGTCATTCTATATTTTTTGTGTGAGCCTCTTAAATCCGGTATTCTCTTGCAATTTTGTGATTCTTGCCTTAATTGTTCGAATGAATCGATCGATTTTTCTGAGGACGGTATGATCTCCAGGAATGGAGTTTGCGTGGGTAATTAATTTCTTATCTAATAACGCTTCCACGCTATTGTTTGTAAATTCTGTTCCGTTGTCTGACATTAAAGCAGTTACTGTGTGCTCTGTAATGAATTCATCGATAACCTTTTGAACCGTTGCTGCTTGTTTGTTTTTCAGAAGTTTTGCATAACCAATTCTGCTATTAATATTTACTGTAATCAATATTGGTTGTTTTCGCCAAAATGCTAAATTTATCTGCCATTCGTTAGGATTATTCGATGCTATTTTGAATTCTGGGAACTTCTTGCGTTGAGCGGAGAATTGTTGGACGATGTTCTGAGTTTTGTACCAGTTCTTAACCAGTTTCAGTGTGACAGCAGAATCTAAAGCTTTAGCTTTGTGGTACAACTTGTTTGCAGATATAAAACCTTGTTTAGGATCATAGTACAATTTGCTTAGAAGCGTTTCCATCGTATTCAATGAGTTATACTAAACGAATGAAACATTTCTTGTAAATTTTGTTCGCTTGGAAACCTGTTGAGTTTTCGAATCAATATTAATCGAACATAGCTCACTGAGATCAAATGACAAAGATCAGTCATTGTAGAGTGTCATAAATTTATCATACGTATCTTTCTCAAGCAACTTGCCGGGGATTCCTTTCATGCGAATGTGCATGCCTTCAATATCGTTCCCATCACAAGCAAGTAGATCCAGGTAACTCTTCTTGCCAAGAAAGATTGATTCTTTAGCATAAATATTACCTTTTGAACCCTTTAGGTCAAAATCAACATGGAATTGACTCATTTGATTACCAATCAGTTCTTTGTTATATTTCACCTTGTATGCTTCAGCAAGGTGTGGAACAGAGTCATAATCGATGTGCATGCTGTCCGTATCCTGGTACCAGATTTTAGCATCGATATCCTCAGCCAAGCACATGACACGATTCATTATATGTTTACTTGAGTCAAGAATTTGGATACCAAGATGAATGGGGCTGAAGTGTTGAGTCAGAGCTTTGTGTTCTTCAAACATAGCAATTTTATCACTAACAGGGGTTCTAGAAATCATTTTATGAATATTTTTGCGTGTGTATTCATCGATTATATTTTGACCACCGCTGACGAACACTTTCTTCTTCACAATCGGCTTCATTAGTAGCTTACCATAAGAGCTGTTCATCATTAGCTTCAATACATTTTGAAGAGGGTTTTTCTCATCTTTACATTTGAGACGAGCTGCAAACATCTTTCTGTTTGTTTTAGTGATTTGATTGTTGAAGCCTTCATTCCAGTAAGCTCCATCGAATATCGTGGTTTCGGTGTTTTGAAATTGCTGCATGTCTTCAAGAGCTTGTTTGCCAAGAACTAATGTTATACCTACAAGATCATTTGTGAAGTTGCGAGCACCATTTTGGAAGATGCTTTGAAGTGGAAAATGGCGTATTTTACCAATAGTCAAAACGGACACGCGCTACGTAAACGTCTGCGTCAGACGGGATTGTGTTTTTGAAAAACTTCGCTTTTCCTTTTACGTAACCCTTAAGCTCGGCCATTGCCGAAGGGTAGAGGCTTACAGCGTCAAAATCAGCCAACTTATGTTTGATGTGATGGTTTTGATTGTCGCGAGTCATTACACGACCTCCAGTGGTCGCTTCGCGTAGGAAACCAAGAAGAACAGAGTTCATCTCATAGCAATCGTCAAAGCAGCCTTCGTTATGCTGATAAGCAATAGATAGTGAAGAAATACTCAAGAAATGATAGACATCGAGTTTGAATTCATTGAACACAAGCTTTCGGAATGCTTCAAAGCAAGTTTTAAGAACATCCACGCCGCGATTACAGTAACGAGTAGCATAGATCTCACAGTCGAATTTGTTATTGCTGATAGCTCCAATCTTCATTGCATTATCAATCAACGTCTCTTTGTGTTCATACGAGTCGAGATACTCAAGTGGCCAGAGAGATGTAAAGTTGTATTTGGTAATTAGATTGTGAAGAACACATTCTTTTTCGAGTGAAAGGCTCTCTGTTGCGTCAGAAAACATGTCAGGCAACTTGCTAAGACCACTGGCTAGAAAGCTCATTGTGTCCTCAATTACAATCTCACGCCCTTTGTAAAAACCATGTGTTTGTTTGATTTTCGTTCCACAGTCGATCATATTGAGATCTTTTGAACTAAACGACATATACTTCAAAAGAAAGCGAGCATCAAAACCGGCGTTTTGAGCCCAGAGAAGGTTATAGCTCTTCTCAGGTAAAGTATCAAGAAACTTTTGTTCGCAGCCAAAACCGTAAATATTTTTGGTTTCGCCAAACATAGATATTGTAAAGCCATTTCTCACATTGACGTTTGCAATGCTATACGAAACGCAGTATGGTACATGAAAATTTTCAACAACCAGAGTTTCAAAATTGAAATATACGATGTTAAACTTACTAACATCATAGAATTCTTTTGTTTTGCTATTATACGCTCTGAAAGGTGCTTGTCCGAGTTTCAATTCACTTCCTTCTTTCCGACCAATTTGTTTGAAATTGTTATCGTTAAAATCTTCAGCATTCAATGAACGTACTTCTTGATATTTGTTGTTTAGAATAAATGGCATGCTTTGTTGAGTGATTGTCTCCAAATGTGTTTCTCTGTGATGGTACAGGTAACTAATCACCCCACAACTGTCAAGAAAATTGATTTGTTTGTTATTGAATGTTACACACTTATTCTTAACCCCCCATTACCGTCCTTGTATAAGACAGGATTGATGATTTCAGATCCTGTATTATACAGAATCTCAACGCTGACATCTTGAAAATTGTATACTTTTCCGGTGCCAATACTTTAATTCATACGCGGATTTCGTGTTCATTATCAAAATTTCCCGTCTGTGCATGGTGATCTCAGAACACCAACCAAGGGGTACGTGCTGTGCGTAGAAAAAGATGAAACTGTTTGGGCTGTCTCGCACTTACTCGACGGTTTGAATTTTGGAGGGAAACTACGCGCCAACTGGCGGACGGATGGTTGCGCGCGAACCACCAGGTGCTCATTTGGGAATTCGATGAGAGAGGGAGAAGCAGCATGAAGCGCCGCAGCCAACGACGCGATGCCGACGACGAGACCAAAGAACCGAGCTTGACATTGACCCAGGAGGTCGAGGAGATCGTGACACAGCGGACGCAGTTTACGTACGTTGACTCCTTGTGGTGCTACTATGTATGCTTGTGTCGGACGTCGCTAATATGAGTTCTGTGTGTGCAACGCCGCGTCGAACACACTGCGCTTGCTCGGATGGATGGCAAAAAGAGCGCCAGGAGAGCTCGAGACTCGGTGGATGTACGTTGCTCCTTGTGCGTCGTCTCGTACACCGTCGGCGCGAGTTGAAGGCGTAGATTACGTGCTCGGAGAGGAAGGAGTCATCGCGTACGTTGCTCGCCGCTTTCCGAAGACTGCGCGAGCGCGATTGAGACCGCTGTCCGCGCGCACGGCACCAGATTCGCCGCTGTCGTCTTCCTTGTCGCAAGAGTCACAAGCTCCCGCTCGCGCATGCCGCTCAACGACGCCAGACGAAGACGACGACTTTGACGACGACGCCCCTGCGCTCACACGAAGTCGCGTTGCACGTGGGCCGTCAACGCAACGTGCGCTGGTCGACGAGTTCGTCGACGACAGCGAAGAAGAGCAAAAAGAGAACGGCGATGCAGAGAGCGATCCTGGCCGTGATCCTGCCCGAAGCCCTCCTGTCGCAAGCGATACTGCCCAAGATCCTGCCAGTACATCGCTCCTCGGCCCTCAAGACCACGATAACGGCGATGAGCAAGCGCAGATCGATGATGATGGCACGATCCGGCCCAAGATCTTGTTTGCGATCCTCCTGTTGCGACTGATCCTGCCCGAGATCCTGCCAGAACTTCGCGTAATGTCTCTCGCGACAGCGAGTCATACGAAGACGACAGCCAGTCGGACGGCAGCGGCGAGGAAGCGCAGGCGGTGGCAACAACGATCGTTCCAGTACTTGAAGCCGACGATGTGAACAAGCTCATGCCGGGCAACAACCGCGCAGACTTTGACTCGGACGAGGACGACGCTGCGTTCAATGGGAGATCGGTGCCGCTGACAATTTGGTGCCAGTTAGAGAGGAGAGTGACGACAGCGACAGCGACTGCGACAGAGTCACTGAAGCGTTCATGACAGCGATGGGCGGCAAGATCCGCGTTGCAACTGGAAACATCGATCTCCGCGCGCTTCGAGTGATGAAGTGGCAAGAATGCACCAGAGACTTTGAGACCAGAGGCGTGGAGTACCCCCAGCTCTCCAGCGCGTCCGGTCGACCGACAGAAGCCACGCGCAAGATCACTGACTCGCCGCTGCAGCTCTTTTTCCTCTTCTTTCCGCCGGCGCTTTGGATCGAGATCGCGAACGACAGCAAGCGCTATCGCATCCAGCAACTGACCACGCGAGCCGAAGCAGTGCAAGCGAAGCAAAAAAAGACGAGAGCTCTCAAGCCGTCGGTGACAGTCGAGCGCATTCGAGACATCAAAGCACGTCTGCGCCGAAGCGCGAAGATCGAACCGCACGAGATTGTCGTTGCAGTTGGTTTGCTGATGGCGAACGTGCTCAACCCGCACATACGCGGTATCTACCACCATTGGCGTTTGAGCTCGTCCGGCGCTCTGTCGGCGGGTCTGTTCGGCAAGTTCATGTCCCGGAACCGGTTCAACGAGATCGTGCGCAACATGCACTTCTGCAACAACAACACACGTGGCGACACTGCGGACAAGGCTTGGAAGATTCTCAAAGTGATCTAAGTACTGCAAAAGACGTTCCTCTCCGCGTGGACGCTGCCAGCGCGGTTCTCGTTCGATGAAGGTGTCCTGTCTTCTTCGTCGCGCCGCAACACGACGCGCATGTACATGCTGGACAAACCGCACAAGTGGGGCACTAAGATGTTCATGTCGTGCGATGCAGAGACGAGCTACTGCTACAGGTGCTCAGCTCGTATATTTTGACAAGTTGATGATCCTGTATAATACAGGATAACGGACTCATTTTCTGACGATCTTGTATGTATCATACAGATTCGATCTCTACCTCGGCGCAAAGCAGCACGCAGGCTCATCTGCTGCCACCGACAACAAGACTGGGCTTTCGCAGTCGTTCGAAACATGAAGCATGTACTCAACGGCGCTCCAGACGCATGGCGTTTAATCGCCGTCGATCGATTCTGCACCAGTGTCGCGCTCATGCTGCAGCTGCTGTCGATGAAGCTCTACGCTGTCGGCACGGTCAGGACGGATCGCATTGGCTTCTGTCAAGAAGTCATCGACAAGCGCAAGAAGAAGCCGAAGACTGTGCCGCGAGGAGTGTTCAAGATAGCACGCTGCGCAGACGCACCGACGCTTTTGGTTTTGAGCTGTATGGACTCGCGCCCTGTGCACATGCTCTGCACGGGCGGTCTTGGCACCGCGTCGACAGTATCTCGTCGAACGGCGCGACAGTTGACCACGTTCCATGCCCCAAGATCGTCCGCAACTACCACGAGCTCATGGGCGGGGTCGATCAGCACGACCAACTTCGTCTGCAGCGCTACTCGCCCCAGCTTACAAACCGTTGCCGCAAGTACTACAAGTCCCTCTTCCTGGGCTTGGTGGACTTGGTCGTGGTGAACTGCTTCGTCACGCACTCGCAGCATCGGAAAGACACCGGTTCGACGCCGCTCAAGCGTGCAGACTTCATGGTCATCCTTCACGAGCAGATGCTGTCGGTCACAGCGCGCGACTTTGTCGGCGTCGCCGCTCTCAGTCGTACTGGTACACCTCTCTCGAAGACAACGCGCGCCTCCACCACCACGCACAAAGCTACTTTGACCAACGAGTGGAGAGGCGACGAGAAGACGCGAAAACGCAGACAGCCTGCATGCAAAGTCTGTACTCTTCTGCGCCACGGCTTGCAAGAGAACGCAAGCACGTCGCCGTACTACTGCGAGTACTGCTCTGAAGACACTGGGAAGCTTTGGCTGTGCACGAAGGTGCGTGATCCGGAGCGGAACCCGCGCACGTGCTTCGATACATGGCACGAAGACTTTGATTGCGGTCGTGCAATCCCGGCGCACATTGAAAACAGCATCGCCATGCGTAGACCGCCGTCGCAGAAGCGCAAGCAGCAGCGCACACAAGCAACAGACAGCAGCGACGAAAGCGAGAGTTACTAGCAACAACAAAGAGCATTTACCGTTCGAACTTGTGTTACTTGTGTTTTGTGTGGTCCTGCGATGTCTGCAAGTGAGCGAGTGCGAAACGATCACGTTGAGCTACGTCTGCGAGGACGCCTTTGCTGCTCTCGACTTGCTCGCCTTTGTGTCTGCTATCATGCTCGCAGGCGTAGCGACTAACGTCGGGTTTCGCATGAGCGCGAGAGCGATAGAGTGCAGTTGAGTTGTGTTTGTGTTTGTGTTTGATTTCGGATGTTGAGAGTGCGCGCTGAGATCATTGTGCGCAGGAAGATCTCACTAGTGTTTGCCTTTAGAGCTTGTGTGCCTTGCGCAACATGAACAAGCAAGCATTGTTCGAACTGAGTGCTTGAGCAGATGTCGCTCATCCTGCGTGTAGGCGCGCGACTTGATAATGAGTGTGCGTGACAACGCACAAAGACGTTCACTTTATGTTCGTGTGGCGAGTGCTATTCTGGTTCGTCGACCTGGTTGGTTGCGTTTCATGTGATTGCAGAACATATAATCTGCAAAGTGGCATAGTACTCGAGTGTGAGGCAGAAAACCAACGTGCCTTATACAAAATCACACGAGCCAAAACCAAAACAATCCTGTATAAATCCAAAAAATATTCAAAAATGTACACGATAGACAGTCAGAATATAGAGAAATGCCAAATTCGCACATCAATGGGTATTTTCCGGCTCAATACAAACTTTTAGAGAACATGACAATCCTGTAGCTACAAGATGCACAGAGCAAAAAATCCGTGGTAGTAGGGGAGTTAACAAACATATAGACATTATGTCAATATTTGACAACTGTCAAAATTTCGAAAAGGAATTACATAAAATACCACACAACGAAACAGAAAAACATTGCAACAAAAAACAGCACTAAAATATATTCTATTTGTACAGTAAGAGCCAGTAGCTTAGTCTCGAGGTTCAAGTGTTCAAATATCATGTACTGCAAAACGTCCATTTAAAGACTCTTCTTTGATAAACGTGTCGAAAAAGCGTCAAATGCAACAAATAAGGTCAAAACACTACTACTCCGTTTCTGAATAAGTGGTTGAAATGAGACATCTTGAGCTACTTCATCCAGTTTGCGTCCAAATGCTCATTTGAGTCCAGATCTGAAAAGCTCTGGACGAGCGTGTTGTGTTGGTGTGTCGAACAAAAAACAGAGCAATATTGATTGACTGAGAGTCGCAAACGCGTGTGTAAAGGGCGTCGCAGCCACGTAAACGAGTGGACCGCAGGCGATATAGCCCATCCTGTCACTTGCAATAAAAAAAATGCTCGCAAACGCTCACATCTCATCACGCGCCCAATGCAGCACGCCAAGAACAAGAACCTCAGAGACGACAACCGCGCTCGAGTGCTGGTGGCCCTGTACACACACACTACAAAAGGCGTTCTTCCGCGAGTCGCCTACGCGAACGTCGCTCGAGCGCTCGAGCTTCGCGCTGCTACGGTCGCACGCCTGTGGCAGCGAGCAATGGAGACGCAGGCCGAGACAGGTGTGTGCGAGCCCAGGTCGCGCAAGCGCTACAGCGCCCGAAAAAAGGCAGACGTGAGTGCTCAACTCGAGCGTCTACGCGGACTACCACATGAATTGCGATCGACAGTCCGCAGTGCTGCCGCAGCCATCGACCTCTCTCATTCTACTCTCCATCGGCGCATTCTAGACGGTGACGCTCGAGTTGCAGTCAATAACGTGAAGCCAGCGCTTATGGACGCAAACAAGGCCAGGAGGCTCGAGTTCTGCCGTGACCGGGTCGATCTCGCTACGATGACGATTAACGACATGTTCGGCGACGTTCACGTAGATGAGAACCTCTTTACCTGACAGAGCCCAGAAAGCGCGCCATCGTCCAGCCCGACGAGATCCTGCCTACCCGCCATCTCCGATCCAAGCGCCACATCACAAAAGCGATGATGCTTGTCGCTGTCGCTCGCCCACGATAGGACCCAGCGACACGCACACACTTTGACGGCAAGATCGGCGTGTGAGCGTTCCTCGAGCACACACCAGCACGCCGATCCAGCCGCAACCGTCCCTCTGGGACACTCGTGCCACACAATGTGTCGGTCACACGCGACTCCAACAGACCCACGCTGGTCGAACAACCACTCCCGGCGATCGTCGCTAGATGGCCCGGAGGTGTGTACACTGTGCAACAAGACAATGCGCCGGCTCACATAGCCACCGACGATAGTAGGTTTGCAGCAGCAGCGCAGTCGTGCTATGTCGATGTGCGCCTTATATGCCAACCACCCAATAGTCCAGATATGAATGTGTTAGATCTAGGGGTATTCCACGCTATTCAAGCACGACAACAGCGCGTGCCTGCGCGCACAGTCGATGAGTTGGTGGCAGCTGTCACGGACTCATTTTGGCAATTGTCAGCATCGACTATCAACGCTGCGTTCTCGTCTCTGCAGTACTCCATAGACCAGTGCATAGAGTTACGAGGCAGCAACGACTATCGCCCTAAGCACATCTCAAAGGCAAGACTTGAGCGGGAGGGACGACTTCCGCTGAGTGTACATTGCTCAGATGCGTAAGCTCAGTCTTTGCGCGAGTCAGTGTAGAACGGACAGTATCCTATACAAAAACTAAGTCAAATTTGCACCACATATTCTGAAACACATTCAAGGGTGGAACCACCACTTATTTTGAAACGGAGTAGTGTAACTGAACGAATTATTCGTATGTGTGATGAAATTGCCAAAACGATGTAAAACCCCTATGGATGGCAAAAATGGTATATTATGATTACAAAATTGTCTCTAATATCAAGGGCTGTCGTTTTTTTACGGCAGCCGAACTTACTCACACTCGCAACCTCATTTCCTACAAGCGGTCGCTGCATCCATTGTTTTCCTGTTTATTCTATGAAAATATCTGCGTTCAATTCATAACATTGAGTTACAGTTAATGACGGTATATATATTACAAAACCATAAACCCCCACGATCAGGAGAAGACAAAATCGTTTATGGAGAACCTACTGGCTTTCTTGGAGGCAAAATATAGTCAGTACGCGCACTTTGTCTTTTGGTGCCGACTTTTGTTTGGGTTCGCTCGCCGGCCACTTCAAGCGACGCAGGCTGGTAGATATGTCCAAGGCGCAGTCCGCGCCCTGCGCGTCGTTGAACGGCAACAGTCGACGTCTCACAGCACCTAGTCGGATCGCCACAAGCGCTGTAGTTGAGCAGTGGTGCTTGAGCTTGTCAGTTGCATGACGTGCAGCGCTGTGGTGAAACTGGCGCGTTAACTGCTGTCGCACGATTGAAACACACACAGCGGTTATTATCATGACGGTCACAGATCATTGGCAAGGACAACTGCCAACCTAGTGTATACACACACCGCGGTTATTATCACGACGGCCACAGATCATTGGCAAGGACAACTGCCAGCGTAGTGTATACACACATGCTCACACACCTCTGAGTTGCGCGTTATTTTCGTATTGCTTGAGCGGAGCGTGTTATTGTGTCTTAAGCACTTTCGTGCCGCCATAGGGCGGCATTAACTGTCGCAGATACGCACCAGCAAGAGAGGAGAGTAACAAGGAGTATAGATAGTACATAGGCTGCGTGGTTACGCGTGAGCTCCTGAACATAGACAGAACTGCAAACAAGCGAGCCACACACTTGCATCGCGACAACGGCACGGCTGCAACTGGCCACCAACAGTGCCTCACGTTTGAGACTTCCACTCACATAATGGGTACCGATGTGCGCGCGCGTCGCCGTTGAAGGTGCGCCGCCTGCATGATCGCTCGGCACTGCTGCCGGTCAAGTGCGCGGCCAACCAGCAAACCAAGCCAAGGTGCTGTGCTGGAACGATGCTCATGCCCGCTGCTGCACGCGCTGATGCTACCACTAAAAGTTTAGGGAGGAGGCCTTAAGCACTAAAACCAACAGACCCCATCTAGACCTTGAGTACACTACACAAGCACAGCGCATTCAGAGATACCGCAAATGTAACGGGGTACACAAGCTATGACTATTATTGTAATAATCGAACATTGCGGAATTACTTTTCACGCACGTCTTTTGGGACCAGCCTGTTGGCTTTTGATCTTATTGGTAGATATTGTTAGAATATTAGCCAATATGTGATGTTGGCTCCGAGAGCCAACCATATTTTAGTTGACTTAGCTTTAGTATTACATACTTAGAATTAGAGACTCACACCAAAGGGTAGAGTCCGCACAACCAACTAAAATGAACACTTGCGATTTGACCAACTCAACTGTTGCGTTTATTATGTCCGTCTTAGCGACTGGAATCCTTGCGGAAGGTGTCTGTACACGCTTCTTCGCAAAGGTGCTGCGTAACTCGGGAACGCCCGGTTACAGCAAAGGTATGATTCCTTGCGTTGAGAGTCAGCAGACTAAGGCGAAACAAGTAGATGCGATGGACTAAGGCGAAACAAGTAGATGCGATGGTAGCGCAAACGTCAATGTAAGTGCCCAGTGCAAGGCGATCTGCGAATACAAGCACGACAATGCTTATGGTATTGTCGTCACTTATTGTTGTCGTACTTTACAATGAGATGATGTGTTGCAATCAATCTGGAATATTCTAGTGAAGTCCGAAGTTAATTTGTAAATTACGGTTGAGTATGTGCCAGAACATGTGTATGTGTCGTTAATAGTAAGCGAGTTAAAATCAACGTACATGTCACTTGTGCATTTACGACCGACACGAATATGACACACTAATGAAATGTGTACATTGGTGTGTTGAGCAAATTCATATTCTATGTGACATGGTGTGTATGAATAGTACACATGATGTCACTGGTACATACGCCGTGCTGCGTGAAATTCAAGAAGCAGCACCAAATCTAGCAAACATCCACTGTCTATACCTGCTTGAGAGCGACATTGCAGTCACATCACCAGACCGCTTGTCCTTTCAGGTTTGTCCGATTTGTATGAAACTAAAGGTGGTTTGCCTGCCACGTATCGTACTGTCGAAGCTCGCATAAAAACATAGATATAACCAGCCAGGTCGAGCAAACCACGCCACCTGTCGGCAGACGAGAGTCACTCTGTGGTCAATGACGAAGTAAGTCATTTCGACGACCATGGCGGCCAAAGCAAACTCGATGCGTGAGTTGGTCGACCAGCTAGTGTTCGCGCCCTCTCGCAAGTATTGTGATTGGTGTTTCAAGAGTTCTCCGGTGATCGAGCGCGAGAGGATCGAATTAATGTTCCTTTACACACTCTTGCGACATAGCGGGTGTACACAGGTCAGCAATCGTGTCTGTTCACACAGGTCTCGGTCGTGTCATTGTGGGGCCTCTGCGAGATTTTGACTGGGGTCTTTCCTGAGCAGTGGCGTCGGTGGCGGCGCCGTACCGACTCCTCGAACGGCTACAATCCACTTCGCAATCTCGTCGAGCAGACACCACCGGACCGGGAATCTTCGGCTGCCAACGATATATGCGCAATCGCTCACCGCATGCGACATTGTGCGTCAACTTCCTGAGTTTCGCATGAGAGGCTGACCAATAGCGAACACGACGGTGTATCGATACCGATACCATCGTCTACATCGAATGTGGTCGCAAGGGTATATACCCTTTCTCATTACCTGTGACATTAGCCAACACAAATTTTGCTACATCGAAAGTTGCGATGTGTGAATTTGTAAAGCGCTTGATAACTTCCATTGTGAAGACACTATTACATACGTTGGGCCCTTTATCATGTGCGAGAGACGAAACGGTTTTAACAGCACTGAAAGGATCAATCAGATTTGTTAGAATTATGGTCACGCTTGCCTAGGTGGTGTAAGGGCCGTGGCGCAGTGACGTGGTAGAGCAAGTAGTGGCAGCCCATCTACTACCGAGTCTCTATCGTCATGCATGTCGTTCTATATAAACTCGTCGTGCTAATGGTCTTGATCGTGGTGTGACGAGTGGCAATGTCGTTGCATGACAAACTGCGAAATGTGGTGGAGCGCATGCGATTCGTTTAATGTAATAGGTGAGATTGCGAAGAGCTGGACTTGGTTAACGTTAGTATTTATCGCGCTTACATGTGGTTGTAATCGAAAACTTCCTAAAAATATGGTGTCCAAAATATTTGGGGTGTCCGCATCACTTTCTGCGGAGTAACGAACGTACGTGGTGGTGGTGCTCGCAAGAATCGGTCATGGAGTAGTAGCCGTGCGCTTCTTCACCACACGCTTTGTTCGCCTATTCTTCTTGTTCGCCATGCAGTGAGTGAGCTTCATCGAGAATACTGTGAGTGTTGGTTGTTTTGTATTCGTTGTTTTTCATGATGTGATTCGTAAATTTTGGTCTATTCCCTGCATACAAACGACAAGCTTAAACGCAACAGCTTGGCTTCAGTATGTGAGAGCCAAGTATACTGGAATGCGGGAGCAGCATTGCCTTCTCAAGCGATCCCCCCTTTGGCTCACTACGAACAAGCTCGAGCTCGTCAACCTGTGAGCACGCTCGGCATCATCGTCTGCATCTGCTCGGCGCTCGTTGTCGTCGTTGTCGCTGACTCGCACGTGCACATTCGCGCACTCGCATCCTCGTATCAACGCGCACGCTCGCGATAGTCCGCAAACATGGGCATCCCGCGCTTCTACCGCTACATGTCGGAGCGCTACCCGCTCATCAACCAGCCGATCTCGGACGTCTCGCTCCTGCCCGAGTTCGACGCGTTCTACCTCGACATGAACGGCATCATCCACAACTGCACGCACACGGACGACGTGAGCGACGCGCTCAGTTCGCTCGGTCTCGCAGCGCAGCTCCACAACATCTTCACGTACATGGACCGCCTCATCACGCACATTATCAAGCCCAAGGCGCTCGTGTACATTGCGATCGACGGCGTCGCGCCGCGTGCAAAGCTCAACCAGCAGCGCTCGCGCCGCTTCCGCGCTGGCTTGGAGCGGCAGGAGGCGCTTGAGAAGGAGCGGTACCTCCAGATCAAGCTCGAGGACGAGAAGAACGGCGAGCGCCGGACGCCAGACGCCCCCAAGTTTGACTCGAACTGCATCACGCCGGGCACGGAGTTCCTCGAGCAGCTCTCGCACCACCTCGTGTACTTTGTGCGGCAGAAGATGAAGACCGATCCGCTCTGGGCGCGTCTCGAGATCTTCTTCTCGGGCAGCGAAGTCCCAGGCGAGGGCGAGCACAAGATCGTCGAGTTCATTCGGCATCGCAAGATGCTCCCGGGCTACGGCGCCGACGTGCGCCACTGTATGTACGGCAGCGACGCAGACCTCATGCTCCTCGGGCTCATGACGCACGAGCCGCACTTCACGCTCGTGCGCGAAGTCGTGGTCTGGGGCGGCCACAAAGGCAGCAAAGTCGCTGCGAAGCAGATCGCCGAGCAGCAGTGGCAGCTCGTGCACTTGAGTCTCTTCCGCGAGTACTTGATGATGGAGATGCGCGTCGTCGCGCCGCTCGACGGCGAGCGCATGCTCGACGACTTCATCTTGCTCACGTTCTTGCTCGGGAACGACTTCATCCCGCACTCGCCGACGCTCGAGATCAGCGAAGACGCCATTCCGCTGCTCCTGCAGGTCTACCGCGAGCTCTTGGGCAAGCACGCGGGTCAGTACTTGACGCAGAACGGCAAGTTGGTGAACGTCCCGCTGCTCCAGGAGCTCTTTGACGTGATCGGGAGCAAAGAGGAGGCGATCTTGACCGACCGCGCGATCGAAGAGAGCAAGCGCAAGAAGCACCGCGGCGGACACAGTCGCGCGCCGCCGCCAGTCCACGACGTCGACGAAGACGCGGTCCAGAGCGCGCTGCTGGCGCTGAACGACAGCGACGGCGACGGCGCGAACGACGTGATGCCAGTGCTGCTCGATGACGACGATGAGTTGGACGACGAAGAAGCCGACAAAGCGCTGCTCGAGGCGCTCGACGGCGAGTTCGAGACGAAGCTCGCGCTCGAAGCTGAAGCAGACGAGCACGCGATCTTTGCTGCGCTCTCGGGCAGCGAGAGCTTCCAGGAGACCAAGTGGACGTACTACGCGCGCAAGTTTGGCGTCGAGCGCGGCGACGGCAACGTGACGACGAACAAGAGCCTCGCGCAGATCAAGCGGCACTACGTCGAGGCGCTCATGTGGTGCCTGGCGTACTACTTCCAAGGCCCGCCGTCCTGGTCGTGGTTCTACCCGTACCACTACGCGCCGATGGTCTCGGACTTGACTGACATCGCTGACGTCGTCGCGTCCGTGTCGTTCAGCAACGACCCAGCGACGGACGGTCCGCTGCGGCCGTTCGAGCAGCTCATGTCCAACTTGCCGGCGTCGAGCGCGCACCTCGTGCCCGAGCCGTACCGCTTCCTCATGTGCTCGCCGCTCTCGCCGATCAAGCACTTCTACCCCGAGAAGTTCGCGATCGACATGGAAGGCAAGCGCAACGCGTGGGAAGGCGTGAACCTCTTGCCGTTCATCGACGTCGCGCTCTTGAAAGAGGCGATCGAGCGCTACTGCCCAGACAGCAGCTTGACGCCGGCCGAGCGCCGCCGCAACACGCTCAAGCGCGAGCCGCTGCGCATTGTCGTTGACACGAGCGTCGTCGAGACGCTGCCGTCGTCGCTCCCAGGCGTCGCGGGCTTCCCAGACGTGCCGCTCTGTCACACGCGCGTCGAGGACTTTGCGCTCCCGCCGATCGCAGTGCATGACGGGCAGTTCCAGAGCCGCTTGATGGACGGCGTGACGCTCCCGCTCGCAGGCTTCCCGTCGCTCTACACGCTGCCGCTCGACGCCGTGCGCATTGAGCACGTGCGCTTGAACTGCTTTGGCATGAGCTCGCGCAAAGCGTCGCTGATCCTGGGCGTTGCACCGAGCGCTTCGGGCCCAGACGCACCAGCGCCGCAGGACCTCCTCGCGCAAACGGTGCTCGTGAACTGGCCGAACTTGCACGAAGCGCGCGTCGTGGGCGTGAGCACGCTTGCTGGCGAGTTCCGTCGCGTGAAGCGCGCGCACGGCGTGTACGAGACGCAGTTCCGTCCGTACGAGAGCGACGAGAAGACCGCGTGGGCGTCGTATGCGCAGACTGAGGTCGTGAAGCTCCTCGCAGGACGCGGAACACCGGGCAGCGGCGGCATTGACTTGGGCCGCTCCGGCATCTCCGCGGTCTTGCACGTGCTGCCGCTCCAGGGCATGGTCTCGAACCCGCTCACAGGCGCGATCGAGAAGAAGTTTGGCGACGTCGAGGCGCTCGTGCCGCACCAGCTCGCCGTTGTGAACCGCCAGCTCCACGACGCGCGGTTCCAAGAGACGCCGACGCTGCCGCTGATCGAGCGCTTCCCGCTCAACTCGCTCGCGCTCGTTACGAGCGGCGAGTGGCTCGGGTGCACCGCCGCCGTGCTCTCGTGCGACGACGAAGCGAACGAAGTGCGCGTGCGCGTGAACACGATCGACAAGGAGCCGCCGTTCGGCTACTCGGTGGCCGAGAAGGTCACGGACAAGTACTTCCCTGGCTACCTCGTGGCGCAGAAGCTCGGGATCTCGACGACGACGCTCGGGCTCTTGACGGGGAACGTCTCCGTGAACCCTGGCGGCCACGACATTGGCCTGAACATCCGCTTCCGCAAAGACCTCTTGCTCCCTGGCTACTGCCGCCTCGTGAGCAAGACCGCGGCGCAGTCGGGCCGCCAAGACGCCGCCGATGCGACGAACGTCTGGCGCTCGGGCGACATTGTCAAGATCGTCGGCAGCGGCGAGTACGACGCAGCGCTCAAGCGCCACGCGCAGCGCCAGTCGGCGGCTGCAAACGGCAATGGCAACGGCGCGCCGGCGATGGTCTGGGAGTACTCGGAGCGCGCAGTGAAGCTCCTCGCAGCGTACAAGGCCGAGTTCCCTGCAGTCGTGAGCAAGCTCGACAAGATGCCGTTCGGCACGAGCTACAACGGCAAGGAGCTCTTTGGCGTGCGCGACAACGAGCAAGTCGAAGTGCAGGCCGAGCGCGTGCGCCAGTGGGTCGAGCAGCAGCAGCTCGGCGCGAAGGAGCACTCGAAGCACATCCCCGTGACGTCCGAGTACCTGTCGCTGAACGCGATCCGCGCGGTTGAAGTCGCTGGGACGCTCCGCGGCACGGAGCGCCAGAAGCACGCGGCGCTGCTCGCGACGTCGCCGGTTGAAGCGACTGTCGCCGCGCACGACTTGTTCCGACCGAACCCGCTCGTGAACCAGGACTTGACTGGCAGCGACGTCGCGAAGCGCGCGACGCGGAACCCCGGTGCGCCGCGTCTTGGTGACCGGATCATCAACATCAGCGGCCGCGGCGTGCCGTTTGGGCACCGCGGGACGGTCGTCGCGACGCACGTGAGCAGCAAGTGCGTCGAAGTGCTCTTTGACGAGAAGTTCACGGGCGGCGAGCCGCTCTACGGCTCCACGAGCCTCGACCGCGGCAAGATCGTGCCGTGGAACAACGTCATCTGCGTCTCGACGCCAGTTGGCGGCCACAGCGTCACGGCGCGGAGCGTCGACGCTGCGCAGCGCCAGTACGCAAACAAGAACGGCGTGCCGCGCGCACCGGATGGCTCGGTCAAAGTGCTGACGAAGCCAAAGAAGAGCGACGCTGCACAGCGCACTAGCAAAGCAAACAGCAGCAGCAAGAAGGACAGCGCGGCGACGCCTCGCGTGTCATCGAATGCCGGTGGTGGCTTTGTGCCACCGCCACCGCCAGTCCCGAGCTCGCTCCCACCGCCGCCGGACGTCGCAAAGATGCAGCAGCTGCTGGAGAAGTGGACTGGCGACACCGCTGCAGCGACTGCGCCAGCCGACGCACCGCAGCCAAAGCCAAAGAAGAAGGCAAAGAGCAAGGCGCCGAAGCAAGCGCCAGTGGCGACTGAGACCGTCGCGACTGATGCAGAGGCGCCTGCGACCGAAGAGATCAGTGCGTCTGTGATGGCGTTCTTCTCGGCCGCGCAAGCGTCTGGTGTCGATGCGCAGACGCCGGCAGATGCGCACCAGCAGCACCCGCCGCCGCCAGTCGCGGCGCCAGGGCTCGTCGACCTTTTTCCGCACAACTACGCGCCGTCAAGCGGTGCGCACGCGATGGCCGCGCCGCCACTGCCGCCGATGGCGTACGGCGGTCCACCACCTCATGCGTTCGTGCCGCACTTGATGGTTCCGCACGCGATGGCGCCGCACCCGCACGCGTTCGTGCCTGCGTACCAGCAGCCGCCGCTCCCAGCGATGCCGCCGCCGCCAATGCCTCCAGCGGAGGTGGCGCTGTCGGACCAGGAGTACCCGTCACTGGCTGCAGCGGCCGCTCTGCCATCGAAGAAGCCGACGCCAGTGGTGACTGCTGCTGCACCGGCAAAGGCGAACGGAGACAAGAAGAGCCGCAAGCACACGCCAAAGAGCAAGAAGCCAGCAACGACGGGTGAGCAGCAGCAGCAGCAGCAGTGGAAGCCCAAGGCGGAGAGCGCGGCAAAGCCAGCTAAGGCTCTGCTGCTCCCGTCGCAGGTCATGCGCCACCAGCAGCAGCCAAAGCCGGAGCCATCGTCGTCGTCGTTGTAGGAGGAGTGACGAAGACACACTTGTGTGCAAGACGCAGGAGCTTGTGCATCGCTTGTGGGCTTTAGGAGGAGGAGGTCGTAGCGCAAACAGGAGGCAACCTGTCACGTCACTATTTCATTGTCAAGGGTGAGCGTGACGAAATGAGATCGACTGCTGGCGCAGGCGAGAGCGAGAGCAGCGCGATGAGCGACATGGCTGCGCAGCGCTGGAGAGAGCGGAGCGGACCGCGCTGCTGCCGACAGCGCACGAGTCGCAGCAGATGTGTCGTCGTGCGGTGCGTCGAGATCGATGTGGTGCGTCGAGCGCGCGTTCGGATTGAATTGAGCAACCGCAGCAGGCGAGCAGTAGCGCCCAGCTGTTGCGTCTGGTGCACTACTAGCAGCGAGACGAGAGAGAGCGCGCGCACGCAGGCTCGACAGTCAAGCGCAGCGCTTGCTCGGCTTTTTGAACTGTGCGCTGGAAATCAGACACGCAGCACTGGCTACTGACAGTGACAAGCAAATATAGGCAGCCATGAACCTCCACATGAAGTGCAGGTTCAAGCGATCCGAGCGCGAGTTGCTCGCGTCTGTGCGTGCTCGCGAGGCAAGTATAGTGCTCATGAACGCGCACTTGGCTGAGCGAACGACGCTGCATGACGCGCAGTGAGCAGGGGATACGCGTGCGGCAGGGGATACCAGACAAACAAGGGCGCGTTGAAGCACAGAAATGGTCTTACAGACGATCATCATCAGTGAGCAAGAGCTAGACTTGCGCGTCGTGCGGGTACGCCGGGAGCGTGTCGAGCGGCGCGAAGCTGCAGCTGCCCTTCTTGTAGCTCTTGACGTGCGACGCGATCTGCGCCATCGCGCAGCAGTTGCAGCACACGGACGCGAGCGCGTCGTAGCAAATGTTGCCCGGGATGTTGTAGCGCGTGCGCGTCGTCACACGCAAGTACACAGTGAAACCCGCGAGCGCCATGCCGTACACGAGCGACGCGAGCTGCGCCGGGATCGCGAGCGGCGTGTCCGCAAAGCCCGTGATCGGGTCGATGATGTCGGTCGTACCGTCGTCCTCGGCGCCGAGCACTGCGAGCGTGTACAGCAAGTCGAACACGCTAAAGACGAGGAAGAGCACGACGAGCGTGAGCAGCACGAGCTTGTACGACGCGACGCCGAGGCGCGCCGAGATCTGCGCGAGCGAGACGCATGGGAGCCAGTAGACCATGCAGCAGTTCGGCACGATGTGCTCAAAGCACGAGAAGAGGCCGAGCTGCCACTCGCCGGTCTTGATCGCGTTCGGGTTGTCGAGGTCCGCGGCCTTGACGGCAGCAGCGTCTTGCTGGGGCTTCGGAGCGTCGTGCGTCATGGTTGTGTGTGTCCGAGGCGAGCAGATTGAGCAATGGAGCTGAGCGCGGCGCGAACGAAGGACGCGTGGCGCTTCTTGTGACGTGGAGCTAAAGAAATCAGGTCGTGATTCTTGAAAATCCAGACGGTACCTTCGAGGCATGGCTCTTCATGGCCCTGGTGCATGGCGCCGTGTGCGTGGGTGCACACTGAATGATTCCTAGCCTAGTCTAGACGCCGATCGACTGCGCGAGTGCCTGGAGCGACACCATCTTGTCGCTATTGCTGTTACTGGCAGCGACGCGCTGGTGCTGCTGCTGGATGAATGCCGCGATCTTGTCCTGCTGGAGCTGCTTCATGAGCGCGTTGAGCGCGTAGATCTCGGCGCGCCGTCGGTGCCGCAGCTGGCTCGTGCGCTCCTTCTTGAGCTTCTCGGCCTCGAGCTTCTTCTGCCGGACCTTCTCGAGCTCCTGCTTCTTCTCGAGCTCGGACCGCTTGTGGTCGATCACGCGCCGCTGTGCGCGCTTTGCGAGGTCTTGCTCAGCAGTGAGCGCGCCATCGACACCAAGTGCGCTGCTCAAGCACGCAGATGATGCGAGCGAGAGCTGATTGCTGCTGTCTGCTTCGCCAGTGGCGCTGCTCGTGCTCTCGAGCGAGCTCTCCGAGTCCGAGTGCTGGAAGTGCTGTTGCTTGCTGAGCCCTGACGACGACGAGTTTGTGCGCGGGCTCCGGATCGCGCGGTACGCAGCGCCGCACGGGTAGTCTGTCAGCAGAGATCGCTCGAGTTGTCAGTTCATCGCATCGCACACATATGGGATCGGATCAAGTCACGGCCTCACGCTCATGCTCAACGCAATGCACACACACACGTACCATCATCGAGTCGGAGCGCAAACTGCGGGACACTGACGTCTTCGGTCTGGACCATCGTGGCGAGTGTGAAGAAGCGAGAGTGCGCAAGTGCCAGCGAGCGCAAGGAAGAGTGTCGAGCGAGTCCGTGTGACGAGCAGGACAAGAGCATCAAGAGCATCCTGACCCGTTATTCTTGGAAGCACGAACCACGCTAGATCGACTAGCAGTCCTGGCATAGGCATCGCCTGGCCAAAGAAAGAGCTGCAGGCTGCGGCGAGACGTCCCAGACTCTGCGAAGACAAGCGTTGTTCGAGCAAACGCGCAGAGTGTAGGATGGGCGTTCGGACGCCGCGCCATAAGTCCCGACAGCGTCGTGAAGCAGCAGCACGAGAGCTTCGACGTGCGGAACTCGTCTTGGTCCACGACACGCGCTCGAGCGCCGATCTCCCGTCGGAGTCGTGTCGTCGGCACTGGACGGTTGCGCGACCCTGACGATGAGAAGCTCGCGTCTCCCCAGACAACGAGAGCCTGGGCGTCGCCGCCTGTGAGCTCATCAGCGATCTTGTCGTATGCCTTCTGGCGACGAATGTGTGTCTTGAACAGGAGTCGCCTCACGCGCTTGGTGCTGTAGAACGTCAGCACTGTGTGCAAGTGCTCGAGCGGCATCGTCACATGCGCTCGCATCTTCTCGACACTTGCCGTCTTCGGAGTCGTTGTTGCTGCGGCAGTGTTGTAAGCGATGATCGCCGGCTCGCGTGCCTGCCATGCTGCCATAGACTGTGACCGGCGCGTGTAGCCCGTTCCGTGGTAGAACCGCCCAGCGCTCCAAGTGACGACTTTGTACGATGCTTGTTCCGAGGGTGTGTCAAACTGCTCGTCGCGTCGTCCTCGTGCACGACAGCTGTAAGTACTGGGCTTCGACCCGGATCGACAGCAACGACCCGTGTGGCTGTAGCGAAGAGCGACTTTGCCATCTCGTCCGCCGCTGCGTTGCACGCGATGGCATCTTGCAACGAGCTGCTTTCTTTGCGCGCTCCCCTCTTGCACTTCTTCTTGCGTCTCAGCGTGCTGCTCTTCGACACTCCCTTGTGGTACACAACCGACGCGCTCAAGCCGTCCGTGTCAATGAGACTCGCAAACAAATCGACTCGGCGTCGAATGAGCCCGAGGTCGAAGTAGAACTGCCAAAGACTCTTCTTGTCCACGATGTCCGCGGCGTTGAGCTGCGCGACACGATCATGATGATCGCCGCTGTCTTGAGCTTGCTTTTTTAGAGCCGCGTGTAGATGCGCAAGTGTCGTTGTGTCGATTCGGGCGTAGTGCGCGTGCAGACGTCGCTGAGGGAGCAGCGTGAAGAGACGAAGCTGGTGCGCCCGACGACCTGGACCAAGCTGCTCGTTGAAGCGCTCGAGATCTTGAAAGACGTCGTAGAGCAGCGGGATCCACTTGCCAGGCTGACACGGAGGTTGGTGCTCATCAGTCTCGCCGCGTTCTTGAGCATCTGTCCTTGCCCAGCCAAGCGATGTGTGCCTGCAGCACTGGTAGGAGGCAACAGCAGCCGCATGTCCTGTATTGTCTGGAGGAGGTCTGGATCAAGTTGGAGCACACAGCGCTGATCAGGTGGCCTTGGATGCTTGACGCTTCGCCGAGGCGTCTCGCTCCAATTCAATGATGGTACGTGTGTGTGTGCATTGCGTTGAGCATGAGCGTGAGGCCGTGACTTGATCCGATCCCATATGTGTGCGATGCGATGAACTGACAACTCGAGCGATCTCTGCTGACAGACTACCCGTGCGGCGCTGCGTACCGCGCGATCCGGAGCCCGCGCACAAACTCGTCGTCGTCAGGGCTCAGCAAGCAACAGCACTTCCAGCACTCGGACTCGGAGAGCTCGCTCGAGAGCACGAGCAGCGCCACTGGCGAAGCAGACAGCAGCAATCAGCTCTCGCTCGCATCATCTGCGTGCTTGAGCAGCGCACTTGGTGTCGATGGCGCGCTCACTGCTGAGCAAGACCTCGCAAAGCGCGCACAGCGGCGCGTGATCGACCACAAGCGGTCCGAGCTCGAGAAGAAGCAGGAGCTCGAGAAGGTCCGGCAGAAGAAGCTCGAGGCCGAGAAGCTCAAGAAGGAGCGCACGAGCCAGCTGCGGCACCGACGGCGCGCCGAGATCTACGCGCTCAACGCGCTCATGAAGCAGCTCCAGCAGGACAAGATCGCGGCATTCATCCAGCAGCAGCACCAGCGCGTCGCTGCCAGTAACAGCAATAGCGACAAGATGGTGTCGCTCCAGGCACTCGCGCAGTCGATCGGCGTCTAGACTAGGCTAGGAATCATTCAGTGTGCACCCACGCACACGGCGCCATGCACCAGGGCCATGAAGAGCCATGCCTCGAAGGTACCGTCTGGATTTTCAAGAATCACGACCTGATTTCTTTAGCTCCACGTCACAAGAAGCGCCACGCGTCCTTCGTTCGCGCCGCGCTCAGCTCCATTGCTCAATCTGCTCGCCTCGGACACACACAACCATGACGCACGACGCTCCGAAGCCCCAGCAAGACGCTGCTGCCGTCAAGGCCGCGGACCTCGACAACCCGAACGCGATCAAGACCGGCGAGTGGCAGCTCGGCCTCTTCTCGTGCTTTGAGCACATCGTGCCGAACTGCTGCATGGTCTACTGGCTCCCATGCGTCTCGCTCGCGCAGATCTCGGCGCGCCTCGGCGTCGCGTCGTACAAGCTCGTGCTGCTCACGCTCGTCGTGCTCTTCCTCGTCTTTAGCGTGTTCGACTTGCTGTACACGCTCGCAGTGCTCGGCGCCGAGGACGACGGTACGACCGACATCATCGACCCGATCACGGGCTTTGCGGACACGCCGCTCGCGATCCCGGCGCAGCTCGCGTCGCTCGTGTACGGCATGGCGCTCGCGGGTTTCACTGTGTACTTGCGTGTGACGACGCGCACGCGCTACAACATCCCGGGCAACATTTGCTACGACGCGCTCGCGTCCGTGTGCTGCAACTGCTGCGCGATGGCGCAGATCGCGTCGCACGTCAAGAGCTACAAGAAGGGCAGCTGCAGCTTCGCGCCGCTCGACACGCTCCCGGCGTACCCGCACGACGCGCAAGTCTAGCTCTTGCTCACTGATGATGATCGTCTGTAAGACCATTTCTGTGCTTCAACGCGCCCTTGTTTGTCTGGTATCCCCTGCCGCACGCGTATCCCCTGCTCACTGCGCGTCATGCAGCGTCGTTCGCTCAGCCAAGTGCGCGTTCATGAGCACTATACTTGCCTCGCGAGCACGCACAGACGCGAGCAACTCGCGCTCGGATCGCTTGAACCTGCACTTCATGTGGAGGTTCATGGCTGCCTATATTTGCTTGTCACTGTCAGTAGCCAGTGCTGCGTGTCTGATTTCCAGCGCACAGTTCAAAAAGCCGAGCAAGCGCTGCGCTTGACTGTCGAGCCTGCGTGCGCGCGCTCTCTCTCGTCTCGCTGCTAGTAGTGCACCAGACGCAACAGCTGGGCGCTACTGCTCGCCTGCTGCGGTTGCTCAATTCAATCCGAACGCGCGCTCGACGCACCACATCGATCTCGACGCACCGCACGACGACACATCTGCTGCGACTCGTGCGCTGTCGGCAGCAGCGCGGTCCGCTCCGCTCTCTCCAGCGCTGCGCAGCCATGTCGCTCATCGCGCTGCTCTCGCTCTCGCCTGCGCCAGCAGCCGCCGCAGTCGCGACGCGGCCGCCCAAGATCGTCGAGCTCCATCAGCGCCGCACGACGTTCCAGAGCTCTTCGCGTCGCAACTCGCTCGTCACGAGTCTCAAGCCCCAGCACACGCACTTGCGCCTTCAAGCCGTACGTCTTGGCTCTGTCGTGTGCTTCCTATGAATGTACGTGTGCACTCGTCACTCACACTCTCTCGCCACACTAGAGCAACAAGAAGACGCGCTATCGCTCGTCCTTTGCCGCCGGCTTCTCGCTCGACGCCCCAGAGCGCGTCGATCGCCTCTTGGCGCTGAACGACGACACATCTCGTCGTAAGCGGAGCAGCAGCAGCACCAGTAGCGCCACGAGCGACGTCGTGTCGGAGCTGCTGCTCGCACCCGAGACCGACCTCTTTGCGTCGCAGTCGTCGAGCCTCGGGCTCTTCATGAACGGCCTGCGCTTCCTCCCGCCATCGACGTGGCGCAAACAGAGCGACGGCGGCGCATCGATCGCGTCTTCTGCTTCTTCTTTCGCTACGACAGCGACGAGCAGCAGCGACACGAACAACAACAACAGCCACCACCACCACGCGCCTCTCACGATCGCCACCAGACGAGCGAAAGCGCCACTCGCGAGCCCAGCAAAGCCACCGCCACGACCACACAAGCCTGAGCACACAGACCGCTCAATGGCACTGCATCCTCGGCGGCAGGCGCCAGCGCGAGACGATATGAAGCCGACTGTGTACGTACCGACGCGCATCCGCCGCGTCGTGTGGAGCAAGTCGCCGACGTCGATGCGCCACAAGCACCAGAGCGAGCGCCAGCGCGTCGCGCGCGCAGCGAACGCCAAGCTCTCGACGTCGCTCATGGCGAAGAAGCTCACGCGCGAGAGCCACGCAGCGACAGTAGGCAGTCCGAGCCACTGGAGCGTACCTGTCAGTGACGCGAGCGACGTGAGCTACGTGATCGACGAAGACGCGCTTGCGCATCGGTTCTACCACGAGCTCGAGTCCACCGAGTCGATCGCGACGACCACGAGCAACGTGTCGACGTCGCTGCCGTCGCCGATGCGCAAAGTCGACGACCGCGAACGCGCGTGGCGCGCGCAGCAGCTCGCGCTCGAGCGCCAAGTGGCAGCGCTCGAGGCCGAGACGCAGGCGAAGGACGCGCTCGTGCAGTACCTCGTCGACGCAAACGCGCGACTCGTGAGCGACTGCGTGTGCCGCGTCTCGCGCGCGCTGTCAGTCAATTCAGCCACAGAGGCGTCAGTAGATGCGACTGCCTGCGCTTCCATCGGAAGAGCGCAGCGCAGCAGCAACAGTAGCGACCAGGAGCGCACTGCGGCAGAACATGCGAAGGCAGACGACACGCCATCGCTCGTGGCAGCGACAGCGCCGATTGACAGCATCTCAGTCACGCCAGACGCCTCGTCCGTCGTCTCTGCAGTCCATCGAAAGCTGCTGGAGACGACGCCCGAGAGCTCGCCAGACGACACTCGCAAACCGTTCGCTGTCGTCGACAACGCCGCGGCGTTCGACGGTCTCGTGCAGGAGATCCGCGCCGAGTTCTCGCTCCTCCTCTCGCTCGAACGCAGAGCGTGAGGACGCGCTCTCTCTCACACACAGACACACACTAACTTATACGACCACGCGACCTCCACCTGTGCTCTTGCGTCGATTGACTAGCTCGGCCTTGCTGCCTCGCTAGCTACGTCGCCGTCGCATGTCGACATTCGTAGCGCTGGCATCCGCACGCGCTCCGAGACGCCACTGCCACTGCTGCTAGAGTCTGTTGCGTCCCAGATCGGCCCAAAGTCGTAGCCGCGCGCTGCGAACACGCGGTCGATGCGCTCGAACGTCTCGCGAATGAGCGCGTAGAGCGCGTGGCCGTTCGCTTGGAGCAGCGCGCTCTGGAGCTCGAGCGACTGCACGCGCTTGGCGACGTGGGCGAGGCGGTCGCGCGTGTTGCGCCACGCGAGCCACGTCGTTGTCTTGAGTCGCAAAGGCTCGTGCTCGTCGTGCGCGTGGCGAATGAACGCGGCGACAAAGTGCTCGGCCTTGCGGTGGTCGCGCGTGTTCACGCGGTGCGGCACGGCTTTGAGGTTGCTCGGGTGGTTGAGGATCCACGCGAGGTCGCTCGCGCACAGTCGGAGCGCCGGCGCCAGCGCGTTGTTCCACTGGATCGTGAGGTCTAGTGGGAGGTAGTGCGCCGCGTGCAGGTTGCGCGCCGGTCGCTTGCTCCGCCATCGCGCGCGCTGGAGACACTCGCGCTGCTTGCGCGGATGTCGGAGCTCCTCGGACAGCAGCGGGATGTCTTTCACGCCGCCCATGGAGCTGTCGTGGGCGTAGAGCGCAGCGAGCACGTGTTCGCCGTAGACCGTGAGCGCAGCAGCAACGAGCGCCAAGTGCCGCAGCTCACTGTTGTGAAGTGTAGCGTGGGTCGTCGAGGACCTGTTGTTGCTGCTGTCAGTGGTGGCGACTGGTTCAGGCGAGATGACGGTCGGGACCGGACCGATCCACGCGCAGATCCACTTGAGAACCATCTGCGGCGGGTTCTTGTCCTTGCACCGCCGCGCGATCTCCGTCGCGAGACTCGTTGCGTCGTTTGCGAAGAAGACGCGGTACGCAGTGAACGCCTGTGCATCGCGCTGGGAGATCGTGTAGGCGCGATGCATGCTTGTGTTGCTCTTGAGGTGCGCGAGCGTCGCGTTCTGGATCTGCCGCAGTGGGAACGAGGAGTGTGCAGCTCGTATTGGCGGCGTTGTCGTCGCTGATGACAGTCGTGTTGATGGTTCTGACTGCTGCTCTTGATAGAGCGAGTCGGTGCTCTCTTGCAATGCGTTCTGTTCGAGACTGGTGTCGCGAGGCATCGCGTCAACGTCGCCACTGAGGTTTGCTCCATCGTATTGAGCTATGAGTGACGCGAGTCGCTGGTGAAGGCACGCAAGGAGCTTGTCGCCTCCGCTTGGTAGTCGTCGGAGTCGCTCACAGAACGCGCGATCGTTTGCTGCTTTTGCGACTTGGCGCATGCGATCCAGCTCGCTCTTTGTGAGTGACTGTGGTCGGAGCGCGCCGCTCTCAGCGAGGATGACACTATCCATGCGGTCATGTAGATCAAGCGAGGTGCGTTTGAAGAGCCTGGCGTTGCGGGGGACGTGGACAATGCGCTGGAGAGCTGCAGCTTTGATTCGCGCTGTTGTGTCGTGTTGAGAGGCAATGCGGTCGCTCAGCTCCCGCAGCAAGCGGAGCGAGACGTAGTAGCCGACAGCGAACGAGGCGTCGTGTCTGCGCGTCGAGCGCGCTCGCACTTGTGCCTCGAACGCGTCGCACACAGCGTCTTCACCCGAAAGCATCTCGGAGCTGGAGGCGGTGCTCAAGATCCTCGCAGCCGCGTTGTTGCCGCCTTCTGTTGCTGTTGTGTGTCAAACCATGCAGGACCATCACTCTTGCTAGTCAAATGCACTATTGTAAAAGACAGATTGATTCGACTTTGGATACTGTCGTGCTGTACTGTATTTTGTGTAATGACGAGAGTGGGTCCTGTGGGTTGAGAATGAACTGTTCGAGCGCATCGAGAGCAGACCAAGTCCAAGTCCAAGCATGCCGAGCAAGACGACTTGCTTTGCTCGGTATGTTTGTGCTTGTGGTCGTAGGTCTTCATGCTATCATCGTCGTCCTTGGAAGCACAAGCAAGGACAAGCAAGCAAGCGAGAGAGCCTGTGCGAAGACGATCCGGCACCAAGACAGTCGAGCACACAAATTTGTGTGGGAGGAAAATCGCTGTAAAGGACAAGCTCGGCGCGCGATGGTGACGCGAGGCAGCAGTGTGTTTTCTAGATGCGTGCACAAACACACACATACTGGGAATCCATGGCCGCCAGCGACCACGTCGAGCCGAGCAGATCCTTGCGAAGCAAGAGACACTCGCACATACGTTTGCCATCTGGCACACTGTGTGGTGGTTTTGCTGCTTGGACGCTGTTGGCTGGCTGGATGCAGCGTGCTCTCAAGCTCTCGAGCTCTCAAACTCTCGATGCTCGACTCACTGCGCTTTCGGCACTACTGTAGGAGCCAGCCAGCAGTTGTGTGCGTTGGTTGTGCGTGCGCCCCAGCTGTAGCACCTGACTTGGATAAAGTATGCTAGCCGTTTCTGAAGCGACGGCATCAGCCAATCAAAATCCACTCGCAAAGCAATCCGAAGCAGCACGGCGCTGGATCGCTGGATCGCAGCTGCTGCTTCTTGAGAAAACGCACTATGGGAACGACAAGAACAACGACGACGACCAGCGACCATCGACCGACGCAAGCGACGCTGGAGACGTGCACTCGCGAAACTCCGCGCATTCGAGGACATCATCGCATCACGCGACTGCCGATTGCTGTCTGCGCTCAGGACGACGCTCCGGACAACGAGCGAGATCAGGATCAGACTTGGTAAGGAGGCGGACGCGATTGCGCGCGAACAGGACTCGCAGCCGTCGTGATCACCTACAACAGCAGCAGCAGCAGCAGCAGCAGCATGACGCTGCCGTGTAGCAAAGCCGCTGTGCGACCAGACAAGCTCGGCGACGCGGCTGCGATCATGACCAAGCCGAGAGCCGACAGCGTCGGCACGGTCAGCCGCCGCTGGCAGAACCGCATGTATGCGCTCTTTGTGCTCATTGTGCTGAGCTGCGCGTTCGGCCTCTTCTCGGTCGCGTCGCTCATTCAGCGCCAGGACACGGCAGCTGCAGCAACGCTTGCGAGCGACGACAGCGCTGTCTCGACGCGTCTGCGCGGCAATGGCGAGAACGCCAAGAGCGACGCGCAGATGCTCTTGCTCAGCAACGCCGTAGCGACGATCAAGCCTGCGTCAGAGCCAGGAGAGGCGTCGCAAGCACCTGAGACCGCTGCAACGCCAGCGCCGACGCCAGAGCCGACGTTCAAAAAGACAGTCGCGGAGCGCTGGCGCGCGCTCGGGAACGACCTCTCGCAGTACGAGTGCGTGGCGTGGCGCCGCACTGGCGACTGCTCGCCGGACGGCGCGATCGAAGAGCAGGAAGCCAAGACGTGTCAGGACGAGATCCCAGACGGCATCAGCGGCTACTGCGAGATCCGGCGCAAGGACACGGGCGAGCTCCATCGCGTGCTCGAGATGTACTGCGACTCGCTCCGCCCAGGCGTGCGCTTCAAGTGCGCCGACTTCCGCTCGATGCTCGAGTACGGACGCAACGCGCCGCTGTACACGCACGACGCCGCGTTCTCGTTCGACAAGTGCCGCGAAGAGCTCGTGAACGACCAGGCGCTCACAGGCGTGACTGACGACGCTGCGCTCGTGCGCACGCAGACGGCAGTCCAGTCGCTCTCGTTCTCGCGCGGCATTGCGCTCGTGGTGTACGAGAAGCTCTTTGAGAGCGTGTACGCGTCGATCCGGTCGCTCCGCGACATGGGCTGCACGCTCCCGATCGAGCTCTGGTACATCGCGAGCGAGACGAACGTGCTCCACCCGATCTTGCAGACGCTCACGCGCGACTACGGCGCGTACTTGCGCGAGATCAAGGACCCGCGCGCGACGCGGTTCTACACGAAGCTCCACGCGATGTACTACAGCGCATTCGACCAAGTGCTGCTGCTCGACTCGGACAACTTTGCTGTGCGCGACCCGACGTTCCTGTTCGCGACGCACGAGTTCACGGCCACGGGTGCGATCTTCTGGCCCGACTTCTGGCGCGCGAAGAAGACGATCTTCAACATCCAGCCCCGGAGCTTCGTCTGGGACGTCTTTGACCTCGACTTTGTCGACGCGTTCGAGCAGGAGAGCGGTCAAGTGCTCGTGGACCGACGGCGCCACTTGCCAGCGCTCAATGCGATGATGTACTACGCGGTGCACCCAGACTTGATCGAGAACCTCCGGCTCGTGTGGGGCGACAAGGACCTGTTCCGGTTCGCGTGGATGAAGACCAACAGCTCGTTCCACATGATCGCGATGCCGCCGGGCGCCGCGGGCCGGAAGCTCCCAGACAAGAACGTCTTCTGCGGCGTCACGATGGTGCAGCACGACCCGAACCACGAGATCCTGTTCCTCCATCGGAACCAGGAGAAGCTCTCGAGCGAGAACCACCGCGTCGTGTGGGAGCACGTCCAGGACTTCAAGATGAGCGAAGCCGACCTGGACGAGTACGACGTGCGCGGCGCGAACGGCGGGCGGTACTACCCCGACTACAAGCGCTGCTACGGTAAAGATATTTATTACGAGAAGGCGTTCACGGTCACGCCCGTGGTGCTCCTGCCGTTCGCAGGCCTCGAGGTGAAGCTCCTGGGCTTTGCCGCTGAAGCCGCAGCGCTCGCAAAGACGTGGGCGACGCCTGCGCCCGCGACCGCACGATGAGCAGTGCATTACGCCTCGATTCTGATAGAGAGACATAGCCTTAGCAATACACGTCGACTGTACTCTGACTTGGTTACAAGAACATCGTGAGCAGCTACCGCGCGAGCAGCGCGTCTTGAATCGACTCGTGCAGCGACTCGATGCGCTGCAAGTACGAGGCGATGAGGAGATCCGTGAGTGCGCCAGAGCTGCTTCTCACGTGTCGCGCGCCAGCGTCGCCGCGCGCTTCGAACGTCGGTCGTGCGCGCGCAAAGTGCCGCGTGATGCACGCGACCGACGTGTTGGGCAACGCGATCGGCTCGATTGAGCCCCAGCCGCTCGTGATGATCCGGATCGACGAGTGGCGCGCACTGCTGCTGTGTGTTGACGACGGACTTGCGAGGCTCTCGACTGCAGTCTCCCACTCGTACACGACCCGCGCTGTCTCGTGTTTGCGTCGGACCACTGCGCGCACAAGCAACGGCAAGTTCGACTGCAGCGCTTGTACGCAGCGAACTGCGACAGTGTCGTCGCTTGCGTCAATGACGACAGAGCCGTCGACATCGCTCGGTGTCTGCTTCAGGTACTGGAGGGAGTGCCAACAGGCGTCATCAACTGCGCGGTAGTCGAACGGATGGAGCTTCACGACTTTGATCGTCAGGTCCGTCGCTGCTGCGTCGCCAGTGTCATCTCCTCGTGCGATGCCAGCGTCGATCGCATCTGCTGTCATGGCGTTGAGTCCGTGTGCTTCGAAGACTGCGTCGGCTGTGAGCGTGCGGCTCTCGAGCGCGCGCGTGAGGTGCGCAAATGCGACCGAGTCGTCTCGCGCGGTATCCGAAGGCAGCGACGTGAGTGCAGACGCACTCACCATTGCGCTTTCGCACATCTGACGAGCGTCACACGTGCAAGGTCGAGTCAGTGAAGATCCTGACAAGGCTTGCTCTTGTATCTGAATGCCACACATATGCACGTACCCGGCGCTTCTCGAGCACTTTCTCGAGACTCTTGGCGAGACGGAGCTGTCCGAGCGCGACGTCGCGCAGCACAGCGTTGTCAGCTGCAACGCGCGCTTTCTCCTGGATCTGCCGCTGCGCTGCGCTCGCCCACCACGACGTTGCCGCGCTGTTGCTGTTGCCTGAGCTAGAGCTGAGCTCTGTCGATCGTGTCTGAGCTGCAATGAGCGTTCGCTGCTGCTGCTGTTGTTGTTGTTGTTTGCGCTTCTCGAGCTCTGCTTCGAGCTCTGCGACTTGACTGCGCAGGTCGTCGAGTTCGCTCTTTTGGCGCTCACGAGATGTCTTTGACGCCAGTGTGTTTGCAATCGGCAGTTGGATCAGCGGAGCAGGTGGAGGCACGAGCGGTGCGAGCACACTTGCGAGCTTGAAGTCGGTGCGCAGCAACGGGTTATGCGCATGAGCGTCCAGCATATCGTGGAGCATGTCGAGGTCCTCGTCGACGTCGATCATTGCAGCGTTGCCATCGCTGTGGACAAAAACGGATGTCGCTGATTGTGCTGCTGCAGTATGTGTCGCTTCTTGCGACGCAGAAGCTGTAAACGAGAAAGAGCTTGTAGGTGCACTGCTGTTCACGAGCGGACTCAAGAGCGCTGCCATCTCGTTCAGCAGCGCTGCATCCGCGTGCTCGTCCCACGCATTGCTGCTGCTTGTGTCAACTTGGATGTGCTGCATCTTCACGCTCAATCCGAAATGCGAGCATACATTGGTCAAGATAATTGCTTACTATCGAATTCGTTTACAGTGGCTTGACAACAGCACAAGCACCACGCATCCTTTGCAGGTTATCGTGCAGGCAACAACATTCACAGCTGCTCATCTTGCACTTGTCAATGCGTCGCGCTTGTTGCCGCGTCGTCGTCGTTGTCCGAGTCGCCATCCAGTGCTGGCGTCTTGTGCTTCTGGAATGGATCAGTCACAAGTTGGTTAGTGTGTGTCTGCTGTTTCCATACGTACGAGCATAAACGTACCATGCGCTTGCGCAAGACGCGATCGAGACTCCTTGCAAGACGCACTTGCGCAACAACAAGTTGCCGGAGCTTTGCGTTCTCTGTCAGCGCATGTCGCCGCTCTTCGTCTTGGCGCTTCGCGAGCTTCATCCAGAGCGCAGCGTAGCGCGAGAGCGTTTGTCTCGGTCGCGTCACGAGGTCTGTGCACTGCTCACTGCTGGCAGTTGCCATCGGTTGTTCGAGCTGCTGCTTGAGCTTTGTGAGCTTTGCTTCGAGATCGAGCGCTTTTGTGCGCAGGAACGCGAGCTCCTCTTTCCGCCGCTCGCGCGTCGTCTTGCCTGTGAACACGATCTCATCACTTGGATCTGTCAATGCCACTGCGCTCTTTGCTGCAGTTGTAGTTGTTGTTGTCAGTGCACGTGACGTAGTTGGCGCTGGTGAAGGTGTTACTGTTGCTGTTGCTGGAGGCGGCGGCGGTGGCAGTGGTTGTGGTGTGATCGAAGTGGATGCAATAGTCAGCAGCGCTGTTGGTGTCGATGATGTTGTCGCTGCTGGCACATCGAGCGATGGAGCCGTTTGGTGCGACTGCTGGTGCCGCACTGCGTCGTACTGCTGTGCAGACTGGAGGAGGTGATTGAGAATCGCGAGGTCATCGTCGTCCATCAAGTCGGCGCTGTCGTTGTCGTCGTCGTCGTCGCTCGCAATGTCTAAGCCCATTTGCGGTCCAAGGAGCGCTGCAACGTCGCTAAAGAGCTCGGCGTCCCACGCACTCGTCGCATCATTACCACTGATAGTATCGAGCGCTGCTGCGCTGGATGACGACGACAGCGACGTCGTCGTCGTCGTCGGGAGTGGCGTCGACTGCCAGCTCATGCTGTGTGATGTGCGTGTTTCGTGTGAGGTGCGGTTCACTGTCGTGACTCGGTCTTACTGCCTTTGAAACAGACTAATGAAGCCTCACATGACAGAACACAGGATACTGCTATTTAGCCTATGACAGATGCTAGCACTCGCGATCTAATCAGCTCAAAGCGACGCTCATCGACATCTTCGAGCTGCACGGCCTGCTGCACGAAGCACTACGACGACAGCAACGAGTCGCGCTGTGTGCGCCAGTGACCACAGGATCCACAAACGCGCCGCTTCCTGCACTCGCGCGAGATCTTGCAGGCGCTCTTACAATCACACCCTTGCACACGCACGCGCTGTTGACGAACACCACGCTGCAATCATCCGTCATCGCCACGACCTAGTGCACTGCTCTTGCACACACACGCACACACACGAGCAACACGCCACGTCCAAGCATGCTCTTCAACGCAAGTGCACTGCTTGTGTCGCTGTGTGCGATCGCAGCGAGCCAGCTCGCGCCAGTCTCGGCAATCGACTATCCTGGAGGGTGGCTCCCGAGTCCGCCGCGGCAGCAGTGCGTCGACATCTGCGTCAACTCGAAGGCCGCGCCAACGTGTCCAACATCCGACCCCGACTGCCTCGCAAAGAAGCAGCGACCGCGCGACTACGACTACTTGCTCCTTGAGCAGATCTTCATCCCGCAGTACTGCCGCGACTTGCTCAAGGGCATCGACTCGACGATCTCGCACCAGAACGTGAATCCGTACCCGAATGGCATCACGTGCGACTCGGAGGCGGCGCAGAAGCGGCAGATGACGATCCACGGCCTCTGGCCAAACTACAACCAGGGCTACGCTGCGTGCTGCAACGTGAGCGAGAGCGAGAGCAACCACCCGTTCCACGCATTGGAGTTCGCAGTCGAGCACTTGCTCCTGCTCACCGAGATGAAGTACCGATGGATCGACCCGACGCAGAACAGCACGTACTTCAGTCTCTGCGAGGTGTACAACCACGAGTACCAGAAGCATGGCGTGTGCTACGGCGCAGTCGGCGACAACTGGAGCCTCGGCGCTGCGATCTACTTCCGCGCGACGCTCAACGCCGCGTCGACGCACTTTGCAGCGACGCAGCAGCTCAACAAGTGGGCGAGCAGCAGTGACAAGCCCGAGACGACGCTCGCTGCGATCGAGGCGATGTACCCAAAGCGCGTCCAGGTCCTGTGCTCGGCCGTTGACAGTGGGAACCAGCTCTCGGCCGTGCGCACGTGCTACGACAAGCCCGACAAGTACGGGAGCGCAGGTCCGTTCATACACAGCGACTGCGCAGCAGCGACGACGTCGGCGGCGTTCGTGCCGTGCGACGCAAGCGCGCCGATCACGCTGCTGCCGTACACCGGTCCATAGACCTGACAGAGACAAGAGAGAGACGAGCGGCATCTATCACAAAGCGAATGTATGACAGCGCCATTGCTACCCTACGCGTGCACGCATGCGCGTGTGTGTGAGTCTCTATCGCCTGCGCGTGCACCTGCTGTGGCGGTCGCTAGTGTCCTGTAGTAGTAGTAGTAGAGAGAATGAGAGTAAGAAGAGCGGAGCTACTCGTCGCCGTACTCGAGCGTGAGGTCCTTGAGCCGCGGCGTGTCGATCGCCTCGTACTGGTGATACGGGTGGCGCTGGATCCAGCGCTGGCAGCCGTAGCCAAAGATCAGCACGCCGACGTTCAGACCAAAGCTCACGCGCGACTTCGTGAGCTCGTTCACCATGATGAACACGCCGACGACGAACGGCAGGACCATCGCGATCGCCAAGTTGCGGTCCGAGAGGTTCACGCGGTACGGCCGGTCGATCTCCGGGTGCGAGAAGCGCATCTTGACCGCGGCGCTCATCTCGACGAGCGACGCGAGCGCCGAGAGGAAGTTGTCGATGCTCAGGATCGTCTCAAAGTCGAACAGGCCCATGCCGACGATGATCGAGAACGAGAGCAGGATCGCACGGCGCGGCACGCCGTTCTCTGGGTCACGTCTGACAGTGTCGTCGTGATCATGAGAGCGACGTGAGGCACTGGACATCACCCCATGCAGAACACACGACAGACAGCGCTACGTACTGCGCAAAGAACGGTGGTGCGAGCCCCGAGTCGGCCATGCCAGCGAGCTGGAAGCCGTCTTTCGCCATCTCGGCGACGTACAGCCCGAGGTTCCCAAACAGCGACGACACGACGATCCAGGCGCAGAGCCACGTGCCGCCAACCGCTTGCGCAATGACCGAGTACGACCCGTCGTCCCACGTCGTGTAGTGCGGCTTGTCGGCGCCAGAGATGGCGATGAACGGGATGATGTACGTGAACGCGATCATGACGACGCAGAGGATCATCGCCTTTGGGTACGTCGTCTTGGGGTCCTGGATCTCGCCAGCGTACGCGCCAGCTGCGTCAAAGCCGCTGTAGTTCCAGTACAGCGCGCTCAGCAAGCGGCCCCAGTCGCGCTACAGACAGACCGACCAAGCGCAAGAGATTCAGCAAGAGGGAGTGAGTACGTGCGTTTGTTTCAAGCGCGTGCACCATCAGCAGCAGACAGAGACGTACGTCTTCGCGGATGACAAACCAGTTCGCTGGGTTCACTTGCGGCAGCGAGACGGCGATCATGACTGCGAACGGGAGGAAGATCATGAGACCCATGACGAGGAGCGTGTGGCCGACGATCTTGATGCTCGTGAGCGTCGGGATCATGAAGAGCACGGCAAAGACTGCGCGGAAGAGGAAGCGCTGTGCGATCGTGAGCGTGACTGCCGCGCTGTCGTCGTCCGCGCTGCCCGTGAGGTTCCCGGCGTACAGCGCCATGATCGTGTCGACGATTAGACACGGGTAGATCGCGTTGTCAATGACGCCAGCGACCCAGGACCAGAAGCCGACTTGGAAGCCCATGGGTCGGCCAAACGCGACGCCGACCCACTTGCAGAAGCTGCCGTCGGTCGGGAACGCAGTGAAGAGCTCGGCGAACGTGAGCGCGAGCGGGAGGCACCAGATCCACGGGAAGATCGTGACTGCGAGGATGCCAACGAAGGGACCGCATGCGGCGATCACGGGCTCGCTGCCCCACGGACCGCCGCTCACGTTGAAGTATGTGATGAGCGCGACCGAGAGGATGCCGAGCTTGCGGCGCGAGTGCGAGCCAGTCATCGCGGCGCACTACGTTGTCGGTCGGAGAGATAGGTGGATGTCGCGCACAGAGCGTGGAGTGCGTCGATCGAGCGTGGGGAAGCGGGACGCTGCGTGAGCAGTCGCTGGTGGCGGCGGCAGGCTGTTAGCGGTCGGGAGGGAAGACGCGCGCGAGAGACTGGAGGGAGGTCGCGTTTCAGCAGCAGCACATTGCTTCTTGTTGCGCGCGCTCTCTCTCTCTCGTATGTGTGTGTATATATGTGTGTGTGTCGGTGTCGTTGGGTGGGTCGATGTGATCGCCGATGTGAACACGGGTGCGCAAGTGGTGGTGGTCGTCGCGATCGGATCTGCTCTGCTTGGTCAGTCCGACGAATGCTGCTGTATCGGCTGTTGGTAAAGGACGCCATTTGTCGCGTGTGGACCACGTAGCTCGTGTGGACCACACAACAAATCCTCATAAATTAGGAAATGATATCAAATTTCAGCCACTCAAAGCTCATATTTCATAAATCGACTCACCACATACAATTGCGTGTTCAAATCTCCACACAGAACATTCAATGCGGTTTCTGTGAGGTCAACACTCACTCACTTACTCAACGCACTCGTCCAAACACACCACGAACAAGCAACACTTGCTCACCCAAACACTACAAGTATGCGTGCCACACGATCCTAGCACACAAGTCCTCGCGAAGCAGCACAAGCACAAGTGCGATCACAGCACGAGCGAACGCCATGTGCTCGCGCATGTGCTGACGATGACTTGATGGTTTTGATAGGAAGAATTTTCGCTTGGTTTTGCCCTAATCCTTATATCGCGTATTCAACATCATAAAGGGTCGATTTGTTACTAAAGACATGTCCTAAACGCTAAATGATCAAGCAAATCGCCCGAAATGAGTGTAACCACGCTAGTTTGTGTTGAAGTTTGCTCAAGCAAACAAGCGGCCAAGCACCGCTTTACCCAGCACATTGCGATCTGCACGATTGGCACCAGCAACCGCTCACTAGCTTGTCGCCGGCCCACTCACTCACTCGCCAGCTCGCCTCGCCTCGCTCCCTCGGTCGCGATCGACAGACATGCTCGCTGCTGCTGCTCGCAAGACGCTCCGCGCGCTGCCGCGCTCGGCAACACGCGCTGTTGGCGCGACGCGCGCAATGGCCGCGGTCGAGCGCCCGTTCGTGCCAGAGGAGTACGAGAACAAGTACATGGTCAAGACGTACAACACGGACGGCGTGCGTGGCGAAGCAAACCTCATGTTCACGCACGGCGAGGGCCAGTACTTGTACGACGCGCAAGGTGCGTCTTGTGATCCAGTGTTACGTCCTGTAGCGGATGCCTGCAAGAACATGAGAAGGGAGAGCCGCATTGCTCACAAGTGCACGGATGTGGTCGAGCAGGTCGCAAGTTCCTCGACTTTTGCGCTGGCATCGCCGTCTCGGGCCTCGGCCACTCGGACCCGGACTGGTACAAGGCGCTCGTCGAGGGCGGCAAGGTGCGTTCTCTCATTTGCCTCCTGGCCGTTGGCTCATTGATTCACACAGCGCTCTCTCTTGTGCCATTCGCTCGATGCAGAACGTGTGCCACACGAGCAACTTGTTCCACACGAAGGCGCCGCTGCAGCTCGCAAAGACGCTCGTGGACAACTCGTGCTTTGACAAAGTCTTCTTCTGCAACTCGGGCACTGAGGCGAACGAAGGCGCGTACAAGTTTGCGCGTCTATACGCGAACCGCATCACCAAGGACACGTACGTCTCGTTCTACACTGTCCTCTGTGTCTACCACATTGCAGTCTCTTACGCTTGCGTGTGTCTGGATCGTGTACAGTCCGCTGGAAGGCAAGAAGTACGAGTTCATCTCGTTCAAGGGCGGCTTCCACGGCCGCACGGCCGCGTCACTCTCGCTCACGTACAAGCCGTACATCCGCGAGGCGTTCATGCCGCTCGTGCCTGGCATCCACCACGCCGAGTTCAACAACATCGAAGACGTGAAGGCGCACATCTCGGACCGCACGGCCGGCATCTTCATCGAGCCGGTGCAGGGCGAAGGCGGTGTGAACCCAGCGACGCCCGAGTTCATGCGCGAGCTCCGTCGCCTCTGTGATAAGCACAACGCGCTGCTCATTGTCGACGAAGTGCAGTGCGGTCTCGGCCGCACGGGCAAGCTCTTTGGCCACGAGAACTACGACGTCACGCCGGACATCATGACGCTCGCCAAGCCGCTCGCCGGCGGGCTCCCGATCGGCGCAGTCCTCACGGTGAACAAGGTCGCCGCGGCAGTCACGGCTGGGAGCCACGGCACGACGTTCGGCGGCAACCCGCTCATCTGCTCGGTCGCGAACACGGTCTTGGGCAAGATCATGGACCCAAAGTTCCTCCTGAACGTCCAGAAGCGCGGGCGGTACCTCGCCAAGGGCCTCAAGAGCCTCCAGGACAAGTACCCGAGCAAAGTGCGCGAAGTGCGCGAGCCCGTGGGTCCGGGCGGTCTCTTTGTTGGCTTTGAGTGCACGAAGCCAGTGGGTCCGCTCGTCAAGTACGCGCTCTCGAAGGGCGTCATGATCATCTCGGCCGGCGAAAAGTGCGTCCCTTGCGTGTGTCTGTGCTGTCTGTCGTAGTGCGTCTTGCGCATGAGAGACTCACCTCTGTCTCCTTCTCTCTCTCTCTTTGTGCCACTAGCACGATCCGCATGTGCCCGCCGCTTGTCGTGACGGAGGAGGACATCGACTTGGTGCTCAAGACGATCGAGGACGCGTTCGCAGAAGACGTGCTGTAGACGCCCACGCGCATCTGTTGGACAGCGCCATGAGACTGTCGTCTGCAGTGCTGTTCGTACTCGAAGACGCCCGTCGCTCGATCGTGACGCAATGGCGAATGCATCGTACTGCTCGATCTCTATGACCGTCTCGATGTCTCGACGACGGTGGCTCTATGTCGTATGTGCATGTGCATGGGCGCTAGCGCCGCCAAAAGTCCAGCAGCGTCTGCGGCGGACTCGGCGCTGAGCGTCTCGGAGGCGTTTGCTGCGCGACGTCTGCACGGCGGCGCAGCAGCTCTGTGCTCCGACGCACGAGGAACGGCGACTGGAACTTGGCGGCGTCGCCGTCGTCGACGTCCATCGACTCGACGTTGTGGTCACTTGCGCCAACAGACGACGACGCGATCGCGTACGCGCGGCCGTCGGGCATGGCGCAAAAGTCCGACCAGTTGCGCCACGAGCGGTCGTCGTCGTCGCGCTCGAGCTCAAACGCGCGCGACGTGCTGCTGTTCCCATTCGCCGACTCGGTTGCGCGGTCGACTTGCCAGCACCGGACGCTGCCATCGTCTGAGCAGGTCGCGAGCGTCGTGAAGTCGTGGCGATGCCACGCAACGCCGTTCACTTCGCTCGTGTGGCGCTTGAGCGCGACGCTCGGGAGACACTTGTGCGCGTTCGCACCGGCGGTTGCAGTCGTCGCGCGCCAGACGAACGCCGCGCCGTCTGCAGAGCCGCCGAGGATGAAGTCGCTCTCGGGGCTAAACGCCGCTTTCACTGAAGGAGGCAGCGCCACATACACACGCGTCAGCGTCAGTGACTACGCGCTCTTGTTCGAGTGTCTGTAGACCAGAGACGTACCGTAGAACGACGTTGCGAGGTGCCCGACACACTGCACGAGCAGCGGCGTCTGCGGCGATGCGTGGACGTCAATGACGTTCACTGCGTCGTTCAGGACGCTCACGAGCAGCTTCGACTTGGTGTGATCGAACGCGAGCGACGAAATGCCGTGGCACGCACTGGCGCGCGACGCGCACGAGATGGCGCGCACCGGACGGGAGCTGAACGCCGTCGACTTGAAATGGTGCGACGTCGTGAGGCGACGAACGTCCCAGAACTTGACGACGCTGTCGGACATGAGAGAGCCGTTCGTCCGTTCGTCCGTCAGTCCATCAGTTAGTCAGGTGCTCGCTGTCCTCACACGCACGCACGCACGTACCTGTCGATCGCGCCGGCAGTCACGAGCTCGTGACCTTGAGCGCCAAACTCGATGCACGTGACGCTCCGTGGGGCACTCGAAGCAACCGGTTTCTTGCGCTTGCGGGCGCTCGGAGGCGACGCGAATGGCGGCCGCGCAGGTTCAGCTGCTGTGTGGACGTCCTGCAGCGTCGCGACGGGCTTGGAGCATGTGCGTGTGTCCCAGATGAGGACGTTCCCGTCGCGTGCCCCGGACGCAAAGAGCTCGTCGTGCTCTGGCACTTGCCGCACGCACTTGACGCTCATCTGGTGCCCTTGGAGGCGGAAGACCGACTGCTGCGTCTCGACGTCCCAGCCGCAGACAAACATGTCGCCGGACGCAGTCACGACGTGCGCGTCGTCGTGCGTCCAGATGACGTCGAACACGGCGTTACGATGCGCGAGCCAGCGGCGCTGAGCGGGCTCTGAGCATTCACATATACGAACGTGAGCAATAGCATTGGTGAGCTGCAGTGCAATGCCATCAGACGCACGTACGGACGATCGAAGGCTGTTGTAAATGCGACTCGTGCGCTGCTCGCGTGTCGATGATCGAGACCACGCCTTCTTCGTCGACCGCTGCGAGCAAATGCGCACCGCGGCGCAGTGTGTTGCCGAATGCGAGCTGGAAGCCTGGGACGTACCGCTCGCTCTCTGCGCTATGGAGCGCAAACGACGCACGATCTGAGCTCTGGAACGAGCGCAACATGAGCGCGCGGATGTCGCTCTGGTGCCGCGCGACTGAGGATGGCAGTGAGTTGTTGCTGCTGTTGCTGGTGGTTGTCGTAGCATGATTGCTGCTGCTTGCTGTCACGTGTGAAGAGGGAAACGCAGCAGGAGCAGGTCTGCGGCTGCGTCGATGCGCGAGTCTGCCTGCGCTGATGCCTCCACCGAGTTGGAGTTGCTGGACATGATGCGCGAGGTTGTCATTACTGCTGCTGCTCGCGTCTCGGTCCATTCTTGCCTCTGTCGTTGTTCTTGTCGTCGTCGTCGTCAGTGTCGTGTTCGTAGTGTCACCACAACAGCAATTGTATCAATATTTGGTATCCGGTCAGTTCTGACAAGATACCAAGAAAACACATCTAGTTATCGAGTTATACGCGTATACTAGCGTTTAGGTGTATCGATTTCGCTCAAATACAAGCCCTGCGTGCTTATCCAAATCAAATGCGAAGAAAGACAAGAGAGTCACAGTACATCGAACAGCACTATCCTCGAACACAAACGTGAGCACAGACAGCAGTAGCGATCGTCACACAAAGCAAAGCAATGCGGTGTTATTGTGTAGTATGTGCAGGACGCATGCGCACTCTCGAGAGACGCTCTTGCACGCGCGACTCGCATGCACAGCATGATCGATCGATCCACTTGGCATGCTGGCTCGAAGCGGCGCGCTTGCTTGTTCAAGTGCAGACGATTCGATATTCGCATGCGCGAAGAATAAGACGGACGCTCATAATATGTCCTACTGTGTGTGCTAGTCGCGATGGAAGCACGAGCACGCCAGGGTGCGTCTTCCGAGGCTCTTTGATCACAGCCTTGATCACATCCTTGAGCGCAGTAGCGATCCTAGTAGCGTGCACGGACATACGGACACTAGCTCGACGACTTGCGCTTGCACTTGGACTCGCTTGTACGAGATGTCATCGAGTAGGAGGACTCTCGAGAGCACTCAAAGCCCGCATGAAGCCAAGAGCAGATTCGAATCGAGGCCCCGAGAGAGCAACTACAATAGAGAGGGCCAACTCCGAGCCAACTACTCTGCACGATCAAATATAAAGAGGTACCCAGCCACTTTTTTCCACCGTTTCGTTGTGGTGTTTCTTCTGCAAACAGCGACTCTTGGCGATTGTATACGCGACGCTTCGCGCATTCGCATTTGTTTTTTTCACTATACAAAACAACCCGCGATGGTGGAAGGGCGTTAGGAATCGGCGCTGGCGCTGGCGTCGCAAGCGGCTGGGCGTGCGCGGCGCAGTGCCACTTTCGGTCTCTCGAGACGTGCGTCTTGCTCGCTCGCTCGCTCTCTCTGTCTCTGGACCATCGTCGTCTGCTGGAGCCATGAGCAGCAGCAGCAGCACCGAGTGCAGCAGCGCGAGCGCCATTGCAAATCCGAGCGCGATGCCGCCGAGCAACTTCGCGACCGCGACGACGGTGCCGCCGAGCGCCACGACCTTGGCAGCAATGCGTCTCCGCATGCACAACAACAACAACAACAACTTCTACGCGAGCGCATTTGCGCACGACGTACTGCACACGAACGCGCGGATCGCAGCGAGCTATAGCAACAACAACAACAACAACATGGTCATGATGGGATCTTTTGCACCAGATGGTGTTCGTGTCGGCAGTGCTGACCAGCTGAAGCAGCAGCAGCTCAGGAAGGCAGCACATGGCAACCAGCCGCACGACATGGACGCGCTCGAGGACGACCTCGAGGACAACGACGACCTCGACGACGACCTCGAAGGCGACGATCTGGACAACAACGACGTGGAAGCCCGGCTCAACCGCGCGTCGATATCTGCTGACGCTCCGATCGCCGCGACTGCGCCTACCAGCACGCACGTCAAGGTCGAGTGCTATCCTCTCTCTCAAGCCGCAAGCGCGAGTCGCTTTGTGCTTGCGCCAGCGGGTGTCACGGGTCCGCCGAGCAACATCTTCATCAAGCCGAACGGCGACATCATCCGGAAGCGGAACGTCGGCGTGCCCAAGTTCCTCCGCTTCCTCTACCAGATGCTCGAGACGGAAGACCGCGAGATCATCACGTGGTCGCACAAGGGCACGGCGTTCCAGATCCGGCAGCCCGATGAGCTCGCCGAGTCGATCTTGCCCAAGTACTTCAAGCACAACAAGGTCTCAAGCTTCCAGCGCCAGCTCAACTACTTTGGCTTTAAGAAGTGGACGAAGACGCAGACGACGATCTGCACGTTCAGTCACCCGTTCTTCCTGCGCGCCGAGAAGGACAAGATGAAGCTCATCAAGCGCAAAGAGCGCGTCGGGCCCATGGGCTCGACCGCCGCGACGGCAGTCGCAGTCGCCGCTGCTGCTGCTGCGCTGCCGACAACATTGTCAGCGCTCGGCGCCGATGCGACCAGCACCAACAGTAGCAACGGCGCTGCACAAGACGCAGCAGCAGCAAAAACGTCGTCCGTGGCGTCCTCGACGCCCAGCAACAACGTCGGAGCCGCGCCAATCACGGCTGCTACTACAGCTATGGCTGGAGCAACAGCCAACGGAACACCGGTACAACCAGCGGCAGCGAAGACGAGCGCGGCTCCGAAGCGCCAGCGCGCGGCTGCAGCGGCAAAGCCGAAAGGCATCGGTGCGCGAGAGCTCGCGATGCGGCGGCACTCAACCGGAGCGCTGGCGCTCTCAAAAGCCTTCATGCAAGCGCCGGGGGTAGCGACGGGATCGATCTTGACGAACCGAAAGCGCGCTGGGACGATCGACTTGGAGCTCGAGGACCAACGTGGCGGCGGCTTGGACGTGATCAAAGAGGTCGGACTCCGGCTACCGTCGCGCGCAAAGCGTAAGAGTCTGCCGCACGTGATGCTCCCGCCGAGTCTCAAGGACCGCAAAGGGAACCAGCTCTTCCCCGCCGACTTCAGTGCGATCGACATGGCGCGGCCGTTCGGGTCGATGCAGCCAGCGAGCGGCTACAGCAGTCCGTACTTTGGGCACTACCACCCACAGCAGCAGCAGCAGCACTTCCTCCAGCAACAACAGCAACTAGGACTGAATGGCAGCGCCACGACCAGCACGAGTCTCAAGCAGAACGCGCTGTCGCACGCTGTGCTTCCCGTGAGCGCGTCCGACATGCTCATGATGCAGCACGTGTACCAGCGCCAGCACTCGCACCCGGGCACGATGAGCGTGAGTGGCCACTTTCACCTTGGCGCAGGGCTCAAGACCGAGAACTCAATGGACATGAGCGAGCTCGCTGCGCCGCTGCAGCAGTCGTCGCCAGCAACAGTCGGATGGGCGGTGTCAACGCCTTCGACGAGCAACAACAACAGCAGCACTGGTGTCTACCACAACGCGTCTGCGATGGCTCCGAAAGACGCGAGCGCGATGTTCCTGATGCCGTACAAGTTTGGAGGCGAGAGCGCAAGCAGCAGCAGCAACGGCCAAGCGTTCGACGCGATGCCGATCATGGACTACGCGACCAACTCGGCGCAGCTCTCAAGCCACGCGCTCAAGATGCACAACCAACAGCAACAGCAGCAGCAACAACACGCGGCGTTCCTTGCTCAACAACAACAACAACAACAGCAGCAGCAGCAGCCAAAGGACTACATCGACGTCCTTCTCGAGAGCGCTGCTCTGGATGACCAGCTGACGTCACAGGCGTCGGATGCGCACTCTGCAAACATGGGCGTGAGTTGGAACCAGATCTACCAACAGCAACAGCAGCAGCATCTTCATGCTCAACAGCAGCAACAACAGCAACATACTGGTCCGCCATTTGGCTACATCCAGCAACAACAGCAACTTGCTCAACAACAACAGCAACTCGCTCAGCAACAACAACAGCAACATCAGCAGCAGCTGCAGCTCTCGGCCGCAATGGGCGGTGGCGCCATCGGCCATGCGCACCATCGGTACTAGTGTCCTCGTCGTCCTCGCTATTGTGTGTCGTTTCCGTCGCGGCGCCTCGAGCGCCATCGTCTCGTACCTCGTGCCGTCTCCATCGTCTGTAGGAAGAAGAAGAAGAAGAAGAACTGTATCTCTTGCACATTGCTACTACACTCACTCTCTCACTTCAACGCGCTCCTGTCGTCTAGCGCACGAGTGCAATGTCTGCTTCTGTGAGCGCGTCGACTGCCCACTGCGGGTACTTGCGGTCCGGGAACTGCTGCAGCATGAACTGCTGCACGAACGCCTCGAACGCACCGTCGATGATCGACTGCCGCATGCGCCGCATGAGTGCGAGCATGTACGCGACGTTGTGGTACGTCACGAGCTGCGCGCCAATGCCGCTCTCGTCCTTCTTGAGCATCAAGCGCAAGTACGCGCGCGAGTACTTTTTGCACACAAAGCACTCGCACGTCTCGTCCACAGGCCGCTCGTCGTGCTCAAACTGTGGCGCGCGGAGCTTGAGCAGCCCGGACGGCACGAGCGCTGTGCCAAAGCGCGCTGTGCGCGTCGGGTACACGCAGTCGTACATGTCCACACCGAGCGCCGAGCACACGACGAGGTCGAGCGGGTAGCCCACGCCCATGAGATAGCGCGGCTTGTCCTCTGGCAGACGCGCTGCGCACTTGGCGACGACGCGCCAGAACGCCTCCTTTGACTCGCCGCCTGCGAGGCCGCCGATCGCGTAGCCTGGCAAGTCACGAGCAATGAGTGCGTCGAGGCACTGGTCGCGCAGCCCGCCGTCTGAGACGTCGAGACCGCCCTGGACGATCGCAAAGAGGTTCTGCCGCTCTGGGTGCGCGTGCGCAGCCATGCATCGGTCGATCCAGCGCACTGTGCGCGCAGTGGCCTCTACGAAGCGCGCGTCGTCGACAATGACGCTCGAGACGACGTCGTCGAGCGCCATGATGATGTCCGAGCCGATGCGGTTCTGGTGCGCGATCGACATCTCGGGCGTGAGGAGCATCTTGGTGCCGTCCACGAACGACTCGAACGTCACGCCTTCTTCCGTCACCTCGCAGAGCTTCGAGAGACTCACCATCTGGAAGCCGCCCGAGTCTGTGAGCACGTTCTTCGGCCACTGCATGAACTTGTGGATGCCGCCGACCTCTTCGAGGAGTTCCGTGCCAGGACGCAGCGCGAGGTGGTACGTGTTTGCGAGCAGGATCTCGCACGAGATCGGCTCGCTGCCCATTTGCTCGGGCGTGAGACCCTTGATCGCGCCTTGTGTGCCTACCGGCATGAACACTGGCGTGCGCACGTCACCGTGCGGCAGCGTCAAGACGCTCGCGCGTGCGCGATTGTGCCGCCCAATGACCTTGAACGACAGCGCGCTCGGCATCTTCTTGAACGTCGGCGGCAGCGGTGGCAAAGGACGCGCATCGTCGCTGGTCTTGAGCCGCTTTTTTGATGGCGACGACGTTCCCATGAGTCGCTGCTGCTGCTGGCTGGACACCTGAACGCGATTGACAGCGCAGAGGACGCGAGAGGCGCGCGCGAGAGGCAGCCGCGGCGGCGGAAGGAGCAGTATCGTGGCGAGCGGTGGAGCGGCGACGATGTCTGCGCGCTGTGGTTGCGACTGTCTGGTGGCGCACAATTTGCGTGAGTGGCGAGCAAGATCCGACGAGGCTCAAGAGACACTGCGCGCTGACAGGAAGCTCGGGCGCTGTCGACGCAAAGGCAATGGCATTGACAAGCGTGACGCCACGTGCAAATGAACGAGACGAGCAAAGGACGTGGCGCTTGAGACGCACCCTTAGTGGCGACAAGCAAGCAAATCGAAGCCGGCGATGGCGAGGACGACGTGTATTGATTTGTATGGAAGTGAGGGGGAGCGTAGCAGCGCACGCACGCTCGCGACGACAGAGAGCGAGACCGAGCGAGGGCGCCTCGTCGTCTCCACGCGATGCACGACGAGCGCAAGTAGCGAGCTACTTGCAACTTCCTCTTTCTCTCGCACGACTGCTGCAGCAGCGCCGCCATCTTCCTCTGCTACGTCTCCAGAGCGACCGTCATCACCTTCAACGGCGACATGGTGCTTAGTTCTTCGGGAACTGCACGCCCGCGAACGTGCCCTCCTCGCGCTCCGTCTCCCAGCGCTCCGTCTGGTCGTGGCATCACAAGAGAGGAAGCAACAATAGAGCATGTGTGAGTGTGCGCACATTAGATCACACGATGAAGAGCTGTAGAGTGTGTGTGTTGGCAGGCATCAACGTACCCACGAGCTCGGGCAGAGCGACGCCGCAAGCTGGTAGTACTTCTTGCACGAGTCCTCGTCGCCGTCGTTGTTCTTGAGGCAGAGCACGTACTCGTTGTAGCGAGTCCTATTGTGTGCGAGAGAGGCAAGAGAGAAGAGAGATCGCGACGTACACGTCAGTCAATTGTAGCGTTTCGACTGCTATTCGGTGTCGTTGTCGCACTCGGGTGCAAGCTCATGCACCACGACACGCGCGCACGGCGGCAGAACCGCCAGAACAGACGACTGCATCTGCCGTCGCTGCGCATGCACGTGACGCGAGCATGACAAAGAAGCACAAACGCATGCACGAGACGTACCAGCAGTGCTGCGCCTGGTTCTGGTTCGGGAAACGCGGGTCGAGCGGCGTGGTCTTGAGCTGTCCGGCTGGCATCTTGACGGGCGGGTGGGGTGGTCGGCGGCGGCTTGACTGCAGTTTCGAGTGGCGTTCACGAATGCCCCCGTCGAGCGCCAGGCGCCGCACACGAGAGCCCTCACGCCCTCTGCTCTCAATACAGCGCGGCACTCATGTTTTTGCAGCATCTACTGTCTTGTGTTCTGTATTGATGTATTTTTCACTGGATGTTTGTATTCAACAGTACAACTCAATAATTACGAATATAGCTGCATTGCAAAGAATATGCCTCAATTATATCTTTATACTTTGACTTTATACGAAATATAGCCTTGTCTGAACATTCACAGACCCGCTCAGATCTGATGCGATCAACAGCGAGATAGAAGCACTCAGGATCTCTTCAATCCTCACTTCAGCTGCTTCCTCACGCGACTCTGCTCTCTCTCTCTCTCTCCCTCTCTTCACAAGCGTCGCGCGCTCATTGCTCACTCATGCACTCGTGCTCGATCTCTCTCTCACAGACAATCGGGACTACACGCGTGCGAGCACTTACCCTCCGCCAATGTTCAGCATACGGCGCAAGTCTTGCGTCATCGAGTGCTCGATCGACGCCGACGACGGTGGAGACGACGGCAATGGTGGCTGCTGCGTCGAATGTTCAGCAACTTCCGGTGGCGTCGTCGGCTGCGGCGGGCGATCCACTTGTCCAGCTGACACGGGGTCGAGCGGCTTCCCAGGCGGTGGCGAACAGCTACCAGGGATCGAAGGCGGCGGTGGCGGCGTCATGAGGAACGGCGGCAGCGGCAGCTGCTTCGGATCCGGCGACGACTGGAACGCAGACCACGCCCACTTGCCACCAGTCGAGAGATCTTCTTTCGGCGCCTTCGGCTGTGTCGACTGTCCATTGCTGCTGCTGTTGCTGTTCGCGTCTTTGCTCTTGCTCCGTCCGCCTCGCTTGCTCGAGCGCTTCTCATCTTTGCCGGTCGACGTCGCGGCAATCTCAGTCGCTGCTGCTGGCGCTGTCGCTTCACCGCTCTCTGCGCTTGCCTTGCTCTTGTTTCGCCGTCGCGCAGGCGTGTTCGACCGGCCGCTTTTCTCTTGCTGCTTGGACGCACGCTTCGCGGACGTACTGCGCGTCGTTGCGCTCCCGTCTGCAGGTACCGTCGTCGGAAGCGCACGCTTGTCAGTTAGCGCTCACATTCACGTCACACTCGCAGACAGTGGTGATAGTACCTGCTGGCACATGAAGGGCTCCGTCGCGCTCGTGGGCGAATGGCATCGCGTCTGGACAGCTGCTGGAGAGCATCATCGCAGGCGTGAGCAGCATGCGACTCGCACTGCCGTAGCTGCCATTGCCGTCTGCTGCAGGCGCGGCTGGTGTCTTCTTTGACTGGATCGTGATTGGTGCAGACGCGTTCTTGCTGCGGCGCGATGCGGACTGCGACCGCTGCGTTGATGCGGAGCCGTCGCTGCTGCTCGCGGTCTGGTCGCTCGGGTACTCAAAGTACCCGAGCTCTTTGTTCCACACGCGCGCGTCGACGTCAAGGCTCTCGAAGCTCATGCTCGCGTCTGCTGCGAGTGCGTCGTTCACGTTCTCATTCGCGTCGAAGAACGGCACGAGCGGACGACCGACCAAGTCGCGAGACGACATTGTAGCTGCTGCAAATGGGAGGAGCTTGGTGGTTGCTGGCGAGCGAGGGGATCAAATATACACAGGCGCACGTCACTGCTGTGTGCGCACGAGCTCGCTTTACAAGGAAATGAAGGTCGGGCGTGACACACACACACGAGAGCGCAGACTGGGAAGTGGCTGCTGCTGCTGCTGTTTGAGGAGACCTTGCGAGAGAGCGCGTCTGTAGGTTGTGCGTAGCGCGAGGGAAAGCGAGTCGGAGGAGGCGACTCGTTCCGACCGACGCTGTGTGCAAGGACTACTCGTGCGTGCGATCAAGCTGCGCTGCTGCGTGAGATCGTCGTCGCGTGAGTGTGCGCAGGAGACAGCGAGCGTGACGAGAGCAGCGCGCTCCTTCTTCTTCGACGACGTGCGTGGCGAGGTTGTTGTGTGTCTTGCTTGGAAACCGGTTGCGCGAGAACCCCAAAGCTGCTCTGTATACTGGCCTCTTCCTCGCTTTTGTCACTATATATGTTGTGTGTTTAGGCTTACATTAGCCGATTTGATAGTGAAGAAACCCACGCATGCCAGCCAGACACGGCTTTTTCGCGCTGACTCCAGCTGGACATTCAAGGACGACGACATCAACTGCTCTCGACGGACACGCTCTCGTGCCACTCGCGATCGATCGGCGTTCGTGCAGCGCAGCTTCGTGTGTGTGTGTTGTGTCTGTGAAAGAGAGCGCTCCATCGACGCGCTGTATCTGTGCGCGTGGCGTCCAGTATCAGTGTGTACAAGATCTCTATTCGCGCATCCGCGCTGTTGTGCTGACGAAGCGAGACAAGAGCAATGAGCGCTGTCGAGAACGTCGACGCTCGCATCGCGCGCTTGCAGCAGAGCCTCGACGCCAAGTGCGCAGAGCTGCGCGCGCTGCAGACGCACCAGCGGTACAATCACGACGTCGGCATTGATGAGGACATTGCGACGGGACGGAGCGTCGCAGTGCTCGAAGTGCGAGTCGCTGCTGCACGCAACGTGCTCTTCAGCTCCGGCTTTCTCGCAGGTTTGACGCAAGCGCGCGAGTGCTCTGTGCACTGTCGCTATGTCTCCATAGCAGTGCTAACGAACTGCGGATGGCCATGGTGTAGGCAAAACAACGTACGTGCGCGCGTGGCTCGAGCCGCGCAACGCGAGTGCGAGTGCGCCGCAGTGTACGCGCAAGACTGCGATCCAGTCTGCACCGCGGTACGCTTTGCCTGCTTGTGCTCTTGTAGTACATTGCGCTCCGTTGGGCTGACACGACTGAGCGCTGCGCAGGTGGCAAGAAGCGCTGTGCTTCCAGTCGATTGCGCACGTCGGCGCTGTGCTCATGGTCGAAGTCGTGCAGGAAGAGCGCGTGCGTCTGTCACCTCTGCGCCCTCGATCGCATTCGCTTCTTCGTCTAACGCGACGCGGGTGCGGCTGCCTCTGCCATTGGTGCTGTCAATGTGTTGGTAGATCGGGCGAGACGTGTCGGTCGGTGCGCTCCAGCTCCCGCTCCTGCAGCTGCAGAACCAGCGCGTGCTCGAGAAGTGGCACGCGCTGGCGAAGGACAACCAAGCGACTGGAAGCGAGCTGCTGCTGAGCTGCCGCCTCAGTCGATCGCGCGTGCGTGCGCAGCACAGTGTCGTGCGATCCATTAGCGTGCGTCGATAGACTGACTGACGCCTCTTGGATCACGTGGTGCGTCAGATCTCGGCGCTCGAGCTCGACGTCGAGCTGCTGCAGAACCAACTGCGCGAGCTCCACAACTTTGCCACGCGCCAGCAGCAGCACGCGCCAGCGCAGTCGTTCCGTGCGAGTGACCACTTCGTACGTTCGTTGCGCTGATGAGATGGTGCGCGTGGCTGAGAGCGAGAGCTGACGCTGCTCGCTCCTCGCAGGTGCCGAGGAACCCACTGCACGGCAAAGAGGTGACGCTACCGAGCAGCGTGCAGCGCTCAGCCTCGAGCCGCTTCCGAGCGGTTGCGACGTTCCCACAGCAGGCGCCACCTCCTGTCTCTGCGCCAGTCCCAGCTCGCAAGCGCGAGCACTTTGAGTTTGCGCGAGCGCCGTCGACTGATGAAGGTGCTGCTGCAGCGCCTGTATCAGTCGATGTGCAGCATCGCGTCAAGCGCCAGCGCGTGGCTGTGAGCGCGCCTGCCCCTCAGCGCGTGTCGCTCCCGGACAAGCTCGCGAACTGGCTGTTGCCGTCGCAGCCAGCCGCTGCCGCCATGTCAACTGCGCCGTTTAGCTCAAGCGCAGTCGCAGTCGCAGCAGCGAGCAGCTACCCGTTCAAGCAAGCGCCAGCGCCAGAGAAGCGCCGCGTGAAGAAGCCCGTGAGCTCGCGTCCGCGGCTGCAGAAGGCGCCGTCAGTGCTCCAGTCGTTTGAGCAGTGGCTCTTCCGCGAGCCTGAGAACACGGCGCCGAACTGAGTGCAAGTCGTCTGTCAGTGTCGCTGCGTAGCGATAGACGATGGCGCGTGAGCATGCGTTGCAAGTGCAGTATTTAACAAGAGAGCAAGCCGAGCGTCGCTGCTTTGCTACCTCTGATGCGACGAGTGCTGGTGCTAGGAGGAGGCTACACTCGCTCTTGCTACGGCGTCCGCTTCAGCCGAACGTGTAGCCCTTGAGCGTCGAGCGCGGCAAGAAGGCGCACGAGCCGGCGTCGTACGACTCGACGTGCGTCGCCATCTGCGCAATCGCGCAGCAGCCGCAGAGGAACGACGAGAGCAGGTCCTCGATGACCGAGCCGGGGATCGAGAAGAGGTAGCGGATGCGCCACCGAATGCGCGTGACGAAGAGCGCCATGAGCACGGACGCGATCACGCACAGCGTGACGGCGACGCCGTTGTCCGTCGCGGCTGCGATGATCGCGAGGAGCCACACGACGAGGTACGCTGCGATGACAGTGTAGAAGCGCACGAGACCGAGTCGAGCGCAGATCTGTGCGAGCGACACGCCTGGGCAGAACGTCGCCATGCACGCTATTGAGAGCGCATTGACAAAGTAGTCGCATGAACATCGTCAGGCGAGGGCTTGACTCGGTAGGGATGCCAGCCAGGGTTGAGAGAGCGTATGCATGTATGTTGTGTTCGTACCGTTTGGGATGCAGATCGCTGCGCAGCTAAAGAGCCCCATCTTCCACTTGCCCACGACGATGCCATTTGGGTCGACGCCTTCTGACGCTGGCGTCGGTGTCATCATCGGCGCTTCTTCATCGCGGTTGTAGCCTGGCGCTGGCGCTGGGAACTGCATCATGTACTGATGATCGTACTGGTGGTCGCTGTCGAGGCGCTTGTAGATGCGATGTGGCGAAGAGCACGCGCACTGATGCGAGTGTCGGTGTGTCGGCGATTCGAGTTGTCTGGAGCCTCTCGAGTGAGTGCTCGAGCGATCTTGAGTCTAGCGCGTCACGAGTCGCGCGAGGCGTCTGGTGGTCGTCGTGGAGTGCGACCATTCATTCGGACGACTCGTCGGGAGATCCACGCACGCCCAGAGGATTTTGGCTCAGCCATCCATGTATACATGCCCAACAAGCAAGTGCGTCAATGCGATCGACATCTCGACATCGAGGTCGACATCGAGGTAGCTTTGCAACTTTGGTTCGTGCCTGCTTCATCAGAGCACTAAGTCCTAGGACACTGCGCTTTGACAACGTCGAAGTTGTACGAGCAGAAGAGCGTTAATATTTTAGCAGCTGTGTCTTATTTACGTAAAATCGTATAAGTATGGAGTCAAAAAAGTATTTTATATTTGATTTTGTGCTGTTTTTGTAGATCTCTTGAGCACCCTTTTTTCGCACTCCCACGAACTTCAGCTTTGCGAAATCTTGGATTCCGGCGGGTCATCACCGCTGCGCTCGATCGCCGGCATCGCTGCTCGATCGTGTGCCTCCTCGAGACAGCGCTGTCAAACACACATGTGCACACTCGTCCAAGCACTCGAGCATACTAGTACGTACATGCCTGTGTGTGCTCATGTGTGTGTGTGAATGGATGAGTGGCTGGTCCGAGCGCGCGTGAGCGATGCGCAAGGTTTGCTATGCAGACGCTCGAGCGCGCACACACAAATTGGCCCATCACGCACGTTCTTTTTCACTTCAGCATCTCGCAACGTGCGCGCGATTCATTCGCATCGCATACAAACATATCGTCAAACGCAATTCGACTGTGAATCGCGGCAGGTCTGCTTGGGTGAGCGCATGAATTGCCCGTCACGCACCGTGTTTGGTCAAACAGAGCCTAGCAATCGATCTCTCGAGAGCTCGCTCGCTCGATCAAGAGCTCGAACGTGTGTGCGCGCGCGCTCCTCGACGCAAGCGCTCGTGGATTCCGTCGAGACGCACGCGTCGCTCACTTCGCAACTCGCTCGCTCGCGATGTTCCGCATCCACCGCAGCTCCTCCAGCGCCAGCTCCGCGGCGGCGTCGGTCGCCGCTGGTCGCCACGCCACTCGCCATGGCAGCAAGATCCTGCTGCAGCGACGCACGCCTGCACTCGCAACGTCGTCGTCGACATCATTGTCGGCATCGCCGCTCTCTGGACACACGAATGGCCTCGCAGGCTTGCTCACGCGCTCGTTCCGCACGATTCCTGGTCCGGGCGCCGACAAGCGCGTGATCTTTGAACAACAGGGGCTCTACCGCCAAGCTGCTGAGCGCGACAACTGCGGCGTCGGCATGATCGCGCAGCTCAAGAAGAAGCCGTCGCGCAAAGTCGTCGTGCAGGCGAACGAGATGCTCGTGCGCATGTCGCACCGCGGTGGCTGCGGCTGCGACCCTGCGTCTGGCGACGGCGCTGGTATGCTCTTGGGCATTCCGCATGGCTTCATGCAGCGCGTTGCGCGCGAGGGGCAGTTTGGCGCAGCAGCGGCGGCGCGCGTCGACGCGCTCACGGGCGAGAAGTACGCCGTCGGGAACGTGTTCTTCAACAAGAGCGCGGCCGAGTCGATTCCGCTCTGTAAGAAGACGTTTGACGACATCGCCGACACGATGGGGCTCAAAGTCCTCGGCTGGCGCCGCGTCCCGACGACGTCGACAACGCTCGGCGCGACGTCGCTCGCCTCGGAGCCGCACGTTGAGCAAGTGATGATCCTGAACGAGAACCCTACGCTCACGAGCGACAACTTTGAGAAGGAGCTGCTGCGGCTGCGGTCGCTCGTGACCGCAGTGAACGAGAAGAAGTTCTCGGACTTCTACGTCTGCTCGCTCTCGAACCGCACGATCACGTACAAGGGGCAGCTGACGCCTGAGCAGCTCTACGAGTACTACGACGACCTCGCAGCGAGCGACTTTGCGTCGTACGTTGCGCTCGTGCACTCGCGCTTCTCAACGAACACGTTCCCGTCGTGGGACCGCGCGCAGCCGAACCGCATCATGTGCCACAACGGCGAGATCAACACGCTCCGCGGGAACAAGAACTGGATGTTTGCGCGCGGCGGGACGCTCCACAGCGCGTACTTTGGGAACCGCACGACCGACCTCTTGCCCGTGTGCTCGGACCTCAAGTCGGACTCTGGGAACTTTGACGCTGTGCTCGAGATGATCACGAAGGCGAGCTCGTGCAACCGGTCGCTGCCCGAGGCGATGATGATGATGATCCCCGAGGCGTGGCAGAACGACCCGCTCATTGACCAACAGAAGAAGGACATGTACAAGTACCAGTCGTGCCTCATGGAGCCGTGGGACGGCCCTGCGATGATGGCATTCACGGACGGCAAGTACATTGGCGCGACGCTCGACCGCAACGGCCTGCGTCCGAGTCGGTACTACGTCACGAAGGACGACCACGTCGTGCTCTCGAGCGAGATTGGCGTGCTCGAGCACCTCGATGAGAAGGACATCAAGCTCAAGCGCCGGCTGGAGCCCGGGAAGATGTTCCTCGTCGACTTTGAGCGCGGCATGATCGTCTCGGACGCCGACGTGAAGCGCACGGTCGCAGCGAGCCGGCCGTTCAAGCAGTGGCTCGACGAGAACCTCGTGTCGCTCTCGGAGCTCACGATGGAGGCGTCGCAGGCGATCGCGCAGAAGCCCAAGCGCCGCACAAACTTCACGGAGCTCAACCGGCGCCTCAACATGTTTGGCTACACGACTGAGACGATGGACTTGCTCATGATGCCGATGGGCATCACAGGCAAAGAGGCGCTCGGGAGCATGGGCAACGACGCGCCGCTCGCCGTGCTCTCGCAGCAGCCGAAGCTCCCGTTCGAGTACTTCAAGCAGCTCTTTGCGCAAGTGACGAACCCGCCGATTGACCCGATCCGCGAAGAGCTCGTGATGAGTCTCGTGTGCCCCGTGGGTCCAGAGGGCAACATCTTGGACGCCACGGCGACGCACGCAAAGCGCTTGCTCGTGGAGCACCCGGTGCTCTCGACGCGCGAGATGGAGGCGCTCAAGCTCACGACGAACAAGGACTGGACGCCGCGCGTGCTCGACGCGACGTTCCCGGCCAAGAGCGGTGCGCGCGGCCTCGTTGACGCGCTCTACCGCCTCTGCGAAGACGCGACGGACGCGATCAGCAGCGGCCGCACGCCGATTCTCGTGCTCTCGGACAAGCTCGCAGGCGTCGGGCGGTACCCCGTGCCGTCGCTGCTCGCAGTCGGCGCAGTGCACCAACACTTGCTCCGGACGCAGCAGCGCACGAGCGTCGCGATTTTCACCGAGTGCGGCGACGCGAAGGAGGTGCACGACTTCTGCACGCTCTTGGGCTTTGGCGCCGATGCGATCAACCCGTACATGGCGGAGAAGGCGCTCGTGAAGATGAACGAAGAGGGCTTGCTGCGCGCCCATGCGAAGAAGGAGATGAAGAACGAGGAGGTCTTTGACAAGTACAAGTCGGCCGTGGGCAAGGGCATCCTCAAGGTCATGTCCAAGATGGGCATCTCGACGCTCCAGTCGTACAAGGGCGCGCAAGTTTTTGAGGCCGTTGGGCTCGGCGACGACATCATCAGCATGTGCTTTGAGGGCACGACGTCGCGCATCCAGGGCACGGACTTTGAGGCGCTCTACACGGACATCTCGCGCTTCCACGAGGCCGGGTACCCGTCGCACTCGGACCTCCCGCCGCTCATTCGGAACCCAGGGAGCTACCACTTCCGCAACGACTCGGAGGTGCACTACAACTCGCCGAAGAACATCGTTGCGCTCCAGCGCGCAGCGCGTGAGAACTCGCGCGAAGCCTACGCGGCGTACGTCGAAGAGACGAATGAGCTGTGCAAGCGCGTGAACCTGCGCGGGCTCTTGGACTTCAAGTTTGTCAAGGAGGAGGACATGCCGAAGCTCGAGGAGATGGAGAGCATCGCCGACATTGTCAAGCGCTTCAACACTGGCGCGATGAGCCTCGGGAGCATCTCGCAAGAGACGCACGAGGCCTTGGCTGTTGCGATGAACTCGATCGGCGGCCGCAGCAACACGGGCGAAGGCGGTGAAGACACGCGTCGGTTCACGCCGCCTGGCGGTCCTGCGAACCTCAAGCGCTCGGCGATCAAGCAAGTGGCGTCGGGGCGCTTTGGTGTCACGATGAACTACCTCACGAACGCCGACCAGCTCCAGATCAAGATGGCGCAAGGCGCGAAGCCAGGCGAGGGCGGCGAGCTCCCGGGCCACAAGGTCAGCGAGTACATTGGCTCGATGCGCCACACGACGCCGGGCGTCGGACTCATCTCGCCGCCGCCGCACCACGACATCTACTCGATCGAGGACCTCGCGCAGCTCATCCACGACCTCAAGCACTCGAACCCGTCGGCCGAGATCTCGGTCAAGCTCGTGTCGGAAGTCGGCGTCGGCGTCGTCGCCACCGGCGTCGCCAAGGCCAAGTCGGACCACATCACGATCTCGGGCCACGATGGCGGCACTGGCGCGTCGTCGTGGACTGGCGTGAAGAACGGCGGCTTGCCGTGGGAGCTCGGCCTCGCTGAGACGCAGCAGACGCTCGTGCTCAACGACTTGCGCTCGCGCGTGCGCCTCCAGACCGACGGTCAGCTCAAGACTGGCCGTGACGTCATGATCGCCGCGCTTCTCGGCGCTGAGGAGTTTGGCTTTGCGACTGGCCCGCTCATTGCGCTCGGGTGCATCATGATGCGCAAGTGCCACTTGAACACGTGCCCCGTGGGCGTTGCGACGCAGGACGAGGAGCTCCGGAAGAAGTTCCAGGGCAAGCCGGAGCACGTGATGAACTTCATGTTCCTGCTCGCGGAAGAGGTGCAGGACTACATGCGCCGCCTCGGCTTCCGCAAGCTCGACGACCTCATCGGCCGCGCCGACTTGCTCCAAGTGAACCCCGACGCGCTGCACTACAAGAGCGCGAAGCTCGACCTCTCACCGCTGCTCATCAACGCGAGCACGCTGAACGAGAAGGCGGGTGTGAAGAAAGAGCGCGAGCAGGAGCACACGGTGCACGAAGCGCTTGACATGCAGTTCATCCAGCAGGCCAAGACGGCGCTCGAGTCGCTCAAGCCTGTCGTGATTGAGAGCACGATCACGAACTTGAACCGCACGCTCGGTGCGACGCTGTCGCACGAAGTGTGCAAGCGCTACGGCGCTGCGGGTCTCCCAGACGGCACGATCCACCTCAAGCTGCGCGGCCACGGCGGCCAAAGCCTCGCGTTTGGGCTCGCAAAGGGCATTCGGCTCGACTTGGAGGGCGACTCGAACGACTACGTCGGCAAGGCGCTGTCGGGCGGCGAAGTCGCCGTGTTCCCGAGCGCTGACTTCTCGGAGCGCGCGCACGAAGAGAACGTGATTGTCGGCAACGCCGTGCTCTACGGCGCCACGAGCGGCCAGGCGTTCTTTGCTGGCAAGGCTGGTGAGCGCTTTTGCGTGCGCAACTCGGGCGTGCGCGCAGTCGTCGAAGGCGTCGGCGACCACGGCTGCGAGTACATGACGGGCGGCCGCGTCGTGATCCTCGGCCAGACGGGTCGGAACTTTGCCGCCGGCATGTCGGGCGGCATCGCGTACATCTACGACGAGGACGGGAGCTTCTACAGCAAGTGCAACATGGGCATGGTCGGCGTCACGCCGCTGCTCGAAGAGGCCTCGGACGCTGAGGTCGCGGAGCTCAAGGCGCTCATTGAGACGCACGTCGCGCGCACCGACTCGGTCAAGGGCAAGAGCGTGCTCGCGGATTGGGACGCGTACGCCAAGGGCAAGTTCATGCGCGTGATGCCACACGACTACAAGCGCGTGCTGCTCGAGCGCGCGCTGCTCGAGAGCGCCGTTGAAGGGGAGACTGGCGCAACACGCAAGCGCGCGTCGTCGTTCGCATAGAGCGACTGTAGATTGATGGATAGCGATGTACTGTGTACGACGAGCAACATGAATGGATGAATGGCTTTACGAGATGTGTGCTAGTGTCGTATCAGCTCAAAGACGCACGACAACCCCAGCTTGCTCGTGCACGTCGGCGCAGACGTTCGCTTTGCTTGCAATGTCTGTCACGAGTTGCTTCATGTGGATAGAGAGACACAGATCCAAGAGCTCACAGTCGACGCCAGGAGCTCAAATCACGCGATTCTCGGTCCACGCGGGCGACCTCGAATCACTGGGCACTCGGCCGTCGACTAGTCTCTGGACATCGAGTAGCAGCAGTTCAGTATAGTATTCGCTCCACAGCAATGACCGCTCATGTTACCGCGTGGTGCACGTGAGGCGCAGCAGCAGCAGCAGTAGCAGCAGCGTGCGAGGCAGAAGTACGTCTTCGTGTCGGAGCTGCCTTGCGCGACTGCTCCGACTCGCTGGACATTTGTCTACTGAGGCATGAGACGTCGTACAGCATGACGAGTGGCCGCGTCGTGACTCTCAACAAGACAAGACCAGTCGGTTGAAACGTTGTTGTCATCGGTATGCATACATCAAACAAGACTCTGTCGATTGAAGGATAGCTGACTGCTGGCTGTGTACGACGAGCAACATGGCTGACTGACTGACTGACTGACTGACTGAATGGCTTTGGGCAACGGGTGCTTGAGTGTATTGAGTCAGTGGTGCATTCATTCACAGAGACGCAGTGGTGCACTTCGTCGCTCCTCGAGGCCAACGGCGCCAATGACTGACTACCGGTGGACATACAGACGTCTCAGCGACGACAGCGCAACGTGTATCGCGCACGAGCGCGCGTGTGTGTGAGACAACTCGACGTCTTAGACGCGCTCGACTTCAAACGCGTGACCGGTTTCTTTCGTCATGATCGGGTACGAGGCGTCCGTGGCGATGCCGCACTGGTTCTTCTTGTTGCGGCTCATCATGATGTAGCCCTTCATGCCCCAGGACTCGCCCCACGAGTTCTTCACGAGCCAAAAGTCCTTGCCCTTGTACACGCCGTAGCCTGCCGCGGCGACGCCGTGGTCGAGCTGGTCCGGGCCGTTCGCGCACAGCGGCCAGCTGTACACGCCGTGGCGGTAGAGCTGGAACGTGAAGCTCGACGCGTCGATCGCGACCGACTGCACGCCCTTGGTCGCGATCGCGGCTTGCAGCGCCTGCTCGTCGCCCTGCGTCACGTTCGCGTACGCCGTGAAGTGGCCGATGGCCTTCGAGTCGTCGGCCTTGCACAGTCCGCGCGACTCGGCCGTGTAGCGGTAGTCCTCCTCGCGCTCGATCTTGCCGCCGTGGTTCGTGATGATCTCCTCGAACGCGTCGTGCATCTCGCCGCCGTGGTTGCACGTGTCGATGCCGCCGAGCACGCAGTCCACGAGTTCTTGCTCCGAGAACGACTCGAGCTTGCCGGTGCTGATTGCGTACACCGACTCGAGCGACGCGACGGCAGAGAACGCCCAGCACGAGCCGCACTGGCCCTGGTTCTTCACGGGCGTCACGACGCCGTGCTCGCGCCAGTCCCACGACTCGGGCGCGTCCTCCATGTTCGTAGCAAGGATCGCCGCGATACTGGGACGTTGTCTGCGTTGGTTCGATGCAGCAGCAAAGAAGACGACGACGATGAGGTCGAAGTCGTCGATGTGATAAAGAAGGTTAGTATCGTCGTTGCGGAAGGAGGCGGGTCTTGCGGCATGTGTGCTCGGTGGCGTCTGAGCGGGTCTGACGAGTGTTCACCGCGATCTCAGCTCGCGCAGGCGTGTGAACGGTCTGAGCGCCATTGTAGTTGCGGCGCGGTAGCGCTCTCCTGTTGGCACGCACCGACAGACTGTGAGCGCACTGATGTTGCACATTGTGCACTGGAAGGAAGGTGTCAGACGCCATCTCCATCGTTACCACCGGGTTGTTGCTGTCATGCGACCGCCGCTGCGCACTTTCACAAAGTAGTTGGCACCGACGCGCTCAAAGACGCACGACAACCCCAGCTTGCTCGTGCACGTCGGCGCAGACGTTCGCTTTGCTTGCAATGTCTGTCACGAGTTGCTTCATGTGGATAGAGAGACACAGATCCAAGAGCTCACAGTCGACGCCAGGAGCTCAAATCACGCGATTCTCGGTCCACGCGGGCGACCTCGAATCACTGGGCACTCGGCCGTCGACTAGTCTCTGGACATCGAGTAGCAGCAGTTCAGTATAGTATTCGCTCCACAGCAATGACCGCTCATGTTACCGCGTGGTGCACGTGAGGCGCAGCAGCAGCAGCAGTAGCAGCAGCGTGCGAGGCAGAAGTACGTCTTCGTGTCGGAGCTGCCTTGCGCGACTGCTCCGACTCGCTGGACATTTGTCTACTGAGGCATGAGACGTCGTACAGCATGACGAGTGGCCGCGTCGTGACTCTCAACAAGACAAGACCAGTCGGTTGAAACGTTGTTGTCATCGGTATGCATACATCAAACAAGACTCTGTCGATTGAAGGATAGCTGACTGCTGGCTGTGTACGACGAGCAACATGGCTGACTGACTGACTGACTGACTGACTGAATGGCTTTGGGCAACGGGTGCTTGAGTGTATTGAGTCAGTGGTGCATTCATTCACAGAGACGCAGTGGTGCACTTCGTCGCTCCTCGAGGCCAACGGCGCCAATGACTGACTACCGGTGGACATACAGACGTCTCAGCGACGACAGCGCAACGTGTATCGCGCACGAGCGCGCGTGTGTGTGAGACAACTCGACGTCTTAGACGCGCTCGACTTCAAACGCGTGACCGGTTTCTTTCGTCATGATCGGGTACGAGGCGTCCGTGGCGATGCCGCACTGGTTCTTCTTGTTGCGGCTCATCATGATGTAGCCCTTCATGCCCCAGGACTCGCCCCACGAGTTCTTCACGAGCCAAAAGTCCTTGCCCTTGTACACGCCGTAGCCTGCCGCGGCGACGCCGTGGTCGAGCTGGTCCGGGCCGTTCGCGCACAGCGGCCAGCTGTACACGCCGTGGCGGTAGAGCTGGAACGTGAAGCTCGACGCGTCGATCGCGACCGACTGCACGCCCTTGGTCGCGATCGCGGCTTGCAGCGCCTGCTCGTCGCCCTGCGTCACGTTCGCGTACGCCGTGAAGTGGCCGATGGCCTTCGAGTCGTCGGCCTTGCACAGTCCGCGCGACTCGGCCGTGTAGCGGTAGTCCTCCTCGCGCTCGATCTTGCCGCCGTGGTTCGTGATGATCTCCTCGAACGCGTCGTGCATCTCGCCGCCGTGGTTGCACGTGTCGATGCCGCCGAGCACGCAGTCCACGAGTTCTTGCTCCGAGAACGACTCGAGCTTGCCGGTGCTGATTGCGTACACCGACTCGAGCGACGCGACGGCAGAGAACGCCCAGCACGAGCCGCACTGGCCCTGGTTCTTCACGGGCGTCACGACGCCGTGCTCGCGCCAGTCCCACGACTCGGGCACGTCCTCCATGTTCGCAGGCGCGCTGAACGTCGCCGTCGCGGCTGAGCGCGCCTTCTTCCCACGCTTGTACCCGAGGAGCTGCTTGTACTCGTCGTTCGTCAAGTCTGCGAGGTCTGTTTGTTACACAAATCGACAGAATCGGCACAAGTGGTAGCAGCAGAGGTTGCAGCGGCAGTGGTGTAAGTCTCTCTCTCTCTCTCTTGTGTGTGTTTTGGCGATAGAACGCTCTTGGTGCTTCCATCACGAGAGAGATACAAGGCTCAAGTGACAAAGAGCAAAGACGTACGGTTGACGCCGAGCTCAAAGCTGTACTCGCCCTTCGCGTACAGCGCATTGTGCGCTTTGATGCGGTCCAAGTTGGCTGCGTACGCCTGTGAGATGCATGCAAGCGAACAAGCGAACGAGTGGATGCGAGTGTGAGCGAGTGAGTGAGTGAAAGAGAAGGACAGACAGAGAGAATCTTCCTACAAGACGCCAAGACGCCAAGACACAACCAGTCACGGATACGCACCGCGTAGCGACGCTGCACGAGGTTGTGGCTGTTGTCCAGGCTGCGGTACTCCTTCGCGTACTCGATCGCGTACTCGACGAACGACTCCCACGTCAAGCGCTCAGCGGCCGAGAGGCCCGAGTGCTCAGTCGAGAGCGCAGTCGCGTGTGGTGCAGTCGCGACGAGCGCAACAGCAGCGACAGCGAGCGATGCGATGCTGGGGACTTTCATAGCGAACGTGGCGAAGGTGGCGAAGAGTGAGAGCGAGAGCGATGCGGATCTTGCGGCGCGCTGGGGGCTTCGCGTCCTGTTTGGATGTGACGCGAGAAGAACAAAAGATCAAGTCACGCGCGAGTTGAAGTCCATACGGGCCGTTGAGAATGCGACAAACGCAAGTATGTTTGTATGTCAAATGTCTGAGAGAAGCAATGTTGAACACTGCAAAAGCGATCCAAGACAAGCTCTACCTATATAACGTAGAGCTTGTCGTTGTGCCATCTCGACAAGAACGATCAATCCAACAAAAAGATAAGTCATCGAGCATACTTTGCTCAAGTCAAATAAGCACACAGTTGTTGCAAACGCTCGACTTTATTTCATAAAACACTCATTCTAACCACACTACTATCCAAAAATTGCAGAAATGATCATACCTCACACCTCTTCGTCGATCGAGCTGTAGTGCGCGTCGAGGAGCTGCTTCTTGCGCAGGTCGTCAAGACACTGCGCCTGCACCGTCACGGGATCAACGCGTGCTCCAGAGCGATCCACAGCGACGGCGCACTGTACGTCCAAGCACGTTGCACTATCATCGAAAGCAGCCAAACCAAACAGAGTTAGAGACTTTCAACCAAGAGGACAAGACCACATGACACTCATGAGCAAAGGGACGCACCGCTGGAGAAACTCTTGCTCGAGGTCGAGCCCTGGACACTGGAGGAAGACGCCGAGGACGCACACGTCGCTGTGGTGCAGCGCGACGCTCGCAATGTCTTTTGTCGCGCACACGTCGTCGTTCACTGAGAGCACGTGCGGCGTCAAGTGCGCGCCAGAGCTGAGACCGAACGGCGCAAACGTGCCGCCACGTGCGTCTGCGCGCACAGAGATCGCGTCCATGAGGCGCACGGTGCGCTGCCCCATGTTCTGCAGCACGACGTGGAGCTCGACGACTTGCATCACAGTCGGTTTGCCGCCGAGGAGCACCGTGCGCGTCGTGCGGCCGTTCGAGCGGCGCGCCAGGAGTCCCCAGACGTGGACGCCCTCGGCGCGACCCGAGGCGAAGCGAATGCCACTCGACTGCGTCGTTCATCAAGACAGAAGGCAGAGAGAGAGACAAGAGTGTGAGTGTCTGACGGCGCACGGTGCTCAGATCCGATCTCCTTGTACGCAGGCGACGTACGCTGACAGTACCGCACGCTGGCATGTGCATCTCGCGGTGCAGGCGCGTCCACTGGAGCAAGAGAGACACGGCGTCGTGAGTCTTCATCGTCATCTCACACAGTCACAGTCACAAGAAGAGAGAGAGCGCACGACATACCTGCACGCGGGCGTCCGGCCACTCGAGCGTCTGGCTCAAGCGCCAACGCCGGCGACTGAGCGCCGCCCACAGCGCGTTCTGCTTCGCCACAGCAGCGAGATCCTTCGACGTCTCCATCACGCGCACGAGCGTCCACGCGTCGCAGAACGCCAAGAGCGTCGGGATCTCGTGTGCGCTCCAGACAAACAGCGACTCGCTCGCGACGCGCGTGCTCGACGCTGACAGCGCGCCTGTGGACAAAGAGGACGCCGCCACTGCGCTGCAGCTGCTGTCGCGCGCGCGCTTCAAGCTCCGACGTGCGCTGCTGTCAGTCGCTCCGTCGTCCATCGGCACGACAGTGCTGCTGCTAGTGCTGCTCGGTCCAGTCATGCGCGACTCGAGGCGCTTGTTCAGCTGCACGCGTAGTGCTGTGTTGCTGCTGCTGCCTGCAGCGGACGACGGCGGCGGGACCATCGGACACGGGAGCCACATCATCGGCGCCATCGAGAGGCTCGATGCGCCTGCCGCTGCTGCTGCTGCCGCTGACCACGCGTGTGCGCTCGCAGGGTCGAACGCCATGAGCGGAGCGCCACTGCCGATGCTGTGGCCGCTGCGTGCGCTCGTGAGCAGCACTGGCGCTGTCGACGGCAGTGGTCGCGTTGGCGCACTCGCGAACGCCGGTGTCGCCGCTACAGACGGCGCTGCGTCGCTGCGTGTGCGCAGCGCGTGGAGCTCGTCCTCGAGCTTCTCGATGTACTCGATCGTCTTCTCAAGCACCTTGGCGCGATTGAGCTTGCGGTCCTCTTTGAGGTTCAGGATGTCCATGAGCTCCTGGAAGCGCGCGTTCAGGTCCTTCCGGTTGATCTTTGCGCGCTTCTTCTTGCGCTCGTAGTTGTTTTCGAGCTGGAGCAAGCGCGACGCTGTCGTGCTCGACAGTGCGCTGCTCTCCCCTCCTGTGCCGTCCATGCCGAGGAAAGGTCCGTCACTCAGCGACCCGAACGCTGGCGCTGCACTGAGGTGCCGCTGCACGTGCAGCGTCTGCTGGATGCTCGGCGGCAGCGACGTCATGTGTATAAAGGCGCTTGGCGCTTGTGCGCTCGCAGTGGTGTTCCGGACGCGAAAGTCCATGTCGTCGGTCGAGCTGAGGAGGTCGTCGAGGAAGTTGGTCCCGAGCGACGACGCTGTCGATGTCGATGCGCTCGTGACGCTGCTGCTCGCGTGATGATTTGCACCCACGACGTTGACACTCGCGACCGCAGACGCTGTCGCCGTGGACTGCGACGGCGCCATTGACGTCGCGAGGAACGCGCTGAGGTCGCTCGCAGTCGAGTAGAAGAAGCCAGCGCCAGTTGGCATGAGGAGCTGCGCCTGAGGGGGCATGCTCGGAGACGACGCGCTCGATGTGTTTGACGACGACGACGGCGAGACGGCGACTGCAGCGGTGCTGCTCGTGTCCTGCTGCATCGGGTCGTCATCATCAACGCCGTCCCGCAGCGCGTCGTTCCAGATGTTGGAGAGCTCGCTGCGCGTCGCGACTGGCGCGTGGAACGCGGCCGCGAGTTCGTCTGCACCCATCGCGACCATCGTCTAGAGTGCGGCGTGACGTGTCGTCGCGTGGCTGCTCGGTGGCGGTGTCGGTGCAATCGAGAACTGGCCCGTGTCTTGCGCCGCGAGCTTGCAGCTGGGCGGGCGCCGGAACTCGAGTGCTTTGCTTCTTGACTTGCGTGTAGCGTGCTTGCGCTGTTGCGTTGTTCTGGATTGGTGGCATGAGCTGACGCGGACAGGACCCAAATAGTAGCTCTTAAAGCAAATTGTGCGATTGAAGATCCTAGTGTGCGAATTGTACTATGCATGTGTATCGAGCGATTCCCACAGCAAAACGAACGATCCAAATGCGTGTTTGGAAGACGCGGACCAGACTCGACTTTTGTAGCTTTATTTGTATATGGAAACTCGAATTGCGAGAATGTACCACACCACGCTTACAAAAATCGTACACAACGCAGCACATTGTACAGCACTTGAGAGGACACCACCAAAGTGTCCAAGCAACATCGAGACATCCATGCTCATGTGCGCTCATGGTGATCGCTACTGCGCATGGACGCACATGTGCGCTTCGTCAAGACGGCACACATGTGCGACAGCAGCGCATACAACACTTCCAGTAGCGAGTGGTTTCGCGTGGAGCGTCTGGAGCGAACCGTCGCGGCGCCTCACAACACAAACAAGTGCGTGGCAACGAGCGACCCGAGCATGGCTGCATGTGCTGTTGAGCCATTCGGGAATTTCGCGACTCGCTCGCTCGCTCGAAGACAGCGCACGAACGAACGACTAAACGATCGATAGCGACAACTGAGAGTGCGCGCGATGATCGGTCGGCGCCGCATGCGAGCCGCGCTCGTGCTCGCGTCAGTCTGTTGCGCAGCACTGAGCGCCGGCGCACACGCGAGGCGCAGCGACAATCACCGCGGCATTGCAGCAAGCGGATCTGCCGCGCCTAGCACTCACTCAGCAGCTTCAGCAGCCGAGTCTTCGAGCTCTTCATCGTCGTCCTCGAGCGCGTGGACAGAGCCACCAGCGTCGTCGTCTCCACCGACAGTCAAAGCCACAAAGGCGCCTGCGACGTTCGATGACGACACGTCCGGAGAACTCAGCGAGACGGACCTGGACGACGACGGCGATGAAGGTACAAGCTCGCTCTCAGGCGACGACGACGACAAGGACGATGCGCCAGACGCGAGCGCAGACGACGAGGGACCGCCGAGTATGGCGTCGCCAGCCACGAGCAGCTCCAGCTCCGGCTCGCACGCAGGCGTCGACATTGTGATCGAGGTCGTGTCGGAGGAGTTCTACTGCGACCCGAGCTACTTCTACAACGACACGCGCGGCGGCTGCGACGAGTGCATCTACGGCACGTGGTCGGACGGCAAGATGCTCAACTGCGAGTACCCGGTCGTGTGCGACTTTGGGCAGATGCCGAGTCTCCACGCGCGCGCCGCGAACGACTGCGTCGACTGCGCTGCCGGCTTCTTCAGCAACGACGACGGCCCCGACATGTGCAAGCCGTGCACGTGCGCGCCGGGCTTTGCGAGCTCGGCCGTGGCGGCGAAGGACGGAAACTCGACGTGCGTTGTGTGTCCGCCGGCGCACTTCTCCTCGGGCTTGAGCGACCAGTGCCACAAGTGCCCGAAGGGCAAGTACGCGACCGAGGGCTCTGGACGCTGCCGCCCACTGGAGTGCGCCGTCGGCTTTACGCCGAACGACGGCGCCGTGAACACGACCGACTGTTCGGCGTGTCCGCTCGGCACGTTCTCGGCCGGTGGCTCGAGCACGTGCAGCGCGCAGGCGTGTGAGCCTGGCCACTTTGCGCGGCCGTTCGCTGCGAGCGGGAACGACTGCTCGCTCTGTGACCTCGGGACGTACTCGGAAGGCGGGAACGCCACGAGCTGCGCGCCAGTCAAGTGCCCGCGCGGCACGATGGCGAAGCTTGGCGCCGCGAACGAGACCGACTGCGCGCCGTGCTCGGACGGCATGGTCTCGACTGGCAGCGACACGCTCCAGTGCACGCTCTGTGAGCTCGGGCAGTTCGCCAAGCGCAAAGACAAGGACGACGTCGGCGCGAGCGAGTGCGCGCCGACCGAGTGCCGCCCAGGCTTTGCTGCATCACTCGGAGCGACGGCCGCAGCGGCGAACTGCTCGATGTGCTCGTACGGCAACTTCTCTGCCGGCGGCACGGACCAGTGCCACGAGATGAGCTGCTTGCCTGGGTCGCAGCCCAACTCGCCGGCGGCGAACGCGACCGACTGCCGCGAGTGCGACGTCGGGTTCTTCTCGCTCGGCGGCGTCACCAAGTGCGTCGCAACGTCGTGTCCTGTCGGCTTTGAGCCGAGCCAGAACGCCACAGACGCCGTGAGCTCGTGCACCAAGTGTCCACTCGGCATGACGTCGCATGGCAACGCGAGTCTCTGCGAGTTCCCGTCGTGCCTGCCGGGGTACGAGCCGTCGGCGAACGGCACGTCGTGCCTCCAGTGCCCAGCCGGATCGTACAGCGCAGGCAAAGGCACGTTCTGCGCACCGACGCAGTGTGTGCCAGGGACGATGGCGCACGCTGGCGCGACGCACTTGACAAAGGACTGCGTCAAGTGCAAAGCGACGTCGTTCTCGCCTGGCGGCAACGTCACGTGCGCGCCGTGTCCTGGTGGCGAGTACCCGAGCGCGACGCACGACACGTGCTTGCCGATGGAGTGCGAGCCAGGGCAGGAGCCGATGTGGGACGCAACGTACGCGACCGACTGCTCCGTGTGCAAGCAGGGCTTCTTCAGCCCTGGCGGCGGGACGTACTGCCGCCCTGTCAAGTGCGAGCCAGGGTACTCGGCGCCTGCGGGAGCCGCAAACGTGATGAGCGACTGCGAGAAGTGCCCAGAGGGTCAGTACTCGCTCGGCGGCCAGAGCGTCTGTGAAGACGCGACGTGCAAGCCTGGCTACGCGGCGCGTGCTGGTGCGCGCGGGCCGAAGAAGGACTGCGAGCCGTGCGGTCCTGGCTACTGGGGCGTCGGCAACGCGACCAAGTGCGAGCCTGCCGAGTGCACGCCAGGCTCCGCCTCTGCGACACAGGCGGCAGTCGAGGCGAACGCGACGTGCACGCTCTGTCCTGCTGGGACGTTCAGCTCCGGTGCGAATGCGCAGTGCGAGCCCGTGCAGTGTCCGCCAGGCAAGTACGCGCTCGAAGGCGCGACGGACGCCGTGCGGTCGTGCCTCGACTGCGACGCCGGCTTCTCGTCGAAAGGAAACAGCTCGCTCTGTGAGCCATGCCCGCGTGGGTTCTTCTCGGAGAAGGGCGGCCGAGCGTGCGAACCGGCGACGTGCGAGCCCGGGTGGGAGGCGAACTACCTCGCAAAGAACGCCACGGACTGCACGGGCTGCGAGATCGGGCTGTTCTCGGAAGGCGGTTCGAATCGGTGCATGCCGGCGAGCTGCCCAGCCGGGTACTACGCGCCAGAAGTGAGCGACGAGAGCGACGCGTCCGGGTGCCTCCCGTGCCCAGCAGGCTCGTACTCGCCCGGGAACGTCGTGTGCCGCCCGACGCAGTGCGAGAAGGGCCACGGATCGGTCGAAGCGGCGTCGCACGTGACGGCGAACTGCACAATGTGCCAGCCGGGCGAGTTCAGCCCTGGCGAGAACTACCCGTGCAAGCCCACGAGCTGTCGCCCGGGCTTTGCGTCTGAAGCAGCAGGCAACCCGCTCGAGAAGGGTGCGTGCCACGAGTGTCCGCTCGGGTTCTACAGCGAAGGCGGCGGCGCGCAGTGCAAGATGGCGCGGTGCGAGCCGGGCTTTGCGGCCGGCAAGAACGCCTCGGACGCGCTCGCGAGCTGCGAAGTCTGTCCTGCGGGCTTCTTCTCGCTCGGGAACAGCTCGCAGTGCGCAGAGACCGCGTGTCTCCCTGGCTACTTCTCGCCGCGCGGCGCCACGAGCGACACGCTCGAGTGCGAGTTCTGTCCACTCGGGCGGTTCAGCACCGGCGGCTCGGCGCAGTGCAAGCCGGCCGAGTGCACGCCTGGCAGCGGCGCGAAGCTCGGTGCGGCGGACCCGGTGACTGACTGCGAGGTGTGTGCGCCTGGCTTCTTCTCGACCGGCGGAACGGCGCCGTGCGCGCCGATGCTCTGCAAGCCCGGCTCGTCGTCCAAAGTGAACGGCGCAGTGCACGTGTCGAAGACGTGCGACGAGTGTCCGTCGGGGACGTTTGGCCGCGGCAATGAGACGCAGTGCGCGCCTGACGGCTGCGGTCCTGGCTCCGCTGCGCCGCCCGGCTCGAGCGACCCGATCAAGGCGTGCAAAGTGTGCACTGCAGGCTCGTACAGCCCTGGCTACGGCTTTGCGTGCGCGCCGACAGCGTGTGCACCGGGCACTGCGTCTGCTGCGAACGCGTCGCGCGCGGTCGAGGACTGCACAGTCTGCGCCGCTGGGTCGTTCAGTCCAGGCGGCGCTGCGCAGTGCGAGAAAACCGTGTGTCTCCCAGGCTTTGCGTCGCCGGAAGGCGCGACGCGGCAGATGGAGGACTGCGCGATGTGTCCTGGCGGGTCATACTCGACTGGCGGTTCGGCGCAATGCGCGAGTCCGACGACGTGTCTCCCTGGCTTCGCGTCGCCGCCCGGTGCGTCCACGAAGAACGAGTCGTGCGCGATCTGTCCAGCGGGGACGTTCGGCACTGGTGCCGAAGCACAGTGCGCGCCAGCGAACTGCGAGCCGGGCTTCGGGTCGACTGAAGGCGCGAGCACCGTGAGCGGGAGTTGCGTCCAGTGCGCCGCAGGGTTCTTCTCGCCGGGCGGGAGCGAGCCGTGTCTGCCTGCGCAGTGCTCGCCCGGCTCGGCGTCGAACAACATTGGCGCGACGTCGCCGATCGACTCGTGCGTCATCTGCGACGCCGGGCAGTACTCACCAGGGAAGCAGGAGGTGTGCAAGTCCACGGCGTGTCTGCCTGGCTACGCGTCGCCGTCCGGCGCCGATGTGATTGACAAGCAGTGCTCACCGTGCAGCGCAGGCTCGTTCTCGACTGGCGGTGCGGGTCAGTGTGAGCACGTGAGCTGTCCGCGTGGCAGCGCTGCGCCGTCGGGTGCGTCGACACCCGAGGCAGAGTGCATGGTCTGCGCTGAGGGCTTCTACTCCACGGGCGGCTCGACGCAGTGCATCGCGTGCGAGTGCGCGCCTGGGTTCTCGTGCACAGGCGGGCAGCCGACGTGCACCAAGTGCGGCGAGGACCAGTCGTCCGAGGGCGGGAGCGACCGGTGCCTGAGCGTCGCGACGCCCGAGAACTTTGTCCAGCTGCTCGTGGACATCGAGGGCTACACCGCGAGCAACTTTAACAGCGAAGTCGCGAGCGCGTTCACCACGGGCTTGCGGCAGTACATCACGAACGTGCAGGCGAAAGACACTCAGACGGCGACTGCCGCGCCGACGGATGTGCCAGTGCGAAAGCTCGCAGCGATGGACGATGGATCGGCGGCGACGAACGCAACGGCGACTGCTGGCTCTGAGACACCGGCGCCGGTGGCCGCTTCTGGTGTCGACGACAGCGACATCTCGTTCGAGATCCGATCTGTCGAGACGAGCGACCAGCTCGCGCGCTACCAGTGGGGCGCCTGCCAAGTCTCGGTCTTTATCACCATGAGCTCGAGCGTGAAGGCGTTCGAGAAGTTCCTCGTCGTGTACAAGACGAACGCGACTGCGACCGACGCGTCCACTGACGTCGGCACCGAGTTCGTCGCGACGCTGCGCTCGAGCGGCATGGCGCGCATCCGCTCGGTGCAGCTCCAGGAGGTCGTGGCGTGGCAGAACGGCGTCGAGGTCGCGCACGTGGGCGAGTCCGAGGGCACGACCAAGTCGTCGTCGTTTGCGCTCACGGTGATCGTCGCGTGCTCGGTGCTCGTGGTCGCTGTGCTCGTCGTGGCTGTGCGTTTTGCGTCGAAGCGCTCGCGCCGCGGCCCGCGCAGCACGGAAGAGGGCGTCGTGAACACGGTCGCGAACAAGAAGGACGTGCCCATGCGGCCGTTCTCGCACGCGTGAGCGTGACAAGCGGATCCGCTCGTAGGGCTTTCGACAGGCACTCTTCGTACATGAACACCACCACCACCACCACTGCTAGTACATTGATTCACGCTTTGCCGACTCTGTCATGGAGGAGACTTGCGTCGGGAGGTGAGCGGCAAGGACGCGAGTGAGAGAAGGCCACGCGCGCTCTTTCGTGGCTCGTAGTGTCTGCTACTTGCGCGAGCGCACTTGGCGCGCTGCGACCTCTTGCGCTGTCTGCAGGAGCCGATCGAACTCGGACTTGAGCACATTCGGCGAGTCGAACGTCGTCGCGACGACGCGGACGTTCCCAGGGAGCCGGAGCTTTGACGAGCTCTGCGACGGCTGCTTCTTGTTTGAGCTACTGCTGCTGCTGCCTGCTGCGTGCTCAAACACGAGACACACGGCTGGGTCCACGCCGGGGCTCTGCATGAACCACTCGAACCTGCGTCGAGCACCAGAGTGATAGAGTCTGCCATGTGAGAGACGCGCGTTGTCTTCTCAACGCGTCTTGCGAGCAAGGCGAACAAGATGAGAGAGAGAGAGTGCGCACCAGAGCATCGCTTCACTCTCGTGGATGTGCGACTCGGGGTTGTACACGAGGATGACGCCGTTCACGTCCTTTGTCACTGCGGGCCAGCACGCCTCGTAGCTGCTCGCGCGCGCGCCATGGAGTAGCCGGTCAGTCAGTCAGTCGCAGCTCATGCCCGAAGACTAGCGCAGACTCCAATACACACTACGCACACTTGGTCGCCCGAGACGTCCCAGATCTCGACGTTTGTCTTGCCTCGCTCGAGCTCGAGGATCCTACGGCGTCAGCAGTCGATCGTGTCAGCGACGACCGCATGAGCAAAGCTCAAGAGACGGCGAGACGCACCTCACGCCGATCGTCGGCTGGTACCGCTCCTGTCCACCGAGTCGATCGGTCTGCTCGCTGAGAAAGTTGGCGATCTACGATACACACACGCACAGCCATAGACGCACATGTCCGTGTGTTGAGCACGTCGGATCGCCGCCGCAGCGCTCGCAAACAGCGACGCACCGTGGTCTTGCCCGCCTCTTTCGGACCAACGACGAGGATCTTGAGCGGCGCCATGTCCCTTGCTTTGCGTGTGCTCCAACGTGGTGATGAAGGTGATGATGGTGGCGCTGCTGCGCGTCCTACTGCTGCTCTTGTCTAAGAGCTGTCGGTCGAAGACACGAGAGCGCACGACGCATCACGAGCGACTGTTCATGGCACAAACGTCGGTTCACGCGCGTTGGCTCGGATCCGCTGCGGTGGATTGACTGAGAGAGAGAGAGAGTGGGTGTCTGTGCTACTGCTACTACTGCGATGCGCGCCTCGTGTGCGCGTCGCTGCGCTCAGAGGTCCGCACTACCGCTCTCGAGCGCCTCCTTGAGCATCTGGAGCGTGTCCACTTTGCCAGCAGCGCGCGCGCTCTCGTCGTCGCACGTCTCGAGCTGCGCCTTTGTGTACAGCTCGGGGTTCGTGTTCTCCTGACCGTCGACCATCCTGTGCATCGAGGGCAGAGAGAGAGAGCAAGAGAGTGAGCGACGTCCAGAGACGCAAGCGACTGCTACGACAACGTACTCGAGCACGCGCAGCGGTATTAACGCGTGGTAGTTGGCGCCTGCGGCATCTATCTGCTTGAGCAGCTCGACGTAGCTCGTGACCTTGTCGTAGAGAAAGCCGAGCTGATCGGGCTTGTAGTCCTCGACGCCGAGAATGAGCTTGTCGAGCGTCTGGACCGTCGTCATGAGGCTCTCGACGAGCTCCGTCGGCAAGTGCTGCACGACGTCGTCTTTCGGGACTTTCGAGCCGCTCCCGCCGCTCGCGAACGCTGGACCGTTCTTCATTGGCACGAGCTGCGGCTTCTTCGACGCACTGCGCTGCGCCGCCGTGACGCTCGACGGTGTCTTTGGTCGGCTCGGTGAGCTCAGCGGCGTGAACGGCGCCAAGTACGGACTCGCGCCGATCTGCGCTCGTCGGTCCTGATCTATCGTCGGCACGACGTGGCTCGACGCAGACAGCGCCGACGCTGGTGCAGGGTTCAGTGGCTCTGCGCCGCCTCGACCGCTGCGTCCGCCGCTGCCGCTCTCGTCGTCGTCGTCGTCGTCGCCATCGTCGTCGCGGTCACGATCCGACGGCACGAGGTCCGAGAAGAAGTGCTCTTTCTCCTCCTCCTCGAGCTCGTCGTCCTCGAGCGCGAGCGCTCCTGCTGCAGCGGCCTTCTCCACCATCGTCGTCGTCGGCGTCGCTACTGTTGCTGTCGTCGGTTCGGTCTGTTTCGATCTGCTCGCAGCAAGCACTCGCTCAAGTTGAGCCACATACTGAAATCAAGTGTAACTTGCCTAATAGGTTAATCCACTGAAACCCTGATGAGTAGAAATAACCCTTCAATGCCATGACGGTGTCTGAGCATGTACGTCATGGACAACCAGCTCATGGAGATCGAGCTTGAGCCTCCAGCATGCTTCAAGTACCATCTCATGGAGCCTCTGTGTCTCGACGTTCGTCTCGAAGAGACTGGGCCGTAGTTTGTCTGGAGTCGATCACCTCGCATTGCCCGCAGGTCTCGCCATTCGAGTCCAAAGTCGCTTTGTCGTACGCGTCAGAGCTACGAACGCCGCTAGGCAGACACGTCGTGACCTCAACCAAGCGTCTCGCCATGACATCAAGACGACGACGACATTCGAGCCAAAGTTGCTTCGCAGACGCGCGCACGCACGTGCGCTGTCTGTGGTAATAGTACTTACATAGTCTCTAGGAATTGGACACTTTCTATGTCGTAGAAGACACTCTATGGTGGTGGAGGTGGAGGGGATCGGTCGGATGGTTGGACGGACGCGTGGCACATGCGCGAGTGTTCGCTCACGCAGCCGTCACGCCCGTGGGCTTGGGCACCGGCGCGCTCGTCTTGAGCGCGCGGCCGGTCTTGTTCAGGTCGCTCTTGCCGAGGCTCGCGCCGCTGCCATCGGCGAAGAACTGCGCCGTGTAGTCGTGCGAGTTCGCCTCCGACGGCCCCGACGACGACGACTGCGGCGGCACATACGCTGGCTCAAAGTGTCCGCCACCGCTCGTGTGTGCGCTGGCAAAGCGCTGCAAGTGCTGCTGCTGCTGCTGGCTCTGGCTCGCGTGGAGCTGGTTGCGGGCGTTCATCGCCGCGACGTGCGGGTGCGGCACAGCGTGGTGCGCGTTGCTCTCAAAGACGTTCAGGCCAATGTTGTCGAGCAGCGGCGGCATCGCGTACTGGTTCGCGTGGTGGTGGTACGTGATCGGCGACGCGGCCTCCGGTGGCATGAACTTGTAGCCGTTGATGAACGAGTCAATGTCCTCGTCACCGTGGCCGTGGCCCGTCTTGTCGGACGTCGGGAACATCCCAAACATGTTGCGCGAGCCGCCGCGCGTGATGCTCGGCGGACCGCTCAAGCCAAAGAGACTCGCCGTGAGCGGCGTCGGCGGCTCGTACAGCGGGCGCTGCGCGCCGTTCGCGCCGCTGCTGCTGCTGTTCGCGTTCGACATCGCGAGCACCGACGGCAGCTGCGACGTGTCGATCTGCGGCGACGGGAGCCCCATGAGCAAGGAGAAGTCGTGCGTGCGCGGCGTCGGGAAGCCGTTGCCGCCCAGCGGCGTGCGCAGCGAGAACTTGGGCATCGTCGTCGGCACGCTGATCTTGAGCGGCAAGCCGAACGGACCAGGGCCGCTCGAGGACGACGTTGACGACGACGTTGGCTGCTGCTGCGACTGCGACGTGGCTTGCTGCTGCTGCTGCTGCTGGAGCTGCGCTGGGTGTGGCTGCTGCTGCTGCGACTGGTGCACGTGCTGGTGCAGGTGGCTCTGCTGCTGCTGTTGCTGTGCGTGGTGGTGCTGCACGTGGTGGTGGCTCTGAAGCTGCTGCTGCTGCTGTTGCTGGAGCTGCTGGTGGTGGAACTGCTCCTGCTTGAGCTGCTGCTCGCGCTGCAGCTGCTGGCGCTTCTTGCTCGAGAGACGGCCGCCCTTGGAGATGTTGAGCTCCGGCACTGCTTCGCCGTGCGCGCGCATCTCCATCGCGTGGCGGAAGCAGATCGAGCCCGAGTGCTGCGCCGTCTTATTGCAGCCGTCGACGCGGCACTCGTGGCCGTGCGAGTGGCGGTTGCACAGCCCGCCAGCGCGCGCGTGCTGCATGCAGGCGTCGACCTTGCAGCGACGGCCGCCACCGTGGCGCACGCACTTTTGCCGCGCGTGCGCTTGCTTCGAGCAGCCTTCGACGATGCAGAAGCGCTTGACGACGAAGCCGCCGTGCTGGAGACAGAAGCCGCCGCCGCGCGCGTGCGCGTCGCAGTTGTCCGCTTGGCACTGCTTCTTGCCGCCGTGGCGCACGCAGAGCTTGCGCGCGTAGACCTGGTTCGTGCAGCTCTCGACGCAGCACTGCCGCCGGTTCTTGTGGAACGCGCACTTGGACGTGCCGTCGACCGCGTGGTTGTCGCAGTCGTTGAAGCGGCACTTCTTCGGCTGCCCGTTCGCGTCCTTGGTGATCGTGCCGATCGCGGACGGGCTCGCGGCCGGGGACGAGGCCGCCGACGAGCTCGCGGACGACGGCGGGGTCTGCGGCACACTCGCCGCGCTGCTCATGCTAGTCTTGTACGTGCTGGTGGTGGTGGTGGCAGTGGTGGTGGTGTGCGGATGCTACGCTAGCACTGGTAAAGGACGACGGTCGCGTACACTGACTGACTGACGGATGCAAAGGCTCGACACGTTGTTGTTGGTTTGGTTGTCGGTCGCGACGAGCAACAGAGCAACAGTGCGGTCGGTCGCGCGGTCGTGAGGCGGCGGCAGGATGAGCGCCTCGCGCGTGGTGTGTGGGTGCGTGTGTGTGGTGAGTCGAGCGCAACTTGCGAAATGGCGATCTGCAGGCTGTTGTCGCGCGGTCGAAGGAAGCGCGCGACCCCGAACCGCTCGCGCATCGCTTGCTCTTCATGCTTGCTCTTGCTGTTTGAGTGTGTCGGAGTGCGAGCGCGCGCGTGTGAGTGCTCGCCCAGCTGCTGGCTCTGGTGCTTGCCTGACCGAACTGTGCTGCGCGCTTTGTGGGTTTGCGTGCAGATGTAGATCAAATGCAGCCAAATCACGACGCAAAGTGCCTAAAATCGGGAATTCAAGTGCTTTTTAGAACCCGATAAACCAAATCAGAGCAAATTGGGCTACATCTGACAACTGCCAGCTCAGAAGCAGGCGCTCTCTGCTCGCGCAGCCGTGCCACGCTCTGGCGTCTTTGTCCGCTCACAACGCAGCGACAGTCAGCGTCGTATGGTTGCGCCAGGTTGCACACGCGGGCTTTCGCAACAGCAAATGGCTCGAGCAAGTGTGCCGCTCGATTTCTGTGCCGATGGCGTGCGCGCACTCGACAGACGAGTCGACACGCGCAGTTTGAACGTTCAAATCCTTCGCGCCAAGAAGCACCGATCGATCGAGTGCCGCGCTCGAGGCAAAGCCTGCTGCTTGTGTGCTGCTCGTTCACGAGATGTTGTCGCTTGCCTCGTGTCCTTCGGTGCTGTAGCTGTGCTCGACTCCATGCGCTGAGGTCTCGTTGAGCACTAAACGCTGTGCATCGCTCGAGGTGCAGCTCGCCCGGCATCTTGACAAGATGGCCTCACGCTCGCTCCATGGCGTTTGCCACGTTCGTGGAAACGTGCTGCTGTGTGCGATACGCTGTCTGAGTGTGTCTGTGTGTGTGTGTTGCGAGGTGGATCCCGCGGCAGTCAACGCCGATCTTTGCCGTCTTTGTCTTGGAGCAGGTCACGCCGCCGCCAGCAGATGGCGATATGTATGTAGCAGCACACAACACACACGCACAACACGCGCGAGCTCAACTTACCCCAAGCTTCCTAGTACTCGTATGCGCGCACATGCTCACGAGCTAATCAAGACGCTGCAGTGGCGCGGCAGGAGCGATCGCACTTACACTTGCCGCCGCTGATCTGGGATATCTGGTTCGCCGGCTCGAGTGCGCTCACCCACGCATGCTTGCACTGCGTCCCCGTCATACGCTCGCTCTCTCCTTCCTCCTTTCTTCTTGCGATGCCGCCGGCTATCCACATGCAGTAGTAGTACGCCCTGTCTTCTTGAGACTCTCGGCTCGAGTCGCCAGACCGACCTCGTTGTGTGTGGGCGTACTGTGTCTTGATGCGGGGATGTCTTGCTGGGCTAGCAAGTTTGCTTGGTCATGCACGTCTCGCTCATATGCACAAGAAGAGCTCGAGTTCACGTTCATGCTCCTTTGTGCAAGCTGCTCCTTTGTGCAAGCTGACAGCAGCGCCGTGACAACGCGTCGATGAGTATGCGCATGACTGACTGACTGACGACTTGGCGAGCGAGCTCCACCAAAATGGCAGGTCTCGTCACTCCAGTCTCGACGCGACTCGACAAACCAACGCCAACTACTAGTACAACACTGTGGGATCGATCGATCACACGAGCGAGCGACTTGTAGCGACCACCACCGACGCGTGCACGAGCGTCGCGTGTGTCTGACATGGACCAAATGCGCACACAACGGAATACGCTCGCACATTGACAAGCGCATGATGCAGACGATGTCCAATGCGAAGGTCAAGGTCGTCGTCCAAGAGGCTCTCGACCGTTGTTGACATGCTGCTGGTGTCGTCGTCGCGTCCCAGATGCCCAGACGCGCAACAGCACACAAGTGTGGCAGTTTGCAAGGAGACTCGCACGCACACAACGACAAAGAGCACGCTCAAGACAACCCGCGACTGGCGCTCCACGATGCTCGGATCGACCTCGCAGACGCTCCTCCTCAGTGCGCTTGGCGCAGCAGCACTGCTGCTCCTCAGCGATGCAGCGGCCGAGAACGCGACGGAGTCTGGATGCCAGATCTGCGCGAGCACAGGCGACTGCTCGCGCGCGTACCAGGGCGGTGCGGGGCAGTACTGCGGCAACTGGCTCGACCGCAGCAACGCGCGCCAGAGCTGCTGCTGTCCCACGAACGCAGTCTGCAAGCTCTCGAACTACGCGTGCAACTGCGCGTGGGCAGGTGGCGGTCGTCACGGTGGCGGCGGCGGTGCCTACGACCCTGGATACGGCTACAACCACCGCGGTGTGGGCTACGCACTCGAGTGGCTCTGGTGGCTCCTCGGCTCGCTCCTTCTGCTGCTCTGCTGCAGCAGCTTCTTCTTCATGCTCTGCAAAAAGCGAACAGCGAATGAACCGCACGTGGCGTATGCTGAGCCAGTGCCACCGACATACGGCTCGGCGCCGAGCGCTCCAGTATACACTGCGCAACCCGTGTACGGCAACGCACCGGGCTACACAAGCGCCGGCGGCGGTGTGTACAGCGGTGCACCAGGCTACAGCGGCATGGGGAATCGCGGCGGTATGAGTGCTGGTGCTGGTGCAGCGCTCGGCGGCGGTGCTGGTCTCCTCGGCGGTCTGTTGCTCGGTGAAGCGATTGCGGACGCTGGGCGATCGAGCTACGGAGGCTATGGCGGCTACGATGGCGCTGACGGCGGTGGTGGCGGCGGCGACTTTGCGGGCGACTTCTAGCGCTAGCACGCAGTCACACAACCAGCGCTGCACTCAGCACACTTGCCATCAGATCACACACACATGTGTGTATATATGTGCCGACGCGCAACACTGTAGAGGTTGAGGTCGGCGTGCTGGTCAGCACTGACTGCAGTAGACGTGTCGTGTCAGCCTTCCTTCGTTCGCAGTTTGCTGATCAGGACGTGAGGTCTAGACGAGCGTCTTCAAGAGACTCGCTTTCGTCAATGCTCTTGCTGTGGTGCGTCGTGTGTGTCTTCGCCACAGTCATCGCCGACGCTCCTCCTCCTTCTCCTTGTGTGTGTTTGGTGTGGTGTAGAGGCTGCCCTCCTCGCTTGCCAGTGCAGCGAACGTCTGCGCAGACAGATCGCGCGTGCTCTCTTGGTGTGCACTAGTGTAGTAGCAAGGCCAGTTGACTCACAGCGATGTGAGTGGACGGACTGAACGAGATAGCGACAGCACGAAGACGAACTGTGAGAGCTGTGACCGAGTGTGTTGTGGCATCTCAAGTGCCGATCCGTGTTCATAAGTTAGATGTGTGTGTGTGTGTGTGTGGTGATGGTGTGGAATAAGTTAGGTGCGCTTGAGCTGGCGGTCAGTCGTTGGTCGCACTCCATCCAGTGCGTGAGCACCCGAGCAACAGTGTGCGCTCGAACGTCGGCGCCAGCGGTACAGCGCTGCTTCTAGAAGAACATGCTCCTTGCGATCGCGCTTCGGTTCTGCGCAGCTTCGAGCGCTGCTTTCTCGCGTGCTTGCTCGAGCTCCTGCTCGCGCTGGAGCTGCGTTGCTGGGAACACAAGCACCTGCTCGTCTTCTGGGATCGCGCACTCGAGCTTCTTTGCGATCGCTGTCTTGCGACCCTGGTGCATCTGGCGCGAGTACGACACGCGCCGACCGCTGACGAGGCAGCCTTTGTGGTCCGGATTCGTGTATCCAGCTGGGATCTGCACCGGAACGCTGGATGTGACAGTCGTGGTCATGGCGCTCGCATCCGCTGTCCGCTTGTGTGCGCCAGCGGCGAAGGCGACGTCGTGCTTGGACGCGTGCTTGAAGAGCGCGAAGAAGACGTCGCGCTTGCGGCGGCGGTGCACGCGCGCCTGCTCGTTCTCGTGCTCGCTGCTGCGCTGGTGCTGCGGTTCATTCAGGGCTGCGACCTTCCTCGCGACGGCGCAGTCGTGGTCTGCTCCGCGCTGCACCTGTGGCTCGCGCACGTTGAGGCTGTTGGCGGCAGCCGCACTGCTGTGGTTGTTGTGACTGGAGGCTGTCGCGGCGGCGGCAGGCGAGAGCGGCGCGTGGATGTCATCCGAGGCGGTCATTGCTGCAGAGTGAGTGTAGAGGCGATCTTGGACTGCGCTGCGCTGTGTGCTGTGGAGCTTTGCTCGGCGTTGCTTTGGAGAACAGAGCAGAGCTGGCTGTCGACTTGCGGGTCTCGCGGCGAGTTGGAGAATGAGCGCGCTTGGCGCTCTAGCGGCGCTCGTCTACTGCTTCCAATCGTTCAACGCGACGAGGGACTGCAAGTCAGTCTTGTGCGAGTGAGGCTCGCGAGCGAGCGCGCACGTGTCCAACAGAGACAAGGCACGCGAATCTGTCCTGACGTCAGGACACCCACACGCTCGCTCACTCGCCACAGACCAAACTCAATACTAGGGTACACACACAGCACACACACACATCCGACGCGCGACGCACGCAAAAAAGTCTGAAGCAAGAACGAGCGAGCGCAAGAGAGCAACGCGCGGCGATGATGATGACCTTGCCGGCAGACAGCAGCGCCAGCGTGTGCATGTGACAGTGCATGTGACAGTCGACGAATGTGTGACCGACCGACGCCTCGTCCAATCCGCGACTTAGTCGAATCTCGCAGCAGATTTGCAGAGGGCCGCGTGCATACTTATTTGCTGTCTGCTGCGTGCTACACAGGGTGACATTGCAGCGATAGAGGAGGGGGTCTTCCTGCTTTGCATGCACTGCTCGACGAGCAATGATGCGCGATCGATCGATCGATCGATCGATCCTCCTCGCGCGCGCTTGCCTCTTCGTGTGCACACCAGCACTGGCACGGGCAGGTGCGCCGAGACAACAAGCAGGCAAGCAGGCGCGAGGGCATGATAGACAAGCTTGAAAGCAAGGCAAGCGGGCGCGAGGACTGCAAGAGAGAGAGAGAGAGAGAGAGAGGGAACAAGACGTTCGGTTGCAGACAATGCTCTGTGTGTATGTGAGCACAGCAACAACAGCCACGACATGCTCGACCAAGTGCCGACATGCCACGCACACGCAACACACACACACATTGTACCTCTACCGACATGCCGCACAAACTACTTCATCGCGGCAAACGCTGCGGCAACAGTGCCCAAAGACACAGCAACGCACGCCGAGATTCGCGGTGCAAGATCCAGCGAGCAGCAGCAGCAGCGCAGAAACAAGAAACAGTGAGCTACCGCCGCAGGTGCACTTGCACTCCTATCGACTCGCTTCGACTCGACTTGTCGTCGCCGTCGTCGTCCGAGTCGGAGTGGAGGCACACCAAGTTGACTGGCTGCTGGTGCAGCAGCAGAATCCAGGCAATCAGTCGTCACTCATCCACTGCAGCCACATGCCGCCGCCACACACACATCACGCCTCCACGCGCTCGACACACGCTCTGCACGCCACGCCACTCCTGCCACACCTACCCACGCCATACTTGTACTCACGACGACAAAGACAAAGACAAAGCTGGCCTCGGCTGCAGCAGGATCTGGACTGGACTCGTTGTCCTCTCGGCGTGGCGTGGCGTGTGCCACCACCACCGCCCCTACACTACTTTACCAGCACTCTTGAGAGAGCGAGACATCAGTTGGCGATCGGATGACCTCGCGCCGCCGCACAGAACAAAGCGAGCGTGCGCGGACTCGACAAGGCGCTAGGACGACATAGAATGATGGTGCACGCCACCAGCACTCGTCGTGTTGAAGGCGGCGTCACGACTCATGGACCGACAAATTGTATCCATCTGCTGGAGTGCTGAGCTGTTGACATCGTACGGTGTGCATCTTGTTGTGTGTATCTTGCCTGCTTGCCTGTCATCTCCTGCACACACATGACCAGAAAGCGACGAAGCGACCTCGCAGCTCTCTACAAGGCACATTCGCACTGCTCCGAGACTCTAGCGACGCAGCAATCGTCACTGCAGGTTCCATGACACACCACATCCCGATGTAGCGGCGCTGCTGCTGCTGGCGTCGCGCAAGATCGCGCCGCACCGTCATCGACGACGCGAGTCACGCCGGATCGACGATCGGCGCTCGTGCGAGCACACTCAATCTCAGCCTCCACGTCACCAGCAAAGGCAAGCAACAAACAACAAGACGCGCATGCTGTTCATCCGAGTGATCCTGGATACGGCATGTTCACCACCGCTGCTGCTACTACTCCGGGTCCAGCAGCATTGTTCGCTCCAGACACTGTCGCTGTGCGCATACTGCTCGGGTGTCAACAACAAGACCTTCTAAGCGTGCTCGTCGTCGCTGGCTGTCGCGTGCCGCTCTCGATCCGCATACATCGTGACTGCAAAGACACCTGCACGCCAATACACACACACACACTATCACAGAAGAGCACAGCACAGTGCAGTGTCGAGAGCGACATGCTACACAAACGCACAACAGCACACGAGCGTGCACTTGCGAACGCATCAACACCATTCACGTTCGCCCGCGCGCTTGACACGATCGCTCGCACTCACACACATACACTTGCACATCGAGTTCACGACGACCGGTACGGCAACGACTAGGACGACGTCGACGTCGATACGACATATATCCCGATGATCGCAGTCGCTGTCGATCCGGCTATGAGCTCGAGCGCTGGTGCACTGGTGTCGCTCACACTGATGTTGCTGCACGAGCCTGGCACTGAGACGACGGAGCGACGCACGTTCGCGACTCCCATGCGAGCAAAGAACTCCCGCAGCGGACGGTAGAACGAGCGACAACGCGCACGAGACTGCAGCGACAGTGGACCGCGGTCGATCTCGAGCGCGCTCCACGCCTCGCGCTCGCAGTGCTGCGCCGCGAACTTGCCGCGCACACACAAGTATCGCAGGATCGTCGCGTCGTCTGCGTCGGCGACGTACGTGCTGTAGAACGACTCCATGCCGTAGTACGCCTGCTGGAAGCTGAACGCGAGCTCGCACCTGTCGGCTTCGGTTCAGCCCGCTCGCTCCCAGAGCACTTCTTGCCGCGTGAGCAGCTCCTCGAAGCGACTCGCGAACGTCTCGGTCTCGTCGCGATACCTGCACACTGCGTCGACACACGCCGTGCACAGCGCACACGACGAAGCCACTGCGCCGCGCTCGCTCACTTCGACTGAGATGTTCTCCCAGTGCGCGCCAAGCGGCGACACTGGAAGCGGACTGCTAACACTGCTATGTTGGATTGCGGCAGCGGCGCTTTGAGCTGATAGTCGATCGCGAGTTCGCGATGCAGTCGCGGCTGGTGCTGATGGAGTCTGCAGCGGCACGAGGAGCGGTCGAATGGTCTCTGCCGGTACTGCGCCGCCGTCTCGAAACGCGTCCATCTGGCGCTCGAGCGCTCCGATTGTCGACAGCGTCTGCGCGCACGACTCGACGTGCCAGTCGCTGTTGCTGTTCGCGCTGCAGTTGGCATCGCTGTCGCCATGTTGGCTGGTGCAGCGCAAGAGGCCGTCGCGGGTGTCACGAGTATCGCCAACGCCATTGTCATCATCGACTGCAGCAGCGCCAGCAGCTCCTCCAGTTCCACTAGCAGTACGAGGAGCGGCAGTAGCAGCATCTGGAGACTGTTCGTTGTGCTCGCGCATATCTCCTCCAGCGTGTGTGCCTCGGATGACGTGGAACCAGTCGCGATTGCAGCGCTGGAAAAAGTGCCGCCCTTCACGCGCGCAGTGCACGAGTGCGCAGCCCGCAAGGCCGACGTCGCGTCGGAGCGTCACGCAGGTGCTCTGCGCGTGAACTGTGTCGCGCACGCGCAGCCACTGGAGCGCGCCAGTAGCAAGCGCAGCTCGAAGCAGCGTCTCTGGTCGCACGTCGCGCGTCTTCTGTCGCTTCATTATCGCCGCGCAGATGCCATCATGCACGTAAGCTGTGGCAGCAAGACGCGATCGAGCACGTGGCTGCAGCAGCAAATGCAGGGTGATGATACAGCAGAGGTGGTGGTGCTGCTGCCGTCAACTGCCACGACGACAACGTCGTCTCAAGCTCTGATGGATGCATTGCGCAAACGGTTGTGCTTGGATCGAGATCGCGTACTTTGCTGGAGGTTCGAGTGCGCACTGCGAGCACTCGATAAACACCGTCCAGGCTTCACCATGCGACACACACACATACAAAAGCAAGGTCTAGTGTGTGTATGCTGCGTACTTTGTCCAGTCTAAAGACGCGCGCGCGTACAGTGAAGAGGTCCGAACCATACGCACGCACCAAAAAGCGTCTGCTTGTACCAATATCTGAGAATGCAATGCTCAACAGACAGACGTGAGTGCGCGTGTGTGTGCGCGTGTGTGTGCGCGTGCCTCCAAGTGCCAACAGACCAGCAATGGCGCAGTGCCGGCAACAACAACAACAAGAGCAAGAGCAAGAAAAAGAGCTACAACGACAACAACAGATCTGCTCACTTGCATCGGCATCGACATCAACGCACCACTCGATGCACGCGCCGCGCCTCATGAGCGCCTGCAGCGACCAACTGCAGAGCGACGCGCTGCGCCTCGCGCTGGGCTGTGGTCTCGCGCGCTTCCTGCGACTCGAAGAGCTGCTCATGACGCTCAACTCGTGCGCGCTCTTGCGCTTCGACGCCGCACTCGCGCACCGGAGCGTCGCAGAGACGACCGACTTTGAATGGTTCCCGGCAGTGCTGACCGACATGGCGGCGCATGCGAGCGGCAGCAGACGGCTGCGCAGCCTCTGGGAAGCGACCACCGACAGACGACTGCTCGAGATGCGCGACGCGGCGGCGGCACCGCAACCAGCGCTGCACGTCCAGGTGTTGGCGCTCGCAACGTTCCTCAAGAAGCGCGCGATGCGCTGGTGCTTTGTGTACGAGTCGCTCGATCCGGACGACACGTCGCGCGACGTGCTCTGCAGCGTCCGACCCGCGCTAGTTCCGATCCCAGGCTATGAGCGCTCCAGCGATGCGAAGCAGATAGCACTGCGCTTGAACGCACTGATGCGCGGCTTTGGCGACGCGTTCACTGCTGCAGCGCCGCACGCAACAGACTACTCGCGCTTCGGCGCGCACTGGGAGAACATCCACGTGGACAAGCAGACCGGGCGAGCCGAATGCCGACTGTGCGAGGCGGCACACGCCTCTGTCGCGCTCTACCGCCGCCAAGCCGCGCTCTTCATCAAACGGGTCAGCGCCAAGCTGAGCGAGCAGCAGCGTGTGTGGCGCTCGGACAGAGACGCCAAGTCGGAGCACGAAGTGCGGGCTCTCGTCGAGGCATTCCGACGCGCGCACTTTCCTCCCGACGCGTACATTGCGCGGGACGCGCTGTGCTGGACGAACGCCGAGGTGCTCGCGCACATGAGTCGCCACCGCAAGCTGCCGCTCGACAGTGCATTTCAGTCGGTCCAGCTCCCACTCGAGGCGTACGCTAGCAGCGACGACGTTGTGCGCTGTTTGTCGACAGCGTACCAGAAGCAATGTCGCTCGTTCTATCGCCCGCTCAAGTCGCAGCTCGTACGGCAGTTCGGCCATGTCGGACGCGCGCAAGTGCCTGTGCAGCAAGACGACGCGGGGACATCTGGTCGCACTGCATACGACGTGGAGTTTGTCGGCGGTGTCGACGCTGCGACAGGACTCCTCTGCGGGGTCTGCTGCTCTTTTCGGTAAAGTGAGTACCGAAGGGTTCGAGTCCTTGCGTTGTAGCGTCCTAGAGCGATCGAGTCCTAGATCGCTAAAGCAATCGAATGCTGATGGTAGCAATATGTATTGTATTGTGTTTGGTGTATTGTATTGCGTTGAAGGACAATGCATGGGGTTGCTTTTGATTGCTCTACAATGTTTTGGATTGGATTGCAATACAATGTTTTGGATTGGATTGCTATCCTTACTTACACTTGCTAGTGCGATCGGTCGCTTGCTGCACTGCGAGTGCTACAGACCGCTGTTGTCGTTGTCGTCGCCGAGCGCGATGGCGTGCGGGGGCTCGTACTCGGCGCGCTTCACAGCGATGAAGACGCCGCAGAGCACGCCGTACGGCGAGACGCCTGCGACGAGCTCGCTCGTGATCGTTCCGTCGTCGTCGTTCATCCACGAACGGTGCACACGCTGTCCCACGAACGCCAAGTGCTCGGTCAGCACTCGCTTCAGCGGCCGGTACAGCGACGCGCACAGGTGCATGTACTGCTCCGAGAGCGCGTTGAAGACGTCGTCGTTCGCGCGGTCAAAGCCGGCGGCCATGCCTGCGAACGGGTCGAGTGGGAACCGGTCGCTCTCGCAAATGTCGGCGAGGACGTCGTCGTCGTGGCTGTCGGCAAAGTGCACGTCCGGGTACGAGTCCTCGGGAAAGAACTGCGCCTTGAGCTCGCTGCGCTTCTGGTGGATCTCCTCGGCGTCAAAGCCCTCGCGGCGCCACTCGCTCTTCTTCGCGCTCAGTACCTCGTTGAACTGCTTGAGCATCGCGCTCACCTCGCGCTTGTACTCGCGCACGCACTTGCGCGCAGTGTCGCACAGCTCGCAGCTCGGCTTCCCACGGCGCTTCCCGACCGCGATGTTCTCCCAGTGCGCGCCGACGTCCGAGACGTGCACGAACGCCGCGCTCGAGCTCGTGAACTCGTCGCCGAGGAGGTTCCACTCGGCGTTGAGCGCTCGCCGCACGTCGTCGCGTGTCCACGGTGTCGGCGCGCCATTCGACTTGGCGATGTCAGCGCCAGTGTCAGTGTCAACACCAGCACTAGCGTGAGCGTCAGCGCGTGTGAGCAACAGCAGCACAGGGCGAGCTGCGCACATGTCGCCGAACTTGTTGAGACGCGTGAAGTCGTAGCAGAGCGGAATCACATGCGTTTGCATCATCCCGACGAGCGACAAGAGGTGCGCGGCGAACGAACCGTCGCTGCCGACGCGCGGGTCGCCCAGGAGCGCGTGGTTCATGCCGCGGTGCTCGCTGCTGTGAGCGCGCAGCTGGAATGCAGTCTGCGCTGGACTTCGACTCTCGCTCGCATCGATGTGGTCTCGCGTCGTGAGCGCCTCTGTTGTCGTTGGCGTCGCATTGCACTGCGAGCTACTGGTACTGCTGTCACGAGCACTGATGTTGGCACTGCTGCTGTTGCTACTGCAGTCGCCGTAAAAGAGAGCCTCGTGGTGCTGCTTCGAGGCGCTCGGTGGCGGCACACACATCCAGTCGACCGCGCATTTGCGCCGAAAGTGACAGCCGACGTCCGTGTGGCTGAGCGCCGTGATCGCCAGCGCTGCGTCGTTTCGCAGCAGCCGGCACGTGGCGAGAGCAGCCACGGCAACCCGTAGCGCCAGGAACGCGAGCGTGCCAGATGAGAGCGCGGCGTACACGCGCTCCGAGTCGTCCGTGCTACTACCGCTGTTGTTGTAGCGCTGTGCAGCTCGCTTCACGCGCTTGCTCCGTCGAGGCGATGCCATTGTCGCTTCGAGAGTCGTCGTTGGCTTGCTTGGTGTTGTCGACGACAGAAGAAGAATACAAGCAATACAATGCAATAAAATATAATGTTTGACATCCAACAAAGACACCAACGATGCCTGAGCAGACCTCGTTCTGGAGATGATAGCACACGTACTGCTGCTACTGCGAGTGCTGCATCGTCGTCATTGGCATCGCTGTTGCGAACGCTCAGAGGTGCCGGTCCGTCGCACGTGTGCTGTTGCCGCACTCGAACTCAGTGTCTGGCAACGGCGCTGATCCTAGCTAGTGCTTCTGCACGGCGCTGCGCACTCGGACTCGATCGACTGTAGTGTGCTTCCTGGGGCCACGGCGCATCCCCTCGACCGATCGCGCTCAGCACTTGCTCGCGAGCACAAACACGCGCGCCGCGCCAAGTGTCGTCTCGAGCTCCTCGGTGGACCGATCTGCAAACTGCGCGTCCCATCCGTCGGCGCCAATGCGCAAGTGGAACAAGTGCTCGTGCGTGGCTCGCAGCGACTGCACGGCTTGTGCGAACTGCAGCGCGAGCGCGCTCCCGCCTCGCGTCACAGAGTCGTGCGCCGCGCACTGGCGAACTACGCGCAGCTCGAAGCGGTGCGTGTGAAACTGGCCGTCCGGGTGCGCACCAAAGCGCGCGAGCAGATCCGCAAGCAGTTTGTAGAACCGCGCAAAGTCCTCGTGGTCCCCGTTGCCCACGACCACTTGCACGTGACGGAACCGCTGCGGTCGGCGCATGCACTCGACGAACGCAAACACGCCTGCCGCTGTGCAGCTCGTCTGCTTGATGTAGACGTCTGCGAGGTCCGGGAGTCTCGCGAGCGCATTCAGTCCGACGTCAGTGATCACGCTGCTCTCGCACACGGGCTGACCGCTCTCCAGCTCGTCGAACGAGAACGTCTCGAGGTGCGGACACGCGCGTGCGAGCGCGAGCAAGAACGCGTCGTCAAAGAGCTCTTGCGTCACGAGCTCGTTGACCGAGTTGTAGAGACGGATCGCGAGCTCTCGGAGCGCCGGGCACGCCGCGAGCACGAGCGCGACGTCGTCTTTCGTGAACGCAAAGCTCTCGCCGTCGTAGTAGTCGCCGTCGACGAGCGCGTCGCTCCACTTGTCAGGCGGGTCACCTGCGAGCGTGAGCTTCGTGAGCATCGACTTGCTGTGCGCGGCGAACGTCTGGAAGAACTCACCGGCGAACGGCACGATGAACCAGTTGAACTCCCGCAGCGCCGGGCAGCACGCGCAGAAGCGCGACCACGCTGCGCGGTGGCAAAAGAGCATCTCCTCGCACTCGATGAACTCGCCCTCTTCGTACGTGACCTTCCAGCCGTCAAAGTGCTCGAGGTTCGGACAGAACGCAGCGAGCGCGAGCAAGTACTCGTCCGTGTAGCGAGGGAACGCGTCTGCTGGCTCTTCGCAGCGCCGAGGCACCGTGAGTTGGCGCAGCCCGCCGCTCTGTGCGTGCCAGCACTCCAGCGCGCGATAGAGACTCGCGAATGTCCGGTGGAGCTGGGGCGACGCGACTGCTGCGCCACTGGGCCGCTTGTCGGGAAGGACGAGCGACTGCAGCTCGGCGCAGTGCGCTCCCGCCACATCGAGGATCTTCCCGAGGTGTTTGCTGTGGAGCGGCACGCACGTCAGGTCGAGGCGCCAGAGCGCGCTGCAGTGGCGCAAGAGCGCGTCCCAGTCGACGTCTGCAGCTTCGATCTGCCGCAATTGCTGCTCCTGGCTACCACCATCGCCGCCACCATCGGCGCTAGTACTGCTGTTGTCTGTCGAGACGAGTGCGATGCGCAAGTCGCGCAGTGAGCGTGCTCGCGTCTGGAGCTCGTGCGCGAGCGCTCGAGCATTTGTAGATCCGTTGCAATCGACGCACAGTGTGAGCTGCAGCGAGAAGGCTTGCCGCTCGCGCAAGATGGAGTCTGCGAGCACGTGCCAGCGTCTGCTGACGAGCGCGAGTCGCTGAAGCTGCCGCGGCGGCGGGAGGTCTGCGTCGTGTTGGGCGAGATTGAACGTGCGAGGAGCGCCACTTGCAGCAGGTGGGGCGCAGTCGCACGCGTACGCAAACACGCGCTTGACGCACGGGAACGGGAGTCCACTCAGCGCCGACGCTTGTGCAGCGCCAACGCCACTCGTCACCGCCATCGTGCTCTTTTGCTCTTTTGCTCTTTTGCTCTTTTGCTCTTTTGCTCTTTTGTTCCGCAATCGACTCGAGCGCTCAAACGAGCAACTTGGTCGATAAAGCAACTTCGCTAAAGCCAAAGCAGCTATCGCCGATTGTCGTTGCAGCAACAACAGTGAAGGACCGAGATGTGGAGCACGGTTCGGCACGCACCACGCTCGACATTAACCGCTGCGGCCGCGCACGCTGTCGCTCGTTCTACTGCTGACCGAGGGAGTTCAGTGCACGCACGGGAATCGCAAATGCGTGTGTGTGTGTGTGTCGCTCTGCTGTCTCCGTGTCAAGCTTGCGCAGCGTAGCGAGTGCAGAACAGTGGCGACGACGCTCGTTCACTTACTCATTGGTCACTCGCTTGGGCAAGTACTACGATGTACAAGCACGATTTGCAGCTCTCACAAGCTCTCAAGCACCCAAGCTCTCGCGCTCACGAGCGAGAGCGGTGACATTGTCGAAGCAACGACGCACGAGTGTCTCGGGCGACATCAACTCGTGCACCAGCATCTCGATGCTTGAAGCTCGACGCTCGAGTACGAAACACACAAAGCATACGAAAAACGTGAAGCGCAGCGACGAAGGCTAGCTTCGCCGTGTCGCTGGACTGCGTTCGCGTTTGCGACGACCACAGAGCTCGTTGGTGACACCGAACTCGCGGTAAGGGTGGCGTGTCTTCAAAGCAGACAAGCGATTGCTGTACTGGTATGATGCAGCATCGAGCTACCAGCGAGAGGAGAGGAGTGAGGAGACTTGCTGGTTTGAAATCGAGTCTGTGCTCATTGCTTGGAACACCAGGGCGTCGAGCTACTCAATCAAGGCTGCGTGTGTGGGTGTTCATGCCGTTGTATGGCGGCGTGAGTGTCGGAGGTGGTGCTCATAGCTCATTGCTCATTGCTCATTGCTCATTGCTCATTGCTCATGGAGCGGTGCAGTCGAAAAATGGATTTGTCGGAAACGATTCGCACAGTCTGTCTTTAGAGTTGCAGAGACACCCGAGTGAAATAGGGGTCTTTTCGACACGTAAACGACAAGCAAGCAAGCGCCTTTTGCAAAATATTCGACTCACACTTCTATTAGCAATATCGAGTCAAAGCGTTTTCAAGTTCCCTTCATGGGACCACAATTGCGTTGCTTCATGTATATCACGTATATTGGTCGCATAACCACATATATACACACACAAACGAGCACTCTCTTGTCTTGAGCAAAAGCCATGATAAAGACCAAACAGCGGTGCTGTTCGTCTTGAAGTCTCGTGCCCGACAGCCGCATCGGTTCGTTTACAGTGAGTTGCATCGAGTTGTTTGTGTACGACTTCGCGTGTACTAGTATGTATGCGCCTGCACGCTCTTTGCAAGTGTGTTGCAGTTGTACTCTCGAGCTCGCCGCGGCGCCAGTAGGGTCGCAATACATCGCCACCGCGGACACAAACGCAAGTGCACGTGAAGCGAGATGTGGGCTCACGTTGTCCGACGATGTGCGCACGCATGTATGTATTGCTTGGGATCTGCACTGGATGACGACAAAGACCAACGGGTCGCAGAAAGCAAAGCTGGAAGCTGGAAGCGAACGACAGCCTGCATGTGTGCTCGTGTGCGTGTGTGCTAGTGCGCATTTGTACTTGTACTTGTGGCTGTGCTTGTGCTTGTACTTGTACTTGTGGCTGTGCTTGTGCTTGCGCCTGGAGGCTCGCGAACGATCCGATCTTCTTTCTACTCATCTGAGCTCGAGTGAGTCGTTCGTATCGATGATTCTCGGCCCGCGAATCACCGTCAGATATGAGTCGTTTGCCAGCACGCAATTGGCTGTTGCTGTGTCTATCATGTATGCATCCAGATCCAGTGTGTGCATCCAGATCCTACCCCTTGGGCGAGCGACTATCGTGTCTGTGGCTCTGCCGAGTGTCTGTGGCTCTGAGCTATGAGGCTATGAGGCTATGAGGCTATGAGGCTATGAGGCTGTGAGGCTATGAGGCTATGAGGCTATGAGGCTATGAGGCTCTAAGACTCTTAGACTCTAAGACTCTAAGACTCTGAGGCGCCGTTTTTCTATGGTGCGAGGTCTAAGGTCTGTGGCTCTCGGGTCGCTAGTGGTCGCGCGTACGTAACTCGAGACAAACTCTGAGCGCTGAGCAAGAGGAAGAGACGGGAGCGCACGCGACGCACAGGACACGATGCGGTGTGTGTGAGCTTGGGCTTGAGGATTGTAGGGCCAGTTATGGATGCGATAGTGAAAGAAGCGAGCGAAGGAAGACTGGCTCATTTTCGTACTACAAAACGAAACGGAGGGACCAAAACCACTCCACTCCAAACCAAACTACGCCAGCGGGCCACAAACAAGCAACCAAACACAACAATAGCAAAGCAAGAGCAACGCAAGAGCAAAGTACACCTCACGCCACGTACTCAGCAACAACAGCGACCACAGCGATAGCCACCTCGACGCGAAGCGCGGCCGTCAGTACTACCAGTCTCAAACAACATGCGTCAGTCACCTTCAGACGCTGCGCTCCCATGTTGTCGCTCCAAGACAAGTTCTGTTGTTGGATAGCTCGAACCGACGCACAGCATGGGTCGCGCATAGGCTAAACGCGTTACATTGCTGCAAGTAGTAGTTGCAGCAGATGCTGGCGCCTACTAGTACAAGGAGAGCGGCATGCCCCTGCAGCGTAAGCTTGCGGCACGAAGCGCAAGCCGCACACACTTTGAACATGCTCATCTGACATTCCCCGCTCATACGCCATGCAACATTAGCAAATGCGTACGCTCGTCGACCTAGCACATCGAGCACCAAAGCGCAAGTCGATCAAGTCACTCAAGTCTCAATGGGCGTTCGTTTTGCGCTATTAAATAGGCGAAGGGGTCGCTGGCTGCTTCACGTTCGATCGTCTGTTGTTCACTACCAACAGCAACGACGACAGCAGCAGAAAGCGTACACACTAGTGCACGCTGCGCTCGCTGTCGCTGTCGCCAACGACAACAGCACGTGCGTAGCCGCTCCGACGCACACACAGGCGCATCTGCGCGCGACTACAAAAAAGACGACGAGCTGAACGACTCGAGGTCCTCCGTGAGTGTGTGCTCGTGCAGCTCCGTGTCGTCGTCGCGCGTCAGTTTCTCGCGCTCGACGGCTCGCTGCGCGGCGCGCGCACGCTCAGCTTCTCGCGCGCGCTCTTCACGCACACGGAGCTCCTGCGCCTCCTGCGCCTGCTTGCGCCGCGCCAGCTCTTCGCGCTCGCGCTCTTTCTCGCGCTCACGCTGCTCCATCTCGCGCCGTCGCTGCGCCTCAAGCTCGTCACTGCGCGCCTTTTCCTTCTGTTGGAGTTTCTGCTGCTTCTGCTGCTCCATCGAGCGCGCGGAGAGCCACAGCGAGCTCGTCGAGCTCTCCTCCGGGTGCATCGGAGACTTGCCGCTCGACGCCGCTTTCTGCGCCAACAAACTCCACGCGCCGCGGTTCTCGACGACCAGTGGCTCGGCACTCGACAACTCGTCGCGGATTTTCTTCGCTGCCGCGTCGCCAGCCCGCACTGCAGAGCTCGGTTCTGTGATCTGCGACAGCGCAGGCGCGCTCACAAGCGACGGAGACTGCATCGGCGACAGCATCAACATACAGACAAATACAAGCAAACACGATCAGTCGACACGTCAAAGCGCCATGCGCGCACTCCATTGCCAACGAACGACACACACAGCGACCACTAGATCGCAAAACCTACCCGCTGAATCGGCGCCTCGCCGTCCGAGTCCGAGTCCGAGTCGCTCTCGCTGTCCGAGTCCGAAGAGTCGGACGAGCTCGAGGAGCTGTCGGACGAGCTGTCGCCGCCATCTTTCTGCTGCGGCTCGTCTGCGTAGCTGTTGCCGTTGCTGCCGTCCGCGTCTGTCATCACAACGTCAGCGGGCTTCGCGTGCGCGCTGCTCGTGTCCTCGCCGTCGATCGCTGCGAGCTGGTGCTTCAGCTCCTCCTGGCGATTCCGAATGTTCAGCGCAGCGACCTTCGCAGACTTAAGGCGGTTCACAGGCGGCGATGTTCGCCCCTTCTTGGCGCTCGCACTGCTCACTGGACGCTTGCGCTTGCGACCAATGCCGTTCTCCTGCACGCAGCACACGCAAAGGAACATCGATCGAGACATGTGAGCATGCAGTGCCTTCACAAACTTCGAGTGCATCCGTCCATCCACCAAACGCCACTCAGACACACATACAAGCACAAGCAAGACACACACGCGTACCCGCACGTAACCCTCGAGCATGCGCAGACAGCGCGTATCGAACGCGTTGATGTCAATCTCGACTTCACCAAACTCGTTCGCGAGCTTCGCGACTGGAACTGCCTCCGCGATGATCTGGAGCACGCGGTTAATCTTGTCCTGCGGAAGCGACCGGATGTCAGCGCCTAAGCGAGCCTTGTCCATCTGGCTCATCGGCTCGTTCAGCTCCTCCTCGGTCAGGTCTTCCATCTTGAACGGTCTGCACAATCATTCGTTCGTTCGTACATTCATTCATCAGACAGTCAGTTCATTCGTGTACAAGCACAAACGCATCGCAGCATCGCGCAACGATGAGCGCCATCCATCACATGAACACAAAACACGAGTGGCAACGCACCGTGCTGCAGGTCTTGACGTCTTCGACGGCTTCGGTGTCACGGACTTGATCGTGGGCTGGAGCTGCTCCAGCGTCGCTTTCAAGCGCTCGAGGTCTTCTTTCAGCGACATGATCAGCCCCTGGTCTGCCTCCGACACGCGCCGTCTCGTGTTCCCCTTCGCGCCTTTGCCACCCTTGATCTTCTTCGTCGAGTGGCCCGTCTCGTACTTCTTCTCGTGCTTTGCCGACTTCGCAAGCTTGTGTCTGTCCTGCCCCGACTTGTCCTTGCCGGCCGCCTTGGCGCTCAGACTCTTCATGCGCTTCTCAAAGTCCTCGAGCAGCTTCACGGCGAAGATGTGCACTTGGCTGTGTGCCGCGTTGTACAGCATCGCATTGCGAAACACGAGGCGCACGTGGTCGGCAAACACGTCGATGTCGAGGTAGCACCCGCTCTCGAGGTTCTGCCGAATCGTCCCGAGGTCCATCGGCTCCTTGATCACGTGGAAGTAGTCGGGAATGCCGAGCGCAACAGGGTCCACTGGTGCGAGAAACGGCGCGGCTTTCGGGTTCGCCATCAGTCCTTTCAGGATGCTGTGGCACTTCTTCACGCCGTGCGGCACGCGGTCAAACTCGATCACGTTCTCGTCTCGCTGCCACGCCGGCTTGATGCTCTTCCGTGCGGGTCGACCGCTCGGCAGCGGCGTCGTCGCACTGTAGTCCACAGCAGCTGGAGCGACTGCTGATGCTGCTGCCACACTCGGTCGCGGCGTCACAATCGCCACAGGTGCGGTGACACTCGACATCGATGCAGGCGGCGTGACGACAGCGACATGCACAGGAGCTGCTGGCGTTGCTGCGAGCGCTTTCGTCTGCAGTCTCGCAGCGCTCACCTGAGCCACTGCAGCTTTCGGCGCACGGCCGCGACGCGGGAGACTCCGCTTCTCTTTCTCCTTCGGCTTGTACACCTTGAACACGCGCAACTCGTTCGTCACTTTGTTCAGCGAACCGTGCAGCGAGAAGAGGCCGAACCGGTTCTCACCCGAGCCAGACACCAAAAAGTGCGACGGCAGACTCGGGTCGTGCACAAACCGCATCTCCACGTCCTTCTCCGTCACGGTCGTCGCCTTGCCCTTCGTCGCCTGGATCTGAAAGTACCCGCTGTACTTGCTCTGGAACGGGATCGCAGATCGCACCGACGCATCGGCTTCGTACCCAAAGTACGCCGGGCAGATCTCGGACGCCGGCACGTTCTCCACGCGCATCGACCGCGCGAGCGAGCGGTCGCCAAACGCCGGGTGCATGCTGTCGTAGCTGCCCATGCACGTCGAGATGAACACGTCTTCTTGCGACGTCATTTCAAACGGACTCGTGATCCCGTTCTCTTCAAACGCCGCCTCGGTCATGCCCCATCGACCCGTCCACACGGCGCGCTTGTCCTGGATGTAGTACTTGCCCACGAGCAGCGGCGAGTACTGCGTCGCTTCTTTCGGCAGCGCAAACGCGCTCGTCGCCCGTTGTTCAGGGGTTGCGTTGGTTGCCCTCTCAGTCGGCTGTTCTGTTGCTGTTGATTGTGCGGCAGACACGCTGGATGGTTCTGTCGTTGCTGCAGTCACCGTTGCCGTTGCCGTTGCCGTTGCCGTTGTCGACAAGGCTGCTGTTGTGGACGTCTCTGTCGTCGCCGCGGTTGTTGCAGTCGTGGACGTCGTCACTGTCGTTGTAGTCACTGTCATCATCTCGATCTTCTTCTCGCTGCCGTTGCTGCTCGCACTCGCGAACGTCGCGAGACCGTTGCTCTCGCTCGTCTTGGTCGGCGTCATCACCGACGTGCTCGCGCTCAGCGTCGCGGCTGTCGTCTCAGTCGGCGTCACGATACCATGCGATGGCGAGCACTTGAGCTGCGGCTGCTGCTCCGTCATCACCACGCACACGTGGACGCACTCGATGCTCGTCGCACCACCGCCGCGTCCGCGAGGCGTGCTGTCTGTTGCTGCTGGTGACGACCAGCCCGGTGATTCCCCGCCTTCGACCACTTCGATCGCCGTTGTCTGAAAGACGTGCTGTGGAGGGGGATGAGGCTGCGCGATCGGGAACGTCGTGGTGGCTAGTGTGGTCGAAAGGAGCGGCGGCGCTCGTTTCGGTCCCTGCTGCACGTCGCTCGGCTGATGCTGTTGCTGTTGATGTTGACGCGGTCGCGGACCTTCTTCCTCGTACCCTGTCTTGCGCGTGCGTCAATGTCTATCACGTCAGCTGTTGTCGCTGCGCGTGCGCGTATGCGTGTGTATGTGTGCGTGACCTGCGCTGTCGCCACTGTCCGCTCGTGCGCGAGTGCGACGAACGTGCCGACGGGGTCGGTGCGAAACGAGTGTTGTCAACGACCCGACGAGTCACGCGTCGTGGACGTGTGTCTCTCGCTGTGGGTGTGCGAGGGTGTGTGCTCGGAGAGAGCGCGACGAGCCACGTGGCAGATGTATGTGTGTGTGTGTGGCGAATGGCTAGATCGGTAGTGCGCGCGCAAGTAGTCGAACGTCTGTCTGTGGGTGCGGGTGTGCGACTGCGACTGCTGCTGCGTGACTGCTCCTGCGTTTGGTGCTGCTGCAGCGTCGGTTGGGCGGTCGGTCGGTCGATCTTTCCGCCTCTTTCCGCCTGCTGCCTTGCGCTGCGCTTTCCTTTTTGGCAAATGAGCGAGCAGCGGCGCTCGCTCGCGCCAAAAGCCCAAAAGCCCCAAAAGCAAAAGCAAAATACATTAGTGGTGGTTGTGTTTTGGTTGTCTTTTTTGGAAGGAATCGAGAATTGTGAGTGAGTGAGAGTGAGAGAAAACCGGCGACGCCCTCGCTTTTGTCGCTAGCAGATCAACGCGAGGTTTTTCACGCAATACACAACCCAAGATCAACACATTCGTACAATGATTCAGTATGCTCTCTTACTCGTACTTGAACGGGTGCTCTGAAAAACCTCACTTGTTTGCAACGTGAGATTTGACGATCCAAACGCTAGAATTCAGGAAATCAGCAGTACTGTCGCTCATACTGATTCCAAGGCAAGCTCACAATCACGAGATCACGGGACGATCGCTTTCATCGCGTTGATTGATTGATCGGTCGATCTTTGGAGCCTTTCAAAACACACAATGACAGCCTCGGTGATCCTCCGCAATGACAGCCTCGGTGATCTTCCGCACGAACGGCACTGCACGCGCCTGAATTTGCGTTCGTTGTCTCGAGATCCAGTTTGTTGTCGCGGTTCGCGATCACAAACGAAGTCAATCGATCACATGGTGCGCGCGAGCAGTAGTGGCCGAATGAACAAGTGTGAACACCGCTATACCAACAAACTTGTGTCAGTTTGCTGTAGAACAAGCATCAGCAGTAGTACAGTAGTAGCAGTAGTATTGTGGAGATACACTTAGGAGGTCGGCGTACTTCACTGCTCATGAGTGTGACCAGCGTGGAGGAGCAGGTGGACCTGCATGATAGCTACAACAAGTGCAGCGCTCTCGCCTTTGGCGAAGCAACCTTCTTATGTACGAGCAATGCAGTGCTAGCAGACGATGACGCATGGAGGGTGCTGACAAGCAAGACGAGACCGCTTCACACCGCCACACTTTCACATCTTCACATTGGCCATGTCAAGAACTATTTCTCTTGATGTTTGTGTGCTCTGGAGTAGTCGGTCTTTTCAGCATCGCAAACAACGACACGCAAGCAGCGTTTTACTTGTGTTGACTATTGATAGCAGCATTGGCGTTTGAGCAGATATAGTGAAATAAGTCGGTGATGACACATGTTGAGGTTATTCAATACGTCATAAACCTTAATTGAGATCTAAGGTGTAAGGTTATTCGCATATTTTTCATATTTTACAAACCAAATTTCAACTTTCAACCCTTCTTCTTGTCCAATACACAAGTACATTGACTTTCCTCACTTGCATACACACACCTCGATTCCCGTGAGATTACCCCGATCGATTTGTTTTGCACGATCAACAACGACCACTTTGAACGCAAGGCGAACGAGACACAAGGCGCGATTGCGCTCCAGCTCCAGCAACGCCGCAACACCTTGGACCTTGACATCAATCAATCAATGACCAGGTCCATGTGTCCATGCATCCATGTGTTCATGCGTCCATGCATCATTGTGTCCATTCACTCGGTCGCAATGCACTCTTCTCCTCACACGTCGTCCAACTCGGCACGCACAATGCGCATATGCGCCGGCGGGGGTGAGCTCGACGCGATTTAGCAGACGTAGCAACAGCCGCAGTGGTAGCGCGAGGCGCGAGGCGACCAACTCGCTGATCGTACTTGACACCGCACCTCTATTGGGCTCAAAGCAACTAGCTGATGCGCTAGTGCACTGGAGCAGTCGCGTGCGAGGTCGTGCTTGCGACAGCACGCACTCATGGTGCGACTCCAGCGCCTAGGACAATCTGGTGCACTACGAACCGATTGCATCGCGATTGGTGTTGCAGAGTGCTTTGATAAGACACCAGAAGCTCTGCTGCGGGTTCGCACACACACCGCTTTGAGGGACGCGTCTTCAAGAACTGTGCGTAGCAGGAGTCACGATGAAGGCGCGACCGTCGCTCAGGGGCCTGTGTGTCTCATCGCATCGAACGCATTGAGTGAATTACGTGGCTGTGAACGCAACACGAAGCGCAGAGGTCGCTGCTGCACGCACTGGAACTGCTGCTGTTGATGCTGTTGATGTGCTGCCGACGCCTGACGCCTGTCGTTGCTTGTGTTGCCACCGCCGTTCTCGCAAAGGCTTTGTGTAGCAAAAGCGCATCATCGAGAATGTTCATCATGAGACTCGGATCGCTCGTCGAGTTCGAGGTTTGTGCTCGTGCTCCAGCCGCTGTTGCTGTTCAAAGGCGCAGTCCTTCCATTCACGACCATCGCCGCTGGAATCGTTTTGGTCGTTCTCGAGACCAGTAGTACTGACGGCCGCGCTTCGCGTCGAGGTGGCTATCGCTGTGGTCGCTGTTGTTGCTGAGTACGTGGCGTGAGGTGTACTTTGCTCTTGCGTTGCTCTTGCTTTGCTATTGTTGTGTTTGGTTGCTTGTTTGTGGCCCGCTGGCGTAGTTTGGTTTGGAGTGGAGTGGTTTTGGTCCCTCCGTTTCGTTTTGTAGTACGAAAATGAGCCAGTCTTCCTTCGCTCGCTTCTTTCACTATCGCATCCATAACTGGCCCTACAATCCTCAAGCCCAAGCTCACACACACCGCATCGTGTCCTGTGCGTCGCGTGCGCTCCCGTCTCTTCCTCTTGCTCAGCGCTCAGAGTTTGTCTCGAGTTACGTACGCGCGACCACTAGCGACCCGAGAGCCACAGACCTTAGACCTCGCACCATAGAAAAACGGCGCCTCAGAGTCTTAGAGTCTTAGAGTCTAAGAGTCTTAGAGCCTCATAGCCTCATAGCCTCATAGCCTCATAGCCTCACAGCCTCATAGCCTCATAGCCTCATAGCCTCATAGCCTCATAGCTCAGAGCCACAGACACTCGGCAGAGCCACAGACACGATAGTCGCTCGCCCAAGGGGTAGGATCTGGATGCACACACTGGATCTGGATGCATACATGATAGACACAGCAACAGCCAATTGCGTGCTGGCAAACGACTCATATCTGACGGTGATTCGCGGGCCGAGAATCATCGATACGAACGACTCACTCGAGCTCAGATGAGTAGAAAGAAGATCGGATCGTTCGCGAGCCTCCAGGCGCAAGCACAAGCACAGCCACAAGTACAAGTACAAGCACAAGCACAGCCACAAGTACAAGTACAAATGCGCACTAGCACACACGCACACGAGCACACATGCAGGCTGTCGTTCGCTTCCAGCTTCCAGCTTTGCTTTCTGCGACCCGTTGGTCTTTGTCGTCATCCAGTGCAGATCCCAAGCAATACATACATGCGTGCGCACATCGTCGGACAACGTGAGCCCACATCTCGCTTCACGTGCACTTGCGTTTGTGTCCGCGGTGGCGATGTATTGCGACCCTACTGGCGCCGCGGCGAGCTCGAGAGTACAACTGCAACACACTTGCAAAGAGCGTGCAGGCGCATACATACTAGTACACGCGAAGTCGTACACAAACAACTCGATGCAACTCACTGTAAACGAACCGATGCGGCTGTCGGGCACGAGACTTCAAGACGAACAGCACCGCTGTTTGGTCTTTATCATGGCTTTTGCTCAAGACAAGAGAGTGCTCGTTTGTGTGTGTATATATGTGGTTATGCGACCAATATACGTGATATACATGAAGCAACGCAATTGTGGTCCCATGAAGGGAACTTGAAAACGCTTTGACTCGATATTGCTAATAGAAGTGTGAGTCGAATATTTTGCAAAAGGCGCTTGCTTGCTTGTCGTTTACGTGTCGAAAAGACCCCTATTTCACTCGGGTGTCTCTGCAACTCTAAAGACAGACTGTGCGAATCGTTTCCGACAAATCCATTTTTCGACTGCACCGCTCCATGAGCAATGAGCAATGAGCAATGAGCAATGAGCAATGAGCTATGAGCACCACCTCCGACACTCACGCCGCCATACAACGGCATGAACACCCACACACGCAGCCTTGATTGAGTAGCTCGACGCCCTGGTGTTCCAAGCAATGAGCACAGACTCGATTTCAAACCAGCAAGTCTCCTCACTCCTCTCCTCTCGCTGGTAGCTCGATGCTGCATCATACCAGTACAGCAATCGCTTGTCTGCTTTGAAGACACGCCACCCTTACCGCGAGTTCGGTGTCACCAACGAGCTCTGTGGTCGTCGCAAACGCGAACGCAGTCCAGCGACACGGCGAAGCTAGCCTTCGTCGCTGCGCTTCACGTTTTTCGTATGCTTTGTGTGTTTCGTACTCGAGCGTCGAGCTTCAAGCATCGAGATGCTGGTGCACGAGTTGATGTCGCCCGAGACACTCGTGCGTCGTTGCTTCGACAATGTCACCGCTCTCGCTCGTGAGCGCGAGAGCTTGGGTGCTTGAGAGCTTGTGAGAGCTGCAAATCGTGCTTGTACATCGTAGTACTTGCCCAAGCGAGTGACCAATGAGTAAGTGAACGAGCGTCGTCGCCACTGTTCTGCACTCGCTACGCTGCGCAAGCTTGACACGGAGACAGCAGAGCGACACACACACACACACGCATTTGCGACTCCCGTGCGTGCACTGAACTCCCTCGGTCAGCAGTAGAACGAGCGACAGCGTGCGCGGCCGCAGCGGTTAATGTCGAGCGTGGTGCGTGCCGAACCGTGCTCCACATCTCGGTCCTTCACTGTTGTTGCTGCAACGACAATCGGCGATAGCTGCTTTGGCTTTAGCGAAGTTGCTTTATCGACCAAGTTGCTCGTTTGAGCGCTCGAGTCGATTGCGGAACAAAAGAGCAAAAGAGCAAAAGAGCAAAAGAGCAAAAGAGCACGATGGCGGTGACGAGTGGCGTTGGCGCTGCACAAGCGTCGGCGCTGAGTGGACTCCCGTTCCCGTGCGTCAAGCGCGTGTTTGCGTACGCGTGCGACTGCGCCCCACCTGCTGCAAGTGGCGCTCCTCGCACGTTCAATCTCGCCCAACACGACGCAGACCTCCCGCCGCCGCGGCAGCTTCAGCGACTCGCGCTCGTCAGCAGACGCTGGCACGTGCTCGCAGACTCCATCTTGCGCGAGCGGCAAGCCTTCTCGCTGCAGCTCACACTGTGCGTCGATTGCAACGGATCTACAAATGCTCGAGCGCTCGCGCACGAGCTCCAGACGCGAGCACGCTCACTGCGCGACTTGCGCATCGCACTCGTCTCGACAGACAACAGCAGTACTAGCGCCGATGGTGGCGGCGATGGTGGTAGCCAGGAGCAGCAATTGCGGCAGATCGAAGCTGCAGACGTCGACTGGGACGCGCTCTTGCGCCACTGCAGCGCGCTCTGGCGCCTCGACCTGACGTGCGTGCCGCTCCACAGCAAACACCTCGGGAAGATCCTCGATGTGGCGGGAGCGCACTGCGCCGAGCTGCAGTCGCTCGTCCTTCCCGACAAGCGGCCCAGTGGCGCAGCAGTCGCGTCGCCCCAGCTCCACCGGACATTCGCGAGTCTCTATCGCGCGCTGGAGTGCTGGCACGCACAAAGCGGCGGGCTGCGCCAACTCACGGTGCCTCGGCGCTGCGAAGAGCCAGCAGACGCGTTCCCTCGCTACACGGACGAGTACTTGCTCGCGCTCGCTGCGTTCTGTCCGAACCTCGAGCACTTTGACGGCTGGAAGGTCACGTACGAAGAGGGCGAGTTCATCGAGTGCGAGGAGATGCTCTTTTGCCACCGCGCAGCGTGGTCGCGCTTCTGCGCGTGCTGCCCGGCGCTGCGGGAGTTCAACTGGTTCATCGTGCCGTTCGCCGGTGAGTTCTTCCAGACGTTCGCCGCGCACAGCAAGTCGATGCTCACGAAGCTCACGCTCGCAGGTGACCCGCCTGACAAGTGGAGCGACGCGCTCGTCGACGGCGACTACTACGACGGCGAGAGCTTTGCGTTCACGAAAGACGACGTCGCGCTCGTGCTCGCGGCGTGCCCGGCGCTCCGAGAGCTCGCGATCCGTCTCTACAACTCGGTCAACGAGCTCGTGACGCAAGAGCTCTTTGACGACGCGTTCTTGCTCGCGCTCGCACGCGCGTGTCCGCACCTCGAGACGTTCTCGTTCGACGAGCTGGAGAGCGGTCAGCCCGTGTGCGAGAGCAGCGTGATCACTGACGTCGGACTGAATGCGCTCGCGAGACTCCCGGACCTCGCAGACGTCTACATCAAGCAGACGAGCTGCACAGCGGCAGGCGTGTTTGCGTTCGTCGAGTGCATGCGCCGACCGCAGCGGTTCCGTCACGTGCAAGTGGTCGTGGGCAACGGGGACCACGAGGACTTTGCGCGGTTCTACAAACTGCTTGCGGATCTGCTCGCGCGCTTTGGTGCGCACCCGGACGGCCAGTTTCACACGCACCGCTTCGAGCTGCGCGTAGTTCGCCAGTGCGCGGCGCACGACTCTGTGACGCGAGGCGGGAGCGCGCTCGCGCTGCAGTTCGCACAAGCCGTGCAGTCGCTGCGAGCCACGCACGAGCACTTGTTCCACTTGCGCATTGGCGCCGACGGATGGGACGCGCAGTTTGCAGATCGGTCCACCGAGGAGCTCGAGACGACACTTGGCGCGGCGCGCGTGTTTGTGCTCGCGAGCAAGTGCTGAGCGCGATCGGTCGAGGGGATGCGCCGTGGCCCCAGGAAGCACACTACAGTCGATCGAGTCCGAGTGCGCAGCGCCGTGCAGAAGCACTAGCTAGGATCAGCGCCGTTGCCAGACACTGAGTTCGAGTGCGGCAACAGCACACGTGCGACGGACCGGCACCTCTGAGCGTTCGCAACAGCGATGCCAATGACGACGATGCAGCACTCGCAGTAGCAGCAGTACGTGTGCTATCATCTCCAGAACGAGGTCTGCTCAGGCATCGTTGGTGTCTTTGTTGGATGTCAAACATTATATTTTATTGCATTGTATTGCTTGTATTCTTCTTCTGTCGTCGACAACACCAAGCAAGCCAACGACGACTCTCGAAGCGACAATGGCATCGCCTCGACGGAGCAAGCGCGTGAAGCGAGCTGCACAGCGCTACAACAACAGCGGTAGTAGCACGGACGACTCGGAGCGCGTGTACGCCGCGCTCTCATCTGGCACGCTCGCGTTCCTGGCGCTACGGGTTGCCGTGGCTGCTCTCGCCACGTGCCGGCTGCTGCGAAACGACGCAGCGCTGGCGATCACGGCGCTCAGCCACACGGACGTCGGCTGTCACTTTCGGCGCAAATGCGCGGTCGACTGGATGTGTGTGCCGCCACCGAGCGCCTCGAAGCAGCACCACGAGGCTCTCTTTTACGGCGACTGCAGTAGCAACAGCAGCAGTGCCAACATCAGTGCTCGTGACAGCAGTACCAGTAGCTCGCAGTGCAATGCGACGCCAACGACAACAGAGGCGCTCACGACGCGAGACCACATCGATGCGAGCGAGAGTCGAAGTCCAGCGCAGACTGCATTCCAGCTGCGCGCTCACAGCAGCGAGCACCGCGGCATGAACCACGCGCTCCTGGGCGACCCGCGCGTCGGCAGCGACGGTTCGTTCGCCGCGCACCTCTTGTCGCTCGTCGGGATGATGCAAACGCATGTGATTCCGCTCTGCTACGACTTCACGCGTCTCAACAAGTTCGGCGACATGTGCGCAGCTCGCCCTGTGCTGCTGTTGCTCACACGCGCTGACGCTCACGCTAGTGCTGGTGTTGACACTGACACTGGCGCTGACATCGCCAAGTCGAATGGCGCGCCGACACCGTGGACACGCGACGACGTGCGGCGAGCGCTCAACGCCGAGTGGAACCTCCTCGGCGACGAGTTCACGAGCTCGAGCGCGGCGTTCGTGCACGTCTCGGACGTCGGCGCGCACTGGGAGAACATCGCGGTCGGGAAGCGCCGTGGGAAGCCGAGCTGCGAGCTGTGCGACACTGCGCGCAAGTGCGTGCGCGAGTACAAGCGCGAGGTGAGCGCGATGCTCAAGCAGTTCAACGAGGTACTGAGCGCGAAGAAGAGCGAGTGGCGCCGCGAGGGCTTTGACGCCGAGGAGATCCACCAGAAGCGCAGCGAGCTCAAGGCGCAGTTCTTTCCCGAGGACTCGTACCCGGACGTGCACTTTGCCGACAGCCACGACGACGACGTCCTCGCCGACATTTGCGAGAGCGACCGGTTCCCACTCGACCCGTTCGCAGGCATGGCCGCCGGCTTTGACCGCGCGAACGACGACGTCTTCAACGCGCTCTCGGAGCAGTACATGCACCTGTGCGCGTCGCTGTACCGGCCGCTGAAGCGAGTGCTGACCGAGCACTTGGCGTTCGTGGGACAGCGTGTGCACCGTTCGTGGATGAACGACGACGACGGAACGATCACGAGCGAGCTCGTCGCAGGCGTCTCGCCGTACGGCGTGCTCTGCGGCGTCTTCATCGCTGTGAAGCGCGCCGAGTACGAGCCCCCGCACGCCATCGCGCTCGGCGACGACAACGACAACAGCGGTCTGTAGCACTCGCAGTGCAGCAAGCGACCGATCGCACTAGCAAGTGTAAGTAAGGATAGCAATCCAATCCAAAACATTGTATTGCAATCCAATCCAAAACATTGTAGAGCAATCAAAAGCAACCCCATGCATTGTCCTTCAACGCAATACAATACACCAAACACAATACAATACATATTGCTACCATCAGCATTCGATTGCTTTAGCGATCTAGGACTCGATCGCTCTAGGACGCTACAACGCAAGGACTCGAACCCTTCGGTACTCACTTTACCGAAAAGAGCAGCAGACCCCGCAGAGGAGTCCTGTCGCAGCGTCGACACCGCCGACAAACTCCACGTCGTATGCAGTGCGACCAGATGTCCCCGCGTCGTCTTGCTGCACAGGCACTTGCGCGCGTCCGACATGGCCGAACTGCCGTACGAGCTGCGACTTGAGCGGGCGATAGAACGAGCGACATTGCTTCTGGTACGCTGTCGACAAACAGCGCACAACGTCGTCGCTGCTAGCGTACGCCTCGAGTGGGAGCTGGACCGACTGAAATGCACTGTCGAGCGGCAGCTTGCGGTGGCGACTCATGTGCGCGAGCACCTCGGCGTTCGTCCAGCACAGCGCGTCCCGCGCAATGTACGCGTCGGGAGGAAAGTGCGCGCGTCGGAATGCCTCGACGAGAGCCCGCACTTCGTGCTCCGACTTGGCGTCTCTGTCCGAGCGCCACACACGCTGCTGCTCGCTCAGCTTGGCGCTGACCCGTTTGATGAAGAGCGCGGCTTGGCGGCGGTAGAGCGCGACAGAGGCGTGTGCCGCCTCGCACAGTCGGCATTCGGCTCGCCCGGTCTGCTTGTCCACGTGGATGTTCTCCCAGTGCGCGCCGAAGCGCGAGTAGTCTGTTGCGTGCGGCGCTGCAGCAGTGAACGCGTCGCCAAAGCCGCGCATCAGTGCGTTCAAGCGCAGTGCTATCTGCTTCGCATCGCTGGAGCGCTCATAGCCTGGGATCGGAACTAGCGCGGGTCGGACGCTGCAGAGCACGTCGCGCGACGTGTCGTCCGGATCGAGCGACTCGTACACAAAGCACCAGCGCATCGCGCGCTTCTTGAGGAACGTTGCGAGCGCCAACACCTGGACGTGCAGCGCTGGTTGCGGTGCCGCCGCCGCGTCGCGCATCTCGAGCAGTCGTCTGTCGGTGGTCGCTTCCCAGAGGCTGCGCAGCCGTCTGCTGCCGCTCGCATGCGCCGCCATGTCGGTCAGCACTGCCGGGAACCATTCAAAGTCGGTCGTCTCTGCGACGCTCCGGTGCGCGAGTGCGGCGTCGAAGCGCAAGAGCGCGCACGAGTTGAGCGTCATGAGCAGCTCTTCGAGTCGCAGGAAGCGCGCGAGACCACAGCCCAGCGCGAGGCGCAGCGCGTCGCTCTGCAGTTGGTCGCTGCAGGCGCTCATGAGGCGCGGCGCGTGCATCGAGTGGTGCGTTGATGTCGATGCCGATGCAAGTGAGCAGATCTGTTGTTGTCGTTGTAGCTCTTTTTCTTGCTCTTGCTCTTGTTGTTGTTGTTGCCGGCACTGCGCCATTGCTGGTCTGTTGGCACTTGGAGGCACGCGCACACACACGCGCACACACACGCGCACTCACGTCTGTCTGTTGAGCATTGCATTCTCAGATATTGGTACAAGCAGACGCTTTTTGGTGCGTGCGTATGGTTCGGACCTCTTCACTGTACGCGCGCGCGTCTTTAGACTGGACAAAGTACGCAGCATACACACACTAGACCTTGCTTTTGTATGTGTGTGTGTCGCATGGTGAAGCCTGGACGGTGTTTATCGAGTGCTCGCAGTGCGCACTCGAACCTCCAGCAAAGTACGCGATCTCGATCCAAGCACAACCGTTTGCGCAATGCATCCATCAGAGCTTGAGACGACGTTGTCGTCGTGGCAGTTGACGGCAGCAGCACCACCACCTCTGCTGTATCATCACCCTGCATTTGCTGCTGCAGCCACGTGCTCGATCGCGTCTTGCTGCCACAGCTTACGTGCATGATGGCATCTGCGCGGCGATAATGAAGCGACAGAAGACGCGCGACGTGCGACCAGAGACGCTGCTTCGAGCTGCGCTTGCTACTGGCGCGCTCCAGTGGCTGCGCGTGCGCGACACAGTTCACGCGCAGAGCACCTGCGTGACGCTCCGACGCGACGTCGGCCTTGCGGGCTGCGCACTCGTGCACTGCGCGCGTGAAGGGCGGCACTTTTTCCAGCGCTGCAATCGCGACTGGTTCCACGTCATCCGAGGCACACACGCTGGAGGAGATATGCGCGAGCACAACGAACAGTCTCCAGATGCTGCTACTGCCGCTCCTCGTACTGCTAGTGGAACTGGAGGAGCTGCTGGCGCTGCTGCAGTCGATGATGACAATGGCGTTGGCGATACTCGTGACACCCGCGACGGCCTCTTGCGCTGCACCAGCCAACATGGCGACAGCGATGCCAACTGCAGCGCGAACAGCAACAGCGACTGGCACGTCGAGTCGTGCGCGCAGACGCTGTCGACAATCGGAGCGCTCGAGCGCCAGATGGACGCGTTTCGAGACGGCGGCGCAGTACCGGCAGAGACCATTCGACCGCTCCTCGTGCCGCTGCAGACTCCATCAGCACCAGCCGCGACTGCATCGCGAACTCGCGATCGACTATCAGCTCAAAGCGCCGCTGCCGCAATCCAACATAGCAGTGTTAGCAGTCCGCTTCCAGTGTCGCCGCTTGGCGCGCACTGGGAGAACATCTCAGTCGAAGTGAGCGAGCGCGGCGCAGTGGCTTCGTCGTGTGCGCTGTGCACGGCGTGTGTCGACGCAGTGTGCAGGTATCGCGACGAGACCGAGACGTTCGCGAGTCGCTTCGAGGAGCTGCTCACGCGGCAAGAAGTGCTCTGGGAGCGAGCGGGCTGAACCGAAGCCGACAGGTGCGAGCTCGCGTTCAGCTTCCAGCAGGCGTACTACGGCATGGAGTCGTTCTACAGCACGTACGTCGCCGACGCAGACGACGCGACGATCCTGCGATACTTGTGTGTGCGCGGCAAGTTCGCGGCGCAGCACTGCGAGCGCGAGGCGTGGAGCGCGCTCGAGATCGACCGCGGTCCACTGTCGCTGCAGTCTCGTGCGCGTTGTCGCTCGTTCTACCGTCCGCTGCGGGAGTTCTTTGCTCGCATGGGAGTCGCGAACGTGCGTCGCTCCGTCGTCTCAGTGCCAGGCTCGTGCAGCAACATCAGTGTGAGCGACACCAGTGCACCAGCGCTCGAGCTCATAGCCGGATCGACAGCGACTGCGATCATCGGGATATATGTCGTATCGACGTCGACGTCGTCCTAGTCGTTGCCGTACCGGTCGTCGTGAACTCGATGTGCAAGTGTATGTGTGTGAGTGCGAGCGATCGTGTCAAGCGCGCGGGCGAACGTGAATGGTGTTGATGCGTTCGCAAGTGCACGCTCGTGTGCTGTTGTGCGTTTGTGTAGCATGTCGCTCTCGACACTGCACTGTGCTGTGCTCTTCTGTGATAGTGTGTGTGTGTGTATTGGCGTGCAGGTGTCTTTGCAGTCACGATGTATGCGGATCGAGAGCGGCACGCGACAGCCAGCGACGACGAGCACGCTTAGAAGGTCTTGTTGTTGACACCCGAGCAGTATGCGCACAGCGACAGTGTCTGGAGCGAACAATGCTGCTGGACCCGGAGTAGTAGCAGCAGCGGTGGTGAACATGCCGTATCCAGGATCACTCGGATGAACAGCATGCGCGTCTTGTTGTTTGTTGCTTGCCTTTGCTGGTGACGTGGAGGCTGAGATTGAGTGTGCTCGCACGAGCGCCGATCGTCGATCCGGCGTGACTCGCGTCGTCGATGACGGTGCGGCGCGATCTTGCGCGACGCCAGCAGCAGCAGCGCCGCTACATCGGGATGTGGTGTGTCATGGAACCTGCAGTGACGATTGCTGCGTCGCTAGAGTCTCGGAGCAGTGCGAATGTGCCTTGTAGAGAGCTGCGAGGTCGCTTCGTCGCTTTCTGGTCATGTGTGTGCAGGAGATGACAGGCAAGCAGGCAAGATACACACAACAAGATGCACACCGTACGATGTCAACAGCTCAGCACTCCAGCAGATGGATACAATTTGTCGGTCCATGAGTCGTGACGCCGCCTTCAACACGACGAGTGCTGGTGGCGTGCACCATCATTCTATGTCGTCCTAGCGCCTTGTCGAGTCCGCGCACGCTCGCTTTGTTCTGTGCGGCGGCGCGAGGTCATCCGATCGCCAACTGATGTCTCGCTCTCTCAAGAGTGCTGGTAAAGTAGTGTAGGGGCGGTGGTGGTGGCACACGCCACGCCACGCCGAGAGGACAACGAGTCCAGTCCAGATCCTGCTGCAGCCGAGGCCAGCTTTGTCTTTGTCTTTGTCGTCGTGAGTACAAGTATGGCGTGGGTAGGTGTGGCAGGAGTGGCGTGGCGTGCAGAGCGTGTGTCGAGCGCGTGGAGGCGTGATGTGTGTGTGGCGGCGGCATGTGGCTGCAGTGGATGAGTGACGACTGATTGCCTGGATTCTGCTGCTGCACCAGCAGCCAGTCAACTTGGTGTGCCTCCACTCCGACTCGGACGACGACGGCGACGACAAGTCGAGTCGAAGCGAGTCGATAGGAGTGCAAGTGCACCTGCGGCGGTAGCTCACTGTTTCTTGTTTCTGCGCTGCTGCTGCTGCTCGCTGGATCTTGCACCGCGAATCTCGGCGTGCGTTGCTGTGTCTTTGGGCACTGTTGCCGCAGCGTTTGCCGCGATGAAGTAGTTTGTGCGGCATGTCGGTAGAGGTACAATGTGTGTGTGTGTTGCGTGTGCGTGGCATGTCGGCACTTGGTCGAGCATGTCGTGGCTGTTGTTGCTGTGCTCACATACACACAGAGCATTGTCTGCAACCGAACGTCTTGTTCCCTCTCTCTCTCTCTCTCTCTCTCTTGCAGTCCTCGCGCCCGCTTGCCTTGCTTTCAAGCTTGTCTATCATGCCCTCGCGCCTGCTTGCCTGCTTGTTGTCTCGGCGCACCTGCCCGTGCCAGTGCTGGTGTGCACACGAAGAGGCAAGCGCGCGCGAGGAGGATCGATCGATCGATCGATCGATCGCGCATCATTGCTCGTCGAGCAGTGCATGCAAAGCAGGAAGACCCCCTCCTCTATCGCTGCAATGTCACCCTGTGTAGCACGCAGCAGACAGCAAATAAGTATGCACGCGGCCCTCTGCAAATCTGCTGCGAGATTCGACTAAGTCGCGGATTGGACGAGGCGTCGGTCGGTCACACATTCGTCGACTGTCACATGCACTGTCACATGCACACGCTGGCGCTGCTGTCTGCCGGCAAGGTCATCATCATCGCCGCGCGTTGCTCTCTTGCGCTCGCTCGTTCTTGCTTCAGACTTTTTTGCGTGCGTCGCGCGTCGGATGTGTGTGTGTGCTGTGTGTGTACCCTAGTATTGAGTTTGGTCTGTGGCGAGTGAGCGAGCGTGTGGGTGTCCTGACGTCAGGACAGATTCGCGTGCCTTGTCTCTGTTGGACACGTGCGCGCTCGCTCGCGAGCCTCACTCGCACAAGACTGACTTGCAGTCCCTCGTCGCGTTGAACGATTGGAAGCAGTAGACGAGCGCCGCTAGAGCGCCAAGCGCGCTCATTCTCCAACTCGCCGCGAGACCCGCAAGTCGACAGCCAGCTCTGCTCTGTTCTCCAAAGCAACGCCGAGCAAAGCTCCACAGCACACAGCGCAGCGCAGTCCAAGATCGCCTCTACACTCACTCTGCAGCAATGACCGCCTCGGATGACATCCACGCGCCGCTCTCGCCTGCCGCCGCCGCGACAGCCTCCAGTCACAACAACCACAGCAGTGCGGCTGCCGCCAACAGCCTCAACGTGCGCGAGCCACAGGTGCAGCGCGGAGCAGACCACGACTGCGCCGTCGCGAGGAAGGTCGCAGCCCTGAATGAACCGCAGCACCAGCGCAGCAGCGAGCACGAGAACGAGCAGGCGCGCGTGCACCGCCGCCGCAAGCGCGACGTCTTCTTCGCGCTCTTCAAGCACGCGTCCAAGCACGACGTCGCCTTCGCCGCTGGCGCACACAAGCGGACAGCGGATGCGAGCGCCATGACCACGACTGTCACATCCAGCGTTCCGGTGCAGATCCCAGCTGGATACACGAATCCGGACCACAAAGGCTGCCTCGTCAGCGGTCGGCGCGTGTCGTACTCGCGCCAGATGCACCAGGGTCGCAAGACAGCGATCGCAAAGAAGCTCGAGTGCGCGATCCCAGAAGACGAGCAGGTGCTTGTGTTCCCAGCAACGCAGCTCCAGCGCGAGCAGGAGCTCGAGCAAGCACGCGAGAAAGCAGCGCTCGAAGCTGCGCAGAACCGAAGCGCGATCGCAAGGAGCATGTTCTTCTAGAAGCAGCGCTGTACCGCTGGCGCCGACGTTCGAGCGCACACTGTTGCTCGGGTGCTCACGCACTGGATGGAGTGCGACCAACGACTGACCGCCAGCTCAAGCGCACCTAACTTATTCCACACCATCACCACACACACACACACACACATCTAACTTATGAACACGGATCGGCACTTGAGATGCCACAACACACTCGGTCACAGCTCTCACAGTTCGTCTTCGTGCTGTCGCTATCTCGTTCAGTCCGTCCACTCACATCGCTGTGAGTCAACTGGCCTTGCTACTACACTAGTGCACACCAAGAGAGCACGCGCGATCTGTCTGCGCAGACGTTCGCTGCACTGGCAAGCGAGGAGGGCAGCCTCTACACCACACCAAACACACACAAGGAGAAGGAGGAGGAGCGTCGGCGATGACTGTGGCGAAGACACACACGACGCACCACAGCAAGAGCATTGACGAAAGCGAGTCTCTTGAAGACGCTCGTCTAGACCTCACGTCCTGATCAGCAAACTGCGAACGAAGGAAGGCTGACACGACACGTCTACTGCAGTCAGTGCTGACCAGCACGCCGACCTCAACCTCTACAGTGTTGCGCGTCGGCACATATATACACACATGTGTGTGTGATCTGATGGCAAGTGTGCTGAGTGCAGCGCTGGTTGTGTGACTGCGTGCTAGCGCTAGAAGTCGCCCGCAAAGTCGCCGCCGCCACCACCGCCGTCAGCGCCATCGTAGCCGCCATAGCCTCCGTAGCTCGATCGCCCAGCGTCCGCAATCGCTTCACCGAGCAACAGACCGCCGAGGAGACCAGCACCGCCGCCGAGCGCTGCACCAGCACCAGCACTCATACCGCCGCGATTCCCCATGCCGCTGTAGCCTGGTGCACCGCTGTACACACCGCCGCCGGCGCTTGTGTAGCCCGGTGCGTTGCCGTACACGGGTTGCGCAGTGTATACTGGAGCGCTCGGCGCCGAGCCGTATGTCGGTGGCACTGGCTCAGCATACGCCACGTGCGGTTCATTCGCTGTTCGCTTTTTGCAGAGCATGAAGAAGAAGCTGCTGCAGCAGAGCAGCAGAAGGAGCGAGCCGAGGAGCCACCAGAGCCACTCGAGTGCGTAGCCCACACCGCGGTGGTTGTAGCCGTATCCAGGGTCGTAGGCACCGCCGCCGCCACCGTGACGACCGCCACCTGCCCACGCGCAGTTGCACGCGTAGTTCGAGAGCTTGCAGACTGCGTTCGTGGGACAGCAGCAGCTCTGGCGCGCGTTGCTGCGGTCGAGCCAGTTGCCGCAGTACTGCCCCGCACCGCCCTGGTACGCGCGCGAGCAGTCGCCTGTGCTCGCGCAGATCTGGCATCCAGACTCCGTCGCGTTCTCGGCCGCTGCATCGCTGAGGAGCAGCAGTGCTGCTGCGCCAAGCGCACTGAGGAGGAGCGTCTGCGAGGTCGATCCGAGCATCGTGGAGCGCCAGTCGCGGGTTGTCTTGAGCGTGCTCTTTGTCGTTGTGTGCGTGCGAGTCTCCTTGCAAACTGCCACACTTGTGTGCTGTTGCGCGTCTGGGCATCTGGGACGCGACGACGACACCAGCAGCATGTCAACAACGGTCGAGAGCCTCTTGGACGACGACCTTGACCTTCGCATTGGACATCGTCTGCATCATGCGCTTGTCAATGTGCGAGCGTATTCCGTTGTGTGCGCATTTGGTCCATGTCAGACACACGCGACGCTCGTGCACGCGTCGGTGGTGGTCGCAGGTTCGCGCTGTCGGATGCAACGACGAGCAACGAGGTAGGTGTCGGTGCCAGTTGACACCACTTGCAGCTCTGGAAGCCCATCGCGCTCGTTGCGTAATGGCGCGGCTGCGACTCGGGTCGATCGTGCCGGGCAGCGTGATGCTTGGCGTCCGATCGTGTGTGCACTGGGGATATCGCAAGTGTGGCTGATGACACCAGGAGGCTGTCGTCAAACTCACGAAGCAGCTGGATCAGCTCGCGCTGAGGCGCGCCTTCTTGGAACTGCTTGTGATGCTCGAGCCACTCGGAGTCCGAGCACTGTCGTGGCTGTCATCGGAAACAGACGAGAGCTTCCGCTTCGCTTTCTTTGCTTCCGTTGCGGTCTGCAGCGCTGACTCTGCTACTCCTGCGTGACGGGAGACTGCACCAACGTCGTCGACAGATGTCGGACTGATCGAGCGCGACGGATCCACCTTCGGTATGTCGACGCTCATGAAGCGCGGCTGCTGGTACTTGACGCGGTGGAGTTCGCGGAGCCAGCGGTAGCAGTCGACAAAGTCTGCGGTGTCGAGGCGCAGTGCATGGAGGGCATCTTTGATGATCGAGTTTGGGCGCAGACGACGCGCGTTCCAGACGACATGAACCGCTGAGATGCCGACGCTTGAGCTCTTGAACTGCAACGACGTGTCGTCTGCGCAACAAAAGCGAGTGGCAACGCAGACCAGGACGTTCGCTGTGAGCCACAGTTGTGCATTGTGGTGGAGAACTTGCATGCTACGACAACGTGAGCGTCTCCTCGATGCATCACACACATACGCACGCACCTTCTGTCACGGTCATGAGGAAGCGGTGCGTGTGCTCCTCAAGCTCCTCCTTGTCCGGCACATCGAGCGTCTGGATGAAGTCGCGCGCAAACGTGAACGAAACTGGTGGAGCGAGGCGCCACTCGAGCAACTGCACGAGCTGCGACTCGACTCGACGAATGTCGTCGCGCGAGAACTTGTTCTGCGACAGCAAGTCCATCTCGTCCTGTCAGGAGAACACGCGCCAGAGCCACCAATGTCAGCATCGCTCAAGCGAAGAAGCGGCACACAGTCCCATCACAACAACAGCAGCAACAGCAATAATACCAAAGACAACGAACGGTTCGCACCATCGAGATCGGCTGCGACTCGTGCATCTTGGACGCGACGTACATGCAGACCATGGACAGGAGCTGGAGCATGATCTTGTCGACCGACGAGACTGCGAGGAACTGGTCCATGAAGTGGATCGCGCAGCCGACCGTGTCTTTTGCGAGCTCGAACGCCTTCCCCGTCTAATAGCGAGCGTCGAGCGAGCACGGAGCAGAGCAGCGACTGTGAGCCATTGCGCGTTTTGCGGTCCCTCTCACGCACCACTTGTACAGACGCAAGCAGCGATGTACACGCGCGAGTGCATTCACAGACGCACCTCGAACATCCAGTGGCAGATCTTGCGGCGCCACGTCGCTTCCATGCCGTGATGCTGGACGTCTGCGAGGTACGTGGCGTTGCGCGCGACGCGTCCCCCGCGCGCCTCTTGCTGGAGCAGCATGCTGAGCACTTCGTGCGGGTCCACCGTAGCGTGAACAGTCGACGGCGCGCACGTCTCGGACGTCGAGACGACGTTCTCTTCCGTGCACAGGAGATCGCCTTCGAATGGTGATGCGGCTGTTGACATGGTGCAACTGGGTGGGCTTGGGTGGCGAGGCGAGAGGGTGTGAGAGGGTATGCGCGGAGTGCTGGTGTGCTGCGGGGACTACAACATTCGCGGCAACAACCAAACAAACGAGTGAGCGAGCAGGACGCGCTGAGTGAGAATCGAGCCATTCAGTGGCAGCAGTACACAAGAGCATGCGCATGTCTCGCGAGCACACAGACCACGTATGCTCGCACGCACGTCTTGCTCATGGCCGCATTGCGTCTCCCGCATTCACACACAGTGCCATACACTGCCATGCACGCTCCGATACAGACGTGTACTCACTTGCTCGCAGCGACGACGACGGACGAGAAGTGAGCTCGTGGCAGCAGCAGCAGCAGCAGCTGCAGGGATATAATGTTCGCTTGGGTTATTTCACTGGAGTTGAGTATGCAGGTGTCCAGACCCTCGCGAATCTGTTGCCCTCACCTCACCTCACCACCACCCCTCGCCTGATTGTCTTGTCCTGATCGATCCCTCTGTTGCGAGTGCGCGTGCACTTGTGCGTCGATGCGATGCGTCGGGCAATCAAGCGATCGATCGATCGAGCGAGTTCATGTTGACATGAGCAGCAGCCGAGTGTCGAGTGACTGCTGCCTGGATGATCATCATGATCATGATCGTGAAACAGTCTCGAACCGGAGCTCGAGGGGCTTGCATGTCACGAAGAGCTCCACGCTCGCTCAGTGCATCGCTACACAGAAGCACTTGCAGCGACGACGATTACAGGTGCACAACGAGAAGGCTTAAGAGAGTGAGCTCTTGCGAACGAAGCATAGTGCCTCTTAGAGCACTGTGTGCTGCGCTCATTTGGATCTGCGTGTCGCGACAAGTCTCGAGACGACGATGCGAAAGCGAAAGCGAGGGTATCGTCAATCACTCGAATGGCGGAATCGTCACGCAGTGGAGGCGAAGTGCATTGCCAAGTGCTGTCGCGTTGGCTACAGTAGTGTGAGTGTTGTTGGTGCTCACACATTTGGTATCGATGCGATCGACAAGCACAGGCGATGCATGAGAAGCAAGCGAGCAAGCCGTCTAGCAGGCACACTCAAGATGGTGTCCGACGTAGCGATGCGTTTGACGGAGTGAGTGTGTGGAGTTCTGTTCTTGGTAACGTCAGAAGCTGCTGCGTGTTAGAGGAGGCAAGCGAGACGAAGTGCTACGTGGTTGTTGTTGATAGAGATGAAGCGAGCGTGCCTAAAGATTGGGAGCAGTAGAGCAGAAGCACGAGTTGTAGGTCAATTGACGCGCTCTGTATCCACGAGTGAAGCAGTGGCAGGACGGCGTTGTTCGCCGTATCGTCGTGCGCGATGAGTTTGATCTTGCATGGCGAGAGCACTCGAGTGGATTCGAGACACTTTGAATGTGAAGCTATGATCTTGTGTATGCTGCGGACAAATGAGGTCTAGTGTTGATGTGCGCGATGAGCTGGACTTGTTAATGACGCAGCGCGTTGTATGTCGAGCGGGTCCTGGGAAGACATGGATGACATGGGGTTGAGAGCAACATCGAGGGTAGCCAAATCGAGGTTCAAGGCAAATGTATCATGACAGATCGCAGTTCTGATAATGACAGTCGAGAGTGATTGATGTGGCGTGTGTGCCACATCATTCACTTTGTAACTTACACAAAGCCATGTGTCATAAAGCATGACACAGAGTGCGTCCTATAATCAGTTCCACAACATGACCCAGATAGTAGTACACATTGTGGGTTGATCAAAACAACCAACCAACAACTATGAACAAAAGAACGAAGACAAAGAATCAGCACACAAGCAAATCTTAGCGCATGTTAAAAACACAACGCCGTAGGTAAGGCAATTCCACAGTAAAATAAGCAAAAAATATGTGTACTCGTCGACAGTGTGTCAAAAACTTGTCAACAGTGCTGGTCAAAGAATAAACATTAAGTATAGGGGTTGTCGATTCGATATCTAGGTTTAGGGTTTAGGGTTGAGTGCACACGCGAGGCAGCGGGAAGCGGTGCCGAGCGGTTTGTGACTTGAGCGACTCGGGCTTGACGCGACAAAAACGGTTGTATATGGTTGTCCAAAGGGTCGGGAGGTCGGCCTCTCCGGTGGTCCTTTCGCTTGGGCTTCTTCAGTGGACGGCAAATTGAGAAGTGAGCGTCCGGCTGAAGCTTGGTCTGCTGCTGCTAACTACTCACTACACATGCAAGATTCATGCATCTTGGTTTCTCGAATTTTCGACTTGCGTGCGTGGGTGCGCTTGAGTCTTCGAGAACTGGGTGTGGGTTGAAACAAGATTTTTGGGGAGATGTACCCAGAAAATCCAGTTGTGTACCCAGAGAATCCAGTTGTGTACCCAGAGAATCCAGTGGTGTACCCAACGGATCCAGCTGAGAATTTTCGCAGTGCGAATCTTCGACCGTGTCGAATTTTCGTGCTGGGAATCTTCAACATCGTGAATGCTGATTGTGACGCGCCACCGTGTCAAAGGGTTTAGGGTTTACCCCCGTCTTCTGTACACTCCGATCGCTTCCGTTTTCTTGATCGACGTGCGAGGTGGTCTGCAGGCGACGGGGAGAATGTCGGTGGTAGTCTCGTCGGGCATAGCTTGCGCTTGAGCGTAGGAGGCTTCAAGTAGCAGAGGCTGATTTAGTCGATGCCGAACTTTTTTGTTTCGGTTTCGAGTGCTTGGACGTCAAGGAGTCTCTTCAGTTCCGAGCCAGATGGTCCATTCGGATCGTAGGGAATTTTGAAGAAGACCTTGGATGTCCGCGGTCTTGGTGCTCTTGTTTCCTCCAGCGCAGCTCGGAAGATCGGTAGCAATTGCGCGGCTCGATAGCCTCGACTTTGCAGTCGTTGCAGAAGCAGATTGACGATCGACTTGAAGTCGTTCGGGTCTGGGTTCTGCATTGCGTATTTCTTCGCGAGCCTGTAGATCAAACCCTTGAGCACGCCAGGTGGGTGTGCGCTGGCTGCTGGCAGGTAGAGGGACAGGTTGAGCGCTTTCTGATGCGTCTTGGTTCGAAGTCCGTCCTCGGTCTTGATGATCCAGAGATCGAGAAACGGCGCTTCGGTCAAGCTTCGTTCGTGTGTGAACTTGAGCCTTGACAGACGCGTGAACTTGGCGAAGAACCTTTTGAGTGCAAAAGGATCTTCCGTTCGGGGGCGCCAGATGATCAATCCATCGTCGATGTATCGGCGGAAGTACACGAGGGACGCTTGGAACTCTGGTGTCAGCTGGCTCTCAAAGTACGCAAGGTACAGCGAGGCAAAAGCTGGTGCAACAGGAGTACCCATTGCGGTTCCTGTGACTTGGTGCCACATCGTGTCGCCGAACTGGAAGTAGTTGAACCTCAGTATGAGGCGCAGTCCTTCCAGGATGGCAGTCTTCCATCGATGGTCGTCGAGGATCTTGGCAAACGTTTCGAGTGCGTAGTCGATCGGTATACTTGTGTATAGCGAGACGACGTCGAACGTGAGGATATCGTCTTGCGACGTGACTTGGAGGTCGGCGAAGTCGGTCAGGATCTGATCCGAGTTCTTCAAGTATGATGCCGAAGTCTTCAGCAGTGGCTGGAGCTGGTAGTCGAGCCACTTGGAGAGTCCGAGGAGCACTCCATTCGCATTTGAGACAATCGGTCTCAGTGCGAGCTGAGGCTTGTGGATCTTGGCCAACGCGTAGAACACGTTGACTGTCCTTGAGTCGATCTGGTGGCAGATGATCGCCGTGTCCTTCCAGTCCATGTCGTAGCCGTGTTGCTGAAAGATGCGTTGGTAGTACTTCCTCACGGTACTCTTCAGCAGCTTCAGGATGGCTTCAGGAGGCGCTTGGATGCTCCGGTACGTCGTTGTGTTTTGGAGGTGAACGAGACAAAAGTCGATGTAATGCGTTGACGTCATGATGGCTGGCCCGAGGTTCTTGTCCGTCAGCAGCACCTTGATGTCGTGTCGGAACATGAGGGTCTTGAGCAAGTCCCGTTGGGTCTTGATCATGTTGAAGCGTCGCTTGGTTATCCATGGCGAGCTTTGGAGTCGCTGTTCGATGGTGCGTAGCGTTGCTTTGATCGCAGGTGGGCATGGGGGTGGCTGAAAGCCTTCGTTCTTCACGTAGATTGAAGTCTTCGTGAATGTCGCGTCGTTCTTGTTCCGGAAGAGGTACCGGAGTCGGAGCGAACGAGCGAAGTCTGGCAGCCGTTGCAGGAGGTCGGTAGTCGAAATGCGTCGTGGTGTGGGACAGAAGTTGAGGTTCAGTCCCAACAGTCGCTTGAGGGTAGCACGTAGGTTGGCAGGTGAAGACGTTAGGTCGTGGAAAGCGAGGTTTGAGACCTCGTCATCCACTTCTCGGACGTTTCGAAGAGCGAAAATGGCGAGAGTGTTTTTGAATGTTGGGCGGTCGTGGTGAAATTGGGTTTAGGGTTTAGGGTTTAGGGTTGAGGCACGAACGGAGGCGAAGCCGGAGTGAGTGCACACGCGAGGCAGCGCGAAGCGGTGCCGAGCGGTTTGTGACTGGAGCGACTTGAGCGACTCGGGCTTGACGCGACAAAAACGGTTGTATTTGGTTGTCCAAAGGGTCGGGAGGTCGGCCTCTCCGGTGGTCCTTTCGCTTGGGCTTCTTCAGTGGACGGCAAATTGAGAAGTGAGCGTCCGGCTGAAGCTTGGTCTGCTACTGCTAACTACTCACTACACATGCAAGATTCATGCATCTTGGTTTCTCGAATCTTCGACTTGCGTGCGTGGGTGCGCTTGAGTCTTCGAGAACTGGGTGTGTGTTGAAACAAGATTTTTGGGTAAATGTACCCAGAAAATCCAGTTGTGTACCCAGAGAGTCCAGTGGTGTACCCAACGGATCCAGCTGAGAATTTTCGCAGTGCGAATCTTCGACCGTGTCGAATTTTCGTGCTGGGAATCTTCAACATCGTGAATGCTGATTGTGACGCGCCACCGTGTCAAAGGGTTTAGGGTTTACCCCCGTCTTCTGTACATTCAGATCGCTTTCGTTTTCTTGATCGACGTGCGAGGCGGTCTGCAGGCGATGGGGAGAATGTCGGTGGTAGTCTCGTTGGGCATAGCTTGCGCTTGAGCGTCGGAGGCTTCAAGTAGCAGAGGCTGATTTGGTCGATGCCGAACTTTTTTGTTTCGGTTTCGAGTGCTTGGACGTCAAGGAGTCTCTTCAGTTCCGAGCCAGACGGTCCATTCGGATCGTAGGGAACTTTGAAGAAGACCTTGGATGTCCGCGGTCTTGGTGCTCTTGTTTCCTCCAGCGCAGCTCGGAAGATCGGTAGCAATTGCGCGGCTCGATAGCCTCGACTTTGCAGTCGTTGCAGAAGCAGATTGACGATCGACTTGAAGTCGTTCGGGTCTGGGTTCTGCATTGCGTATTTCTTCACGAGCCCGTAGATCAAACCCTTGAGCACGCCAGGTGGGTGTGCGCTGGCTGCTGGCAGGTAGAGGTACAGGTTGAGCGCTTTCTGGTGCGTCTTGGTTCGAAGTCCGTCCTCGGTCTTGATGATCCAGAGATCGAGAAACGGCGCTTCGGTCAAGCTTCGTTCGTGTGTGAACTTGAGCCTTGACAGACGCGTGAACTTGGCGAAGAACCTTTTGAGTGCAAAAGGATCTTCCGTTCGGGGGCGCCAGATGATCAATCCATCGTCGATGTATCGGCGGAAGTACACGAGGGACGCTTGGAACTCTGGTGTCAGCTGGCTCTCAAAGTACGCAAGGTACAGCGAGGCAAAAGCTGGTGCAACAGGAGTACCCATTGCGGTTCCTGTGACTTGGTGCCACATCGTGTCGCCGAACTGGAAGTAGTTGAACCTCAGTATGAGGCGCAGTCCTTCCAGGATGGCAGTCTTCCATCGATGGTCGTCGAGGATCTTGGCAAACGTTTCGAGTGCGTAGTCGATCGGTATACTTGTGTATAGCGAGACGACGTCGAACGTGAGGATATCGTCTTGCGACGTGACTTGGAGGTCGGCGAAGTCGGTCAGGATCTGATCCGAGTTCTTCAAGTATGATGCCGAAGTCTTCAGCAGTGGCTGGAGCTGGTAGTCGAGCCACTTGGAGAGTCCGAGGAGCACTCCATTCGCATTTGAGACAATCGGTCTCAGTGCGAGCTGAGGCTTGTGGATCTTGGCCAACGCGTAGAACACGTTGACTGTCCTTGAGTCGATCTGGTGGCAGATGATCGCCGTGTCCTTCCAGTCCATGTCGTAGCCGTGTTGCTGAAAAATGCGTTGGTAGTACTTCCTCACGGTACTCTTCAGCAGCTTCAGGATGGCTTCTGGAGGCGCTTGGATGCTCCGGTACGTCGTTGTGTCTTGGAGGTGATCGAGACAAAAGTCGATGTACTGCGTTGACGTCATGATGGCTGGCCCGAGGTTCTTGTCGGTCAGCAGCACCTTGATGTCGTGTCGGAACATGAGGGTCTTGAGCAAGTCCCGTTGGGTCTTGGTCATGTTGAAGCGTCGCTTGGTTACCCATGTCGAGCTTTGGAGTCGCTGTTCGATGGTGCGTAGCGTTGCTTCGATCGCAGGTGGGCATGGGGGTGGCTGAAAGCCTTCGTTCTTCACGTAGATTGAAGTCTTCGTGAATGTCGTGTCGTTCTTGTTCCGGAAGAGGTACCGGAGTCGGAGCGAACGAGCGAAGTCTGGCAGCCGTTGCAGGAGGTCGGTAGTCGAAATGCGTCGTGGTGTGGGACAGAAGTTGAGGTTCAGTCCCAACAGTCGCTTGAGGGTAGCACGTAGGTTGGCAGGTGAAGACGTTAGGTCGTGGAAAGCGAGGTTTGAGACCTCGTCATCCACTTCTCGGACGTTTCGAAGAGCGAAAATGGCGAGAGTGTTTTTGAATGTTGGGCGGTCGTGGTGAAATTGGGTTTAGGGTTTAGGGTTTAGGGTTGAGGCACGAACGGAGGCGAAGCCGGAGTGAGTGCACACGCGAGGCAGCGCGAAGCGGTGCCGAGCGGTTTGTGACTGGAGCGACTTGAGCGACTCGGGCTTGACGCGACAAAAACGGTTGTATTTGGTTGTCCAAAGGGTCGGGAGGTCGGCCTCTCCGGTGGTCCTTTCGCTTGGGCTTCTTCAGTGGACGGCAAATTGAGAAGTGAGCGTCCGGCTGAAGCTTGGTCTGCTACTGCTAACTACTCACTACACATGCAAGATTCATGCATCTTGGTTTCTCGAATCTTCGACTTGCGTGCGTGGGTGCGCTTGAGTCTTCGAGAACTGGGTGTGGGTTGAAACAAGATTTTTGGGGAGATGTACCCAGAAAATCCAGTTGTGTACCCAGAGAATCCAGTTGTGTACCCAGAGAATCCAGTGGTGTACCCAACGGATCCAGCTGAGAATTTTCGCAGTGCGAATCTTCGACCGTGTCGAATTTTCGTGCTGGGAATCTTCAACATCGTGAATGCTGATTGTGACGCGCCACCGTGTCAAAGGGTTTAGGGTTTACCCCCGTCTTCTGTACACTCCGATCGCTTTCGTTTTCTTGATCGACGTGCGAGGCGGTCTGCAGGCGATGGGGAGAATGTCGGTGGTAGTCTCGTTGGGCATAGCTTGCGCTTGAGCGTCGGAGGCTTCAAGTAGCAGAGGCTGATTTGGTCGATGCCGAACTTTTTTGTTTCGGTTTCGAGTGCTTGGACGTCAAGGAGTCTCTTCAGTTCCGAGCCAGACGGTCCATTCGGATCGTAGGGAACTTTGAAGAAGACCTTGGATGTCCGCGGTCTTGGTGCTCTTGTTTCCTCCAGCGCAGCTCGGAAGATCGGTAGCAATTGCGCGGCTCGATAGCCTCGACTTTGCAGTCGTTGCAGAAGCAGATTGACGATCGACTTGAAGTCGTTCGGGTCTGGGTTCTGCATTGCGTATTTCTTCACGAGCCCGTAGATCAAACCCTTGAGCACGCCAGGTGGGTGTGCGCTGGCTGCTGGCAGGTAGAGGTACAGGTTGAGCGCTTTCTGGTGCGTCTTGGTTCGAAGTCCGTCCTCGGTCTTGATGATCCAGAGATCGAGAAACGGCGCTTCGGTCAAGCTTCGTTCGTGTGTGAACTTGAGCCTTGACAGACGCGTGAACTTGGCGAAGAACCTTTTGAGTGCAAAAGGATCTTCCGTTCGGGGGCGCCAGATGATCAATCCATCGTCGATGTATCGGCGGAAGTACACGAGGGACGCTTGGAACTCTGGTGTCAGCTGGCTCTCAAAGTACGCAAGGTACAGCGAGGCAAAAGCTGGTGCAACAGGAGTACCCATTGCGGTTCCTGTGACTTGGTGCCACATCGTGTCGCCGAACTGGAAGTAGTTGAACCTCAGTATGAGGTGCAGTCCTTCCAGGATGGCAGTCTTCCATCGATGGTCGTCGAGGATCTTGGCAAACGTTTCGAGTGCGTAGTCGATCGGTATACTTGTGTATAGCGAGACGACGTCGAACGTGAGGATCTCGTCTTGCGACGTGACTTGGAGGTCGGCGAAGTCGGTCAGGATCTGATCCGAGTTCTTCAAGTATGATGCCGAAGTCTTCAGCAGTGGCTGGAGCTGGTAGTCGAGCCACTTGGAGAGTCCGAGGAGCACTCCATTCGCATTTGAGACAATCGGTCTCAGTGCGAGCTGAGGCTTGTGGATCTTGGCCAACGCGTAGAACACGTTGACTGTCCTTGAGTCGATCTGGTGGCAGATGATCGCCGTGTCCTTCCAGTCCATGTCGTAGCCGTGTTGCTGAAAGATGCGTTGGTAGTACTTCCTGACGGTACTCTTCAGCAGCTTCAGGATGGCTTCTGGAGGCGCTTGGATGCTCCGGTACGTCGTTGTGTCTTGGAGGTGATCGAGACAAAAGTCGATGTACTGCGTTGACGTCATGATGGCTGGCCCGAGGTTCTTGTCGGTCAGCAGCACCTTGATGTCGTGTCGGAACATGAGGGTCTTGAGCAAGTCCCGTTGGGTCTTGGTCATGTTGAAGCGTCGCTTGGTTACCCATGTCGAGCTTTGGAGTCGCTGTTCGATGGTGCGTAGCGTTGCTTCGATCGCAGGTGGGCATGGGGGTGGCTGAAAGCCTTCGTTCTTCACGTAGATTGAAGTCTTCGTGAATGTCGTGTCGTTCTTGTTCCGGAAGAGGTACCGGAGTCGGAGCGAACGAGCGAAGTCTGGCAGCCGTTGCAGGAGGTCGGTAGTCGAAATGCGTCGCGGTGTGGGACAGAAGTTGAGGTTCAGTCCCAACAGTCGCTTGAGAGTAGTAGGTAGGTCGGCAGGTGAAGACGTCAGGTCGTGGAAAGCGAGGTTTGAGACCTCGTCATCCACGTCTCGGACGCTTCGAAGAGCGAAGATGGCGAGAGCGTTTTTGAATGTCGGGCGGTCGGGGTGAAATTGGAACTCCTCCCTTAGTTGCCGGACTTCCGCTGGGATCTTGGCTTTGCGCTTCGCTTGTCTTGCTGCCTTCCTCTGTTGCTTCTGGTGGAGTTGTTGGCGCTTCTTCCGAGCGGTTGTTCTCGGGCTCTTCCTCCACCGCTTCGACTTGTTTGTTGTGACGGTGTCTCCGTTGTTTGGAGCACTTTCTTCGTGTTTGCGCCGTTCCGGGCTCCAAGTCGGTTGGCGCTGGCGTTTAACGCCGCACGTAGTTGATTGATCTCCTTGTTGAGCGAGCTTGTCTTCTTCGCGACTTCTTGTTTCACAAGAGCGGCGACGAGAACTTCATTCGAAGTCTCGAGCTCCATAGCGTCTGCCGAAGCCCGTTGGGCTTGGCGTTCCGTTTGGCGCTGCTCTCGAAGAGTCGTCGCGAGAACGTCCTCGTAGTCGATCCTGTCGAGCGAGTCGTTCAGGAATGCGACGGAACGGTTCAAGTCGTCAATCGCCGTGCGCAACAGAGCCGGAGATTCGTCCGGCAGCACCGGCGCGAACTCAATGGTGGCGTCTGGGCAGACGAGTTGGCGAACTTGCACGAATACTTTCTCGAAGTACTCGTAAAGCTTGCTTCCATGCGTGACCTTGAATCTGCTACGAGTCTCGAGCAGCAGCTCGAGCTCGGTCTTGGCAGCTTCGAGTATCACTTGGCGCATCGTAGCTTGCGAGGCTTCGATGGCGGTGTTGAAGCGTTGCTGGAGCTCGCTTGCCTGGTTCGGACGTGCGTCACGAACGGCTGGGGGGAGCTTCAGGTCGATCTTGTGCTGGATCGACTTGGGCGTCTTGTGCTCGAGCTTGTCGATGGCACGGGTCTTGGACGCGATTTGCTTCAACAAAGCCTTGTACTCGACAATGGCAGTCGAGACGAGGTCTTTGGAAAATTGCGGCGGGCTTCTAGCGAGCGATGCTTGCGAGTCCATCCTTGATTGTCTTCGTGTTGCTTGGTTCAGGGTTTAGGGTTGAGGCACGAACGGAGGCGAAGCCGGAGTGAGTGCACACGCGAGGCAGCGCGAAGCGGTGCCGAGCGGTTTGTGACTTGAGCGACTCGGGCTTGACGCGACAAAAACGGTTGTATTTGGTTGTCCAAAGGGTCGGGAGGTCGGCCTCTCCGGTGGTCCTTTCGCTTGGGCTTCTTCAGTGGACGGCAAATTGAGAAGTGAGCGTCCGGCTGAAGCTTGGTCTGCTACTGCTAACTACTCACTACACATGCAAGATTCATGCATCTTGGTTTCTCGAATCTTCGACTTGCGTGCGTGGGTGCGCTTGAGTCTTCGAGAACTGGGTGTGGGTTGAAACAAGATTTTTGGGTAAATGTACCCAGAAAATCCAGTTGTGTACCCAGAGAATCCAGTGGTGTACCCAACGGATCCAGCTGAGAATTTTCGCAGTGCGAATCTTCGACCGTGTCGAATTTTCGTGCTGGGAATCTTCAACATCGTGACTGCTGATTGTGACGCGCCACCGTGTCAAAGGGTTTAGGGTTTAGGGTTTAGGGTTTAGGGTTTAGGGTTTAGGGTTTAGGGTTAGGGTTTAGGGTTTAGGGTTTAGGGTTTAGGGTTTAGGGTTTAGGGTTTAGGGTTTAGGGTTTAGGGTTTAGGGTTTAGGGTTTAGGGTTTAGGGTTTAGGGTTTAGG